>BCIX01000001.1:2629197-3915250 GCA_001600095.1 Bullera alba
GGGGGGGGGGGGGGGGGAAGAGCGGGTTGTGCGAGATGGGTTCAATCTTAGCGAGGAGATCGGCTCGAGCATCCTCCGGTGTCCAGTCCTCGCTGTCTGGGGTGTACACCTTGATGCCGCACCCACAGTATGGGTAAGTATCCGCATTTGCCGTGATGGCGTCGTGCAGCTCGTCGTCTTCGTCGACCTCCTCTATCATCGATAGCTGAGCATAAACGAGGGGAGCACCATGGTATGTGTTGATTGACTGCAGAAGCTGTTGATACCGTTGCCACAACCTCGAATTGGATCACCGAGGACTATTGATCACCAGTGGCGGGCCTGTCACCAAGGATGAGCTCGAGCTCGATGTGGTGAATGGACGGTGGACCATATGGATGTGCATCTAGCAAGAGGAATGCAAGGACTTACTCGAGGAAGGACTTACTTAAGAGCAGGCAATGGCGACGAGGTTATGCGGCAACACCTCGTTCGCCTGATTCTTCCCACGTCGGCGGATTGGTTGATGACAGGGTGGCGAATGGATGTCGATTGATGGAGAGTGTAGGCATAAGTTGTGTACAGCTGTGGCCTGTGATGGTAAGTATAGGTATCGAGATAATGATTAACGAGGAGACGTGAAGTGTGAAGGGAATCCGATGGGTCGAGTTTGGTCGAATGAGTGTTGGATTGGGAGAAAGGGGAAGAGTCACAAACACAAGGCGAGTAGTCAGTTGCATATATAGCTGATGTCCCCAGTCGAGTAGTCCCTGAAGCTCCCTGAAGTCCCTTTGACGTTGAGAGAGAGGATGCTGATGATGAGCTGCTTATTGTCCTTCTCATACCGTACAGTTTCTAGTCTCGTCACCGTAGGAGGGCGGTGAAGGAGGGCGGTGACGAGACTAACAGTTTCAACACAGTCCGCTCATCGCTCCGGCCCGGTCGATCGCGGCTATGTGGCGGTATACGTAAATGGGTGTACTGTTTAAATTGGGGAAAGCTGTGAAGCTTTACGATGACGGCGGTGACTTTGACATGACCACCTCGCCCTTCCTTGACTCGGAACGGGAACACTGATTCAGAGACGGCAACTATACTGCAGATACCCGCATCATTCGCTCGGGATCGCCAGTGCAGAAGTACTTCAGGCGATCCCAAAACACTACTTCCAAACTCACCCGGACCGATCATGGCATAGGTTTTCTCGCTGGATCTGTGCGTAACGGATCCATATACGCTTTTGCCCGAGTGCCGCTGGCGGGTTCATTCAACCCTCGCTGGAGGTATCATTTCGCGGCACAGCCGCTTCGACACCCTTCGACATGACCATGCTTCAAACTCGATCACCAGAGGCTGAGACGAAGAGAATGACTATGGGCATTCGAAGCATGGCAGCGGGTCCGTCATACCATATCGGTTCAACGCTTCCCTCCCCCGCCACCGGTCCATCGTCCACCCCGGCAAAGCGACGATTCGACGAATCACACTTCCCGGACGATGGTCGTAGGATCTTACGGTGCCATGGCGGAGGCAGCTCGAGGAGGGCCAAGTTTGACAAAGTGCATAGCGCATCATCGAGCCCTCGCAATGGGCCGACGAGTGCTCGCAGAAGGGTCACACGAGCACAAAGACGTCGGAACTCTTCGCCTTCGCTGCCAACGGATCTGGAGACTATAGCCATGGAGGACAGTGCTGTCAAGAAGGAAATCATGCGATTGGGACTGGTCTTGCGGGATGTTCAGGGAGATGGGAATTGCTTGTTCCGGGCCATGGCGGATCAGCTCTGGGGTGTGCAAAAGAGGCACGTGGAGGTGCGGAAGCTGGTCTGCGATTACTTGCAGACGCACAAGGAGTCAATGGAGGGTTTCGTCACCCCGTTCATGAAAGACGGAGAGGTGTACGAGGCGTATATCCAGCGCATGAGGCAGCCAAGTGAGCCGGAGAACGAGTGCAAGCGTTGCCTTGCAAGCTTCTGACCACGTCTTTAGAAACATTCGGAAGCCACATCGAGATACAAGCCGCTGCGAGAATCTTTCAGAGGGATATCCGTGTCATCATGTCAACTGTGAGAGACATTCATCGAGAGACGGTCAACGCACTTGCTGATCTCGTCAGACTTCCTTCACTATCCCTTGGCAAAGCGAGAGTACGAGAAGAGTACCAGGAGGGCAACATAATCTCGAAGACGAGGACGTCACTGGTGCCCGAGATACCCGATCCGGAGGACATGACGACACAACGAGCCTGGCACCTATGGCTCGACCTGGGAGGACGATGCTCTGGTTAGCCCTATTCTCCCAGGCGGAACACTTTCAAAGCGTTCGAAGCAAGAGCGGCGGCGAGAACGGTCCCGCCGAAGTGGAGGACAAGATGGCAATACCTCACGAGTCTGACGACTCAGAGGCTGCACGACGAGATCGAGGGGAGATGATCGGCAAACCCGCACCTGAGGCCAATGTCGCTGCAGTCTTGGCTTCACTTCCCGCCGGGCATGGTTTCACCCCTAAGCAGGTCGAGGGTGTTTTGGCCAGAGTCAAAGGCAATCTAGGGGAGGCGGTGTCGATTTTGGTCGAAGACCTTCAGCTGGAAGACGAGTCGCTATCCGAATCCCTCGACGTCGATTACAGAGACCGATCGTCCAGCCCATCATCATTGCGATCGGGCAGTACGGCCGCCACGAGCGATACCTCCAAGATTACCACACCCTCCAACTCTTCGGGATCAGAACAAAGCATACAGACTGGGATTGACGGATTGAAAGTGATGAGCAATTCGCCAAGCACGGCGACGGAATATGGAATGAAAGTCAGTGCCAGGGCAAGACACGCCCACAGGGTCTCCTGGCCAACAAATTAGCAGTGACGATTGCACGTTCACGGAATCACGACTGTATCTTCAATCAAGTAGAGCGCATAAATCATTGTAGATGTTGTGAAGAGATTGTAGATATAGCAAGTAAGTATAGTACTCAGAGTGAGTTCCCCGAGTGAGGTGATACATCGATATGCCAATTGCATTGCCAGGCTGACATCATGCGTGCGCTAACTTACCTCCACGCCTCCAGACCTCCACCTGCAGCACTACGTCAGAATCCTCGGTTGGCACCTCTTGTCAGCTCGCTTTTGGCTTCCTTGTTGTTGCATGACCATACACCACTCATCCTTATCAAGCCATACTTGCACTAGTCTCCTCAAAATGGTCCAGCTAGAGAAGGTCTCTGCGAACAGAGTGTCCAACGGCACTTTGACCAAATACAAATTCGACTCGTCTTCGCTCTCCCTGCCAACGCAGTTCAACGTCTTCCTCCCGGCTTCTGCATCAAGCTCTTCGCCAGTGCCAGTCCTCTTCTACCTCGCTGGTCTGACCTGTAACGAGGATACTGGAGCTCAGAAGGGTGGCTTCCTGAACAAGGCCGGAGAGGAGGGTATCGCTGTTGTGCTGCCAGACACCAGTCCTCGGGGTGCTGGAGTCGAAGGCGAAGATGACGACTGGCAGCTGGGCACAGGTGAGCCGATTCCCCCCCATCCTCTACGACGAATCCCCTTCCTGACTGTATGTACTAGGCGCCGGGTTCTACCTCAATGCCAACACGGACAAGTGGAAGAAGCACTATAACATGTATGATCTGGTCGTAAAGGAGATCCCTGCTGTCCTCAAGGAAGCCGATCTTGGCCTGGTATGTGGGACTCGGCTTAGGTGTATACTCGAGGCTGACGCTTTGTTCTCTTCGAAAGGACTTTGACCGTGTGTCCATCATGGGACACTCGATGGGAGGTAAGTCGACTCTCATTAGCGTGCTCGTTAACGGTGGCTGATGACTATTCTTCCCAGGCCACGGAGCGCTGTCGCTATACCTGAAGAACCTCGACCTGTACAAGTCTGCATCGGCCTTTGCACCCGCTTGGTAGGTGAATCCTCGACCATCAGCGGAGTAGTTGCTGATGAGTGATCCGACAGCAACCCATCCAAGACGAAGTGGGGAATTAACGCATTCTCAAACTACCTAATCACCAGGACTCGATCCAGCCCGCCTTCAGAATGGTGGCCCTACGACTCGTCCCACCTTCTAAGTAACACATCCGCACCAGAAGGATCACTCCACATCCTAGTCGACGTGGGTACAGATGACCAGTTCCTCAAGGATGGTCAGCTGGAGCCGAAAGCCCTAGTACAGGCGGCCGAAAACGCGGGAAGAAAGGACGGCGAGGTTCAGGTCAGGTTGCAGGATGGGTTTGACCACTCTTACTACTTTGTGAGTTGTCCGGGACCTCGATTATGGTTTAAGCTGACGTAGTCGAGCTAGATCTCCACCTTTGCCCCAGAGCACGTTGCGTTCCATGCCAAGTATCTGAAGGCTTAGTTATCGTACTTAGAGGAAGAACATGCAGTTGCCTTGCAGGCAGAAGCACTCGGGCGAAACGACGATCCTCAATCCAGGTCTCCTCCAGTCCCTCCATGCGCCTTTATACACACCCATGGAGACGCCCGATTGTTGTTTGCATACAAGATTGATTGATGGAAGTTCACGTTATCTACCCTAGAGGTAAGGGGGACCGAGGTAGCCCCTGAAGACGGTGGAAAGAGCTTCCACCACCAACAATAAGACACCTCCTCCTGGGGCCAGTCGCAACACCTTGGGAGCGAATCCTAGCAAACATGATTAGAGAGAATCAAAACCCAGGATCTCGATGCTCACCTTTGTACAGACCACCGAGTCCCTCTGTTTTGGCGATTTTGTACAGGGCAGGGTATGCCCATTCTCCGGATCCCTTCAGCTGGACTCGGGTCTTGACGACGTCGACTGTGTGTACGTGTCAGCTGTCCGCACGGATAGCTGTTGTACGTTAAAACTCACATGGGGTGTTCAAGGTGGTACCGATGAATCCACCGACAGTACCAGCGATCAAGTTGTTTCCCAGCTCTCCTTGCTTGGTCTGAAGCGGAATTGGTCAGCTACCCGACAGCTTCGCCAAAGTATCATATGTAGCTCACGGTCGGCTTTGGGAGGAGGTCCTTGACCCAGAAGATGGCACCGAAGTAGCCACCGTTCCACCAGAAATGTCTCCAGAATGTGCTCTCCATACCCTGGTACAATCTATTGGGGGTTCGTTAGTGTGTATTGGGGAAGAGCCGGGATGTGACTTACCCCAATGGTCCCGATGTCTTGAACGAGTTTCTAATCACATCCATGGGTCCTGCGAAAGTACTGTTTTTGTCCTGTAGTCTGATCTTGACAAGCTCGAAGGGGGTGACCACGACAGATTCAGAGGCTCCTGCTGCGAAACCAGTCGCGATAGCGAGTGCCTGGGTGTTTTTCTTCTGACCGTTATTCGTGAACACCCCTCCCCAGTATCCGTTCGCACCGACTATACATGTATCAGCAGACTGTACCAGTCCAGTCGATACTCACACTTGACGGCTCTCTTGGGCGCCTCCAGCATGAGCGGAGGGACGATACCACGGTACAACCTGCTAGCTCCCTCCTGAGCGATGATGCTCCTAAACGTCTGCATCATGCCCATTCCCGCCTTCTCAGTGTTGAGCTGCTGCCTTGTCTTGACCACATCCAGGGGGTAGAGCAACAGGAGCTCGGTACATCCTGCAATGGCACCAGAGGCAAAGGTGTACACGAAGGGGAGGGGGAGGGGCTTTTTGAGTTCGGTAGTCGCCATGATGCTGTTACTGATCTAGGTCGAAGTGGAGTGCGAGCTGGGTATCACTGTCTATCTATCTACTGCCCATACGTTCCACGACGAGCACGAGTCAAGAGGCAGCAATGGGGGAAAGAGAACGAGAACGATAAGCACGACTTGATGGATCAATTGGAACATTTGGAATGGAATTCCTCCGGCGTTACCGGCACAATCTCCCGACTCGATGGTGACTACCGTAGCGGTGAGCCCGAAGTCGTACCAATCTGGGAGGACACTGCATAACTAGACAGCCGGTCCAATGACCGCCGAGCAACGACCAAGAGCCAGCTGTACACTACGTCTACATCGGATAGGCACCTCGCGATACAAAAAGTCCTCGATCGTCTCGAGTCTTATCGGTACCTTGGTCCTTGTCGGCACCACTTGAGTTGCAAGTCGATCGAATCGCACGTCGCACATCTGTCAGCAGTGGTTACTGGATGCTAGCTATCTTGAGGTGCACTGGTTACTTGCTTCACACGATATTGCATTCCCTTCTCATCGACCTCTCATATGGTACAACATTCGCCCTCGTCGTCAATCATGCCACGTATCGGAAGTGCAGGTTCTTCTTGTCAGTGATATCGTCAAAGATCTGTACTTTGGGGTCGTATCTCTCGTCTCCATCGGCAAACTTCTTGTCCCTCCTCTTGTTGGGGATAACGAAACACATTCGAAGACCGAGGATGACGAAGATCTCGCAGATTCGCGAGACCATACACACGATGATACCAGTCTGGTACTTTGGTGCCTCTACAACGTGGGTCAGCGCGGGATCGACAACACAGTGCAAGGAGACTTACCGGAAGCGATGAAGGCGTATGGTCCGACAATGTTGCCGACGGCGACACCAATGAAGATGGCGGCAGATGATAGGGTCTTCTTGGTGGTTCCACCGACGTTACCCGCGACGAGGGACAGAGCAAGCACGAATACGGCATTCGATGACCCAGTCAAGTCTACTCGCTGTCAGTTTGGCCAGGATGAATTGGGTGAGGACACTCACAGTAACCGATAAGTCGTGGTGCCATACCATCGGTGAAGGCGACAAGAGCGAAGCCGATGACCGTGAGGCAGGTCACTCCGGCCATCAGAAGCGTCCGGATGTTGCGGTAATGAGTTTTATGGTTGACGTAGATGGCAGCAAAGCTAAGCACAGCTGGTCAGACCAGATACACACAGCCACAAAGCCCAACTCACATCATGATCGCGATGAAGGTTCCATAAGGGATTTGGAGAAGCGTCGTCTTCAAAGTGTTGAAGCCAAAGCCCTTGATGACCAGAGTGCCGACTGCGGCCTAATCAGTATATGCCACGGATCCCGCTCAATCTCACTCACAGTTTGATGTTCCACCATTGGGTACATTGGCGAAGAAGCCCAGGAAGAAGTACAGGTAAGTCTTAGGGTCCTTGCCACACTCGAACACCTGGTCCCAATGCAGTTGTCGCTTCTCGACAGTGTGGTGATCATGTCGCTTTCGAGACATGACAACGACCGCCTGCCTTCGCGTCAGGGATTTCGCGGTATGAGGTGAGTCGGGGATGAGGAAACCCATGACCAGAGCCCAGAGTGAGCAGATTGCGCTGAGTGATGGTTGTTAGCTGTGAATCACTATACCGTGCACCTATACTCACCCGATGAGAAGGAACTCGTACTTCCATGAAGCGATCGAGCCGCCAATGTGGCCGATACCAAAACCGAGCAAGCCACCAATGGCGATGCCGACACCGTTTCCAGCGTACCAGTACCCGATCACCGTGGGCTGCTGCCTTCTGGTGAACCACATGCCGGTGATCGCAACTGCAGTCATGCCCATCAGTTGCTGTTTTACCTTAACCCCAGGCCCATCACTACCACTCACCAAAGGCTGGATCGGCAACCGCCTCGAACATGCCCGACACGAATCGGAAGCCCAGCATGTGGCCATAGGTGGTGGATCCCGCCTGGGCCATCAAGAAGACACCCCAGAGGAAGATGTTGATCGAGAGATACTTTGCCAATGGGAATTTGCTGACAGTCAGCGCTTATCCGACGTACATGACCTACCTCAGAAGAAGGTTACCAGGTATGGCCCACACCAGCCATCCTATGTAGAAGATGGATGAGAGATTGGAGTAGTCGGCACCGGTGAGATTGAGGTCCTCTCGAATACCGAAGAGAGCGGCATAGGAGAGTGTTGTCTTGTCGACATAGTAGAAGATGTAGTCGACAAATAGTGCTGGTACGATGAGCCAGAACAGCTTCTTCTCGACCGTCTTGACCTCTGCCGGATCGAGTTCGGTTTGGTTGGCCTCGGCGACTTCCTTCATGAATTGGTAGCTTGGGTTTCGCCTGAGTAGCTTCCTGAGACCGGTACGGCTCTGTTCTGGTTGCTCATCTTCGTTATACTCGAACGATGGTTGCTCTTGGTCGACCTCTTCGATGTGTTCTGAGGATGACTTTGCCTTCTCGAGCTGGCCAAGCGTGATGGAAGCGTTGGCGGCAGAGTTCGGGACAAAGTCCAAAGCGTCTGATCCGTGAGGCATGGTGGAAGCGACCAGGATGTGACTTGTTGCTCGAGAGGGAAGACATCCTGCTTCATTTTATAGACCCCGGACTGTGGTGGATCGTCGTTGATACTCCAAGTTGGCCCCTCGGGTGAGTGTATGGGGTCGGTGTGGGCAGATGGATGCTTTCTAATCTATTCAGCGGTCCGTCGAGGTCCGTTAGTGGCCCGTCAGTCCGTATCAGGGCTTCTCCAGGTCCGTCTTCTTGGAAATGCTAAATATAACTCAGCCGACCGCCGAACTGTATCTCCGGCAAGTAAGTACCGTAAGTGTTCGACCTTCTTCACCGGTTTGACAGCGTTCCAACTGTGTTCTATAATCAGAGCAGCAGCCAAGCCATCAGCAGCTTGAAGGAAGAGCTAGTTCAGGGCGGTGGATAGGTCGGCGTGGTCCGCAAGCAGAATCCACTTTCACCGCCGGAGCCCCAGCTGCCGCGAGCGATACCAAGCAAAGTGGGAGGTATCCACCCGATCCACCCGGGCCGAGCCCATCCAGCAAGATGACCGACCCACTCTGTTCAGCTCAGCTGCGGGGTATACAAATTGAGTGTCTCGTTGTCGTCAATGTCTGTACACTCCCATACCTTGACTTGACACAGCCACTCGAACATGCCTGCGCCAACGTTCTACGCAAAGTCCGTGACAGAGCTCATCGCTCTGCGAGCCGGTAAGTCGAGGGCCAAACCCACAGCGGCTATCTCCGCTGACAGCGACGGCAGACACTCAGCCAGACGATGCGGCCGTGCACACTGGAGCTGCCGAGTTTGAAGGTCTACAGACACTGAGGTACGTGTTGAATCCTAGCAATAGTACGGCACTGACCATCGGATCCAGCTATGCCGACTTGTCCAAAGCAGTCGACCGCTTGGCGTCGTACTATTCCACTCTCAACATTCCCCTCCCATCGACCGAGGAGGTACCCCCCGAACAGGTCATCGCGGTTCTGACCTCAACAGCCATCGACGAGTCGCTGTTGGAAATCGCTCTAGCCAAACTCGGTCTGTCTCCCCTGTTGCTATCTATCAACAATTCCGTCGCTGCCGTCGCACACCTCTGCAAGCAGACCAAATCGACACACCTGATTTACGGGCCAAAATACGCAGCGAGCGCTCAAGAAGCTCAGGAGATCCTCGAGAAGGAGGGCTTGCAATTGACACTGGTTCCTGAGAGACGGTTCCCACTATGGGGCAAAGGCGGAGTCACCGAGAGCAAGATCCCGCCCTTCAAAGCTCGACTCACGCCTCAACAGGAAATGGGCAGGACTTGTGTCATCCTACACTCTTCCGGATCGACAGGCTTCCCCAAACCAGTATACATCACCCACTACGGTCTCGTTGCCAATGCCGCAACTTCGATACCCAGTTCCGGATTCTCCGCCCTTCCCCTCTTCCACGGCTTCGGTCATTTCTCCATGTAAGTGACGGTGCGATGGCATGACGGCCCCTGATATGCGCTGACTCGACTTTCAGCTTCCGATGCATCTACCACGGCAAACCCTTCACTCTCATGCCTCCAAATCTCCCTCTCACCGCCGCCAACATCTGCCGAATCATCAAAACCTCCCCCACCCCTCCTCAGCAGCACTTCGCCGTGCCTTACGTGCTCAAGCTGCTCGGTGAGACCGAAGAGGGTATCGAGACTTTGGCTGGCTTCGACGCAGTCTCTTTCGCTGGTGCTGCTGTCCCAGACGACCTTGGAGATCGACTGGTGGCAGCCGGAGTCAACCTCTTCTCGCAATACGGCACAACAGAGACTGGCGCTCTGCTCACCTCCCGACGAGAGTACGGATCCGACAAGGGATGGAACTGGCTCCGAGTGGAGGGCCTCATTTCAGAGTACATCGAGTTGATCCCCCAAGGATCGGATACGTTCGAGGTCGTGGTCAAGGACGGATGGCCAGCAAAGTTGATGTCCAACCGTGAAGACGGTGCATACTGCACCAAGGACTTGGTACTGCGCCACCCGGTGCACAAGAACTGGTTGAAATACATCGGCCGACTCGACGATACCCTCACCCAGACCTTGGGTGAGAAGACGAATCCTGTCCCTATCGAGCTCGCGATTGTGAGTTCCGTGATCTCCGATACGTAAACTCGAGCTGAACAAGTAACAGCGCGGAAACTCGCCTCTAGTGCAGGAATGCATCGTCTTCGGAGACGGCAAACCTCAAACCGGTGCTCTTATCCTCCCATCGGAAGCCGGTGCCGAGCTGTCTAGGGACAAAGCCAAATTCATCAAGACCATCTGGCCCGTCATCGCGGATGCCAATGCCAGCGCGCCAAGTCACTCTAGGATCCTCCCCGAGATGGTCGATGTTCTGCCGTACGGAACGGATATCCCCGTTGTGAGTTCTCATTCCTGGATGAAACTCAGAATCCTACTGACCCCCTTGTAGGCCACAAAGATGTCCATCCTCAGACCGGCTTGTTACAAGCTGTTCGCCCCCATCATCGACCAGATCTACGAGCGATTCGAGCGGGGTACCGGCCAACCCAAGCGGACCATCACTTCGCAATCCGAGCTTGAAGTCTTCCTCGCCGACACGATATCGCATGCCCTGGGCGAAGGCAAGTCCGATGGATTGACCCCGACTACCGATCTCTTCGAATTCGGCGTCGACTCGCTACAAGCCACTCGAGTGCGCAACGTGATCAGCAAATCCTTGGAGTTGGGTACCGTCAACCTCGGTCAGAACGTTGTTTACGAGCACCCCTCGATCTCGGCTTTGGCGGCATACATCCTCGGCATGACGTCTGGCGGTCAACAGCTAGCGTCGGATCCTCATCAAGAGATGTGGGACATGGTCGACAAGTGGTCAGCCAGAGTCATTCAAGCCAAAGTCGGATCACCAAGGACCGGCCAGAGCGAGAACCAAACTCCTGGCGAGGTCGTCGTCCTGACTGGTGCTACTGGTTCCCTCGGCTCCCATATCCTCGACCAATTGACACAACGTCCCGAGGTCGCCAAGGTCATCTGTCTGTCCAGAGCCGGATCCCATGAGGAATCGCTGAATCGAGTCCGAGCCTCGCTTGCTCAGCGACAGAGAAACCTCTCACCTCAAGCGGCCGAAAAGGTGGTTTCACTCGCCGCCGACGTCAACAAGCCCGACCTCGGCCTCACTCCTGAGATCCTCGAGTCGGTCCGAGCTCACGCCACGTCGTACATCCACAACGCCTGGCCAGTCAACTTCGTCCTCTCCCTCCAATCGTTTGAGCCACATATTGGTGGAGCCGTCAACCTCCTCAACCTCGCTCAAACATCGCCCCATGCCGTCAAACCCGCCTTCTTCTTCTCTTCCTCGGTCGGCACTGTTCAAGGAAGACGAACGCCTCTAGTCGAGGAGGAGTTCTCTTCTGATCCAGTCACCGCCGGCGGAATGGGCTACGGCAGGAGCAAGTGGGTGGTGGAGAAGATCCTGGAACGAGCCAAGAGCGCCGGTGCTCGTGCCGGTGTGCTGAGAATCGGTCAGCTGGCTGGTGATACTCAAACCGGAGTGTGGAACGAGACGGAAGCCTGGCCTTTGATGTTCAAGTCGGCCAACACCATTGGCGCTTTGCCCATCCTAGAGGAAAGGCCATCTTGGTTGCCGGTCGATGTCGCCGGTCGAGCCATTGTCGAGATTACGCTTTCGACCTTGTCATCCTCAAGTCTCGCTTCGCCACACGCCAGTGTGTACCACGTCCTTAACTCGGGCATAGCCGACTGGAGCGATATCTTGTCTGGACTCAAGCAAGGCGGCTTGGTGTTCAACGCTGTCGACAGGAGAGAATGGGTCGAATTACTGAGCAAGAGTGATCCTGATGTGGAGAAGAACCCTACGTTCAAGCTTCTCGTAAGTTGATCTTCAACAGACCTTGCCTACAGTTCGCTGACTCCTTTCTTAGAGCTTCTACTCGGGTCGAATTGGTCAAGCAGAGGAGAGATCGCATATGGACTTTGCCACGGACAAGACATCGCAGCTCTCCCCTGCGATAGCTTCCACCAGGGCAGTCGATCCAGCTCTCGTCGCGCTTTGGGTATCTCAGTGGAAAGCGTCCGGGTTCTTGCAGTGATCTAGCACCATGTAGAAGCAAATCTGAACTTTAGTGTACGTTGTATGAACTTGTAGAGAGAACGCAGTATGCACGAATGTCAATATCAACGGCCTTCGAAGCTCTTCCGGCAGATTAGGTATGATCAAAGCTGCATCTCACAACAAGTACTCGTATTCGTATTATAGAATGTTGTATGGACCTAGAACTAGAATCGCTGTCCGGCCTGGGTTGGGCCACCAACACCAGGTTGCCCTTGGCTCACAAAGGCCTGTCCGGCAGCAGGGTCCTGGGCGGCGTAGTTGCCGGCCAGACCACCCTGTTGCTGAGGCACAGCCTGGCCGACAGGGGCCTGCGTAGCACCAGTAGAAGAGTAGCCCTGCTGGGCATACTCCTTATCGAGGGCAGTGCCCGCTGGAGCTGGAGTGGAGGTGTGGTGCAGCGAGTCAAGCTTAGCTTGCCTCTCGGCATCTGATTGGTGGTGCTGGGATATGATCAGCATCCGTCCCTTCGTGTTCGTTTTCGATCCGCAGTACTCACGTTGCTCTGGAGCTGGTCGAGCTTGGCCTTCTTCTCCTGCAGAACTTGGGTGGCGTGTTGGTGGGCCTGCTCCTTAGACTGGAGTTTGTTCTGGGCGGCGTTCTGGTCGGCGACGGCACTGTCGTGTTCTGTCACCATGGGTTAGAGAACATCCTTCTAGCGAGCCCTACTCAAAACTCACCGTGGGTGATCTTGTTCAGCTTCTCTCCGAGCTTGTGCTCAGTCTTGACGGCCTTCTCGAGGGTGGAGTGCGAATGCTGCTCGGCCTTTGCGGCAGAAGCCTGCTCCTTCTCAGCCTTGCTGATCTCCTTGATGGCGTGCTTGATGCTCTGCTCTTCTCGCTTCTCCTCTGCAAGAACAGGTCAGTGAGCACGAAGCCTTCGATGCGGACGACCCTCGCTCACCTTTGTGGAGCAGCTTCTCCTGCTGAGCGACTGGGTCTGAAGATCCGAGCAATCCCATGATGGTAAGTTGATTGTTGTGTTAGAGGTGTTGAGGGGTGATAAGTTGTTGTTGGTGTTGATTGTACTGAAGTGGGGGAGTATTGGAGACGTCGCAGTCGGTCCGAGGAGATCTTATATCCCCCTTTTGCTCCTCCTCCTCGTCTCCTTTCGGACCAAACAGAGATGGCGTCGATCATATGGCGTGGAGTATACGTCATTGACGTCATTGCCACATGAAATTACTCAGACGCTTGGCCAAAGCAAATGCCGCCGAAACTCATTACGAAAGTCATGTCAGTAACAGTTATCTTGATTACTAGCCAGTACAGCTACGGAGCCTGCATTAGAAACAGTGGTAGGAGGGTATTAGCTGGGATTGACTTCCTCGATGCTTGCTGCCTGGTGGTCGGTCCGTGGCAGTACTCTTCGTATCTAATGCATGTCGCCAATGTCGTACCACGCTCAATCCCCCTGCCCCTCCTCGACCAGCTCTCCACACACAACATACTTGCGCTCAAAGTGCTCATGCCAGCCTCGCATATTCTCCCTGTATGTGGAAGAGTGTATCAGCTTCGTCGAACTCGCTTGGACAAATTGCCATTGAAACGAGGACTGCACTTTGAGATGGCGTGCAGGATCCAAGACTCACACTTCCGATTGAGTCAGATCCTCTAACATGTCCAGTGGCTCCTCGATGGGTGAGAGCATTTCTACAGTCCACGTGTGTCAGCCGGGGACAAGGACCTTGTATCGTAGACTTACCTTCGTCAAATGACTGCTTGGCCATGCCCCGTGAGGCGTCCCGTCCTGCAAAGTTACCGTACATCCCATCTACCTCAACATCAGCTACGTCGAAGGACCCGGCCTTGGCTCTCGTGTTGATTTACCTGGCCCGTAAAATGATCTGCCGGTTGTCACGTCGAACACGGTCCGTTCGGCTTTACCCCCTGCTGGCACCTTCCCATCCCGTCCTATCCGCATGATCGCCAGCAGGATCCTACCGCCATCTTTACCGTGATGCTTGGCGAGGTCGGAGGGATTGTACTTTTGGTAGCAGAGTACTTCTGGATGTTTCGCTGGTAGCCAGTTGTACTGATCCTCGGAGTATGAGTCGGGTATAGAATGCAGTTTCGATGGCCATGATGGAAATACGAGTCTGTATGCCAGATACAGTATAGGAGGGATCAGCAGCACGTTGAGCGGATTCGACAATGACATGCTGGCGACAGCAGTGGTCGTGATAGATGTATGACCACTTCGGCTTTGTAGGCGGTGAGGCCAGGCGGACGCGTAACGAACGGCTGCCGCGCCCCCATAACCTTCATCCGACTGCCGAACGGTTTTCAATTTCAGACAAGTCGGTCATCCATCGTCCTCGGCTTGTTGTTCTTTACTTAGCACTTTGACATTCGACATTTCATCGTAGCATCCATCACTACCTACACATTTGAGGACCGACAAAATTCAGCGGCCAGCGTGCAAGTCACTCGCAGGAGGTTCCGACACTTTCAAGCCAACTGCATAGTCCTTCATACCACCTGCAATGCTCGCCTCCACATCACACTCGGGCTCCTCAGCCCGCATCTCCACCCTAGTCCGTCGCAACCCTGCCGCATTGGCAGCTAGATCTCCGATGCTCCTCAGTCAAAGAGGTAAGCTAGCTTCACATCGTCCAGCCTGGCGCATACTAACACTTGGCAGGCTTCATTTCGGCGACAAGTCGGCACTATCCGTACAGCAGTAGAGGGCAGTCGTCCTTATTCAATGGCTCACAACTCCCTTTGGTCCCTTTATCAGCGAGGCAGCTATACAAGCAATCGTTGCGCTTCGCCTCAACAGATCCTAGTCGTCCTACTCCTTCGTCCACAACCGACTCCATTAAAGCCCCTGGCATTGGCGACGATTCGTCAGCCGGTCAAACGAATTCTTCCAAAGTCCTCCCACCCGCTCCACTCGATGCTGTCGTCCCTGCGAGCGAGCTTGCGGAGAGAGCAGTCAAGGAAGTCAGCAAGAAGGAGAAGAAGCCACAAGGCACTTTGGCTGTGAGAGTCTGGGACAAGGTCAAGAAGGAAGCCGCGCATTACTGGGCCGGCACCAAGCTTCTCGGACAGGAGATCAAAATCTCCTCAAAGCTGCTGAGGATGGTCCTGAACGGAGAAACTCTGACTCGTAGAGAAAGACGACAAGTGGGTCTAGCCCAGCCGACGAAGCATAGGTTCGACAGCTGCTGACAGCACTTAGCTCCGAAGAACGACGGGTGATCTGCTGCGGTTGATCCCATTCTCCGTCTTCCTGATTGTCCCCTTCATGGAGCTCTTGCTGCCAGTCGCGCTCAAGCTCTTCCCGAATATGCTGCCCAGTACTTTCGAGGGACAGTTTGCTGCAGTGAGTGGTCCCATTTCTTGGTCTGAACGCCCTCTGACGTCGATGTAGGATGAGAAACAGAGAAAACTGCTACGAGTCCGAATTGGCATGGCCAAATTCCTGCAGGAGACGGTGAAAGCAGATGGGTTGAAGGCAGGAAACGTGGTCAAGAGTGACGAATTCAAAGAGTTCTTCCGAAAGGCGAGTCCCTTAGCAATCGTGGTGTCTCATGAGCTGACATGCAGCAGGTTCAACACACGGGAGAAACGCCGTCGCAAACGGACGTCGTTCGAGTGGCTAAGATGTTCCACGATGATATCACCCTGGACAACTTGTCTCGACCACAACTCGTCTCCATGTGCCGATACATGAACATCAACGCCTGGGGTACAGACAACTTCCTCAAGCAGCACATCCGAAACAAGCTGGAGAAAGTCAGGGTTGATGATATGGTATGTGGCTTGTCTGCCGTTTATATCAATCTCGGACTGACATTGCTTCAGATGATTCGAGCGGAAGGAGTCGACTCGCTGTCGACGAAAGAGTTGCAACACGCTTGTCAATCCCGAGGAATCCGATTCCAAGGTGTTTCCCCGGCTAGACTACGAGAAGAGCTAGAGCAGTGGATCGAGCTTCACTACACCAACGGTATCTCCGGTGTACTGCTGGTTCTCTCGCGAGCCTTCAACTTTGAGCAGAAGGGAGACGATGTGTTCAGCAGTCTAGTCACGACGCTAGGATCGCTTCCAGAGAACTTGGTGAGTTGGCAATGTCCCTCCATTGTACTCCGCTAACACCCCACAGCTCGACGAGACCGAGTTGCAAGTGTCTGGCGAGTCGACTTACAAGCAGAGACTGGAAGTCCTGCAACAGCAGCAAGAGCTCATTGAGGATGAGGAGAAACAGGAGCAGGTCAGTCGAGAATCGCAAGAAGGCATGGCGTGAGCTGATCATTAGTACAGGAAGAGGAGGAAGCTAGAAGAGAGAAGAAGGCTGCTACCGAGGCTGCCAAGCGAGAACAAGCCGAGGCGGAAGCGTCCGAGGCTGCTTCTACCGATGCTGGTTCGGGTGCCGAGGCCGAAGCTCAGCCAGAACCAGCGGTTGAGGATGCCCGTATGACGAAGGAGCAACTGGGAGAGCTGGCCGAGGCTTTGTCTATCCTGACGGCCAAGTCGTCCATCGTGAAGGAGCGAGATGAGCTGAAGGCGCTGCTGGAGGAGAACTTGCTATCAGAGGCTGTGAGTAATCCCGCTCTTGTGTTTTGACCGTAAGCTGATCAATTACTAGGAATCGAAACAACGAGAGGAGGAGCCTGACTCGCCATCTGTTGTCGTCTCCAAACGAGTCAGATCTATGATCAAGAAGATTGACGCTCAGTTGGAGAAGTACGATGAGAAGGTTGGATCCAGCTTGAACGTAATCGAGACCAACGCCAAGGGCCAAATCTCCCTCGCCGACCTGAAGAGGGCTATGGGCGTGATTAAGCACAAACCCAAAGAGGAGCTCGTTGGTGATTTGATGAAGAAGCTGGATGTGGATCAGGATGGATTTGTGGTGAGTAGAATTGTCTTTGATGATCTGTCAAGCGCTGATCCGCTTGCAGGAACTCGACCACGTTGTCGAGCTTACACAGGATAAGGGTCTCGGTATCCTCATGGAGGACGAGGAGGCCCAAAACATCATCTCCAAGGGCGCCGATATCAGACACAGCAAAGACGTCAAGGAGCTAAAGTGAGTAATGTTGACGATAGTATACTTATAGACATGCTGACCTTGTGATTCAGACCAAAACGAGAGGACATTCTGTCCGACGAGTAGACCCACGGCACCCTTTCTCGCCGTCACATATTTACCCTGCATTCGACCAACCCTATCAAACGCATAGATCAAACTGTTTATTTACCACTCACATGCATGGCCTCATATCATCAGCTGTGGTATACTCAAGATCGAAACGAGACCCAACGTTCGCAAAAGAGCGAAAAGGCGATACGGGTATCAGACTGGTCCTTTGTCTCGTTGGTGAGTTTGTCTTGAGGGGTAATGTGAAAGGACGCACCGCTGACCCAAGGCCACAGTCTGATGTCTGCATTGGGGTGTCCTACTGATTTGACAGAGCCCTTCGACTGGGTTAACTCGCGCCGGGTCCACCGATGTGTGGAGAGACTGATTGTAATTGACGGACATGGGCCGGCCACAGCGGTCCAGCGGTACGTTCCGATGGCCTCGGTTGCCATGGGTCATTTACAACCTGTTCCGGCTCATTGCAGTTGTCATCCTCACCTGGACGCTGGTCGTCCAATTCATCATCGTCGCACGGTGAGCTTCATCTGGGTCAAAGTGGAGTCATCATCTGATACGACTTGCTTGCAGAGACATCAACGAGTACTCGAAAGCTGAGTCGCCTAACGGCCCGTCTGCAGAGCCAAGCAGTGTTGGATCCTTCGTAGAGATATTTGAAGGCAAAGCCATGGCAAGTACAACTGTCCCGTCATTCATAACGCCAGCCTCGACTGCCGCCATGAATGTCGTCACTGCGACACCAACAATCACAGCAACCGCAACTGACGTCGAGGAAGATCCGGACACCGCCCTCCCCGGTCCTCTGGCCACCGCGGTCCTAGTCAGTGACCTTGGCAGGAGGCTAGAGAACTTCAACGTGGATCTGCCAACTCACGGAGGGGTGATACGAAGGGCAGACGACGATGTAGATCCCGGTTCCAGCTATGTCGGGCTGTCTTCGATTCCTGACCAGGCAGGGGGGATATTGTGAGTATGGACATGGTTTCATTATCGTTCAGACATACTTACTTCATTATAGTTTCGTCGTGATCTCCCGTCTACTCATAGGTCAGTACTTGCGAGGGGCAGGAGCTTGACTGACGACCGCCTAGTTGCAACTATACTCCTGTTACTCTCTGCTCAGGTCGGTCTGCCCGAGACCTTCCTTTATGAGAGGCTCGGCTGGCTGGGTCCACAGAGTACACCGATATTCTGCGGGTTCCTGGAAATGATGTACGTCTTGAGTCTCTTGACGTGGCCTATTGGAGGAAATCACTGACCGCTTACTCAGCATCGCTATCGAAACTCTGAGCATCCAGTGGGTGTAAAAATCGGGGAGTGCGTTGCCTTGCTAACAGAAAGACCAGTGCTCGGCCATCTGATCTCCTATCAGCTTGGCTTCTGTTCGGCGTGGGCTCTGTCAACGTCTGTCTGGTGAGCGATACTGTGTATCATTGGACACGACAGCTCACATATGAGGTCACAGGCTGCCGTCCTGCTATTCTTGGGCCGCCGACTACCGAAGACACCTCCTCCTCCACTATACTTTTCACTCTCCCAGCGAGTTCTGTATTGGCAGCCTCCACCTCGATTCTATCGCCAACTGTTTGGCGGTCCGGAGCAACCAGTAGGAAATGGCGCAGATCCCGAGAAGACCGCCGCCTTGCCCCCTTCCAACGCGCATGAGGTCGGCCTTTCCGACTCCGACTCTGACGAGATCGACGATTACAAAACCAAGCACTCGCCGGACAAGTCAGATGGGAGAAGATTGAGAGGGCAATTGCCTCCAGAGCAGGACGTGCGGAAAGGCGGATACCCGACTTTCAGCGGTATGAGCGTCACCCAGCCCGGCCGACAAGTGCCAGCTGGTCGATTGGAGGATCAGCGCGGTGGGATAAGGTTCATCCAAGAGGAAGAAGATGACTGGGTCAAGGTTGAGCCTGCTCCGCGGAGTCGAGCAGGAGGCACAATAACACTAGACCAAGGCAGGGGGAAGGACCTGCGGGGAGATGACAGTGCGAGGAATGGTGGAAAGGCAGAAGCTAGTCCGTCACGGAGCAAAGCTCAACCGGGATTCATTGCCGTGGCGAAGCCTCCTAGACCACCTTCAACTGCGCAGAGTCTCGAAGGAAAACTGCCTCCGCTCAACCTGAGACGGCCGCCAAATCGCTCATCGACAGCTGATTCCTACGAGACACCTGACAAGGCCAGGTCTTCGACAAAGGCACCTCCCACCAGATCAGCGACGAGCGACTCTATTGGACGGGTTGGTGGTCCAGTACACGGTGGCTCGAAACAGGCAAGAGCGAAATCAGTCAAAGTCGCCGTTCCAATGACGCCAATAGGGGAGGAATCCAGTGATGACGTCTTCGACAACGCGCTCAAGTCACGCTCGAGTATGAAAAGCGTGCATGCGGCTGCAGCAGATTTGGGCCCCAGATTCCCCTTACCGCCCACGAGGGAAGATTCTCAGCCGACCCCCGCGCCATCGGCCAAGTCAAGGCGCGAGAGTAGCGCGATGAGTTTGATGAGCGGTGCTTCACGAGCTCGAACGAATCAGAACGGTCTTGACCTGAAGGTGGTGCCAGATATTGTCATTGACAAAGAGGTCGCCGTACTACCCAAGTCGCCACGAACACCGCACACGCCTCATACTCCAGCTCTACTGCCCCGATCACCAAACCTTCGCGCACCTCCGAAATCACCACGGATCGATCAGATCAAGGGCGAAGTCTCGTTCAATGCCCCTTTGCCCCCCTTGACAGATCCATCTCCGATTCTAGCTAGCTCCACAGAAACAAGTGGCCCGAATCTCACCTTGCTGTCTCGACGGGAAACCATGCTACGCTCATCTCTTGCCCCTGAGACCAGATCACCAAAGACTGCAACAGCTCGAACGGAACGAGTCGCCCAAGGTGTGCGATTTGATCTCGCCTCACCCCCTTCCACTGGTGATCCCGAATCCGAGCAACCTGACTCACCGCCAAGAAGTGGGTTCAGGATACCGGGTACGAAGATGCACATCAACCTCTTTGGCAATCCACCAAGCACCCCTGGTCCCGGAAGGCGGATCTCCATATCCACAGTATCCTCCGTCAGCTCTGACGAGGATACGTCGGATGACGACAATGCCAATGTACGGGGCAGGGCTGTGTCTCCAGCGCGTCCGGAGAGTTTCGCTAGTGTCTCGTCGACTGACACCGATGGGACGATCGACAACTCGAGACCTGCTCTAGTAGCCAGAGGATCCTCTGGGGATATCGATCCGGTCGGCACAGGCGACAGGCCGGGGAGCGAGCGAAGGGAATCAGACGAGAGAGCTGGTTTGCCAAGGAGTCGGAGCAGTGTGATACGACCCAAGAGCGTGGCAGTGCTAGGGGGTAGTTTTTTGGACGGAGGGAAGGAGATGGATCGAGGTCCCCGCGATGCCAGGAGGCATAGTAGCTTTGACTCGAGCTGAGTACGGACTTTGATACACGATGTTTGACTACTGTACTTGCAACATGGAATGGATTTCGATCCGATCCGGCTATCCTCTACTGCTCCTTCTTCGCCCCGTACGTTTCGCTCAATCGCATGTGAACGTAAGCCCCCGCTGTCATGACTTCGTATCGCGCCGGTCTCTCTTCCGAGACGCAAGTCGCAGGCGGGATCAACGGGACGTCGTGATCACAGCCAAAGAAGAATGGTATCGAGTACCTCTCCTCGATCGGGGGTAAGACTCGATGCCGCGTTGATTGAAAGATGCCATCTAAGCAGTATCAGTGTTGGAAAGGGTTCCACTCTATCTGGCTTTCGGGACTTACTGGTCCAGCGAGCGAATTGATCGCCAATGTTCAGAACGAACGCATTGGGGATCATAGGTGCTTCGATCCCTTGAATCAATGGCTAAGTGAAGGGGACCTGTGTCAGAGGCTCTGGATAGCACTTACATTGGCCCTTCCTGTTCTGCACTTCTAGTCCTTTCCCGCCTTGTGCTAGTATCGTGAAGCACTCGAAGTCTGGCAGAGCCTTTGTAAGTATAGGTGAAGGTGAAGGTACCCATGCCACTAACCCGTATGAGCCTGAGGAGCATTGATAAGCCACCGCAATGTCGCATCCCTGACTATAGCTTACCCCAATCCCAGGATTATCCTCTTTCCGTTCTTCCCGAGGTGTGCCGGGATAGCGAAGCAAGCGCATGATAGCTGCTGGGTGTCGAATCTAGGGCAGACTTAGTAAATCTACTGACGGATGATATGCCTATAGGACTCACCTTGTCATCGAAGAAGTCCTCTTGCAAATCGAGAGCCAAGGCGAAAAGAGGGAAGAGCGATTGGCCAAGAGCAAGAAGTGCAGCACTGTTTCCACTGATCAGCCTCCTGGACTGACATAGTCCCTCGGCCCTCGATGTGCATGCCTTACTAGTAGCTTAATACCGCGCTCTTCTACCAGCGATGTAAGTGAGCGTCCATACTCCGATTTGTGAATGTTGGCCTTACAAATTGCCCCGCTTTGCTCCATGCCGATTCCTCTGGCCACAGGTTCTCGCTGTGCTTGAGCTGGCCCGCGACCTCTTCCTCTTTCTCGATGTGAGACAAAGTCGAGTCTAGACTCTTGTCTAGACCGAGGTTGAAGGCCTCATGGACCTCGCCTTTCTTCGACCTGTGTCTCATCAGGACTGATCACACGGCAGCTCGATATGGACTCCCACGGGTCGTTGTTCTCGCTCAGAAGCTTCATGTATCCTCTGAAGTTGTCTGATTTATGGATATCGACCTGGGTCAGTAAGCCTGGGCCTCCTGTTTGTTGCGAAGTGACATTTCGGGAGACTCACCGTCTCCTTGACATCAGCCTCCTGCCCAAAGAATCCCTTTGCACTCTCAAAAGCGTCTTCCACCACCTGAGTTGGGACACCATGGTTCTTGACTGTTTGTGGTCAGCATCGTTCGGGTACTTCATTCGGACCGCGGATGAGGTGGACGGACTGAAGAAGAAGCCTGCATTCAGGCAGGCATTTCGGATCTCGCTGGCAACGGCTCGTCTTTTGCCCAAGTCACTTGAACGAGCATCGGTCAAGTCACTCCAGTCAGCTGTGACCAATCGGACTGCTCACATAACAGGCAGATTGTCGAAATCCTCGCTGTCGAGCTGAGTCGCCAAACCGATAAGATCGGACATATCGAATCCGGAAAGGCGATCCAATATGTGTTGTGAGTAGGAGGATGAGAGGATCGAACATAACATGTCACAAGCCACAAGCAGGGCATGTCAAGGAGATCGGCAGAAGTTTGGGCTCGACTGACTCCGCTGATAAGGAGAGATAAGCATCTGGCAAGATGACCGACCGACTCATGATCAGCTGATCATGCATGTATGCCTGTGGTATGACTGAGAGCTACACGCATGCATGTGAGGTGTAGTCGCCACATGCCACAGGAATGATGCTGACTTGTGTATAGCATAGAACGTCGACGAAGAAGAATTGGGTACAAAGGATGGCCTCTCGTGAGTTGTAGCGAACAGAGCTCTCGGACATAACAAGAGTGAACAGCTTGGGCAGGATCCTGTGTTGCCACCTGTGTACAATCATACCGAGGCCATACAAGCCAAAGCACCATGGGCAGCTTGGACCTTGTCACTTTGCCAGCGACAAGTGCCGGGTCCACTATTGCGAACACAATACCGAATCACGCCTCAACTAGAGACAAGGAGTCAGCGCTCAGAGACGGCTGGTCCATGGCCATGCAGGACGAGGACCCAGAGGCCGGATGGTCCCGCTCGTTCTTTTGCTCCGTGGGACCTATGACCAAGAACGGTCTGAGCAGCATGTGGAACTCGTTTCCAGCGGTGCCCAGGATGTATTCGGTAAGTCTGCTGACCCCTGCGAAGCCGGCGCTGGCGCTGACTGACTGTAGGCCAGTGAGCTGGGCGATAAGTTGTCTGTCATCCCTCCCTCAGCTAGGAGCTGGATCGGCACAACGCTTCCTGACTTGGGACGACGGCCAATGAGACTGGCTACGGCGGCGCACAAGGCCGTTGACAGCGATGATTATGTGAATTTCGGGCTTGATTCGATCTTCGGCGCGCGGAGTAGCCTCTTTCCACCCAGCTTCATGCCGTCTATCCTGCCTCCTCTGTGGTTCAGTTGAGGCTGGTGACTTCTGAGTAGGCCGGTGACTTCTGAGTAGGGGACGGCAAGTAGGATCGATCTTGTATGCAACCCTCAGTAACTTGAAGAAGTTTGAAAGTACTCGTACTCGTAGTCACCTCAGAATCGATCTCCACCGAGCTGAAACACGCCGAGGACGATCAACGCGCCCTGACCAAATTCCGATGGCTCTCCGTGTTTCATCTTCTTGTGCCTTGTCATCTTCGCGTCTTTTGATGGGAATGACGATGCGGTGCCAGAGTGGAATCAGGTGGAATCCCTCGACGCACTGACCTCGGGCCTCGTGGCTACCCCTTGTTTCAATGCACGAAGATTGATTGTCTACATGTCCTCGACAGTCCTCGACGCAACACTTCGCATCCCTTCCTCGAAGCATTCCTCCGCTCCTCAAGTGAAAGCGCGCAAGCAACGCTGTTATGTAGGGCCTTGTAGGGCTTACTCGAGTCTACTGAGGACATCGACACTCTGTTACCCCAGGAGGTCCGACCACCGCTTTGTAAACTCCTTTCGTTTCGTCTTCTTCTCGAATGGTAGCGCTGGCTCTGAGATCGTCCGAGGAGGTCCCAGGCCTCCTAAGGCACTCTCACACTGATGGTACCTAGAGTCGAGAACATCCGGAGGAAAGGGGTCGAGGCGGTTTCAATCAACATCCCTCGATGGTATTGCATGGGCCATGTTCCTCGTACATAAGGCGACGAGGTCGTCCTTTGGCGGATATTCTTCCCATATCCACAAGTGGCTCACAGTCTTATATTCACGTCCCCCCACGCTCATTAGTAACCCAACAGTCTCTCTCCCGACCGCTGCTTGACAGTGCCCACGCTCATTCCACCTCTTCCAATACACAAAAACAACATGCTCTTCTCCACGATCCTCCCCCTGATCCTGCTACCTCTCGCTTTCGCCGCCCCTGCTCATCCTGCCACTCGAACCGAGATGAAGAAGGACACCTTGTCTAGGCAGCAACTCCTCGCTCGGGAATGGTACGACCACCCGAATGACCGACGCGCCTCGCGGACTAGGCGGAGCCAACCAAGCGGACAGCCTTCCCCTCCGGCTCCCAGCACCAGTGGCCGTTCTCGGCGCAGTACCGCTGTGAGTATCCGGATGACCGATAGGTGGAGTGATCACTGACTTGAACCCCAGAAGCGAGCGATTGCTCCAATCGACCTCCCTCTAGGAACTCGGGATGATCTCGCTCGTTGCCCCAAGGACCAGATGGCGTGTCCTGTCTCGATGGTCTCCTCCGCTTTCGTTGATAGCGCATCCACAGAGTGGGAGTGGTGAGTACTAAGATCAAGCCGCACCTGAAGCCAAGGCTGACTTTCACCATCACCACAGTATCACTCCAGATGAGGACCTGTACTCGTGTGGTGGATGCGCCACCATGTCGACTGGGGTGGATTGTACCGCCATTCCATCAGTCCTTTCAGTCTCGTGCAACAGGGGTTCTTGCGATGGTGCGTCTCGATGGAGTGAGGGGATGAGATGAAAGCTGATGTCAATTCAGTCCACTCCTGTCGAGCTGGCACGGTTCCATCGCCTGATGGAAGGTCGTGCATCCCGTCCACCGCCTTCGTCCAGCAATGACACCCCTCCGTCCCCTCCCAAAAGTCGTTGATCAAGGAAAGACACCCCGCCGGGCCCTATCCCTCCACCTGGCCATCCTTATCTCCGACAATCTTCCCAGCCTATCTTATGACTCTGCTTGATTTTTCCGATTTGACGACATGGACAATCGACCCTAGTGTGATTTGTGTGCCCCAGAGGGGCAAGCCTTGACGGCTATCTATAGACCATGCACTTGGCATCTGCAACTGCGAGCTATGAGTGCGGTGGGTCGTCTCTGTAGTCTTGCTGTCGTCTCCGCTCGCGACGAAGGGAGGTGATCTCCGGGAGCAATTCGGGACGATGTGATTGGTTCCGGTCTTCGCCGAAGCTTATCTCCTCCGACTTTTTCATGTGTGGCTGTCCTAGCCTGTGGCTGCGTACTCTAGTCAGTGCTCACTTGGGCTCACTTGCTCATTGCTCATTGCTCAGATCCCTGAACTGATCTAAGGTGACTCGTCGCTTGAATCCTCCGAGCACGCCGGTATTACACTCATGACTAGTGTCTTTGGGATCTGCGTGCCTCAATGGACCGAATGGCGAAGCACTGCTCCTGCGCATGAGTCGTCCTTATCTGCGTGAAACAGCAGTGGACGTCGGGCGGTGGACCTGTGATTGGCTACGATTGGAACATATCCTGCTGGCTGACTAGTGAATGAGTTTAGCAGAAGACAGCTGGACCTCCATTGCATATATAGGTCACCTGAGAACGAACGGGAAGCTGATCTCTTCTCACCGATCCTCGTAGGTAACATCAAGAATTGAAACACGATGTCGGAAGCGATTTTGCCCCAAGCAGCGGGCTATGGAGTGGTTGTGAGTGACAGTGTCGTCTGGCAAGCGGCTTCGTTAGCTCTAGCTGACGATGAGGGCCTCAGATCGGGATGGGCTTGTTCTTCAGCGCCTTGATGGTAGGGTGAGTAGTCGAGACCAATCCTACTCCAGTGCTCACATACTGACTTGTCCACAGGCTGAGTCGTCTGCAGACCAAATACACCGCCTACAAGACCAGCTCCTCGGAGGAGTTCAACTCGGCCAGCAGGAGGTGAGTAGTCTGTCTACGCCTTGGTTTTTGGACTGACAGTCACTCGTCAGTGTCGCCCCCGGTCTGATCGCGGCTGGTATCGTCAGTGCATGGACCTGGGCCGCAACTCTGCTCCAGTCTAGTGCAACGGCGTGAGTACCGGGTTGTGGCAATATGGTTTACAAGCTGATCAGGCATATACAGATACAAGTTTGGTGTCAGCGGACCATGGTGGTATGCGTCCGGAGCCGTCATTCAGAGTGAGTGGTCGATGCATAGTGCGTGGTGGATCCCGGAGCTCATGTCTCAGTCCTGCTGTTTGCCATGATCGCGAGCAAGCTCAAGCAGCATGCCCCGTACTGTCACACGTGAGTGCGGTCGTCAAATTATGGATCATCCCTCTTACAGTTAACCTGCCAGATACCTCGAGATCATCAAAGCAAGATGGGGCACTGTGGCACATCTCACCTTTCTGTTCTTCGGAATGGCCACCAACATCATCGTCTCCAGTGAGTCGCCTCAGCATCGAAAGTCGTCCCAAGCCTACCGCATTGACTGACACTTCTCTTAGCCATGCTGATCCTCGGTGGTTCTGCGACCGTCACCGACCTGACGGGGATGAATACCATCGCCGCGTGTTTCCTAATCCCGCTCGGCGTGTCGATCTACGTTCTCACTGGCGGTATGCGCGCCACCCTCGTCGCCGACTACTCCCACACCCTCGTCCTCTACTGCATCCTCATCTCCTTCGCCCTGGTGGCCTATGCATCATCAGACATCATCGGCTCGCCCAAAAAGATGTGGACGATGTTGCAGACCGCCGCCCTGAGGCACCCCATATCGGGCAACGCCGAAGGATCGTATCTCACCATGCGATCAAAAAGTGGCCTGATTTTTGGCGTTTTGAACATCGTTGGGTACGTCTAGAGCCTCTGGGAACGCAGCGCAAGGACTCACAGCCCTCTAGCAACTTCGGGACTGTCTTTAATGATCAAGCTTATTGGCAGAGAGCCATCGCTTCTCGCCCAGAAACGAGTACAAAAGCGTTCCTCATCGGCGGATTGGCTTGGTTCGGAATTCCGCTCGGAATCGCCACTAGCCTCGGTTTAGGAGCGGTAGCGCTCGCCCACGGCTATGGAGAGACTCCTATCATCAGTCTCACCCCTGCAGAGGTATCTGCTGGCTTGCCCGCTGTCAAAGGTGAGTACATATATCAAAAGTACGACATATGGACCGTTGTTGACTGGTGTATATATCCTTTAGCCGCCGCCGCTCTGATGGGTCAATCTGGCGCCGTTGCCATGCTCATCCTCCTGTTCCTGGCAGTTACATCCGCTTGCTCTGCAGAGCAGATCGCTGTCTCCTCGCTCCTCACTTACGACGTGTATGGTGCTTACATCAACAAAAACCCGACCGAGAAACAAAAGCTCCGATCTTCCCAAATCTGCATCGTTGGTTACAGCATTTTCATGGGCGCCATCGCTACCGCTTTCAACTACATTGGAGTGTCTATGGGTTACCTTTACGAGCTCATGGGAGTGATCATTGGTTGCGCCGTGGTCCCCATAGCCATGTGCATCACCTGGAAGAAGTGCAATGGAACGGGCGCGGTGGTCGGTGCTATCGTCGGGTTCCTCGCCGCCATCGCTGGATGGGTTGGAATCACCGCCAAACTTAACAGTGGTGTCATCAACGTGGAGACTACTTTCGAGGACTACTCAATGTTGACCGGCAACTTGCTATCTATCGGCGTTGGTGGCATTATCACAATCGCCTGGTCCTTGATCAAACCTGAGGACTTCGACTGGGAGGTGACTCGAGCGATCAACAACAGGGTGGACAATCACGTCGAGGAGGTCTCGCCTCCTGTCTCATCATCCTCGGACACGGCAGCTTCCCAGCCTGGACCTAGCACTTCTGAGAAAACCCAATACCCTGCCACCGAGGGAGGTGATGTCAAGGTCTCCGCAAATGCGACCAAAGTCAACGAAGATCTGGTTGCCATGGAGGAACAGCCGTCCGGGGAGTACCTGGAGAATGTGCAGTTGCAGAAGTCGTTCAGGTTCGCTGCCTATGCAGCCCTCACCTTGGTCGCGCTTTTAATCTTCATCATTCCATTACCCCTGTTCTTCTCCTCGCACGGTGAGTAATGCGTGTAAGTTTGCTATGACCATGACTGACTCACTTCCTGTCAGTCTATCCCGAAGCCGGATTTACAGCATTGGTCATCGTCAGTTTCCTCTGGCTGTTCATGGGCTTGTTCTTGGTCGGAATCTATCCGATGTGGGAGGCTAGAAAGTCGATCGTGAAGATCTTCAACAATTTTAGAGCGGATTTGACACCAAGACACGAGACGGAGTGATTTCACGGGACTTCAAATCTGATATTGGATTGTGTAGGTACTTGTAGTGGTCGTGTTCTGAATAGAGAATTGATATGCACCTTCGTTGTCATGCTTGTTCCCCTGAATTGCCTACGTATTCAAGCTGAACACCTGTTACCATGGTCTCGCTCATCTCTACGGGCGCGGTCCTGCTAGTATCAGTAGAGGTAAGAAACTAGATGCACCTATCGGCAAATCGACATTGCCGGTGCAATCGCATCCTCGATCGCAATTCGCAGCACATCACGCGTGTTTTGCGCGTGTTGCTGTTCACAACCTCGACAAAGGGCACCTAAAGACCGCAGGCATACTCGTGGAAGAGAGCATCGGCATACACGACACGGTGTGCAGGTCGATAGTATGGACGAGGTGATCGCTCAACTATCCGAGTACGGAGCTTGTGATGTAAGTCAAAGGGTCACCGTCTTCAAGTAGATGTCCCGAGGAAGGCAATCCGCTGACGGCATATACAGGCTGCAGACGCCCTCTTTCGCCTGAAGCACCTTCATGGCGGCTTCCTATCAGGTCTGACACTCCGTGCGCCCGACTCGTCTGCGAGGATTGTCGGTCGAGCACACACAGTCTTGTTCAGGTTACACTCGGACGGACCTCAGGAGAAGAGCTTCAAGGGACATTACGTGGGTGAAGGACGGGCCCCACGAGCTCATTGTCTTCCAGATCGACACGATCAAGCCCGGTACCGTGCTAGTCATCTCATGTCCTCCTATACCCAATGCTGTCTTTGGCGGCCTGATGTCCCTCCGCGCATCGTTGCTTGGGTGTGCTGGAGCGGTGGTCGATGGACGGATCAGGGATCTTGCCGAACATCGAGAAGTTGGCCTGCCCGTCTTCTCCAGGGACGTAGGCATCACTGCTGGCCAAGAACTCGCATACCCCGCCGAGATCAATGTTCCGGTACCACTACATTCTCTCGACCAACCAGGAGTCATTGTCCGACCAGGAGATATCATTATAGGAGACGAGAATGGGGTATGTTGTATACCATCAGAAATGGCGGAGCGCGTAGTGGAGATGCTGCCGAAGTTGGTCGAACAAGATAGAAGGGTTCGAGAGGCCTTAAGGGATGGGAAGAGAGCTGAGGAAGCGTTCAAGCTTCGCTCATTGTGATTGACAATGCCTGCAATGGTCTGCGCTGGTACTTAGAGCTAGTGAAGGACCGGCCACCGAGTCTCTCTGGGCCGCATCAGCCCGCACACCTTCTGCGTGCATGATCCATACTTATAGTAGCCGCTCAGCAACACTCATAGGACGAACTTGTAGCTGCAGATATAGTACAGTAAGTTAATCGTAGCCGACGCGGCACAGGCTAGGTGTGACCGGATGACCGAGTTCGCCGATGAGGATCTCAGCTATAGCCCAGGACCGAACCACGAAGACCGAACAACTTCGAAACACTCAAAGGACCACTAGTATACTATCACAACGATGAGTAAGCGTTCGAAATGCTGAATCATGGTGATGAGCAAGCAGCATCTATAACATGATGACCAACCCCCCATCCTCATACATGTATGACCGAGGTATGCGCTGCACAGGAGCAATGGAGATGTATATATAGGTCATCGGGAACCCATTCAGTACGACACATTCAGACATACCCACAAATTCTTCCATATCCCTGCCAACACTCCACACCATGCACACAGTCGCTCTCTACGGTGTAACCGGTAACGTCGGCAAGGTCCTATTCCCCATCCTCCTCCGACCTCAGGCCGAGGGCAAGATCAAGCTCGTGGTCTTGCACCGTTCCGCGACCGACTTGTCCACCATCACCGACATCACTGCCGCCGAGACCAGAGAAGTGAACGTCGAGGAAGGGACCGATATCAAGTTACTGGCCGACAAGGTCAAAGATGTCAGTGTTCTCATGTGAGTTATCACCGTTGCATCATCTAGGATGGTGCCTAACTTGCCTATCCCAGCTCCACTGTAGCCTCCTCCGCATGGCTCACCCAGATCCCCCTTATCGAAGCTCTCGCAGAGGCCGGCCATGCCTCCGTGTTCATTCCCGCGGCATATGGTCACACTCTGTCGGATCAGGACATAGCGGAGGTCTCTCCACATCTCAAGGGCTTGCTCGATCAGCATGTACAAATCACCAAGCTTGCCAAAGACCGAGGAGTCGGTTACACCAAGGTCACTCCGAGTTTGTTCTTCGACTGGTTCCTCAACGTTGGGTGAGTGTGACGACAAAGCATCATATCGTGTTGACTGATACTTTACAGGGCTGCCGGAATCGACGTCAAAGGCAACACCGCTCGGCTCGGTCCCGATGAGATGAAGAACCGGATCTCCACATCGTATGTCGCTCCCTCTTGCGCCTGATGAGGCCTGGTGCTGACGTATTTACAGATCTGTCAACTACATCGCCGCCGCGATCAACGAGCTTGCCACTGCCGATCCAAGCACCATCGCGAACAAAGACTTTGGAGCGACCGAGTTCAAGGTCACCGGGCAGGAAGTCGTGGAAGCTTTGACCGTCGCCAATGGAGCCGCTCCGACTGTGAGCGGGTACACCAAGGCCGACTTTGACGCGGATCGAGTCGCCGACTTTGTGGGGGTGGTGAGAGCCTTGTACAAGTTTCACTGGAAGAATGGCGACTATCCTGATCTCCAAGAAGTCGAGGTGAAGGGATGGAAGGCGAGAACTCTGGCCGAGGCTTTCGCACAGTTTGTACGCGAGTGACTCACTCCTCCGGCCCCTCCGGCTTTGACCGAAGCCCGATGTTCCGATGCATGACTCACGTTCGCTCCGGCTGTAAATAGACGCAAAGTCATACGCCCATGTGTACTCGTCTATATATCGAGTCATCGCTGGATATCAAATATGTGCTTATCCTTGAGACTTGATCATCATCGCAGTCATGAGTCTGTTCACGGCGATATCGAAGGAATCCGGTCTCGACGTCCTCTCTGACAGTCCACGCGATGTGCACCTCCTCGTCCTTCAACGAATTGTGCGGATGCTAGCCTACGGGCAATCGACCTTGGTGCTGACTGGCTTCCTCCACGGCTTGGGCTATACGGATGTCCAGTTGGGCTTATTCATGACCTTGACCATGATAGGTGATGTCTTCGGTAGTCTCATCTTGACAATCTATGCCGACAGGTTGGGAAGAAGGAGGATCTTGCTCATCGGAGCCCTCTTGATGTCGTTCAGCGGTGCAGTGTTCGCCTACTCGGATAGCTTCATCATATTGCTGTTGGCAGCGATGGTGGGAGTCATCTCTCCGAGGTATGTACATTCCCGCGAGACCAGTGTTGATTGTGCGGGAAGGCTGATACCGATCTACAGCGGTAATGAAATCGGCCCATTCAGGGCTATCGAGGAGTCCACCATGGCTCAACTTTCCGCCACGCCCGATATGACCTCCATTTTCGCTTGGAGTAACCTCTTGTCGAGCTTTGCAGGGGCCACTGGATCGCTCACCGCCGGATACCTGACGTCGGCGCTTCAGTCAAGGGGATACACGGTGTTGCAATCGTATAGGGCGATATACCTCCTGTACATCGCATGGGGCCTCGTCAAGGCCGGCTTGACCCTCTTGATGAGCGAAAGGTGCGAGGCATATTACCAAGCGGCGAACAAGGAGGGACCCGAATCGGTCCCCTTGAGGAGCTCGGGAGAAGGGGAACGTGGGCAGGAAACGCCGGCAAAGAAGGGATTCATCACTCTCGGACCGGAAACAAGGACAAAGCTCTTCACCTTGGGGACGCTTATGGGTTTGGACAACCTGGCTTCAGGGCTGGTGGCTAGGTCGGTAGAAGATCGCAGTCTGAGATGCTCGGGCTGACCTAGCTGTATAGCTCGCTTGTCATCTACTTCTTCTCTACCAAGTTTGGCCTTGACGAAAGCACGCTTGGTCAGACCTTCTTCACCACAGCTCTGGTTGCAGGCTGCTCCAATCTGTTCGCTGCATCGCTCGCTCGGCGCATCGGAAACATCAAGACCATGGCGTTCACACACACGCCCTCGAGCATCTTCCTCTCTCTGATTCCATGGCCAAGCGACTTTCGGTCCGCTCGGATGTGGCTCGTCCTACGACACTGTACGGCACAGATGGACACGGCGCCTCGAGCTGCCTTCATCGCCGCATACATACCTGCAGAGGACAGAACGACTGTCATGGGCATCCTCAACGTGGTCAAGACTATTGGCCAGTCGGTCGGTCCGACAGTGACTGGACTATTGGCGGAACGAAACCAGATGTGGCTCAGTTTCGAGCTTGCGGGTGGTATGAAGATAGCGTACGATATGGGCGTTTTGTATTGCTTCTCCAAGGCTACAATGTCATCATAGATTGTAGACCCGTCGATCTATCCGTTCCACAGCTTTCGATGTACCGCAGTGATCATCACGCCGACATCTTGGCCCCAGAAGTGTCCGCGTGATGCGGCCTGGTGCGGCTCGGCGGTCCGTGTGGTGCCGGAAGGCGGAATCAAAATCAGTTGCCGTGTCCTCCGGATTATTGCAAAAAAGGGCAAAAGGTCACTCGATCATGATAGCTCCGCCCTCTTTCTTCTTCGACTATCCCTCTCATACTGTCCTTCGAGCCAGCTCACCTACAAGCACAGCAGATCCAGGTCAGTCACCATGAGCAACAATCCTGGTCATCGACGGCAGTGGTCTCTTCAACATCAACAACCGTACAACCGCATCGCAGACGCATGACCTGTCATCCGATCCCCAAAAGGATTTGATTATCAGAGTCATTGCATTTGAGCAAATCAAAGAGAGTCGGGACCGCCTAGGACCTCATGGTCTTGCTCACGTGTCAACGCTGAACGCCTGGACCTGGGGTCCCAGGTGGTGATCAGAGTCTCAACACTCTGTCCCATAAAGGCTCTCGAGATGCAACACGGGTGCCGAGTCAAAAGTACATGTGAATCCACCCCTTGCCGCATGTCGGGAAGGGGATGAAGCGATTCGTACGACTCGTGCTGAGATCATACCGTCACAAGCGGATCAGGATAATGCCTGCGTCGCTAGTTGCCTCTCTTGGTCCCTTTTGCCGATGCTCACGTATTTTGTCAGCGACGCAATGTCTGATTGGCACCAAATGTGAGTTCGCCTATATATGATGTGACACTCCAAGCTGATAGTCTGTCAGTCCGAATGTTCGAGACAATGTCGTCTGGCACAAGGACAAGGGCAGAATGAAGCTCAACTTGTGAGCGATCTCGTCTGGTTTCACGGAACGCTGCTAATGGTTACAGCTTTCTGAGCGTGATCTTTGTTGGTATGCTGCTCAACGGCTGTACGTGATGGACGTCGATGGCTCCCAGATGCTTTGGTCTGACGAGCTGTAGACGATGGTAATTTGATCTCCGGTCTCCAAGCCTTTGACTACTGGTATCAAGATCTCGGTAATCCTGATGGTCTGCGAATTGGTCTTCTCAACGCATCTGGAAACATGGCTGGTCTCGTGGTTGGTCCCCTCATCACTTACATCGATGAGACTTGGGGTCGAAGATGGGGTATACGATGTGAGTGTGGCGCCTTCCGACTACCTCGCGCACGGGCTGACAGCCTCAGTCTACGGCTACTGCATCTTGATCGGCTCGGTGATCGGCTGCATTGCCGGAGTTCCAGGCGTCAACGGTTATGGCAGTAAGTCAGACATGTGTAATACAATGTGCACATATCTGACACGCTACAGTTTTCATCGCCGGTAGAATTATCATCGGCTTCGGGTTGGCTTCGTTCCTGATGACTTCGCTCGTCTTGGTGCAGGAGGTCACTCATCCTCGCACTCGAGAGACCGTTGCTCAGTCATGGGTGAGTTTACAGATCGAGTCACTTTGCACATTGATTAACGTGGTCTTCAGAATTCGTACTACATCCTTGGTCTGGTCATTTGCTCATGGGTCAACTTCGGTTGCAGCTACATTCAAAGCTCCTGGCAGTGGCGACTTCCTTACATCCTTCAAGTCCCCTTCGCCGCGTATATCCTCATCGCCGTGCAATTCGTTCCCGAATCGCCCCGGTTCCTCATCTCAAAAGGTCGGGACGAAGAGGCCATGAAGTTCCTCGCCGATTATCACGGCAATGGCGACTACCAAGATGAGTTGGTGCTTTACGAGTTCAGCCAGATGAAGGACGCCATCACCCAGGAGAGAGCCGCAAAGGCCGAACAATGGCGAGAGATAATCAAGAAACCGTCCAACCGACACAGACTTGGTCTGGCGGCTTTGATGATCTTCTGCACCAACATGTCTGGTTCCTCTCTGATCTACTACTACTACGTCCCAGTATTCGAGTTGGTCGGCATCACTGGCGCTACCACTCAGACCGGGATCGCTGCCGGTCTCAGCATCTTCACTTGGTTCTGTCAGCTTGGTGCCGTCTGGGTCGGCAGACACGTCGGTCGAAGGAGGATCCTTCTTACCATGTGGCCAGTCATCCTCCTTGCCCTTGTTGGTGTCTGTGCGGCGAGTGGTGTGTTCGCCACTACAGGTGATGGTACCAATAACAGGGCGGCTGGTATCGCCACTGTGGCCCTTGTCTGGGTTTACCTGGGTTCTTTCAACACTACCAGTGAGCCGGTCTTCTTCTCCAACTCTGCCTGTAGCTGACAGATACATTAGATCCTATCTTGTACTCATACCCGGCCGAGGTCCAGACCTTCTCCATGCGAAGCAAGGGTTTGCTTGTATGGAACACCCTCTCCCAGCTCACCGGCGCCTATGTCGTCTTCGTGGATGCTGTCGCGCTCGAGCGAATCGGCTGGAAGTATTACATCGTCTACATGCCGTTGATCATCATTCAATGGTTGTTGCTTTACAGATGTGAGTGCGATGTCTGTCAGAATGACTGGAATCACACTGACATGTATACAGACATGGTCGAGACAAAGGGCTACACTCTGGAGGAGGTCGCATTCGCCTTTGACGGATCCACCGCGCACCTTGTCGACGTCGAGCAATTCAATCATACTCATGAGCGATCCGAGTCCGACTCGTACAAGGCGCGCGAGGTCGAGGAACACAAGTAAACAGACTTGTCGCTTTCACATCAAGGCCAGGACACATACGGCGGGAAGCGAGAACAAAAGCGCGGCCAGGATGCGAAGCTGGAGAGGCAAGTCAGATAGGAACGATCTATAGATGTGAGGACGGTAGCTGTCCAATGCATGTTTAAATCACGCTAGCGGTATTCCCTTGTCCCCCTTGGAACCCTGATACGTGTCTGATAACTCGGCATACAGGTTGCTTATATCACTGATCCTGCCTCTCAAGCGCTGCTTGGCATCCTCGTCTGAGAGGCAATCTATCGTCTCGCTGATGGAGTGCGAAACGAAAAAGGCATTGGAGCGGTTGTACAGCGGACGCGATGACAACTGCTCAGGACTCTCTCCCTCGGCTGGCACTTGGTAAACCTGCGGTACACCCATCAGCTAAGGGGGACAGATTACAGACTTGCAGGACCTCACCTCCTTCAAGATCTTCAGGTCGTGTGGAATAGCGAATGCGTCACGGGTGTTCTCATAGCTGAACAGGTAGTAGAAGTTGTCAAATCCAGACCACGTTATACCAGAGAGACCTGAAGTGCGTCTCAGTTCACCTGATCGAGCCGAATGCGGCCGGACCGTTACCTACAGAGGGAGCAGGGTTCGTGCGTTGCGTAGAAGATACAGTCTTTCGGTGGAGGTCTGGTACTTGGGTCCAATTTCCAGTACTCTTGGATACAATTGATCTCGCCATGCTACACATTGACAACTTGTCAGCTCTACGGCCAGGAAGGTCCATGTGAGAACTCACAAGAAGAGGCGATACGATTTCGTTGTTCGTCTCGGCTATGACTAGCGACAAGTCCTTTTTCAGGAGGATCGCTGCGCCGAAGACTTTACACCCCTTCTCGACGCCTTTCCTCGTCAAGGGGATGATATCTTGCACGGTAGTGTCGAGCAGCTTCTCAAGCAGGACTGTCTGTGAGCTCATGGTGTCCTGTGAGCTCATGGTGTCCGATCTGGCTATACAGAGCGCAATGAAAATGAAGAACCGTTTCTTCTGATGTACTCAACAACACCGCGTGCACGTCCGAAGACTTCGATACCCCGACCTCATCGGATCTAAGATAAGAGCTCGGAAAGATCAATCTCGAATCGACTTCTAGATGCATGAACAAATCGCAGCTCAAGCTTCATCTTCGGGCTGGGTAGACTCCTCGTCCACCGCAGCCTTGACGGGCGCATGGGCGGTACTGAGATCATGGTCCTCCACGCACAATCCTGCGAGAACGTATATGACACCGAGGACGATAGTACACACGAACACCGCATGCAGGGCTTTCTGCCAAGATGCGATAGCAGCTTCCTTGAGGTGCGGTGGCAGAGTTCGGATGAGTGCGGAAGAGTGACGGATATCAGCGATGATCTAGAGGCATAGTTGGTCAGCGATATGAACATTACCTCAGTGAGATCTCACTGACCTCTTCTGAGCCGTGACCTGTGATTCGCTTCGAGAGCTCTTTCTGAAGAATCGTCTGTTCCAAAGCCCCGCTGAGAGCTACACCGAGGACCTGGCCAGTCGTTCTCGCGACGTATGAGACTGTTTGTGTACGATCAATACAAGCCGCAAAGCCTCGCTAAGCACTCACGACTGGTCGCCGTGGCAATGCCCTCTCTGTTGACGGAAGCGATGAGGGCGACGACTGACAATCCAGTGATACCAGAGCCAGCAAGAGACGATACCGGGAGAGCTATCCAGAGCTGCCATCTATGGGTGTCTTTGTCAGCTGTGATATGTGGTACATGATTTTAGCGCTCACCCTGGTGTATGCTCGTCCCAGCCTGCCAGCATAATCGAGGAGATGATGCCGAAAACACCAGCAAAGCACAGCAGCCAGTAGTACTTGCCGTAGTGGCGGACATACCAGCCCATACTGACAGACGCACACTGGTAGACACACATCAGCCGCTATCTCCATCCCTGTGAGGATTTCATCGCTTACCATTCCTGTGACGGAGTAGGGCACCAGGTGAGCTCCTGCTCGCGAAGGATACATTTCTCGGACAGCGGTGTAGAACAAGGGGACCGCATATAGCTATCTAGGTCAGAATGATGTTTTCCCACCATCATCGTTTCACTCACGTTACCAAACATGACCATGCTCAGAGTAAGATTGCTGACGAAACAAGCAATTGGTGTCCTCTTGTGCAGTAGCTCCACCGGGAGCACAGGCTCTTTGGCGATCCGTAGCTCGACGATGAGGAATACAATGAACGTAGCGGCCCCAATGCCGAAGAGAGTCAAGATGATAGGCGATGTCCATTTGAGGTTCACATCGGTGGACTCGGCCTTCATCGAGATGGCGGTAAGCGGAGACGCGAGCCAGCCGGCAAGCAGGAGCGATCCGAGGAAGTCTACCCTCTTCAATGCTTCCCAAGGATGACTAGCAATCGCTTTGGCTGTTGGCGGCATAGGATACCTGATCTTGAAGTAGGCAGCGAGTAGCGCGATCACAAACACTGGTATCTGTTGCAGAATGATCAGTCGAGGCGCATTTGCTATCCTCGGCACTCACCTGTACCCAGAAAGCAAGTCTCCAACTCAGATTGTCGGCGAAAAGACCGCCGATGGGACCACCAAGACTATGAGGAGAATCGATATCAGCTTTTATGGACTGTAAATCAACGAATTGGTCTTACCCTCCACCTGCACCAAATAGGATGTTCATGTAACCCTGGAACAGCGCACGGTGGGATCTGAATACGAAGCGAATGTTAGCACGAACAGCCTATTATGGTACTCAAAGACTCACAGAGGTACGATGTCGGAGACAACGGTGCTAGTGACTGTGTACGTGCGTGAGATAGGTGCTCTAATACAACCGAACCGAAGAACAATTCAACTCACTGGTCTGGATGCCTCCTCCTCCAAGTCCAGCGATACACCTCGCCGCTATGAGAAACTTCATGGACGGAGCGCACGCGCAAAGGATGTTGCCGAGAGCTGATAGTCAGCGCGGACCCTGGTCTCGTGCTCACCAAAGATCGAAGTCGCTATCAGGACACTGTTCCTTCTTCCGATGATGTTGCACAGTCTGCCATAAAGGGGTGTCACGCAGCACACGGACAAGAGGCTGACATAGAAATCAGCGACGTCAACAGCTGAAGCTGTGGATACTTACTATGATGTCCCCAGCCATGATGCCAGTTCGGTAGCCTCGAATTCGGAAGAGATAGGTCCAGCAAGAGTAGCGACTAGACGGGTGTGAGCCCTGACCGAGCGAGCTCGAACTTGACTCACCAATTGTCCCGTCAAGTGCTACGAGAAAAGCTGAAAGACAGATTGAAAGGAACTATACGGAATGTAAGCTACTGCTCATTGAAGGCCAGTTATCATAGCTCACTCACCAGGACCCAGAACGAGAATGGGGTCAACCCTATCAAGTTGTAATGTGGCTTCTTCTCAGTACGATCTGCTAACAGAGGCTGTCGCTCATCCATTTGGGAGTTGTTCGGCGCCATCCTGCCAGCCCCTTAACCTCGTACAGAGCTCTGGCAAAAGAGAGTAGCTTGAGCAGGCGACACACGACTGAGTAAGAGAGTGACTGTCTGCTTCTTGGCACCGAAGTCTACATTGATTGATTTCACTGATTGGAAGGACGGCAGAAAACGGCCTGCTGCTCGCCGAGTGCTCGGGGATGTTTTTGGCTGATCGGCCATATCCGATGTAGAGCACGAGATAAGACGGAACCAATTTTGTGTTTGAGCGGTCAAATCCGCTGCGGCAACCGCCGGCAAGTGAGTGGTTGCAGACGATCTAGTCTCTAGATTGCAGATATGGCAGAGCTCGGAAACTATCTGTCATTCTATATCGCACTCATGAGCTCGATACAAGTCGTCTCCTCGACGGAGACCGAGAGGCAGAGGCTATTATCAGCTGGGCGCCCGACAGGATATGCTGCGGTCGCTGAGGAGGCTGGAAGCAAAGCTGGGGAGAAGAAGCATTTCAATCTCGTCGGATTGAGCGTGGTGGACTTTTGGCTACTGGTTCGTCGAGCGAAGACAAAGCGCAGGGATGCTTCTTACGTATGTACAGTGCCTGTCTATCTGGGGATGCAGCTTTCTCAATGCGTTTGACGGCGTCGTCGGTGAGTTCACCTTATATCGATAGACCAGGTCTGACGGCTTTTGGTGCAGTGGCTACCCTTCTGGGCCCGATATCGTCATCCTTCAACAGAACCAATTTGGCATCATGGCTAGGTACATCATAGTGGGTCAAGTCCTTGTGGAAGCAGTGGATGTGGGACTTATTGTCTCCAAGCTTGCTGTCGCTTTGTTGTTTCACTCCTATCTATGGACGGTTGAGCAACATCATCGGACGTAGGGCAACGACCATGGTCGCCTTGGCCATCTTTGGTGAATCACAGGAGGTGTAATTTTCGGGATTGGGATTAACGATCTTAGGCGTTGGAAATTTGTGCTGCGCTATCGCTCCTAGCATGGAGCTGTTGATCGCTGCGAGAGCTCTCGCTGGTGTTGGGGGCGGAGGGCTGCCAACAAGTGGGCAACCGCAATCGTAGCTACCCAATGTTCACTCATCTGATCTCGATCTTAGTGACCTCGACAATATCAAGTGACATCATACCAATGTGAGTCTTTAGTTGGGTCCGCATCTGGAAGGACGCTCACAGTCCCCCTTCTAAGACATCTGAGAGGAATCTTCCAAGGTCTCTTGAACATTTGGTTTGGCTTGGGTACCGGTATGTCTGGAACTTCGGCACACAATTCGTCTTCTGACTTAATGAAGGGCTTGGGGCTTCCCTCGGAGGTATCATCAACGACTCCATCGGTTGGAGGGCGTCATTCGGCATCCAGGTGAGCGATAACACCGTATCCACTTAGAACGCCTGACTGACGGATTCCAGGTGCCAATCATTGCCGTCGTCATGGTTGCCATATTCTTCAAAGTCCGATACGAGCTCCCGGAAGCCGATACTCCTGGACGACTCGTCGAGAAGCAGACGCCTTACCAAAAGTTCCGGAGAATCGACTTTCTCGGTTGCTTTTTGCTCGCCGGATGGGTTGGATCCGCGTTGATCGCTAATTCGCTCAAGACGAACTCGACGGCTGTTGATAGCTACAAGTGGAGCGATCCTATCATACTCGGCTTGTTCGCAACATCAATCGTGCTATTCGGTTTGTTTCTGTTTGTCGAGCTGAAATGGGCTGCCGAGCCCGTTATGCCATTTGAGCTGCTCCACCAGCAGACCCCGATCGCCGTTGCAGTCAACAACTTCATCCTCTCCGTCATGATGTTTGGTGCAGTGAGTAGATAGTGTGACCTCCCGCCCAGATCTCGCTGACGAAGAATAGCTTTACAGCGTTCCCTTGTTCTTCTCTGCCGTGAGGCAGATGACTGCATCGCAGGCTGGCAAGCATATGATTTCGAATTCCATTATGATCATCGTTGGCTCTCTGGGAACTGGATACATCGTCAGGACGACACAAAAGTACTACTGGTTGACCTTTGTCATGGGTCTGATCACAATCGCTACCAATATATGGCTGTCTTCATGGGATGAGGACACACCGGAGTCAGTCCCGCTTCTAACCGGTCCTCGCGCATGATTGCTGACTCCCTTCTAGTTGGCAGCTTTGGATCGGATTCGCCCCAATGTCCTTTGGCTTTGGCGGAGTAACAACGACAACAATCGTAGGACTGATTGGAGATGTGGGTAGGGAATACGTGGCGGTGGCTACTAGTTGTGAGTGCTCCTCAATGATCACGGGACTATACTTATACTTCTCTCATCAGTGTCATATGTCTTCAGGACTTTGGGTCAAGTGCTTGGAGTCGCTTTATCTGGAGCTGTACTGCAAGCTATTCTGCAGAAGGAGCTCTCGGCTCGGATCACTGGCAAGGGTGCCGAAAAGGTACGTATAACTCGTCCTGACTAAGTACTGTTCGCTGAGTCCGCTTGCAGATTATCGCCTCGATCCGACAGTCATCCGCCTCTGTCGCTCACTTACCAGACGATCTGAAGCATTCAGCGATCACTTCTTACCAGAAAGCTCTGCACGGGGTATTCGTCTGCCTTATAGTTTGTGCGGCTGTGGGTGTATTGGCCGGTCTGGGTATGAAGGAGGTTCAGTTCAATAGTGCGGGTCAGATCAACGAAGATGAAGTGGATGAGGCGGAAAGGTCTCGGGAAGAGCTGTGAGGAGTTTATAGACTATGTATCGATATTGCATGGCATTTGATGTGACTATGGCTACAGGTTTACGGTTCTATGATCTAAACTTCTAATTTGCTCCATGCTGCGGCCATCCTCGGGGACGACGTCTATCTTAGTTCTTCAGGTCGTCCTGTTTGGCATACTTGCTGTGTTTGCGGATAACAGCACCGCTGCACAGCTCATTAGCGCTATATCCAGCTGGACGAGGAAGTAAACTCACTACTTGATGAAGAGGAATGGGGCGGGAACGAAGAGGCAAGCGAGGCCGCCCAAGAGGGAGTTTCCGCCGCCGGTGCCTAAGCGCAAGAACAGAGCGTGGGCGAATAGAGGGAAAGCGGCCCCCCAAGTCGATCTGAAAAGATCGTTGAGAGTGAGGACGGAGCCCATCTCTTCGTTATAAACGTCGCTATGTAAAAGCATGATTAGATCTCTGCGCGCGCTATACCCCGCCTAGTTGGATGCTCACCCGAAGTACGCGAAGATTGTCTGGAATAGGATAAAGGCACCGATACCGAAGAACGCGGTGAAGATGACCGGGACAATCCAGTGAACGCTCTCGTATTGACCCGACCAACCGAAACCGAACATAGCGATGGGGATGCAAATCGCTGCGATCGGCGCAGGGTACAGCCGGCGTTCGGGTACGGGCATAACACCGTCGTTGGCGTCAAAGATCGGTCCCAGGTATTTGTAGATGTAGAAGCAGAACACGGCACAAGCGCCCCATGCACCGATGAAGATGCCCAAGAATCTGTCATGGACATCAGCGCTGAGATCGAGCAATCAGGGGTAGAGGACCCACGCTAAGCCCTGCTGTCCCGGGTTGAATCCTCGAGTCTCTACGAATACGATCGGGAAGCTCTCAAACCAGAGGTAGAGGAGACCTGTCAATGTTAGCACAGCACGGATTGAACCAAAGGTGACACTCACCGTAAATGAGGGCAAGGTACGTGTTGTATACCAGCAGAATCGGCTCGAAGAACAGCTGGAACGGTCTCCAGAGGATCTCTTTGGCAATGTCTCCACCGGTCCGGCCCTCATTGTCGATTTCACCTTGGGTCTTGAGATCTTGGTTACCCGTAGCCTTTCTCAGTCTCATCATTCGTCGGTGAAGGATCTTAAAGTTCACCCGGTCAGCAACTAGCGTCACATCTGTCTACACAGTGTACTCACGTTCTTGCTGCTGGTTTCCGGGAAGACCATGATGATCAAGACGAGACAGGCGCCGCTGAGCCATGTGAGAATCCAGATAGTCCAAGTCCAGCCCTTGGCCTGATATGCAAATCCTCTGCATCAAGTCAATTGCGAACCGCAATCCGCCCAATGTTACTCACCCAAGCAGGGGACCAAAGACTGGTCCACTGACAGCTCCGCAGCCCCATACGCCCAGGGCATAAGCCAAGTGCTTTGGCCTAAACATGTCGCCCATGGTGGCTCCGCCCACAGCAAGACATGGGGATCCGAAGAAACCAGCAAAGAATCGCATGGCAAGTAGAGTCTGGATATTCGGAGCGTAGATAGTCGGGAACTGGAGACCCACAAAGACGATCAGGGTACCGACATAGACCGGCAGTCGACCGATTGCTGGAAACTCGGTGAGTGGACTCCAGATCATGGGGCCGATACCATATCCCAGAACGAATGTGGTGAGACCAACCAAGGCACTGGTCTGGGAGACGTCAAAGTGGTTCGTAACGCTATCTGGATTCGGGCCCGCGATACCAGCCGAGTAGATGGCGGAACCGACGTAGACTGAGAACGTCAAGAAGGACATCTGTAGAGCGACAAAGGTCTTGTAGCCGGTAGACCAGTTGTACCTAGATCGTCGATCAGTGTGCCGTACCGTGTAGGCCTTCAAGATGAACTCACGGGTTCTCGGGGTCATCTGGACCGTACCAAGTGACCAGATTGGGATCTTGGCCCTTTTCAGCATTCTCTGGGGACTGCGAGGGTACCTGTTCCGAGCTCCTCTCCTTGCTTTGCTGAGGCTGCTCTGCTGGCGCATCTTCCGCTACGACGGTGGTATTTGAGGACGATCTGGATCTAGCTCGTGGTGTCGGCTTGCCAGTCGTCTTTCCCTCCTTGCCAGCCTGACCTGCTTTCTCGTTGACCATTCCGTCGTGATTAGCAGGACCATTGTTCTCCCCACTGGAATGTTCCGCCGTTTGTTGACGGGTCAAGGTACGTTGGATGTACTCTTTGGTGTAACGACGTGGAACCTCGATCTCATCGTGATACTTGAGTAGTCGATCTCCAGACAGGATCCGAATTGCGGTACCCAGGGTTGTGCTCTGGAAAGCGCCTTTGTAGGGTGACATATTGCGAGTTGCACTTGGGGGCAGAGTGGAATGAAAAGAGACGAGTCAGTCCCCCACGACCGCTGCTCGCGAATGTGTCGCGAGTTCCTTGTGTCTTGTGTCAGTTCGGACAGTGATGGGAGGAAGGGAAGTTGAGAGGGTGGCCACTTGCTTATACATCACCTCACCCCCGTCATCGAGTCATAGCTAGGGTGACAAATTTGGGTAAAAGCATGATCGAAAGATGGAGGATGGTGGAGGAGGAGGTGGAGGCGGCTTTTGCTCACGAATCATCAAATCACTAGCAATTTACGAGATCTCGGATGAGTGACCGACGTCATATGTACAGCAGATCTGTCTCATAGCAGCTGCTTGTTCTAATGTTCTTCCCTCGAGACTCTCGAGACTCCACATGCCATCAGATGCCACCTCGCCCGAAACGGCAGCGAGTCTCTCGCATCACCTTTACAACATCGAGATCCATGGTCCGGATCTGCTAAATATGAACAGTACTGTAGTTGATTGGATCAAGTAGCGCTTGTACTTGAAAGATAATGTAGTGACAGTCAAGGGACTCCACCTCACCGGCTCCAGTTCACATCGAGTCGGGAGTAAACTAGCCAGCAGAAGATGGCCAGGAGCGATATCTTGACCAAGTTTTCTGCAGCAGTCAGGCCGGTCAGCGCGTTGTCACTGGTTGTATCCAATACGGCCGCAGAGCCGACTCACTCAGATGCCAAACCGTCTCGCTGGTGTCAAACTTGCTCGCGGCGGAGTTCGATCTGGCTCTCGCATCCCGATGAGCCAGACCCCGGGAAACAACTCGATTCACGCGAGATATCTTCGGACTCTGCTGCGAGCTGGCCGACGGTATAGGCGTAGAATCGCCTTGCTCCGTGATGTGACCTTGACGCTGCAGAGTCGTTCGAATGGACTCTCGGTATCCGTCGACGCATTTCTGTTCGCGGTTAGCACGAGTTGCGTAGAACGAAAACAGCAGCACAACTCACCTCCATGGCGTCCCACCAGGTGTATCCCTTGATACCGACCGTAGATCCTCGCTGACCCATCTCCTTCCGCAGCTTGTGATTCAGGACGACCTTGGCCAACAACCCCGCGTACTCTCTTGCAGCGGCATCGAACGTGGCCGATTTGTGGTCTTTGACGGCTTGTGGCCAGTTCGTCGTGCCTGCAGGTAGTCGAAGCAGCAAACCAGTCTTGCCGTCCTCCACCAGGTCTCTCGTGCCTTCAGCATCTAAGCCTATCACCGGCTAAGTGGCCCGAGGTCAGCGTTCGGGCATGTCCATCTCGGAATGGAACTCACCAAGCCAGAGGCCAGGGCTTCGAGAACCACTTGACCGAAAGTCTATATACTTATCAGCCTAGATTAGCGTCATCTTGACTCACCTCGGTAAAACTCGGAAAACCAAACACGTCTGCACTAGCGAAGCAGTCCGCCACGTCCTTGCCTACTTTCTGGCCCATGAAGACGGCGTCGTAGCCTTTGTCATTGCAGATGCCCTCGAGCTCAGAACGAGCAGGTCCATCACCCAGAAACACTAGCTTCGGGGGCAGGGAGCCCTTTGGTAGCATATCCAGCAGGTAAGCATACGCCGAGATGAGCAAGTGAATGTTTTTCTCCCATGAGCTAGGAGTAGGTCAGCTCTTTATATATCGCGCATGTGATTTGTGATACTCACATTCTGCCCAAGAACAGGATGACAACTCGCTTTGGCAGTCCGTCCAGATCGATGGTGTGCTCGTCGTCGCTTGATGATTCGTCGCCATGTTGCAACACCTCGTCGATGCTCGGGACACTGGTATCACCTTCTTCGGCGAACACCTCTGGGCTCTGTGGCGGTGTTAGAGGCAAGCTTGCCTTCCGGCCTTGATAATGTATGCCGATCGCCTCGAGTTTCTCTTTCATTTGCGCGCTGCCCTTGACCCCAACCTCCTCCATCTGATACACCCTACTGTTGCTCGCCGTAGTTCGCACCCGATCATCATCACCCGACGGCGCTTCGCCAACGCCCCAAGATGCTCTGAGAGCCTTTGAGCGTACCCGTGGACCGAATAGGGAGAGATCGATCCCTCTCGACCAGATCCTGACTTGATCCCACGAATGACTCTCCAAGATTGCCCTGGTGGATGGAGATGGACACAAAGTGAGGACTGTCTTGGCGTATAACCATTGCTGGAATCGCCACATGATGGGCTCCAGCCTTGGCATACCGAACAACGTAGCGTAGGTAGCCAGATTGGTGTGATAGCTCGCAACAATGGCACCGTTGATTCCCGCTCCAAGCGCAGGTCCTTGTTCGGTCACCCAATCCTCCCCTGCCCAGCCCAATTCCATTGCCATGAGTGTTTGTGCGCCGAGCCAGATGGGATCAACGAAGTGCACGACATCGGGTTGAAACTCTTTGATTGTGGTGAGGAATTTGGGACGGAGAAAGTTGAGCTTGAGTCCAGGATAGATCACCAATGGGATACCTGCCGTTCCGACGAGGGGATGACCGGCGTACGAGTCGAGACCTGAGCCAGGACCGAGGAGCATGCACTGATGTCCTTCTCGTTCCAGATGCTCAAGCAGTAGTCCAAGTGTTCGAGTCACTCCGTCGACCTTCGGGAAGAAGTTTTCTATGGTTGATCAGCGTATGCTACTTGAAGCGAGCGCAATTGCCTTACTTACCGGTCACAATGACGATCTTCAGCCCGCTTTTGCCTCTGCCTTCAGAGATCCACTTTCTGCGCTCGATGCGCTCCTCGGATGTCATGTCTTTACGCCATTCCCAAGTGCTCTTGGGATGTGGAGCGGGGCTCGAGGAAGGAGCCGAGTGCGATACTGGAGGTGGGAGAGCGAAGGTATCGGGGTCCGAGAGTAGGCCGTCTTGAGTCTTTGTGTGACAATGGGACATGGCAATATTGTGTTGGCTTGAGTTGGTATGTGAGGTCGCAGGGGTGCAAGGTGTGAGTGGAGGAGTGAGGAGGTCCATGATGAAGTGCACTCGAGGTCTTATACACAGTGAGGCGATGGGCGGTATGCGTGAACCTTTGAGTTTGCCTTATGACGGAATTGAAAGGATCGACTAGATGACCAGTTTGGAGATGGTGAGATGGGAGGACGCGGGCGAGCTAAAAGGATGTTCAAACGCGAATGGTGTGTTTCGGGGGCCTTCTGAGTGCGAAGGCTCAGGCGAGAGATGTCCAGTTATTGACGCTGATGGTGGAGCCGTCAATATCTCACAGTGACCAAGCTACCGAGAGCTACGACTTGGGTTTGTAAAGACTTCAAAGCTCGGTGGTGGGGAGCAAACAGCCGTCCACGGCTGGCCTGTAGAGCATGTTGGCGGACTTTGACAGTGCAAGCCCAAACTGTGTCGAGCAGCGGGATCGCTGATGCGATCTAGCATGTTAGGATGCCGAGTACTAGAAAACATAGCGTGATTTGAAAAAGTTGACGAAAGACACGTTCGTATCTTGATCTATCTTGAAGTGATCGACCACACACTGGAATTAGATACGAGCAAATGGCATAGCGGGGGTGTGTCAGGACTCAGGCGTCAGCCGCATCAGCCGCGTCCAGCCAGGTCCAGCCCCGCACTGGAGCCATCTGGTAATCCTCCTATCTGTTTTCGATCGATGGAGACTAGGACTGAGTGTGGGCCAAAAGCCAAGGGTGTGTCTGTTGACAAATGGTGATGGAATCATGGAATCAAGAACGTTTATGCTGGAAACGTGCTAAGCCGGTGAGGAAGGGTGAGCTTGATAAGCGGTAGCCTTCTGTGACACGTCATCAACCTGAAATGCCACACCGCTATAATCCCGCTGAAACGCCAACTGGCTGTTTTCCGTGAGATCCAAACTCCGATAGACCGAACCCTGACTGCCAGCCTGGGCTCGGGCGAGAACCTGCTCGCTTCTCATCTCTCGTTTCTCTCATTCGTCCTCTCTTCCCCGTCATCACAACACATTCACATCCCATCAAAGCTTCCCATATCTATCCACCGCGAGCGACCTCTGCCTCTGGCATTGACCCAAACACAACAACCCCGTGTCTTTTACGTCTATTGAATCCTACACAAGTACTATTCAAAATGTCCTTCTCCGCCTAAACAACGGTTCTTCGAACGAGAACTTCCATCGTCAACACCGACGATTTGAGCAACATCAAACCAATCCCTTTTCTTCCTTAACCAACCTACCCGAACCCCACCAGGTTCCTACCCCTCTTGCCCAACATGGCTTCCCTCACAGAGACCCGACCAGTCGCCCAGCGTTCACAACCCACACAAGCCGAAGAGACAGCTCTTCTTCAACAAGCCTCGACAGAGAGTTGTTGTCAGTTACTCCCAACTGCCCTCACATAACAAATCAACAAAAGCCCACGGGCATCGACACTACAAGGTGAGTAGCGTTATCAAAAGCCGCTGCGGGAACCCCACTGACTCTCCCTCAGTGATCAACAAGGAGCCTCAGCTTCCTTCCCTCTAGCTCTACCCCCTCCGCCCTCGTCCTCGAGACGCCTCGCAGTAGCATCATCAGCTACGAGCATCAGCATCAGCTACAGCTCTCGATTACCGATTCCGACCCGACAGACGATTGACCCAAGTCAAATCGACATTTCTGCCGACTCTCTCATGACTTTCGCATCCGTTGCAATTCCCCCAGTCGACTTCGATTCTCTTCTTGCACAAATGTCAACCGAATTCGGTATGCCCGCTGCGCAAGAACCCGTCCTCGACTGGGACCAGTTCTTGGTAGAGGCTGATCTAGATCAAGGTGCGTGCTGCTTCGAGATGAATCCAGATTCCTCATGCTGACTTTGTCGACAGATCCTCTCCAAGCCAGGTCACCTTCATCTTCCGACTCTCAAGGCGGCACTCCAAAGTCCACTGAGTCCGAACAGTCGCAAGCACTGGACGTTCCGGACGCCGACCCAGAGTTTGACATCTTCAACTTCGATTTCCCAGTTCAGTCCCATCAACGGGACTTCTTCTCCTCGCTACCAGCCTACGAGCCTATCAACGGGACCGCCGATAAGGCACTTGGTTCAGACGCTACCATGCTTTCAACATTCGGTTCCGGTTTCGGCGACTTCGGTGCTTTCACTGGCCTTGGCGACACAGCGGCTGAACAACTTGGCTTGACCAACCTGCTCACCAAGCTTGCTGCCCCATCGCCTACCACAGCTTCCACTGGTGTTGAGTCTTCATTGACTGCCGCGTACCAAGCTCTAGGCTGGGCTCAGTCGACGGTTGAGCCAGCCGCTCTCGTGAACTCGCCGCAACCTTCGCTCAAGCGCAAGAACTCCGATGACGTAGCCTCCTCTCCCCCCGTCGCCTCGAAACGCCCACGCGGAAGACCCCCCAAGTCGAGGAGCGGAGACGTTCCTCTTCCAACTTCCGCCAAGCGACGACAATCGCAAGCGGGTTCAGAGTTCTCTTCTCCCTCTGCTACCCCTCTTATCAGCACCGGTACCTTGGTCAACACGCCTGAGGCTCACTCTGTGAAGCTCACTGCGACTGGCAAGCTTTCGACTGCTCGACCCAAGTCTGTCGTCCCTGAGAAGTACCTCAAAGATGGTTCCGCTCTTTCAATCCTCGGCATGACGGTGGATGAGATCCAGACCTTCCCGACGTTCGAGGATCTACTCAGGAAAGTCCACCCATCCAAGCAAGCTGCTGCCGCCGAGTTCGGACTGCGAATTGCCGACAACCGTGACAAAGCCAAGGACGCTGCCAAGAAGTCTCGAGACGAACGACGACAGAAGATTGAGTCTCTGGAGGACACTGTGCAGACTCTCGAGACCAAGGTCGTAGGCCTACAGAACCTTCTTTTGCAACTGGTTGCAAAAGGGCTGGTCTCTCAGGGTGACATCGCCAGTCTCATGAGTTGAGCTCAACGTCTCCGTTTCCGCGAGCTAGATTGTATTCCACTAGCTGTTGTTCCCCCTTTCATCTCTTTTCGCTTTGGTTTCTTCACACCACCCTCTCCCCCCATCATAAATTCCACATCGTCCACATCGTCCACATCGTCCACACCGTCCATACGCCTGTTCGCGAGATTTATACATTGATAGTTGATGACTGAATGTAATGAAAGTAGATTGTAAAGAGTCGCGTGGACTGGTGTTCTGACATTTGCCTGGGCCTCTGCGCGAGGCCGTGAGGACCTCCACTTCTGTGCTCCGGGCTCCGGTTCACGGTGGTTGCCGCGCCAGTCAAGATAGCGCAATCGTCTCAAGTCGTGGTGTCTCATACTCCATAGCGATAGACTCTCCACCTTGCAGTAGAATCTTGTCGGGGAATCTAAACGGCGATGCGCCTTCCTTGGGGCAAGAGGACAGAGGCTGGAGAACAGTCAGTGACGCCTGTCATCGAGCCCGCCATAGCCATAGATCTGGCTCGATCGGACGAATGCCCCATGATTGCAAACGGCCCGGATGCTGTGACCAAGGGTGAGTCAGCGTCTCCGCAAGTACTCGCCTCTCCTTTAGTGACTTTTGGGTATGCTTGCTGAATGATTGTCTGATATTAGGTGAAGCGGCGGACCTGAATGCCTATCTCTCTCGACACAGGCAGACATGGTCGATCGCATCAAAGGCATGGGCTGCCGGTCTCCACGAAGGCTACACCATGGGCAAGATCTCAGAGCATTCCACATCCAATTCTGGCACACTTCCAGTCTCTAGCTCGTCACCTACTGGGAGCGGGAAGGCTTCAGACGACGAGTCGAGTGTCTGGAGCAACTTTGTCCCACGATGGGAGAACGTCTTGTGGGGGGCGATACCTGGATTGATAGTGGGTTGGTACCTCCCTTTCCGGGCGACCCGGGGCGCTGCCAAACGAGAAGCGTGGAACAGTCTTCAAAAGTGGAATAGTGCGGGTCACCATACGTCTTCGACTGCGATCAAATCACTTGTTGGTTCATCCGCCACCACCAACACAGCGCTTGCGCCCGTCGACAAGCCTCAAACCAACACTACCGCCGGCGTTGCCCCGATTCAAGTCACCCCAGCCAAGGACTATGTAAGAGAGCATCTCAAACGGGTGGAAGACATGATCGTCTCCTCCAATCGAGACAGACGCCTAGAATTGCATCGGTTCCGATCGGAGATCATGGGTCAATTGGCCGTACTGGAGGATCAGCTGAAAGCTGGGTTTGTCTCTCAAGTCCCGCCAGCTCCGCCAACTGCTCCAGTCACACCTATACCCGCACTTTCTACTCCTCCAGTTCCGGCAGGTGTTCCTAAGCCCGATAGGAGATCATCGGCAAAGGCTTTCACTCAAGCCGTAGCGCCGATCGCGCCTCATCTGGACGAAGCCAGACTGGGACAAGTGCTCAGGTCGGCTATCGAGGATGTCCTGGACGCTAGACTCGGCAAAGTCGAGGAAGGAGCTCCACTGGGCCAGACTATCCACAGGATTCTCGATGAGGTGAAGCACACGGGCGAAGAAGGTAAGTCATGATGTGTGACACCGATTGCTATGACTGATTCTTCGGTCGTAGTTGCACCGCAGGACCCCGGGTCAGAGACCGCAGAAAAGGTGGTCGAAGACTTCATCCAGCAGCAGAATCCAAGCTATAACGATTGGTATGGCTCATTGGCCGATCCTTTCGGAACAACAACCCACGAAGATATCTCATCTCACCACCAAGGTGAGTATACGGATCCCTACTCACAAGTCCGGACCTCACTGATACGTCATGCGGATGCAGAGCCTTCTCACACCGTCACATCTGGCAGAACGACCACGAGTATCGGTATGGACAGCTCTCCACGGGAGTGCGAAGATATCGCTGGGGGCGAGGACGTAAACCCGAGGATCAAGAGTGCGAAGAAGTCCAAGAGGCTTTCGATCCCCAAGCAGGAAGATCCAGAGCGGCGCGAGAGCAGTGAAACTAGAACTCGTGATCCTGCGAGTATCGACACATCTGACCGACGCCCATCCGAGGCTTCGCCTCGCCCAGGTGAAGAGCCGGACAGGATGAGCTTGAGAATCAGGTGGAGGCAGGTGAGGTTCTGATGACGAGGACCAAATAACAGACATCGGATAGGTCTTGTATAGGAGTTGTACGTAGCAGCAGTTTCGATGTGTTGTCTGTGTGTAGGATCAGTTGTACATATGCGGTGAACGAGCACTGTGTGAACCGTGCTCGCGCGATGAGAGATTATAAGGCATGTTTCCTACCCGGGCAATCTGAAACGCGATCATCGGCCGGGTCCGAAAAGAGTCAAGAAGTTGCAACGTTACAACGTCACAACTCTACTTCACTCCGTCTACCACCCTCCGTTTAGCCTCGCTCCAACTTCCTCAACATTCGTCTCGTCCACCTCACCCGAGCATCTCGGCACAATCTTCGCGGTATGCCCCATCAGCTGACACCAGCGCAGCTCGAGCTCCAGGCGGCAAGACGGGCTGCGAAAGAGGCCAAGGCCGCTTTGATCGCTGCCAACCCGAAGGCGGCTCTGACTCCCGAAGAAGTGGAAAGCAGACGATTCCTGAAACGAGAATGGATCGAGAATCCATCTGCTGGCTCTAGTAGGGGAAGCAACAAAGCCAAAATAGTGACCTGGAACGTGAGCGCCATTCCTTCCGAGGGGCAGTGCGTTGTCGTACTAAGACCAGGATGTAGCTCCTCGCTCAGACTTTGATACGTGGGTGCTCTAGCTGCCGTGTTCTGGACCTCATAATAACTAGCTGATCCTCTTACCAGGAAAGGATCTCTTTCCCGGGTCAGACTGCCTGAGATGGCCAGAGAGGAAGCCAATGTTCCTTGCCGAGCTGGAACACTACTCTGATGCAGACATCCTCTGCTTTCAGGTGAGTCAATACCCAACTCAGTCTAAGTTGTCCGAGTGACTGTATCGTGTGCTTACACTCGACGATAACGTAGGAGTGTGACCGCTTGGAGGAATTCCTGCCCGCCTTGCCGGACCACGTCAACTTACATTGTAAAGGGCCGGGGAAACAACATGGCCTGGTGATCATGTATCGCCAATCAAAGTACGAGGTCAAAGCCAGCTTCAAGGTCCTTCTCGATGAAGGAGAGTTGTCCTCCACGCCGACTCCAGAGGGTGATGATCTCGCCACAAGTAGACAGAGAAAGGGTGTCAGCAGGAAGACGAATAATGTCGGTCTTATCGCCGCGCTGAAGGACATCAAGACTGGAGAGGGGATCGTGGTGGTCACGACTCACCTGTAAGTACTTACCTCACTGATCAACACAGATGCTGATCCAGCCTGATCAGATTCTGGCATCCTATATTCGTGTACGAGAGGACTAGGCAGGTGATCGTCCTCCTCCGCGCAATCGCTGCTTTTAAAGCCAAACACGACTGTGAATCTTGGCCAACCGTTGTGGCCGGAGGTGAGTGGCGTAGCCGGCTGGTGTATCGATGCTCAGACGGAGCTGATGTGTTTGCCCAGACTTCAACATCGAACCGGATGTAGCCACATATCAGCTTATGACCAAACCTCAAGCGCAATTACCAAAAGAGCTGGAGACACAAATCACGACGTCCAGGGTCGTGCACGATAGCGTTGACAAGTTCTATCGAAGGAAGGAGGGGTTGCCTATCCCAGATCCCGCTCCTATAGATTCGCAAGCGGGAACAGGATCGAATACGCCTGCACAGAACAGCGGAGAAGCCGTGCAACCGGAATCGGTGGTCGAAGAGGAGGGCGAGGCCGAAGGCGGCGGTCAAGGGTCTGTCAGCACGTCGACTCCAGATGATGCTCAGCCACAAATCAAGAACACTAGACCGGCAGAGGCTGCCGATGGTATCGCTACATACGACGAGCTATTGGATACTATCCGAACACTCTTGCCGAATGGTCTTGAAAGCTCGTACCGATCGTACGACAGCTCCCCAGATCAAATGGGTTTCGGCAAGCGAGACGGATTCAAGGCGACATTCAGCACGATACCGGATGGTCTGGCGGGGCATGACGAACCGGCGTATACTTGCTACACATCCCTCTTCCAACTCACTCTCGGTAAGTCTGGCTGTGTCAGATTGCGGATGTCAACTAACTCGATACTTAGACTACCTTTTCCTATACCCCGACGAGAAAGTCAAAGTCACTCAGCTGCTACGACCCGCTCGTCGCGAAGAGCTGGGCAGCGGACTCCCCAGCAAGGCAATATGCCCGAGTGACCATCTAGCCATGGGCTGCGAAATCTCCTGGTGAAAGGGTGACCCCAGCCAGGTTTGAACTTTGACCTCATGCACTCCGCGCGAAAGCGTAGCACCTGGCTCGGCATACAAGCCATGTCCTTCGGGAATATGAAACTGATAATCACTGCTGAACCTCCGAATTGAGCCTCAGATGATCGCTGACCTACGCCATCGAACTCTTATGGAACTCTCACACGCGTTTCGCATTTGGTGAGGTGTTTGGACTACAAAGGGGGTTCTCACTAGCCATCACGAGTCCCGGGAGAGACCCGCCGTCTGCCTTGCGCGACAACAGCATGACTGACTCCTCGAACGGCTGACTTGAAAATTGTTTGTACTCGTACAAAGCTGACTTCGAATCGGAAGATCTGAGGCGGGGATTCGCCAGTGCGGAAACGATGCTTGATGAGGATAGCAAGCGATATCTCCACTCCAGTCTCCGCTCGGTGGCAATGTCTGAGGATGAGAAGATATAACAGTAGATGCAAAACTCTCTGGTAGTTTCCTTCAGCACCTCGGAATTCTCGGATAATCGTTCATCATGGCAAATCAGTCGACCGATCAAGGTGCTAAGACTAATGCGTCTCAGCCCTTTGGACCACGAGAGAGGGTAGACCATGCTAGCAGATTGTTCCCAGACACGGCGGGATTATTCGACTCGCTTGCTAAAGAGCTCGCCAGCCCAGCTCTCGACTTCGCTCCTGCTCCATCAGAAGAGACCGAACAACAAGCCGACGCTGTCGTACCCTACCTGGACGCGGCTACCGCAGGCCAAAGTGGTGCGGTTGAGTGGTCTGACTTCGACCACGTATTGGACTGCTTGACCAATGGCACACTTGGGTGGTCAGGCGAGAGCATAGCAGACTGGCGAGAACGTCAGACCAAGCATGTCATTCGGGAAAACTACTGTCCCTCCAAGACAGTCACATGGGAAGACAACTCGTTCAACCAGGCTTCCATCAGTCCAGAGGCCTCCACATGTGGGTAACAGCTCGCACTACTCCTTCAGACTCCAGACAGCGAGTCAAGTACTGACACATCGGCAGTCATACAGAGCTTGTGCAACAACGCCGCCTCAAACATGTACAGTACTGCTCGTCAGGCTTACGACTACGCGGAGGGAAGAAGCCCGCCTGGCACATTCCCCTCTCCAGCTGACGCCACCTCCTTGGCAATCTGTGCAGCTGTTAGGATTCGCGATCAGCAGAGTCTTGTTGGCTCTGATGTTCATCAGACTGCGCGAGACAGTATTGCGGGGAATTATTATGCCATAGTAGCCAGTCAGTTTCCACAAGAGATCCAAGCGGAGTGATAGGTCGCCGTCCGTTTGACTCCAGAGATGATGCATGTCCTCTATGTTGATGACATTTGGAAGTTACCTCTGGATGCGGGGCTATGTGGCGAATTGGAGGTCCTATACCAGCCAAGATTCTACCTCCTTCTTTGCGAGAGCAGAATCCCAACCCTTCTCTCCATCGGATTTGTGGATCTCCTTGAAGCTCTCGACGTCCTCTCCGTTCAAATGGGCATACAGGTGGGGGAACTCTACCGCATGTGGCATCAGTATACTCTATCTTAGATCTCATAGAGCAGTCGGCACTAGACCTTACCTTGACCCTTATTCTCCTCCCAGCGGATTCGTTTGAATGAGCCGACTCTGGCCAGCTCCAATCGAAGCAAGACTACCGACGGCACATCCTTGAAAAAAAAATTCAAAGTTTGCGGCACCTGCTGGGCGGTAGAGAGATGCACGAATCCGTCTTTGAGGTCGAGCTCGGAGAGGAAGAACTCGTGAGAGGCTGGTATGGGGATAGGGAAAGTGAACCTGGAGATGATTGAGCTCAAATACCGATCCCGCGCTCTGCAAGGATTCCGCTCACCGGCTGTCGACCGAGGAATGCGGCACGATCTTGTAGATCCAGGTAGGTGCTTGCTTGGCTGTGCTCATGGTCCTTGCTATATTTCTCAGCATACTATGCGTGGGGGACGACAGTGAACAGTACAGGTATAATTGAGAGCCGGTGGCCATGGCCCACGACGTGGACGAGCGAGGTGGAGGCGTGCCGGCGGAAAACACGTCATCAGCACTCTGCGCTGCGGTGCGACAGCTCGACAGCTTGCGTTGTGCTTCAAGGCTCTTCAAGGCCTTCAGCAAATTATACTGTTACGACCTGATCCCGAGTACTCAAGCTTCAAGCTCGATAGGACATCAAGTGTCTATAAGTAGATAGCTTTGTAGCATGCTTTGATCCTTTCTCCCAAGGATCAGATTATCATAAGTTACATGCCTAAAGCCCACTCGCCTTCGCTCGTCGCAACTGAGACCCTTCCGAGCACTACCAAACCCTCCTCTCCCTCGTTTGACACTCGATCAAGTTCATGAGTTTGGTGGTAAGACTTTCCGAGTTCTCCTCGAGCCTGTCCTACGACCGTTGTCTTCCACCTCTCCCGACCTCCGGGCTTCCTCCGGATCAGGTCGTAACAGTATAACAGCTCAGCACATCACAACTGCACAAAGACCCACACGACACGCCCTTGTAAGCAAGGCCTATGCATGAGAAACACGGAGTAGTGATTGTACTATCAATGTATGGAATGAGTTGCCATGGCGGTTTATGCCCTGGTGCGATGCAAATGGTCGGAATGAATTTTACGAATGCTACAGGCTACAAGTAGTAGCTGGCTCATGTGGTATCTGGGATGAAGTCTTGTTTATCGCTTGGCACCTGTCCTCCTCTTTCCCCTCAAGGTGTTCTTGCCCCTTGGACTGCCTTCGGAAGGTCCGCCCTGGATGAATTTGACCAACTCGTCGACATCGAGGTGTCCTCTCTTGCCGATCCTCGAGTCGACAGCGGCGTCCGCGAGAGCGTCGCCATTGGTTTGAGCGGAAGCCGCACTGCCGAGAGCAGAACGAGACGAAGATCCAGCCGTGGGGAGGTCACCGACTATTCTGCGCCTGGATGATGGACCGCCGACTCTGACCTGCGTGGCTTGTAGTCGTTCCAACTGCTTCTCTCTGGCTTGAGCACCAGCTGCCTTTTGTCTCTCGTTCTCAACTACCGCTCGCAGTAGCAGGACGTTTTTGAGAACTTCCTTGGTTGTGCCGTGCTCGGCACCTAGCCTCTTTTCGAAGATGACCAAGGATTGCTCAGATGCGACCAAAGCAGCGAGGATGTCGCCGGCGAGGAAGTGGGCCTGCGTGAGCTGGTGTAGCGACTGAGCTGTCTGGATGTGTTCGGGCCCGAATAGCTCCGAAGTCGATTTGCTGGCGGACAAGAGTAAAGAGAGGGAGAGAGAATGCTCGGACAGAGTCTGCAACACAACACCGGCGTTTGACTAGACGGGCTCGTCAGCATGCAAGATACAGCTCGTGACTTGGGTGACTCACCAGGACAGTGTTGATCTCGGGATGGCCTGGGCCGTGGATCACGTCCCACAGGCTGATGACGTGTCTGAAGTACTTCAAACTCGACTGGCCATTGCCCTCCAAGTTCTCAAGCATGGCAAGGTTGAAGTAGTAGGCAGACGTCTCTGGGTGGTAGACACCCAATGTCCTCTCGGCAATAATGACCGCCTGTCGCTGCAACCTGAGGGCGGTAGCAACGTCCAGTCCGAGCGGCTGCTCTGGATCGGCGTTCTCGGTTGCCATTTGCTGCATCTTCAGTCGGGCCAACTGGTGTATCGTCGATGAGTACTGGTTGTAGGCGGCTGCGACCTCTGGGTGGATGACAGAGTGAATGTTCTCGTACAGCTGGACGGCCTCGAGGAGGAACTCAAGACCCAGATCTATCGAGCCTCGGTTGATGGTGGCCCTTCCGGCGTCGAAGATCTCCTCGGCTACGGAACACTGGGTGATGGTCAGTTCGTCGCTCTCCATCCCATTTCCACGACAGTACGTACCGAAGGTGCTGTGGACCTGACAATCGGAATCAGGGAGAGAATGTCCGAAGGCTGGAAGGTCGTGTTGCTGACTGTAACCTCCTCATTCCGCCTCTTCTTGGTTTTCTTGTCCTTCTTGTCCTTTCCACCAGACACTTTGTTCACCTTGTCATCATCGCTGACAACCTGCTCGGCAGTCGCGGAATCGAATCGATAGCTCTTCTGCAACAGCTGGAATCCGACTCGCATAGCCAACTCCCTTAACAGCTGTTTCTTCCTAAGACCCAACTCGAGATCGTTGTCGACCAATGTCCATCGGAATCTGGTCTTGACCCCGTCGACAATGGTCTTTCGGATCGACTCTGGCGTGGCTTTGACATACGCAGGTTCGACTTCAACGCCTCCCAAGTCGATAGGGCTGTAGATGGCTTCGGGCGAAGCGTTTCGAGATGTGCCAAGAAGACAGTTGAGGAAGTGCGAGACAGCGCATGGGATGTGTTCGGGCTGAAGACCAACCAGGAAAGACTTCAAGACGTGTTTGGCACTTCGGAAGATCATCTCCTGCACAACAACACCCTATCAGAGGCGTCAGCGTAGCTTCACCTCGCCTGCGGACTCTAAGATGACAACTTACCTTCAACGCAGCGAGGTGACCCGACTCCCTCTTCTCGCCATCTGGACCGGCAGCAAAAGAGTCGATTGTAGAGGCCAAGTAACCGAGGTATCGGATGTTGATACCCCTGCCGTGCAGATGCTTGCTAAGACTGGCACCATCCATGATACCTGAGGTGTTGCCCGTGAGGACATCCAGCACCACCGCTGGGATAGCGACTGTCCGGAGGAAGACTGATGCGTCCCGTACTGCTTTGATGGTCGGGTCCGACTCGTCCGTAATGGTGGATGGGACGAAGACGGTAGGGTCGGCACCTTTGGCAGGAGTCAGGTCGACAAAAGCGTCTGGGTTGAGGCGCAGGTTGAAAGAAGCGAGTGACGACGGGTCGAGGGTAGTGTCCAATGGAGCGTCGGCCTCGGCTCTCTGCACAGCGGCAGCAGTGGCGGCCGGCGACGCATCATCTCCAAGAGCCGCGGTCTCCTCTGACACGTCCTCCTCCTCCTTAGCGGGCGAAGTTTCCACATCCTCTTTGGGCTTGCCCTCCACGGCAGCGCCTTGAGCCTTCTTCGCGGCAACCTCTCGCGCCCATCGCTTGAGCTCGCTCTCCCAGAAAGCCTCCACGAGCTCGGGACGAAGCAGGACGATTCGGTGAGGGTATTGGGGTCCGGTCTCCTCGCTTCCGACAAGCTTGCCATCAATGTCCTTCTGCAGCCATTCGACATCAACAGGCGACATTCTTGGAAGATCGAGAAGATATCGTCGGCCGTCGGTACCTCGAAGTCCCTTGACCTCGTTCGAGGCGTAAAATTCGAAGTCTTGTCCTTTGCCGTCCTTCATCTTGTGAGCCGCGAGTCTCTGGGCGGTAGCGATCTTAGCCATGACTTTGTGGGTCGCCGCGTCCCAGTGGATCGAGGTAAGGTGTTCCGAGTCGAGGCCATAGATGATGAGTGGGTTCTCAGGGATCTCCTCCACCCCGTTGTCCACCTTCTCGGTTGCTGTCTTCTCCTCTTCGTCGGCTTTTCCAACCGACTTTGTGGGCGACCCGTTGACCTCGACCCAGTCTTCCTTCTTGGCCTCGCCGTCCTCCTTGGCGATGTCGTCGGCTTGAGGCTTAGTCTCCTCCTCGACATCTTCCTCGACCCGGCTACGCGAGAAGATACCTGGTAGCATACTCTGACAAACCCATCTCTCGCCTGCCCAGTCGACGACTGTGTGGCCAAGCAAGTGGGCGCCATCTATGTCGAGCTTGTTGAGGAGTTTGACACCAGCAGCGTCCTTGGCATGAGAAACGTGGGCAGCGGCGTCGCCACCGACATGCGAATATGCTGCGATGGAGTCGACGGCTTTAGTGATGAAGATGTTCGAAGCCAAGAACATGTGTGCCCTGGCATCCTCGTTAGGGTTCAAGGGTGGCACATCACCTCGCTGACAGTCGATTAGTTCGGGCTCCAGTCGCCAACAATACAATCACTCACGGCAACGGCCAAGACGCATCGGACGGACGCAGCGGTGAACTCGGACCAGGTCTTTTGGCCCAGCTTCTCCCTGAACACTCGCTCCTGCATCGACTCCTTGGGAAGCTCCTTGATCCCTTGAATCTCCTCGTTCCAGTCCCTAGCGCCGTCGAGGCCATCTGGCGAGAGTGCACCGGTGTGAATGTAGGCTAGTTGAGATCGTACGACATCTGCTACAGAAGCAGGCTTGGGCGGCGTCGTAAGGAAGGGGTAAGCTGGTTCCGCCTGCGGAATTGGCACTGTGGTGATTGGTTCCAGAGCTGGGGCCGTTCCGGAAAGCGGCGACAGTTGAGAAAGCCTCTCGGTGAATAGAGGGGAAATCGAATGGAGCAAGTCGATGAGCGAATGCGAGTAGAGTGATGCGGTCTCTGATCGCGGCGTTGGGTCGAAGGTGTTGACATTTGATCGTGAGACATACCAACCTCGAGATGCGCATATCAACGTACTCGTCTCTCCCTCTAGCGTGGACACCTGTAGGTATAGCTGGTGACCTTTTTGCCTCAAGTGAGGAGCAGGTGGGTTGAAGGGCGAGATTTGGATGTTCTTCAAACAAGACTGAGCCTCGATCGGTCCCTGAGTGACTGGCAGACGGCCGAGCTCAGCTTCAGGCCAGACATCGGTCCAATCGGCGAAAGCGTGGGCAGCCTCCTTCTTGACCTTGACGACCTCCTTCTTTCCCTTGCTCTTCTTGCCGGCGAGAGCGACCTCGACTTCTTGGTAAGTGGGCTCGGTTGCCGTGCCGTCTCTAACAGCTTCGAAAATGCTAGCTCCGGGATCGAGAGCGATTGGATTCGCGAGGGTATGCGTCGAAGATCCGACAGGGGAGATGAGCTCGAGCAAGCGTAAGACGGTCTGACGAGCGCTGAAGTCCGTGTAGGGCTCTGCAAGGGATCAGATGGCGAACCAAACGTGTATCCTCTCATAGACTCACCTCGCACAACCTCGAGGACACGCTCCTCCTTGTCATCGAAGCCGGCAAAGACGTCTCCGACTTCGAGCCATTCGCTCAGTCTGTCTCCTTCTCCGATCACGGCAGATTCCCTCTCCGCAGCTTGCTTGGGCTTGACCTTCTCTCCGCCCTTCTTGCCTTTACCCGCCGGGATTCGCAGAGAGTACGGGCCGAGCCAGTAGCCAGCGAGGCATTCATTGACGGCGAGCTTGAGCTCCTGGATCGTCTCGTGAGGCTGAGGCAAGAGCGTGAGGGTGGGTTGAGGTCCAAGCGACTTAGGTAGAGTACGGGCGTGACCAGGTGCAAGGATGTGAATGGTCACAGGTGGCACTTGATCAATGTCAGCCATAGCGATTTTGATATCTCGCTCAGATGGTGACATACCTGGCAGACCCTCCTCGATGGACTCTTCCACTGCTTCTGTTTCATCGCCATTCTGTGGGATGACTTCAATCTCTCCATCGATTGGCTGGGCTAGCTTATGTTCCTCCAAGACCTCCTGGGCTTCTTTGTTGGTGTCTGACATGACGGTCCGATCCAAATTCCGTCGATCCAATTCGAATCGAAGTGTCCGCTAATATACAAGCTCGACCAGCAGAAAGGCAAGTGAGAGTTGTAGTCTGTTTCCTTGACTACTTTTGTGGTTCGTCGTCGCGGTCGATGGGTTGTCACCGCCTTGTCGATTGAGTGAGATTGGCTGGTTGTATGAACAAGCCAAGCTCGATGCCATGTACTCCTTAACAGTTACCTCTTTGCGGCTACGTTACCGCTTCGACTTTTTTCGGACGGCATCGAGTCCAAGCTTGTTGAACCGAGATCACGTGAAACAACTGAAACCGATCCGATTAGATCCGGGTCTTTCCGACAATCGCTACAGGGTGCGTCGCTCTAGGTCGCTCTACGTCCGCCTCGATGCTTGTCATGTTGGTGTTCGGCGTACTTGAACTGCTGGTAAGAGAGTAGGTCACTATCCGGTTAGTCATTGAGTTGCATATATATGGATGCATCCAACAGTGCTCCCGAAAGGACATTCAATGGTAATCGAATCCTGATAACGCCGAATCGCCTAGCTACAGCCTACAGGTCGTTTCACGCCGTGGATGTTGCCGATCCGCCCTTCATCGCGATCGTGGCTTCGATGTCCGATACCAGTCGTTGCGTGATTCCTGCTATGTTGGCTTTCATATTAGCATAGTCGCGATCGGTGTCAGAGAGAACTGATAGCTGCTGAGTAAGATCGATAATGTGAACTTGCGTCGATCTTTGCTCTGCGGTCGCTTGTGTATCCATGTACAGTTTGAATCTCAATGCGCCGTCTGACAGGTTCGTACAAGAGGGGTCACTTCGAGCCTGTTGAAAGTCGAGCCGAGGCGCATCGCCGGTGTCACATCCGACCGAGCTTGCCTGGGTAGGCTGTAATCCATGAGCGCCTGCTGTAGAGTCGGTGCGTGGCTTGTTCTTGCCCCGTCTGGTCCGCCTTTTCTTTGAGCCGCTCCCAGCATCGGGGAGTATCTGGGGTTGGTTGGATTTCGATGTACTTGACATCCGCCGCTCCCCGCTGACCTCAGGCTTCAGTGATTGAGTTGGCGCAAAGGATTCCTCATCTTTCTGATACATGTCCCCGGTAGTAGCTTCGTCTCGAACAGTATCAGCGGGATCAACTTCTCTTCCGTCCTCTTCTGTGTCGTCGTATGGTTCTTGGCCTGCGAGAATTCCGAACGGGTTGGTCGATGCGATGTCAGTCTCGCTCCAAGTGGCTTTGATGCCCTTCCGGGGGGTAATAGTTCGATGACCAGTTGTCAGCTCGCCAGATCGAGCTGTCTGTGTCTGCCCGCGCCGTGTAGCGGTATCCGACTCGTCCGTCTTCTCAGTGTCCCTGGTCTGCCTTGATGAGAATCTTGCGGGCCTTTGGGTCTTTCGGCTGCGCCACCAATCCTGCTCCATCTTCTCCGCTTTTCGGGTCGTTGGTTCCAGGCGCCTGCGGCGGGGTTTTCTGTTGGCGGCTTTCGTGGATTGTGTTTTCTCGGCTGACGGGATTGGAAGGGGATCTTCGACACACGCACCCGCCTGGCGTTCTTCTTCATCGATGTTGAGGGAGGACACGCCATACTCCAACTCACTTGCCTCCGGTACGGTCGTCTCGAGCGGTTCTTTTTCCAATTCCTCCTCAGCGATAGGGAGCGAATCGTCCTGAATATGGGAGGGAGCCTGTGGCTTCCTGCTGAACGTCAAATTATACGGAATGGCAACGCGAGCGTGAACATCCGCTGCCATAACCTTCTTTCGCTCCTCTTCATCCAGTTCGGCGGGCGTCCGCAACATCGAATCGGCCGTCGGTTTGATCTCCTCGTGGATCTCGTCCGATCGGCTGACTTTCGAAGCCTCCTCGGCGGTCGTCGTTCCGTTGGGGCTGACAGGAGTGCTTTGCACTTCCCATAAATTTCGGAATCTTGACCTCTGCTGGGGCCCTTCCCCGCTAAAGAGTTTTGAGGATGTATGACCGAGGCCGGGTATCGTCTGGCCTGGAAGAAAGGGTACATGTGTAGGACCTTGGCCGTCTCCAGACGATATGTCGTAAGTTGGGAAGGTGTAAGACCAATCGACGTTGTTTCCGCTGTTCATGGTGCTCTGCTTTTCAGCTTGAAGTTCGATGAAGTGGTATTGTCTGAATGATGGTTTAATGTCATGAATCGTCCCAGCAAGTGGCCAAGTTCTTCTGCGGCAGTCAGGCTCGACAAGCTGGAAGGCTGGGGCATCCTTTCTCCGTCGACCAATGACGCCCACATCACACTCAATCCTCCCGACGTGTTTCGTCTCATCTTGATACACGTTTCGACTTGATTTCCCGATTTATCGTCGAGGGTCTCGTTCGGCATAAGTCGGTGACATGCCAGTGAGCTTCATGTGAGATGGGCTGATTTGTGGACCATAAGGCTCGATGGTGACAGCTTGCGTGCAAGTCATGTGTTAGGTTCAGAATAGCTGCTGCTAGATCGCGCGGGATCAAATTCACTCGCGTCGACGTGGCGACTCCAACGCCCTGCACCCTGTGCTCCCAGCTCGCTGTTCCCGTCCTCCCCGCTCCATTCATCCTCCCCTTACAAAGCAACAAATCCATCCCAGGCTTTGATTGTATCCACCCTCTCTCCCTCTCTCACCTCCCTTTCCCACATAGCCACCACCTCACTATGCGGTTCTCAGGATCTCTAGCGGCGCTCACCCTGCTCTCGACGCTCGGGTCGTCGCTGGCGAGCGATGTCGTCGATCTAACAGACTCTAGCTTCAAGGGCGAGGTCATGACAGAGGATCTGGCTTTGGTAGAGTGAGTAGTGGTTCCAGTTGGTATGAGCGTAGGGCGCCCCAGGTCCATTTGCCCTCTTCGGCCGCAGCCCGTGTACAGCATTTAGCTGACAGTAAACGTTCGTAGGTTCTTCGCACCATGTAAGTAGCGGCTCGGAGCGTCACGGATATCAGAACCGAGAGCTAATAGATATGCGATTGAAGGGTGTGGACATTGCAAGAAGTGAGCTTCCTCGTTCTCTTTACCCTAGCTTCGTCCCCAGCTAACACCGTATTCTAGCCTCGCTCCACAGTACGAAGAGGCTGCCACCGAGCTCAAATCGAGGAACATCAAGCTTGCCAAGGTGAGAGAGGACACGTCTTAGCCCCGAGGCCAAGCTGACTGCCATACTCGTAGGTCGACTGCACAGAGCAGAAAGACGTCTGTGGAGAGTACGGTGTCAACTCGTACCCCACGCTCAAAGTGTTCCGAAACGGTGTCCCAACCGACTATGCCGGGCCTAGAAAGGCTGATGGTATCATCTCTTACATGATCAAGTGAGTGGACCCATAACACATGTGCCGAGGCTCGATACTGATCGCGGCGAAGGCAATCGCTTCCTGCTGTCTCCGATGTCACAAAGTCATCTCACGAGACTTTCATCCACTCCGACAAAGTGTGAGTCTAGCCTCGCAGCACGTGCAGCCGAAACTTGACTGACTCGGTCCTTTTCACAGTGTTTTGGTAGCCTACGGAGACGCTTCGCACCCGATCCCAGAGGCCTTCGCTGAGCACGCCAACGTCGCTCGAGACAGCTATCTCTTTGGTCAATACACCGAGTCCTCCCTGCCAGACCTCCCAGAGTCTGTCTCTCTCCCTGCCATCATCCTCTACAAGAGCTTCGATGAGGGTCACAATGTGCTTCCAGAGTCTGCTCTGTCCAACCTTCACGCCGAGGACCTTGCCGAGTTCATCAAGACCAACTCGATGCCTCTCTTCGATGAGATCTCTCCAGAAAACTTCGGTGCCTACGCCGAGCAGGGTCTACCCCTCGGATACCTCTTCGTCGACCCCGAGGACACTACCACGCTTGAGAGACTCCGAACCGCTCTCTCGTCGATCGCCAAAGAGCTCAAGGGCAGAGTCAACCTCGTTTGGATTGACGCTGTCAAGTTTGCCGACCACGGCAAGAGTCTTTCCCTCACTAGCGGCAAATGGCCAGCCTTTGTCATCCAGAACCTGGCCGACCAGACCAAGTTCCCCCTGTCCGGCGTCGCCGACCAGAAGAGCGTTGAGGAGCTATTGAGGAAATACGTCAAAGGCGACCTCAAGCCACACATCATGTCGCAAGCTGTCCCCGCTACTCAGGGACCTGTCTTCACCTTGGTCTCGGACGAATGGGACAAGACTTTCGGCGATGCCGAGAAGGACATCTTTGTCGAGTTCTACGCCCCATGGTGTGGCCACTGTCGTGAGTGATCCGCTCTTCCACCTTGACTTCTGTGCTGAAGCCACTCCAGAACGACTGGCCCCAATTTGGGACACTCTCGGTGAGAAGTACGAGGGCTCCAAAAACGTTGTCATGTGAGTCACTCGTTATCGTACTGGCAAGGTCTTGGCTGACAAGTGTCACAGTGCCCAGATGGACGCTACCGAGAACGATATCCCTCCCCAGGCTCCATTCAAGGTCCAGGGCTTCCCAACCATCAAGTTCCGAGCTGCCGGTACCGCCGAGTTCATCGACTACAGCGGTGACCGATCGCTCGAGAGCCTGATCGAGTTTGTCGAGGCCAACAGGAAGTCTGCGGACTCCGGCGACGCCAACGAGGAGCGATCTTTCGAGGATGACGAGGAGGAGCCCATTGAGCACGACGAGCTTTAAGCGATGTCGAGGTTGTGTCAAGCTTATCGATGGACCATTGTCATCTTGAATGCATATCCTACTTCGCGCAATTTATCCTACATATGCTCGTTCCTCATGTTCGGCGTGTGGGTAGCCCGTGGGAAGTAGCCACGCGACTGCACTGCTGACTGACTGGTCGTTTCCGGAAAGTGGAGGCTGTCCAGCTCACGAGGGATTTGAACTTTCTCGACTGCATCACTCTCGGCGTTCGTATAGTGTCTCCAATACATCGAGACGAAGTCGCCTTCGATCGCATTTCAGGCATTCCCTGGCCTCGCTCTCTCCAACAGGTCCTGACCAGCAAAAGGACCGAAGGTTCCTGAAGAAAACGGAAATAATGGTGAGCCTACGATTGCCTCTGTTTATCATAGACGTCAGCATACTCAATCCGTCGACTCTGCTCCATGTGTCGCTTTGGCGAGAGACTTGCTAATCCCACGGCACGGTCTAGAGCGAAGCCTTGCCCTCCCCAGCCAAACGATCGCGACCGAATGTTGGTTCTGCGCTCAAGAAGCCTGGACCGGATTATGATAAAGGTATCGAATACTGGAACGACGTTGAGGCTAGTGTGGATGGTGTCCTCGGAGGCTTCGGTACGGGCGTAAGCGGTGACTTGCCAAGTTTGCATCTGCATACTGATCACTCTGCTTCATATAGCCCGTACCGCACATCGAGCAGCTATCATCACGACTACTGCTATTGTCACTGCTGCCCAGCCTGCACACGTTTCCCAACCCCATGACACCATCTCCACCTCCTCGACCAGCGCACCGCCTCACTGTACTGGATGTTGGAGCGGGTATTGGCAGAGTGTCGCGACATGTTCTATTGCCCTTATTCGAGGATGTGGTGATGGTCGAGCCCGTGGACAAGTTTGTCTCAGAGGCGTATCGCAGTGCCAGGGATGGAGAATGGCGCGATCTGCCTTCTGACCCATCGCTGGAAATGGACCAGCGAGTTGGCGATCGGGGAAAGAGGATCTGGTTCATCAAGGGTGGTTTACAAGGGTTAGATCCGAAATACCCAGGTCAGAGCAAAACAGCGGAAACGATCGGTGTGGTGGGGACGGCCAAAGGCGGAGACGCGGCTGAAGGCTTCAATGGGGATGGAGAGGTGACATATGATGTGTGAGTTGTGTCTCGACCCCATGATTCCACAGAGGTTTCCTATCGAAGGCTGTGACCACACGCTATGTAGTCTGATACTAACTCGATTCGTCTTGGCAGTGTGTGGTGTCAATGGTGTCTAGGTCAGTTTTTCTAATACTACGACGCACAATCTCAGCTTGACTGATCCCATCACAGGCCACATGTCGACGCCCGACTTGATACCATTCTTCAAGCGAGCCAGATCCGCATTGAGAGATTCGTCGACAATGGCCGTGGACGGAGAAAGCAAAGATTCCAGCACGTTCGAGAGTCTCATGTTCGTCAAGGAGAACTGTTGCGAGGACGGACAAGACGGGAAACCGGTAGAATTCCTGGATGAATCAGACTCCAGTTTGACCAGGTAGGTAATCAGATTATTTGCTCCTCACGCATCCACCGTCTTTCGCCTTAGAAGCTTGAAAGGGCTCGAGCTGATGAGGCTGCTCAGATCCGCTGGCAAGTGGCGTGAGGTCTTCAAAGACGCCGGTTTGGAAATCATCAGAGAAGAGGTTCAAGAGGGCATGCCGGACGAGCTGTTCGTAGTCCGAACGTGAGTGTGGGCATCGGTGAGCGGCGATGGACGCGTGCTGAAGGTTTGTTGCAGATGGGCGTTACGGTGAACTCGCTCTTCGGCGGGGCTCATGTATACTATCCGAGCGACGTCCTCCTCTTCATCTATCGGGAGGACGGAGTCATGTATTGTGGAGGAGAGTACAATGCATCCACCGTAGTAGTCTCATTCTCCCTCTGCCAGCGAACAGCTCACTAGTACTGCATCCTGCATCTCGTTGAGCTCCGGACGCAATCTGCCGCGACCTTCGGACGTCCCGAAGGTTGGATCCTGTCGGCGTTAAGAATCGATTTGATTCCGTCCATGCCGAAAATGCAAAAGTCGCAGAGTGCCACACCCGGCACCTTCCCTCTATATCGCCGGTATCGCCGGTTTGCTGCCTGGTTCCGCTGGGTGCTCGCTCGCTGGAGTGACAACTTGACAGTGAGACAGACAACTTTTTGGCCAGACATCAAGCAAAGGGTTTCGGTGGGTCCAAGCGGTCACCCGGGAAGGATCCGGAAGACAGTCGTGCTGACTGTAATTGTTCTGTTACCTTTCGCTCTCGATTTCAACCTCGCCTCGATCTTCGACACAACCGAAAACTTTTTCGTTGAAATCGATCACTCTTGTCCATCCGCCCAACACCGTTATTATCAGCAGGCAAAATGGCTCCAGCACACATCCCCATCGTGAAGAAGCGAACAAAGGTCTTCAAGAGACATCAGTCTGACCGATACCATGGTGTCAAGGAGGCCTGGAGAAAGCCCAAGGGTATTGACAACAGAGTTAGTGATGGGTCAATATTGGAGTGACAGGGAAACGGGGTGTTTTGGATGTCTGTCTGTCTGTTGTTTTGGGGAGGAGCAAATGAGGCAGGATCTTGGATGGAGAGAGGGCATTGTCAGGACGGGATTGGAGTTTGCTCGGCGGAATCGAGCGGCGTTTGGACGAGTTGGCAGTACGACGAGATTCAAAGCTGCCGCAGAGTGTCTTGAGGATGGCTTGGTGGATCAGAGGCCGCAGACGGACAGACAGACAGATACAGACACCCTGTTTCCCTTGTGTCCGTCCTATACGATGTAGAAGCTGACCATACTTCCAGGTCCGAAGAAGATTCAAGGGACAGCTTCCCATGCCAAAGATCGGTTACGGATCGAACTCGAAGACGAAGCACATGATCCCATCCGGCCACAAGGAGCTCCTCGTTAAGAATTTGTCCGACCTCGAGCTGCTGTTGATGCACAACAACAAGTACGCCGCCGTTGTCGCCCACGGAGTTTCGTCGAAGAAGAGGATCGAGATCATCCAGAGGGCCAAGGTTCTCGGTGTCAAGTGAGTCGGGAGACCTGCACCTGGCCGTCCATATACTGACCTCACTTTAGGGTCGTCAACGCCGCCGCCAAGCTGAGGACAGAGGAGGCTTAGACTTCTATACGACTACGACATGGGGGAGATGTATGACATATAGCATCGCAGATCATTGTCGGGACGGGACGTGCGAGCTGAAGCTGAAGCTGGGCCTACTGATTTGGGCCTCTGAGCCTATGAAACCAACAGGCTGACCCGACTCGCAAGAATGGAGACGGAATATCAGGATTGCTGCGCCCCGGACACAAAGAATCAAGCAGTGCTGCTTGTGAGGTTGGCTTGTGACATGACAATGTCCACGGTGGAATCTGCATCATTACAACCAAATCTACTAACGTCTCCAGCGTACTGGATGGAACGACTATCTAGGCAGGGGCGTCGGCTCTCTACTGACTTCTCCACTGCGTGCAGGTTCGAGCAGAGAGGAGTGCTGCTCTTGCGAGATACGATTATACTGGGACCGAGGGTCAGCTCTGGTGATCGATCGAATGGTCTAGTTGGGCGGGACTCACCACTGCCAGGAAGTCGGAAACATAGTTGTGACCCTCGGTTGTGCTCGGATACTTTTCCAATAGGGCAGAAGCGACGAACAATAGCTTCAATCGCTAGACATGGTATAAGCGAGAAGGTCCAACCGATCCTCTATCTGATAGGACTTACCAATGAGTCACCATTCGCAGCCAGACTTTCGGGCGACATTCTAACGATACATTAGCTGCCATTTGCTGGTGGGTTGTGACCAGGAGACTCACGACTCGAGCAAGCTCAACACGTCCTTTTCGGCCCAATCTGCCGTATTGCCCTCTCCGCCCTCCTCCGATCCGATCGCCTTTGCATACAGCCTAATGGCGAAACGCACGATCGCCTGTGTGACCAGCAGGTTTGCACGGCAGATTGCGAATCCACTCTCCTCTTTGCTTTTGGTTCCTTCGCTATTCGTGCTTCCGTTCGGTGTCGGGACGCCTACTGGATTGACCAACTGCAGTGGACCGGGGAGATCGTGGAACAGCCGCTCCAGCTCGTCAAAGTAATGGGAGGCGGGCCGGATGAACACCTCTCCCGACTGCGGTGGGGGGCAGTTCAAGATTGGGAATGGGTCGGCGGAGGAATCGCGACATGGAGCGGCGACGTATTTGTGGGAAGTCAACACCGCGCCAAGGATACGATGAAGGCGGCAGTTGTAATGGAACCCAGCTAGGATCGGTGTCGTTCCAGGAGGCTGGGTGAATGCACCAGAGGGCGTGAGGAGGTTGTCGTCGATGCACAGCGGTAATGGCAGGCAGAGGTCGGCGTCGTTGATCAAGAGCGGATCGCCGGTGAGTGCCGTGATGGTCCGGTCGGAGCCGTCTGAGTGGTACGATCAGTGAGGAAGGAGCGTTCATATTGGGTCCCGAGATACTCACATAGAAGCCAAAAAGTCCTTCGTCTCATCTCCCGTTCCACTACGTTGGCCTGAGCGGGCGCCGCTCGCTCGTCATGTAGACCGAGAGTGTGCGAGATACGAATAGCCTCAGCAAGAGTCACGTTAGCAGCATTGGTGCGACCAAGGGTTCCGAGATAGATATGCTGGCAGCTAAGCGCGTAGCAGGTTAGGTTAATGTTGAAGAGCACGACAGATTACCCACTAGAGAGTTCTGCACGCTGTCAGTGAAGACCATCATCCCGCTGAGTCGCGACTTACTGTACGTCAAGCAAAGCAACATTGGTATACCGCCTGTTTTGCAACGCGCGACTAGCCCCGTGACATCGCTGGTGTATACGCCGGAGCTCGGGTACAGGGACGAATGTGAGAGCAGAGCGAGGTAACTGAATGACAGCGTATGCGACTAGATCGAATCAGAACGTCGTTCACGGCCAAGGAGGACCTACCTAGGGAGAACAAAAATGCCCGCCATGTCTCTGATTTCTCGTCCTCTCGCGCGATGAGTTGCTGCGAGAAAGACGGCCAATGGACCACCGCCATCAAGGGGTAGAGATGGGCGTGGTAGGCGTGCAGGATACGCATCATGACGCTCCACTCCAGGACATCCTCGACCCGCACGGTCCTTGTCACGGGTGCGCCACTTTGTTGCTGGCTGTGTGGCCTCTTCATTCCTCTGTCGGAGCCTGGAGGAGCGATCGAGCTTTGGCGGGCATGCTCAGAGGTTGACTGCGAAGTGAAAGCAGAGTCGAACCCCGCTGGCTGATTATGATGCCAAGAAGAGCTGGGTCTGGCGTCGAGCGCGTCCCTAGCATCCCAGCCAGAATTTGACGAGTTCCAAGGCCATAACCCTGCTGGTGACCCATCGGACGACTCCATCTCCCCGGGCATCGGGTGCATCAGCGAGTTTGGCGATATCGGCAAGAAAGGCAGATCCAACGAGCGGCCGGACGTATCTGCGTGGTGCGGTCCGGTATTAGGGCCACTATCACCTCCGGACACACCACCAGAGCCGTGATTGGCCAGATCTATGTTCCGCGAATCATGACCAGGATGGTCTGAAGAGAGGGCCGGATCTATTGGATAATGGGGGTGAAGATCGGGAAAGGCGAGTTTTGGCGAAAACAAGTTTGAAGATGTTGTAATACCAGACGGACCACCGCCTGAGCCTCTGATGGCGGATTCGGATTGGTACACCGACTCGAGAGGGTCCACGGAATAAGACCTAGAATAGGGGTTCCCGTAGTGTGACGGCCGTTGGTAGTGTCCCGATGACGAGGACGGGTCATGGTGGGTAGGTCGGGGCGGATCCTTTCGTGCAAAGCTGGGGAGATCAAAGACGCGTTAGTTTTGGGGATGACCGTACGACAGGGCAGAGCCGACTTGCCTGTTTGCTGGACCTGGCTTCTTCCGTTCATGGGTGTATTCGCAGTCCTGATCCAGGCTCACGCAGCCTTCGCACCTGTCGGCCATGCTATTCTTGATGCATTTCACCTTTCTGGCCCTGCACAAATCGCAAGATGGCAGCCTCTTAACCGTGGAGCCCGACCTCTTCTTGCTTGTTGGGCCTCGTTGCAGCGACTCCCCACTAACACCACGGTCATCGGCATCGTCGTCGTCCTGTGGTCCAGTTCGGTCCATCCTCGGTGGCCCTCGGTCCAAGGGCGTCTGCGAGCCAAATAGTCCTTCCCCAACGCGAAGCTCACGAGGGAGTCGTGAGGCCGAGTTGGAAGGATCGTCCTCTTCCGTATACACCTACGGGTGAGCTCGTCTCTGCGATGTCAAAAGTAGAACAGTGGGATGTGAGCCACAAACATGCGGATCTGACCATGCAGCTCATGTGCCATCACCGTAGCAGCTGCCGCTGGGTAACTCACTCGACGATTCCCGATGTAACGGGGATATATTCCGTAATAAGCGGCTAAGTTTGTTCCCGCGATCATGGCCACGATCTCGGCTTCCAACGGAACCTGAGGGCATTCCCATGAGTCACGTGGGTTCGATGTCAAAGCATCGACAGCGTCGGCGATAAGAAACCAGTTGGGACTCCATCGTTGCCGGCGGACATCACCGCGCCACATCTGTCAGAATCCGCTACAACCGTCCTTCAGCGGCTCGGCGTTTCTGTATAACGCCGACCAGAGATTGCCAGTCCTCCGAAGGTGCATGCTCGCTGCCGCACCACGGGTTTTCGTCAGAACAAGAGGTGCTCGTCTCGACTCAGCCTTCCAGTTCAACAAAAGACGGATCAAAAGGGCCATCAAGGTGGGTAGCGCTGTCACTCCGGAGGGTGTCTCGAGGGAGCGGAGATAGACTGGACGCTGACGGAAAGTTTCTTCTTGGACCTATTTTGACCTTCAATCGATACAACAACAATTCTGGCACATCTACAACGACCATTCAACATCAATTTGAACACCACAGATGTCCTTCACCACCCAGCCCATCGTCATTGACGGAAAAGGTCACCTCCTCGGTCGACTGGCTTCTATCGTGTCCAAGCAGGTTAGTTTGGCAAAGTTTCAGGAATGATGGAATGGAGATGCGAAAGAGGATGCAGGAAGAGTGGACGAGGAACAAGGAGCGAGCCTTGACAGTCATGTGACCATGCGAGCATGAGATAGACTGGATAGCCAGCCGCCTTGCGGTCGGAGCGAGAACATTGGAATATGGGAGGAAGTGCTTTCGGCCACTGGAACTGAGGCCAGGCTGTTGTTGTCGAGGAGTGTCATAAGGCTGTTGCTGACATCCATCACAGATCCTTTCTGGCCAGAAAGTGACTGTTGTCCGATGCGAGGAGATCAACGTTTCCGGATCTTTCTTCCGAAACAAGCTGAAGTACCACGCATACCTCCACAGTGAGTAGGACTTTCTCAATCACATGTTGGAGGGCCTGCGGCGAGGATCAGGTCTACCATATCAACAAGAGCAACGTACTGATCTTGCCGCAGAGAGACACATCGTCAACCCCACCCGAGCCGGTCCCTTCCACTTCCGAGCCCCATCGAGAATCCTTTACAAGGCTATCCGAGGAATGGTCCCCCACAAGTCCTCGCGAGGTGCCGCCGCCCTGAAGAGACTGGAGCTGTACGAGGGTGTCCCACCTGCCCAGGACAAGCTTAAGAAGATGGTCGTTCCCGCCGCTTTGAGAGTTCTCCGACTGAAGCCAGGAAGGAAGTACTGCACCCTGAAACGAATCTCGCACGAAGTCGGATGGGGATACAAGGATGTTGTCGACAGGCTCGAGGAGAAGAGAAAGGTCAAAGGAAAGGCTTACCACGAGCGAAAGGTGTGTGGTTTGTCTGTGTTGGACGAGAAAGTAGCAAGTGCTGACTCTCTTCTCCAGCAAACCGCTCTCAAGCTCCGAGCCAAGGCCGACTCGTCTGTGCCAGAGAACCAGCTCCTCACTCAATTCGGTTACTAAACAGCTGTATTTGGTGTACGAGTGTAGGGAGATGCTGGAGCCTTTTACGCGGGGTGACATGCATGATGATGATACTGGACGTCGTGATAACTCGTTCAGGTCTGGCTTCGCTTTCTGTATTGCTTGCTCTGCTGCACTCCACTATGTCGCGTACATGCAGCCACAGGCTGTACATCACATGTGCAATTCGTATAGGTAGAAGACACGATAGCTGCTCTTGTGACCAGTCTGCTCGGTTGTCCCTTTCCATGGTCACGGTGCCCCGGTTATCATGACGTTTTGCCGTTCAAGCAGGTTCAAGCAGGTTCAGGCGTTCAGGCCTGTTCAGGCCGATCAGTTCCGCTTGTTGCTTCGGTTGCTTTCGGTCGTCCGTTTTACCTTGCTCATTGTTTCATTCGTGTCTGCAAACTGTCTATAGTCACACCTAGTCACACCCATCGATCGTCCCAGTGTGTACACTAATCCCTCAAACGACCCGGTATCGGCCCAAAAGTCTCCAACGACAGAGAGCTCTCACAGTGACCCACTGCCAGCACGAGCATCGTTTGCGCTTCGCCTTCAATGCTGGAATACATCTACATTTGTAGACATGGCTTCCGGTGAGTCTGGCTGCACCAGCTGATCAAATTGGTCACTCAGTCGGTATCCGTTTGTCCCAGTCACTTACAATGACCACTTAGATCGAACTGGGTCGACCCAACGATCAAGACTGGTCCAACCGGGATGAATCGTGATCCCCCAGTGAGTAATGCTCTCTGGGCTGCTCCGTGCCCTCAATTGTCGTTACACGAAGCCGCAAAGTCGAGACGAAATTTGCTGAGACGGCTCTTATAGCTCGCCGCATATGGCCAAAAGCAAGCCTCTCGGTTGGCAGCCTTCTTGTCCGATTCGAAGTATCCTGTAGCTGTAGAAGCAGGCGCGGATCCTAGGCCTGTTCCCGAATTGGTCTTCTCATCCCCTTTCTACCGGTGCATAGAGACCAGTCTGCCGACGTATCAGGCATTGAAGGAGCTTCCCGGTGGTTGCGGTCAGGGCATCCTGCTTGAACATGGTGTACAGGAGTGGTGAGTCACCTCCCCATTCTTCCGACATGTGTACATTCCTGTCGGTCGTTTATCGATGTGGGCCATGCTGACGCTATGATAGGTACTCCACCGTCGTGCCAGATACAGGACTCCACCCACGCCCTGCTTCTCCGTCATCACTCTCCCCTTTATTCCCGCCCAACTCGATAGACGAGTCGTATGCTTCGACGTACCTCCCCTCACGGCGTGGAGAGACATTACGCGAGCTGCACGACCGGGCGGATTGTTTCATCGAGGCATGGACGGCAAGAGTAGAGGAGATGGGCGTGAGGTGTGTCGTGGTCTTTGCGCATGCGGCGAGTGTCATAGCCCTGGGTCGAGCGGTGAGTCTCCTCTTTCCAGGTTTCCAGTTAAACCCAAATGACGCCGTGGGGATGGTCGTGCTGACTCAAGCTACAGTTGACTGGGGACAAGAACATTGAAGTACCCGCAGGTTGTGCGTCGACATCGTTATATAAGCGCAAGGCTCCTGGATCGACCGACTCTATGTCATCACAGTGGACAGCGGCCAAGAGCACCGTCGACACAATATTGGACAAGACAGGCCTGAGTTCTTTCTTGAAGAGCGATACAGAGTCAGCACCACAGCTTGACGAAAAGTCGTCCCCGCTGCCATGCGGTGTTGGAGAGTGGGAACCCGTATTCTTGGGCAAGGCGGACTACCTGGAGAATGGATTGGAGAGAAACTGGTCTTTCAAGGACGTGGTAGTTGTCAACGGCGAGGTCATCGAGGTGAGTTAAGCTCTGTCAGCTGGAGTCCGCAACACAGAGCTGAGCAATGATGTAGGACAACGGAGACCGAGTGCCCCATCAGCCAGAGGACAGTATACCCACCGGATTCAATGATGGGATGGAGAAGTACCTAAGACGAGGACTGCCGAAGAAGAACGATCAGATAAAGGAGATTGTGGAGAACACTGTCCGCAAGGCAGAGTTGTCGCGGATATGACAAGCATGACTCGTCTGGAATGGGTTTCTCCAAGTGTCTTGTTGCAACAAGGAGAGGCAGGTGTCTACTGCGGATGATATGCCACGTACTAGCGAAAGGTCTGGCACGTCGCACACCCATGCATGTACTCGTACAGCTCCCAGTCCCTCGACATCAATCACCGTCAGTGAACTGAGTGAAGATCATTCACTGTCGCTGGTGCTCTCTACTTGAAACCACCGTATGTAACATCAGGCCTTGATGCACCTTGGGTTGCTTCTGGGGTCATTCTGTATGTGTGACCACGTCAATGGACGCACGCGCTCAAGCGACGATTTGCAGGACTCACCTTGCCTCTGTTCGAGCAGATTGGCTTGCCAGGCTGGTACTTGCCAATACCTCCACACTGGTTGTGGTCCTTGTCAGTTGTATGAGAACCCAGGCCGTACTCGAGGACATCGAGCATGGCGGCGAGCTGCTCCTGGGTGAGGTTAGCGGGCAGCGAAGCGATCGGCTTCACAATTGTGACGACAGAGCTCATATCGGACTGGTGTGTGTGGACGGGAGTGAGTGATGGTGTGTGTCAGAACGGTCAGTGGTGACTGGTGAGATTGGGTGATACTGGGAGAAACGAAGATGCTCTTTAGGCAGAGTAGTGTTTATGTATGTACGCTGTGGACCGAGGCATGATTTCGTCGACTCGGCGAAGGCCAGCTTGATCAAAGGATGTCCAGCAAGACTCTCATCTCCTCATGAGAAATTCAGAAACATGTCTTGCTGTCTCGGGGTATGATGAAAGGACTGGCCTGGATTCGAGACGCCTAAGTCTACCCCGTGACGCGTGACGGTGCTACGAAACACTCCAGCCCGACATGAGATGATGTGGCGAGATCTCGAGCTTTCGACATCGCCGATAGGCCAGAGAGTATCGAGGCACCGGCCCCACCAGCGTGTGCGTGAATGCGAATGGACGGGAGACGCGTAGATGGGTGAAGACGTCGTACTCCATCGCGGTCGCGCTGCAGCCTGAAACGCTTAAACTCTGTTGATGAAACGCGTGCCGACCTATGCCAAGAGCATCGCGCAAGTAGTTTGCCTGATCACGTCCCCTAGCATGGCCATCGCCGTCGCGAGCGAGATGGCCGTGGTCGAGTCGATGAACGACTCCGTACCGATCGACATGCACTGCTGGCTGGACAAGTGGACTGATGTGCATGCACGACGAGATGGAGAGATGGCAAGCTGACCCCAAAGTGAGATAGAGCCTAGTCTGAAATCTTAAAACAAGGCGTCGTCCTAACCCTGGCCGCGCGGCGGAAGAGGCGCACCAAAGACAACAACGAATTTCCGTTTCCAGCGTTTGAACTTAGAAACGGTAGCCAAGGTACGAGTGATCTCTTCGGGCGATTACTATCGTTACATCGTAGTGGACAAGCAGCTTCTTATCAGTGTTGTATACCACCATCAAGGCCATCTCGACCACCGACACAACACTCGTTTTCGCCATCAATCGACCTGTTGACATCGACGCATCGGCCGCGTTTGAGCCTATTCACCCGTTGTTCGGGTCCCGCAGCCGCCCAAGCCCAGGGGTTAGGAGATTACCGAATTTCAGGGACTATCAAGGTGGAAACGAAACGCGTGAGTGGAATGGTGCAAATATACTCCTCCCAAAGCAACCAACGTTTGCTATCAGCATCAACATACATGTCTGCGACTGTAGCTCACGCGGAGCACCTCCTTCTTGCACAGTAGATCAGCATCCCCTCATCGATCATCTACGCTGTACGGAGACCCATCTCACCATCTCACCGATCAGAAACCTCCTCCAATGTCAGCAACACAACGTTACGTCCCGCAATCACCCACTCCGCATTCTCCACCAAAGACTCCCGACGAGTCGCACAGCGGCCGAGCCCAGGAGACGATCGCAACAGTCACTCCGTTCATCAACGTTCTGGATACGCACCCCAAGCTGTCAGTCTCGCCGGATAACGACTCTCCGTCGTCTACACCCGGCGCTGTCACACCCATTACACCTGGCAGGCCAAGGACCGAGTCCATCTTGTCGGGAATGGGTATCAACTTTCCAGCCGACGCAAACCCCTTGCCAGCAGGTCTGGATGGGAATGATGATCACGACCCCGCAATCAGCAGTCTGCCTTCCGACGGCCGCAAGGAGGGAGCTGTTCATGTGGAGCAATTGCTAGCAGCAGACATGACGAGGACCCTGTCGGACCCGATCTCGACGACAGCAGCATCAGTACCGATGGGAACATCAAAGTCTTCGGCTGGCGGCATGAAATATCCGCTCCCAAGAGCGGTAAGCAGGGACAACAAACAGCTTCTTCCCTCGGACCCATCTACAATCATCCCGGACAGCCCAGGCAGGTCTGCCATATCTGCGAAAAGCAGAGCCACCTCTCCCCGAGTGCCCAGCACGTCCACCTTCCCTTCCTCCAATGGCTTTGCATCCTCGTCTTCCTTCTACGCCAATCCAACCGGCTCCGAACACAGGGAGAGAGTTGTATCACCCTCCAGACCGACATTCTTTGACAGCGGCTCGAACGAAAACTTGCCTTCGATCAAGACGACCTCGACATTCAACGCACTGCTCGACGAGAAGCCGCCCATATATTCGCCGGCTATTGATGGCAAGAAGGAACCGTCAATCAAAGGCAACCCCTATGGGACAAGCGACTTGTATGATCCGTCACTGTACGCTCATCCGAATGCGCAAAATAGCTCGATCCAAGCGAGGAACCGTTCTCCCTATCCGTCGTCATTATCCCACAACGAGAAGGCTGGAGCGTATGGAGTGCATCCCTTGACCAGCCAGAGCTACAACCATCCAACGACAAATGAGGCTTTGAACAAGGTCCCATTCAAGGACTCGGTTGGCTATTGGCTTGGAATGTACTTCTTCTTCAATCTAGGTCTCACCTTGTTTAACAAGGTCGTCCTGGTTAGCTTCCCGTTCCCATATGTGAGTTCTAGTTCTGTCAGACCTGCTTGTAAGACTACAACTGATAGCCACCCAGACTCTCACCGGACTGCACGCTTTGAGTGGTTGTGCTGGATGCTATTTTGCCCTGGAACGAGGTGCCTTCGTGAGTGTAGCCAGTCTGTCAAGTGTCATCTGCTAATCCCGCAATTATAGGTCCCCGCTCGCCTCACGCAGAAGGAGAACCTCGTTCTTGCTGCCTTTTCCGTCTTGTACACTATCAATATCGCCGTCAGCAACATCTCCCTTCAGCTGGTCACTGTGCCGGTGGGTCATGCGGTCAAGGCGTCAGGAGACCCTCCCTCATTCATTCTGCTTTAGTTCCACCAAGTCGTTCGAGCGTCAACACCTCTCTTCACGATCCTTATCGCCACCGTCATCTTGCGGCAGAAGTTCTCGTTCATGAAGCTTGTGTCCTTGTTGCCAGTTATTGCCGGTGTCGGTTTTGCGTGAGTGAAAGTTCAAAACGAGAAGGCTTCCGCTGATACCCGTGGCCTGCAGAACATACGGAGACTACTACTTCACCGCCTGGGGGCTGTTCTTGACGCTGCTCGGTACATTCCTCGCCGCACTCAAGACTGTGGTCACAAATTTGATCCAGACGGGAGGTGGCGGACGACTCAAGCTCGTGAGTCGCCCAATGTTCCCATAAGAGATCTCGCTAAACCTCCATTTAGCATCCCCTCGATCTGCTGATGCGAATGTCGCCGCTCGCCTTCATCCAATGTGTGGCGTACGGCTGGTACACCGGAGAGCTGGAGAGGGTCCGAGTTTACGGAGCCACACAGATGACCAGGTCCAAAGCCATTGCCCTGCTAGTCAACGGTGTCATTGCGTGTGGCTTGAACATTGTCAGCTTCACTGCCAACAAGAAAGCAGGAGCTCTGACCATGACCGTCTCGGCCAAGTGAGTGCAGCCTTCTATTGACTTTTGCTTTCCTCGATGGGCGCTGACTGTCTGTAGTTGCAAGCAAGTCCTCACTATCGCCCTTGCGGTCGTTCTCTTTGACCTGCACATCTCGCCTACGAACGGTATTGGAATTCTCCTGACCTTGATCGGAGGAGTGAGTGGTCTTGGCTGTTGCGCCGGGGGCTCAAGGCTGACTTGCTTTTAGGGATGGTACGGATACGTCGAGTTTATGGAAAAGAGGCAGAAGACCGTCAAGCTAGTCGACAGGAGCTGAGCGCTTGCCGCACATCATGGAGCAAATGTATTTGGACCAGGTTATCCCGACTAGCTGTAAGCTGGTGGGAGAATTCCGGTTACAATTGTAGATGGGGTTTCCGGGAGATCTATGGGGACATGCAGTCGCATCGGGAGATGGACAGCTCATCTCATGCTCATTCATGCGGACCAACTCTCACAGCTGACCTACAGCAACGTACTAATGCAGCTCACAGTTCACGTACCTCACTGATGTCGACTCTGCAGTCCCGGTCAGACAGTTCATCCTCCTTCTATTCTGACGCATCCAGCACGGTGAAGTTGATCCTCGCAGTCGAAATCTCTTGAGGGCATTCGTCCACCTCGAGCTTCCAAGATCCGTCGCTTGAGTTGTGAGTCACATCAGCTCCAGTCGGGTGGTGGTCCAGGCCGCCCTGCGCCACCTCATTCACAAAGCTTGCCACCGCTGATGCGTTGCCCTCTGCGTCTATGAAATCCTGGATGATGTCCGTGGCATCGACTGGGTCCCCATGATCGTTGGCCCAGATATGGAGCGTCTTCTCCTCCACGTCCGCGTATACAATCTGCGAGCCAGTCTCACTGTAACCCGCAGCCCCAATATGGCTGTCTGCAAGCTTGCGCAAAACTGCAGAAACATCTTGGACGGAGACGTGTGTCATGTTGATGGTGAACTAGTGGAGTCTGATGGAGTCGACGGTGACAATTGAGAATGGGGCAATGGGCAGAAGTGAGCGCTCAGTGTAAGCAGGTGAGTGGATATACGATGCTATTGGTGAATTAGCTAAACGCTCTCTGTGCGAGACTATGACAGGATGAGTTGGATGAGGACATTGCTAGATGGGCAGTTCACCATATGTCACTCATGGGTCATACCCGTCGGTGGCGAGACAAGTAGGGAGAAATACGGCCGGCGACCGGCGTCAACGATGCTTCTGGGAGATGCTTCTATAATCTATACATCTACTCTGGAATATTCTGGATCAAGCTCCCCTTTGTAGTAAGGCTGTATGTCTCTCTCGCCGTGTTTCACCTTCACGTCGCCGGGCTCACGGCTCTCTGGCTGTAGTCTGGCATCATAAAGGATGAAGTCAAGTCGGCACTAACCCACACCACCACAGCTCCAGCCGCCACGTCCACGATGGCGCAGGACATCAAAACTCACGAGTTGCTCCTCCTTAGAATGGCCGAGGACCAACGGTACGTCGGTCCGTTCGTGGCCGGTCGCGAATCGCGAGTGTGGACCTCAGCTGATTCGATTACGACCACATCGCTTTCTTGTATGCTTCCTGCTATCGAGGAAAACGGCCAAGAGACATGCAGAGATGCAGAGCTTAGGGAAATGAGACGGATTCCTCCTTCACGCATTGTCAATTGTGACTGGTTGAGCAGCTCGCTGTCTACTGTCCAGAGCCATCTGATGGTATTTCCTACATACTCAACTCGCAATATCAGACCTCTCTACTGTAAGCGATCTCGGTCTATCACAGATGTCAATCTCTCGTCAAACCGTACGCATCTCCTCCTCTTGTGTGCCTTCTTCCGACAAGCGTCAGGACATCTCACGTCTAGAATGCCTCAAAGTCAAGCTCGATGTCGTCACCGTCCTTTGTAGCTGTCACATTGACGATACCCATATAGCCTGACTTCTGAGTCAATTTCGCCACCAGCATCGCATCTTCGTTCGCGTCTTGCAGAGCGTCCTTGGTCAAAGACTTGAGGGACTCTCGTGACTCATCCAGTCACTCCTTTAGTTTGTACTTCGTGCCATCCTTGCTGCCATGTGGCGTATTCGAGACCTTGACTGTCAGCTTTGTGCCGTTCCACTTGGCGTCAGTGATGTATGATCTCTCCCCGCATGCGTTGGAGATGACGTGGTGTAGTACTTCGGGGTCAGAACCGATGTAAGTAGCCTCAGAGTCGTCGTAGGGCATGGCTGCGATGCTTGAATGGGTCGGAAGTACTGGTATGACATGGGATAGTGCGGACGTTGTGAAGGACTGGTGTGCAGGACTGGTGTGAGGAAGATGAGTGGATGAGCCAGAACATGTCCAGTATCTAAGCAGAAGCTCGACTGCTCGAGCACAAGCAGTGGCAAATCCCCAGAGGGCTTCAACGATTCCCGAAAGGAATGTCCTACCCCGTATTAAGTCGCTTGTGACGCCGGTCGCATCAAAGGATCACTTGAGCCAGTGTGGCAGAATCGAGGCTGAAACGACAAGAGATGGTCGCGACGCTAGCCGACAGCGATCATCAGCCCATGACGGGGCCGAAGGTCGAGGTGTGTTTCCAGTATCCCCCCGCGGCGATGGCGATGACCAATGTATTGCTGTCTGCTGATCGGTTGTATCGGCCGATCTCGCACTAGCACCATCCCGCCACAGTTGCTCTTTTGTGTCGAAGAGAGCTGTATAGCCTATACGAGGCAAAGGATGATCAGTCGATCCGACTCAGCCGACCAGAGGTGTACTTGTACTGTGTGGCCCTGTGGGTCGGCCACCGATAAGACTGAGGTCGAGATATATAAGCATGGTGTCCCTCATCAACCGTCCTGAGTCTCACCATCTACTAGTCTAGTCTAGCAGAGACCAGAGTCTAGCTCACTGATTGTCATACGATTGTTGACTCATCAAGCTCGCATAATCGCACCCATGCATGTCAGAAGGACCATCCGACAATGTCTCGTCCACTAATCGTGAGTACGGAGTTCAGATCGCCACAGATGTCACGTAGCCCCGTGCTGATCTCGTGAGTAGAACAGGGATCGGTGTCGAAGTCCACCGTGGATGCTGCCGTGGAGCATCTCCTCAAGGAAACAGGTGCGAGTTCGTTCATACTCTCGTCACAGGCAAGCATCCAGGAGTATGCCACACGGGTGAACCGGGCTGCGATTTCGACTGTCCCTGGCCGGGAAAAGTCTGCTGCCGATGAGCGAGGTAAAGCGACCTCAGTCTGATTGACGAGTAGGTATGCCGTACTCATATGCGGCATGCGCCGTGTCAAGGTTGGCGAGAGGTAGGCGGTAGGTCACCTAGGAGTATTGAGATGAATAGGTGATCGAGATGTGCATGCGCGAACAGGGTGATGTCCTCCACGTATCGATCGCGGATACTACCTCTCTTCCCCGTATCCCCGAGCGACACCGCTCCGGCCCTCTTCCAGCGCCGAAGGCTCGTCCATCCCACGCCTTGGCTCCAGTCCCTTGAATTCGCGGCTTTGGAGATAGTGACTACCCGCTGATTCCAATTTGGCGAGCGTGAACTCGTTGTTGCGTATCGTCAGACTCTTGACATCGTCCGAAACCCCATCGATACCTGGAGTGCCATTTTCGGTGCCGTCTCCGTAAACTTTTCGCGAGCGATACGAGCCTGTGACCAGAGAGAAGACCGGCTCGTCGTCCTTTTCGTCCTCATCATTGGGATTTCGCGCCTGATGCGACTCTGGAGCATGTGTTAGTTTGGCAGTCGGAAGTGAGCAGCAAGTATGACTGACCTTCCAACACCTTGGTCAGATCCAGGGTCCACTTCGAGGGGTCCCATCCTCCGTCTGCACCCTTCAAGGCAAGCAACATCTCCCATGGCGTTATGATAGGACGAAGGAAGTCCTGCTGATGTCAGAGCCATTCGACAGTTTGAAGCAATCTTGACTCACTTTGGAATCAACGACACCTCCCTCAGCACACCCCACCAAGACGAAACATTCTATAGTCTCGAAGTTGGCCAACTTCGCTGGATTCAGCCTGCCGACGCTCAAAGTGTACGACTTCTTCTTCTCCTTCTTCAGCGCATCACGCAGTTGTTGTAGTAGCTCTTGAGATGAAGCCAGGCCGACGTTCCCTACTATCAAACCGAAGACATCGGAAGACATGGCTTGATGTACGGCGAATAGTCGACGTGAAAGTAGACGAGAGGTCGTGGGATGTATCGCTTTAGCAGCTTTCTCCGTCGCAAGATAAGCATACAGCTGGCAGAATGAATTAGCTGGGTTTCCATATCAAACCGAACTGAGTGACTCACTGGTAAGTTGGCGTGAGTCATCTGCATATTGACGAGACTCCGCCCCTCCTCTCCGATATACCAGATCACGCAGTCCTCCATAGCGATGTCCTCGGGCGGTTGGATTGTCCTCAGAGCGGGGGCCTTGCCTTTTCTGTCTTGTGATGAAGATGTTTTCCCGTCAGGCAGACTGATTCTAGAGAAGGAGGTTGGGAAGGGCATATCATTGCGTATCCGGTCAACGAGCGAGTCTATCATAGGCAAATTCAGTTAGCCTTTGTCCACACCAGGATAAACAACGACAAAGCTCACCGGCCAGCCAGTCGAACGCGACATCCCAGACAACGATCAACCCCTTCCCGGCTGAGTCTCCAGGCAGGAAGTCGTCCTCGCTGATCGATCTTAGGCGCTGCACCACATCGCTGATATCCAGTTTTCGCCTGGGAAAGACGTAGTGTACAGGCAGGGCATCCGTACTACAGGTATTATAAGCTTAGAAATGTAGGATACTCAACATGCATAGCTGAACTCACGGTGTAAGGCAGGTATGACCATAGTGTACCAGCAGATCCGCCGGTAGATGCAGGCAGCTCAATACATCGGGACAGCAGCTGGAGCAGGTATCAGCTCACGGCGATATCTCCGCGATCTGTGCACGTACCTGCCATATGTGCTGTCTGCCAGGACATAAGCCTGAGCGCCTGTATGTGCAATCCGAGTCTGAATGGCCTTGAAAACGCTGACCGAGCTCGGCAACAGCTCATCGGGGAATTGCAAGCCAATCTAGTAATTTGTATCAGCTCGCAAGGGTTAATCATAGAGGTCCGCAGAGCTCACGGTCTTGTATCCGCCGTTGAGTATCACTGCAACTGTTTGGTCCACTTCGAATGCCTCTTCCAATGCGACGTCCGCTACCGCATCGCCCATAGACGAAGGGCCGGCCACTGCCAACGCTACCTCGGCCGACAGCTCGGGATGGTCGAACGCATGTTCCGCTGGAGTTGAAAATGCGTCAGACATGCTGAATTCAAGGGTATAGAGCTGTCAACAACGGCTTCAACGGCAATGTTGACGGCTGTATCTACCTTGCAAGCAACTTGCGAGAGCTCTCAGAGAGCTCGAAGAGAGACGTTCAATCACAGCTCGGATTTTGCAAAGGTGGAGGTTTCAACTTTTTGACTCCGTGCTGGGCTGCTGGCTTCACTACTGCAACTCCACTGGCCTCACATGATGTGCGAGGACTCGAAGCCTATAGTATAGCAGGAGTACAACAACAAGCTATGAACAACAAGCTATGTATAAACCCAGGAAGACGGACCCGAGAGGAGATCCCTGTGTGACTCAGAATCATCTACAACCTTCAGTGTCTATTGGGCGAAGGGCGAAACCAGCGCCCAGTCCAACCATCACCCATCCTTAGCCCAATGTCCCTCTGGCTTTCCCTCTTCACCGCTCTGATACTGCCATTCGTCGTCTTCGACTTCTTCGGGATCAGGAATATCCTCCGAGCGCGACGGTGTTCTCTTGGCTCTCCTGCTGCTCGCGATGCTCGTAGCTCGGCGTTTCTTGCTCAAGCGTTCCGTTGCCTGGGTCGAGGCTTTGTCGCTTTTGGCGACCACACGGCAGACCTCTACTGGGACGCCACTGGAGAGCAGGACATCGATCCAGATCTGCAGGAAAAATCAGCTCTATTCTGATCGATAACGAGCCTCACTCACCTTTTGCGTCTCAGATAGGGAGTCTCCAGGACCCTTGACCTCGACGAACCGCGCTTCCTTCTTGTCAGGATGCCATACACTACCCCTAGTCAGCAACTTTGAACGTGATAGACCTCGTCCACTTACATGAGATCCGGCACACCACTGACACGGTGCCTGTACTCCTCGCCCAGCATCCGGCAGATTCCCGAAAGCGCCATGCCACCTAGGCACTCGACCAGTTCTTCCAAATCCTTCTTCTCGTACTCCCAGTTGATGCCCACTGCCCAAGTGACTCTCGCTCGCTCTCTGTCGTCCGTTTCGCGAAGCATCTCGAGCGCGACTTCAGTCTTGCTCATTTTCTGTAGGAGCGTCTCGAAGAGCTCTGCTCGGGCGGGCGCGAATGTGTCTTCTCCAAGATCGAGAGGGGCTGTTTGATATGGCGTCTCGAACGCACCAGGCAGAGAGTGGAACAGAACCGGCCACATAAGCAGACCGAAGAGAGTAGTAATGATGGATCCTTCCGAGTGGTACCTGGGACAAGATCAGCAGCAGTCCCTTCACGGTTTTGATTACCCACCCTTTATAGCCTTGTGCTTCCCACCACTCCAAGACCCATCCCTCGACCGTCACTTCGCTATCTTTGCCAACCCAAACACTTTTGCCAGTCTGCTGTATGCTCAAGGACCTTTCCAATCCTTCATCTCCTAGGCCCAAGCTGGCGTCGCGTGTCCTGTCACTATCGTTCTGAGGACGGAACTTGGGTGCCCCTAGGTTCTCCTTGACCCTTGGTGCCGCCAATTCCCGTGTTGAAGATGTCATCAATGAAGCGTAAGATATGTGCCGTTCATCCGAGGGTAGATCTAGCTTATTTTCCAGCCTCGTCAAGCGCCGCGACAGTCCAGGTCGATATACTGGGTATACATTCAGCAGGAAGCCCTCTCGCAACGTCACTCACTCATATGCGTCTCCTCGTCGAGTAAGCCGTCGATACACACTTGTGTGGCCTCCATCAATTTCTCCTCCTTCTCTTGTGGTGTGGCGTTGTAGTGGTTCATGAGCACCAAAGCCAGGCGGTCGTACCATGCCCTGAGTCACGGTCAGCAGTCGCAATAGGAGAGAACGAGCAGCGCAGGCTTACCCCCTTTTGCTCCGCCGCCATCTACGCTGGGCCAAGAGAGCCTTCAAGACTTCACATTCCAAATCGTAATCGTGCAAGATGCCCAAAGCTGCTGCTGCCTATGTGAATCATGAGCAGCTTATCCTAAGGCGAGTTCACATCACTCACCTTATACACTATTCTTGTCAAAACATGTCCTGTCACCCAAGTCAGTACTGATTAATTGCTCCTCATGATTGACTTGCCTGTTTTGAATCTATCGCCAACCAGGCCTCCGTCTTCCTTGGTCGGGTCTACCGATTTGCCCCCCTCTCCAGCTACTAGTTCCTGCCACACTGGCCAAATACCCTCCCAGATCCGCTTGACCACCTTGGCACCCTCGACTCTACCCAGCATCTCGGTTCGCATACCCATCCGCGGTAAGGGATTCTTCCGCATCTCGGCCCAGCTGTCTCCCATGGCATCTCCGACCACACTCTCCCAGTGAACGGCACGCTCCCATATGAGCAGCTCGTCCCGACTCTGCCAGATCTTTGAGCGGGTCGGCGGTCCGTATTCTGGATATCGGCGTTTATGCGATGTCACCAATATCGAAGGCAGCATAAGGGATGAGGACGTGGCGGTCAATGGCGGAGTTCGGGAGAAGATCAGGTTGACTCGACCTATCAATGAGTGGAGCTCTGGCGTGAGTTGAACTGCGCCATGACCCAAGAGCGGCATTAAACTCTTGATCAAGAGGTCTTCCGAGTTGGTAGTCCTCTTTGGCGTGAAGGGCAGAGTCGCCTGCGTGTCTTTCGATTTACCTTTTACGGGAGTGAAGCCGAGTGTCGTTTGTTTCGATGCGAGAGCTTTCAGAGCATCTACCGTCGACTGTCTATTGATAAGACCAGCTGTGGGAACCTTTCTCGCACGTGCCAGCTTCTTCAACTCGTCCGCAGAGACACACGACATGATGTCCTCCAGAGTCATGTTGCGCTCGCTATTGGCCAAGGTCACCACTGGTCTCGGCTGCTTCGGCTCCAACGAGAAAACCTCGTCGTATTGTACAGGCCTTGATGGTTGAGCGGTAGTAGACGATGTCGAGCTGCCGGAAACAGACCGGCTAGGAGTGGCGCGCTCGGGAGGCGGCGAGTCCACCACTGTGCCGTCTTCGTCGAGCTCGACTCGGCCAACTCTCGACGCCCACATCGATTCGCGTATCGCTGCGGCAAGATCGGGGTCGGAGCGTTCCTCCTCGGGAGTCAGGCCAGTCGGCAGGTCGGCCCATGGCAGCTTTCGTCCTTCCAGCCTCTTTTTGGCATCCTTCGAGCTTTCCGGGGTGGGATATGACCTGGCAGGCACTCCGGGGGTAACAGGTAGTCGACTGGAGGCATCGGGCTCAGCATTTGGCTCATCGCGGAGAAGATCTGCCGGTATCGAGATCTCATGTGAAAGTGTCCTGGCGGCAGCTTTGACCCCCTGCTCGCCAATCTCTGGAGAGTAGGTTGTCATGAGCGCTCCCAGTGGGTGGATCTTGCACGGTCGTCTTAGCAGTAGCCGGGTGAGGAGGTATTTTGGTGCGTCTGCCATGGTGTGAGCGTGTCTCTCTCAACCCGTTGGGTATGCTTACATGCAAGGTCGAGGATATAGCGCAGAACATGAATCTCCCTCGGCGTGAACAGGTATGATTCACTAGCTAGTACTGTCACGATCATTTCTGGACAGCACATCAGTGTCTGACCAGTACTTGTGGGTGTACTCACCTTCGAACAGCTTCACATACATCGACACCCGTCCGCCATCCTCCGAGGCATCTCCATGATTCACATTCTTGCCAGCACGGCTCTTCGAGCCCTCAGCGGAGGGCGACGGCGAGTGGGAGCCGGGAGGGGTGACTGGGAATTGACCAGAAGAGTTCAACGGCGGGAGAGTGAAGGAAGGCGGGGGCGGAGACGAGTTCATGGTGATTTAAGCTACCAACCCATCGCCCATGCCCAGCGATCCGTTCTCAAATTTCTGAGCCCAATTCGGAAATCTCAATCCTGGATGACACGGGTAACGCGAGCTCTAGACTTCTCTCAGGACCAAAGGACACTGCGAAAAGAAAGTCAACGAGAACGCGTCCGGAGAAGATCCTCGAGTCGGACATCGCCGACAGCAAGCCTGACACGCCAAACTGCCCGCCGGACCCAGAGTTTAAGAGATATCAGGCTGTCCTCTCATCACAGCGAATCACCACGATCACTATCATCAGCGGGTCTTCTGGGCAATAATACACCTGACGAGAACACCATCTCACATTATGTTGCGCGCTTCTAGGCCACTGTACGCTGCGGCGGTCAGGTGCGTACTTTGAAATCAGACTGATGTCCACAGAGCTGATCTCAGCTGCAGGACGATCAAAGCATCTACCGGAATCACCGGTCTCGACCCCGTATCCGACCCTCTCCCTATACTCCGATCGACGTATCAGTCCACGCTCAACACCTTGGAACACCTTCCTTCGACAAGCGTATACAGACAGGCGGCTGAATCGTTGACAAAGCACAAATTGAGCATAGTAGAAAAGGCCGGTACAGACGTCAAGGCCGCAGAGAAGGAGTTGGGCATGGCGGAACAAGCGATCGTCGATGCCAAGGACGAGGCTGGCTTGGTCTCGAAGATGATCGAGTGGAAGGCGTGAGTAGCCTCTAGAAGGGCTTAGAGAATTGTACTGATATTGCTAAAGGTGGGAGAGTCTGGAAGAGGAAGCACCTAAAGATCAGTGGAGATATTTCGACCCAGGGAATGAATGAGCGCGCAGAGTGCCACATGCCACATCGTGATATCACCAGCCTTTCAACTTCCTTCCCCGTTGCCGTCATCCATGAAGTTGTCACATCTCGACTATCAACCCGTGATTATGAAAGGTCTGCTGATCTGAAACGTCAACCGTCCACTTCGGCGCACCCTGGTGCGTACTCGCCGTCTGGTCATATATCCTTTAGGCCTTCCTTCTTCTCCCACAAAGCTCTCTTCTCGTTCACAAGCCTCTCTCCACTTCCACGAATCTTCATACACATCTAGCGAATAACGACTGATCAACAAGAACAAAGATGAAGTCGTCCGCGGATTACGAGGGGCCTGAGGCGTCGTTAAAAATGTCGAAGTCCCCCTACCTGGTGACGAGGGATGAGTACCGGCCCAACACACTCAACATCAGTGCTCCAAGGACAGTGCTGTTTCCTGACAACCGCGAGCGTCTGCTTCCCGTTGAGGTTCACAAGGCGCTCCTGGGCGCCTTCTTCACCGAACTGCAAACAGCTGCAGCTTCTGATGCTGACATGAAGATACTGAATCAAGGATACCTCCGACAGTCGCATGAGCTTCCCGGGGCGAGCCAGCTCCTGGAGTCAACCACCGAAAGTTTTGTTGCCAGCTTGACAACTGCGACTGTCAATGATGGCGTCCAACGGGTCTCAAAGACATCGGACTTCGAAATGGGGAACCAGTGGAAGGACCAAACTTTTCACCTGAACGCTGTACTTGATGGATGGCATTACAAGCCTCTGGTCTCGGTCAATCACCCAAAACCGCCACAGGGCGCAACGACCGTGCTGGACGAGACCCACAAGTGCAAGTTCTCCGGTGCCAAATATTCTCGACACAACGTGGGCATCTCCCGTGATCCTGCGACCGGAATCCCAGAAAGCAAGTGGTGGCCGGTCATCACTCTCTGCAATGGCCACAGTCGTCAGCTTCCCGAAGACTTGGCTCGATCCCTGCATGAATACATCCATTCCGACGTCCGTGCAAGGCCTGATGTCTACAAGACGGAAACCCCGTGGATTAATCTATTTGGCGGTTACGAGCGGGACGTGGTATTTCGCAGCACGGACTTGTCCACTCTGAACGTCGAGACGGAGATCCAGCGCCTTACGGACGATTGGATAGATGAGAAATTACATCAGCAGGGCATATGTTGTTCGGAATTCATGTACCTCCCCACCTCTCCCGTTCACGCCGCGCCGTATCGGATCGAGTTTCCGAATCAGCGCAAGTTTGAGATGCTGGAGGAAGAGATCTGCGACCCGGCACGGCTCTGGCTAGATACCAAGGAGGACGGCTGCAATCACTCCAGTGAGGATAAGACGACCATGAAGCCTATAATGAATTCGGTGTTGGCCGAAGCCGCTCGCCAGAAACCAACAAACTCGACACCTGCCTTCTACGCCGCCGCCATTGCCAGAGCTGCTCGCAGCCTACAATCAAACTTGACAATCGATTTGATCCATAACGACCGTCCGACATCCGAGCTGGAAAGCAATGTCAATTGGACGATCGTCGATCGTTATCAGCTTGTCGACTCAGACAGGCACCTTATCCCATTCAGGGGTGATGAGAGAACAGCCTATGGAACCCGACCAGAGCCTGACCAATACATCGAAGTCAGAGGCGGCCTATCAGCCAAGAATGATATCAAGAAGGCAGAGTTTTTGAGCACTCGCTACACCTATCATCCTATCGGCCGCCTCGATGACAGCTCGAATAACGAAGAGGCCCACCATGCTGACTCTCGTATCGACATCGACACCGCGGACGTCGAGTCAGTCGGCACCGGCAGCGGTCCACACACACGCACCGGACAAGTGAATGACGAAGTCTCCACTGGCCTTGGCAACTCCATCTGCCTCCCGCTCAGTAGGATTGGACGGAGCATTCGATCGACATACAAGAACATGCTCAGTGGGGGACGTGCCACGTCAGAGTCCAGCAGAGGATGATGACCCACATACAGTTTTCCTAGGATTCTGGCCTCGAGGTTCAGTATAAAGTGTCGGTTCCAACGATTCTGATGTGGGATTAATGTGTGCTCAGGCGTGTGGGGTTTGTGAATGTGACGTTGCATGCAATTGTGAGATAAGTGCTACATGAAGACAGTCGAACTGTCGAGGACCATCAAGAGATACCAAAAGGGAAGATGTGATAAATACAATATATAGGGCTGATGGACGTCTAGATCGTCACCACTACGCCCTCGCCATGATCTTCACGAGACCCATTACACCCAGCGCCAATCCGCTCATCAAGCCTACACCGATGTTGAGCGGAGCCGAACTAGAGGCGGCATTGGCTGCACTGCCTTTACTCGTGCTGCCAAGCCTGCCGTTCGATCCACCTCCGTTACCGGTCTGCAAAGCGCCCACGGCCACAGTGGCAGCACCTTGGCCGATGATGGTCGTACTGAACGTCTCGGCTTGGTCTTGAGGAGGAGAACTCTGTTGCAGGGCCTGCTCGTCGAGGAAGACAACAGCGATACTTGGCGCATAGACGGGAATGACACAAGCGTTGTTGTCGCAAGTGATAGTGACGGTGACTTGCTGTCCGGTCAATTTGCCGTCACTCATGAACGATCGTCCCATGGTTTGGTTCGCCCAGAAGATGTCGTATTGCTCCGACACGCTAGAAGCCGAGAAGTACCTCACAGACACGGTCTGTGATATTGCGGCGTCATTGGCGAGATTGATGGTGGTGTAATGTGTCGACTGGCCAGATTCATCAGACACGTAGTTGAAGAGTACGACTCGGGTCGGCTCATTGTTTTCGTAGATCGCGTAGGCTGGATGATAGATGTCTCCGTTGTTCGCATTCAGGTCGACGATTTGAGATGCACCAGATTGACCAAAGATCTCGGCGACGACCAGACTCGGGTAGTAGACGGATCCGGTAGTCCATTGGTAGTTGGACCCTACGCTCGACGGCGGTGGCGTGAAAGGCTACGCGAGTCAGATGATATTGGCGAGGGAGGAGGACGATAGACTCACGTTGTAGTAGACGTTCTGACCACCGACGTGCATGAGCGCAGCTGAGAAGTTGTAGTACGCCATTTGAAGAGTCCAGTCGGTCATCCTGACAATGTCAGCTAACACGTCACATTGAGATATAACACCACTCACCACATGGCCACTCCGAAACTATCCGAGAGACCGGCAAAACCACCACAAGACGCCGAGTTCATCTCGAGCATCACCACATCTTTGCCCATTGATCGGACAGTGTTGACGTCGTTTTGATAGAATGTTGTTAGACTTTGAGCCGAGGTGTGATTGAGGAACTCCGCAAAGATGTCTTGCGCGTTGATAACCCCCGACAGCTGACAGTTGTTTGTCGGGTAGTGCTGAACCGTGACCTCGACAATGTTTGCCGCATTTTCTGTACTCAAATAGCCAGCATCGAGGAGGTTCTGCAGCTCGAAGCCGGGTTCCTGGCAACATAGCGATGGGCCGACAAACGCGGTAGTGTTTTTGAGAACGTTGTCGCTGAGGATTCGCTGTGTGATGGTATCGTACTCGTTCATGTAGTCGGACACGCCCCAGCCTGCAGGTCGGTGGTTGTGGTCGACGTATCTGGAGGAGATCAGTTTGAAGAACAGTGCTCGATATGTCACTTACAAGTCTGGCTCATTTCCTACAACCAATCCTCTCAGTCTAGACCCCAGGATGTCCTGAGCGTATTGTGCTGTGAGAGGCACATTGTCCACCAGCTGACTGATATCCGGGCCTTTGAAGGCGATACCAAAGTACCACTCTGCGTCGACCAGACTCGAGATGTTGCTCATCGTGTTGAAGATTTCGGGAGAGAAGTTGATCACAGGAGTGTTGATAGCGTTACCATATCGGTCCTGGCCAGTGGTAACCTTTTGAACCTCCGATCCATCGGGGAAGCCCTCTGGATAGATTGAAGCAGTATCCTGAGTATTTCCTCCGACTCGAATAAGTGGACCTCTCCCTGCACGGTTCTTAATGTTGGCCATGTAGTTGAGGAATTCCGTTTTCACAGTGTTGCCATTCCTGCCAAGCACAGACTCGGCGACAGACAGCTCGATGGAGAATCCAAGAAAGTTGCCTTGTTGAGGGATGGACAGTGGTAGATTGGCCGCGGCGAGACCTGCTGCGTCGACTGGCAACGTCAGGGTGAACTGGGTCACGGGTGGCTGTGGTGGAGCGGGAGCGGTGAGCCTAGTCGGATCGTAGGCAGGTAGACCGGTATATGCGGATGGGTCTGCAGTCTCTGTATACGATGGCTGTGGGACGGCGGTGTACACTGTCACCTGGGAGGCGACTAAGCCAGGGAAGAGCACGAAGCAGAAGAGGAGGGGAATGAGGGACATCGCTGATGTGGATCGACGCGATATGGACGACGTGGGTCGCGATTTGTTTGAGCGGCGTCGAGCGGTCGAACGCGAAGACGTCGAGGTGCAGCCCATGTCGCAACAAGCACAGACTAGACAAGTGGACATGTTGTTCGTGAAGATGCGTGAGATGATTGCAGGCTCGAGCACCGGTGACAAACGACAAACAAAAGGATAGACGGCTTGCGCTGATGGCCGTTCCTGTTCCTGTTCCTGTTTCACACTCGGTCCTTTCCGTCCTTTCCGGGCAGTGAGATAGAGTGAGATGGTTTCGATGGCGGGGCCCGTCGCTGCGGAATCGATCGACGTGCTGATAGTGGACAAGGATAGCAAGTGTAGTCGAGAGTCGTACCAAGTCAGACCAAGTTGTGACCTGTTATAGAGACCGTCGTGCAATTATAACTTGCTGCGCGCAAACAAACCAGAGCGATCGGCAAGGTTGATAATTAAACCTCGATGGCGTTTCTTTGGGATTCAGGTTTTGAGTTTCGGCACGATGCGTCACAGAGTGACACCACTATGTTTCGTGTCGAGTTTGAGGATGGATGGCTCGAACGACTGGAGATGGATACCACGATGAAGCAGACGAGATGAGGAATGTGTACAGAGTAAGAAGCGGCGAAGAGTGGTGACTGCCAGTGACTGACTGCAGGAATCGACGAAAAGTGCTGACTCCTTGGCGATAAGGTTGTTTTCGGGCCTCAGGGATTGTCGAGATGCCCTGGCTGACGTCTGTCGTTGTTTTGTTCCTCGCGTGCACTGATGACGATCGGTCTGGGGATATGTTGACGGTGGGAGTGGATGTGGCAGTCGAAGTATGCACAGTAGTAGACAGTAGAGTAGTGTATATAGAGAATAGTGAGATGCACTTTGCAAAGCTGCGATCCCATGAAGCTGTCTTTGGAGTTTGGCTTGACTCTCTGGAATTCTGGGCAGAAGACTCGCGCTCCCTTCTTTCCCGGCATCACTCGGCTTGGCTGACGGCCTCGAGCGGCCTCGGCGCAAAGTAAACAAACAGTCAGGGTCTGATTACATCCGCCTTAATCCCGGGGCAGCCCGGGGCGTGCCTGCATTGTCTGGTCGCCTGCACGGGCCTTCTGAGCAATAGGCTTAGCCGGTGCCAGGTCGCGCCTCAGACAGACCGTTTTAGGCGTCTCTGAGCCAGGCCATATTACTGTTCCCATGGTTCTGCCGGGCACGCCGGCGCGTGGAGGACCGGAGTTGTCGCTGCGATACTCCGCTGACTTGAGCGGCGGCCTGGCAACAGGTCTTGGTCCACCTTGACTTGACCTTGACTCTGCCTGCACTTGACTTTGACAGATCTTTCTACTAGCTGTATGCCCTCTGGTACACCTGAAGAGGTTCCCCAATACAATGTCCTCAGAGTCAGAACCTGTCAAATACCACGAAACTGATCTCCCTCGGTGAGTCTTTAGAATCTTCGAGCAAGCAACGAACTCATCCGCTTCGCCGTAGCCATGACTTCTACCAGGATTCAAGTCATGTCATCCTTTCGCTATACATGCGCGGCTTCGGGCAGTCACCGCTCAAGGAGAGAGTCACTGTGAACATAGGAGCACATCAGGTGCGTGTGGCTGGGCAGCACACACACTGTCCATCAGCTGCAAGATTGCGAAGGATGAAAAGGCGGCTGATCCGGCGTACGGTCTATAGGTCATCATCATCACTCCCAGTGTCTACGATAATGGCACTGGCCCTGCGGTCTACAGAACCACATTTGGGCCTCTTGCTCATGCTATCAACCCTGATCAATCGTCCTACCGTATACTGAACTCAAAGGTCAGTTCGAGTGCTGATACTCAGATCTGTGAATCTTGCAGTCCCTGCAGAATACCTCATGATCCTACTACCCAGTCGAGAGATCTAGGCTGACCTGATCACTATCCAGATCGAACTGAAGCTCGGCAAAACATCGTTACTAAACTGGACATCTGCTTTGACGACATCGTCGACCACCGCGCCTCCACCTCCCAATGCAAACGCAGGTCCTTCTGTCCCACCGATCGTCCTTCCCTCGGCTCCAAGTGCTGTGCCAACAGCAAATACCGGCAGCAATCCCAAAGCAAGGAAAAATTGGGACAAGGTAGTGGCAGGCGTTGACGAGGACGAAGAGTCAAAAGATCCGGTGAATACCGCTGGATCCTGGGAACGATCTTTCATCGCTGACCTATCATGTTTGCAGAATGCCGGGGGCGATGCTCAACTGAAGAAATTCTTCAGTCAGATCTACTCCGGCGCAGATGAGGATACCAAACGAGCTATGATCAAGAGTTACACAGAAAGCGGAGGCACAACATTGAGCACCGACTGGAACTCCATTGGCAAGGGTGAGCGGCGAGTGTGCGAATGGCAATGCACACTGCGCTGACAGAGTATCGTATAGAGCAAACTCCTATTCGCCCACCAGACGGCATGGAGGCGAAGAAGTATTAGATTGATTTGATAATTGAGTGACGGAGAAACGAGCAACGAGCAACGACAATATCATGAAAAGGTCTTGGTGTACATTTCATTGGGTGAGGAGGTCAGAGTGCGATGCATCTCTGCTCAGTAACGGTCGCTCCTGGCTGTGGTTGGCATGTCCATGTCAACAGTCATGCACTAGCTATGCCTCTAGCCATGACCTACACCTCCGCCAAATACTTCCGCTGCTCAGCATACAGTCGGGCAAATGGGAAATAGTTGATTGCCGTATGGCCAACCTCTTCTCCTCGTTGGAAAATACAGCTCTCTATCGGCCATTTTAGGCCAGACTCGACCAGCAACAACGCCCACCGCGACAGGCTGGGTAGCGACGAAGGGACCATGTGATCTGTCTACTCTTGGAAGCATGCACCACATCGTACACCCCACATCGCGGCCCACCTTAACGACGGTCTTGTCTCCCATCACGCTCTTATCTCCAGCTTAGGTCCCCATTCCATCACTCAACGCCGTTCGTGGTGGCCGCGAGTCGTGCAAGCGGAACGCTTAGGATAGCTTGACTTCATCTTGTCGTGACTTGGCCCTCTGTCTACCACTCGAGAACGTGTCTGAGGAAACGACCATCTGGGATCAACATGTTGAAGCGCAGTCAGGTGAGTCGTTATGACGGGAGAGCGACATCAGAGCTAGTCGCTAGATCAGCGCGGCTGACAGCTTCGACAGCTGATCTCTCGTGGAATGCGCTCAGGATCCGCTGCACTGGGCGCTCGTTTGCGAGTGACCTCCTCTCGTTCTACACTACCATTTTCTCGACCTTACCCCAGTTCGGGCACTCGACTCTCACCGGCCTCACCGTTCAATGCTGGAGAGAACGGCCTCGCCCTACGCCAGTATGGCACATTGTCGCCAGTCCCGATACCACCGCCCAGAGCACAGCCTATACTGCCCCTACACGCCGTGATCAGCACTTTTGACCTGTTCTCAATCGGCATAGGACCTAGCTCATCACACACCGTCGGGCCAATGAGGTGCGAGACATTTCAGACCGGGCAAGGAGACGAGTGTAGCTGAATCACGACTTCCTCGCTCAGAGCCGCAAAGATCTTCACGCACTCCCTCCCACCGAGATTGAGTGATCATGTACGCTCCATGAAGATCTCGCTGCATGGCTCCCTCGCTGCCACCGGTATGGGCCACATGACCCCCCACTCGGTTCTCTTGGGTCTCATGGGAGAAGACCCGGAGAATGTCCAGGTAGGGCGACTCGGCAAGGTGATGGACGAGGTGGAAGCGGTTGGAGAAGTGGCATTGGGTCTGGCAGGAGGGTCATCGAAGAGGGTCAAGTTTGACCTCGAGCGAGATCTGGTCAGTGCCGTACTTGGTCTGTAGAAGGGTATAGCAGCTGAAGGACTGAATAAGTCATGGCACTTAAATCCACTGCCCGCGCACCCTAATGGAGTACGCTTCACCGTCTTTGACGACAAAGGCGATATGCTAGCGACCAATGAGTATTTCTCGGTTGGAGGAGGCTTTGTCGTGAGTCCGCGCGATCCATACGAACGGCCGTTGTCTGACGGCCGATGAAGGTGAACAACGACACTCAGACCGCCGAGAACCTGTACTATCGAGATATAGACGCCTCCAATGCCGAGCCTTCGCGACGTGAGCCATCCTTGAACACCGAAGCGGGATCGACAACCTTCAACCCGACACTGGAACCAAAGCTTCTGCCGGCCCCTGAGGCGAACCCAACCTCGACACCTGCGCAAGAGCAAGATCCGAGACCCGACGGTGATCGGTCTGGACAACCGCCATACCTCTTCGCGACAGCACAGTCTCTGCTGGACATCTGCAAAAAGCACGATTTGACAATCGCCCAAGTGGTATGGGAAAACGAGTTGGCTTTCAGGAGTGAAGCAGAAATCAGGAAAGGTCTGCTCAAGTGTGAGTAATTCCTTTTTGGAGCGGTTTCTCACTGGTCCACAGTGTGGAGCACCATGGACTCGTGTATTCGAAACGGAGTTACATCGCTCGAGACCCATCTACCCGGTGGACTGAACGTCAAACGAAGGGCACCAGGTCTGTATAGACGACTACAGCGAGGATTCTACCCGTCAGTGGAATTCGATGATGAAGACACCAGTGCTTCCCCTTCCCGTGATGTGCTGGACGAAGCACGCCCAGCTACCACCGAGGGTGACGTGAGGATCACAGAGTTGATAGCGGAGAGTGGATCTCTGGATCAAGATGCCAAAATTGGTGTGTTGGGCAAGCGAAAGCCGAAGAAGAGGATTGGAAGGGTTCAGCATCCAGTAGGGATGGTGCCCAGGAGGACGACCCCTGTATTTCCCGGTATTGAGTATCTGAGCTGCATGGCTATCGCAGTCAACGAAGTAAATGCCTCTGGAGGCCGAGTCGTCACTGCTCCGTAAGTCACCCAAAACGGGGGGGTCCATTGGGACGCATGGCTTATGGTGTAGGACAAACGGCGCTGCTGGAGTTATACCAGCTACCCTCAAATACGTCACAGAGTTCATCTCGCAAGATCCCGAAAGAGAGTGAGTACATTGTCAAGTCGTAAATACCGGATGGCTGATTGACTGTGTGTAGCATTATGACCTTCCTTTTGACTGCCTCGGGTAAGCGCCGTGCAGGCGCTCTGATCTTAGGATGACCACGTTGACCTGTAATCCCAGCCATCGGCATGTTGTTCAAGCGAGGAGCTACTATATCAGCAGCTGAAGGAGGCTGCATGGCGGAAGTGGGCGTTGCCTGCTCGATGGCGGTGAGTTCAGCTTGTACTTGATTGTCAATATCCTGCTGATTGGCGTCGCTAAGGCCGGTGGTATCTCGGCCTGTTTGGGAGCCGAGCCTTCTATCATACTGCAAGCAGCGGAGATCGGAATCGAGTAAGTTGAGCGACTGACGCATCGAGCCGATTCCTGACACACTGCGCAGGCACAAGTGAGATCTTCAAGCGATCAAGATAGCGTTGGAGGAGACTAACACGCTTAGCTTGGGTCTGACTTGCGACCCGCTCGGCGGTCTAGTACAGATCCCCTGCATAGAGAGGAACTCACTAGGAGGTGCGTCAGCGTTGATACTGTAGTCAGCTGTGATACTGACATGACCGCCACGATAGCCGTCAAAGCAGTCACAGGTGGGATGCATCGATGACGAGAGAGTTACACTACAGGTACTGATGACGATCAAGCTGCACAACTTGCGATGGCCGGAGGAGGCGAGCATACCGTATCGTGAGTACAGTACTAAAGCCCGCTAAACCTAGCTGAGCTGTACTCTTTGCAGCCTGGACGACGCCATCGAAGCATGCAGAACTACAGCTGAGGACATGCACGTGCACTACAAGGAGACTTCGCTTGCAGGTCTGGCGGTGAGTTCTCATCCGCTCATCATGAGCTTGCTTGGTAAAGGATCGTAGGCTGATGCGTAGCGAATGTAGACGACTGTCAAAATTCCATTGTGTGCGTCTCGGCATGGTGCAGTATCGAGGACAGGTGATGGAGACGTTCGGACTAACCTGGATTAGCCTCGCCTGCATGCTGAACGGACCATAGATACGATCATCACAATGATGGCCGCCTCAATCAGACTCGTACTGCCTGGCATCGTACACTCGAATCAATATAACGCATGTACATAATACGAGGCAGGGTCCCATTCACCGCTGCCCGTTTCGCCGCCTCTCATAAGTACGATCCTCTCCTGCCTAGATCGCGTCGCCTTCGCCACGTTCGTTTGTGATTGTCTTTGTGGCTGCGCTCCCTTGGTACGATGCCGATCGGGAGGCAGAATGTACTCCGAAAGCCTGCGTTCCGGCGAATTGATTCTTGTTTGTGGAGGCGGAGGACCAAACGGGTGGCCTCATAGACGTAGAAGCCGGTTGAGCGAAGATATCAGTGGACTCTGCACCAGTGCTCTTCGCTAGTCCCCCTGCTCCAGTGTATGCTCCAAATGCGCCAGTCTTGACAGTGCGCCCGGCATCCAACGTCGTAGTAGCTCGTTCTCCTGTCCACAAGGAACCGCTTGAATAGTTCGGTATCAGTGCGCTTGGACGCAAGTCTTGGGTTGTGTCGTGGAGATTTGCCCTCAGGCTCAGAGAGGTCGAGGGCGGGGACGAGTCGGGTGTGGAGGTGGTGGATCGGAACGGGCCAGATATCCGTCTCTGGCCGCTTGTCCGATTGACTGTGCTGTCGAAGGCTGACATGAGCTCGTTTGACTCTTGCCCTCGGGAGGAAAATGGTGTGGACGAGAGTTGTAAGTTCGGACCTGGCGATCAGTATCAACGTCAAATCTTCCCTCGCTAAACACCAAGACCAAAAGCTCGACAAGGAGGGAGAATGCATGATAGTGACGTGAATGCGTGAGGGGGACAACACAGAAGAAGGATCTAGCGAAAGCCAGGACAGGTGTCCTCACTCTCGCGAGACATGCAAATACAACCTGGACCAACGAAGAGGAGGTGAATGGAGGTGACAAGGAACGAGAGCAGGTGTGAACCGATATGGTCGACCCATTCTAAAAAGGATCAAGATGATCGTCATATTCACCTGAGCGACGTTGGAGGAAGGACGCTGGCTGCGCCTGCTGCGGGCTTTTGTCCGATTGCCGAATTGGAGGCCAGGAAGATGTCGAAGACGCGGGTGACCAGTGTCCGCCGCCAGTGAGGGCAGTCCCCGAAGCCCCTCCGGTGTTCGGGCGAGGAGGAAGGGCGTTTTGTCGACTTGGATTCGAGTCCTCGCGCTGTCTGGGATTATACGTGTCCGTTCGATAGGTGAGACTGGGAGGACGTTTGTCGGGTGAATGTGGGGGAGGACCTGCTCTACGCGGTGATATGAGGGTACCGGTTATGGTTGAAGAGGGTAGGGGTCGTTCAGGTAGTCCCGCTCGTTTGGCCTGAACTTCAAAGGCTGTCATCGCGGGACGGCCCGGCAAGCTCGCTCGAGTATCCAGGGCTGGAGTGGTGGTGTCATCGGTTTGATCTATATCTAGCCGAGCGTCGTCGTTCACCTCGGACGTCCCACCGGTCTTTGCAGGTGACTGAGGGGATGAATCTTCGGTGTCGTGACTATTAGTGACGGCGCTCGGCTGTCGAAAAGACGGCAGTTGTCCAGAAAGAGGCTCGTCATCACCCTCGTCGCTTGAAACTTCCTCCTCATCGGAGGAAAGGGTCAAATCGATCACTCCGGTGTTGGTGGGAGCCATCGACACAGACGTGGATGACGTTCGCATGGTCGAACTGGGGCGAGTGGAAGAGTGCGTGTGATATCGCGAAGAACCATGACCGTTCGTTACGCCATTGGAGGGACCATCATCGTCGTCTGAAGAGAGGACCTCGATCGCTTTTCGCTTGCCTTTGGTATCTGGCGGAACGACAAATGACGGCGAAGACGGTCTTTCCAGCTTGGCAGCACCGTTGGCCATGCCCAAGTTGCCGTTGGTCGCTGCAGGGGCGCGATGCGCATCCATCCACTTCTTCGAGCCGTACTTGCTGTCCTCCGTGTGCCACTCGTAATCTCCCTCCACTATGACATCTTCCACTGCCTCCGGGACGGCGTTCAAGATGTCCAAAAAGAAGCCGTCCACAATGATCTCTTCGAATATGAGTCGCTTGTTACACTGCACACAGAGGAACTGTGGGTGCACGTTGTTGCTTTCAAGCCACCATCGTGCGTCGAAACACTGCAAGTGAGAGCAAGCCTTGGATCGGATAGGCCGCGTGATCCGCATATACGATAACTAATCAAGTCAGACTGTGGTCCATGGGATGGGAGCGCATACGCAAACTCACGGGATCTTTCAATGTCAACTTCAAGGAACCAGCAACAATGTCTTCGTCTTTTTTCGCTTGTGCTGCTTTTGTAAGCAACGATCGCACTGGCTCGATTATTCAAACTTACCCGCTGCTATGGATTCGCTCGCAGGTGTAGGGACTCTCTTCATCAATCGGTCGAGGAGTTCCTCCTTGGTCGACATCTCGGCAAAGACTACCTGGAAGAAGAAGCGCTATGCGATTGTTAGGCCTTGCTCTGAAGCGGACACGTTCGGTCCACCTCACCTTGGTAACTTCCTTCTTCTTGCCCGTCGTGGGACCGCTGTGTGCCACGGTGACGTTCTGCAATTTTGACGGACTGAGTATGAGAGCTCTGGTGCTCTTCCCAAGGTCGAAAGGAGGCGCACTGCCAGGTTGACCACGCAATCCTCTCTCCTTGAAGACGAGTGTATTGCCGTCGAGCTGGACGTCCGGGTTGTTTGGGTATTCGACAGGTATGCTCTTGTTGTCTATCAAGAGGTCAGATGAACGCATGGGCTGAGTAGGCGGACGATAGTAGTCGTTCGATGCGCAGAAAATGCGTAAAGAGTAGTGCGGAGCCTGGTCGGGGTTGTTTCTGAGGGAACGAAGAATTCAGATTTGAGCTGTAAGAGACAGGAATGAGCACTTACCTCGACGTTTGCAGCTTGTCTACTATATCTTGTGGAAGATAGAATGTTGTCCTCGCTTCACGGCGAGTGGTCTGATTCTCGTTGTATCCAATGTCTACAGGAAGTAAGACACACCACACATCCATGAGTCTACCTTGTGGCTCACCTGGCAATGGCTGCATAGTCGTCAATGCCTGGATTGGCTTCCACATGGGACTACTTCTCCAGTCCTGAAGGACATGGGTTGCAGTGGGACCTGATGGGTGTGTCAAATCAGCGTTCATGACTTCGAGAATCGTGGAGTCAGGTGCTCACGATATATGCTGGATCCGCCTGGCGCAGCACCCCAACCTGAGCCGGATGGACGGGAAGCTGATGGTAAAGGAAGCCCTCGATATGCAGTGTTTGTGCTACCCGCTTGTGAAGCTGGAATTTATCGTTAGATCCCAGGCATGATTGACGACCGGAGCACTCACCAGCAGTCGTCGAATGAGATGAAGTCGACGAGGCTGGATGTCCGCCGCCAAATGAAGAGCCACTGAATGTTGGCGGTGGCCCTGGATAGCTACCATACGATCTAGCTGGTTTGCCCATCGTCTCGCATTTCTGTCGAATCGTCCGATATCGCGCAAGGTCATCCCTGTTCCTTAGGTCTCTAAAGCCTTGCTGGATCCTGGTATGTCACTTAGCTGCCAGGAAGAGCTTTCTGCATGGAAACTTATGATTGTCACTCACCTGCCGGCTAGGTCGGCCTTCTTCTCTCCACTCCTCATGCCAAGGTATGATCCTGTCGCCTGCTCTATGATTACGCCAAAGTGCTTCAAGATGGGCATCGTTTGACTCGGAATGTAGGAATTGTAGAACCACTAAGCACAGGCATGCATCAGTACACACCCCGTCTGAAGCCGATAGTGATGGAGCATTCAGCGGCTTACTTCAAAGTCTGACCAATCGGTCACCTCGGACACCATTTTGCACCGACTGCCTGAAGGTCAAGGTGGACGAGCAGGATTCGGTGAGGTCTATTTCACCGGCTAGGTATGTCAAGCTCCGCAACGCGGGCGGAGTGTACACCCCACGGCCTGTACCCGGGGCAGTCGTCGCCTCGACAGAGTGCGCGTTAGTTGCCTGATCGAGGGTTGATCCGAAGCAAAGTTGTAGATCTCGCCCAAAGATTGCCCAAGATCCCGACCCAAATCTCACTCGAGCCGCACAAGAGTTGCTGGAGAGGTTTGCAAGATTTGATTCCGTCACCACCACTCAATGTCGCTCGCCACGCGCCACGCGCGCCAGGGTGGAGGTGGTTCACTTCTTCAACTCTTGCTTGACTCTTGCTAAACTCCCTCCTCCTGCCATTGCACCACTGTTCAACTCAAAGTTTATCGCACTACTTATTCGTTCCGACACAGGAAGCGCACACTCTGCCTTAGACAATGTCGGACACAGCGAACAATACAACGGCCTACGACAGCATGTCCAAGCCAGAACAAGAAGCCTTTGATGCCGAAGCGAGGGCAAAGGAGGCGTCCGAGCAGGCAGGTCAGTGTTCAGCAACTCACGAACGGAATTCCACGCTCACTTGGCTAAAGCCCTACCATATAGTTGGACGCAAGATCTTGATACAGTCACTGTCAGCGTCCCTCTCCCGCAGGGCACAAGAGGCAAAGATTGCGTGGTAGTGATGGAGAAGAGGAAGTTGAAGGTCCAGGTAAAGGGCTCGGATCCGATCTTGGAGGGAGAGCTTTTCAACGAGATATCAAAGGACGATTCGTCGTGGACTATACGTAGGTGCTGTATCACAGCTTGCACCAACGAATAGGACTGACGCCTCGTGTTCAGAGGATGGAGTCATGTCGATAGAGATGGAGAAGCTATCGTGAGTTCTAACATAAGGCTCCTCGAAGCTATACCCTGAGCTCGCGAGTCTGACATATTGAATTAGCGCCCATATCCAGTCACATCAATGGTGGCCTCATGTCCTCACGCATCATCCAAAGATCGACACAACGAAGATACAGCCAGCCAACTCCAAGTTATCTGACCTTGATGGCGAGACGAGAGGTATGGTGGAGAAGATGATGGTACGTTGCAGCGTTCTTTTGGAATACCCAGCTCATAGCTGATACCGACTTTACAGTTTGACAACCAGCAAAAGGCAAGTCTCTCATACACAATTGCTACAATACCCGTCCTGCCAGTCTTTGGTGCTCACTCAACTTCAATCCATGAATCTAAGCTGACGGGCCTATAGGCGATGGGAAAGCCGACCAGCGACGAGCTGAAGAAGATTGAGATGATGGAAAAGTTCAAAAAGGCTCATCCCGAGATGGACTTTAGCAATGTGGGTAGCATATGCGATGTTCACGGCTGATCCTGTTAGGCAAAGATGAGCTAGATGCAAGCTAGATGTCATACGCTCGTGACGTCCATACTGGTTGGGCGGGCTGATGTGATACCTGAATCATATGGAGGCGCAGTGGACGCATCACGTAGATCTTGCTTACGGACACCTTCGTACAACTGGGCATGCATCGTCCAAGCCATGTATAGGCTAGGATGGGTTGACCTCTCTCTGCCCATGCATACTGTAACACCGTTGCCACACTTGCATCCTTTGTGTATCGCCGAGATAACGCCGGCCCGAGTGTTCCCGGGGGACCCTGGAAAAACCAGCCGCCCAGGACCCCACTCCAACTTGTGAAAAAAGATTCGTCCCTCCTCCCTTCTTCTTCTTCAACTCACCACTCTTTCTCTTCTCTACTTTCCGGGTTCTCAGATCACGAGGAAGGTGAGTAGAGCATTTGAGACCGTATTCTCTACCCGCTCTTCGCCAGCTTTTCCCGCTTTCTTTCGCGTCTTCCGGGGCGCGAAAAGCGATCCACTTGCTGCGCGCTTTCGGTTTCGCCTACATGCTCGATAGCTGATTGTCCTCAGTAACGACAAAATGGCCGACGCTGTTAGAAAACCCAAAGATGCCAAGGCATTCATGACCGACTTCTTGATGGGTGGTGTTTCCGCCGCTGTCGCCAAGACCGCTGCCGCCCCCATTGAGCGAATCAAGCTCTTGGTCCAGAACCAGGACGAGATGTGAGCTTATCGCGCTCGGATATAGAGGACTGTTGCTTATTTTGCATCACAGGATCAAGCAGGGCCGACTTGCTACCCCATACAAGGGTATCAGCGACTGTTTCTCCCGAACCTACGCCGACGAGGGTCTCGTTTCCCTGTGGAGAGGTAACACCGCCAACGTCATCCGATACTTCCCCACCCAGGCCCTCAACTTCGCCTTCAAGGACTACTTCAAGTCCCTGTTCGGTTTCAAGAAGTCCGACGGCTACTGGAAGTGGTTCGGTGGTAACATCGCCTCCGTGAGTTATGTGTTTCGACTTGTGCTTGAGCGGATTCTAACTCCCTTCTTAGGGTGGTGCTGCTGGTGCCTCGTCTTTGCTCTTCGTCTACTCTCTCGACTACGCCCGAACCCGACTTGCCAACGACAACAAATCCGCTACCAAGGGTGGAACACGTCAATTCAACGGTTTAGTCGATGTCTACAGAAAGACCCTCGCTTCCGATGGTATCGCTGGTCTCTACCGAGGTTTCGTTCCTTCCGTCGTTGGTATCATTGTCTACCGAGGTCTCTACTTCGGTCTGTACGACTCTATCAAGCCTGTCATCCTTGTCGGTCCTCTTGAGGGCAACTTCCTCGCCTCCTTCCTCCTCGGTTGGGGTGTCACCACTGGTGCTGGTCTTGCCTCGTACCCTCTCGATACTATTCGACGACGAATGATGATGACCTCTGGTGGAACTGTTCACTACAAGTCCATGGTGGACGCTGGATCGCAGATCGTCGCCAAAGAGGGTGTCAAGTCTCTCTTCAAGGGTGCCGGTGCCAACATCCTCCGAGGTGTTGCCGGTGCTGGTGTGCTTTCCCTCTACGACAAGCTCCAGGAGCTTATGTTCGGAAAGGTCTACTCTGTGAGTGTGCTTAGTATGGGAATCATCGACCGCGTACTGATAGGTCTGTTCATAGGGTGGTTCCGGATAAACGTCTCGGCCAACTGTTGCGAGATGAACCAGTTCTTATACATTCCGTATCCAACTACCGCCATCCTCATACCTTCTCCCCATATACAGTTTCTTTCTTTCGTCAAGGAATGCAAACGATGTTCTCTAGCTTTGCCGCGCGGTGGGCGTACACGCAGTGCAGGCGGCTCCTGAAGTGGTGGATATGCTGGCCAATCCTGTATGACGAGTTTGCCATGCCGATCCAAACCTCCACTTCGAGCGACCAGTCCGATAATCTGCAAGCTGGGTAAACACTTGAAGCTTGAATTGCCATCTCATTGAAGTTACACGACCATGCCTGGACATGCAGGTTGACAGCGAACCTCATCGTCCTCCTGCTCGGATTCCGGATGTCGACCTCGACGAGGATGATTACGGCTCGGAGATAGAGCTGGACGCGGAACTCGAAGGGATTCTTGCCAAAGCAGAGGCTAAAGTGCCAGCAAGGGCAGAGCTTACGGACATTGAGGATATAATCTTGCCAGAACGGCTGTCGCCCTTTCAGCAGTTCAGAAAGGGCTGGTTGAGCGTCAGCGATTTAGTGGGCACGATATGGTGCGAGGTTCAGGTGAGTAACCCTCCATTGACGCTCAGTCCGTGTTGTTATGCTGACGAGACTGCCCAGTATGACTAGTATGTGTTGAGCTCTTTCCCGTGGTACTTTTTCCTGACGTCGACAGTCGCCTACGGACGATGCCATACCTACCGGTCGACCAGCGCCCTCAGGTCATAACCTCAAGATCTGGCACCGAGATTCCCGTCGACAAGGTCAAGCTGGATGGCAAAGAGCGCATCTTGAAGCGAGGCGAGGTGAGCTATCGTGTCAAGTAGCACGCTTGACTGTGTCTCGACTTATCATTCTGTCGCTTAGAAAATCCATAAACGTTTGGAGAGGGAGATACACCCCGATGAAATTGTCATTCACGCTGAGACAAGGGAGGATGTTTGGGGCCTGAGGCGAGTCTCTATCGCGAGTATATGGCGCTGACTTGGCAGATTCCTGAACATGTTTTCGGCACTGGAAGCGCTTCTCACCCTTGGCAAATGCAGGGAGCTGCCTGTTGTAGGCTTCGTCGGTGGTGTCCTCATTATGGGCGTCATTGTAAGATACATGCCATCCTCACTGAGATACCTCGCTGATCCAAACGACTAGGATGAGATCAGTCGAGAGCCCATCGATTCTGAAGGCCAGAAGCACAACACCCGATCCAAAGTGAAAGAGGATAAATCTCAAACGTCCTTGACCTCATTCTTCTCGCCTTCGAAGCCACGTCCAGTCAATGAGACCAAGCCAGCGGCCAGAACTCATAGGCTGTTCATATCCGACTCCAAAACCAGAGCAGCTGGCACACTGCCCAAAGATAGCGATACTACAGCTGGGAAATACCAAGTCATGCTCTACAAGGAGATCCTGGACGCCATGCTCCTAGCCGCTGTCACTCCGGCTTCAACTTCAGGATCGGGTCTGGAGCAGGATCCTTACAAGGTGCTACCCACGGAAAGATCGTTCTCCTGGGCTGCTCTCTTCGCCGAGCATCTCGATTTAAATACCGAAGGTCATTTTTCCGAAGGGTTTCTAGCCCAGTCGAGGCCTGTCATCCTTGGTAACGGCCTGAGATACGGAGTGGACGGTGCCAGATGTCTCAGAGACATGTTACACTGTTGGAACATGTATGTCGCCGCGCTCGGTCTAGGTCAGCCCCGTCCCCAAGCCCTAAGAAAGGTCGACAGCGCGAGTGCGGAGGAAAACAATCTGGGCAGAACGGAATCCAAACTCGAGCTGGTCTATCGCCGGGCAGCAGCCAGTAAACGATCGGGCAGTAAGAAGACGGGGGCGGATCGGTCTGAGCGTCGGAAGGGGCGCAGCAAAGGCAAAGGAAAGCGAAGACGGGATACAGTGGAGGGAGTGTCACAGCCCGATGTGAGCGAGATCTCTGCGGAGGAGAGAATGGTACAGATAGCCATCCAGAACAGTCTCAAGGATATGCCCTCGGCGACGGACGACATTCCTCAATCAGCTTCGACATCCCTCTCAGGTCCGCCAATCTCGAATCCCGCGACAGTCGACCAAGCAGTGCCGAGCACGATTGATACAGCCCAGGGTAGCGCGGACGTCCCAGATGCGGCGGTGAGTAGCGACGATGAGGAGCTAGCCTGGGCCGTGGAAATGTCTCTTGGAGCCGACGCCAACACCATCACCTTGGAAGATCGGGGCGAAGTGATCCTGCGCGGGTCTCAGGGGACGGCTTTGGCCAATCGATCATCGCCACCTCCCAGAACTCCCTCTCCGCCATCGAGCGATACCGATACGGAATCGAAGCCTCCACCTAGCGGTACTGCAAAGCCGTCCTCGTTAGCGCCAGCGACCTCGACCGGTACTTCCTCGGGCAGCATTATCGGGCGGTCGGTCTTCACGCACGCTCCTCGAAACCTGACGCTTCATCTGCTGTCAGTGCTAGAGTGGTGGATGGGATATAGGGAAGCTGTGGGTGTTGGGATCGAGGAGACCAGAAGGTGCGAGTGGTGTGAATTCGAGGAAGGGTGTGAATGGCGGTCAGTCTTCAGTAGAGCTCGAGGGATTTGGCTGATACTCGGACAGAGCCAAGAAAGCAGAAGAAACTCGAGTCCGAACTCGTGGACCGTCAAGTGCCTAGTGCCAACAATTCGGTCCATCGACCTGCGACCGTCTCATCCCAACACGAGCTGCGAAAGTCGACTCCCGCCAATGAGGTCGTCGACTCTTGCGGGCTGGACGTCAGGGTGCAGCCTGATGACGCACCACCCGACTTGAATGGATCTACCGTGGTGGCTTTACCTGGCTCGGCGAGGAGGACACGCCTTCGTAAGCCGAAATCATCCTGCTGAAAGGCATTCAAGCTGCATATAGCCGAGTGCAAGAAGGTCTCTTCGTTGTCCTATCCAGTGTCTCAATTGTACCCCGAATGTAAGTCTTGATTGGTTTCAGAAGTCTGCTCTCACTCAGCATGACTAAATGCGCACGTCATGACGCCAGGCTATGTTACACTGACGTCGGGTCACGGCAAAGAAGTCTCACAGTCGCTGTTTTTGACCTGTGACACATCGCCCACTCACCGAGCCCCTGCTGGGTCTGGTCGACTCCGCTTCAGACTTGTGCCCGTTCCGAGGTCCTTATCAATAATGTCTCCGAGAACAATCGCCAATCGAGACGTCTCGCTTGTGTATGCGTCATTTAACGCGATCAGTGAAAGGAGGTCCAGCTGCGACTCAAAAACTCCGCTAAATTGCGTGCAAGAGCAAAGGTCGAACGCGTCGCAGGAGACGGCGGCTCCAATTCCAAGCGAGCTGTTCTTACTTCTCATGAAAGAGCCCGCGAGTGAAGATTTCTACTTATCCAACTCTTGTCGCTCACCACTCTTCTACATACCAATATCTGAGATCGGTGTTTACTGATATCTGAACAAGGCTTCATCCGTCCGACCACGTAGTGAGCACCCCCTTTATGCCTATAGCCAGCGAGCTAATAGACCGATCAGGCTCAAACCTCCTGAGACGCCAACTCAATCAATACCAGCGACTGCTACTGACAGATTAACCTCTCGCCCTAAGCAAGATGGACCCAGCTATGGGCACAGTCGTCGTCGTCGACAGTGACCTCGTTGCCACGGTCATCAATCTCTCGCAAGACGTGCATGATCTATCCACTGTAATACGACACTGGCATGGTGGTGGTAACACTGAGAGGACGTACGACATCGATTGGCGAAATCTTACCACTTCGCTCGCCGAGCATGCTTCCAATGCTGCTGACGCGGCGACACGCCGAGCCGAAGAGGAATGGCTTGCTACGAAGAAATCGGAAATCGAGGAAGCGGATGTACCCTCGTACTGGTCTCAACGCTGGACCGGCCTCCGGACGCAGAGACGCTCACAGACAAAACCAGCAAGGACGCGAAGCCGGACTATGTCATCGGACGAGCGCGGGGTCACAAGAAACATCCGTCGTTGATTGAACCCGACCCTTCGAGGTTGAACGCGAGCGGAAACTACTTGACAAGCAAATCACTGACGACTTTGCGATCACAAGGACTGGACCCAACCCCGAGCGGAACTTCACAGCCCAGGTTCGCGAGCACAAACTACCTCCTAAAAGATGTGGTGAGTGCTTATGAGGAATTGCAAAACCTGGAGTTTTTTCTCCATTCTGTACAACGCATCAAAGCGAACGAGATATCAGGTCAAGCGAGTCACCAGGCTCATCCAGACTCGGACTACACCTATCACGGACTTTCACCCCAGGCTCATGTCGAAGACCTGACGCAGGCTGTCACTGGGATGAAATCCACCTTCGATGCCATCATCAGCAGGGACCTCCTGAATGAAGGGGCGAACATCTTCATCGAGTGATAGACACTACGCTGCTTGTTTCTCGAGAAAGAGTATGCATATCCTATTGCACCTTCTGGAAGCACATACATGATCCAATCGTCCGCCTAGATAGCCTGCGCAAGGACTAACTTTGCAACATTCAACCCTGACAGCACTGCCTGCTTCTCTTTCCCCTTGATGTCAAGATCTTCTAGTATTTTGATGATCTTCTTGCCCATCTTGGTTTTGATCACCACCAACAGACCCTGAGCCAGTTCCAAATTACTCAGACACTTGTCGAACACCTCTTCCACGGTCTCAGGGTCGAAGGAATCGTCCGAATAACTCTTCGGCAGGACAAAGAGTGGCGATGCCGTTTGTGTCGAGATCAACAGGTGGACCAGGAAGCTAGTCAAGAAGGAGCTCGTTTGCGTGTTCAGTTCAGTCCATTCAACAGCCTTTTAGATGTATCAGCAGCTGAGACGCTGATAGACTCCAGTGACTGACCTTTAGCACGCTGATCTCGATACTGCCCCGACCAACGACGTAGGCAATCGCCTTGGCAATGTTGGCGCTCTTCCTCGCGAGCGCTTTACTGGGTTCTTGAGAGGCGAGCTCCCGTAAAAAGTCCCATAAGGCGTATTGCAACGTGAACCGGTGATCGTAGGAGTTTGCGCAGAGGTGATTCAGAACGAGCGTGTAATATGGATTGTATCGCTTTTCCTGTCATGCCTGAATCAGCTTGCCTGTTCACATCCTGGATGCGTAACTCACCATTCCACAGCAATGCAGTGCCACACGGATGTACTCTCTCTGCTGCACATCTGTCAGACGAAGATGAGACAGTTGATCACAAGCATGCACATAGTCCTAAACGAGGTGTAAGTGAGGCTCCTTCCGCTGTGCCCGTACCGACTCACCTCTGAAGTCATCAGAACAACGAATACAGATCGTCTGATATCGGTGTTCATCCCCTGTTTCCTCGCCAAGGCCAGCAAAGCCTTCTCATCTGTCGCAGCGTCGGTTTTGTCGGTTTCTGCCTTGACCTGCGGCTGCTTGGCCCGTGCTTCGGCAATCTCAACGAGCGGGTTGCCTTTCCAACCTGCACCTATCAACCACCACTTTCCGCGAGTGTCTGCGGTCAGCAGATCGGAGAGCGATATACGCAGGGGTTCCGTGGCCAGCACTGCTCGGTGTCAGCCTGTGCCTTTTGGTGACCGTGAGCAATGAGCAACCCACGGTGCTTTTTGCGTCCCAAAGAAGAAAGGTACTTCTTCATACGAGCTGCGGCCTCGTTACCCTGCTCGCCTTCTGCGCCAGTCTTGACTTTCCCGCTCTTGTTGATGTTCGTGAGAGTTTCCACCATAAAGCGAGCTCGGACACTGGTCGGGAATTAGCACTTCGTATTTGATAGTTTGACTCACGTCATGGTCTTCTCCTGACCTTTGACTTTGGTTTGTACCAGATTGACAATATCTTTCAAACTGGCCGGGTCGTCTGTCCTCAATTGAGGACCGCAACCTGCACGGATTGTCAACGTCAGGCCATCTACCGGAAGTATCAGGACTCACACTTGAGAACCTTGAGCAATGACTCTGTCGCCAACTCTCCCAAGATCTCTTTCGAGCTGCCAGAGTGGATGAAACCGCGGATCAGGTCGTAGATTAGTCCCGAACCAATGACACCGGCGTTGAACAACTCGGCGATCAATGTAAGCAAGTTGAGAGCTTCCTTCGAGATGTCGGGTGTCTCGTAAATCGTAGCGTCGATCGCTGTGGGGTCTGTTTTGGGATCCTGCGAAAGTGTGCGGTATCTAAGCACGAGGGTCTGAACAAAGTGTGCGCCTGCAAAGACGTCAGTTGGGCGTTGATGCTTGCAAAGGGTGACTCACCAAACTCAAGCCCTATAATACGGTGAAGAGATCCGATCAAGGTCGCGTAGAGGACCACGAACGAATCCAGCAGGTTCGATCGCGAGGATATGACTTGCATCACCAGTGCCGTGAGAGAGGTAGTCACGTCTGAAGGAAGGGTGTCAGCTGACCGGACATTCGCGGACATGTCGGATGGACGCACCGTTTCGGCTGTGATTCCGGAATACCTCCTCTACTTCGGCTATGATACCGTCCAGATTGGCTTCATTCGACCTGATCTTGGGTCAGCGTTGATCTGAAGAAAGGTTTCGGTGCTCACTTATTCAGGAGTCCTTGTAGCTTCCTCTCTAGCTTCCGCTTCTCTTCCATCTTCTCCTTGTCTCCTGCAGCTTTCTCTGCCAACAACGCAGCACGCATGTGTGGCGGCACATAGCGGGATGGTTCCGGTTTTACATCGGCAACCTTACCAGGATCCGCCTTGAGAGGTCCGCCGACAAAAGTTGTATTGTCGGTCGATGAGACTGCTTCTCCATCAGATCGACGAACAAGTTCATCGAGCTGCGTTGACTTCGATTCAGAGCTTCCGTCGTTCACATCCAAAGCGTCTGATTGTTCTCCCTCGAGATCTGAGTCGCCCGACTCGCTGCCCTCGTCGCTGTCTTCCAGCTCATCTTCGTCGTCATCATCGTCGTCGTCATCCTCATCTCCTTCGTCATTATCATCGTCGACTGAGCTCGAATCCAAATCCTCCTCCTCTTGACCAGGCTCCAAACCGCTCCCACCGGGTCCAATGATATCCGCAAAATCAAGGATGTCTGCAGGCGGTCAGCCCGAATCCGACCCCGAACCCGAGTCCTTTAACGTACCATCTAAACCATCGTCGAACACTTCATCCTTATTCTTCGCCTTCTCCTTTTGTAGCATCCACTCAAGCCATTCAATCTCCTGATCCTCAGCATCGATGGTAGATGCGCCTGGGAGCGTTATCTCCTTTCGCTTCTTCGTCTTTTTTGGCGGATCTTGCACTTCGGTTTCTTCTTCCTCTTCCCTCATGGGTCTTTTCCCTTTGGCCTTCGCGCTCATCTTCGGTTGAGCTGCAGGAGTCGCTTGCTGCTCGTCCTGTCTATAGCTCGAAGCTCGCTGAGAGCTCTGCGATGTAGGAATGGGTCCCTTTTGTCGACTGGCTTTCCGCAGGTCCTTCCGACTGATCTTGGTACTACTCTCGCCTGGCAGATGTCAGTATGGATATCATCGATCCAAGCGCGGGTGAATGACTCACCATAAGTAGCGTGAACCTCGTCCATGAGGTTTGAAGGCAATGTCGGTCTCACGGCTGGCCTTCCTCCACGACCCCGAGCTCCGCCCCTACCTCCTCTCGCATTCGCTCCACCTCCTCTGTATTCACCTCGTGATCCTGCGTCTCCATATGGTGCCATCTTGATGGGTCGATCGAGGAGTGGGCTGTTGTTGGCTGTTGCGATCTCATTGAAGGTCACCCTAGGTCTTGCCCTAGGTCACCGGTGCGTTTCAGACTTTTTCCAAAACACCAACCGGTGGGTGGCGACGGAATCAAAAAAGCTTAAATCGCAGACCTCCACCAAGTGAGACGCGTTTGAATTTGAATTGAACACAGCGACGGGACACTTGCACCCACATACCTCGTTCTCATCAACGACATTGGGGACAAAGACTAGAGGCAGACAGCGATAGCAAGGAGAAGGAGATAGGAGATATGGAGGCATCTCCCGCTCGACCCAAGCCTGAGCGCCCGGTGTCGGGGATCCCCGTGCCGACGAGCAGGAGGGCTTCGCTCAACAAGGCAACATTCGGGACGGCCGAGTCTTCAGTAACGCTCGGTCAACATCGCGACTTGCTGCAGCTGTCTCAACCACCACCTGGAAAGAACTCGCCAATAGCCCAACAGCGTCGTCATAGTACACTTGGATCCAATGACAGGTCCTTGTCGAGCCCAAGCATGGCAGAATTGCAAGAGAAAGATGATCCAGGTACGTTATGATGCGAGCGAGGGGCGATTGTGAATGCTGATGGGACTGCCTTGTAGCACACTTGAAAGCTCAGATTGCGATGCTCAAATCCTCACTCACTGCCTCGCATCAGCGCATCATCGCCCTGACGAGCGACATCAACTTGGACTCCTCCACCAGCAGCATGTCGCCCTCTGAAGCGGGATCTCGGAGACCGTCTACCCCTATGGGCGGCTTGGCGGACTTATCAATAGCGGAGGAGTTTACGCCGACATCGGAGCACGACGGCGGGACTAACGGCAATGGGGAAGGCGAAGTGGATGAGGGTGTCAGTCTCACGCTGAATGGATCTGGTATGTCAGGCTAACTGAGAGTGCGAGCAGTACTGACTCCTACTAGCATTAGAGCCGGAAAGTCGCATACCGAGGTTGCCCAAAAGTGTACCGAGCTATGATCTCAGGTCGACAGCGGTCACACCCAGCCGTCCGGATGGTCAGAGCTTCCGTAAAGTCAGCGAGGGGCCTCTCGGCCTAAGTCGTGAGTGGTGAAAGGTGACTGGGATGGCTGAATGCTGATCAGTCTATAGGGATACCTCAATCCACTGTCACCCAAGCCTTGATCCTACATGACTCGCCCCAGCACAAGGGGACACTCAATACCTCGCCGACTTCGGGCCGACCAGCAAGCAGAGCACGGTCGACTTACTCCCCAACTCCCTCGCCCGGAGATATGAGCAATCTACGGTCTCCCTATCTCGGCCCCGACTCCCCTTATTCCCCTGCCGGGCCATCAGATGGTCGCTTCAGCCCTGCTCTAGGTGTGAGAAAGACGTCCGGAGGGAGCAGTGCAGCCAGCACTAGGGTGATTGATAGCCTCCAGACGGAGCTGCTCAACGCCAAAGGCCACGTGGATAAGCTGAAGCAGGAAGTCAGAAGTAATCAGAGGGTGATTGGATCTGTGAGTGCAGCTGCTGTCGAAAGACCGCATAGGAGCTCACCACTTGTAGCTCACTAGACAGACGGAAGATCTGAAAGAGACCAAAGAGCGGATGAGAATGGAGTGTGAGGGTCTGAATAATGTCATCGCCCGCAAGGAGCGGTTATTACAAGGTAAGATAGCTGAGGCGAGTGAACATTGGTCGTCAGCTGAACGTGCTGCAGAGGTCTTGGAGCGGGCTCGTACGGCGGAATCATCCTTAGCGACGCATGTAGCGAACAAGAAGGCGCTCGAGCAGTCGACCAAGAAATCGCTTCAACAGATGACAAGTCAGCTGGCAGATGCACAGGCTGCCCAACTCAAAGCAGACAGAGAAGCGTCGAGTCTGCGCGATGGAGTGAAATCGCTCCGTGACGCATGGACACGAGAGCTCAAAGCCGTCAGGGACGAGGTCAAGCAAGCGGAGGAAAAGGGGCGTGATGACACGGCTGCTGCGGTGAGTAGAGGTCGATCTGGCATGGGATGTGCTGACGAATCTGCTCAGCGGCAGAGTCATCTCGAGCTCGTGAGACTGGTGGAGGCTCAGGCGTGAGTCCACAGCTGCACCAAAGAAACCGATCGCTGACCCAGTCTGGAAGGTCCGAACGAGCGACGATAACGTCGCTGGCGAAAGAGGCAATGGAGACGTCGAGCAGAGCCAATACAACATTCACGACACATATCGAAGAGCTCAAAGCTCAATTGGATCTGAGTAATAGGGAAACGAGTGAAGCGAAGACAACCGCAGCGTAAGTGCCCTTACTGGCTCTTTCTGTCAGTTGGCTGATCAACTCGTCAGTGGGCTGGCGGAGGAGCTTATTCGCCTGAGACGACTAATGAGGGAGCCTAAGAGACTGTCTTTAGAAGACGCGGCAAAGTTGGAGTAGGCATGCTATCAAGCAACCATATAATATCAGGTCTACCCCATATCATACCGCTTGTGCCATAATTTTGATATCATAGTACCGCACTGCAATGCGATAGCAGGTGCTCGGGCAGTGTTCTACACGGATGCAAGTGCTGTCACAAAACAACATTATGGATAGCTCGTTCGAAGAATTGACTACGCGCGACGCTCCTGCTTGGCTGCCTTTTTCTGCTTGTCGGCCTTGGCCTTTGCGATGTCGGCTCTGGGGTACTGTCAGAATAGGGAGGGCGACTGTGAGGGAGAGCATGCTTACTTCTGCTTGTCGAGAGCCAGTTTATCCCTCTCCTTCTTCGCCTGTGCCCCTTTCTTTGCTGCTTCTCTCTCCATCTGCGCCATGTAGATCATCTTGTCTTTGTTCAGGTTTGGAGCTAACAGATCAACTGGAATGTGGTCTCAGCAGGATATCTCTCAGACAAGCATAATGACGGCTCACCATCTTGCTGCTTCTTGTACTTCTTCTTCTTCCCATCCAGCTTGAGTGCCGCTTCTATCATTGATCGACGCTCCTCTGCGGCCTTCTTCTCCGCTGCAGTCTTTGCAGTGTCTGCTTTCGGAGGCGCGTTCTTGTCTCGAGTAGCAGCTTCATCCTCCGGTCCGCCTTCTACATAAGCGTATTGTCGCAATATGGCCTGCCGTCTAGCTGTCTCGATCTCCTCTGGAGTGAGTGTGGACAAGATCGTCTTCGGATCAGGCGGTGTAGGTGATCCTGCGATTGTCAGGGGCCTGGTACAGATTTTGGCGGAGATGCGCTCACTTTCGGCGGCTTCTTGTGCTCTGCGCTCTTCTTCCTCTGCCTGCAGCCGATCCCACTCGTCTACCACTTTACCCAGCGCCTCGTCGAGCTCAGCTTCGGGCAGCTCTCCCTATCGACAACAATGTCAGTAGATGTCGCGAGGTGCGAACAACAAGCAGACCCACTCCTTCGACAACACCCTCGAGCATTCCCCTTACGCCTTCTACCTTCTCACTCCGCTCTAGACCATCCTCCTCGACGAATCTCGACATGTATTCGACCTGCAAGCACGTCCCACACGCGTCAGAAGTAGTCGTCTACGATGTCTTTGACTCGAGCTTACATCATCGGAAGGTACTGTCAGTGACAGGAAAGCCAGCTGGGTCGAGAGATAACGCTCCAAGGCCTGGGAAGAGGACTCAGGCTGGTCACCCATAATGCAGGACTGGCAATATGTAAAATTTGTCAATTACTCGAGTTGAAGAGGTAGATGACGATCCATTTGCAATTCATGAATGGAGGCGATGAACGGAGATCTGAAACGCGAATTCACAACACATTCACACGCTGACTACGGGCTTCATGATATCCATTCCTTTTGAGCTATCCTCTCTTTCTCTCTCCCTCTCTCTCTCTCTCTCACCTTCCCATGTTCACTCTCCTCTGCATGATCGTATGTCTACTCATTTAAGTCTTCGCCTCTCGAGTCGACATCCGATCTTTCAAAACCGTCTGGATCATCGCCTACGGTTTGAATGACTGGCAGTCACGAGCGCCTCGTCCGTTCACGATATCGTCAAGTCCATCGGCGAGACAGGAGATGTACTCGAGCCTCTTGTAGACATCCTCATATCCTTTATACCTCTGGGTTTGAACGCTAGGTTTGGACAGCCAATCACTGTACTTCATCGACGCAAGGACTGCTGTCGCGGCGGCGGCAGCACAGATGGTGCCCGTCACATATGGCGAGCTACACAAGGATCTGGTGGTGCTGGCCGCGTCGCTCGCCGTAGTCGCGATGAGCGAAGCGGCAGGTCTTCGGTCAGCGCCCGACCACTGACTGGACGTACCGCAAACTTGCCAGACCTCTGCCCAGGTCTCGTAGTATGACGTTGTCTGAAGTATCGAGTGATCTTTGAAGGTTACTGACGGGGGACACGCAGAAAGTCAGCTCAAATATGACACAAGAGGATCGTACGAACTCGAGCTTCAGGGAGAAGGCGGAGGACTCGGATGATTTTTCAGCACTTCCGATCGAGGTCTGACTGTCGGGTTTGGGGCTCATGATGGGGTCGTGGAAAGTCTGGTATAGGCTTCGAATTGGTTGGAGTTGGGATGAGGGAATAGGGTGGGTTGAGGATGCCTACTATATTGGCAAGTCTAGCTGCCTTGGTCAGCGGGCTCCAGACATTGAGAGGAGATGAGGCAGAAAGGATGACCGAAGCTCTTGTCCGACTGTATGACTGTCGTCACAGCCCACAGCACTCGTGTTTCACGGGAGGCTGGAGAAAGGATGATCATCTCTGTGACATCAACCCTGCCACCTTCCGTCGAGCTGTTGAAACGCATTCCGCATTGGGGGCTGACGTATGAGACAGATGTGCATACTCGGCATTCGACGATTAATCGAGACTCACGCTCCTCCACGCCATACGACAGGGCCGCCGTCCCCGAGATTCTCTGCTGAGCCCCGGTCGTCGATGATGATGAAGCTCGAGTCAGCTAGTGAGCTCAGAACGAAGTCTCCGGCTTGGTACAGCCCGTACATCAGCCCAAGCCCGCCTAGTACTAGCGCCGCGTCACGGACAGTTCTTCTGGTCTCGTTCGTACGAGGGGCCGAGGTGGGAGAGCTGAGATACTAGTACGGATGTGGAGCCATCACTCACCTCTCTTGTCCCCAGATTCGAGCCAATGATGATCGGATCGAGGAAAAGACGGAAGGTTGCTCGCTGGGTCTGCTGAGCAAAGAGGCATCCTCTGTTGTCGCAGCTCCTGTATCAGCCTGCGCGGAGGCGACTGTGGTGAATTCGATCAATTCAGGCATGTTGTGCTGTGTCGAATGTTGATCGGGTAGGAAAGTAGGATGAGACCAAGAACTGGACCCAGGTAGTTCGCCCGCGCAAGTGTTATGAGGCTTTCGTACAAAGGATACGGGCGAAGGCGTCTCGTATGCGTAATCACCTGCTGAAAATGAGGGGTCAAGTTTGCGTCAAGAGTTGTCGTGAAACCACTCGACCGCACAAAGGGTATTCTTCGGTATACGAATTCCTCACCCATGTTGAACTCGAACAGATGCATACTCCTCAGCCATATGTCAAACGAGTCTTGGACCCCTTGTCACCGTGTCACTGTGGACAGACGAAGCGGTCCACCCAGTACTGGTTTGTCGATCAAATGAATTTGAATCGTATCGGTCTCTTCCACTTTATGACGGCCAGCGCTACCATGTACTCTACTCCAGTCCCCGCGGACGGGGTCTGAAGGAGTAACGGGTAGGCCAGTGCTTTTATAGATAGAATTGATTTGCGTTTGTTAAGGAAGAGGAGAGTGAGTGGAACGAAACTTGTAACTGCATGCAGCAGCAGCCAGCAGCAGCCTGCAGCTCTTTCGACGCACGGGATCAAATCGATCATGCGAACGCAGCTCTGAGGTGGGATTTATGAGCAATTGCAGGCCGCGCCACACTGACCAAAATCGGCGTTATGATCGGTGTTTTCTCAATTTCGGTCAGAAACTACGGTCGGGTGCGGACACGAGCCTGGCTGGTGCTCCTGCTTGCTGCCCGAAAAAAACCTCGAATCGTCAATCTCGACCTGCTCCTTATCCATCAAGTTTGTTGTAAACCTTCCCGTGAGTGATCGCTTGGATTCATCTTGCACTTGGCTAACCTATCGACTTATTTAGGACAACACAAAAGGGCAAGATGGTCAGTGGAGATGAAGCTTGGACGAGGAGATGGACGCTGATGTTGGATCAAAATCATTAGGTCAAGCACAACAACCAATTGCCAAAAAACCACTTCCGAAAGGACTGGCAGCGACGAGTGAAGACTTGGGTACGTGCGGTTGGCAGGAGATGGGAAGAACGGCCATTGATTTGTCCGTTGTGTAGTTCGACCAGCCAGGAAAGAAGAAGTCTAGACGAGTGGCCCGATCCAAGAAGGCCCTCGCTACCGGAGCCCAGCCCCTGCAGAAGCTGCGACCAGCTGTCCGATGCCCAACTCAGCGATACAACATCAGAGTCAGGGGTGAGCCACAGAGGATTTCGTTTGGAGTGGAGCAGATATGCGGGACAAGATCAGGAAGTGCTAATCCATACCCATAGCCGGTCGAGGATTCACCCTTGACGAGCTCAAGCTCGCTGGTATCAGGAAGAAGGAGGCCAAGAGCATCGGTATCACCGTTGACCACAGGAGAAGGAACAAGAGCGAGGAGGGACAGAAACTCAACGTTGAGCGTCTGCAGGACTACAAGAACAGACTAGTCGTCTTCCCCAAGAAGGCCGGCAAGCCAAAGAGCGGTGACGCTACTGTGAGTGTCCAGCTGGGAATGGGTCTTTTTGCGCGTCGCTGACATTGCCCAGGGCGACAACCTCACCGCCCACATCACCCGAGAACTCCCAGCCCTTCCATCCGCCTACACCGCCGAGGCTCCACGAGCCATTGAGGACTCTGAGAAGGAGTTCTCTGCCTTCACCACCCTTCGACAAGCCCGAGCCGACAAGAGGAACCTCGGCCAGAAGCAGAAGAGGGAGGACGCCAAGAAGGCTGAGGAGGCTGCTAAGAAGTAGACTGGATCACTCGAGCGTGATCTTGTCGATGGATGTAGTTTCTCCTCATGTACTTTTGGCTTTCGTGCGCGAGGATATGCACACGGATTTGACGAACGGGAAGGAGTTCTTGGACTCTATTTTTCAAAGGTTCATGCGCATGCGCCGGATGATGTGGTCCACAAAAAACTTGCGGTCTAGTATTGCAGAAAGCATCCTCTTCGGCTTTGCGCCTTTTTCGTTGGGACGGGCCAGGAGGCGATCGGCCGTCTGCAGTCTGCATCTGTATAGGGCAAGCATCTCATCGGTAAGACTGAGCAGGGCTCATGAGCAGTGTAAAGTATGTCAGATTCGTTCTTACAGTTGGCTCTGGTATGAGACCAGCCAGGGTCGCGCTCGGAGCCCCGGATGTCGGGTCGCGTTTTGAGTTCCCCAGCCAAATACGGACTCCCCCATTTGATCAATCCATGGGCTCATACTGGTGTTGATGTTGGTTCATAGACCTTTTCATTCAAGCTTTGTATACCCAGCATAGAGTAGAGCAGTGGCTCACGCGTATCTACCTTTCTTCCAATAGTTCTTGCAATCTTTAGCTCACTTCCAAGATGGCTCCCATGGAAAAAGGCTTCTCATGGTCCAACATTGCTGTTGGTAAGTCGGGCGAGATGGGACTTACAACACCCGTCACCTTCCCCAGTGCAGCGTGAGACGACTTGCTGACATCAGACAGGTGCCACGATGAACATGTTCGAGGTGACAACGCTCGGTCAACCCCTAGAAGTGCTTAAAACGCAAATGGCTGCGAACAGATCCCAGACGATGGGTCAAGCTTTCAACAATGTCTGGGCTAGAGGTGGTATCAAAGGCTTCTACCAGGGTCTGATCCCATGGGTGAGTGTCGAAGTGCTTGGCTACAGGAGATATGTCGGTCGGACTGATTCACACGGAACAGGCATGGATTGAGGCGTCGACAAAGGGAGCCGTGCTCATCTTCACCTCTGCTGAGATTGAAAAGTACGCGACCAGGTCGTTCGGCCTTAGTGCCGCCGGTGCCGGCATGCTCGGTGGTATCGGTGGTGGTATCGCCCAGGCGTATGCTACCATGGGTGAGTCTTGGCTGTGTTGACCACGGCGGGCCTCTAACCTGTTATAGGCTTCTGCACTTGCATGAAGACCGTCGAGATCACTCGACACAAGCAGATTGTCGGTGGAGCTGCGCCCGAATCGACATTCAAAGTGTTCATGGACATCTACCGAAGGGAAGGCATCGCCGGTATCAACAAGGGTGTCAACGCTGTCGCCCTGAGACAAGCTACCAATTGGGGATCTCGATTCGGTTTCGCTCGACTTGCCGAGTCCGGTTTGAGGAATATCAAGGGTATCAAGGAGGGCGAGAAGCTTGGCGCGCTCGACAAGATCCTTGCCAGTACCGTCGGAGGTGCTCTGGCCACTTGGAACCAGCCTATCGAGGTTGTCAGAGTCGAGGTGAGTGCGATTATGTTGTTGATGAACAGAGCTGACCTTGCGAACAGATGCAATCTGCTATCAAATCGCAAGACCCTACACGACCAGCAAAGAAGACTGTGCTCAACACACTGTCTTACATCTACAACACCAACGGACTCAAGGGACTGTACCGAGGTGTTGCTCCTCGAATCGGACTAGGTACGTGTTGCTAACCGGATGAGGTTACGATTAGCTGACACACTGTTCAGGCGCATGGCAGACCATCTGCATGGTCAGTTTCGCCGACTACGTCAAAGCTTTGTGAGTGGATATGTCCATTGCACGCTCTGCCTTGGCTGACCAGAGCACTCCCAGCATCGCCGGCACCCCGGCGTAAATGTCCGCGTGAAGAACAGCCGTCGCCAAAAACGTCGATAGACTCGGATCATTTCTCACAACACCGCAAGGGGTGGCATCTTTCCTTCTTCAAATACTGTATATATCCATCATGACTTTCAATAGAGCAAAATCGTTCATACTCCTGATAGACAACACGGGATGATCATATCATGCGACCACGCGATGCTGCTCTTCGGAACAACGGACGCGAATTGATCCCGCTCGTTTCACAAAGACGGTCAGCGCGTCCTCGAGCCCAAACACGGGCAGGGGTTAGATACACTCACATCCCCATCCATCTCTCATTCATCTCAAGCAGCATCAGCTCGCTCGCGGCCAGGTCTACACAGAGCGGGAATCGTATCACGCTCTTTCATACCCCAGCTGAAGTGACTGGCTACATCGGCGTGAGTGTTTGCCGCTCAGGCTTGGACGTGTTTTGATGGCAGGCTCTCGGGGCTGGTCAGCTGGGACGATCGCTGACGTATCGCTTCCCTGGCTTGCTCCTCTCCCTTCGACTTACAACCTCCCTTCTTCATCATCCTGCTTCTCCGCTACCAAATACGTGGCCTATACCCATCGGCTTGGCATCTCGTTTCCAAATCTCGACGACACGATACAGATCCAGGTACAGGACCGCTCCCATCAAAGAACGGCTGGCCATCTAAGATCGACCTCGATCGACACCATCTTCTCGCCTTGACAATGGCTTCGCAAACTCTACGACCCCACCGATCCCCTTCTCCCTCCCCAGCCACCACACCGGTCAACCCAGTCAACCCGGCAAAGCTGACCAGGCAATCCCTGGGCCCTCCTTCCAGCACGAGTGGCGCAGCCAAAGGATTCGCCGGCCTGGGCATCAGCAGTCCAGGACTCGGTATAGGTTCAGGTCAGCCTCGACACGTTTCCTCGAGCGTGGCCCTAGGTGGGAATGGTTCGACAAGGGAGAGTCTCTCGCCAAGACCCAGCATGGGAAATAACAGAGCGGTCAGCGGTAGTGCCGCTGGCTATTCGGCCAGACCGAGCTCAGAGTTTCTCCCTGGCGGTATGAGAGGCGAGGCAAAGACTCCAGAGGGTGGGCACAAACCAGCACAAGCATTGGCTTCAACTGACCCGGTACCGTAGCTGAGCAGATTGACCAGTGGTTCAAACACCTCGCCAGCTGGGAGGCCACTCTCGAAGAGATGGCCGCCGCGTCGACCGATCAGAACTTTACCGAAGAGCTCGGCGCCATCGAGCAGTGTGAGTATACGAAACTCTTCTTGGATAAAGCTAAAGCCATGCAGGGTTCCGGGTGCTGTCAGAGGCAGAGCGTACCGCTGCGCTGTATTCTCTCCTGCAACACTCGACGCCCGTTCAGATCCGATTCTTCCAGAGCGTCCTCCACCACATGGCTCAGTCGGATCCGATGACAGCTCTACTCTCGCCCAACCCGGCCAATGCGGGAGGCATGGAGGCCAGGCTGTCATCCTATGGCCTGAAATCACCTTCAGCTGGCGGCGGATCAGGTTTTGCTGGATCGCCAGTGGTCAACCAGTTCCTCAACCCCGAATCCGCCCTCGATGCCAATGCCGCTGCGATTGCGAACAAGAACCGGCTCAAGCAGAACAGGATCTCCGCTCCGGGAACGCTGCAGCCTCACGATCGATGGCAAGGACAGCTCGATCAAGTCATGGAGCGAGGGACATCGCCAGGTGCCGAATCGACGACCTCTAGTCGATCTCGATCTCCACAACCCGACGTGCGACCCAAGTCGACCATATTCGCCGGCAAGGACAGTCGATCCCCGCGGCTCTCTGGCGAGGTGGGACTCGGTCTGCATCAACCTGTTCCGGAAGCGGCTTCACCAGCTGCTTCGCCGTTCTTGGGCAACCCGTCTTGGGCGAGCATGGCAAATACTCCAGTGGCACCCATGTTCACCGACCCCAAGATTGACGGCGTGGCTGCCGCGCTCACCAACATGGCCAACATGCAGAACCTCAACCAGAATCGCATAGCACTGGAGGACCCGAGAAAGTACCGCAGAGCAGGCGCTGGAAATGGGGATCGAAATGTCTCTGGGCAGTACAATGACGACGGCGATCTGGTTCAAAACTACTCTCGGCAACCTGGACGAGCGACGTCCCCTCTCGCCCCTCAAGGCGGCTTCCCCAACCAAAATTGGGCGACCGCTCGCTCTCCAGTGCTGGACCAGTTTGGCCTCAGTGGTCTGGGCATTGGAGGCGCTGATCCAAGTGGTCTCTCTGGTCTCAGCATGAGCCTCGCGCAGCTCGGCATCAACCCCTTGGCCAATGCCAACCCCGCTCAGATCATGGCTCTTGCCCAGGCTCAAGCGCAACAACAGCTCAACACAGCCGCCAGCTTTGCTTCTGCTGGCTACGGAGGTTCGCCTGGATTAGGCTACGGCAACAACCGAGCGCAATTCCCTCGGGGCATTCCGCCTGGCCGCCGTTCGCCCATGCTTGGCAAGAGCCATTCTCCGACTCCCGATCGACCGAGCGCCACCACAGGTGGTGGTGCTGGCGGAGGTGCCGGAGTCGCTGGTCCCGATGATGTGGATATGAAGATTCTAGAGGATGTGTCCGGATGGCTGAGGGTTCTTCGTCTGCACGTGAGTCGAAGTGTCTGCTCGTTGGTGAATCAGCTAACACGTTCTGCAGAAATACACGACCAACTTTGAAAAGTCCAATTGGCGCGATATGATCATGATGAACGACAACGACTTGCAAGACAAGGGCGTCAATGCGACTGGAGCTCGGAACAAGTTCCTCAAGGTGTTTTACAATGTCAGGACCAAAGAAGGCATCAACCATCCACCAGGTCAGGAGGAGTATGCGCCTGGAGCGAAGAAGGACGACGACAAGTGATGATGTTTGACGTGAAGGTGTAATGAGGTGTTCCGGGAAGATCGAGTCACAACCCGCTAGGCGGGTGACAGGACCGTACCTCCGCAAGCTCGATGTGTGATCACCCTTGGCTCTGAAGATCTTTGCATGCTTATATGTCCATAACGTATCTCGATGAATGACGCACGGTTTGAGGATTTCGCAACAGGTCGCAACGCGCTAGGCTGTCGCGATTTGTTTGGTTCCAGCGATCGGTTACGTCGGCATCTCCCGATCGATCATGGCATGGCGATAACATCATCGCAAAGATGAGGCGAGAGTCACATATAATGGCCCTCGTCGCCTGTTATGAAGCTGAAGAGTCTGGTCCTGCTGTTCAGCCATCGCTACTGATAGTAGAAATGGCACAACATACAGAAGCTGGACGGCCGACCGACCTCGAAAAGCAGTGGGCTCCACTGCGGCGTGAATCGCCTGACCCGACTGCACCCTCTACACCTCCCTTTCCAGTACGATTGGGTATAAGCCTTTTCACCTATCCGGCCCTACTCCTGACACTCCTGGTGGTACTACCATACACTGTCATCAAGCACATTACAGTGGGGCCGCCTGCCGACTGGATGCCATTATCGACACATTTGGAGGGACGACTGGTGTATTGGTCTGGGAAGCTGGTGGACTCGGCATACCTTCCACCACAAGACAAGGAGGAAGCGGCAGTGCCTTCCAACCTGCCTCTCGAATGGGCGAAAGAGGGCAGACGAGGTGTAGATGTGGAGAAGGTGATCGTTCCGAAACTCGAGACAAAGTATAGAATGGGTCTTGGAGAGATCCGTGGAGTGGAAAGCGAAGATCGACCTGGCTTTATCCTCACGCCCCGAGAGCTCAAAGCTGTAGGATCGGGCACTGAGCTAGCCGAGGAAGGCGAAAAGGTGATCATGTATCTCTTCGGAGGGTGAGTGCTGGAGAAATCACGCGAGACTTGAGCTAAAGTCAGACTTAGAGGGTATGCATCAGGACATCCTGTCAAATTTCCCTTCCCATGGCAAATGTCCAAAGTCCTTTGTACCAGACTATTCGGTGTGAATTATCGCAAGACACTGTCCTCAGAAACTGCATTTCCAGCACCTATTCTTGATGCGCTGGCGGGATACCTCTACCTCACCCAAAAGCTGCGCTTCCCATCAAGCTCGATCATCCTCTTGGGCGACTCATCCGGTGCGCATCTCGGCCTGTGCTTGTCGCAACACCTGCATGATCTGCGGATAGCTCAGCCGGGATACATCCTCCTGACATCGCCGCTTGGTGATGTAAGACGGGCCATGCCGTCCAGAGCGGAGTTTGCGGGTGTGGACATACTGGCAGAAACGATGGATGCGAAGCCGCTCCACTCGGCGATGAGGCATTATACCGATGGAGCCAAAGACCAACCTGCTTTCTCACCGGCGAGGAGTCGGAAGGGGGATTGGACATTTCTGCGGGAGGAACAGGTCAAAGTGTATATCATGGTTGGTACCAAGGAGATTCTCCGTGACGATGGGTTGGCGATCGTCGAGGCGATGAAGCGCGACGGAGTCGATGTCACGCTCAGAGAAGTAAGTCAGCTTTGGGCAATAGCCTAAGCGGTAGTCGCTGATGAGGTTCATAGGACGTCGGCGGGTCTCATTGCGGTCCACTAGCTCAGTGGAAGGGTTCGAGCGCATGGCAGGTCTGGCAGGATGACACCAAGCGAATAGTGCAGGGACGACGATACATCGTAGAGGATGCAGATGAGGCTTGATGGAGCTGCCTTGGATTCGCGTCAGGATCGAGGCTTCACGAGGCGCTATCAGTGTACGGGGAGGTTAGTGGTACGGTTTTCAGTCATATTAGAGAGTACGCAACTCATTACTCAGCTTCCTCAAGGTCTGAGGTCATCCTCTTCGCGCCTCATGCGCATCAACCGGTGGCCATCACAGAGCGTATTGGCTGCGTGAAGATCCTGGCAATCTGACGAGTCGACGAGGGCGATGACCGAGCATCACAAGCTCACTAGAGTAGTTTGTCACTCATGCACCGTGGACGAGCGACCTTTGCGCGACTGTCTTTGTATGGGTTACGGATAACTCCGTTTAACGCCGGCATGTGGCACGACTGATTGGGTGCGGCTGTGTCTACATTTTCGAGTTGCTGAACTCGAAGTCTTCCCTTTCTCTCATGCCCAGCAGGTGTGTGACAGTGTGGCTATCGTGTGGCCATGATGCTGACGATCTGGTGTTCCTTCAGCTCCAAGGTCACAATGCTCGTCAAAAACGAGGGAAGCAGCAATGGTGAGCTTCAAGGACAACCCACGCCTAGAGCCAAGCTGACCATCTTCCCCAGTTCTCCTTTCTACTCATGAGCGGGATAAGGTCCTGGAATTATAACCCTCGCCTCTTCACTCTCGAAGAGGTCTAACGATCCGAAAGGGATCCTCTTGGTCTAATGACCAGTCCCACCCGACCAGAAATGCGTCCTGTCCCTCCCCAACTCTGGCTCCCGGGTCAGATGAGAATCCTGAGATGTGCTCGTTCACCTCCTTCGGGTTGTAGGATGAGCATGGAGGACATGGTGCGGATATGGACTTGGCAGGGGTGAGGAGGGTTGCTTCGTATCTTGTTCCCGGAAAACGGGTGTCTCCATCAACCCTTACGAGCGTTGTTGGAGAAAGTGTTGTTGGCAACAGCAACCCAGATACCGAGAAGCTTTAGTGCAATTTGGTGACGTCTCCACGCTTCCTTCTAGCTCTCGGGCGAAAGGGGAGCGAAACCCTTTGACAATTCTGTCAGAGGGGGAGATAACTCGATCAGGACTACTCTGGGACTGCTGGGTATCAATATGGCCTCTTGGCCTAGATCTGTAGTGACGCGAATGCAACTTGATCTCTATGTCAATCGCCGTCTCGAAGCAAGGCCGGAGACTATTCGTTACAGGCACACAAGGAATATAGAAGTATATCATCACGCATTCTTCACCTCTATCATCCACTACAAGCTGATCCAAATCCATTATGCAGGTGGGATGAAGTTGGGAGCAGAGCCAGACACGGCAACACCTGGGATGCTGGTTGCGTTGGCTCCTGGGGCAGAGTCGTCAAGCTTCTCAGACGTGACACCGGTCGGCGCAACGCCGGTCTTCTTCTTCTCGTCCTACATGAAGTCAGAAGATAGATAGACAACGAACAAGGTCTCACTCACGGCAATCCGCCTGGCCTCCTCGTGAACATCGAGAACCTGCTTTTGCGTGGTGGTGTAGAATTGGTGAACTCTGCCAGGGGATGATCAGTCTATGCAAGAACGAAGCAAGCAGCAATCACACTCACTTGGACCCGATGCCAGTGCCGATGGCCTTGTTATAGTAGTCGGTGAACTTGTTGGAAACACCTCGGTTCTGGTCGACCTCTCGGGTCTTGGCGATAACAGCGGCGGCCTGCTCGTTGATCTTGCCGGAGACGGTCTTGTCCTCGCCAACGACCTTGTTTCCAACAGTGTGGTCCAAGGAGTTGAAGAAGTTGAGGAATCGAGACGAAATGCCCTGTTTGTCTATGAAGGGGTTAGATGATGGAGGTCCTAATAATGATCAAGCCGACTTACGGTCAAACTCGATAGCTCGCTCGACAATGTGGTCTCCGAGAACGTAGCCGTGGGCGAGGTACTCGGCGACGATAGCGGCCTTGACTCTTATCAGCATATTTCTCATTGTATGGGCTTGATCACTCACAGCTGGCTTGTCCTCTTGGCTGATCTCGCCAGCGGCACCGGGGATACCGGATCCGATGGGGGAAGCACCCGTGGATCCAGTTGGCAGGACCGAGGCCTTTGGCTCGGCATCAGAAGCAGAGGTGACCTCGAGGTGGGCACCGTCAAGCGTACCGCCGTTCAGCATCCTAGTATGAGATTCAGCAAATTACCAAGAATAACGAGAAACTCTATCACTCACAGAGACGTCCTCATGGCGCTGAGCTTCTCAAAGGTGATGTTGGCGGTGCTTCCAGTCTTCTCGACCTTGACAAGCTTTCCGCAGAAGGAGAAGAAGTCGTGCAGCTTCTCCTCTGTCGTCTCGGCGGCGAGACCGGCGACATGGATGGTGTATCCTGGGGCGATGGAGGCGGAAGTGGAAGCCATTGTGATTGATTGTGTTTTGGGGTGTTTGGTTGAGTTGCTTCAGTTGATATATTCTGTAGGGATACAGTAGATGTTCAAGATGGAAGATGGTAAAATTGCTATACAAGAAAGAAAGAATGGCGTCCGAGGCCACAGCAGAAGCGGCCGCCACGGCGGAGCGGAGCACGCAGAGAGCTCGTCGATACGTCATCACAAAGTGACGGAAGCATTTCGCATCGCAGCAGCGCAGCCAGGGGAAGAGATAAGGACTCCGGTCTCGAGCGGGAGTCATGCATCACTGATGCAATGGTCTGCACGGTTCATATAGAGTACATCGAGTCTAGGACGTGAATGCAACGCAACACTGTATGTTACGACTGAAACATCGTTCCCGCTTGATTTTCATGAATAGGGGACTCTCCTGCCTTCGCTATCGGCTCGCTGTCTGCAACGACTTCTTTTGAGATGACTGCTCCCCGGTCGTCCAATGCTCGTCCTTGCTGCCCTGACAAGGCTGTCACCTGTCTCAGTGTTGCGATCCTCGAGGCTATCGCTTGGCATTTGCTGTAAATCGATGAAGACTCAGCTCGAGTCAGAGAATCCCGGTCACAGAACTGACCTTTTGAGATCCGCTGTTTGTTGCCTTCGGGTTGCCAGCTGCTTCTCCAAGAGCATCACCAATGTCGCCTCGGACTAGGTGTGGAATCGAAGATCAGCGGATATTCACGCTACAACGAAGGAAGAGATTCTCACCTGAACGCCGCGAAGCTGATTTGCCGAGACCATCATTGTCGCAGCCAGATTGGACAAATGCTGGATGTACTGATCGCCCTGGTGACCCCAAGGCGATGCCTCAAACTCGCCCGGCGTTCGTGCAGTCGTGGTCAGAGAGTCGACCAGTAGTAGCAGGGTATGTAGGAACGAGTGTAGAAGCGGAGGCAGCGACGTTTGAGGCGGCTCGTCTGGGTCCACCCATGGAGGTAGGCCTATATCTGATGCGGTTGGGATATTCGAATCGATCTGAGGGATATCAGCGGACGTTCAGTGAAGAGCAGCGTCTTGAAGAGTCCCCCATGAGTCAAATCCCAGGCGCTCAAGAGGGCGACTCACACTGTAGGGCTGTCCGAAGCATAACCACTTTCCTTCTTCAACCACCCAATCACTCCTTGGCTTTGCCAGCGATGCTTGTAATTCCGCAAGATCCCTTCGATCATCGTCGTTCAAGTCTTCTAGCGCCTCTGCTGCATCCTCCTCCGTGTCCAATGTGCCGTTGTCTTTACTGAGACCGGCTTTGCCCTTGGATGTACCGCTTGGACCAGCCAGCTCGGTATATCTTGCGACGTTCGCATCAGTGAACGCTTTCCAGTATGCCGGGGGTGGGGGAAACAGGGTATTAGCCAGTTCTGGGTTGCCCCCAGGCGCTTGCCCCTCATTGCTCATGTCGCTGCTGGTATCTGTTGGTTTCGCATGCTGGACCAAAGTCAAAGCCGTAGCGCATGACCTGTCCGTTCACTGGAGTCCTGGACCGCAAGCACAAACAGAAGACGGAAGCAAATTCTTGGATCATGGCGAGCTGCCTGGCCCTGGATGTATGAGATGCCAGGCTATGCCAGGTGCAGTCTGAAGCTCGTTGCAGGTATACATGCCAGATGTTACAGTGATATGGTACAAGTAGGTCGTGAACGGATCTGAGAGTCCGTGCGAATGCCTTAGACTAGTAGAACAGAGTTGATACATCCATCGTTCTCTGTGGTGAAATCGTCAGCTGGACGTAGGACTGGAGACGACCAGGCAACACACCTGGGTTGTTGGTGATCTGCGCATACTCTAAGTGTCGTGGTCAGCACGTTTCCGCAGATGGCAATTCCCTTCAGGCCCATGGACAATTCGGTATAACGCTGGCAATCGGCAAGACGATTCTACTCACTGGACCAAACGACCTTTCCACCCGTAGTGACCATACCCAGTTCACTGACATTGACTTCCACGATGGTACCTTTTGTCAAGACACCCAAAGACGTATACAACGGCGACTGAGGGTTCTTCTTGACGCCAAGGATGGGTAGTTGGAAGGTGGTTTTGAGCTCGGCTGAGGGAATGTCAGCGGCGGTACGACAGTTCCTCGGACTGCGACTCACGATGTGTGACGTTGGCCTTCGTCATACGCTATGTTATGTCAGCTCTGATCATGTAGCGGTGTTGTATGACATACTAAACCCATAGGTCGAATGAAACGCTGCAGGAGATAGTCAGCTGCACGCTCTAACACCGAAACCTCCTCTGCTCACCTCCAGCTTGACAGGCTTTCTCGTGAATCCCTCTCCGACAAAGGTCGCCTTGTTGACCATTCTCTTCCAACTCTTCGTCTTCCTTGCACCAGTCTTGATGACTTTGAACATCTCCTCTTCGGCGATACCCCTGACTTTGGGCAGAGGTACAGAGTACTTGGCGGCTTTGTCCTTTCTCCTGTCTTTGATGGCTGAACTGAGAGCTTTGGCGTCCTGAAACCGAGTCAGCGCATATCCAACCGGGCAGCATCCCGACTTACCCTCTGTCCCTCTCTGTCCAGCAGATACGCGGGCAGGGCTCCTTCCTTGACAGCTCCATCATCCTTCTGCTTGACATTCCTCTCGTCGTGGGCCTTCAGCGTCTTCTTCATCTGCACCTTCTCAGCGTGTCGCTTGGCGTGGTGCATCTTGGCCTTGTGTCCGACCATCTTCTGCGTATCGGCAGAAGCCTTGTGAGCTTCTCGAGCGGTTCTCTTTCGCCTGCGTCGTTGTCAGAACTGCACCAAATAGTAGACATGGCTCGGTTCCACTCACTTCCTCTCCTCATGGTCCATTCGTCGACCGTGTCGACGACGGTGCTCGTCCATGTAGTCATTCTGTAAGAGGTCAGTAAGGGTGGAGGGGAAGGAAGGGGCTCATATGACCGACCTGAGGCTACAGAAGGAGGAAAGTTAGCGGATACACAGGTCTCTGAGTCTCATCTACCTACCATATTGGCTGTGTTCTTTCCTCAGGTAAGTAGCAGTAGTGTTTGGCTCAGTGATAGCCAGGTTGACGTTGAACACCTTGGTCGCTTTGAAGGTTTTGCTGATCATGCGAGCGGCAAAAATACAAAACCGAAGTGTTAAACTTTTGATTCCGTCGGATCTGAAAAAGTTGACATCCTGCTGTTGCTGCTGCATATAGTGTACATGTATGCAAGCTGAAACAGCACGACTACTTGACTTCACATACGAACAGCAAGCACCATGGGACTGTCGGAGCGGAAGGTGAAACGTGAGTAATGATTTGTGGTACAAATGTCTCCCGTGACCGCGTTGACGCTGCTCCCAGAACGCATTGGGGCGGATCCGAGAAACCTCTCATGGGCCGGCAACACGGACAGATTTTCATACAAGCATCTCTCGAATCTCGGCTGGTCGGGTTCGGGTCTGGGATCAGGTGGTGATGGGAACCCGAATCACATCGCGGTCGCGCGCAAGGTCGATAATGGAGGTATCGGAATGGGAAGGGCGAGAAAGGAGGGCGAGGATAACGCTGCTGGAGCCGGTCAAGCGGGTCGGGGATTGGAGGATGTGCTACGGAGACTAGCTAGTGCTACAAACAGTCCTAGTGCAAGCCCTAGCCCTGCGCCGGAGTCACCAGTCGCCGAGGGCGAGGAGAAGAAGGAGGTCAAATTGAGGAACAAGGTCGCGTGAGTCAAGCTGAGCTAGACTACGTCAATATCAGGCTTACACCTCCATCAGTTCGAGACAGAGGCATCTGCTATCGAAAAAGATGGCCTCTCAGTCATCAGCAGCTCTAGCTGAGATCCTTGGAGTCCCCGTCTCTTCCCTTCCAACTTCGCCTGCTCCCTCATCGCCTTCGCTTCCCGCAACACCCGCCCTCGCCACACCGCCTGTCGATGCAGATGCCAAGCCATCTGAATCATCACGAGACTCGGAAGAGACGACCACCACATCCACACTCTCCGTTGCCGACTACTTCAGGAAGAAGATGCGGGAAAAGCTGGCCCAACGTCAAGCAGCGATGGCAGGGCAAGAGATGCCCGAACTCGCCGCAGACAGCCTGGCGAGGGTGAAAGAGGAGAAAAAGGTGCCTATCGGTGGAGCGGGCTGGGAAGGAGTTAAGGTCAAGTTCGAAGAGGCGGACAACAACGTCCCTTTGGCCGACCTGGGAGGAGACGTACAACCGGAAGCAGGCCCCAGTTCACCAACGGTACCCTCGGTCAAGGCCGAGCCCGAGCTAGACGAGAAGGCAGCAAAGCGAGCTAGAAAGGAGGCCAAGCGGTTGAGCAAGTTAGCTAAGGAAGCTTCCAAGTCTTCCATCGAGATCGTCGACGTCAAACCCGACATCAAGTCGATTATCGCAAATGAGAAGGCTGGCGACTCGGTCAAGGCGGAGAAGAAGTCCAAGAAGGAGAAGAAGGAGAAACGCGACAAGAAGAGTTCACTTGAGGTGGCCGGAGCTGCCGACGACAAGGCTCACAGAAAGGAGGAGAAGAAGAGGAAGCGAGCAGAAGAAGAGGAAGCAGCCAAGGACAGTACGACCGGCACGAAGGAGAGAAAAGTGAAGAAGGAAAGGTCGAGCGAGTAGACGCACGCGGTGGTGGACTGGATACATTCTGGTTGGTTTGGGGATTATGACTTAATGAGTGACGATGCATTCTATCTTTCGCGATTGGAGTTTTGGTTTAGTCGGCGCTCTGAGGTTCGGAGTTGTCTTACCTCCATGGGACGCCTCGTGGTCATTACTGGTTAGAGTGTCCGCTCAATCGCAGCTGGCATGGGTCGGACGGAACTGGGGTTGCGCGCGGGAGCGAGTCGACGATAGGACGGCTGGACACCAATTTTTAGTCGGGCGTCACGACTCACGACGTAGTCACGGAACTCATTCGCTCATACAGTACCAGACATGGTCCTTCGCTGATACTCGTACTACCCGTGGCTACTTGTATGAGGCTTTAAGTGACGAGCAGTCTCAGTTAGACCACATAAGAGCAGACCAAGATCAAGTGCGGCTGCGGACCACATCTGGCAGGATGCCGGTCAGACTCATTCCTATTGGTCGCCTTACATATATGCTCATGCGGATGTCACTGGATGCAGCAGCTTGGATCTCTTTGGATGCCCCTGCTCACATACATATGACTACATGTGATGCTCTTGAATGGGGAGATCCGAAGATCTTTACGACTCCCAAACTGACTCAGCGCTCGCAGGCCCGACCTTTGGAGAATCGACGAATGGCCACTGGGTCTAGATATCTAGGACGGTATGTCCTGGCTCCTGATGGGACGAGATCTAACGAGATGCATACTTCACATCTGACCTGAGGCCGTCTGTGAGGTAAAGACTGGTAAAGAGATGCGACTCGCCGCAGCTATCCCTGACCATCCCTTGAGTTGTCACAAATTTGTACCATTCGCACAGTCGGGTTCGCTTATGCTTTCTTATGGTGCACATGCGATTCGCACCTACCCCGATCCGCACGCGAGGATCGGCTTGCTCCTGATTCGCTCTTCACACTCGCACTCGAACATGTCATGTTTGCGAGTTGTTCCTCCGAAGTAAGGAGACATTCACGAGTCTTCGCTGCTAAAGTTCAGCGAGAGACAGTACTTGGGAGTCGACTGTCCGCATGTCATGGCAGCGGTGGCCAGCCTGGCGATGCTGGCCAGAGGCAGCCAGAGGTCTGCAGCGCTGCCGGCGTGCCGCAGCTTGCCGAGATCCGCCGCTGCCAAATCAGCTATTTCAAATGGCGGTCGAGGGAGATCGCTGAAAACCGATCGGTGGTCCTCGCTTCTAAAGCAAAAGTGTTAAGGCTACTCCCAGTCGAACGCCCGTCCTGAAAGCCACATAAGATAGAATAAGGTGCCACACGTCTCGGTGTTACCGGTCTGAGTTTGAGATGCGTTAACGCCGTAAAAATTGAGCGAACCGTTGGAGCTTCGCTAGCGACTACTTAGAATCCCCTCCGACCCCGCACATTTTCCCTCTTCCTTCATCAGTCCGAGTATCCTATCTCGTCGAAAAAACTCACCTCTACTACACCTAAAACACAAGGTGAGTAACTGCAACATCCTGCCGTGCTGTGGATGAAGACGCGCGGACAAGGAGACGCGTTGGCGATGTGTGAAGAGCTCTACGGGACGTTCGGTGGCATCTGCTTCACGACATGCTCGGCAGCGCGTTGGACTTGCTCTGTCATGGAGCGTCGGACCTTCGCCAGCAGTCTGTGGAGGAGTGCTGAAGGACGAACGTGCGGGCTCTGCGCTCGTCGCCAACGCGCTCTACGTGGTCGTTTCGCTTTGCTTCCTCGAATTCCTTTCACCTTTGACTGTTCCTTTCGAGCTCGCGTATGGCAGATCTTGAGCTGACCATGACCTCCTCTAGCCTATAACTTACAATGGGTAAAGTGAGTTGTCTAGCAGTCGCCCGCATCGCGTCGAGTGAAAATTTTCGCGATGTGTGGCAAAAGCTCTGAGCCGTTTCTGACTGCATTACCAACAGGAGAAGGGTCACGTCAACGTCGTCGTTATCGGCCACGTCGATTCCGGTAAATCCACCACCACTGGTCACTTGATCTACAAGTGTGGTGGTATCGACAAGCGAACTATCGAGAAGTTCGAGAAGGAGGCCGCTGAGCTCGGTAAATGTGAGTAGCGATCGTCGAGTCGCCTGTGCATCGCTGACCAAAACAGCCTCGTTCAAGTACGCATGGGTTCTTGACAAACTGAAGGCCGAGCGAGAGCGAGGTATCACCATCGACATTGCTCTTTGGAAGTTCGAGACCCCCAAGTACCAGGTCACCGTCATCGACGCCCCAGGTCACCGAGACTTCATCAAGAACATGATCACCGGTACCTCGCAGGCCGACTGCGCTATTCTCATCATTGCCACCGGTATCGGAGAGTTCGAGGCCGGTATCTCCAAGGATGGCCAGACCCGAGAGCACGCTCTTCTCGCCTTCACCCTTGGTGTCAGGCAGCTCATCGTTGCTTGCAACAAGATGGACACCTGCAAGTGGTCCGAGGACCGATTCAACGAGATCATCAAGGAGACCACCAACTTCATCAAGAAGGTCGGTTACAACCCCAAGACCGTTCCATTCGTCCCAATCTCTGGTTGGCACGGAGACAACATGTTGGAGGAGTCCACCAACATGCCATGGTACAAGGGATGGACCAAGGAGACCAAGGCCGGTGCTTCCAAGGGTAAGACCCTCCTCGAGGCCATCGACGCCATCGACCCACCCCAGCGACCCACCGACAAGCCCCTCCGACTTCCCCTCCAGGATGTCTACAAGATCGGTGGTATCGGCACAGTGCCCGTCGGCCGAGTCGAGACCGGTGTCATCAAGGCCGGTATGGTCGTCACCTTTGCCCCAACCAACGTCACCACTGAAGTCAAGTCGGTCGAGATGCACCACGAGCAGATCCCCGAGGGTCTTCCAGGAGACAACGTCGGTTTCAACGTCAAGAACGTGTCCATCAAGGACATCCGACGAGGAAACGTCTGCTCCGACTCCAAGAACGACCCAGCCAAGGAGGCCGCTTCGTTCAACGCCCAGGTCATCGTCCTCAACCACCCAGGTCAGATCGGTGCTGGTTACACCCCAGTTCTGGACTGTCACACCGCCCACATTGCTTGTAAATTCGCCGAGCTGATCGAGAGTGAGTTGTGATTTTGGTCTTCCTCCACTTCATTCACCTTGTCTGAAAATTCGCCACCCACCTTCACCTTTTGACTCCGTCTGTGGCGGGTGGCCTTTGTGGCATCCTCCTTGACTCTTCTACCTCTTGTGATTGACGCTGACTTGGTCCACCTTCTAGAGATCGACCGACGTACGGGCAAAACAATGGAGGTGATTTTTGGTCCCCTGTCATGTATAGAACCCCGCTGACCCACTTTAGGCCGCCCCCAAGTTCGTCAAATCCGGTGATGCCGCCATTGTCAAGCTCGTCTCGCAGAAGCCCCTCTGTGTCGAGTCTTACTCTGACTACCCACCACTCGGACGATTCGCCGTCCGAGACATGCGACAGACTGTTGCCGTCGGTGTCATCAAGTCTGTTGAGAAGACTGATGTGCGTTCTTTTCCTCCTTTCATTGCATCCGACACTGTTGATGTGATACCTGAGCTGACACGTTGTTCTCGTAGGGCAAGGGAGGCAAAACGTGAGTCTTAATTTCATCTCAATCTCGAAGTCTTCAGCTGACCCTTCCCTCCAGCACCAAGGCCGCCGAGAAGGCTACCAAGAAGAAGTAAACGACGTTCGACTCTCGACTCGTTCCTTTCTCTTCATTGCATCGACTCTTCGCTTTGTCTCTATCCATCGTTTCGTAGACATGATGACTATGCACTGCATGAGTCTACAACAGGAGACTTCCGGCCACTGAGTCTTGTCATGACTGTACGCTTACTTTATACACAGAAGTTCCGAGCATACAACCATCTAGACCTCATCGAGACACAGTCTTACTTAGCGGTCTTGCCTGACTTGCCTGCCTTCGCCAGCTTTAGCTGCTCTTTCCTCTTCTCGTAAGCACGCTTGTCGATGGCGGCTCTTTTGGCCTTGTAATCGGGATCGTGCTTTCGTCGTGCGTAATCCATTTTTTGATTCTGTCGCCTCAGCTCAACTTCTGCGGTCGGGGGACCCTTAGACTATCGGCTGGTCAGACTGAGTAGCACAGCCGGAGAAGAGAAACTCACCTTCGATCCCGATCCTTCTCCCTTTTGTTGACGGTAGGCTTGGAGTAGCTTCGTGTCTTCCTTGAATTGTTTGTTTTTGACCGGGTTGTGATGGTCGTTGTGTCGCTTTCGGCGAGTCTTGAGCGCCTCCTCCCTCTCCTCTTCGGTGATTCCGGCTTCGAAGCTAACGGTGAGGATGAAACCCTGGACCAGAGGCGAGACCGAGTTGGACCCGTAGTAGTCGTACGCCTCGTTCTTAGGCCAAAAGCTGAGTGCCGGGATGGGAGATCTTGCAGTGTGGTCATAAGCGGCGAATAGCCAATGTGTGAGTAGGGCTTCGATCAAGATAGAGTCCTGTCGGTGTCTGATGACCTCGTTCTCCGCCCATGGTTTTGGTCCAAGAGGACGGGTGAAAGCAGTCACAAAGTGTAAGTTGTACGAGTCCTTGGCTCTTCGGTAAATGGCGTTGAACGTGGAATAATCACTGTGCACGTCAGCGTCGTAATTACCCCCTGGCGACGAGACGGGGACTTACTGCTTTTTGGCAGCCATCTTCCACTCGTGCGACTGTCTCCTGCCTTGTAGCCCACTCTTGTCCGTTACTTTCTTTCCTCCCAGCCCCGTCGCGCTTCCCACATAGAGATGGTTGTGTTTACCCTCGGTTTGGGCGATTAGTACTTTGAAGTAAACACCAAACATGTCATCTCGGTCATCCCATCCTAGCGTCACCAAGTCCTCTATGCTGGGTGGGTTGTCCCCGATCAGGAGAGGCTTGAGTGCCGGGTGGACTCCTTGCATGAATGCTTTCTTGAAGCGGTCCTCTGCCCCTTCGACCGCCAGCCATTTCTTCCACAATGGTTGGACGTTGATTCGACTCGTTACGTGGGCATACACGATCTCGAATCTCAACTCGAGAACTTGATGAGGAGAGGACGACATGTCAATTGGAGGAGGGTAAGGTAGTGAGTAGATCGGTTGTGGTTATGGGTCGAGGAAGGTAAGTGATTTGAGCTTTGACCCTCATCAGTATGGAATCGCGTCTGGGCTGGTGTATCGCTCACTGAGTTAGGTGGTAGGAATGGCCAAGGATGGCAAGGTTGGAGGTAAGTTAGCAAGGCTCGCTGTGGGTCAAGTTTCAAAGGTAAGTGTATCCAGTGGTGAGGGGAAGGTGAAGAAGGAGGAAGAAGGGGAAGAAGACGCTACCATCCCCAGCTTATATCATCCCAGCCGAGTCGATCTGATGGGGATGGGTTAGGATGACTGGACCATGACCCGACGTCCTGAGGTCAGTGCGTGGGAAAGAACTGACCCCACCGCACGGAGCGTCGCGTCGGCCACGAGGAGGAGGAGGAGGATGACGAACCATGACGCGAGGAGGAGCCGCTGATCGGGGACGCGCGTCAGAGATGGTCATTGCGTCGAAAAACAACAAACAAGACGCGGACACGAGGCAGGAGGATGCCGTCGCGATCGTTCGGCTCGGCGCCGTCGGCGGAATCCGGAGTAAGCCGAAGAGGAGTTTCGTCTATGCATGCATGCATGATGCATGCACGAGTTCAATGCATCAGACCTTCTCTTCCAGCTCGAGTCACCCATCCTTCATGGCCACGCCGTCCTTCTCGTCCTTCCCCGACTGGGCCGCAGGACCGTCGAGCATCGACCAGAAGAAGGCGAAACGAGACCACAAGTCAGGTCGCGGAGACGAACATGACGAGGATAGAAAGAGGCGGAAGAGGGAGAGGTCGAGGAGTCGGGAGAGAGCTCGAATCTTTAGGGACACAACGGACGGCGCTGTGGTCAAGTCGAAACGGTCGGAAGCCGAGACGGAACGAATGGACAGGCGACGTCACTATCGACGAGAGGCGGAGGCACTCGTCTCAGGAGGCGATAGCTCGAGCAGACCCCATCGTTCCCTCTCACCCAGACCCGTCAGACCAAGGGTGGACACAGACGTCAGACGAGGCAATGGCGACAACGACTCACAGAGAGCCCTCCTCCCCACCAACCGCCCAAGACTGGACGTCAAGGATGCCTTCCGCGACACGACTGGAGATGTCTATGCAGCACGGTACGCTTCATCCTCATCGCACGCAGCTTCACGCTATCACCGTGACGGCCGGAATTGGGTGCTTGGACTGAACACGGGACTCAACATTGTGTCCAGCAAGGATAGGACCGAGAAAGGCGTGGAGATTGCTCCAAGAGGAACTCGGTCCGCGCCTCGATATCACAATCGTCCATTGGAAGGAGCCAATGAGCACTTACAGAGGCTCCTGCTAAGGGCAGGTGGACAAGACAACGAGGACTTTCTCGACTGGGATTACATTCCGTTCGGACATCGACGTCGTCTGAAGGACGATGACCCAGAGATGCCCTCCTATCGCAATATCGATAAAGATCCGGTCGATTCTGACGACGAGACGGAAGAGGCGGATGATGCCCTTGAAGGCGTGTCCACACTGGAGCAGGATGTGCGGAAAAAGACAGCTGAATACGACCGACACCTTCGCCTACACCCCGACGACATTGACGGGTGGATCGCATATTCTGTACTTCACCTCAGACTGTCACCCGAGTACACCGAAAAGAGCGTAGAGTCGGCATTGGATCCGGCCAGAATGCCACAGAGTCGATCCAGCGCCGAAGTGACAATATCGATTCTCGATCGAGCGCTGCAAGCTCACCCAGGAAATGCCATGTCGACAGCTCTGCACATTGCATACCTCCGAGCCGCGGAGGTATACTGGCCGGCCAAGGAGATGACCGCGAGGTGGAGAAAAGTGCTATACGAGCTCGAGAATGCCATCGGACGAGAACCTGGGACCAAGCTGGACGAGCGAATCATGGATGTTTGGCTGGGATGCATCGAGTGGAGGGAAGGACAGGGGTTTGGCAAGTCGGAAGGGGAGTCTGCAGGCGGCGTAGACGAGGTCATCGAGGTGTACATCGAGTGCCTGAAGGGGCTCGCTTCAGGGAGGTTACTCGGTGAGTTGATAGTCAGTTCAGACAAGGGTGTCTGATGGTACTGACGGAAATTTAGGTCACAGCAGAACCGCCACCGAGGAGAATCAGGTTTACCTGTTTCTGCGAGCGTGTCTCTTCATGAAACAAGCCGGTGAGCGGGACACAAAGTGAATGGCGAACAATGCTGACCTGGTCTGACAGGGTACGAAGAGCGTGCCACTGCGGCGTTCCAGGGTTTGATGGAGATGTGAGTGGTGACCAGCCTATACATGTGTTGATACTGACGTCTGCAGCACGTTCTTCAAGCCAGATCACCTACGCCCAACGGTTCATTCCGATGCTGGCTGGTTTGACCGCGTGCTGTCGGAGTTCGAAGCGTTCTGGGACATGGAGACCCCTCGATTTGGAGATGCCGGAGCGCACGGCTGGCGAAATACCACCAGCGACGCTGTACCAAGTAGCTCACCTGCACCGGCGCTAGAGAAGACGTCCTCCGACCCTTTCGAGGGCTGGTTAGAGGCTGAACAGCACGCCACTCTGTACCACAGTCGGCCCGGAAGAGCTACCGACATCGAGATCGAAGACGAGGACGACCCGTACCACGTCGTGCTGTTCTCCGACATTCAACCTTTCCTGTTCGCCGTACGAGACCCAGACGTCCGACATCAGCTGGTATACGCCTATCTTACGTTCATGGACCTGCCATTTTCGCCCCCCGAGGTCCCGACAAGCTCCGCCTCTGCCTCCGATCCGCATCTTCGAACTGCGCTGGTCACCAACGACGGATGTCGATCCAGCTTCTGGCCGCCTAATCGAACCGCGAAGCGACTCTTGTGGCAGACTGTGGGCGGCGAGCCAATGGAGCCTGAAGCCCAGCGACCTCTGGTCAATCCGTTCCAGTGCCCAATAAAATGCTGGGTCTCGGAGCGGGATACATTGTTTGCGACAAGTACCCGGTGGTTCAGGGATCTAGATTCTCAGCAGGTCGCGAATCTAGACGTCACGAGCATCAGGTGGGTGACAAGCTTGGAGCTATAGCTGATTAGGAATAGAAATTCGTTCGACCTACTGCGGCCGCTGATTCCCGACCCAAACTTCACCCTAGCGTACATTGCATTTGAAGCTGCAGTCGAGCCAAAGACGTGAGTCCAGCTCAGCCGTCTGATCGTGTTACTGACCTATGACTTAGAGCTATCAAGTCGGCGAAGAAGATATTGGCCGAGGACCGCCACAACCTGGTGCTATGGGACGGATACGCCAGGCTGGAGAGACAAAGGGGTAAAGTCGCCGTGGCGAGAACGGTCTACGCTACGGCATTGCGAGCTGCGATTGGCGAGAGGAGTCAGAAGAGCTCGGTGAGATCCGAAGACGAGTCGGAGCTGGTCGCAGGCTGGGCGGAGATGGAGTTCGAACACGACGAGCCGAGAGCACTGGCTGTGTTGTTGATCGCCGCAGGAGTAGACCTCCAGAACCTCGGTGAGTGAAGTGATCGTCAACAGAATGCCGATCGCTAACACGTATTAGATGGCATCGCCGAACAAGCGGATAATTTCACCCGACCGCCTGCTATTTCCATTCTGAGATCGAGACAGGTGAGCGAGGCATCCAAGCACCCCTTGACTGCGCTGACGACCACAGCACTACGCTTCTCTGCAATACCCTATGAGCACGAGCGATCTGACGACTAGCACCCTGTTCCACTATCTAGTCGACGGGGTGGACGCAGCACGAAATATCATCATGGGTCAGCTCGGCAAATTACCGCCCCACAGCTTCTACGCGGAGCAAGCACATCAACTACTCTGCAAGATACTATACATCCACACATCGAGACACGCGACACCAGCCTCGCTCGCGCGTGACGCCGTTGAATTGGCCATTCGATCGTTCCCTAACAACACCATGTTCATGTCACTCTACCTCTGGGGCGAGATGGGTGGCAGAGTATATGGGCGAGTACAATCGCTCATATCGCAGCTGTCCACTTCGACGGATGCTGGAGTGGTGGGACATATCTGGGCCGTATGGGCCGAAGCCTTCTCCGCACATAGGACTTTCTGGGATCAAGGTGGCGGCGGCGCAGAGAGAGTCAGGCAGGCTCTGGGCAGAGCTGTGATATCGAAGTCGTGAGTCCAGCTCCACACTGCCGATGCGATGCTGATCAAGTGGCAGAGGGAAACATAGTGTGCTGCTGTGGAAGCTGTACATTGAGTTTGAGACTCATATGCGACGATTCAGCACGGCCAAGCAGCTCTGCTACCGGGCTGTAGCAGCCATCGGAGGTTCCAAAGGTGAGCTCCGCTGATTCGTAGGCCATTGAGCGTCAACTAAAGGGTTTCCGTATAGACCTCTACTTGATGCCCTATACCGCCGCGCTCAGACCACACTTTTCGGCTCGAGAGCTTTGCGACTGGGCAGAGCTCATCACCGAGAGGGGCATCCGAATCCGCGTGCCATTCGAGAATCACTTTGAGACTCGACACGACGAATCGATTCTGAAGCTACCAGAGGATGAAGAACCAGTGGAAGATGAACTAGCGTTCTTGGGGGAGATTGACGGTGCAAAGCCTTATCAATGAGCATCTGCGCCTAGTTGTATTCGTACCATTTTACGATCAATGCATGTTGACGACAGCCTATCGCATGATCTTGCCCAGGCTGTTTCGGACCAAACCTCCGACCAGCTGACCGCCGATGCCTCCGAAACCGAAACCCATAATGTTCCCACTTGACAAGGCCGAAGAGGCCCAACGCTGCTGAGCATCTCTGTCGGCGTAGGTGAAGCCGAGTAGATTTGACAAGTTGAACACTAGTGCTAGCAGGACGATGGGTAGGAAACTTGCGGGCCGTCAACAGCTGTTCAGGCATATACATGTCGTACTCACGACACGTTGAACTTGAATAACGATACGATGAACAGAGCTAGCCAGCCAACGGGATAGGCATACAGAGCGATCTAAGCGAGTGTTAGTGGGAATGGAGGAGTAGGGGACTGAAGGACTCGTACCCAGAACATCCTGAGGATCACGGTCAGCGAGCATACTTTCAAGGACAAGAGATCACTCACTTGGCATCGATAGGATTTGCAGGTCTTGACGGCTATAGAACAGTAGTGTTAATGCACAGAAATCATGACGTTTTGGAAATCCGGCATGACCTACATCTCGAGACTCGAACACCCAAGAGCTCTCTCCCTCGTCGTCTACCTCATTCCAGTATCTTAGTCCTACCAGGGTCCGGCCAGCGACATTCTATAGCAATTTCAGCGGCAAACGAAGAGATCTTAGCAGACCACCGACCCTGGTGTTCCAAAAGTCCAGCGAAAGGAGCACGACCACGAGTACAATCTGGAAGCAGGATCAGTACTGGAGTCGCCAACCCTCCTCGTTCACTCACACTAAGGACGTAATTATCCGTGACTAAGCCAGGAGGTTCAGTCGTTGTACCCTTTACAATGAATGACACTACTCACATAGACCGCATAAAACGTAGACCGCGATAGCGGCCGAGCGAAAGAGATAAAGGAACACCAGGGACATTGGATGTGATGATTGTTTCAATATCCCAGCCTTATCGATGTTAGCATATGTGGTCCCCGTACGGCTAGACATCATAGGCTCTCACTCACGATTCCTCCCTCCTCTGGGTTCCCCCCGGATCCTCCTGACTGAGTGCCGGGAACGAGAACGACAGGATCCCTCCGGCCTGTATTGCCAGATCCTATGTTACCGCTGGGCGTCGTGGATGGGACATCCTCGTCCGCTTCTATAGTGCCCGATAGTAGTGGTGCTGATGACGCCATTTCTGCAGGACTCGTGGGACCCAATGGTTGTAGCTGAACTGACTGCCTATCAACATTACACTCTACACCAATGTAAAAAGTACTGCTCTGACTCTCGCAGTGCACACTGCGCGCAATGCTCGAACTCTGAAACGCGTACTGACGGGATCAAATTGTTTACGGGTCGCATAGTGGGCAACCTATACCTACAGGTCGTACTTGGCTATAGATGCCTACTGTAACAGTACACAGACCCGGTCACTGATCACCTCCTCAATGGTCTATCCCGATTGAAATGCTGCTTCGTTATCATGACATTGCTTGGCGCCTGAGCCTGGGATCCCTCAGACTGACGAGCCGGTCGTCGATCTTCCGTCGACAGCGGGCGTTTCAAGGCACTGCCGACAGGTGGTCGTGATGCTGTCGTCGATGGTCTCTCTGAAGGTTGTTCTACGGGCTGAGGCGTCGGTGGCGACGATTTGGCTTGCGCTATGCCCATCCAGTATCCTGCCCAATACTGAGCCGTCATGGCGTATCCGTATGCTTCGTTGGCAGAGGTATGTTGAGCGTCGTGCGTGCCATAGCTGGGACCGGGGGTGGGAGTTTGGGGATGGGAAATGTGATGTTGATGTTGCTGCTGTGTCGTTTGGGAGAGGTTGAATGATTCGTCGTACACCTCCTCGTCTTCTTCCGGATCCTCCTCCTCCTCCTCTTCCTCTTCTTCGTGTGTGATGTTGAATGTCACCCTCGCAGGCGGAGACGGCGGAGCGTACGATGGAGAATTCTGCCTGTGATCCTGGGAGGGAGCTATCCGTGAAGGTCCGGCTGTTGGGGTATAAGGGTTTGTCGGATCTGATTGTTTTGTGTTTGACTTTTGATTCGAGTTCTTCTTTCCTCCGCCAGCACCATTGGTTTTCGACGTTCTGGCCTTTTTACTTGGAGGTTCCTGCGCCTCCGACGCTAGCGCTACCTCTGCCGCTGCGAGCTGTGTCGAGTTGCCGGTGTACGAAGCCGAGTACCAAGCTGTGCCATGGTCGCTAGCGCCAGGTAGGGGTTGACCTTTGGCCAGAGCCGCTGTGGCTTTATCCAACCATGATCCTGGACCGGGGTGATGAACGTGAAACTCCTCCATCGCGGCATCGTACGCGTTGACCAACTCCCTATCGTCCCAAGCGCCACCAGCACCGTTCCCAAAGCTGAGCGAGATTGTTGGCAGTTCGGCGGGGCCCGTCGATTCGCTGCCGCCAGAGTCTAGCGACATGTCTTCGTACTCGTCCCCCGGATGGGCTGCTTCTTGTTGCGCGGTGATAGACATAGGAGAGTAGGATGGTGGACTTCCCGTAGATGGCTCTGGCTTGAGTGCGAGTCGAGATATCGGGGACACAGCCGCATACAGCTCAGATCAAGCCGAAATACAGATGCTGAAATCGTTCTGTGATTCTGTCTCAACGGAATACGGATCTGTTGGGCGGTGGTTCCTGGATTTTGCTTCCGTCAACCTACATTTGCCACCCAAGTACGTCATGAAACGTTCCAGTCCAAGGTGAAGCTCTCTTTGCCAGCGACACGTTAGCTGTTCAACGTCAATCGCAAGTGCTATACTTCTCGAACAATTTCATCGCCCACAACAGCACAGACAGCATGGCCAGTCTACCCCAAGTGAGCAATAACGATACAGATAAGGAGCACCGCTGATTCTTTCCTCCAGTACTATAACATCCTTGTGAGCTCACTCATCGCGTGCGACTATCTAGTTTGTTGCTGATCTCCTGTACAGAGCGTGGACCCATCTGCAACTGCGTGCGTGATCTTGATCTCAGTGGTAGAGTTATACTAAAGGTCCTGTAGAGACCAGATCCGATCCGCCTACAAGCGAGAGTCACTAAAGACACATCCAGACAGGTTGCCAGGAAATGCCACGCCACAGGACCGGAGACGAGCTACTGAGCGATTCGTGAGTAGCCCCACCAACGATCAACATAGCTGAGCCTCGTCGCAGCAAGCCGTAGCAGACGCATACTACGTGCTTTCCGACCCCGCCCGCAGAGCAGAGTACGACAGCCTATTCCGCTCTCGACCTTCTTCCGCATTCACAGACGACACGTCGAGCGAGTTTGAGCAGGAGCAAGCCAGTGGCAGTTTCTTCCAAAACTTTTCCCAGTTCTTCCAGAACGCTACGGGAAGCGCGACGCCAGGGGATGCAGGTGCAAGTACAGGCACGAGAGCGAGACCCGATGCCAATGGTGTCTTTGGTGACGTTTTCGAGGAAATGTAAGTCAAAGCGCTTAGTGACTGGTCTGACGTCTCTAGGCTCGCTCCAGAAGTTGCTCATGTCCGCCCCTGGTACTCATATGTCGGCGGAGCGGCTGGAGGTGCTCTAGGCTACATTGTTGGAAACGTCCCGGGAGCCGTGGCAGGAGGTGCGAAAGTTTACAGCGTGTGCTAGTTCCCGCTGACGTTTCGCAGGCTTCGCAGGGAACAGGCTTGGAGCCATACGTGACGCTAAAGGCAAGAGTGTCGCTCAAGTCTTCACCAGTATGGAGTCGAGCAAGAAGGCAGAGGTAGGTTGAGAGTCATCAGGCGGTGCTGACCAAATTCGTAGATCCTGAGAGCATTGGCGTTCAAGGTTCTCGGCAGTATGGGTTCGTAGGGCCGTCCTGTATCCGCCTGTTGTACGAGTATCTCTATGCATCTATGGTAGACTACGAGCTCTGGTCGATCTCGAGGTGGACGACACCGTCTTTGACCGAGGCTTTGACTCTGGGGGTCAGTACGACCCGCATAAGGAGTGACTCACTTGGACAGGTCTTCGACGATCCACTCGGCACCAAGACCCTCCAGCTGGTCCCTGGTGTGACTAGTGCAGACGGCGAGCACTTTGGATCCGGCAGCGACTCCAGACTTGACTCCAGATGGAGCATCCTCAATAACGACGCCTAGCCGTCAGTATCTCCTGCAGCTCTCTTACTCACAGTCGGTAGCGCTCAGCCCTAATCGCTTTGCGCCCACGATGTAAGGCTCGGGATGAGGCTTTCCATGCGAAACATCTCCCGCTGTCACGTATTCAGGAGGAGGGACGATGCCTGCGGTTGGCAAAGCCGCGGAGGCGTAGACCGAGGTCGCAGAGGTGACAATGGTCCACACTTGTTTAGGCGATGCTCGTAGCTATCCAACTCAGCTGTTGCCCTGATACGCCGTGTGCCCTCGAGACTCACCACGCTCAGCATCTCCTGCACGCCCGGCAATATCTGCAAACCCCGCTTGCCCTCGCTTTGCAGACGCTGCGCCTCTGATACGATCATCGACTCGAACATGTTAGTAGCGGCCTAGTCGAGTCAGCATACAAGCAGCGCAGAGAGTTAGGCTGGTCCCCACATCTAGAGCTGCATCGTCTGTGATTCCACACCAATTCCTCATGTTGTCTTTGGTTCGCACTCCGTGCGAAGCTGCAATGGTCAGCGATAGGGCCTAGACCATCGGGCGACCTACTCTTAAGGACCTCTGTCAGGTCGAGATTATACTCCTTGGCGTAGAACTCCCATGTTGCGAGCACGGCAGGGGTCGAGTCTATCGATGTTAGTCCTGTGTCGAAACACCGGCGGCTGTGTTCAGGCTCACCTAGCAACGTGCCGTCCATGTCGAACAACATGCCCGAAGTAGTAGCGTGAATTACAGACGACATGATGTCCAGGGGCGTCCACGGTAGAGCTGGGAGACAGGTGTATTCAATTTGGGGGCAGGTCAGAAGGATACACAAGCAATCGACGACATCTTCAACTTTCTGCTACGGACCAACTTTGCGGAAACGATCTCCGGAACATCCGGGTCTATGCTCGGATACTACGGAGCTGCTAAACCAAGATTGGAAGGTCCTGTTGGGACTTGGGCATGCTTTGAGTATATCGATCATCGCTCACATCATCGTACAGAAGGAGATGCTGTCCTAGATTCCAGTCGGTGTCTCGAGGCTTCGAGCGCAACGGTCGTTCGGTGCCTGGGGCGGGTGACGAGACTACGGTGAACTTGCTCGGATTGGACGAATTGGACATCGATGCAACCTCAATTATACCGACCGCATGGCGCCTTTCCCGGCCCGGAGCGAACGAGACCACGAGCTCACGATGTCTGCGCTCGTCTGCGTCAATGACGCTAGCAGTGGACAGGTAGATGATTGAGACTTCGGAAATGACTTCGGGGGATGAACGGCCCGAGTCGATCAGCATCAGAGGTCCGCTCGTCATATATCCAACGGATATCCAAGGACAGGATATAAGGATGCGCTGAGAAACAGCAGTCTCAGTCTCTGAAGCCCGCCAACGGTCACAATGTTGGCACTCCTCTCGGTCGTGTTCGCGCTGACGCTAGGCGTACAAGCCTTTATCAACCCGATCATACCTGGATTTGTGGGCTGATCTCCTTCTCGATCGAGTTGATGGCGCCGGACTGACACTTGACAGAACCCGGACCCGACTTTACTGGTTGTCGGGGACGACTACTTCATCTCCACTTCGACATTCGAGTTCTTCCCCGGTCATCCCATCTACCATAGCAAGGACTTGGTGGACTGGAATGTGAGTCCGATGATCAGCGATATGAGCTGATCTATCAGCTCATAGGCCACGCATTGAATCGACCCTCTCAGCTGCAGCTGTATGGCGGAGCACCCGAGTCTGGCGCCTGGGCCCCGACTCTGAGGCACTACAATGGCATTTTCTACCTCCTGACCACTGTGAGAAGGGTGTATACGTCGGGTGAGTCTCATTCCTGTCGTCTGCCCCGCAGAGAAACGCTGACTCTGTCGCCGTAGAGCTGCGACAGCAATCCCGCTCCTACTACGTCACAACCAATGACATCTTCTCAAACCACTGGTCGGATCCCATCTATATCGATGGTCTAGGCTACGATCCCGACCTCCTCATTGACGACGACGGCACGGCATACATCACGCGAACCGACATCAACAACCCTGTGGAGAAGGTGGGTGAATAAGTGGGCGCGCAGAACCGAAGCTCATGAAAACCTTCATATCTACGGCATATGTGAGCGAGACCATATGTCCCTCATCTGACCCCCCCGTAGACCAAAGTATCATCGATCTGCCCTCCGGAAGGACTTTATCAGATACGCTCATCTTCGTAAGTATCCGTACCCTCGACTATCACTGACTCTCAGAACGGCACTCTACCCAATAACAGCACCTCGCGTCCCGAGGGACCTCACCTGTACAAGAAGGGCTCGTACTACTATCTCATCTTGGCCGAGGGTGGATCATCAGGTGAGTCGCATCCGCTATACATATACTCTTGCTGACACTGCGTCAAGTGTATCACCGATCCACTATCGTTCGTAGCCGAAACCCCTCTGGGCCTTGGGAGGAGTGTCCAAACAAGTGAGTATCTGCTTTTCACCTTTTGCTGACGTCTTAGTCCCCTCATATACAATGGCGAGAACCCGGACCCAGCATCGCAGCCTGTTCAGTGGACTGGTCACAGCGACATCGCTCAACTTCCCGACAGTTCCTGGTGGGGAGTCTGTCTCGCAATTCGGCCGCAGGGTGGAAACATCTCTCGAGCCCAGTTGGGTCAGTCAAAAGCCCTCACCAGAGTAAAAGGCTTGAGCTGATGGGCATCTATGTCAGGTCGAGAGTCCTTCCTCTTCCCGGTGCAATGGGGAGCCGACGATTGGCCTACCTTCAACAACGCAGAACCACTCGGCCTCTCCGGATCGGGTCTTCGTAACCGGAGCTACGAGGAGAGCTCCTTCCGCGACGACTTTCACACTACCAAGCTCGACGAGAGCTACTACGTAGGTTCACATATCTTGGACGCGGCTGACGGAAGTTCCTTCGGACCCCATACTCCCAGTCGTACTCATTAGACGATAGGCCAGGCCATCTCCGACTGTGGGGTCAGGCGCTGAGCCTGGGCGATCGGGATACACCATCTGTCATCTTCCGGAAACAAGTGGCCTTCAATCAGTTGTTCCAGACAGAGCTCGATTTCCAGCCGCAAACCCCGAAGCAAGAAGCAGGTAAGTTGCCCCAGAATCGGACGTGATCGCTGATACCGCCTAGGCCTGACCGTCTTCTACTCCGACTTCTATCACCAAGAGATCGGTATCACACGACATCCGGCCGATGGGTCAAGGTGTATCGTTTGGCGATCCAGGCTCAACCCGAACATCACCTCACCAGCTCAAGTCAACTCTGCGAATGCATCCCTGGTCCACGAGGAGTACTACCCTATCGAAGCAACAGGTCCGGTCACGCTGGCTATCCAGTCAGAGAACGTTCGATACAACTTTGGTTATGGCCCAGCTGGAGGAAATGTGACGTATATCGGAAGCGTGGACGCTTTACAGGTATTCACCTCGCCAATCAAGTGAGTCGAAGCCACCGGCAGCTGGTCGCGTAGCAGTGTAGCTAACTCTACCCTTAGCTACTCGTTGTTCAAAGGAGTTCATTTCGGGATCTACTCTCAAGGTGGCGAGAGGGTGATGGTGAACACACCGGCGGATTTCGCGTATCTCGTCCAAGAGACATACGCACCGGATCCAAGCTGACGCGGCTCCGCCGGTGAACCTTTTATACAGTTTTGTACCCGTGAGAAGATACTATAATCCAGAATGAAGGGAAATCGTATGCAGCAATTAACAACCAAGAATTCAGAGGGATCGGCGATTGTCCAAGCGTTCTACAGTAGCCGTAATATCGTACAGAGTGTGTGTGTCAAACAATAAGGTGGAGCGATGGCGAGATGGCTTCTGATGACGTTGGAACACCACAAGTTGTCCAGAAGGTGGGGAGATCGACAGTACAATAGAAGTCACGCGCTCAGTACATCGAGGACTACAGACCAGTTCAGTATAGACAGCACGAGCGATCCGCTTTACTTTTTACCGACCTCTACATCATCGCACCTTGGCGATAGCTGCTGACTACTGAATCACCTTCACTCAGAGTCACTGAGCTCTCATCTCGACCGCTCCTTGAGTCCGTGTCCTAAATCCTCAAGCTGCACATGGGTGGCATGTTCAGCTGCTGTCGCAGCGAGTGAGTCCTTTGCCACTGGATAAGGCTAAAGGATGGCTCAGCCCCGAGCCTCCGAGCGAATACATCTACCATCCGTCCTGGGGACTCCATCGAAGGAGCACTTTCCCACCCAACCGACCTCAGGTCTACGCCCTCAACGACTTTGGCGCCCCTCCTACAGCAGCGCAGGCCGGGTGATCGACGAGGCGATGATGCGAGTCAGCACACACTCATTCCCTCATCGTCAGAACTCAGAATCCGAGGATGTTGAGGATGCGCTGACTCGTCTCCGACACGAGGTGATATGTGACTGGTGCCTTCGAGGGTCGTTGCCGCTGCCTGTATCTTAGCGTGAGACTGTCCTCGACCAATCTGTGAATGCACGACTCAGATTGTGGAGTCAGCCCCCTCCCTCGGGTGGATCGGGCGAACACGTTGACCGAAGTCCAATCCTTCGAGATGTTCTTTTCCTGCCTCGAGTCCACGCCTCTGACTAGAGCGCTTACTCGAAGAGTCGAGGCTACTCGTGTGAGGCGATGACACATCGCGCCCTGTCATCAGAAGTCAGATCAACCATCCAGTGGCCGTGGGGATGACACCGAGACCAAGGCAATCTGGTATCCGTCGAACTCTTAATTCCCTTGCCACTCCCGCTCATCGACCGACAAGTCCCCAAGTCAGCTCATCGAGTCATTGACTTCGCCTGCGCAGAAACACAGAGTCCACATACGATCAAAGGGCAAGGAATGGGCTGTCTCTCGAGCAAACCGTGAGCCGAACGAGATCTCACCATCCGGCCTGTATCCCATTGTGTTCCCACACCGTAGAGTGCTTCTCCGCTGACACGCCTCTGGCGATACTACGATAGCTTCGAATCTCCCACCATCTCTGCGCCACTCTTCGCTCATCACTCCATGGCTCTCCACCCGGATCCACATGCGTATCCTCCTGGCTACCGGACCTCAGCGCCATTGTCCTTCCCTCCTTCTACCATATACGTCGATCACAATGGCAGACCGATCCAGCAGGGTCCTTACGTGCAGCCGCCCACCTCCCCAAGCAGGTCGGAGCACCGAAGAAGCTACTACCACGCGTAGATGCTCGCTGTGGATCGTGCTGGGACTTCAGCGTGACGGGGTGTGTCCTACTTTACTTCTGTACACAGTAAACTTCTCGAGTAGCCTCTTCAGCGCTCAGCCCGCACTCGGCGTGTGTGTTTTGTATTCGTTCAGTCAAGTAGGTGGTCGCCTCAGTGAGATGTGAAATGTGCTTGCGGACTGGCCCTGGTCGCCAGTTGAGTGACATTGGTATCCTGTAGGCTGTCGTGCTCGGTTGCGGTGTGTAAGTAGTACAGTACTCGTAGTAGGCACTGTGGAAAAGGTCGACGTTGAGACGTTGATGGCTGACAGGAGGTGCGGATGCAATGGAGACTAGAGAGTCGAGAGCGACTCGAGACAGGCCGAGACTAGAGTTCTTCTACGAGTAATATTAGAGGAGACTAGAGACCTGTGGAGGAGTAGAGACCAGATCTGACATGAAAAGTTGGGTACTGTTGGGTCTTGTTTTGGGTGACAGAACTCGATTTGGCGAGAGTTCGGGTCAGTTCAGGGTTGGATAAGCATGATTGCCTACTTGCCTCTCCTCTTCCGCCTGCTATCAGGGTCGGTTTGCTCTCGGTCGGTCTGTTTTGTTTTCGTCAAAACAAGAAATGAAACGTCCTACCGTTTCCGCAAAACAGAATCTGTTTTGGTCACAACGGACATCTTTGACAGGCCTAGTCGAACGCCTAGATGCCAACCGAAAGGCCCGTCGATGTATCATGAATTAGACTGGCCATCGCGCGGAATCAGTTGCCAAGTGCATTCAGCTGGAACCTCGCGCCCGGGTGCACTCCCTTGCACTCCCTGATCATCGAGATGAGCGTGAAACGTGTGCACCGTGCCCTGTGTGTGTCCGTCAAGGCCGTCACTGCTCTCCGATCAACTAAGGCCTCACAGTACGCCAGGCGAGAGAAGCAAGAACGCACCGTAGAAGATGCAGCGAGGATGTGAAGATCGGACTCATCCGATATGGCCGACACCGAATGATCGGCCAGGACGTCTTCGCCTCGCCTGTGGTCTGTGAAGAAGGACAAGAAGCGAAGCCAGAAGACGCTGTACGGGGTGGAGCCGATGTGACTGCTTCGTCGAGCTCCGGCCTCGGAGGTAGCAGCTGACTTCGGGCTCACAGTTAGGCTAATCCGGCTACTGCACACAGCTAGCCTTTGCTAACTCTAGCTCGACACTATATAAAGGGTCATGAGTCATACGTGAAACGGCTGAATCTCAACCCCCAGATCTCACTCAACATCAGCCAGCTTGACAACCAACTCTCCGCACTCAACGACCCCCTAGCTCACTCCGAACCACTTTTGCACAGCCCAACGAACCCACCCTCAAACTGTCACTCGGGTTCGATCAATTATCACCCCGCTACCAAGCTCCCTTTCGAACGATCCCTTTGCCCCGCGTTAGCGGCCGTCTCATTCAATCGACTATAGGCAGGCTAGCAGCTGTTTGATAAAGAGCTCATCAGTGAGTCAATGAATCTTCAATAACCAGACATCCTACTTCTATCTACTCACATCACTCTCTTTCACGACACTCTCTAGAATCACCTTGGTACAACTCATAACCCTACTTGACCATCAGCTGCAACACGACTATCCCCACCTGATCCCCCCACCCAGACACCTAGACACACATCACACCGCACTCCCGCCACCATGATCGCATACAGATCCTCTTCAATCTCCACGATGACCATCAACCTCCGACCAGGTGACACCGCCGCTCCCAAGCCACAGCCAGTCCAGCCCATGACGCCCACTGGTGGCAGCAACAGATGTCTCTTGCTCGGCAAAGAGGAAAACCCGAGATCGTGTTTTGAGACAGAGGGCAAGGGCTTTGTCCCGACCGTCCTGGAGAAGGGGATGTGGGAATGAGGCGATCAGCTGATCTAGTGAGTGATCGTACGAGTAGTAGAAGATGGCGATGCGAACTGATCCTCCTTTTCGGGATGACAGTGTGTAACGACGGTCAAACCATTTACGACGGTTGGAGAACGAGGCTTATGGGCAGACTCGGAAGCGACGGGAAACGAACATCACGATCATGACGACGATCAGCGGACCCATGTGGATCATGGGCGACCGACCTGTACTACTATGTTGATAAAATATATCATGCATGTACATGACCAGGACCTCCGCGACAAGTTGATCACTTCTTTCTGGGTTGTATTTTGAGAGAGAAGTCGACGTGTGGACAGCTCTGCGCTATAGTCAGCAGGAGATACTGCAACCAGTATTTAAATGCACGTACCTGGTGCACCGCAGACGTCGAGAGGATATCGATGTCTTATATCAAAGTCAGCTACGTATAGGCAGAGCCTTGGCACCGCTCACCTGGACCCAGCCTGCCCTTAAGACCCGACTCAACTATACCTCCACTGGTCTCGATTAAAAACTCTCTCTTTCCAGTCCATTTCTCCTTGAGCTTCTTGGCTGCACTGTGAAGTTCTTCTCCGAGCAGGTTGTCGAGCATAACGATGTTGGCGCCAGCGGTGATAGCCTCGTCCGCTTCCTCAAACGATTGGCATTCCACATTCACAAGGAGTGAGAACCCAGCAACCCTCTTGACCGCTTGAACAGCAGATGTGATAGATCCTGGTGATTTGGAGGGTCAGTCAGGATCGAGACGACTGCACGTCTCAAGGAGTTCCGCTGGGCCTTAAGCAAGGCAAGGACCATTACTCACCCGTGGCCCAAATATGATTGTCCTTGAGCATGACCATACTGGACAGGTCGTGTCGATGTGGGTCGATACCTCCCACCATCATTCCGTATTTCTCCACTAGCCGGAATCCAGGTGTCGTCTTCCTCGTACCGGCAACAGTACCCTTCCAGCCCTCGGCCCTTGCGGCATCGCGGAATCGCCGCGAGCTGACAATAGGTCAGCACGACAAGTGGAAAAGTATCGAGGCGGGCTGCTCACACGGAGGCTATACCTGAGCACCTTGAAATGGTGTTCAAGGCGACTCGCTCTCCTAACAGCAGTTGTCGAGCTTTTCCCCTCACCACCGCACATTTGACCTTCTGAGCCGAAGGAATGTAATCTCCCTCCTGGATCAACCACTCCACCGAACAACCGACATACTCGAAGATCTCGTTGAAAAAGGGCACACCGGCCAGGATCCCCTCTGACTTGCCGAGCAAGAAAGCCTCTTGCTCCTCTTCGCCCACGACAAAGCCGGCCCAATCGAATGATGGGGTGTCTTCAGCAAACCATCGAGGAATGTCTTCTTTCCAGGACGGAGGTAGGAGATGGCCCAGCGATTGGTGCGGTAGTAGGTCGGAGGAGTTGCGCGACATGTCTGTGGTAGCACTATAGTAGTCTGCTAGGTATTTGCTCCAGTCGTGCGATAGTGAGCAAGGCCGTCGATCTGATGCCAATTCGCTGAGAGGAAGTGGTTCGGTGAAGGTTCCGGATATCGCCGATGCATTTGCCGCCAATGCAACAACTGTCTGCCTCAACAGTAGTCTAAGGGTCAACAGGCCGTGAGCACGCCCGCGGCCCCGCCCGCAACATCAGCGCATCAGCACCTTGGAACCTCAAGCGAGTCCTCGAGGCCTCGAGGGTAGCAGTAGCCGAGACTGGATGATGAGCACATGCCATGCTCTGCAAGGCCAAGCACTTCAGAGCTTCAGACGTGAACCCAAGTGAACCGATGCAGCGAGTAGCTCATGAATCGATCATAGGAGTATCCCTTGTCGGAGTCGAGCCTCGTCGTCTCGTCGAGCGTGTCGAGCATGTGGAGATAGCTCGAGATCTGTCTAGGAATGCCGATCGCGATGAGCTCACGCCAAAGTGACAAAGTTTGAACTCAAACGCCAAACTCGGTCGTCGAATCGTCGATCATGTATCTTGTAAAGTGAACGATATGATGACAGGTGCCCGCCCAGAGCCAACAGAGGCGACTTCAATACCGATCTCAAGAAGCTTCAAGCCAGATTGTCACCCGCGATCCAAATCGAACGATGAGTTCGATGCCAGAGTTAGCAGCTGCAGGAGATAGCCCAGGACTGGACTTGATATTCGTCGTTGAGCACGTTGAGCCTCGTCGAGCTCCTCCGAGCCGTGCCAAACTGCCAGCAACAGACCATCAACGTTCAGCTATCAAGTTAAGTTGATTCAACGTATAGTAGGAGATACATAGTAGGCTATAGTAAAGTGTAGTGTGTACAAACGTGGCTTCTGCTGCTGTCCTCTGGCCCTCTGAAGAAAGGCTAAGAAAGGTCTCGTCTTAGTCCTTCCTAGTCCCATGGGTGTTCCATCCATAGATGCATGTACGACCGCCACTGACGCACCGACGACGGCTCAACGACACCTCTTCGCAGCTCTTCGCTCTTCTTCGCTCCCCTTCGTCTCTCTTCGTCTCCCCTCTCGCCGGCTTGCAGTTACGACATCCCGGATGCAGGTTGCAGGCTGTTGCAGGAATAGCACCGTCCACAGAGTCATGTCAATCGCCATGTGTATGAAGGTCCATTAAAGCCTGGTCCAGGTACGCGGTACTCTAGGGTACTCTGCGGTACCCGTATTGCATAAGCATTGCTCTGGCCTGCTCTGGCCTCTTCTGCTGGCCTCTGCTGGCTGTCTACTGGAGTACAACATTGCGAGCCCAGTCTAGCCCAGTACGCGGGCGTCCCGGGGTAGTAGGGGGTAGTATGTAGGTCAGAAGAGGTCAGAAGCTCAGAGGCAGAGAGCTGTCCACCGTCGCCGCGAGCTGCGTTCATGTCAACAAACCGTATCAGATCTCGACGCGTCCGGAGTCGTCTTGAGCTCTTGTCAGATGACAACCATGTCTTGATCATGTCCCTTCCTCATCGACTCTCATAAACGTCCTGCAAGTCCTACACCTGGAAGCTGCCGATACATACATCGATCAACGGTCTCGAAATCGATACCAGCTAGTCGTTGGCACCCTAGAATTTTGATCAAGTCGAGACCTGTTCTATTTAAACCGGGGTGCAATTTTGAATCCGACAGATCCAGCAATTAGATCAACCCTCCGACCCCGATCCAGCAACATCCGACCAGAGCTCGACAGAACCTACCAGCAACCCACCACAGGTCGAGCCTGATCACACATCCATCCCGATTCCTCATTCCAAACCGCCTGCCAATCGACTTGGAGGCAGACATTACACCTTTCACGATTTCAACTGGCTTGACATCTGACCGTTCCAGACTCTTGTCCATCACCCTTGACCAGGGTCAATTAGCCATAACCGCCCTGGGAATCCCTCCCAAGTTCGCAACCGACGATACCATCTTCGTTCCTTCACCCTGCGAGGTTCGACTACTTCGCTTTGAGGAGGAGCTTCGGAGCGGGATCAGGCCGAGCTGCATAGAGCTGTAAATTTGGCGACGAAGAGGAAGAAGTGAACTCTGGGATCATACCTAGTCTCTGTTCATCTGGCAACAGGAAGTGGTCGGACAACCACCAGGAGGTGAGTGTTTCCTCAGCGCTCTCATGAGGTCACCGTCACGACGTTTGCTGGAACCCATTGGCTCATTCGAATCCCACCTAAAACCTCGACCCTCCCTCCGGTCGTGACGGTGAAACATGTCGCATGTACATCAAACTGACTTTCTCAGTCCAGCGCAGTGCCCGCCCCCTCTTCTGCTCGCCTACCATCCTCCAGATCAGACTCACACCGGGTTCGCCTCACGCACAGACACAGATCGCCCGAGCTGGGATCTCTACACGACTTTTCACTCTGCATGCCAACAAGAACAGGCACCATAGCGCTACTAGTCTGCTAGGAGGAAGAAGAGGGAAGGAAGGTGTCCACCCAAACAGGTCCGCCAAATCGACAACCTCGACTCCGGCTCCTCACTGATTGTGCCTCCCACATCTGTGCAGACCGTTCTCGACCTTGGTCCTCGGCTGTGTGTTTCGACGTTTGACCTCCTGGCTCAACCCCTTTGGTTGCGTAGGTGGCATAATTCAACATTGCTGTGTGGATTCGAGGCGCAAACACCAAGTTTCGTCAGTGATCAGCTTGTGAAGGGCGATCGGTCGTGAGGAAACTGTCATCATCGAGGTGCGTTTCCCTATTCCTCTCCCCATCAGTGTTTATATGATCCACACCATCCTATGTTTGTTTCTCTATCACCTCTTATCACCCGTCAACCTTGATACATACACTGACACTTTGTTATCCTCCACTCATACCATCCAAAATGTTCACCTCCTCTCATGGGTCAACAACGATACACGCCCGTCGACGGCCGGCGACACCCTCCCTCGCGCTTGTTTTCGATATCCATCCGATCAAAACAACGACATCGCCCTCTGCCACTCCCTTTTACGCGTTCACGTCGCCTCGTCCTTCCCTCATCTCTCACAGACGCTCTTCCTCGACTCCAGCGTTCATCTTCCACACACCACCTTCACCGGACAAAGGTGAAATGCAAGTCTATGCGCAGTTTCCGCCGACGCCTTCACCCTCAATCAATTCAGAATCAAGGCGGACTAGCGAGCCGAAAGCCGCAGAGTTTGGGTCTAGGATGTTCAGCGAGGAGCAGCCAGAGGCAGGACCAAGCAGTGGTATCAGAGCCGACTTTCCACCGACTCCACCAACACATAGCGACGATGAAGATGCGGAACACCGACAACAACACCCATACGACATCAGAAATGGAGACGCATTGGCATTCGAGGAGCCCGTTGTCCCTCAGAGAGTCAAGAAGGGAAGGAGACCACTGAGCGTCTATCCGGCCACAGACGACTACGCTTTTCCCAGACAAGGGATACATCACCGAAAGTACACGGATCCTTCAGCGGCCGCGCGAGACGCCATCACCAACTCTCATCAGCAGCTCGATGTCGACCTCGACGCCTATTCTGCAACCGACTTTGACGAAACTAGGGAGCCTACCCTCAGCTTTGTCACCACTTCCACCGACATCTCCACCACCGGCACACCGCCACCGATTGCACAGTACGACTACAAGGGGGATCTCGGAGGTAAGGGCATCATAGAACCGAGGATCAGGATTAGGACGACTGCGGGGCGGACGAATGCCTATTCTTCAGCGGAATCGTCCATGGCCTCTGGTGCATACTCGTACCACGCATATGCCGACAACAACCTTTACCACCCGCTTCCTCCCCCACTACCAGTCGTTCCAAGCGCATTTGCCGAGCAGGTCGGCCTGGGCATCACCGCAGACGACATTGTCATTCCTCCAAATCATCGCGATTCCCAGGTGGTGAGCAGTCCAAGCAGTAGCCGACCGCCAATCTCTCCGACGACATCCTTTGCACATCGACCATGGAAACGTGACGTGATCAACCGTCTCAGAAGCGATTCAGTCTCGTCTTCCTTCACCACGGCTTCGGCCTCGACGACAGACTCGGCGCCATCCGGTCCAGCTGGCTCAGCCAGTAGCCACATCGCCTACCCCTTTGGTGCGTATGCTCAGGCTGCATGGGAGCGAGAGGACCAGGAGGCTCCTCAAACCCCAGAAGCGGTCGCTTTGGTGGACAAGGGCAAGGAGAGGATTTTCAACGTGGCTTCGTTGAATGCAATTGGAGGGATCGAGGGAATGACCCAGAGTTTCATCGAGTCCCTAGAGGGTAGGTCAAAACTGCCTAAGGCATAGCTGACTGAACAGGTGTCACGCACCTCCTCCTGCCCAACGTCGGATCGAGTATCATCGACGTCCTCGAGCCAATCCTCTTGGCCGTTTCTCCCACCCTTGTCGTGCTGGACCTCTCCGGCAACTACCTATCTTACATTCCGACTTCCCTGCAAAATTGCACTGCACTGGAAGAGCTCAACCTCGCCGAGAACCCATTGCGACATCTGCCAGGATGGATGAGCGAGTTGATCAGTCTGAGAATGTTGGTTATCGACAGCTGCGGTTTGCAAAACTTGCCATTCGAGCTGTCCATGCTCAGCAGGCTGCATACACTTTGTGGTGAGTAGACAACTTTGCCATCTTGCAACTTATGCTGACTGCTTGTAGCCCGACGCAATCGTCTCGTCTCGCTACCATCGTGGCTTTGCCTACTGAATCAGCTGGAAACGCTCAAGATAGACGACAATCCCTTTGCCGCCGAGTGGCAGCCAATTGTCGCACCAATTCTGGCGCAATCACTGTCGCGACCTGCAACTGCGGCGTTCATCCCTCAGCGATCCAGCTCGATGCGCTCGATACACTCGCTCAGCCTCAATCCACAACCATCAATGTCTTCAATGAGCAGCTCGAGAACGATCGAGTCGGGATCCAGAGACGACCAAACGCCTGCGAGCGCCAGCTCGTTTGGCAGCGAAGGCTGGAGCAGCGTACCAGGCTCGGCGATGCAGTCGACATATCAGCTCAATGGTTTGGGGTCGATCGCCGAGGATCAGGCAAACACTCCCACCTTGACGATATCGCCAACCAGTGCGCTAGAGGCACAACCCAAAACGCTGCGAAAAATGCGCTCGGCAGGTGATCTACTCTCGAATACACCACAGTCATCGACGATATCTCCAATCATGAACGCATTCGGTATCAACCTGAACGCTCGACAACCGCAAGATACCGCAACTTTGGTTCCACCCCCGACGAACAGGTTTGCCAGTCTAGGCTCTGATGCCGGGCGACGTGCCATCAGCGTCATGGGGAGCCACGACGAGACACCTTCTCCAGGTCCGTCAAGTCGTCTCACCGCCAGCTCGTCATCAAAGACAGGGAAATGGGGATTCCTGCGAAAAATGTCGATGCACCGACTCAAGTCATCAGACAAGAACAATGCGTCATCACTCGCCTCGTCGGCTTCAGCCAATCTCAAGACCATGCCTCCGCCATTGGTGCACGCACACTCGGATGTTGGACCTGCTCCGATACGACCAATCATGAGCGTCAGCCGATCTGCAATGACTTTACCAGTGAGGAAAGCAGGAATCACCGAGGCAACGGAATTCGGCCAGTCGACATTGACACCGTCATCGTCGACAATGCCCATGTCGGCTGGACTGCCATCGAGTAGCTCGCCTCTTGCCAAGGCCAATTCTGGCGTGAAGAAAGGCAGACCTAGGAGCTTCTTACCCGTCGACGAAGTCCCGTCTATCAACATCTCCATCCCATCGACTTCGCCATTCATGCAAAGCACTGCACTGTTCGAAGACCACCACTCGGCCATCTCAACAATGTCCTCGTTACCTCCTGTCGACTCTGTAGAGACGTTGGCCGACACCAGCATGACTGTTTCAGGGTCTCAGCCCGTTCTTCGCGACTCGGCCATATCAAACGCGGAGACCGAGGCGAGGTATGCGACCGGATTGGAATCGATAAAGTCGTATTTGAAAGACCTGTTCGACCTCTCCAGACCACCGATTGAGCCGTATGGTGGTTTCGCCGTCGTCGAGAGCTCAAACAATGGAGGAAGCACGTACGCCGCATCAACGACACCTTCGGCCGAGCCCACATCACCAATGTCCCGGCTATCGATCTCCGAGGCTCGACGAGCGAGACGACCGACTCTCGAGGCTGAGATGTCAAGAGATACGTCCAGTGCGAGCATTACGGACAGCGAGCGATGCTCTTTTGCCGAGACGGTCGAGTCGAGTTCGGGCAAGAAGTTCAAGAATGACAAGGGCAAACGAGCCAGGGTGATCCTCGAGATCTACGAGACGGAGAAGACCTATGTCCGAGGATTGGGCGAGCTCGTTTCGATCTACGTCAAGCCTGCGTCTCAGTTGGTCAACCCGGGTCAAAAAGGCTCTTCGGAAACTGTCGTCCCCGCGCCCGAGCGCAAAGTGGTGTTTGGAGGTGTCGAGTCTATCCTCACCATCCACCGCGACAACCTCCTTCCCGCACTGGAACGCGCGGTCCGACCGCTCATCGAAGGGGCCGACGACGACGAGGGCGAACTCTCGACAGCCACCGCTCATGCCGTCGGAGAGGTCTTCCGCACGTATATCGCTTACATGAAGCAATACTCGTCCTACATCAACAACTTTGACAATGCGGCCACGAGGATGAAGTCATGGTCCGCTGTTCCGACCTCGGGACCCTCGACACCTTCCTTTGGGTCCAAGCCGTCCACGCCGACAATCTCTTCCGCGGCAATCAGCGTAGGCGTCGGTCTGGGCGCAGTGTCGCTCTCCCCCGGCGACCCCGTCCCACACTCTGGATGCCAGATGACGACCGGTCAGCGCAAACGAGTCAAGCAGTTCTTGAAGAAGTGTCGAGAGCACCCAATGCACTCTCAGATCAGTCTGGAGAGCTATCTCCTGCTCCCTATCCAACGAGTCCCCCGATACAAGCTCTTGCTCGAGGATCTTGCCATGTGCACCGCGCCCAAGCCCGAAGGTCCCAAAGACACGCTCGACGACGCTCTCGAAGAGATTGCCTCTCTCGCGTCTCTCATGAACGAGGAGAAGCGAGATGCCGATTCCCGACTCCGACTGTATCACTGGCAACAACGAATCAGCTCTCGAGGCCCATCTCCTCTGGTACAGCCCCACCGTCGACTCATCATGGATGGTGCGCTCACGCTTATCCGTCTGGTCAAGAAGTCTTCGAGCTTTGTCGAAGTGGACAATACGGCAAACTCGGCTTTGGGCGACGGCGAACACACCATTACCCCGTCCAAGATTGTCGTCCCGGTCGAGCACATTGCGCCCGAGCCAATGGACAGGCCAATGATGTTGATCCTGTGCACGGATCTACTAGTGTTGGTCCAGCAACAACCGGGACAGACGAGCTGGGACGGACAGGTGGACCTGTTCAACGTTCTGAGGATGGCGACGCTGAGGGAGCCTGCGAGTATCGTTCATGGGAATGTGGTGCGAGTGGTGGACAACAAGGTGAGCAGTGAGGTTCTGGTAGGGCTCGAATGTCTGCTAACGATCTTTAGTCAATCTACTACTTCAATGGCGGATCAAACGAGTCGAGCCTCAACTGGTGCCGAGCGATCAACACCGCGAGAAGGCGATAACGGGCTAGCTCAACACTTTCACTTTCGAACTCCACTGTATAATGATTTCTCAACTTTCACGACCGGGCCCTAACATAACGACGAGGACGTACGACCAATGTACGAAAGCTTTTTGGGGGTTTTCATGTGAATATAGGTTTCGGATCGCACTGCTATGCGCTACGATCGATCTTTCTCCTCGAGTTTGGGTATAAAAGTATTTACAGGCAATGCCTGCCATGAGCGAAGCACTACGGGGCTTTTACTCGTATAGGGTGATGAGCCCGGTGCCACATGTATCGCAATATCGAGAAGGGGGATGTGACAAAGGTCAAGAGGAAGCGTCATCAACGGGTCGTCGAGGGGTCTCATTCTGATCCTCCTTTCGCAATAAACCCCTGTGGACCATAGCACCGACACGACGGCAAGAGCAGCGCTGCACCGTATATACACAGGTGGAACGTATCGAAGACTGTGCATGCCATTATCGCTCTTTCACAGCACCCGGTCGTAACAGCTGTAACATACCACTTACCAGCCCATACCGAAAGCACAAGCACCAACGATGTCTGACGATGGTAAAGATGGTGAAGCCCCCAAGGCCCAACAAGATGCGGAAGACAGCGAGGCGGACGAGACTGCTGAGTTCCTCAAGAATCCCTTCGATCGGACTGAGGAAGAGCTACAAGAGGCAGAAGATTACATGAAGCAATACGACAAAGAGCAGAGCGAGAAGGCGAGAACGTTCAACTGGTCTACCGCCGATCGAAGTCTTTGAAGGCGCCAAGTGCGCGACCCGATACGTCCACTGACCCGGCAGATCAGCACGAGGATTCCCAAGAGGGCGAGGGAGATTTCCAAAGCCAGCATGAGGACGCTGATGCCTCAGGACGAAGCGTCCACGCCACTGAGTCCTGTACTGAAGAAGTCAAGCCCAGGCGAAGTGCAAGGATTGCAGAGCAAACCTCGTCCGCGAGCAGGTGAGACAGCGGATCTTGTTCATCCTCACTGCTCACAACACACAACAGTCGATCCACATAGGTCTTGCCTGTCGCGCTCTACGTGATCTCGGAATGCATACCGTCTTCAGTACTACGTCGGTCTCAGAGACAGAACAGTGCATAGAAGTCAGAGTCCACCTCTTAGTCCACGTTGAGCACTGGAACCCGCTTCTCGTCCGCCGGGGTCTCGGTTCCTTCGCTTCCACTGTTCTTCTTCTCAATCTCATACCCGCTGTGTGGGCCGTCCGAGGGTGCAGAGCCACGCAGGCTGCCCGCTGGGACGCCAGCAGCTCGTTCCTTTCCAGCCGAGGATTTGAGCCCACAGAAGGAAACTCGTCCCTCCTCCCATTTCAAGTAGATGAGGGTGAGGATGATGACGATCCAGTAGAACACGTAGGAGAGGATACTGCCGAGCGTCGCGGTGTTGTTCCAACCGAAGATAGCATTGAAGATCTAAGTTTTGGAGTCGTGAGCTCAATGCGATCCTTGGCTGGAAAGTTGTCACGTACCTGCCATCCACCGTTGGTAGTAGGGGAGCCGGTCTATCCAGTTGTCAGTACTGGTTACGAAGGGGGTGAGCTTGCGCTACGCACCTCTGGGTTGCCGTAGGTCAAGTGCCAGACGTTGCCGGCGGTCCTGTAGGATCCTGGACCGTCACCAGTCTCGGCGACATCACCTCCGACACCCTTGGCAAAGGTGTAGTACTCGAAGTATCCGACACCCTTCGAGGCGAGTCCGGCGCCGATCAAGAAGAGGAAGGTGGTCGAGCCGACCAAGAACCAGTGGAGGGTAGTGGTAGACCCAGTCTTGTAGATCAGCCATCCTGTCATGGGTCAGCCGAGATATGGGCTTGACGCAGTTGGCCTACTCACCGACAATGCCTCCACACAGGAGACCAACGACAACAGGAATTGGGATCGACGAAGCGGGGAGATTGAGTGAGACCTAGACACAGCTGGTCAGCGAGATAAGACACTTCTTTGAAGTACCACTCACTCCGCCGACGAAAACAACTGCCTCGAGACCTTCTCGGATGACGGTGATGAAAGGCAACAGGAACAGCGCCCATTTACCACCCGATCCCTCCTCCTTCTTCCACCACCTGGGCCTCTTCTCTCGAGCCTCAGCAGCGTTCTCAGCAGCCATGGCCTTGGAGTGAGACTTTTCGAAGGCGGCAGACAGCTTGAGTCTCCACTTGATTCGAGATCGGTCCATCTTGAGGAAGGCGATACCCATCATGTAGATGATGATGCAGGCGATCAGCGAGAAGACACCTTCCCAGATCTGCTCAGTGTCCGCCCATAGGTCCTTGACTTTGGTGTAGAACTGTGAGATGATCAGCGATGAAGAGGTTGATAGAGTCATGGGGCGACTCACTACAGCGATGAAAGCACCTCCAATAGCCAGAGCAATGATGAAACCAGCCAAAGTACCAGCCCAGATCTGGATTCTCATCCTCTTGATCAGGTTGTGTCTAGCCTTGGCGTCGTCCTTTTCGTGCTCGGATGTGATAGAGGTCTCGCCATTGTCATCTGGGTTCTCAGTTGTCGATCTGGTTGCGGAGTCTGGCGAGAGAGTGCCGGTGGTCATCAACTGCTCGACGAACGAGAGCAGCACAGAGACAATGATGGCTGCCTCGATGGTTTCACCTGGTAAACGTCAGCCAGTGGACCTAGCATGACTACTCTAGCGATCACTCACGGAAGATGATGAAGAAGATTGGCACGGAGAATAGATCTTTCGCCATGATGGGCAAGGCGCACTCTGGCAGGTGGTCTTGTCAATATTTCGAGGTTGCGAAAAAGGCCTCATAGTGGCTTCTCCGACCGACTATATACTCGAGTGCATGTTCCTCACTTTCCCGGCTGCAGACGCACTACTTCTCGACGGCCGGACTGTGGACCCGACAACTTTTCGACTTTTCCCTCTCCCTTTCTCCTCTTCTTCGCTTCGTGATCCGCTATCTGATTAGGCCGATAGAAACGCCTCCTGAGCAACTAGCATAATGATGGTCAGGTGAGGAGAGTCAGACGAGGTCAGACGGCAGGAGATGCAAACGCCTAGTCAAGAGTGTTGTGTAAAAATAGAAGCGGCGCTCGTTGGATTAGAGTGCGAAGATCGCCTCTCCGTACTCTCGAGGAGATCTGGTTTGAGCGTGAGGCGGAACAGGAGAGGAGGAGCTGGGGGCAGGGACTTGCGACTAGATCTGAAGCTAACGGAGGCGAATAGCCAGGGGGAAGAGCAGAGGACATTCGAGCACTCTGCCAGTCTGCCTAATCAGATAAAGAAACCAGACCTCGGGATCAAATCGGGTGAAATTGCAAATAATCACCCATGGCGGGAAAGGGGAGGAGGCACAGATCGGCCGATAAGAATCTAGTTGAACCCTCTTCGTTTCGCTCACACTCACCCGATAATACCCGTCCTGTCGACCGAGCATTCGAAGGGGAGACCCAGCCTCAAAGCTCAAAGGGGCAAGAGCAGAGGTAGAGGACGGGCGACAGCAGTCTACTTACAGTCTCACAGCGTCCGGCCTAGACCCGCAGCAGGCCAGATGACAGGACGGCAAAAAGTGCCACACTCGACCCATTCCATTCCCATCCCCGCTTTATCAGATTAGACAATGGATTCGCTCGGAAATCCTTGGCAAACAGGACGAGCTGAGGCGATTGGGACTCGAGTAGGATCATAGATCACCGTAGGATCAGTTGACATCGCTGCCTCCATCGTATCGATTCGGTTACAAGGAGACATATCATCCAACAAGCGATCACGACGTGCTTCACGATCTCAACACAGTCGCACGAAGGCTCCTTCCACTAGCCTAACGACACCGAGACACAGCTTTGTAATTCTCCACCCTTTACCAAAGTCCCCAACTTTCCCCAATAGCAAAACCTCTTCCTCGCATTTGACGCGCTCGGAATGTCCGTTGCTGCGTTCCCACGACCAGCTCCGATGCCCGCATCCAGTTCCAACCACTCGTCCTCTGGCCGCGTCGCCATCCCGAGAGTCATGGCCGCTAGACCAGCTGCAATGGCACCCCGGCCTGCCAACATGGCTCCAAGGCCCTCATCCGGGAACATCGCCACCCGACCCAGTCAAGCGCAGAGTCAGCAGCCACTACAGGCTCGCTCGGCAGCACCCACACCACCCTCAAACCCAAGGAGGCAATCGAATACGTCGGTCGCATCATCTTCAACGGCATCAATGGCCCCGCCAGCCCCATCACCCTCTGCCTCCTTAGTCGGAGCTGGGGGCAGCAAGGACACCTCCTCCAGCTCGGGCAAAGTTTTTGCCAAACCGAGCAAAGAATGGGTTCTGCCTGAGCGAGCCAAGCCTGGAAGGAAGGTCAGCGTAGAAGAGCCAGACAACGTGAGTGATCCATCTATGGGTGAATTTTGCTCACGCTAACTTTGGTCTAGAAACGCCAATCGCAGAACAGGCTGTCTCAACGCGCTCACCGAGCTCGACGTACCGATTACATCACCACTCTGGAAGAACGCCTGCGACAATACGAAGCCGACGAAATCCATTCGAATGTCCGGCTCCAAGAAGTCGCTCGGGCTCTCAAAGCGGACAACGAGAGGCTCAAAACTGAAGTTGCGGGTCTGAGAGACCAGGTGACAGACTTGTCAACACAGCAGCAGTCATGGGAGACCGAACGACAGGGCTTGGAATCCCTCATTGCGTCTTTGACCAACGAAGTCGATGCGGTCAACCGCGTTGGCGGATCCACCTCTTTGGCCATCTCTACATCTTCCAGGGCTACCGCTCGAAGTCGTCGTTCCACTAAATCCGACTCGAGATCGCCGGTCGAGAGCTCCTTGCCCACCCTCGTTCCGGACACTGCCGCTCAAAGGGAGACTCTAGATTGTCCTATTTGTCCAAACCCCGATCCCGACTGTCCTTGCCAGCAAAAGTCAACTCAGGCTCCAATCACGATGCCCCGTCCGACCGGATCTCTCGCTGCTCTCACACTTGCCGTCAAGGCCATGGCCGAGATCGAGCCAGTGCCGACACCCGGCGGCTCGTCCTCTTGCGGGTTATGCCTCAGCACCGACGAGTGTCTATGCAGGGTCGTCGAAGAGCAAGATGTCAAGCCGACTGTATTCCCAACACCATCACCTGAACTCTTGGACGACGACGGTGATGGTTGCGGCTTGTGCACGTCGGCCAGCTTTTGCGCTTGCAAAGCCGCCCAGAACACACTCTCGCAGTACGACTCTCCGCCCGTGGTCGCTAGGTCCAAATTGCCCACGCCACCAAACACCTTCTATCCTTCTCCACCTAGCACCGTTGTCGCTGCGGTACCCCTGCGCCTCAGAAGGCCTACTGGGCAGCGAACGTCAGCGGCTCCTCTATGGCGACTGGAACCTGTTGCAGAGGGTGTAGCCGGGCCAACTGCGTCTTTCACCGCTACACGGGAAGATGCGGTATGTAGTGGAGACCCGTCGAATTGCGCTGCTTGCAAGGACGATAGATTCGGTGAGTCTCCGTGTTCTCCTCAATGGATTCCCCGCTGATTCGCTCTGCTATTAGGCCAAGAGTTCTGCTCAAACATTTTCGAGCGGGTCGAAGAAGCCCCGCCCGCCCCAGCCAAGACTTGCAATACCTGTCCACCAGGCAGTTGCATGAGCATCAACTCTCTCGTTTCGCCCCCGGGTTCCCACTACAGTCCACCTCATCATCTCGCCTCTGCTCCTGATTCCTCTGAGATGGACGCCAATGCCGATACCATGACCTGCGACCAAGCCTGGAAGACATTGAAGGTGGGTGCCTCGAGTATGATCGACAGAATCGTGCTGATCTCATTGGCAGGCACATCCAAATTCGCGGTTCGCCTCGCTGTCATTATTGGCAGACGTGGTTTCCGGCAGGACTCGATCTACGGGACCTGTGATCGATTCGACGACCCCTGGATCCGCCTCATCGCCGGCATCACCAGCGGTAGCAGCCCTTTCAACTGAGCATACAGTGCCTGCGAGCCGAGCTGTTGAGTCGACGATCGCTCCTGTCAGTAGGAAGCGAAACCTCGCAGTCGAGACCTCAGCCGTACGGAACGCACTGCGGCTGCTTGACTCGACGCCAACGCCAGCCCCGTCACCCGGGCCAGTGGACGACGGGGCTCGTGATGAGAAGCGAAGGAGGATCGGAGTATGAACATATGAAAAGTCAAAGGAGAAATAGACGAATCAGAAGAAGCCAACGTGCCATGAAGAAGAAGACTTTGTATATCAGCTTAACGATCCACGCAGATTTTGCATCAGCAGTACATGCATATCATCGCAGGCAGAGCTGTCGTGTCTTGTTCGTGATCGCCCACATGGCGGTATCCGCAGAGTCACCGGCCTCTCTCGGCCGGCTCGGGCTCAGTTGAACTTGACGAAGCTGGGAGAATCACCGAAGGTTAGCCTAGACGCGTGTACGTTGCATACGCCACGACTCACCTTGCGTCGATCTGCTTGATCTGAGGTAGTGCCAATATGATCTTCCGCCTATACCCTGCCATGTCATTCTTCTGACAAGGGTTGCCCTCGAGGTAAACCGTCTCGAGGTTTTTCAGTGGGGCGAGCTGTGTGTCGAGGGCTCTCAGGGTGGCGATGCGGTTCCCGCTCGCCTAAACCAGAGTCAGCGATGTGTATTTCAGAGTAAGATGACCAGATTCCCGCAAGAAGGACTCGAGACATACCCAGAATTCCTCCAATTCCGATAGATGAGAAATGTTCTCAATCTCCTCTATCATGTTGTTGCCCACGTCTAGCGTCTTCAATTTGGACTGACAGACGATTCAGCTGTGCACTCAAGCCAATGACTGGACTCACGTTGTGCTCCAATCCCTCGATCTTGCTCAGGCCGTTATGCGAGAGATACAGCTCCTCGAGATTCACCAACCCTTCAAGGCCTTCGATCCGGGTGATTCGGTTCGACTGGATTGACAATATCTTGAGGCTGGAAAACGTCGACAGGTTCTGCGTTGCGATGACTCAGTCACGTCTCCCTCCGAGGCACCCCATGCCCATGCTCACCTCGAGCTTCCTGATCTTGTTCTTTCCGAGCCAAAGTTCCGTCAAAAGTGTCAATTGCTCAATGTTCTCAATCGTCTACGGACATGCACCCGTCAGTGTCACCGTTATACGAGATCAGGCCACACTTGTGCCAGAATGACGGCTGGACTGCCACTCACCCTTATCCTGTTGCCACCAAGCTCGATACTGGTAATGGTGTCCTTGCACCAGTCCAACTCTCCAGGTTCAACCCTACTTATCTTGTTCTGAACGAGATACATGATGTTGACTTTTGCCAAGGATGGGAGATTGGGTGGATGACGGATGTTATTGAAGGACAGGTCGAGGGATCTACCCAGTCATGCGCCATCAGCACACTTTCCAACGCTTGCTTGTCGCAGACACAGACAACGCTAAGGCTCGCACTCACTCTAGGTTCTTGCACCCGCTCAACTCCTCGTCTTCAACGACCGGACCCAATCGATTGTCATAAAGGTCCAGCTCATCCAAACCGTCCAACCCCTGGAATAGCTCTTGCGGCAGCGGAGACGTCAATTCGTTTTGACGGAGACACAACCGCTTCAGATGGCTACCGAAGCGGTTCACCCGGAGTGGAAGAAGAGACGCCGTCTTCAAGCGTAAATGCTGGAGTTGCAGGTTCTGGCAAGTCCGTGGTCAGCTCGGTTTCCCTCTTACATCAATAGTAATGCCATTCTGTCCCAGAGCAGCTCACATCGGTGTCTTCGGGGTAATCGCTCAAAAAGTCATCCGTGACTTCCCTGCCCTCTCCAGCCAGGCCTTGAGGTATCCTCTCTTCATCCTCCTCCGAGTCGGAATCAGCCAGCACCACGACCTCGGTAGGTCCAAGTCGAGCTCTAGGCTTGGCCGTTGCCGTTCCCTCGGTTTCGACGTCGTCCCCTGCAGCGCCATTCACCGGCTTGTCCTCCTTCATAGCGCTCTTGAGCGCGTGTTCACCAGTCATCGTCGTGAGTATAGCGAGAGGTAGAGTTGTAAGCACCAATGTAAAGGACCAAGTATAGGACGCACAACAAGATGATTCATGCAGCCTGCAGGTGCACGCGAGGCCGTTGAACTTCGTCGGGGCTCCACATTTCATATTCCACCTCGTTCTTGGTGCATGGTCTAGTGGTGCTCGTCTTTGGCTCGTCTCGACACTCGATCACTTGTCTTACATCCTTTTGTATACAAGACTATGCTATCTACTACAGGAGATTAATCTATTCATGCTGTTGATGTCCAAGAAACGACTCAAACCAGACAAGGGACAGTCGACGGCCTACGTCGCATCCGCCGCGGACGGCACTGTAGCCTCTTCCAGCACCGGCGTATCTGCCATCACGCCCTCATACACGTCGAGGTCTTTGGGCGCTTCTTCCATATCGCCAAACACGGCGGATGACGTGGCGCCTCCTGCTATCTCCGTACTCGGCGAGTCTGCGTTGGTAATCGTGACCATCGGTGTTGAATCCGCCTCGAGCTGTGGGTTTTGTTCTGGTATCGACACAGGTTCTTCCTGCGCCGGGGGTTCCGAGGAGGCTGATGCTTCTACATCGGCGCTGAGGACCTGGAGGACGTTCGAGTCCTCTTCACTTGTGGTCTCGGACAACAAGGGCGGATCCATGGGCGTGGGCTGAATGGTTTTGGCCGAGTCGTCCAATGTTGATGGTGGAACTGTCTCGTCTGCCTCGGGTGCACTGGCCGACGGTCCTGCATCGCCATTGCCGTCCCCGTTTACGAGCTCGGCCGGAGGCTCGGCGTGTCCTGGCTCCTCGGCGGTTGGCTCCTCCATTTCGATATCACCATCGGCTGTCGTCTCGACCTCGGACACCACAGCCTCACCTACAGGCTCCGGCTCTGGCTCCGTTCCGGGTTCCGGCTCCGGTAGCACCAATGACGGCTCCATCGTTGCCCCATTCTGGAATGACGGCGTGACTGGCGCACTCGAACCCCCCAGATACCCATTAGAACCTCCCAAAGCTGGCGTACCCAGCCCGCCTAAGTTGAGGGATTCCTGGAAGGCAATGAGATCCCGGGTCAATTCGTCCATGAGGGCGATCGAGTCTGGGCCATGTCCAGCTCGGATTGTCGGTTCCCTCGATCCCCTCGAGCGTCCACCACCTCCCTCCAAGCTGACTGGCTCTTGGCCTTCCACGGCCATGCCATTCGGCTCTTCTTGTACATCCTCCATGACTTCGCCCTCCTTGTTCACCCTCCGCGGTTTTGGCAGTGCCGAAGTGTCGATTCCCATCAATTCGGCCCGCTCCTTCCGTTTCACCTCCTCCTTCTGCACCCTGCCCACATACTCGAGCATGTTCCTCACCCGCTTCTTGATCTCGGCTGTGGTCACCCTCTTAACGGGATACTTGACCCTAGCGGGCGGTTCGAGTTGAGTACTTGGTTCCCCGGTCGGTTCCCTCGGTGGCGGTGCTTCTGGTAGGACAAGTTTGCCCTCTTCATCTCTATCCTCGGAGAAGGGGCCGTAGCGAAGATTCGAGAAGTGATTGCGGGGTAGGTACGCCATCGGCCTCGATGCCCGCGACTCGATTGCGACGGGGTCGGGTGTTGGTAAAAGGTCTGAAAAGGAAGATAGATGGTCTGGGAGGTACCAATGAAGGTTGTGCACTGTCATAATATTTGGCGGTGGGGGAATGATTCCATTGGCGATAGCACCGGCTCGCCTTGTACCATGTTCGTGCTGCGCTGGAGGAGGTAGAGCCGGAACAGGGGTGGAGCTGTGAGGCACTTTGCGAACAGGGGAGGCTGCTGTGTGGGGTTGATATGAGGTAGATGGTTTGGGTCGATAGGTGTATTGATTGGGATGTTTCACTTTGCCCGAAGAATCTACCGCTTCTACTAATCAGTCAGCAGGAGCACTCATATACTGTGGTGACTACTCACCGACATCTTCCTCTTCACGCTTCCTCTTTCCCTTTCTCGTTGGCTTGTCATCATCCACAGTATCCTCCTCGACCGCCTGCTCGGGTTCCTCCCTGACGACCCCCTCTTCACCCGCTTCGTCCCCATTATTCTCCTTCTTGCTCGCTTCCAGAGCAGCTCTGACCTGCTCCTCGTACGCCGCATCCCTCGAGTTCATCGTACTCCTCTTCCTTGCTGGCGCATTGGGCGGAGGCGATCTTGACTCTGAAGGAGATCCTCTCCTGCCACCAACACTCGTCGTCCTTTTGTGTGGGACCACGTCCTCCGTCAGGTGTTTCTTCGGTCCTACTGAGGGAGGTTTCTCTTTGGAGGGGGGAATTGCAGAATGGCGACCTCTGGCTGAACGCCGGCCATCGTTGGCCGAGATCACAGGCGAGTGGGAGGGCTCTTTGCGATGATGCGAGCGAGGGGTGGGTTGGATGATTGTCTGTGGCGCCGGCCAGCTTGTCGCTTGTGAAGGTGGATTCTTGTCATTGGGAAGGTGGAATCGAAGCAAATCCTCAGCAGTGGGAGGTATGAAATTGGCACTATATCTGATCAGTTCGTTGCCCTTGTCGGCAACAGCTCCTACGTACACGTTACGTCCGCGAGATCGTATCCACTTCTTCAGAGGGCCATGCAAGTCTGGTCTACACTCCTCACAGAAGTAGTCTAGAATAGTCAGCTTGGGCTCCAAGGATAGGCTACGAGCGACTCACTCTCAGGTACTTCGTCTTCAGTCCATAAACCCATACAAGGACCGTGTTGCCAGACATTGCAATTATCGCACGAGATCATCAAGACGTCGTTATCTGTTTATCGATCAGCAATGCCACACCTCCCGCAACTGGCGTCACTCACCCTCCGTCTTGCAGACACACCGCGTGATCTCATCGGCTTGGTCCTCCTCATCCTCATCCCCGTCTCCTTCTTCCTCTTCTACCTCTCCCGTAGTGTCATCTGGCTGTTCCGCCTCGGCCACCTCTTTGGGTTCCTCTGCTACAGAATCCACCTCCTCTTTCATGTTCGTCGACTTTCGCCGCTGGCTCGTCGTCGTACCCAGCCGCCTCAGCTCAGCTGGTAACAGATGATCATCCAGAAGCAGTTGCTCCTCGCCTCGCCGTCTCCTCGCAGCTCTACTAGCGGATCTCGCTCGGTCGGAATTGGCTGGCGGTGTCCGAGAGGTATTTCTACCTCGATCCTCTTGTGCTGCATCTTGCCCATTCTCCTCGGGTTTCTTGGGCGTCTTGTCTCCTGACGACTCGGCGACGAGCTCCTGCTTGACGCCTTTTGTATCGCCGAAACCTCGCCTGGCACTGCGTTTCCTGTAGTTCTCCCAGTCTTCGTCATTCTCGTCTTCGCCTCGCTCCCGCTCCTCGTCATCCTCTTTGGCGGGAGGGTCGACGTCCATGTCCATATTGGCGTCTTCGCTGGTAGGCGGAGGTGGAGTGAGACTCGCATTTGACATACTGGGCGGGTCCACCTCGTCCTCTTTCGTCTCCGCCTCGATGTTTACGACGGGGTTTGCCGCGGGTGGAGGAGGATCTTGGCTTGGCGTTGAGGCCGAAGATGTGCTAGGTTTGGAGTCTGGTATACTGAATGCTATGCCATTATCGACCTGGGGCCTAGGGGAGGGTTTAGGTCGAGTGAGCTGGGGCGAGTTTTTAGGTGAATTTTTGGGCTGTTTGGGTGGTAAGGGAGGGAAGAGTGGGCCAGCTGTGGGTGGTAATGGATTTCTCCCTCTAGTAGCTCTCCGAGGTGCGTTCTCTGAATCGTCAAAGGTCAGCTCGTTGAATCCCCTTACGTCAAGAGGCCCCAGCCAGCTCACCGTCGTCATCGTCGAATTGCGGTAAACTGCCGGTACTTGTGCTTCTGAGCGAATGATTCGGTTTCCTGCCGTCCTCTGCTGAGAGTGACACAGATGTCGAGACAGACGCTTGTCGTCGCCTAGCTGGATCCATGGCGGATCGATCTGTTGGGCGTTGGGCGAGGAGGAAGCCGGGGGATGCGGGACGCCGTGATGTCCCGGCCGATCAAGCGATGATAGGTTGTTGATGTGGTTTTGATGGTGTCACGAATCACTACAAGACATCGAGGCGGGAGTATCCCTGTCAAGTGGCGCTTGGTACGGTGTGACCAGAGCCTGGTGTGCGAAGAGGTCAAGACGGGGTCGATGGGGTACTGGATGTAAGAGGGAGTATCGTCCCCTCTTGTCCGGTTAGCGCGCCGTATCAACACACCCTCACAAAATGATGACGCACCGTGGGTAAATTCAGTCTTTGAGTGACACCGTGGGAAATGCGATGTTTTGCCTGTCCACCGATTGGATCAAGATTTCCACCAGCTATGGCCAGCAGCGAGGTAGTCGACGCCTCATAGACCATCACTACACCTGCCCACAATCGTGCATGATCAGATCAGCAACGAGGTATATCACAAGCTCGAATCTCTGTCTGAAAACTGCTCAAATATACATGTCTGCTAGTCCAATCGCCAAAAGAATGAAGTCCACAAAGGTAGGTCGACCTATAGTCGGTCCTATCATGTCACTGACACTGAGCGCAGGTCATCGGCACCCACTCCGGCTCGTTCCACTGTGACGGTGCGTAATGTTGATACGCTTCTCTGCCTATTGACTCACACTCACACCCCTCATAGAGGCCCTTGCCGTCTTCATGCTCAGGCAGACGGACGAGTTCAAGGACGCCGGTGAGTGTGTCGCTGATGGACTACCTAACGAGAGCTGACGTGTACGAAAGACGTCGTCCGAACGAGAGATCCTGCTAAGCGTGCGTCATCATCCGGAATCGCGGGACCACAAGCTCATAAGATGCTTAGTCGAACCACTGGACATTGTTGTCGATGTTGGTGGCGTATACTCGCCCGAGAAGCATCGATACGATCACCACCAGAGGGGCTTCAGCGAGGTGTTCGGTCACGGAGGCTTTGACAAGATCAAGCTCAGCTCGGCAGGCCTTGTGTACAAGTGAGTCTACGTCCTTGTCACATTGCATTTGCGATTGTCCCGTCTAACCGCTCCAGACACTTTGGTAAAAACATCATCGCGAAGAGACTGGGAGTCAGCGAGGATGATCCAAATGTCGAGATCCTCTGGCTGCAGCTATACTCGGTGAGCCAGCTGGAGAACATCCTTTGAGGTCGCAGCTGACACGCAAGATAACAGAATCTCATCGAGTCCGTGGACGGGTGAGTGGTCTCGAGGTGGTCACTTCGGCCCAAACAACCCACTTCGCTACATCGCTGACATTGTACAGCATCGACAACGGTGTCAGCATATCCAACGGAGAGAAGAACTACCAGCTGCGAACGGATCTTTCAGCTCGAGTCGGGCGTCTGAACCCAAACTGGAACGAGCCCGCCGATGACCAGGTGTACGATGTGAGTATCGCTGTCCACGGCCCCCTTATCTGCATTTGACCAGCGATTCAACCCATAGACACAATTCGCCAAAGCGTCTCGGATGACTGGAGAGGAGTTCCTGACCCAGCTTGACTTTTACGCCAAGGCATGGCTTCCAGCTAGGGACATTGTCCAGGCCGCCCTAAACGAGCGATTCAACGTGGATAAGAGTGGCCAGGTTTTGGTCTTCAAGACCGTAAGTCCGCATCTCAGACTGTCAGTGGGAGTCAACAGCTGATCGAAGACAGTCTGCACCATGGAAAGACCATTTGTTCAACCTCGAAGCCCAACTCACACCGCCCACCCAGATCCTATACGTCCTCTACCCCGAGTCGTCGGAGAACCCCAATTCCAAATGGAGAATACAGTGTGTTCCCAAGTCGACCGATTCGTTCGAGAACCGAAAGTCGATGCCAGAGGCGTGGCGAGGTGTCCGGGACGCGGACTTGAGCAAGGTCGCCGGGATCGAGGGCTGCGTGTTCTGCCACGCCGCTGGGTTCATCGGTGGAAACGAGACGTATCAGGGTGCTCTGCAAATGGCCCAAAAAGCGCTTGAGGCGTGAACCAAGTGTTGATGTACATGACTATGGAATATGCAGCCTTCAAGATGCTATAATGTATACTAATCGCGAGGCCACATCCGCGTGTGGGAAGTTGAAGCATGCAATCCGCTGGAACACTTTACCTCCTGCCTTTGACAACGACGTAACCCCTTCCAGTATCCCTATCCACCCTCCAGCCCGCTTGGTCCAGAGCCGCCTGGACCGCAGGACCCAGCACACCTTTCTGCCCTGCACTATGCCTTCCAACACCAGTAATGACGGTGAGACCATTTGCCGGTTGGAAAGTCCTGTTCCTGCTCATTCCCGCAGCTTCCAATCCCGCGAAAGCTCTATTCCGCTCGGTCTCGTACCACTTCTCCGCTACTTCCAGCACGACCGTCTTTGCCTCGTTGATCGTAAAGTGATGTAGATCAATCACCGCGTTGCTCCTACTTGATTTCAATTGATCGCTTGCAATCATTCTCGCGGCCTTCATCTCCCATTCTAGCGCCTTGGCCGTCGCTTCCCTCGCTTGGATCGCATAGTGACCCGCCACGGCACCATTGACACTCTTTCCACCGGCGAGGTGCAGTCCTCCACTGACGCTCGAGCGAAAGTGCTTGCCGACGGATCGAATGGCGTTCTCACGACGCAATCGCTCGGAATTGGCATATTGGAGACACTCGTCGATTGAGTATTGCGCCGGAGCACGATATAGCGATCCGGGGGTCGGATCGTGTGGCGTGATGCCTCTTGCGTAGGAAGGTATACTGGCTGCCAGTGGGTGATTCAATCCAACTGCAGGTCGCTTTCGCTGATGCTTGACCAGACGCCAATTCAGCGGGTGCTCCTGTTTCGAGCTGGAGCTCGGAATCGTGCCACGCTGAGATGGCGTCAGCCTCGTCGCGTTTAGTTGCGGTGACGCCCCGGGAGACGGCAGACCAAAGTCGTCATGGGCAGTAGGATGTAAAGTCGCACTGGCGGGAGCTGTTGCCCCAACCACCGTTCTCGGGGCCACATCGGCCAGTACACCTCGTGTTGGAGCGGGACGAGTGATCATCCGTTCGAGACTGACTGTCGGTTTCGGCGAAGGTGGCGGAGGCAGCTGGAACTCCTCTTCATCCGTCAAGACGTCTGCCTCGGTAGGGCCAGACGAGCCTCCAACCGCTGATCCCCTTCGGGCACTGGGCTGGTTGATGGTTGTGCCATTGACCGCGCCGTATCGTTGTAAATCGTCATCGTCGGGCCATTCGTAAATCTCCGCCAAGAGGTCCATCAGGTCCATCACCCCGGCGACGTCTTTGCCCATGATCTTGACGCAAAGCTCGAGGTCGGATCGTATCCGCTTATCCCCTGTCGATTCCGATGGATCCAACAGCGAAACGCCGTAGACCTCCTCCAATACTGCTTGAGATCGTTCATCGTCCTCGCTGCGCTTCACACTGGGTTTGTCTTCATCCGTCGTCCATCCGCCGTCGTGATTGCCTTTGGTGGCCTTTGATGATCGTTTCTTGCCGTTCGCCTCGGGGAAATTCACCAGACTGGCCCGGACGGCGGCATACGCAGAGTGATATTCTGGGCGTTGGAACCAGCTCATAAAGTAATTCTGCGGCTGACCAAGTATCTGCGAAAGGAACTCTGCCAACGAGGCCGTCGAACCCCAGGAGTTTGACGAAGGTCCCGAAATGAGACTCTTGGGCTCTTTCCTGCCAGAATTGGGGGACACAGATCGAGACGTCGGACGCGTGGAAGTAGGGGTAGAGCCTCTTTGAGATGTGTCGACTAGGCGCACTGTTGTGGATTTTCTCTTGGACACCTTGGCTGGTCTCAGACTGGGCGATGAATTTGGCGAGAGAGTAGCCGAGGAAGGCTTCTTTGACACCCACAGAGCTGGATGCTTGGTAGTTGCGTTCGAGGGCAGAGTTGGGTAGTCTGGTGCGGCGGAATGGACCAAAGCTTGTTTGATCAATGGCGCTTGAGACGAAAGATGTCTGTCGGCCAAGTATGCTCTATCGTCTCTCTCCTCTTCGCTTGAATGACCCCAGCTGTCGTCCGTCTCGTTCCCTTCGTCCTCTCCTGGCCATTGGCCTTCCCGCTCGACATCTCGGATGAGTTCGAGCGAGAGGAGGTAGTCTATAGCGGCGGGAACGGTACCTTCGCTGATCAAGGCTTCTCTGACTTCTTTCTCCTTGCTAAGCGGGTGTTAGAATCTGTACATGCTCACGTTTGGCTCCGACTTACAGGCCTTGGAAGAGACTCTGCAGCAACGCCATCTCGTCGTCAAAGCTCACTTCCTCTTCCACGTGAATGCTAGTGGCGTTGGTCCAATTGCTCTTCCTCTCGTCTTTGCTACCTGAATTGCTCTCTCCGTTGCTCTGGCTGGTACTGCTCCGTCTAGACGTGCTGGATCTCGACACCGTAGCTGCACTGAGCCCGCCCTGCCTGTCCTTCTGCTTCAACTTGCCGGCCGACAATGGTGGAGGGGAATCATCTTCCTCGAGGCGAATGTTGAGACCTTGTACCATGTGATCGAGTTCACTGGTATTGGGGTCGCTGAGGGCTGACTCTAGCCCTGGCATATCGTCCGGAACCAGAGTAGCCTGGAGGATGCCTAATTGATCACGGATCTCATCCAAGTGGGCAGAAAGCGAGGCAGGGTCATGGTCTGATATCAAAGCGTGGACGAGACTGATGTCGATCAAGGGATATTCGAACTACATCATACCGTTCAATCAGCGCTAAATCGCAGTTGGGTTCTTCTACTTACCGAGAGTAATGCTGCGACGGAAGAGGCGTCCAACCTCTGATTGGCATAAGAGCCAAAGTCTTGGCCATGGGGTGGTGAGGGCGACGCAGCAGTACTCGACGGCGCCGATACCACTCCCCTCTTCTTTCGAGCCATGATGGGCGGTTGTCGTTTGATCGGAAGACGTGATGCGGCGGGTTTGGAGGAGAAGGCGAGGAAAGGCGAGTTCGTTTTCTACCGGCACTTCATGCTGAATTCTGGAGCTGAGCTCTCTCAGTCTGGCCTGCTGTAGAAGGCAGCGCTGTGAAGGACTCTCACTCTTGCTCAACTGTCGCCCGATAGCAATCGACTTTTCGATGTCACGTCTGAAACGGATGACGCGCAACGCAGGACCGCAGCTGGCATGCGGGAGGAGGGCGGGGATCGGGATCCGCCGCCCACTCTCGACGAGAGCTCACGTGATCTGATTTTTCAGATTTCCGCGACCCGGCGGGTTGCAGGCCGCCCTCGGTGACCTAGAGGATGCTTGTGATGACTTCTGTCGATACAATCAAAGCTATTCCAATATCGCCTCCTATCAAAGGATATCCTGACATCGTATAGAGAGAAAAACAAAATCGAGTAGCTCACACTACATTATCTACAATGCCCAGAGCACCAAAGGTGGTGAAACCACGACACGACCCCCTCCACAAGGAGATCGAGCAGGATGACTCGTTGAGAAAGTTCGGGCGGGTCAGCAAGCCTGGGAAGAGAAGAGCGGATGAAGATGAGGATGACTTGGCCGATGGCGTGAGTCGGTATCGTCTCCCGCTGTAGCGGGCATGAATTAGCGATGAAGCGGAGGAGGATACTGACGCTTTGGCTCAGCGAGGAGAGGATGCTCGAATGTCCAAGAAGATCTTGGATCTGGCTAGAGATCAGCAAGAGGAGATCGCAAGGGAAGGCGTTGGCAACGATGATGAATGGGAGGATGACGAGGACGAAACTAGAGGCGAACCGTAAGCTCAAAATAGCTGTACGATCAACAGCAGCTGATCTCGAAATCCAGCTCGTCGCGGCCTAGACAAGCTGCTGCTATGGACTCTGACGACGATGACGATATCCCAGAAGGAAACATGTCTGGAGGGGAGGAGTACGAGGAGTTGGTGCGTCAAGAACATGGTATAGGTCGGGTATGGAGCTGACTGGCATGTCGTTCTAGGAGATCGACCCAGAGGATCATGCGACACTGGACGCATTGGCGCCTGGAGCAGAAGCTGCTGGGGGCAAGACGCTAGCAGACATGATCTTCGACAAGATGCAAGGAGGTGCCGTGTCCCAAGGTCTGGACGATGATGGTAAGTGGAACTCATTCACAGCATAGAAGAAAGCTGATCTCGTTTTTCGCACATAGATGAAGGACCACCAGATCCAAGAAAAGGCCTCAACCCAAAAGTCATCGAAGTTTACACAAAGTGAGTAGACGAGGTCACCTCTCTTCTTCGGCAGAGGAAACTGATTGACCCCTCCAATCAGGGTTGGATACCTTCTATCGCGGTACAAATCCGGTCCTCTTCCCAAAGCGCTCAAAATTCTTCCCTCGCTACCTCACTGGGCCCAGCTGCTGTCCCTCACAGAGCCAACGAAATGGACACCCCACGCCACCTTTGCCTGCACCAAGATCTTCGTCTCCAATTTGAAGCCAACAGAGGTCCGAGTGTTCCTGGAGGGTGTGCTGTTGGACAATGTCAGAGAGAACATCCGGGATGAAGGTGGAAAGCTTAATGTGCACCTGTACGAGGCACTGAAGAAGGGATTGTACAAACCTGCTGCGTTCTTCAAGGGAATCCTCTTCCCACTATGCGAGGTGAGCCTTATCTACCTCAGCCCCTTCATCCAGATACTGACGTATGTTGTCAGTCCTCGTGCTCGCTCAAGGAAGCCGCTATTGTCGCTTCGGTTTTGTCGAAAGTGTCTGTGCCAGTGCTGCACTCCGCCGCCGCGCTACTACGTCTTGCTTCGATGGATTACACCGGTGCGTCCAGCTTCGATTTGATCGTTGGACTCTGTGAGCTGACCCTCTGCGACAGGTCCCAACTCGTTGTTCATCAGGATCCTACTTGATAAAAAGTACGCCCTGCCGTACAAAGTGGTCGACGCGCTAGTGTTCCACTTTATCAGACTGGCAAACTCGCCTAGGAGCAGGACTGGCGAGGACAAGCTGCCCGTCTTGTGGCATCAGAGTCTTCTGGTGTTCGTACAGAGGTAAGTAACAACCCTTCGAATACAGACTGAGATGGAAGACTGATGCGCTCGTGGCTAGATACGGCTCGGATCTTACGCCTGATCAGAAAGACGCGTTGCTGGACGTTATCCGAGTTCGACCGCACCCTACGATCAGCTCGGAGATCAGGAGGGAGATTGTCACGTCGGTTGAGAGGGGTGCCGCGAGACCAGGCGATGAGGACGTCGCCATGGTCTAAGGTCACTAGCTATGGTGTAAGACAGTCAGAGGGTAACCATGTTGTGAGACGCTTTCATGCACGTTCTGCCACACTCTGTCGACGCCCTCAGTAGGCTCTCGCAGCCTTTGTAGTCGGGACCAGGCGCGATGGCACGCAGTGGGTCATGCAAATTGTTGTAGTGCCACAAGCACTCGGTACTCAGTGTTAGTAAGCAGGCTCAGTGCCGCGCCTTGTTTGTCGAGTGGTTGCACCTGCTTGAACGCGAAGACAAGCGAACGAACAAACACACGTACTGTCTGTTGCGTGTGTGCTCTGTATGTTCGTTTGATACTCAGCCTTTCTCAGACCTCAGCCTATATACTGCACCAGCGTTGGGCTGCCTTGACGCAGCTCTCCTTCGGTCCTTCTCCTCGCCGGCCTTTCAGACGTGCAGCCAGGAAGCTGATAGTCACGTGAATTGATCCCGGCAATATGAAATCTCCCGCCAGCAGGGCATGAGGGCGGCGGCCTAATGTTTACGTCTTCGACGCGTTGCGCGAAATCGTCCCAATGTGCCCAATTAGAGGTGGAGGTCGTCCGGAGGAAGGGGTCAAGCTACCCACCTCGAGCCTTTATAAACACTCTTTCCCCCCCTCTTCTCTCTTCTTTTTGATCACTTCACCACAGTCAATACTAAACAACAACCTCGTCAAATCACTCACAAACCTCACCACAACACTCACATTCCATCACCAAGCACAATGCCTCGTGAGTACATGCATGAAAGTCACACCATCCGCGCTAGTTGGCATACCCCTCCTAGCGCGTAGACTTGCCCACATCACCCCTTCTCCGAAGACATAGGCTGACCAAGTGATTTCTTCCTTCTTCCTACCCTAATCTCTGCTCTCACAGCCAAGAAGAGTGAGTAGTAGCTCAATGAACATTCCTCGGTCCGACGAACCCACCCATCTCCATCTCACCTAGCTACCAGCCACCCCGGTAATGAGCTGACGCGACTTTCTTCCTTCCTTCCTTCTTTGTCACCTTCCTCCTTCTTCAACGACTATCCTCTCCTCCTTCTCTCCCTCGTCACCACACGTAGCCTCCGCCGCTGCCCCCAAGGCCAAGAAGACCGCCTCCAAAGGTCCTTCCGCATAGTAAGCCAGCATGACTTTCCTCTCTTCCTTCTTCACTGACCATCTCTCAGCAACGAGTACATGAAGGTCCAGCTCGCCAAGCTCAAGGCCGAGCAGGAGAAGTCGGGCAAGACGGTTGCTCACAAGGTGAGTTAGCTATCTTCGCTGGAAAGTTTCGTCACAGCTAACGCGGGCTTTGTAGGACAACTTCAAGACCGTCGCTCAAAAATGGGCCACTGCGTGAGTCCTTCTTTGGCTTGATGCGGGTTCGTACTGACGCCAATTCTAAGCCCCGAGAACCCTGTTAGTGACATTCTGCTTCGAGCGGTCAAGGCTGCATCCTCCAAGCCGACCACGTCGAGTATTGTGGGACTGTACTGACCCTCCCCATAGAAAGCCAAGAAGGCATAATCGCCAACCTTCTCAGCTTCCCATTCGTTCTTCGCCTTCTATCATCTTTTCCCCTTTGATTTCGAATCTTTGCCATGAGTAGGCCTACAGTTCCAATGCGACATCGTAGTTGAACCGGGTATACCTGGAGAGCGCGACTTTGCCCGGGTCTCAGGATCGAGTTCACTCGTTGTAGATTAGTACCGATGCAAAGTGTACGGTGATACCACCTAGGTCCTAGGGCAAACGAGACTATTGAATACGCGTCGCGTTGATGACGAAGGGCTGCATCGACGTGACTACGGTCAATCTACGCCCAGTCCCCTAGGGCGAACTTGCGACTCCCTTTGAGATAAAGCTCTAGGAGGTCGTTTTCCGTGATCACATCCTACTCTGCTCACAGTTCAAGGCTAGTCTCGCGGTCTGCGTTCGCCTGGGCTCGACCTCTAGGGTGTGGCTCGGCACTGGCACTCTCTGCGACCTTCCATCATAGCTCGCAGGACAAGCAGGGATCATTCAGAGAGCGCAGCACTGCGCGACACACCTGGCCGTGTTACACCTGCAGCCTCAACGACGCGTATGTACGCCAGTTCGGCTGCCCAGGCAAGCCCAGGTGTTGCTTCACGCCGTCATGTTCCCGCTGAAGCCTGCTGAAGCCTGCTGAAGCCTGCTGAAGCCTGCTGAAGCACACCAGATCACCAGACGGCTAGAGCTAGACGCGTCTATGCTTACCTGACCACCCGACCTCAGCAGGCCTCAGACTCTCTCAGACTGCCTCAGAGCAGCTCAGAGCGCCCTAGCCTGCCCTAGCGCGCCCCCGTTGTCCTCAGGGCACCCGAGGAGGGTCGAGGGCTGTCGAGGGCCCCACTGATGGCGGCGGAGCCCGCCCCGCTCTTTGTCGGGGTATCTTGCATCATCGATTTTCGAAAGGTTTTCAGAGGTGTGACAATGACTGTCGACTGTCGACACAGCTTCCCCGATCACGAGTGGACGGACTGATAGCGTAGAACTCGATCTGTTCGATCTGGACTGGATACGGAGCTGCTCAACATCGAATTTGTAGACTTTGGTCACACTGTCGACGAACACGAGCGACGACAACACTCGGTGGCTAAATCTCAGTCGTCATGTCCAACTACCCACATTCGGCGATCCTAGCCTCGTCGCTGGGCACCTCGCCTTTCGGTGAGTGACGAGGAAGGCCGTTGACGTATTTGAAGCTCACCAAAAATTCATCGTAGCTGTTCAGAACAGCTTGGAGTCCCTGATCAACCGGTCCCGCACGAACCCACATCCTCATCGAAGAGGAGACTCGAACGCCTCTGCTCCACATTCCCCGACCAGTCTTCATGCCCACCTTCCCCCCGATCTCACCTTCACGGCGGCTTCGCCGGATGGTAGGAATGACGACGACATCAATGGTAGCGGAACAAGAGATCGGAGACGGTCCAGTGGGTATGTCCATCGACCGGCGTTCACCACGATCCGCGAGGTATCTTACGATGAAGGTGCTGCGATCCTCCTTCACGACGACGATGATGACGATAATGAGGATAATGAGAGGACGGGCCTCATGAGAGACTCTGGCAGGGGTTCGAATAGGAGAGACACAAGGCGGAAGAGTTATGGAGCCACGACTTCCGAACCCATAACCGTGAGAGCGGGAAGGAATAGGAGACCAAGTGATCAAATCACCTCCGAGGCACCCAGGGCTTCTGGCAATTCTAGATCGAGATCCAAAGCTAGGACACCACCTCGATCCGATCCAGCGCCACATATGATCTCGGAACCGTCATCTGTCAATACCGACGACACTGCACTCCTTGACGATCACCCATCTCCAGCGCTCGAGGACATTGACGCCAGAATTGGCGGAAGAGACGATTATCGGGGGAGAGCAGTTGAATCGAGACCGTTGTCGCCCGTTTCGACAAAGCACTCCGAGTCGGCATCTGGATACACAAGGGCTGGACGGAGATTGAGCGTCAGTACTCGATTCGCGGACGATTCTTCTGGTGACGAAGGTGGTGATGTGGCCAGAGGGATTGTGGCCACGGGCGGAGGAGCTGTCTTCGGTGGACGAGCTGGATTGGGCATGACTCCCGCAACGTCGAGTTTGCCCGGAGGCGGACCAGGTGTTGTCAATACCGGTATTGGAATCATGGATCTCGATCCTGCAGAGGAGCTCGACGCAGTGGACCTGGAGTTGCCAGTGGCAGAAGATGGCACTGAGGCTAGAAACTGGGTTGACGCAGTAAAGGTGAGGCAGCCGTGGCAGTCGTTTTGCCTGGAGAGTTTGCTGATTGCCTGATGGTCGCACAGGTCGAGATCCCAATCATCTTCAAGATGAGTCTTCCTTGTCTGTTCACGCAGCTCGCCGAATGGTCCTTGGTCCTTGCTTCAGTGGTTTCCATCGGTCACTTGGGTACAGCCCAACTCGCGGCCTCATCGTGAGTATACAGGTACCTCGGTCAGCATAGCATAGTGAAACTGACCTACGTCAGCTTGGCTTCAATGACGGCCTCTGTATCGGCCTTCTCGATTCTCCAGGGTCTTGCTACTTCTCGTAAGTGAAGGATGTAGCTTCAGGAAGCGATTAACCCCTGACGCCCATCATAGTGGACACCCTCCTGCCCGCCGCTTGGACATCCTCTGATCCTTCTCGTGTGGGTCTGTGGACCCAGCGACAGTGAGTGTCGCCGATGTGGCTTCGTGACCGGAGCTGACAAGAATGAATAGAGCTGTCGTCATGGTCTTCGCCATGGTGAGTATCGAGCAATTTTGACCGCGATGCCCGCTGACCAGGTCAGATCCCCATGTTCGTGCTGTGGTGGAATATCGAAGGCGTTCTCATCTTCCTCAATCAAGGTACGCGGCAGTGGAAAAGCAGCGACATTGAACATGCAGCTGACTCTACTCGCAGAGGCCGATGTTGCGCACCTTGCTGCTGATTACTTACGATATCTGTCTTTCGGTATCCCAGGTTACGGAGGAAACGTCATCGCCAAGAAGTGAGTTCAACTTTGCTTGGGAAATTCGAGGTTCCTTCTGATAGCGTCTTGGCAGATATCTTCAGGCGCAAGGACTAATGAACGTGCCAACCTATGTTCTCTTCATCATCGCGCCGCTGAACCTGGTCTTCAATTGGCTATTCGTGAGCGACTCGATTGACGACGTTGAGAGCGAATGCTAATGGTCTGGTAGGTATGGGGACCAAAGGGGATTCGGCTTGGATTCGTCGGCGGAGCTGTCGCTACTGCCTTGTCGTACAACCTCACCGTGAGCCCATCAGGCATTGAGACGTGCAACTCTTGCTGAACAATATCAGTTTGTCATGCTCTTGGTGTACATCCTGTTTTATGGACCTAGAGAGGCTTTCTACCCATGGAGTTTCAGCTCATCCTTCTCAAAGTTGGGCACCGTTACGTCTTTGGGCCTAGCAGGCACGATCATGGTGAGTCCGGCGAGCGGCTGAAGTTGGCCGTCCAGGCTGACACCCAGATCTAGCTCTCGTCCGAGTGGTGGGCTTGGGAGGCATGTGCCCTGGCAGCGTCATTGCTCGGCCCTACGAACCTAGCAGCGCAGTCGGTTTTGCTGTCCACTGCCTCGACATTCTACCAGTTCCCGGCGTCATTGGGTATTGCCTCTGCAGTACGATGTGGTAATCTCCTTGGAGCGGGACGTGGCTGGGAGGCCAAGTGGGCTAGTCGAGCGTCGTTCTTCCTGAGTCTGTTCCTAGCGGGTTCCAGCAGGTGAGTAGCTGGAACTTGCGCTCTGTCAGTACTCACCAGCTAGTCACTAACCACTCCGCAGTACGATCTTGCTTATTTTCAGGAAGAACTGGGGATACTTGTTCAATTCTGATCCCGAGGTGGTCGCGATTGTCGCCACGGTACTGCCCTACATCGCCTTGTTCCAATTGACCGATGGCATTGTCGCCACGGCCGGATCTGTCCTTCGGGCGCTTGGACTACACACCACTGGTGCTATGATCAACTTGACCTCGTACTATATCATCGGGTTGCCCCTAGGTATCTGGCTCACTTTCACACCACGATACCACCTTGGTCTGCAGGGTATTTGGATTGGATTGAGTTTGGCCCTCGGATACGGCAGTATCCTCTCGGCGGTATTGGTCTGGAGGGCCGATTGGACGAGAGCCGTCGAGAGGGTCAGGGAGCGATTGGGCCTGGGAACCCGAGGGGAAATTGGGCAAGATGGGAAATGGGAGGAAGAGCAGCCTGTGAATTTCGGCTCTGACGAGGAAGAATACATGGAGGATGGGGAAGCAGAGCGGAGATTGGCTAGGAGAGCTAGTAGGAGCAGTCGAAGGCGGAGTATCAAGACTAGCATATACAGAGGACAGCATGGGTCCAAGTCGCCGGAGAATGGTCATGCGAGCGCTCAGGAGAGGCGGAGGCTACTGCAGGATGGAGATGGTGATGCGGATGGAGAGTAGGAGAGACCCAGCTCAGCGAATTGGCTGGGATGAAATCGCACCAAAGCATCGAGCATCAACAAGAAGATATGATACTCGTTGGCTAGTACACTTCTATCTCATGCACGACACTTATGAAGATATGAGGGTGATGGAATCCGATCTATCAATCTGGTTGTACTGTTCAAGACGTTGCCCATCACTCATCTCCTCTCGTTTCGCCCGTCTCGCCTATCTCAGCGCCCTTGGCATATATCCTTTCAATCACTTCCGACTTTGCCTTGCCATACGCTCCTATATCCACATGCTGTGATTTTGACAGCTCCCTCTTGACATCCCCATACTCGTCCCTCAGCTCTGGATGGCTCAACAACACCCGTTTCAGTATGAGATGTCGCTTCAACTGGCCGCTTGTCGGGAGAACTAGGTACACCATCCTCCTGGGCTGACCGTCTTCCGTGGGTTTGGACGCGCCTTGATCGTGCGTGTGGCCATTGTACCGGAAGGAAGCGCGGTCAGGCAGCCATGTCTCGGGGTTGTAGGTGTAACCCCGGGTGCTCAACCGCGCGAACGCGGCAAAGACGTGTTCGGGGGAGACTACGATGTCGATGTCAATCATGGGCTTTGCGGGGAGACCGGGTACTGAGGTGCTTCCGACGTGGAGGATTGATATCAAGGGCACATCCTGGAGGATGGATAAGAGGTCAGATTTGATGCTCTGGAAGGTCGAGGCCCAGGTTGGATCGTATTCCGAGATGGCAATGTCGAGCATGATTTGTGGGAGAGTGCGGAGATGTGAGCCGTAAACAAGAGTAGGTTCGAGGTGATTAGCAGACGAGTCTTCAGCTTATCAGTGAGCTATATATACAGTACATCCTCGCCATCCTCGTCGTCGTGAACGTGCGGACACCCTTCGTGCTCGTCGGCCAAGTCCGTTGCACCGCCCTGTTGTCCATGAGTTGGGGCCAGGGCGTTGGGCATCAGAAACCTGGCGATTAAGCCACCAACGATTGTAGCAGTCTTCCCCGTCTACATTTGGACAATCCGGCATCCGATATCAACACTCTCCTGAGTCCTGACAAGCACAACAGGACCATCCCGGCCTCCTCCTCCTCCTGCAAGGCCAACGGTGACGAGCATCGCGTTTGTTATTGCCGATGATTGCCGATCGGGCGCACGCGCTAAGCTGTAAGCGGATATCGCCGTCACGATGATGTGCGAGCTGGATGATCGACCGTAGCGATAGCCGGCCTGTCCTCGTCTGTTGTCCAGCTATAGCAACTGATCAAGTCTATTGCTAGCTGCCAGTTCCTGTCATCTACCATCCACCAATAGACCTGCTGTTCGCACCCTGTATAACCCCGCCCACGATGAGACAGCCTAGGTTCAACCCAGCTCGCTTCCTGGCTCGGCAATTGAATACTGCCTCTGGACCAAGCAGGGTTCCTCTCCTGCTCAGTCCATCGCAGTTCAAGCAACTCCCAAAGGTACACCCGCAGCTGCCCGAAACACGAATCTGAGCTGACGATGCGAACGCTTTCTAGTCCACGACCCTGGCGCTGGACGTCTCGTGGCATATGCCCGGAAGCCCAAGATCCGCATTGGCAGAATACCTCTCCGGACCTCGGATACCCCATGCGAAGCGATTCGACCTGGACGAAGTGGCCGAGCTGGACATCTCGAAGAACCCTCTCAGTCTGACTCACATGCTGCCCTCAAAGGAGACATTCAAGGAAGCTTGCGGTGAGTCATACCTCATAGGGTGGTCATAGCTGTGATTGACGAAATGTTGGCAATAGAGAACATTGGGATTAGTGACGAGACACATGTCGTTTGTTATGATTCTCTGGGCGTGTTCTCCTCCCCGAGAGGTCTGTACACCTTCAAAGGTGAGCTGGCCGTACCACAGAGAGATGGTGTTAGCTCACACTATGTTAGCGTTCGGTCACGACAAGGTGTCTGTGCTGGATGGCGGTTTGCCGAGGTGGATCCACGAAGGGGAGGAAGTGGATACTGGAGACGTAGGAGATGTCGGCAGGAGCGAGTACACCAAAGCGGAAGGTCCGAATCCCGATCTCGTCAGATGTGAGCGAGGTTCACGGAGAGGGAGAGCGGGCGTTGGCTGATGTGAGCGCTTAGCATACGAGCAGATTGTTAAGAACTCGGAAAAGGACCCAGAGTCGCCTGAAGCCGAGGTCGTCCTTGACCATCGACCATACGCGAGGTGTGTCACCCTAGACTATACATCTGCCCGTTGTCGGCGCTGATGGTCAAACAGGTGGGAAGGAAGTGCGCCCGAGCCAAGACCGGGATTGGCATCTGGTCATATCCCAAACTCCCTCTCGGCCCCCTTCTTGAACTACCTCTCCCCACCATCTGATACCAAGCCGTACACCTCGTACAAGTCGCTCGAGGAGTTGAAAGAAGTATTGACGAAAGCGGTCGGTGGTCAGGCCGCATGGGATGCACTGGTCAAAGGGGATAAAGGCCTGGTGTTCACTTGTGGCAGCGGCATGACGGCGGCTATAGGCTGGTTGGCGAATGAGCTCATTAGGGCGGAGCAAGGGGGCAATGTAAAGTCTAGCATATACGATGAGGTGAGTGGTGACTCGATTGAGAACAATTGGGTGATCATAGCTGATACCCGATCAGAGCTGGACTGGGTACGCTTCAAGGCAGGAGAGTAAAGTCGTCAAGGGCAAGGATGCGTGAGGAGTCATCAAGCACTAGAGTGAGGGACGCGCAGCAAATGTGACCGAATACTCTGGAAGAAGTACATGTGTATGTAACTACCGCAAGGCGACAACAAGAAGAAGAATATCATCTAGGCAAGGAGATACTCCCCTGGTCATCTCAATATGCATGTGTATAAATGCTTGAACAGTGTTAACTGCAATGAAGCTCGGATGTTGACAATGTGTGTAAGTGTAGATAGTCATCGCGCTTCCCTCCCTTCGCCATTACCTCGTGATCCTCTATTCTATACTCGTGGAGTATACCCATACCCGCCCTTATAGCATCTTATCGATTCCTAGCGCAATGAGCACTTTGGCAAATAAGCTGACTTTTCTCTCCTCCTTCTTCCACGTATCTCCATTGACATCCTTGGCGTCCTGATCCAGATTCTTGATCTCGCTCGCCAGCGCTCTTCGTAGTGATGGCGAAGACGTAGTGAGGATCATAGACAGTTCCGTATCGAGCTCCAAAGACCTCGTGGAGAGATTTGAGGATCCTATGAATGTCATGAAGGGCTGTCTGGGTTTCAAAGTCGGTGAGAGCCAGAGACCTAAGCGAGAGATCAGCTCTGCTCTGAAGATGGCCAGGGGAAAGACGCACCTTTGGAATGATAAGTCCATCCCTCTTTCTCCCATTCCTTGAGTCTGACTCCAGTACCCGTGGCGGCACGATACGCCCTGCCCCGCTTTTGAGCCTCATTCCAGAACCGACTCTCCAGCAATGTGTACCCCTCTGGAATCAACCGAGATAAACCAGCAGACCCAAAGAACCCATTCGCCTGGAAGTGGCGTCAGCTTTCACGATCCCACGAAAAAACGCAGCTGCCCGTACGCACCTTTGGCGATGCAGCGATGACCCTCACTGGAGCTGGAGAATCAATCACGGCGCGTTTGTACGCCTTATACAAGCCGAAATAACCACTGGTCAAGTCGACGGTGACCTTGTCCGTTTCTACTGGAGTCGGTGGTTGCCGGGTTACCCCCTCTTCCGATTGCGATTCCTCCTCCATAACCGCCGGAGGCGGCACCTCATAGACCCTCCGCACGGCATTGAACACTTTGCCCAAAGCCGCTTCTTCCTCTTTGATCCCCAGGACGCCAGCTTGAATGACGGGCCAGAACCAGGTATCCACGTCGACCCGCCGTAACCTTGCTGGATTTCCCGCTCGCCAGGAATTTTGGAATGCTGTCAACGTGGCCAGAGCATGAGCGGAGAAGGACCTTGGGTGGATGGATGGCGTAGGCCAAACAAGCGCGGCAGTGCCGAAAAAGTTGGTCGAGCCTTTCGGCGAGGGCAAGGGGACGAGATGATGCCGCGATATTGAAGGTGGAGGCGAGGCTGACAGGAGGTACGAGTAGTGCGTGAACAGTCGGGTCAGGGAGGAGAGATAGGATAGTAATGTTGGATGGGACTTGAAGTGGATATATCGATCTTGTCTATTGGTGAAATAGCTCCCAGCGAGATTGGCCCTAAGATGTAGATGTAATCAGACTAAGTCTTCAGGGATTGGGAGCAGACTTACCCGCTAATGATGACCTCGTCGTCTACGCCATACCACTTCGCGTGCCAGGTACCCCATCCTTCGTCGAATCTCTCCGGCACGATCTTCTCCATCAACCCTCTCAACTTTGGCGACCGGAACAACCACACTTCACATCTATCCGAGTACTTTTGCAGTAATGGCAGGAGCAAGTGCGCCGTTGATGGCGGATGATCTTGTGAGGTGGACAGCCTTGTCGCGCGGTGGTAATCCAGTATAAAGGTCACCCGCAATTGTGGTCTCGACTCCAAAGCCGTCCGTATCGCGTCAACCTGGACCACATCAGCATGCTGCCCAAGTATCTACACAGAGGAGAAGTTGTACTCACAAGCTCTGACTCTTCTGCACCTATGTAGAGACTACTAATGATGATCCTTCGCTTGGCTCTCGAGATCATATCTATCAGGGCGTCGTAAAAGGCCGTTGGGGAATCCATCAATGTGATCTCATCGCCTCTCGCCCCAAAGCACGGCTGAGAAGAGGACAGCGCCGCTGCCAGCTCTTCAAATGCCGGAGAGGAGTGAGGGATCGCTGGAGGATGAATCGAGGGTTTGGATGCGCTTGTACTTGAGTTGTGCCGTATGAAGGTATACCGAGGGTTCCGGGGCGTAGCGAGGATCCGTCGTGGGACTGATGTGGCGCCTCGGGGTCGGGTCGAAGGACCAGCGATGGCGTTGTAGAAGCATCTCGCAGCGGACTTTTGCGTCCCTGACAGACTGGCCATTCTGTTTGGCAGATGTCCGGTGCTGCTTCTGTATACCGAGACTGTTAGCAGATTATGGTTGTGTCGTATACCATCTTCAAGCCTTGATGCAGCTTGTCGCTGCAGTGCAGGACTGTGCAGGACGATCGCGACTTTTGTTTTCGGTTTCCCGGTAGTCGGACATCGCCGCCTTGGCTGCCACGTGGAGACCCCACGCTCGGACCCTGAGCTGCTGTTACTGTAGTTACTGCCGGGGATCGTGGCAGCGCAATGACATCAACGCATGTCCTGTCCTGTGTCTTCGTCCTCTATACATCAACTACTCTTCTGGCCTTGCTTTGACCGACTGAGAACCACAAGCATAGCTGGGATACGCTCGAGCATTAGCCCCTCGACTCGATACCCGAGCTAGAAACACGTTTATACCCTCAGCCACACTAGTAGGCAACAGGACACTTGACTCGCCCGTGCCAAGCTGCGCGGCGACCGTCTCGACAGTCAACCATGTCGTTCCCCTACCTCGCGAAGACGACGTGAGTACACATATAATCTCTCCGTCCCACAGGATACTCCTTGAAGCGCTGCGCCCGGTCTGGCACGGTGTATCTCCCTATAGTCCCTTTGTGCTGCTCGACCGGTGCTGAGTCCATTAGGCTCAAATACAAATCACCACATGCCACAGATCTATCGTTCGCCAAAGACGAGACGTGAGTGGGGTCCCTATGCCATCAGAAGGTAGCTGATGTGCGGCTAGAATCCGAGTGACCGGTCCTTCACCCGATGACGAGGATTGGTTGATCGGTGAGACGCTGGATGGATCGAGGTCCGGCGGGTTTCCTAAGGTCAGTCACACAGCTACCATAAGCTCTACAAGAGACACGTTGCTGAGATTCAGTCATAGGACTTCACCACTCCGATAGAGGAGGAGGCGGCAGCAGCTCCGCCGGAGTCTGATGCAGAGGTACCCAAACCCGAGACTACAGCTGCACCTGTCGCCCCCGCTGCCGCGATTGTCCCCGCGCAAACCTCGTCCGATGCTGTCGTTCCGACAGAAGAGACTGTGAAGGAGGTCGCACCTGCTCTGCCTCCAACGGAAGATCTCCCACCTTCTCCTAAACCGCAACCAGCCGACCTGCCTCCTAGTACCACCACAACGGCAACGTCGACTCCAGTCCCCGCTACAGCGACACTACCCCCAGCTTCCAAGCCGGTGCCTTCGGCTGCCGCGGCACCTGAAGCGAAAGAGACAGGTGGAGATGATGAGGTCGATCCTTCCAAAATGTCGCTCAAAGATCGATTGGCGTTCTTCAACAAGGCCCAGACGAAAGCGGCTCCACCCCCAATCAAGCCAAAGCCCGCTGCTGGCGGTCTGACCTGGAGTCAGAGGCAAAAGTTGAGGCAGGAGCAAGAAGCCAAGGAGAGGGAAGAGGGCGGTAGTACCTCGGAAGTTCCAGCTGCTGCTCCTGCTGCTCCTGCTCCGTCCGCCGACATCGCAGCCCCAGCTGCACCAGCTCCCACACCCTCCGCTAAAGCCGACGACGATGCAAAGTCATCCGGTCTCTCCGCTGCCGATGCCGCCAACTCGATCGGTCAAGGTGGTTCACTGAAAGAGCGCATGGCTGCTCTACGAGCCGGTGGAGCTTTCGGTGCACCGCAGGAGAAACCAGCGGCACCACCTAAACCCTCTGGCAAAGTATGGTCTCGACCTGCTGCTCCCGAACCAGAGCCCGAAGAGGAAGGCGAGGGTGATGAAACCGCGGAGCGTAAGGTGAAATCACCCTTGAGCGAGGGAGGTGATGGACTCGACGCTGCAGGAGAGCAGCAAGAAGGTCAAGAAGGAGGCGAGGACGAGGAGGAAGAGTCGGAAGAGCAGAAGGAAAAGGCCAGAAGGGCGGCTATCGCTGCGAGAATGGCGAAGATCGGTGCAAGAGGTCCAATGGGTATGGCGGCGCCTGCGCCACCTCCAAAACCGACGAGAAAGCCTACTGCCCAGTCCATCGCCAGTCCATCGGAGGAACGGTCTGAGCCAGCTCTCGACCCCGAGCATGCTGAAGCCCCGAAGCCCATCCCGGCCGAGGAGGTCCCCGTGAAGAGTGATACGGTGCCCGAAGAACCAATTTCTTCACCACCGACATCGATCGCTATGCCGGCCATTCCTCGACGTACCGCCCCGCCAAGGCGAAAAGGCCCACCAAGCACGGCTCCCGCCAAACCCACTCCTTCGACCCAGGAAGACCCCGTAGATCGGACATTGACCGTCGAGCAGACTGACGAGGAGGGTAACGTCGTACCCCCGCCTCAGGTCATGGTGGCAGATGAGGAGAGACCGCTACCAAAGACCGAGGAGCAGCTGGCGCAGGAGAAGAGCCGTGTGGAAGCGGGCTCTGGACCCGACGGCGTGAAAGGCGCTCAAGCGGCGGGTATAGCCCTCGCACCATCTGCCCCCGACAATGATGGCTCGAGTTCCGTCCCACCCCGGGCCAATCTCGACAACTCGCATAGTGACGCTCGTGAAGCAGACGAGGACGAGGATGACGATGATCTCATGAAAGAGGCTTCAACTGGCAATTTGGGAGTTCGACCTCAAGAGGAAATCGAAGAGACCGGTGGAGATAACGACAGCGAGATTGGTTCGAAACCCGGATTGATCGGTACTGTCCCTTTGCACCCACCTGCCGACGACACGCCTGATGATTTCGACGATGAAGAAGCACCTCCGCCTCCGCCGCCTCGGATGATGGGACTGGGCAAAGATGAAGTAGAGCTCAAGCACGAGCACGACGCTGCTGGCCGAGCTCAACCAGAGGAGGTGGCGACGAATGAGGAAGATGTCGAGAATGAGGATGTTCCACCTCCGCCGCCACGATCGTCCGCGAGACCCGTATCGACAGACAGACCCCTGGGCCCAAGACCAATTCCATCCCCGAGACAGAGCCACGAGCGGGCACTGCCAACCCCACCGGTCGGAGCTGTCGCGCCACCGAGAGACGACAGTGAGGACGAGAGAGAGCTCGAGTCTGAGGGTGATGTGGACCCGGAGGCGGCAGGAGTAGAGGAGGATGCTGAGGAGGAGGAGGATGCACCACCCCCTCCACCCCGAAGACAGCCTTCGATGCCGGCTCCACTTCAGACGGGATTGCCAGCGGTCCCGAACGATCCGGCCAAGTCGCCAGTGAACGCACCTCGTGAGTCGAGCGACAAGGGAAATGTGTATGAAGTGGGCTGTTCGCTGATGGTACCGCAGGCTCTCCAGTCGCTACCAAGTCGCCAGTTGTGACGACTTCGCCTATCGCAACCAAAAGCGAGATTCCCGAGACCACTGAGACCGCAGACGACGATGAGAAGGCTCGAAAAGCAGGTCTAGCTGCGCGAATGGCGAAATTGGGTGGAATCAAGTTCGGCATGCCGCCCCCCGTGCCCGCCATCAAGAGGGATTCGGCAAACACTTCCGAAGCGCCAATGTCGCCCACGCGACGAACATCGACTGGTCCTGCCTCCCCAGTAGCAGAGAAGAGGGAGATGCCCAACTCGCCTCTTGAGATTACTGCTCCGCTAGCCAGTCCAGGGGCCGAAGCTCCAGCTGGGTCGAAATCCAGTGAGGCCCCGGAGGAGGACGAGGAGACGCCAGAGGCAGAGGCAGCGAGGCGAAGAGCCACGTTGGCGAGATTGAGGGCCGGTGGATCATTGGGATTCGGAATGTTCAACCATGGTCCAGCTCAGGATGCCGATGTGGCCCAAGATCAGAGGGGTATACAAGAGGAATCAGCAGCTTCCCCTCAGGCGAGACCCGATGCTCTACGAGAGGAGAGTGGGGGTGCTGAGGAAGATGAGGAGGCACCACCTCCTCCACCTGGAAGACCAAGCGTGCCATCGGGTAGACCTATGCCTGCGGCACAGCCCGCAGTACAGGAAGAGGATGAAGAACGGGATGTACCCCCACCTCCGCCCCCAGGTCGACCTACCCGAAGTGCGACGCAGGATGTGCCGCCAGTATCCCCGGTCAGACAGCCTTCTGTTGAACGACCGCCAGTACCGATCAACCGACAGCCATCGCTACCGCCCACGCCGACGAGTCCTCGGCACGAAAGGCAGTCGTCCCAAAGTGACTTTAGTCACAGTTTCGCTCAAGAACCAGCGGTGTTGATGATGAATCAGCAATCACCGGCAGACACACCTCCTCCCCCACCAAGCAACCGACCGCCACCTCTGGATCGTAGCGCCTTGGGAAGTCCCGGTCCAGGCGCAGGTGCGCAACTAGGCAGTCCTGTGGTGGCCGAGCCATTAAGGAGTCCAGGTCCAGGTAGCCATCAGAGATCAATGTCAACTGCATCGCACGCTTCAAGAATGTCAAGGCAATCGACAGACCAGCCAGCGCATCGCACACCCTCGAGGCAGGATAGCACAGTGCCCATGTCACCAGTGAGACAGCCGTCGATGGATCGATCCAGGCAATCGTTCACCCAGGGTCGACCGGGGTACAACGACTTGCAAGCCGCATCGAAGGACAGCGGCGCGAGATTAGCTAGGGCCGCTAGAGCTATGTTCGATCAAGGCAAAAAGGCGTATTACGGCGTGAGTGGTGTACGAGCTGTGATAGGAGACGGCTAGTGCTGACGACTTGTGGACAGGATGGAAGTCCGGCTGGGTTCGTGCTCGTGGCGATGGAGGGTGCGCATCTGGCTAGACCGCAGCAGGCCTGGGGTCAGGTCGTGTACGAGCAAGAAGCGTCGTCAGTGCTCAAGCGCGCAGATGAGGTCAGTTACAAAAGTGGAGCAAGTCAACGTGAAGGCGAGTAGCTGACGCTTATGCCTCTCAGCCCCGGCCTGGAGACATTGCCGCGTTCCACGACGCTCGGCTCAAGGGACGAAAAGGGATCCAGTCGTACGAACAGCACGTAGGCTCTGTGCAGGAACCCCTAGTGGGTATTGTCATTGGCGAGTTCGAGGTGAAGAACAAGCACAAGTTGCGTGTGCTGCAAGTCGAGAGGGGCGTGCCCGAGGAGGTCAGCTATCGATTCGACGATCTGAAGAGTGGCAAAGTGGTGGTAAGTCCTGATTGCTGTATCTGGCCGGTGCTGATCAGATGTAGGTGTATCGACCTGGATTGTGAGGTGTGTTTGTGGATCTGCAGTCGTTGTCGATTCATACCGTATCAGCAGTCTTGTCGTTGTCGTATGCATCTTGTTCTCGGATTGCTGGTGGTGATGGTGGTGATGGCAGATGGTGGCGGCGGTGGATGGATAACGTCACTGACCCGTTCCTGGTTGCAGAAGTGCGAAGTGGCCACCACACACGTGCGTTCTTACATCCTCTCTTGCTCCTCACTAGCTTCACACTGGCGAGAGCGACGGGGATAGAAAGGGATAGAACCGACAGCCATACACTCGCCTCCTCCGATAGGCTCAACCAGTCCAGATTGCACCCGAATTACCCACGTTCCGATTCACTACTGGGTCTGGGTGGGTGTGAAACCCTAACCAACCGGATCAAAAGCCAATCTCAACCACATCCCGTGCTCATTAGTCCGACTTTTCAAACCCACATCTCGACTCCATCACACACAGAGTGCTAGTGTCTTGTGCACAGACAGTGAAGGATCGCAAAGGAGGTCAATTCGAACCAAGCATTACATCAGTGACTCACCAGCAGTCTTCCACCCATCATGAAATTCGGTAGACGTATCAAGGTGAGTACTAGGCGACAATTCGGTAGGCTTCGTGTCCTGACTAACTGTACACTCTAGGACTCTCGTTACTCGGAATGGGCGGACCAGTACATTGCCTACGGAGCGCTCAAGAAGCAGATCAAGGGCAATCTCCCATGGAACGACACTGCCGAGGCTGAGTTCCTCAACTCGCTCAACTCGGAGTTGGAGAAATGCGAGAAGTTTCAGCGGGACAAGTCGAACGAGCTCATGGGCAAGATCAGCTCTCTGGAGAAGGAAGTCTTGGATCTAGTTAAGAAGCACGGAGAGGCGCGTGAAGAAGAGGGTGAAGATGACGAGTCGGATGTTGGCGATGGCAGGACGCCGGGGGATGTGGAGCGACACGTCGAGAATCACCGTGATGACGACGCGGGGTCGGACGACGACGACGATGATGATGGACAGAGCGATAGTGCCTACAGCATAGACGCGATCGAGGAGCGGTTCAGAGAATTGGAAGAGGAAGTCGCGGTCTTGGTCGCCGATGTGCATGATCTTGCCTTGTTCACAAAGCTCAACTTTACCGGTTTCATCAAGATTGTCAAAAAGCACGACGTGAGTGGGACCGACTCGCGATGTCGGATAAGGATGCTGACATCATGGATGTAGAAACTCACGGGCTTCTCGCTCAAACCCACTTTCAACAAGGAGTATCTCGAAAACCACCCTTTCTACAGGATGAACTACGACCACCTTATTGTCAAACTGTCCAAGCTGTTCGATCTCGTCCGAACCAGAGGTCATCCAATCGAAGGTGACTCATCGGCAGGAGGAAGCCAGAACGCTTTCGTCCGAAGTACCACGAAGTATTGGGTAAGTCGGCAGGTCCTGATCTATCGACAAACCTGACACTATTCAGGTCCACGACGAGAACATTGTTCCCCTCAAACTCGCCATCATGAAACATCTTCCAGTTCTAGGTGAGCAATGGCGTCTCAAGTAGTGATAACTTGCTGACTTCCGCAGTCTTTGACTCGGACAAGGAGTTCAGTATCAGCGACTCTGCCATCACATCCATCTACTTTGACAACGAGGATCTCGAGCTGTATCTCGGACGACTGGAGAAGACAGAGGGTGCCGAGGCCATCCGAATGCGATGGTACGGTAGTGAGAAGGGTACCACTGTGAGCAGTGCCTGTGTCCGAGTTGACGATCTCGTCTGACACGCTGCAGGTGTTTGTCGAGAGGAAAACCCACCGTGAAGATTGGACCGGAGAGAAGTCGGTCAAAGAGCGATTCGTTGTCAAAGAGGACAAGATGAACGCTTTCCTTGCCGGAACGTACACTGTCGACGCCGACTTTGACGAGCTCGTCAAGAAGGGCAAGAAGACTGAGCGTGAGGTCGAAGGAATGAAGCAGCTTGCCAACGAGGTGCAATACGCCATCTTGATCAGAAAGCTCCGACCGGTCGTCAGAACATTCTACAACCGAACCGCTTTCCAATTGCCCGGCAATGCCAGTGTACGAATCTCGCTCGACACCGAGCTCACAATGGTCCGAGAAGACAACTTTGACGGCAACGATAGAACGAACGGTAACTGGCGACGAACCGACTGCGGAATCGATCACCCATTCCCAACTATCGAGGAGTCCGAGAAGGAGCTCTTCCCGTACGGTGTGCTCGAGGTCAAACTCGCCACGAAAGTCGGTGAAGAGCCTCCCGAGTGGATCCGGGATTTGATCGACAGTCACTTGGTTGAAGCAGTGCCCAAGTTTTCAAAATTCATTCACGGCTGTGCCACTTTGTTGCCCGAGCGAGTCGACCTCGTGCCATTCTGGTTGCCTCAGATGGACCAGGATATCCGAAAGCCAGTGTCGCCTCGATCTAGGGTACTCATCGAACGACCGGGTACAAACTCCAACTCCAACGCGCACAGCAGTGTTGCCTCTGGCAGCAACTCTGCGCTCGACTCGCCCCGAGCCAATGTCAGAGACGAGGCGTACCACGAGCCAGTCAGTGAAGGCGAGGATGACGAGGAGTACCTCGTTCAAGCGGCCAAGAACGAGGAAAGGCACCTCCGTCTTCCGCCTGACGCGGCTGCCGAAGCTCGGGCTGCAAGAGACTTCCGAGAGCAGAAACTCCGCGACGAGGCGACTGCCCGAATCAGCTCTGGCCAAGTCAACGGTGACCACGACGAACCATCCTCTTCGAATGGCCACGCGAACGGTTCTGCTGTCGAGCAGTGGAAGCAACGAACCAAATACGACCCATCGCTCCGGATCGACCCGCTCGCTTCGTCCGATCGGTTTGACAAGAACATTTCGCTGCTGGACGATCGGTCGCTGCAAAAGCTGAATGAGGCGGCTAAAAAGGCGGCCAAGAAGGACGACGATGATGATGACGACGAGGACGATGTGGAAGACGAGGAAGAGGGCGAAGATGGCAATAGAGTGGTCTACGTCAATCACTTCAAAGCCCCAGCCGGCAAGAAAATCTCCATGCCTGTTAGAGTGGAACCAAAAGTCGTCTTTGCCGCCGAAAGAACGTTCCTCAAGGTGGGTCCATACTAGCTGCCTGCCTGTGAACTCCGCTGACGGAAGTATTAGTGGTCCCACTTTGCGGTCTTGCTCAGTGGTGTGTCGATAGGTCTACTCAACTTCATACCGCCGGACGACGTCATTGGCTTGTTCTCCGCCGGGTGCTTCACCCTCACGGCCCTCCTGGCAATCACCTACTGCGGGGGCATGTACGCCTACCGGATCCTCCAGCTGAGAAAGCGGAGGGCTATCGATTATCACGACAAGTGGGGTCCATCCCTCCTATGTGTGGCGCTCGTTGGTAGCATATTGGTCAACCTGGTCCTCAGGTTGAAGGAGCTGTGAGGGGACAAGTGGACACTTTGAGCAAAGCAAATTTGGTGGATCATATGGCATCTTGGTGCCAAAGGTTTTGGGGGACAGCCGCGACTGTAGGTAACTCTTGTAAAGCACATCAATACTTAGACAAGACTGGACGGAAAGCGATACCCCAATTGACATTTTTGAAAGCATAATGCATCGCATCGGGAAGGAAGCTCGCGCATATCAAGCCCTCTATGCCTCATGCCGATTGACTCCCTACAACCTCTGGAGGATGGCCTCGGTGACCTCTTCCGTAGTGGATTTACCGCCGAGATCTGGGGTCCTGTACTGACCCTCAAGCAGGACGGCATCTACAGCAGCGTTGATCCTGGCTGCTGGCTCGACGTAGTCCATGGATGAGAGCATGAGCGCAGCGGATCGGATCGACGCGATAGGGTTGGCGATTCCCTTGCCCTCAATGTCGGGCGCCGAGCCGTGTACTCTGCAGATTGACGTCAGGTCACTTCCTTGACATAAGGGAGAAAATGGTAGCTAGACTCACGGCTCGCCCATGATGAAGTTGTCACCGGAGTTGACGGATGGGACAAGACCTAGAGAACCAACAAGAGCGGCGGCACCGTCGCTATCAATGGATCAGCAGGCTGGGATTTACCGAGGGGTAAGTCGATGCACTCACGAGATGATATCTCCGTAGAGGTTGGGTGCGACGGCAACGTCGAAGATTCTATGGCAGGCGTGTCAGTGTTGCCAAGAGGCACCTAAGCCGGCCCACTTACTCTGGCTCCCTGAACATCCTGTACACCATCGAGTCGACCAACTGCTCCTCGAGCTTGATCGAGGAGAATCTCGGCTCGGCATCGTACACTCCCCTCACGGTCTCCCTGAACAGGCCGTCCGTCACGCTGAGCACGTTGCTCTTGTGCACGATCGTGACCTTTGGCTCTCCCTGGTATCCATCCCCAGAGGTGGCAAACTTGTTGGCTGCCCTCTCTGCTTGTCGCTTCAACGCAATCTCAAAGGCCATCTTGCCAATCCTGCTCGAGGCCCGGGAAGTGATTTGTCGAGTGGCATATGCCGTCTTGGTTCCATCGGCATTATCGTGAATCTCCTCTTTCTTGATGTACTGCGCAAGGGGTCAGCAAGTAGGGTCTGTTAGCTTCTGGGGGGCTGACGCACCAGACACTCGGTGTTCTCTCTGACAATGACCATGTCGACCGCTTTACCATCCATGCCCTGGACACTCTTGACAGGACGAACGTTGGCGTACAGGTCGAGATGCTTTCTCAGGGCGACAATGGGACTCGAGTATCCAGCGACTTTATGCGAGGGCGAGGAGACGGATCCGAACATGGCAGCATCACATTCCTCCTTGAGCACTCTATGATCCCGTGGTTAGCGTTTGCTCCCTCCCAAAGTTTGTGTGAGGAGAGCTTCACCCACCGGACAGTCTCATCAGGTAGCGCCTTGCCATTTCGGTTGAACTCCTCCCATCCAGCTAGCAAGGGAATGAACACTGGCTTCGGGATCGATGAGCCCAGAGCCTCCAGTACTCGCTGAGCGGCCTATACACACTTATCAGATACTACTCTTTGATTGATCCGGTAGCGGTTGTTGGAGTGGACTCGAGGATGGACAAATACCCACGGGCAGGACTTCCTTTCCGATACCATCAGCTGGGATCATACCCAGCCTCAGGGTCGTCCTCTTGAGAGCGGAAGCAACGGAAGCCATGGCTGATTTGGGTATAGCTAGTGGGTTGTTGTTGTGACTGTAGTAGTGATCAACATCACATCGGGAACCCCAAGTCGAGCCGCCAACTTTTTCGCTGATTTCGGGCGGGCAACTTGATCCGAAAATCGGCCGCGAGTTTGTATGATAACTTGCTCGTTGCTTGCTCTATACAACTGCATCATATGGACATGATGGCAGCTGGAGCTTGTATATGACATGACATGCATCATTACTATTGCGCTTTCGTATCCTCGCAGGTCTACTCCCGTATGACACTGCTGATTCTATGGGGGATGATCGCAGAGCACGAGTAGGTTTAACGGACAATGTTGCCGCTTGCTTGGATTTGGCAAGACCAAAGAGCATAGGTGAACAAGCGACAGGTGATGAGAATCGAGGGTGAAGAGGCGACTGGCTTGTGGCGTATGAGCATTGTATGCCAACTTCTGAGGCGGGGTATACACAGATTCTGACAACATAGGTGTGGAACACGGGATAGGTCGTATAGGAGGAAGAGAGGGATAGGGCGGATAGGCGAGGGCAAGTTAGGTGACGTCGAGCTTTTGCGTTGACTCGTTGTTCTGGTACGGAACAAGTTCCAAGGGTTACGACCAAACCTAGTGAAAAGATCGGTCAGCAGTTGAATACACGCTGCTCGTCGTAGCTGCACCCACCTTGAGCAGACTGTCCCAACTGCCGGTACAGAGGGCAATACCATCGTCAGACACGCCCAGACAACTGATCCTGTTGTCGTGACCGGATAGAACGCCAATACGCTCCCCTTTGAGCGTGTCCCATACGTTCACATTGTAGTCGTCGTATCCGGCAAACAGGACTCGACCAGAGGTTGAGAATGCGACAGAGGTGATACCGCAGAGGATGTTGTCGTGTTGATATGTGTTGAGCTCTCTGTCCGCTCGGAGGTCGTACAGCTTGCAAGTGGCGTCATCGGATCCAGTAGCGAACGCGTCGCCATTAGGGAAGAATCTACCAAAGCTGGTCAGATCGGGAGAAAGAAGGGAGAGGTGGAAACACTCACTGAACGGCGTTGATATCCGATTCGTGACCGGTGAAAGTCTGGACCGCCTTACCAGTCCTGATATCCCAGACTTTGGCAGTGGCATCACAGGCTCCAGAAACGAATAGATTGGGACTGGGAGCGAGAGAGATGCTACATGGGAGATATATCAGCACCATTACCCAGAGATTTGAATTTTCAAATTCGCTCACCTCATCACATCTCCAGTATGATCGTTAAACTCCATCGTCCTAACTCCCGCTTCAATATCCCAAAGCATGCAAGTCATGTCACCAGATGAGGTGACGATTTGCCTGTCGTTGATGAATCGACAACAACTTAGGTATCCAGTATGCGCGCTGAGTTCTCTTGTGACTTTGGCCTGGCCACCTCCTGCACCTCCGGGTTGAGCGCCTCGTAGGGAGTAGATCGAGCAGATGTTGTCCAAACCACCACAAGCGACAAAGTTTCCCGAGGGGGCGTATGCGCACGTCATGACCCATGATGATCTCAGGGGAATAGCGTGGACTTTGTTCGTGGTGTAGGCGTCCCATACGATCAATTTACCATCTTGCGATGCGGAGACTATGTGTCGCTTGTCCGCTGCCCAGTGCAGGGCATAGATCTTGGCCAAATGACCTTTTAGCGTTCGCCGGGGTTTCATCGTCATTCGAGGTAGAGGAGGGGTGTCATTGGCCATTGCGCGGACTATGGGTACAGTGATCAGTCACGCTTCGACAGGCATCGCCCGACTCTCAGGACTACTCACGACTTGTATCCGCTGTTTGGTCTTTGGCCAGCCTGATCTTATCCTTGAGACCATCTGCCTCTCTCCTCGCTGCCGAGATCTTCTCCTGTATCTCGGCCTGTGACATGTTGGCTCCGAAGAATGGGGATGTGGGTCGCGAAGAAAGAGGTGAGCCGTACTCGGGACTGATCATGGGTGTGTCGTTTGGGTAGGGAGTAACGATATTCAGCCGCAAGAATTTGAGGGAAGAGTAGGGTTTCGAGAAGAAGAGGGGGAAGGATTGGTTAGCAAGCGGCCCGTTCGGCGATGGGGCTTTGACTCACTATGCGAGGATGACCGGGGGTGGGATCTACTCGTAGAATAAGTTGGCCTGAGTTTGGGTGATAGAACAGGCTCTCGGTGATGGAAGGTATGTATCCAAGCGTGAATGATTGATTGATCGAGGAATGAAGCGTATTTGGGCTGTTGGGCGGTGGGGTATGCCGCGGCGAGGTGGAAGAGGACGACGAATGTGCCAAGTTGGGTGATCAGGAAGAGAAGGGGCGGGACGAGACGGGGAGACAGCAGTGAGCACGAGCAGCATACTGAGGATTCTTTCCTCTTCTGTCGAGGCTGCACACTCACCACCTCGTCAACCGATCGACCCACGCCGTCCCACGCTGAGCACTCCTTTGGTCGCTCTGGGCTTTTGAGCCTCGGGTGGTGCGTGCAATCAGTGCCTGAGGGACTGGTGAGCGGGCGCTATCATAATTCAAACCTGTCTATGCCACTCACTCTGAGTCACGCTCTTGTCGATGCTTGTAGCTGGTCTACCCTATGCTGTGAAGATAGGTCGAGAGGAGCTGAGTGAGACTTGCTGCTGCAGACTGCACTGAGAGCTGGAGGTAGAGGTGATTAGGTGGTGAAAGGATGGTGGAGGGGCAGTTGGAGTGGGGACGAGCGGGGGTCCAAGCGTCTGGGCCTGTCTGGGCGGTGGTCCTTGCTCCGGTGAGGCTATCTATTCTTTGCCTCCACTCTCTGATCCTTCCCCTTCTCGCTGATATCTATGCTCTATTGCTGATCTATACAGTCTTCTTGAGGATACCTTGCTGATGTTGGACTTGGAACTGTTCACAGGAGCGATTGTTCAAGGTGAAGGCGTTTGTTGACCATATGATGGTATGTGTTGCGGGAGCTTCTGACCCGACCTAGGTACCGGACCTCTGTATCACCCAGACTGAACCAAACTGCTAGGTGTGACGAGCACTAGGTGGGTGTTGATGAAACCGGGTGAAACGGCAAAAGGCGAACGAGCGAATTATGAAACGGGTTTCTGTCACGGACGGAAGAGAACAAAGCTGATGCACTACACTCGTCAATAAGGTCTGCTAATGGTAACACTGACAGCTTGTCCACTGACTCCACTCACCCAACTCTGAAACGTACCACCGCTGTGTCGTCAAGTCCAACACCTTGGCCGAAAATGAGGTAGAGCGACTCCTACGTCTCGCTCCGACGAAGCTGATGTTGATTCCTCTTACGGCGTAGCTATATCCAACTTCCGGGGTAGAGGGTAACGGCGAAGAGGGACGCGAGCGTGAGTAACCGATACTTTCCTAATTGAGAGCGTCGACTCCCTAGGTACAGTGCCTGCCAGGTGTCCTGTCCCCGCCAGACAATAAGAGCACAACGTCGCAGCAGGTCCAGAGGGCGTCGAGGGAGTGGCCTGGAGTGGCGGTCGGTGGCCGCAATAGGAACAGCACTGGAACGGCCGAGAAGGGTCACCTCGGCGCGGCAGCACAGACGGGCCCTTTTGTTGTTACCACTTGGCCTGAAGTGGAATGGACGGAAGAAGACGGAAGGATGTGGAAGGCTGCGACTCGAAGGCTGATAGAGGGCGTTGAGGCACCAGACAGGGTAGCAAGACTGGGCGCAGAGGGCACAGGTCTCCTCAATCCAAGACTCCCAAGACGGTCGCCCTCGTAGAGCCTCGTAGTCACGCGCGATATCGATTGCCCAAAGAGAATGCGGCAGCTTCAGAGGTGCGAAGAGTGGTCAGTGAACAATAAGCTCCTCGCTGTCAAGATCTCAGTTGACAATCGATTAGACCCTGAGCAAGCCCTGAGCTGTCCATCTCATGCTTAAACCGGACAAGCTGCAAGAGCTGCTGCCGGAAGTCAAGAGATGTGGAGAGCTGCTGCTGCTTGGTCTTACTTGCATGGTGTTGCAAGTTCCGCAGCCTGCATGACTTCACTACTTACCTGCAACCAATGCAACGGTCGGCAAGCCCGTTGGTCTGAGCCTGTCTGAGCTGTTCGCAGAGCTCGACGTCGTCTTCAAATACCGTCCGGGTGTTCAAAGTCCCATCAGATTCGCTCACTCAACGCTCCGAGTACCACCTTGTTCACTGAGCCTTTCGCGACAGCGACGCCAATCCGCCCAATCGTGGACCATTGATCAACATGGAGGATCACCACGACAGTGATAGACTCGTCGTACTGGCTAGGTCGGCCTCTTCTACGAAGCGCCTCCACTTGGACGAAGATCGACTGGTCTGTCACAGCACACACTTCTTGGCCCCCGATTCGTCTCTCGACTCTCATCCCCAGGCTAGTCAACACAATGCGAGACATCAGTAATGTCAACATCACGCATTTGGTCGATACCGACGCGGTGATCAAGCCGGAGCTCACTGCTTAGACGGAACGATAGATCTTCTCAATGGCCTTGGGCCACAAGACGTCAACGTCAACTTGTACAGAAAGGGGTGCGACACCGCGGTGTCCGAGTTGGGCATGTTCGACGGAAACATCGCTCACAACGGAACCACGGATGAAACCTCGACAGTCTCTGCCTCTTCATACGAACGGTCCACCTGGCTAGACATCTCAGGTGAGTTCGATAGAAGAAACACAGCTGATTCATAGACGATGACTATCTGGAGCGGACGCCTTCATCGAGAAAGCCAAAGATGCACATCCAAGCCAAAGATGCACATCTAAGGCAAAGTGTCAGCCTCCAAGCTCCAAGGCTCGGCACTGCTTTGTGATCTCGGGATCCATCTGGATGGTACGTGCCATTGTATCAAAGTATCCAACTCGTGCTGATCGTTCCTACAGCTGAGCCCTGGCCCAATGGAACTCGAGGGAACCACTCAGCCAAGAGCGGCGATGAGGAGCAAGCTGTGAAGCATCGACAGCTTGTTCCTCGCGTAGACCGCATCCTCATTGGTGACGGCAAGGCAAACCCTTCGGCTGTCCAATTCGCACTCAAAGAGATGGTTCACTGAGCAAAGAACTCAGCATCGCCACAGGTTGCGGAACATGAACGATTGCGCCAGACGGTGATGTCCGGTGCAGCCCATAACACCGACCTGCAGGCGACCATCGAGAAGCAGAGCAGCACAATCTTGACTACCAACGACATGCTGGATCATCGCCGAAAGCGCATCGACGGGCTCAATGATGGAGCCACTCCTTGCAAAAGGGTTGTATATGTACTTCCAAAGTGGTCCACGGTGGGCAAACGTCAAATTACCGACGGCGGCAACATTATCATACTTCAGCAACGCCGACAAAACCATAGCCTATTTCGTCAGCCCTCTGCCTGGAGCGGCCGGTCACTTTCTGCCTCTTTCAACAATATCATTCTGGCCTGAGCTCGTACCAATCCGCTCAACGAGCGAAGCGATTCACTACTTTCGCTGGAATCGCTCCGCTCATTGAGCAGATTGATACGAGCTTAGAGATGAATCAGAAGAGGCCAGGAACGGAGCTGGAAACGGCGTGCTCGTGGAGCTCACACTCGGAAGAAGGGGTCAGCATCTCTCTGGAGACCTTATAAGTAGATTGCGTTGTAGCATGCCATCCTTCCTCCTAAGGATCCAATTATGATAAGTTGTTTCGCCTAATGCCCACTCACCTTCGTGAGTCTCAACTCGGATCCTGCCGAGCGCTGCAACCCATCTTCCCCCCATCCTTCTCCTTGACGCTCAATGGAGTCGATCACTTCACTAGTGGTAGTCTCCTATTTCGAGTCCCACTCAAGCTTGTTCCGCGACCATCGTCCTCGTCCTAGCCCGACCTCCCGGCTTTCCGGGAGCAAAACAGGTTGATGCTCATCGGTGACTCGTTCAGATGTCATGCAGACCACCCGTGGCGACAAGTGACTTGACATGCATGGGTATCAGACAGATTCTCAGTACATCCCTCTGATTCTTCCTTCTCCCTTGACATTGTCCAGCTTGAGCCATTTGACCCTACCTCCGCCCTCGGCAATCTCGTCCGTACTGCTTTCCTTGGTTCCAGAGGCTATAGCTTGCCGAGCAGCTTTAACCAGTGCTCTCGCTTCAAAGGCGTTTGTCGCCTCCGACTTTGTGCCCACTGTGACGTGTAAGAAGACGCTCAGCTCGTCTGAAATGATCAACTCTGGTGCTTTGGCTGTTCCCGCCTCGCCATCCTTCTTGTCGGTCGGCCCCGGGGTGATCGTTCGGGGGTGGAGGTTGTCGACCATGAGAGCCATGACTCGGCCATCCCAAACGAGGTATGGCATGTCAAACTCGTATATTGGCGACAAGGTTGATTCCGCCAATCCCCGACATGTCCCCCAAAGGCCTTGAACGGGACCAGTTGCTTCGGCCTCAGCCTCACCAGCAGCCTCCTTCTCCGAGGCAACGCTGTTCTCATGCACCAGCGTGATATGCGGTTTCGTTGTCACCCGACTGTCCTTTTGCATGTTCTCGAACATGGACTGTGCCTCGTTGTCGGATCGAGTGTCGAAGATGGATAAAACCGTTGACTTGAGATCGATCTCCGGGGCAACACCAAAGTATCGGACTTTCTTGCCAATTTTGACCGCAGGGGCACGGTACGGCGTAGTCACCTTGTACGCTTCGGCGTCCTTGAGCGCTTGTTCGATCTTCTCGTCTCTCGGCAGGGGTATGTCCAGTGTTTGACAAAGACTCTCCACTATCGTCCTGAAAGTCACTGAGATAGGGTCGGGGATATTGACTGTGATAAGCTTCTCGAATATTTCGGGATCGGGGGAGGTCCAGTTCCTCAAGAAGTTCCCCACGACAGCTTCATGTTCGGCCTCCAATGTCAGATCCGGGCGAAGCGTCTGGTGATTGTCTCCTCGCTTGACCACCCGCTCGGAACACACTCGCAGCAGTCGATGATACGGTTCCGACTCGACATCCCAGACCACTCCGATCAGTCGTACGTTGACGTTCTTGAGATCTTTCTTCTGACCCAATTCGGAGAGCTCCTTGTAGTGCTTGTCGATGTGATTGTTTCTGCAGACAGCATCAGTTGCCGCCGAAAAGCCCTGTCCACAGGCTCTAAAGACTCACCTGTCGGCGAACACGACCTCCTTGTTCTTCAGAAGTCCGGCAATGTTGGCCAAGAACGTGGGACCTGTCTTCTTGCTAGTCACATCGTCGCTTTGCGTGTGCCCAAAGCCAAAGAGGCGCGATAATGCAACGCCAACCATTGTTTTGCCTAGCACCCAAATAGTCAGGCCTGCACGTCAAATCATCCCAAGCTAGACTCACCACATCCAGGTACCGCGACGGGCACAATCACATATTTCTTCGGTAGTCCGTCTTTGCTGACCTCTGGCTCCTTCTGCTTGCCTTTGCTTATACCCTTCATCTTGTAGTTTCCCGCTTGTGCCGCTTTCCAAGCCTGAGCTCCTTCCTTCTCCACCCAAGCCAGGAATCGCTCCCTGACGCGGACCACCCCCTTGTCGTAGTTGTCGAATAGTTTGGGCTCTGTCTTCATCATTCCAGCCGCCCAATCGGCATACAAGCCAACCTCGGCTCGTTTATTCTTCTTCCTCACTTTGTCCCATATATCGGAAGTCTGCTGCTCGTTTGGCTTATCCAGTAGAGGGAGTAACACCCGGGTTACCTCCCTCCACTGACGGTAGAGGAGGTATGGCTCGTCGAACTTGACCTTAAAGAAGTAGGGTGCGCCAGGTCGATAAGGCGGTTTCCCCTCGCTCGTAGGGTTGTCGGCGACGGTGGATCGCACGACAAATCCCTCGATCATATCGCCTTCCCAGGCGCCCGTCTGGGCGACGTTGTCGGTGAATTCTTTGACCTTCTCGATACTCTCAACTTCGACATATTTGGTTGGGATGAAACCGAACTCATGAGCGAACTCGGTGACCTTTGTAGGAGGGACTGTGGCGAAGTGAGGGGTGTTGTGGTTCAGACCATGGAGGTGAAGACCTGTCCAATGTTCCGGCGTTGCAATGACGTGTTCCTCGAACGAATCGTCGCAGAGCTATGGGCGGAATCCTGAGTAAGCGTTGACACCAACGTTGCCAGACAAGCTCACCTCCAAGACCGCTGTGAGATTCTGATCCCATAGTCGACGAGCGAGCTCCTCTTCCGACTGGCCACTCCGCTTCAAGGTCCGTTTGAGCCACTGTCTTCCGACCTCTGCGTGCGATTGCGCCTCCTTGTCCTCGTCTGTCGCTGCTGCCACGTTCTTCTCTGTGGCTTTGTTCTTACCCTTGTCGTCGATCTTGACAGCTTTCATATCGTCAACAAGGACACCATCGGAGCTTTTCCGCCGTGTCTGCTTTGCTTCGGCCTCGGTGGTCGTGCCGAGGGAATGCTTAGATGCGACCAGGAGATGTGTAGGGCCGAGAGCGGAAATGAGGATGAGACACCCATTCGACTTGAGAGTAAGGTAATATGGCGGCACGGTATGGTTCCTCATGAGCTTCCACTAGCGTATGATCCATTCAGCATTCAACTACCTGTTGTCGGTTTGTCAGAAGGCGACTTACGTTCGTCCACCCGACTTCGTCAATGTTGAAAAACTTGTCGTATCCTCTGGCGACGATACGCTCTCGTTGCTCGTCCTTCTCCCATTCCCCCTCGTACTGTTCCGCCTCGGGAGGTACACCTTCGCCTCCCTCCACGACCTCTGTGAATAACCCTCGAGCAAGCGTTGGGAACAGGTTGTTCTTGTTGAAATACATGTGTTCCGTCATCTTCCAGCTCGTGATCCGCCTATCCCGCGCCTGAGCGGTTTTGCTGCTCTCAGCTACATCTCGAGCAGGGTCTGACTTGTTCTCGTATATCGACGCTGGGTAGAGGTGGACAGAGGGTCGAACGGCCTTGGGATTCGCTTTCCGGAGTGCCCGAAGGGAGCGAAGGAGAGCGGCGGTAGATATTGGATGTTTGTCCATCATCTCGGGTGATTTTTCCTGTGGGATATCTAGCTCGGACATGGCCATGGAAGGACGGTCCGTCTGTCACAAGGCGAGCTTGAGCTGATACTGAGATACAGATTGCTCGACCCAAGTATCCTTTCCTTTGCGATGTCTGAGGTCGTATCAAAATTCCGCCGACCTTTCTAACTCGAAAACCTCAAAGCTGAAACACAGCGCTTACCCCGCATTATCCCCACACAGCATCGTCATCTTAGTCAGATAGCTTCCGTCGTATCAGAAATTCCGGGGTGATGAGTCAATTGATTAGGATCGTTTCTAATTCCCCTTTCGACCCCTTTATTACGCTCATCCTGTGTCGTCTCGCCGCTGACCGCGCTGTGAACGGGTCCTCCTCAACTGGTCCCTTCCTCACCCCAAACCACCTTGCATTCCTACCTTCAACACCCATCTCATCGCGTTCGACTCAATCATGGTAAGCCCGACCTAAGACCAGTCAGTGATACAACCACCTGTCCCAAACCGCTTTCGACATGCCCAGAGAAGGATAGAGTCAAGTACAACCTCCATCACGCTCACTCGATCGAACATACCCTTCGGACGTTTCATACCGCACCACGCAACACGCCATACACCCTCTTACTTTCACGATTCCACCTCAACCTCACACCCCACAGTCGAGCGCTTCTAGCTGCTGCGAGTGATACACTCAATGCAACCACAGGAGGCTACGCAACATCTTGAACCGAATCTACCATCTAACTCTGATTCTACCGACGCCAACGCCCGCCCAACGCACGATCACGACCAAAGTCCCGCGGTTGGTCGCATCACCAGAGCTCGACAAAGACGACTGACCAACACCGTCACCGACACTCAGCCGACCACCGATCAGACCGCACCGGCCATCACGCCAGTTCAGCGAGCAACGCGAAGGTCCACCGGTGCGACAGTTGAATCAAGCGGAAGCGCCGCGGTCAGTGGCAAGCGTAAGCAGAATCCTCATTCAGACGACTCGGAAGTGAACTCAAGGTGAGCGCTCGTTTCCTTCTCCTCGACGTCTTCTCCCCGAGTCATCCAATTTCGGGCTCACCATCTCCTTCCCCGTCCCGGTTCCGACGTCGTCAAAGAAAGGACCGGCTCACATGCCGTCTTTCGTGTATTCTGGAAACCACTCGCACAATCCCTCGCGAGCATATGTTTCCCTCCTGAGAACTCCTTTCTCTGAATTCGCTCATTTTCCTCGCCGGTCTGTACGAGCTGAGTCATCGCTGACAATGTCCTCATCCAACCACAGCTCAACAACATCTGCCACTCAGCAACCACAAATCGACCGCAAAGGCAAAAAGAAGGCCGTCGTACCCACGAGCCCCGTTCAGCAGACTACACCAGACCAACCTTCCGCCTCTAAGCGATCTCGCAAAGCTCAACCCAGCGCTGACCAAGAAGGAAGGTACAGCCTCAGGAGGAAAAGCGAGGACAAATCTAAAAGCGAGAGAAAGGTCGACGTCAAGGGCAAGAGCAAGGAAATGCCGAAGAAGGCAAAGTGAGTCAATGGTGATTGATCCTTGCTGACGATCTCAGCCCTAGACAGAAACGTGCTGGACCGTCCACTCCGGGTGATCGCTCGAAGAAGGGAGAGTCGGGTAGGTCGTCTCGTGTTGCTCTCTGGATCGCTCGCGCTGACATATCAGCATCGAAACACCTCATTGACGACCCGATGGATGATGACGAGAGTGCTTGGCTAGACGAGCCTGAGCATCCCCGGCCACACCCCCTAATGGACGATGACGAGCGCGACGACGAAGGCATGGAGGGCTCAGGCCTAGATGAAGAAGACGAAGACCACAGTGACGAAGACATGCCCGAAGGCATTGGAGCAAGCGGTCTTGGTGGCGATGCCGAATTTGCTGCCTTATCTCGACGAGCACGCGAGAGTGGCATGCACTTGGACGAGGCGACAGCGGCGGCCATCTTTGGTGGCGGCTTCCGTGCTTTCGGCGGCATGATGTCGGGCCTGACCTCGAGGTTCAAACGCCTCAAGAACGAACTCCGGTCATCGAAGATTACAACGCGATTATCGGCACTGCGAGAGTGCAGTGAGCTCTTGTTGGTCAGCAATGAGGATACTCTAGGTGGTTCATTCTCCCCAACAAGCTTTGCAACAGAGTTCATCGCCATACTCAAAGGTCAACCCAATATCGATCCCAAGGCCGATGAGGAGTCTTCGCCGAGGGCGATTGACGACATGGACGAAGATGCCCAGTTGGCTGCTGCCTTGGCTATGAGTACCGGCGGCGCCATGCCATCCGGCATGGGTCAGGAAGAAGAGATGGAATGTCAGTTGGTAGCGTGTCGATGCCTCGCCCATCTCCTGGAGGCACTGCCAGGCTCAGGTCATACCCTCGTCCACCTTGGTGCTATTCCGGTCTTGTGCTCCAAACTCACGGAGATCGAGTACATCGAGCTTGCCGAGCAGACTCTTAGCGTGAGTGCCATATCTCCCACCGAAAAGATGTGTTACTGACGTGCTATAGACCATGGAGAAGATCGCTATGGAGTGCCCCTCAGCGGTAGTCCAAGCTGGAGGTCTCTCGGCTCTGCTCAACTTCCTGCCATTCTTCTCCACCAACGTCCAGCGAACGGCAGTAACAGCGGCAGCCAACTGCTGTCGCAACATTTCCACCGAGTACTTTGCTCACGTCCGCGACGTCTTCCCCACTCTCCGAGAGGTCCTCACCCAAGCGGACCAGCGACTAGTCGAGCAGGCGACACTGGCCGTTGTACGCACTATCGAAGCTTACCGACATAGTGCTAGCAACTTGGAGGGATTGCTAGACGTACCGACAGTCGTTGCCGTCAACTCCCTGCTCATGCCATCTGGAGGATCGCCACTCTTGTCGCCTGGGACCTACACCCATCTGCTCAAGGCCCTCACTACATCCGCCAGGGGATCAGCCAAAGTCGCCGTTGCGTTCCTCGAGGCTGGTATGACCAACACTATCCACCAAATCCTCACTGGTGTCTTACCTTCCTCCCACGAAGAGGACGAGCAAGGTGGTGCCGAAGGTGGTCAAGGCTTGTCAGGCGGTGTTGCCGACATGGCCGTCTTGCAGAATTTGGCCCATCGACCCAAGGATCAGGTCGAAGAGGCTCTCGCTCTCATCTGCGAGCTACTCCCACCTACCCCTAGAGATGGCGTGTTCGACTCGAAGGCGTACAGCGAGAAAAGCCTGCACAAGCTCAAGAAAGGTAGGCGATCCGACAAGACCGACAAGACGCCCCGACGATCCATCAGGAACGAGGCGACAGGCACGCCTGCCTCGACCAGCGCCAACACCCCTGCAGAGGCCACTATCGCTCTGCCCCCAACGACCGCCCCAGCCGCCCCAGCTGCTCCAGCCGCCCCGACCGCCGAGACGACTGCGACTGCCATGCGGGATAGTCTTCTGAAAGCGAAGAAGGAGGCGGATGCTCAGGTAGAGCAACGAGTCAACCTCTTCAAAGCGCAGCCGGAATTGGTGGCAAAGTTCATCAAAGCAATGGTTCCTGTTCTGGTAGACGTGTACGCGGCGTCGGTCGCCGCGAGAGTCAGGACAAAGGTCTTGTCGGGACTCACGAAGGCGATCGCGTTTGCGGAACGAGATATCTTGCTATCCGCACTCAAGGTAAGCTGAAAGCAGCTAGATATGCTCTGCCTAGCTCAGCTAACGGAATTGCTAGACTGTCCCCATGGCAAGCTTCTTGTGTGCGATAATCTCGTCAAAAGACAACACTGCCTACGTCTTGAGCGCTCTACAATTGGTGGAACTGCTCGCGATCAAGCTTCCCGACGTTTACCAAGTCTCACTCCAACGCGAGGGAGTGGTGTTTGAAATCGAGGCTCTCGCCGCTCAAGAGCTCAGCACGGCTAAAGCCCCCAAGGACGATGCCGCCGATGCAGCCGTGAAGAAGGAACCCGAGGAGGTACCTGCGGCTCCAGCTCCAGCCCCAGCCGCCGCCGCCGCAGGACCTTCTTCTGGGATCATGATTGGATCCAGGAGAATGCCACTCGAAGGCATCCCAGACGACCTCAAGCCTCTCTTCGCGGCATCTGGTCTGCCAGCTGGTTTGTCGTCATTCCTCATGGATGGCGCTGGCCCAAGTACGCCTACGCCTAAACGCCCGAGCACAATGGTCGACCCCCACGACGCCAATATCCTTCGAGCGAGGGTATTGATCGTGAAGAAGATCTTCAGTACAACCACGGCCGAAGACGGCAACTCTGCCACCGCTGTCCTGGACAAGGTCGGCGATCTGGTCAAAAAGCTCAACCAGCCAAAAGCATCCGATGGAGAGATTAGGGATGCTCTGACCGACCTTGGCCGACAGTTGACCTCGAATGGACAAGCGCTTTCTAGCTTCGAATTGCTCAAGAGTGGTTTGGTGGATGGTCTGCTCGAGTTTGTCGATGTCGAGGGAGCGGTATCTCCGGCCAGCCGAAGAGCGATGCTCTTTGATATCCTATCCGACACGGCATCGACAAGTCCAAGCCCATTGGTCATGTTGATCAAACGACTTCACGAGTCTCTGAGTCGACTGGAAGAGTTCCAAGTGGAAGTGGCATTCAACGGAGTGATGGACTCGACACGGTCAACACTGTCGAAGACGATGCGAGTACGTCTGCAAGCGGAAGAAGGAACGGATGTACCGAAAGGAATGGCCAATTTGGTCATCACCATTCAAGCCATTGCGCCCCTGCAAGCACTACACGACTATCTCCGTCAAAGGGTTGCCGATGGTCATCTCGCCGGTCCTGGAGGTGGTTCGGGCATCTCCAACATGATTGCGGCGTATGCTTCTGGGATGTCTGCTGGAAGAGGCGGTATGAGCGGAGCAGACCTTCAGGCGACAGCTTCAAGAATGTTGGACGCACTCGCCGCTTCGAGAGGTGACGCAGGTCGAAGACCAGGTCAGCCCGCGCCAGCGGCCACTGCTGGTGGAAGTAGCCTCGCCTTGCCTCCACCGGTTAATGCCCCTCCAGCAGCGGAGACACCGGCAGCCGCTCCAACCAGACGGCGAAGTGCGAGACTGAGCGCGCAGGGTACGGGTGAAACACAAGATGAGCCACAAGCGCCATCGACCCCGCCTGCCCCGGAATTGTCAACAAGCGCTCCAGAAGCCACGATCCTGCCTGGCATGCCGATGGACATGGACTTTGATGAGGAGGAGGGATTCACCGACGAAGAATACGACGCGGAGGTGTATGAAGATGAGATGGAGGAAGAGTTGGCCAGGCCACAGGAGAAGGTGGTCAACATGTCGGTAGCTCCGGGTAAGTCCGAAATCGAATACTCGCCAGGCGACTAAATTGATCTTTGTTTGATGTAGATGGATCCCGAGTCGAGGCAAAGACGCCAGAAGGAACCCGAATCACGACGCCAAGTCAGGCTGCGGCACAGACAGCCTCTGCCACTCAACCTGCCGCTGCTGGACCTTCAGGATCTAACACCCCTCGTACGGGCTCATACGCTGGAGCCGTGAAGACTGCGCCTACGGACTGGCACCTCGAGTTCAGTATCAACGGCAATGATCTTCCCCTGACCGAGACGGTATATGGAGTTGCGCACAAGCATACGAGTAGCACCGACGACAACCGAAGTGGATTGGGCGGTCAGTATGGCGCGCCCTTGGTTATCCGTTACCGAAAGAAAGATGGTCCAGCACCAACGACCGGTAAGTCGACCGGTGCATGATAATTGCGCCATGTACTGACAAGAGCATAGCGGTCTCAACGGACGCCATCGTAACGCCCTCGACGGATGGGCTCGGCGTGACTCTCGACGCGAGCAAGCCTACCAGCAAGATCCTAAGGCTGCTCCGTGTCGTACACAACCTCACAGTGGAGGCGCGAGAAGCGACTGGCAAAGACCAAGCGATGGAGGAGACCCTATTCGTCAACAACAAGTTGACGGCGAAATTGACCCGGCAGCTTGAGGAGATCATGATTATTGCCAGGTGAGCTATAAGGCACGCACAGTATGTCAACTGTAGCTGACCCCTTTGGAACAGTAACTGCCTGCCAGAGTGGGCGGTCGAGCTACCAAAGCACTTCTCCTTCTTGTTCCCGTTCGAGACGCGATACGGATTCTTGCAAAACACCTCGTTTGGCTATGGCCGGCTGTTGGCTCGATATCAAGCCGCCAACCAGTCCCGCAACTCTCGACAGAGAGACGATCTCAGCCACCTAGCTAGATTGGTCCGGCAAAAAGTCCGAATCTCCCGTCCTCAGCTACTGGAGTCTTGTGCCAAGGTGATGGAGCTGTACGGAACGTCCAGTGGGATGCTCGAGATCGAGTACTTTGACGAAATTGGTACTGGACTGGGTCCGACCTTGGAGTTTTACTCCATCGCCTCGAGGGAGTTTGCGAGGAGGTCACTGTCGTTGTGGAGAGACGAGGATGATACGAAGGCCGGAAACTATGTCCACTTCCCTAAAGGCCTGTTCCCAGCGCCAATCTCTGGAAGTGACGCGGCAATCACTGCTGCTGGGTGAGTCAGCTTATTTGTCTGTGATCGCTTAGCTGACCAAGGGTGTCCAGGACTCGACTTTCCTGGTTCAAGATCATTGGACTGTTTGTAGGACGAGCGCTACTCGATTCTCGTATCATCGACGTCAACCTAAACAAGGTGTTCCTCCGTGCTGTCCTTGGACAACCCATCAAGAAGAATGTTGCAACGCTGCGATTGGTCGACCCTGCTCTGGCTCGATCGCTGGAAGGACTCCAGTCATACCTCCAAACGCGCAAGGATATCGAGTCGCTACAACTCCCCGCTGCGGCCAAGAGAAACAAGCTGGCCTCGTTGACCATTCACGGAGTCAAGCTCGTCGACCTCTCACTCGACTTTACATTGCCCGGATACCCCAACGTCCAGCTCAAGCCGGATGGGGCACTGGTCGATGTCGACGACTCAAACTTGGAGGAATACCTTGATAGAGTGTTGGAAATGACACTGGGAGAAGGAATCGACAAGCAAGTCAAGGCGTTCAAGGATGGTTTCAGCATGATCTTCTCGGTGGACGACATGAAGATCTTCTCGCCAGACGAGCTGGGATTGCTGTTCGGTAACGCAGACGAGGATTGGTCCAAAGAGAGTAAGTGGAGATTCTCCTGTCTCGATGTGTCATTGACGCTAACGATGAATAGCTCTGGAACAAGCTATCAAAGCCGATCACGGTTACAACCTCGACAGCGTAGCCGTCCAGAATCTGATCCAAGTGATGAGCGGTTATGACAAGGAGCAACGTAGACAATTCCTCCAGTTGTAAGTGCAGCTGAGTTTGATTTGGTCTTCCTTTAAAGCTGATCGTTGGTGCAGTATCACCGGAGCACCCAAGCTGCCCATTGGCGGCTTTAGAGGTCTCAGCCCTCCATTCACTGTCGTCAAGAAACCACACGAAGCGCCGTTCAGGGCCGACGATTACTTGCCATCCGTCATGACGTGTGCTCAGGTCAGTGATAATTGACTGCTTGGCAGATGGGAACAAGCTCGCTGACTCGAAAACTCCGCAGTACCTCAAGATGCCTGATTACTCGAACAAGGAAGTCCTGGCAGCTCAAATCCAGCGCGCCATGCTCGACGGTGGAGGATCCTTCCACCTCTCGTAGAGACCTTCCCGCTTGTCTTGGCGGCTGGGGGTGATGACGTCGACTACTCCGAGCATGCTTGCCGTCCTTAGATACGTCCACGACTAGCAATCCTGTTTCACTCGTTTCATAACCAATACCTGTAGTATAGAGCTCATTCTCGTGCATGATGGAAACGATAGCATATGTATTTGAAGTATTCCTCGCAGTGGCGTGGTGGGTCTGCTAATAGCATCTCCGCTTAACCCGAAAAGGTGGTGGTCCGTCCGATGACGCATATCACGGAGAGGAGATGAGTCAACGTCGATCTTGACCTATCTTGACCAGCCTCTCTGCAGCTCTGTCCTTCTTCTCCACCTGCGAGGGGCTGCGAGGTTGGATCTGTCGAGGTTGCCCAAGTGGTTCGTAGAGGTTCAGAGTCTCCCAGAACGGCCCTGGTGAGCCCTGGTGCTGTGCAGAGCGCGACTCGCGAGGATGAAGCCGCCCGAACGCGAATCACCTCAGGGTCGCGTTGGTGATGTCTTATTTTTGGGTGGCAAAAGTCAATCTTGGCTGCGGGTGCTGCTGTGCAGTGTGCAAAGGAGAGTGTTCCTTGCACTCTTGGTGACGAGTTGAAGACTAAAACACAGGCACTCGATCTATGCTCGCCTTATCATTGCACATATCCACGCTTCAACGTATCTCAGCGAAGAATTGCTCGTTTCCTCACTTGACTTGACGAAACTACGACACCACGTCGCGCTGAAACGACAACAACATTGAGCGACGCGAAAAATCAGTCATCCTGAAACCGCTCTACGAAAAAGAAAGGAACTTCGACAATCCAAACTTGAACTGCTGTTCTCTCGATAAAGACAGAAGCTCCACTTGCCGGAGATACCACTGGCAGGATGTTCACGTACACGTGTGCAGGGGCGGCACTCGTGCTTGCCTCGATAGTCGAGGGACAGTGAGTGGAGCTCGGATTGATCGTTGCCCAGGAGTGGTTGGGCAAATGCTGACTCGGTTGCTTGGGTAGTATTGCGATGTACAATAAAGGACTCTTTGGCTACAACTGGCCCAATCAAGCTTCAGGTGGGTGATCCTCCTATGGCCAATGCCATGTGCAGGCGGATATCAGAGGTTAGCTGATCCAGCTGCTGGATCAGATGCCGATCAGGTGTATAATGGGAATCGAGTGGTGGCTCCTTTACGACAATCAGCTGGACTCACTGAGGAGATGTGGTTTGGCCACGGGATGAAGGGGTATCCACCTGTAGAAGGAGATTTTATGGAGCTCGTCTCCGGGTCCAACTACACAGGTGAGCGGTTGCAGATGGCGGGGGACGTCATTGGAACAAAGGATAGTGCTGATGTGTATTCCTGTGACAGCCGAGCTAGCCTGCAACAGAGCGTTCACATCGATGCGGAATCCCAATGTTCGGGACCCATTGCCATACTACGCTTGTCCAGTAAGCAGACCGTCAACCCTGTCGAAGAAAGCACTTGCTGACAGGAGCAGAATGACAAAGGACCCTTACACACCATGAACGTCTACGGCAAACCTCCAGCGGCAAAGTGGTTCGGAGGGTCCTCGATAGCCATCTCATATTCGTCTGACGCCAATGCCTCAAGAGCGGCCGACTTTACCGTCATTTCCGTCAACTCGACCTCTGTATGGACAAGAGAGACGATTTATCAGATACCTGCCAACATGCCAAAGTGTCCTGCAGGCGGGTGTCTCTGTACTTGGAACTGGCTACATCTGGTGGGTGTACCATGTATCACATGGGAGTTTGCGAACGCCTGCTGATGTAAACTAGGCGGGAAACGGAGAAGGCTATGGTGCTGAAATTGTGAGTCACCCCTCACCATCATCCATGTATTGTCCGAGCGCGAACTGACCTTGATCAGTACAACAACTTGTACCGGTGTACAGTGTCAGGACAGACGAATGACGACGAGTCTTTGACTCCAGGAGAAGGCAAGATCCCCACCTTCTGTGCCAACAACACGGAGAGCTGTACCCTGGGCGCCAAGCAGCCGATGTATCTGTTCCAGCTATCGTGAGTGATCTCACCGAGATCAAGTAGCCGACACACCCGTACTGACTTTATCAGGGGAAATAACATGCCAAAGGACAATCACGGGATACCCACCTACAACGCCAGATACGGCTTCAAGGACGGTGCGCAAACCGACATCTTCTTGGCCTCCAACACGACGTCGGACAAGCCTCAAGGCAGTGCCTCGAGATCGTTGCCCGCCGTCATGGGTCTGCTCCTGGCACCAGTTGCCGCGGTCGTGGTGCAGATATTGCTGTAGAGAGTTCAGCACGAAGAGGTAGGAATTGGGGCCGGAATGCGGGATGCGATCCCGTACACACTGTATCTATAGGTCGCGATCGAAAGGAGCGGGACATGATCCGCAGGACATGATCCGCAGGACAGCGGGAATGTTTAGGAGAGGAGTCGGAGGGAAGAATTATGTCATTGGTAGCAGGAACAAAATAGATCGTATAGACACACCCGCAGGTCGGGTTCTTGTAGCCAGTACTAAAATCAACGGATAGAAGCACGCAGGTAAATGATGCATTGCAAGCAGATCGCTATGATGAACGCTAGTCCAGATAGTTCAGCTCAATACTCGTACTGTACAACTTGCTACTGCGACAGATATTGACCGTTCGTCGTGAGATTGTTACCCCTCATGTTCATCCCATTGCCCATATTGTTGTTGTTGGAGTTGTTCATCTGACCCGCCAAGCCCTGGATGTTGAACTGGTTCATGTTGAAACCGCCGTTCCCATTACTGCCGTTGGCGATGATACCGGCATTACCATTGTTGGCATTATGGTTAAACCCCTGATCATCAGACTGCTGATGTTGAGCGACCTGGGAGTGGGCTTGGGCCTGAGCTTGTGCAAGCGCCTGAGCTTGAAGATTCTTGTGTTTCAACAACTCGGCATTCCTGAGTGCCCCCAGAACACCTGCCAACTTGTCCGGCGGTAAGGTGCTCGGATCTAAGTTTGGTGGGAGGTGAATTCCATACGTCCTAGCTCGCTCTTTCAGAGCCTGCCCTTGTTGCGCAGTGAGGTAGCCCCGCTGGCTAGGCTGGGCAGGTAGACTCTGCCCGCCGTTGTTGTTGTTGCCTTGGATCTGATTCTGGCCGAAGCCAGCTTGTGACAACCCCTGCTGCAGGTTCTGGCCGGCAAAGGCAGCGCCAAATTGTCCGCTGTTACCCTGAGACTGCAACTGCTGCTGCTGGTTGGCCTGCTGGGATTGTTGGTCCTGCGATTGACCAGAGTTGCCGTACTGGAACTGGTTGTTATGCTGCTGATGCTGTAACGCCTGCTGCTGCTGCTGCATCTGCTGCTGTTGAAAACTCTGAGCCTGGTGTTGCGATATGTACGGCTGTGCGTTCTGCTGATGTTGTTGAGCTTGAGACTGAGCTTGGTTTTGCGTAAAGCTCGATAATGCACTCAAGGCCTGTTGAGCTTGTAGACTGGCCTGATGTGCTGCTTGCGGCAGCGAGGGGTTGTTTGGCATTTTAGGCGTCGTTTGAGGCTGGCTTCCGGGGGTATGTTGTGGGACCTGATTGGTCGATCCACTCATCGCCGGACTCGGCTTGACGTTGCCAGGAGGCAATGGACAATTCTGAACAGCGTCAGCAGAAGCCGCGGTATACGAGTGTAATTGTGACCTACGAAACAGACAGCCGCCATCAATCTGCCTCGTGAACGACCCTGGGTTTGGCTCTGCGGCGTTGCGAAGATCACCAAACCGCGATCCGGCTGGTCAGTCAACGGCACAATGGCAATCTGAACAATAACGAAAGTCAGCCGAAGTCGCCAATGCACATGGTATGTATCGGAAACAGTATAACGCACCTTTGACTGTGTTGCTAAACTCTGAACCAGTAAATCATACCTGCTTTGGTTGGCTGTTGCTGTATCCGCGGTTCCCGAATTGCTGGGTACGAGAAAGGCGAGCGGTGTCTTATTCTGTCCAACCCATTGCTGCAGGTCGTTCATGCTCATGTTCCGTAATGCATGGACTTTGAGCTCTGGATTCCGATCATCCAATCAGCACGACACCTGGCGTGCGTCAAGGAAACAAGACTTACCTGCTGTCCAGTTTTGTATTTGGAAGTCAGAGGTCGAAGACATATTGGCGGGATGGCAATCGACCGATATGCGAACTACGTGAGGAGATTAGCCTAGCACTCTCGGATTTGGACGGACAAGTACGCACAGGTAGCTGTATTCGCCGAGGTAACGCCAAGCAACCAGAGTAGATCTCCAGACCACAAAGCCGACTTGTTCGCCGGCGTTTGCACCTGGCTGGCTTGATTCGAAGCTTGGGGCGGCGGCGGGTTGTTGCCCATGCCGGCGCCGTTGTGACCTTGACCGAAGCCCTGCCCGGCCTGCTGAGCCAGTTGCTGAGATTTGACCGCCGCCTGAATCATCTGCTCGACGTTGGAGGGAGTTATGCCAGGAGGCAGGTGACCGGCGGTACCTGATGCTGCGGCAGCTGCCATGGCGGCGCTGGGGTTTGCGGACATTTGGCTCTGCTTTTGCTGCTGTTGCAACATGATCAAATGTTTAAATTGCTGGAAAGCCGGGTTGTTCATGTCGATCTGACCATTCTTCGCAGCTGTCATCAAGCTCGCGATCAATGCCGGGGTCATCTGCGGCACACCTCCCTTGGCATCACCTCCAGCATTCTGACGACCGGCCTGAGCTTGAAGAAGACGCAGAGCCTGTTGTTGCATGAACATTTGTTGCTTTTGATTAGCGAGTGTCGATGGTGTTGAGGCGTCGCCTGGCTGAGAACTCGGAGTGACGAGATTCTCTGTGCTCCCGGCAGTGGAAATGCCTGTAGGAGGGGATGCGGCCGCAATCTGTTCGATCGTATATCCTGATAGCAGGAGAGTCGTGTTCGGAGGAGGTGTAAACCAAAGCTCGTCCGGAACATCCTGCGAGGCGTCCTTACAGAGTACTTTCAAGCGTTTGACAGCTGTGCTATCCTTGTCGTTGGGTGTATGCGCTCCGCATATGATTACTGAGCACTTTACATGGTTCTCCCGACATAGCTCAGCAGCTGCTGTCCAATCAAGTCCATTCCAGTTGGCTTTCCACTCGGCATCGCGCTTCTGCTTCGTGGCGACCGAGGGGGCGGAGATGATAGCGAGATATTTCTGACGTGATGAAGGCGATGAAGGGGGGCTCCGAGGCGGCGTGTACATTGTATCCAGCATTGACCGAGCGGATGATGGGAGTAGAGATGACCATGACTGTGGGGGCGACTCAGACTGGTAAGGATATACAGACCAGTCCAGCATCTGTAACCAAGCATCAGCTTAGTGTGTCGAAAATGTGGTCATAGCTAGGTGCTCACCTCCAGTCCGTGCACGACACCTTGGAGCAATTGTAGCTCTTCCTTCCTTGACCGGATTACCGCGGACTCATCGGTGCTGACATTACTGTCATCGGAGAATCTGGGCCATTTAGGCTCTTTGTGTGTGCCAGCCCCGTTTGGCGAGAAGTGGGCCTTGAGCTTTGGCAGCGACGTGAGGAAGAAGGAAGGCGTCCCATAATCCTGCCTATAGGCATCCAGGGGAGAAGATGGAGGAGATTTGATCACTAAGCTGAGTCGGACCTGCGTCAGATCAGCAACACGACCTCTACGTGCTGAGATGTGCGAGACGGGCGTGATGGCTCGCTCACTTTGTCTTCACCACCGTGTTTTTCCATTAGCCGCTGGACAAGCTTATGTATCGCTCCATTTGGCTCGATGAGCTTCGTGTATGCTTCGCGAGTGAGGCTGGAATCGAACACGAATGTCCCAAGGTTGTGAGACCGCCTGGGGGATGATGCTGCTGAAGTCGAGGCTTCGGGCTGATTATCGGTCATGCTGCCGTTGTGATCGCGTTGTGGGTCTTATAACGAAGGACCTCCCATGAAAACTGATGTCTTGCTGCGCGGTAGATACTCCCTATGATCCTGATTGATATACAGAACACGATGCTGCTCGCGACTCTCGGAGCGACGATGAGGATGAAGTGTGAGTGAGGAAAAGAGGGTATCGCTCGGCGTCGGTGGGATAGAGTGTGAGTCGCGAATTACGGCATCAACTCGTTCTCTCTCCGGTTTCGGTTTCCGCGTCACAACGTCAACGGCCATGGACATGGGCCATAGGTGGTGTGATTGTGACAACATACTACAGCTATCCTTTGTTCGCATCACAGATCGGCAACGGCAAAGGCAGAAGCGAACGAGGGGTCAACACAGAGCAGACGATGCTGGAGCGAACGAGGAAACTATAGCGCTGTACCTGAAGTCTTAGTGGATCAGACGTGATGGGTGAGTCGCGTTCGGACATCTCGCCGCCGGTATCGACAATGCTGATGGGGTGCAGAGCCAACAATCCTCAGAGGTGAGTATGACAGCGCCCGGGCTGACGGTATACTGATCATCGCCGCTTGGCTCCTACAGGTCTCAATGACAAGATGTAAGCGGCACAGTTAGGAGTGTTGATTAAGCAAGCTCACCAATCCTGCAGCTATGACCGCCGAAAGGCGGCTGCGGTCGAGCTGGAGAAGTGGGTCCTCTCTATCTAGACTAGGTCGATGTCCTGATGATATTTGCCCAGACTCGTCCTGTCATCCGACATGAACAGGATCACCTCGATCATAGACCAGCTATGTGGAATGTTTACGTCGACTACCGCAGCTCTGCATTCGAGAAATGGAGGTGTGTCAAGTTGAGTACGGTGGGTGCTGATGTACTAGGCCTCATTGGACTTGCGGCTACGGCCATCGCTCTAGGTCAAGACTTTGCCCCGTTCCTGGGCAATATAATCCCGCCCATCTTGTCGTGCTTCCAGGATCCGGAAAGTCGTTTGCGGTATCACGCTTGTGAGAGCTTGTATAATATGTGAGTCCTCTCTCATGAGTAGTCCAAGCGACGCTGATTAGCTTGGATCCAGTGCCAAAGTCACCAAGGGCGAGATTCTGGTACACTTCAACGAGATCTTTGACGCTTTGAGCAAGGTATGCCATTGGATGACGCCATGCAGAAGTACTGACTAGACCCGCTTCTTAGCTATCCTCCGACTCCGAGGCTTCAGTGAAGAATGGAGCCGAATTGCTAGATCGGCTTATGAAGGACATTGTCGCTGAGGCAGCTCCCAATTACGTCTCGATTTACCCTGGCAATCAGAATCCCAACCTACCTCCGTCTAAATCAGAACACCCTACAACAGGTCTGGGTATCGCATCCTCTCACACAGCTGAAGAGAAGGACGGCGAGCGGGGAGCTCATACCGATGAAGGCTATGTCGAGGAAGACAAAAGGGCATTCTCCTTGGCGAGATTCATACCTCTCCTTTCGGAGAGAGTGTATGTGATCTCGCCCTACACCCGGATGCACCTAGTCTCTTGGTTGATGGTGCTGGACTCGGTGCCGGATCTGGAGCTGGTAGCTTGGCTCCCCGAATTCCTCGACGGTCTACTGTGAGTGAGAGACTGCATTTATGGAGACTGTTTCTGACTCGCTGTATAGGAAATACTTGGCGGATCAAAACGTGGATGTTAGATTGGCGACAGAAAACGTTCTGGGAGAGTTCCTTCGGGAGATCAAGTACATTGCTCAAGTACAGGACAAGCAGGCCGAGGCGGACAAAGCTCGAAGAGAGACGCAATCCATACAGCGGAGATCATCAAAGCAGACGATGGAGTCGGCTGGGACAGAAGGTGGCGATTCGGCTTTGGCGGACGACGATGAAGGGACAGAGGCCAATACCGAGGTTGGAACCAACGGAGCAGAAGAAGCACATGACTGGGAAGGAGAGGGCACAGGGAATTGGGTCCCTGGTCAAGGTGTATTCGTGGACCACGCTGCGATCATGGATATCATCATCCAGCATCTTTCCTACCCAGGTAAGTAGGTGACAGCCTCCGCGAGACGAAAGCTGAGATGCCGAAGACGAACTCGTGCAATCGACGGCGATGGAGTGGATCCTCACATTCCTTGAATTCACCCAGAGTACAGTCATCGCTTTCACTCCGAGAATAGTTCCCGCAGTACTACCGAATCTAGCTTCGCCCCAGTGAGTGCTAGTCTCGAGTTAACAACGACACCTTACTGAAAATCTTAGCCGCCACATCAAGCTCGCAGCACACGAGACCAATGGCAATCTGTACAGAGTTATACAGGCCCTTCCGCTACAGCTGCTGCAACCCCCGGTACAGACGTCCAGCTCGACAGCAACACTTCAACCGCAAACGGCCGGCGTAGTGCCCCCTCCAACCGCCTCAGGTCTTGCTTCTCACGCAAGCTCGCCTCCTGCTTCCTTGACGAACCCCGCCACCGCAGGATTGAGGAAAGACCTTGCCAATTTTGAAATCTCCGACTCGACGACCATCACCAGTGCCTCCTTCAAGGCTGTCAGCGATCCGTTGGAGGTCACTGGTCCATCGAACGCTACCACAACAGCCTCTAGAGCAGCCACACAGGCCAACTCTGGCAATCTCATGACGCCATCACTATCCGCGAGCAACGTGGCGACTCTCAAAACCAAGCCCATACAAGCGGTACCGAACTCTGAACCCGTTACGCCTATACACTCCGAGTTCCCTGCGTCTATCAAAGGGAAATTGCGACCCGATTCTCCTGGCTCCCAACAACCACCACCGGCCATCAATACCGCTCCGCCGCTATCTCCAGTCACGGAGACGATCAGCGACGACGATCCGTTCGACGTGCGGGAGACAGTCAATGTCCTCACATTGCAATTCCTCAGTGATCACGCGGAGACCAGGATTGCGGCACTGGAATGGCTGTTGATGCTGCACCTCAAAGCACCGACCAAGATCCTGTCGAGAGATAGTGGTACATTCCCAGCATTGCTCAAGACATTGTCGGACCCTTCGGAGGACGTTGTGAAGCACGATCTTCAGCTGCTCGCCCAGATTTCGGCTTCTTCGGAGGATTTCTACTTCACGAGCTTCATGAAGAATGTCCTCGAGCTCTTCTCGACCGATCGAAGATTGCTGGAAACGAGGGGCAGTCTGATCATCCGGCAATTATGCCTACATCTCAACGCCGAGAGGATATACCGGACAATAGCAGAGATCCTGGAAAAGGACGACGACTTGGAATTTGCCAGTATGATGGTCGTCAAGCTCAACATGATCCTAATCACCTCGCCGGAATTGGCCGACTTCAGGAGGAGACTGAAGAATCTCGAATCGAAAGATGGTCAAATGCTCTTTTCGTCCCTCTACCGATCATGGTGTCATAATCCCGTCGCCGTCTTCGCTCTTTGTCTACTAGCACAAGCGTACGAACACGCTTCGAATCTACTGCAAATCTTTGCCGAGCTCGAATTGACAGTCTCGCTTTTGGTGCAAATCGACAAATTGGTGATGTTGATCGAAAGCCCCGTTTTTACGAGTTTACGACTTCAGCTTCTGGAACCGGATCGATATCCCTTCCTGCCGAAATGTCTCTACGGCTTGCTCATGATTCTCCCCCAGAGCTCGGCATTCATCTCGCTGAGAGCTAGACTGTCAGTGGTCCAATCTGCAGGTTACGTACCTAGCACGCAAAACTCCCGAACGTCATCGGCGACCTCGAACGTCGTCTCGGCGACTCGATCGAAACTAAGTGGGGGAAACAAGGACGAGATCAGGTGGTCCGAATTGCTGGTCCACTTCAGATCTGTGCAGAACCGACATGAAAAAGCACGAAGACAGCTCAATTCATCGGAGCTTGGTGGAGCGGGATCCAATTCAAGTGTACATTATTCGTCGCCTTCTCAAACATTCAACATCGCTCCTCCGACAGGTACACTAGGTGCCAATGGGCAGATACCGAAATCAGCGACTATGAAGAAGAAGTCAATGTCGAACGGACCGAGAAATAGCCTAGGAGGCAGTATAGGTGGTCCGGGCAGTATGTCCCCACTAAATCCGAAACGAGGGGGATCGACGAGTTCAGCAGGGCTATCTGGGGTGATCAGTCCTGGAGTCAGTATAGGTGGAGCGGTGGCGAGTATGAGTGGTGCGCAGGGGCTAGGTTCGGTGCGACCGATCAGTCCGCCCCCAGGGAGGAAAAGGATGTTGGGCGGTATGCGACGTGCGGTATGATCGCGCGTCCTGTGTGTATGTCCCGTCATCCTGTATCCCTTCTTGATGATTAGAAGATGAATGTACCCTTTGACGATCAGCTATCAGCTTTGCATGTAGCATCCGGTCACCCCCCACTACTGAACGCTGAACGACGATCTCACGATCTCACCGAAGTCCGGACCGGTATCCACCGGCCCGCGTTTTATCAACCAGGAACCCACATAAGAACGATCCACCTCGCACATCCTGATCCACCTTGAGCTTCTATTCCGCTCATGCCGCTCAGAAATTTCCACACAAACGAGCAAGAAGGCAGAGCCAGGACTGTATGACGACCAGATCAGAAGCAGGTGAAAGCGGGGGAGGATGGAGAGCGGGGCCCAGGAAAGCTGAGAAGGACGATGAAGGAAGGGCAATCTATCCCTGTCTCTGGATAGGTGAGAGCCTCGTCAAAAGCCTGTCTTGCCGAGAAGTCGCTGATTTGGTTTGGCGTATAGGTTGCGAGAAAGCATTTGGCACAGCGGGTCATGTGAGGAGGCACGAGAAGACTCGTGAGTGGGCGGTCTCCAGTGGTTCAAGACGAGTAATGACAGTCCCTTGCAGACGCCGGAAACACCCCTTACGATTGCCCGTACTGCGACAAGAGATTTGGCAGGAGTGACGTGCGAGCAAAGCACGTCACGACTATACACGGTACAAAAGCTGAGCCAGAGTCGGACTCCGAAGACTCAAATTCCAACGCACCCCCTTCGTGAGCCGCATAACAGTGGCGGATCAGATTTGATTCCCGCTGACCTACTGATTGATTAGCAAGATGCGTAGGACGGAGCAAGGATATATCAACGGCGGTGGTCCCCAGTACTCTCCTAATCAAGTCAAGACGCCCCTCTCGACGTCATCAGCTACGAGCGACCATGGCCGACTGGCCGCTCATGCCCAGGCTCGCGCTCAAGATCAGGTGGGGACTATGCAGCCGGCGTCTATGAACATGCCCTGGGATCACCGGCGGTCGACCAGCTTTTCCCAGCAGTCAAACTCTGGTCAAGCGATGTACATCTCCCCGCCATCGGCACCAGTACCTCCAAGTCCCATGACGGGATTGATGCAGGCTGCACATGGGATGATGCTACCCGCAGGGCATAGACAATCGTTCGACCTGGGCCATTCGCCAAATGGATTCATGGATCCGTCCAACCTCTCGACTGGGCCATCCAATCTGTCTATGGGACAAGGTGAGTGGAAAAGAGTCTGATGAAAATCTGATGACTGACTTGGATGACAAGGCCCTATGATATCTGGCAATACGTCAGACCTGATAGATCCGTTTTCGACCAACTGGGAGTCATTCGGACAAGTCTTCGGCTGGGGCCTTGACATGGATATCGATCTGGATATAGGACTGCAGAATTCAGTCTTCGACACTAGTAACTTTGGACCAGGTACAACTACCGAGAATCTGAGTGCCGCTTGGCTCTTGGCCGCAACACCTCGACACGGCAGCCCTGTAGGTGAAGGTGATACGGAGCAGAGACGAGATCCCTTTGGGCGAGCCCACGATAACCCATGGGTCAGTCATCAAACCCCCCACAGGAGCCTGGTGGATTTGCTGAGACTGACTGCTTGGTAAATAGCCCAATGTGTTCCGACCTAAAGTCCCGGACAAGCCTCTGACACTGGGAGGTGTAAAAGCGTCTCCGCGCCCGAGATCAGATCGATCCGGACTACAAGCCGTCGGCCAGACGTCACGGAATGCCATGCTATCTCTGGTGTATCTGTCACATCAGCCTTTGTGGTTGATGCCGGATATCGACGACTTTCCAGATCACGAAACGCTCTCCGACTTTGTCGACCTGTACTTCGAAAAGTTCCACCCGTCGTTTCCAATTCTTCACAAGCCCACATTCTGCCAGAACGACACGCCGGCTGTCTTACTCCTCGCCGTTGCTGGTATTGGGGCGACCTATGCCGACAAGGAGTTCAAGCCATTAGCTGTGGCTCTCGATGAGCTCGTCCGAAGAATGGTCACCTGGATGGTGGGTTCCGTGTCTGGTGGCCTTCGTAGTATCGATACTGACAGACGGTCTTAGCGCGCCAGTGATCAAAGATCGAAGTTTGATCGACAATCGCTTATAGCATATCTCCTGTGCACGGTGCTCGGCATTGCGTGCGGGTCGAGAGAAATGTTCCTTCATGCTGAGATCAGCAGAGGAAGTCTGGTCACCTCACGGAGAAGGTTGAACCTTTTGCGGCCTGTCAGGACAGCAATGGAGGAGCTGCTGGCAAAGGACCGGAAGCCTACAAATGAGGAGCGATGGAAGGCGTATATCGAGGACGAGGGGAAAAGACGTTTTGGTTGGGGAATCTATGTAAGTCTCTGACGCATGTCTGAAGTGTACCGCTGACATCGATCCAGTTGCTGGACATGAACATGCTTGCACTGCTTAACATCCCACCCATGTCCTCCGTGGCTGAGATTAACGCTCCTCTACCCGGCGATGACGCGCTATGGGACGCTCCCGATGCTGAAGTTTGGGCTAAACTGGTTGCAAAGGAGAGCGCGGCAAAACTGCTGGAAACTGGCTCTCCTGTCGATCTGAGCTTCCCTCGAGTCATGACCAGAGCCTTGGCGGAACCGACCAAATTGCCGCCTGTATCGGATTTCGCGAGCTCGATCATTGCTTACACCATGTACCGGTGAGCAGAAGTGGATGAGAGTTTAATCAGATGGCTGATCAGAACCTTTAGCTTTCTTCACGACGACTACATGCTGAGAAGGTCATTCACCTTGGACGGCGAAAGCCCATCGAGCGATCTGGTCGGCACACTGCCTTCCGTCCTTCAAGGGTAAGCATGTTCGAGATCAGTATGTCCTGCACTTCATACTGACGACGACTCAGAAAACCCCTCGAAGCCATCCTGACACTCTCACAAACATGCCTTTCGCAGGACACTCCCACTCATCTACGATTATCCGCCGCAGCGCTGTATCACCACGCTTCTATGCAATTCACTCGACCGGGATTACTAGAACGAGTGCGAGCCGCTTCAGGCAAGTATGAACCTGATCTCACCAAGGAAGACTCGATCGCATGGCTCAAGGAATGGATGCAGAACGGCAAAGAGGTCAGAAAAGTGATGTGGCACGCTGGAGTGTTGAATGCGCTTCTTGGCGAGTTTTCCAAAGGCGAACTTGCCGACTTCTACTGGACCTTCGATTGCGCTCTGGTCCTATGGGCAGTGGTGAAATATGGTCTGGATAGCCTCAAGGCAAGAGGACTACGCTCGGCCTTGTTTGCCGCCAACTGTGAGTCGAGTCCCATTTTGGTGTCTGCTCATCCTGGGATGCTCTGACAGAGTGTAGGGTTTGATATTGAGCCGCCAGCTGTATGGCTAGAACATGGTGGTCAGATAGTCATGCCCTTCTTGGGATCGTCGTCGACGGTGACGGTGGATATTATCCTGAAGCTGTTCATGGATAGGCTGGAGATGTCTCCCTGGGGTCTAGCCGGCCAATTCAAGCAGGTATTGGCGAAGCTGGTAGAGCCGGAGAAGGCATAGCCCGTATGATGTATCTCTATATTATCTGATCTACGTGTCACAGGTGTCGGCCATCGCATGTACTCGAGTACGCTTGAGCAACTTGCACGTATTCAAACAGTCAGACTGTCATTACCAGACCAGCATGCAAGATAGATGCAAGCCTCAGCCACTGCCAGCGAGCACCAGAACCAGTCCCGAATCGTCATATCTAATCGCTTGGGTCGGTCGGATTCTCGGACCGGTCGGCCGGATATATAATCTGGCGGCACGGCCGGCCCGGGAGGGGGGAGGTATCGTTGGAGATGTTGCGAGAAGGGATAAAGTATCCACCGAGAATGGATCCAGCTTTTGAAAGTCTACGTACCATATCAGAGACCAAATCTGCTGTATCCTCGACACGCTATACTGCAAGTACTAGATCTATCACTCAAAATGTCTGCCCCAACTTCTTTCAAGCTCAACACTGGCGCCTCGATCCCCGCCGTCGGTCTCGGTACGTGGCAAGCCAAGCCAGGAGAGGTCCGACAGGCCGTCGCCCACGCCTTGAAGTCGGGCTACACCCACATTGACTGTGCCCTCTGCTACCAGGTGTGTCTGACGTTGTAGATGAGCTTTCGACCGTATGCTGATGGAGATGACAGAACGAGGACGAGGTCGGCCAGGGTATTGCCGATGCCGGCGTCAAGCGAGAGGACATCTTCCTAACCTCCAAGCTGTAAGTGGCGTCTCCAAAAAAGGAGCCTTGACTAGGCGCTACCCGATGAAAAATGAAACTGAACCCTCTACGTAGCTGGTCGACTTACCACGACCGAGTTGAGGAGTGTCTCGACATCTCCCTAAAATCCCTGGGCACCGACTACCTAGATCTGTACCTAGTCCACTGGCCAATGTAAGTCATCCAGTCCCACCTCCAGCCCGCAAGACACTTCACAGATGACTGACGATGATCCCACAGTCGAACTGTCGAGAACGGCACCGCCAAGCTGTTCCCAACAAAGCCAGATGGCAGCCGAAACATCGACTGGGACTGGGACCAGGCCAAAACCTGGGCTCAGATGGAGGCCCTTCTCAGCACTGGCAAAGTCAAGGCTATCGGTGTTTCCAACTGCAGTCCCCAAATCATTGACCACCTCGCCAAGAGCTGGAAGGTCGTTCCAGCCGTCAACCAGGTCGAGCTGCATCCATACTGCCCACAGCACGACCTCAAGAAGTACTGCGAGAACAAGGGAATCCTTCTCCAGGCCTACTCCCCGCTCGGCTCGACCGGTTCGCCATTGAGTAAAGACGAGGAAGTCGTCAGAATTGCCAAAAAGCACGACGTCGAGCCCGCCACCGTCCTGATCTCGTACCAGGTCAACCGAGGTGTCATTGTTCTGCCAAAGAGTGTCACTCCATCTCGTGAGTCCAGTCGCAGTACCGTTGCATCAAGTAGTGCTGACCCCAACGGCGCAGGAATCGAGTCCAACTTGAAGGTCATCAAGCTTGACAGCGAGGACGTCAAAGCTCTTGACGGACTCGCCGCCGCTGGCAAGCAGCAGAGAGTCAACACCCCAGCTTGGGGAACCGACTTTGGCTTTGCCGACTGGTACGGACCCGGCAACAAGAACGCCCCAGAGGGCGCCAAACTTGTATCCACCCAAGCATAAGTGTGTGAGAAGAGAAGAGACATAACGAGATATGCATTGTATACATGGTCATAGCGTTCCGGGGCCATAGCATACTGAACACGATGCGTTCCATTGGGGTGATGTGGTCAATCATGCAGACGAGGCTGTTCAGAATGCCTCGAGGTCGAGAGCACATGCATGCTGCTGCCCCAGGGCTGCCCCAAGGCTGTCAGGCGGAGGCCGACGGAAGCAAATTGTTCGAGCTAAATCTTTGCGGGATCGCCTTCTTCTGGACAAGTTCGCGGTGCCCTCAGCTCTAACCTCTAGAGGTCTATAGTTTACAGACGTCACTTCACTACCGCTTCACTCACATACCATCATGTCGTTCATGTTCGGAGGTGGTGCTAGTGAGTCGGAAAAGAGCCACCCATTCGGGACGGATACTGATGCTTTCTTGCAGGAGCCGATCCCAATGCCGTGGACCCCGCTAAGATGGAGATGGCCATGGCCGAGATTGAGATGATCACCGATGTCTTGTGAGTGCTCGAAGAGGGTGACTTTACATACCCTTGCAGGCTGCTTCGAGGTGAAGAGTCAATTGTAAAATTGGGAAGCTGACACTCGCTTGATATAGCAACCGACTCGTCACATCGTGTCACACAAAGTGTATCCAGCCAAACCCCTCTGCGCACCGATACGTCGAAGGAGAACTGCTCAAGGGCGAGGCTGTGTGTATCGACAGATGTAGCGCAAAGTTCTTCGAGGTCAACAAGGTTGTCGGCGAGAGGATGCAGACAATGGGCGCTGGCGCCCAGGCTACCGGTTCCTTTGGCCGATAAGCGTAATGGAGCAGGACAGGAGTCAGGTTGCAGGAGACGGACGGAGTCAGCAGCCAGGTCGAAGGAGGGCCATCGGCACGCAGGATATTGGATACGAGGCAGATGGCAGAGCAGCGAGCTGTCACGCGGAGCCGTGTAGTATTCCATTATATCATTCTACCACTCAAGATATGTACAACAACAAAGAAAAGGTCACGATCGTCGCAATCGCTTCGACAGGAATAGGCTTGTTTGGAGGATAAAGCGGACGGCTCTCCGAAAAGGACGCAGGCGAGATAGCCTCTGTGGCTCATCCCACGCCATCATGGCTAGTGTCGATATTGCTACCACCTGACGGCGGCTCTTTGGTGGGATCGTTCTCGTGAGGAGCCTCTGCACCCCCCTCCGTCTCTCGAGCGACTGTCACCGACTCCTCATTAATCTCGTCATCACTGCTGTCTTCCTCGGCCCCAGCCAAGGGGTCGTCGAACCAGAAAGGTAGGAACCGGCGAGGAGGAAGATTGACAATGTCCGGATCGAATAGCTGGTCGTTTCTTCAGCTTGGGAATCTACTCGAGACAGCTGGTTTTCGGCTCACCTCGATGTACTGCTCGTCCGAGAACCTATGCTTAGACGGTCCAGAGTGCGCTCGGTACTGCGTGATGACACATGTCAGTAAAAGTCTTTCCGAACAAGCCGGCACTTACCTCGACCAAGATTGAAGCGAAGTTCCAATCCTGCATGACCCTCAGAGCCCCGACGACACATCCTGTCTGATGTATACCGAGTCTGACATGGGGTCAGCGCAGAGTCAACTTCGTTGCGCTTGTACTTACGGGTCAATTAGCAGTATTGGATGATTGCGAACATCGAGCATGAGCTCCAGAGACGTTTTCACCGTCTCATCGGGTATCGGCTTCCAGTCCGTCATTGATCTCCAAAGTGTCACCCCTAAGTGAAGCTTGGGCACGTCAGCGGGCTACAAGCCACTTGGGATGGTCTCTGTCCATGTCTGCTCACAAAATCGATGCCCGAAGAACGTGTAAAGCTCAATAAGGGCTTTATGGGATGTTCGGGAGTGAGAGAGATGACCGTCTTCAAGTTGAGCGATGCTAGGAACGGTACCTATGCAGTATCAGGATCTCAAATCGTCAAACTCACACGCTGGTACTCACCTGAGCCGCAAGAGGACTAGCGCAGCGATAGACTCCAGGTTCCACCACCGAGAACAGGTCGGGCACGTGTATGAGCTGCGGGGTCTGACCTTTTGACCCCATCGTGCGTTGGTCCGACTAAGTTGGTTCGCTGCCAGGAGTGGGGCGATCTGTAGGCAGACCTATCCGCAAGCCGGAGTCATGGTGTGTGAGCGGCGAGGCGAAGAACTGTGGCGAGCACACAAGGTATTCGAATGCGCCGGTCATGCTCTGCGCTCTACAGCTCTTATGGTTGTTGTTGGACGAATCGTAATTTTGATCCCGCGAGCTTGAGCGCTGAGCCTTGGGCCTTAATGAGGATGAGCTCAGAGGAAGAAGCCGAGGTGGTCAACATGGAACCGCAACGACCAGGACAAGGTGGGCCAACGGTTACAGTCAAGCGCTGAGTATAAGAACACTCCTTGCATGCATTGCTTCATTATACTTCTGGCTCATGTACGGCAATCCGTCTACCGCACTTTTCCTTCTGCCTAGCCACACTGAAAGGCATCGACGTGACTATGCTACGCTCCACCATTGATTGGAATCCCAAGGTCAATTATTTCCACTCGGGAGGATAGACGACAATGCGGTCCAGGTCCGCCCCCTTGTGATTGAAGCCGTTCCATAGACCGCCCACTGTGATCGTGTTCGAGCCTTCTTGAAGGTCGAGCTCGAGGGGAGTGGAGAGGATGATGCTCTTGTGTGTGTCCCTCTGATATAGGGTCTCGACTTGCTGGATGTTGCCGTTGACGACGACACTGCTGATTCGCCTCAATTGCCAAGTACCACCGATTCGATCTGGTGTACCACCTGGTTGGTCTCCAAAGCCCATGTCGTCTGTGTTCTGGTAGTAAAATGACACCCATTGCTTTCCACCGTGACCCTTGACGCCGGTGAAGGTGATTGTGCTCTCGTTGCCATAGATGCCCGTGGCGATCTGATAGTCTGTGGCAAAGTTGGCTTCTTGCATGAAAGCGTTACCGGCCAACTCGGCGTCTTTGGCATGGTAGGTCTCTCCCTCAATAGGCCACCATTCTCCAGTTTGGGCGTCGAGATGGTAGACGTCGTACCAGTCGATACTGAGCGACTTCTTCTTTTCGTCAATATCGATCGGCAGCCAAATGAGTCTGCTGTCCCAGACAGAGTTGGAATCCCACTGATCACCCATGTAGATGTACGTCGTCTGCTTGGTTCCCTTGATACGGAGGTTGAAGCCGGATTGCGAGTTGAACGTGCGAGTGTTGAGTGGAGCGATGAAGAAGGGCTGGGACCATGGACCAGAAAGCGAATCGGCCCTAAAGGCAACCACGTTGTTGGGTCTGTATCCAGTTTTGTGGCTCATCAGAGCGAAGTAGCTGTTGTCCGTCTGCAGGATGGTCGGTGCTTCGAGATCGTACTTGTCGAATCGATGGACCACCGAGTCGAGCGCCGTAACCTCCTCGTTGAAAGAGGTCAAATAGACATCTCGCCCCTCGACGCTATCACCGTTTGAGTAGAGGGCATATGTCCGACCGTCCTTGTAGTCGGTGAACATGCCAAAGTCCTGGGAGAAGTTGCCCAGTGGGGCGGTGGCCGAGACCAGAGTGTAAGGACCGGTAATGTTGGGAGAGGTCGCAAAGCCTTGTAAGAGCAGACCATACGTCTCATTGTCCGCGTGCCACCACATCTACCCAATTGATGGTAAGTCATTGACGCTGGATTGATGCGTACCGTACTCACGTGGTATTCATTGGTCTGCTCGCTGAAGACGACTTTCGGTCTCTGGATCACACTCTCAGGAGAGATGTACGGGTCACCCTCGACGGGTTCTATACCAAGCATCAGTGATTGTCCTCGCAGGGTATGAGTTAGGATACTACTTACCGAGGGCTAGACCATGTGGCTCCCAAGTACGAAGGTCATTCGACGAGTAGACCGAGATACCACCTCCCTCTGGTTGTTCCTCCGTTTTGTACTCTCCAAAGAGGTAGAATTTCCCAGTTTCATGGTCGACGGTGACGCAACCGGCGTGTGCGTTGACAATGTCGCCATTGGTATCCCGCCATCGACCCCCAGGGACTATGTAGATTGCAGCGGCGAGCGATGCCGTGAGAAGGTTGACAGTCAGACTCAACAACATGGTGTCAATGGGGTGAGCACAAGACTTCACCGTTTGGGTATACTTCGGGGACCCTCAGGTCCACCCCGTGGAGTCGGTCTTATACCCCAAGCATGCTGGACACAACGACGAGGCGCCATGCTTCTGACCAGGTTGACTCGCTGTAACTGTAAGCCGAGAGACGATCATCTTCAAGTTCGAACGGGCCGTGTCGGAAATCCGGCGTCAACCTTAGCGTCCTCGCGGTTCTCGGGCCGCTTCAGATCTATGTGGCTCCACAGACGTGAGTTCCAGCATCCTCCTGCGTGGTCACGGACTCGCTGCCGCTGCCAAGTTGCGCTAGCTACCGTTGGCTGTGGTTATCAGGTGACACAATCTAGTGAGACCAGAGACTGATCGTATATCCGGCGGTGAGCGTCATCGTTCCTCCTCCTGCTTTTGCGGCAATTCTGCTCCCCTCGTGCTCGGGGTATCTTTGTCCCTCTCAAGACCCACGAGTTACCTCTTCTGATCTGTACTGTACACAGCTGAGCCGGCTAACCGCTGAATTGCTTGACCCTCGTTCGTGCGTGTAATCGTTGCATTGTATGAGAAAAGACGTAACCAAGACAAATCAAATCGCGGCCATGATCAACCTGCCGACTTCCTCCTTCTCCGACCGGACCGCCAACTCCAACATGACTCCCGAGCCCTGCTGGAACGTCATCCTGCACTTTGCCACGACCTTGCCTCCGCCTCCAGATACGATACCCGATAAGTTCAGGGTATGCACCGTGCTTGAGCTCGGTGTCTCGGTGCCTCCAAGCGCCTCCATGCCCAGCACCTCTATTAACGACTTGCAAGCCTCTGCGAGAATGGTCAGCGGGATCCGGATTTGGAGGTTGTGCTCCGAGACTGACCTTTGAGCGATTCTGAGGATGACAGGGCGAAAGTCTCAGTGATGTGATTGGCATCAGCCAGCTTGTCCCATTCGCTAGCGAAAGTGACATAGGTTGGCGTAATGTACTAGCAGAACAAGTCAGCCAAAGTGGGTCCATTCATCTGGACGGCCTACTCACGTCGCTAGCTCCGAGGTCACAGTCCTCGACTTGGTACTCGTCCTGGTAACCCTCCTCCTCTGGCTCGCCACTCGTTGGGTCGACCTCCTTGCTGACGAACCGCAGAGTGCAAGCGAAACTGCCCGCGGCGTAGCTGGCAGGTTCTTCACGTGTGAAGGAAACGTAAACCTGGCCAGAGCCATTCGCAGGCTGCAGACTGGCAATGGGTATTATGAAGTCCTCCACCAAACCAGTATCCGGTCCGGGTGTCATTAACACCGTCACCTGCTCCAACACCGTGTCGGGAATAGTATTTGACACGTTGAACTGGAACACAATGTGTTCCTTGAAGACGTGTTTGACGAGGCTGACGACATACTCTGTTTCCGACTCGGTAAGCTCGGTTGGCTTGGCCGAGGATTTGAGCACAGGACCGTAGGAGGCGAGTTCTGGAACTGCGGAGAGCTGAGCCGAGTAGGCGTTTTGCGTCTCGGACGCGGATACTGGCAAAGGCGAGGGTTCTGGCGTTTTCGAGGATGACGCTTGAATCGACTCCAGCGCCGAGGGCCGGGACGAGGCGACTTCGGCGGCAGCCTGCTCGCGCGAAACCTTGGGCACCGACGAGATGTCGAAGGGCGAGGAATGCTGCGAGTCGTCCTTGACATACGAGACCAACTGACTTTCCAGGGAGGCAAGGGAGAATGTCGCTTCTGAAGACGAGATGGAATCAACGCTAGTCCGTTAGTCCGCCACTAGCTGACTCACCTTCTCGGACGAACACATCCGCAAGCGCCTTCTCCTCGAGAACCTTGATGTACATGGCGGCTCGGTCTCGGACCTCGTCGTCAATGTCATCCAGGCATCTCCTCAACAGAACATTGACCGACTTCATGACCGCCTTGTCATCCGCGCAGACACCAAACTTGGCGAGCGACGACACGGCAGCGGCTCGGACCACAGCATTCTCCAATACCACTCGGTTGTAGATGTATCGAATGAACTTTGTGGGGTTCTTGGTCTTTGGGCCTTCGAGACCTAGGAGGTGCAGAATCCTCACAGAGAGCTTGGTGAACTCGCAGTCCTCGATGAACTCGCAGAGGTGAGCGAGGGCTGGGAGATCAGATTAGCTCATGGCCCGGGATTATTGCGTTGTACTCACCAGCTTCTTTGCAGTCTTTGATGTATTTGATCATGTCGAAGATGGCCTCTACGACAGACTGCTTGAAGTCGTAGCCTCCTTCGTCGCGCAGCACACCAGAGAGGAACGAAAGCATGATAGCCTGTTTGGCTGGGAACTTGAGACACAGCGATCTGATGGCATCGACGACGATGATCTTGAACTCGTCGGTGATGTCGGCCATGAATGATGAGATCTGCTTCATCAATCTGTCCACCGAGGCTTCGTTTCCGGTCTGTCACCAGGGTCAGCAGCCTTCCCCGGTAAATGGTACTTGTACACACCTTGAGCAACGTCGTGATAGCATATGTCGCGATCGATCGATTTGTGTCGGTGATCAAGTTCTCCATATCCAGGTTGCAAGCCGCGACGGCAGTCGGCTGCGTCTGAGCGAGCTTGTTGAGGGTTTTGATAGCGGCGAATTTGAGAACTGCCTTGGGCGAGGCCAGGAACAGCTGAAGAACTACACAGAGAAGTTCAGTTTCAAAAGCTAGGCAGGACTAAGAGAACCACCCACCAGCGACGGGCCTGAATAGGTCCTGAGTCGACACGTTCCTCATCTCGCAGATTGCCCGTGCAGCCTCAATGTTGACCATGTCCGATTTGTGCCTCAGAAGTCCCTCCAGATATTCGTGCATCTGCTTTTGTACGCTGCAAGACGATGTCAGCACAACATAAGCAAAAGAACCGAGCCACTCACTTGGGATCTTCGTCCATGACCTTTCTGGCGAAACGGATCAACATGCAGATAGCCATTGGGTTTCTAACAACACTGCTGCTCTTTCCTCCCGATCCCGCGCCGAGCTGCTGGACCATCTTGGTAATAGCCATCCTGTCCTTCTCCCTCATGACATATAGCAGTCCAAGGGCATGGTACTGCATGATGTAGCTCGTGCTGGCGACCGGCTGGAAGCCTCCTCCACTGCCTCCGCCGAGGTACGACGAAGCAGCTCCACCGTAGGAGTTCGATGACGAAACCGCTTTGGCGTTAACGGCTTCCTGAGCTTCGTTGGACCATCGCTTGATGATCGTTGGCGAGAGGGTGTAGAGGTGGTATGAGGATATGAGAGACGCAGACGAGATAGAGGGCGACCGGTCGACGAGAGCTGATTTGAACAATCTTTCGACGGATTGAACGGATTGAGCCTGGTGACAACAATCAGTAACTTGCCCTTCTTGAGCTACGACTTTCCACCTACGTCAATAATTCGGGCCAGGGCTCTAATGGCATTGGGACGGTAGATCACGTCCAGGTTCGATTGCATATCCTTCATGATGGACGAGGTGACCATGATCACGTCCTCGGCAACAGTTGACAGCTCCTTGATGACTAGGTAGACCATCTGTCGAAGGGCGCTCTGTCATACCGTCAGCATCGGTCCTATCCCATCTTCCTCGCGCCAGACACATGGCGTTCGCGATATCACCCCCTGACTCACATCCTTGTGCTGGAAGAGCTTGGTGACCCCAAAGAAGAGTGTCGTCGCTTCTTGGGTCGAAAACGTCTCCCCGGCGTACAACAGGTAGACAATCCTCGTCAAGAGCGCTCTACATTTCCGCGGCGAGATTGGCGACTCGTTGAACACCCTAGCTTCTTGGATCACAGTCGTCTTGTCATTGTAAAAGGCTAAAGAGGGTATTGTCAACATGACGTTCCAGTCTCCCACCGCTTGACAGATACGGTCACAACACAACGGCTGGACGAGCCCCACTCACAGATACCGCCGGTATCCTCGTCCTTCTTGAAAGACATTTTTCTTGAGTTCTCAGCACTTGCTTGCCCGATGTACCTTGCCCTATGAGCACGACGGGTATAATGGCTTCGACGCTATCTACCAGCTGGGCCAGGACGTCAACCGCACCCGGCTCAAGCAAGACGCGCCCTGGAGCTCGTGGCTGCATGTCGGGATTTTACTCAATGTGGCACTTTGATCCCGCTCGCCTTGTTACTGTATACACCCACTTGCATCGCGCTCGTAGACGTCACAGTACAAGTGTCATGATCGTGGCATGTCCATCGATCTATCTATTCATCTATATCGTCAAGTCATCTACACCATGCACAGTCATCTTCTTCAGGAAACAATGTAGCAAGAACTACAGCAAACACTTCGTGATCATCACCAACAGCAACCCAGCCAGGCCCAGGATACTCGTGGCCAGCGGAACATTATCCCTCGATCCAGCGCCGGTCGAGCTGGGCTCGGGGGTATCCGAGCTGGGAGTCGGTGTGTTACCGTTGGATCCAGTAGGCGATGCGTTTAGACCTTGACCTCCATATGGCCACAAATTCTGGTCAGGTCGGGGCGGGTTGAAACAGATCAACCCGTTGGCGGTACCGTTGACGAAAGCTCTCGTGTCGGGGTGAGCAGACGCGATTCTGTCTTCTGGAACGGGGACGCTGATTCTCAGATTGTCCGTAGATCGAGGCTCCAGTAGTAGTGCAGTGGGAGGGTGAGGTGTCTCCTCGGCTGCAGTGCAGTTGGGGCCGTAACTCCCGATCTGGATTTCGCTCGTCAATGAGACGATTCTTCCTTGACATTGAGGTAACTCACGAATGAGACGTTGCCGACGAAAGAGTTGCCCTCGATGGTGAAGTTTTCTGCACTTGACACCCCCTGAGCCATCTATAAGCATCTTCAAGGATTCGCACTAGGTCTGACAGGGCAGACACTCACCATGGCGAAGCTGAAAGCACCTGAAAACTCGTTGTTTCGCACAATCGCTCCCTCAGTTTGGTTCGTGCCATACCGGTCGCTGTAACAAGAAGTGGTAAGCATCTTACCCCCCCAACAAATGTAAGATCAGGTTGCTCGGTACGCACTCCGAGAACCACACTCTAGGACCAATACCCTACAGAAAGCGCTTCTGTCAGTCCGCTTCTTCACTCGTGAGCGCTTAACTCACAAGGCCGACTTTGATGATTGCACTAGCATTGTTGGGACCTAACGTACCATTTCCCACCTGAGTTAGGATCAGCATCTCGCTTATTGTCCCCGTTCAGACTGCTACTTACGCCAGTTGCAAAGCCTCCATAGATCTTGTTCTCCTCAACGACGACTCCGCTGAAGTTGCCTTCAGGCCGCCACGGAACGGGATCGACCACTAACACCATTAACACAACACTCCTGTGAGTATTGAGGCAGCGCTCACTGTTGATACCACCTAGTAAGGTCCGAGTTTCTACCCAGATAGTATTGTTCCTGATGTTGGAATAAGGCGAACCGAAGATGACAATGCCTGTGGAATCCATGAGCACTCTGCGCGCTGAAGGCAATGATAACGAACCCACCTCCATCTGTGGCATCGACTATGCGGTTGTGTTGTACGAGACTGCTTTGACAGGACAGACTTATCCCATCGGCCCACTATGAAATCGTCAATCTACATTACGCACATCTTGCAACCGTTTTGCTGACCTGTTGGAAGGACTGAGATCCACAAGGTCCTATGTCGTTGTACTGTATTGTCGCATTCCGACAACTGAATGGACCTTCCGCACTGTATCGCGCACACACCATCAGGCTCATTTGACAGCTCTGCCCTGTCCACTCACACGTGCAAGCAGGACCACCCTCTGCCACATCTCATCAGCACACGCCACCAGGCATTTCCCGTCGGTCTCACCTTGGATCGTAAGTCTTGACAAACTCGACTAGCTGATTCGCATTATCCCCTCCGAACTCGATGTTCGCCCCAGGTGAGATGTAAATCGCCTCGTCGCCTCTATTGCCGTTGATCTGCACGTTCCTCAATTTTGATCCGCTCAGTCCTGCGTCGGTGGCCCTGACAGCCGTTGTGACATTGAATCCAGATATCAGTAGCGTCGCTCTGCTGCTATCGGTGGGATATCCCTCGGTGGATATTTCCTACCATCAAAATGATCAGTAAAGAGCACCTGGACGGGTATCAAAAGCGGCGGACACAATGGCTCACCTGGTTCGCGGCTGTGTAGTTGAGGGCACCCTGCAGTTTGTATACCTGCCCAGGACATAGAGATAGGATGTGACCCGGCCCTCCTTGCGTCAAAGCAGACTGCAAGTCGGTACTCGAGCTTGTATTAGCCACACAGGCACCTTCGGCCCATGGCAGTGCTGCCAAGGTGAGAGTGAACACTGCGAGCGTGACGGAGGGGAGCATACTTTCAATTCTCTATTGTTGTCTAGACTCTGGTCTTCTCCGAAAAGTGCCAGCAGCTCGAGCTTGTCGAGAATCGTCTTCGACTCTGAAGACGCTAAGCTGACGAGGGCTTAGACCGTCCTTTTTTGACGAGGCTGTTGATGCGTTAAAGGGGGTCCACAGGGTTGTTTACGTCGAGATCTATCCTTCCAAGTACTACAACACATGAAAGTCGAAAGCAAGGTTGGGATGCATGCTGTAGATGCTAGCGAGCTTAGTGTGACTTGTGGTGATGAAGCAAGCTGTGACCCTACGGTCCCATCAAGTTGCCTCGATTGCCTCCGAGGTCCGCAGTTGTCTGCATCACTGGGAAAACATCCGATGTGGAGGTCCCCTCGAAGTCCCCGAAGTCCGAAGGCGGTGACGACTACAGTACTCTACAAGCAAGGTGGTCAACATGGCAGTCAGCTCTGCATACATACTCGTGAGCTCCATGAAGCAGTCTGATTCTCCACTCCCGAGGGACTCTGGACGCCTATTCATGACTCTACGTTACTTGAAATTTCTATCACGGAAAGTTACAACCTTGAAACGGTACTTGTTTTGCTGACATTTATCGCCTTCTGGCGGAGGGTTTCAACCAGCACATCCTCTAAGCCACAGGGGCAAAGTTCAAGGTAGCTCTGATTATTGATGTGGTCAGCTCGATCGGATATCTCGGTTACGACCAGATCGACGCACTGATTCCTTTCGGGATCGCTCAATCGAATGATCTTGCAATCACCTCCCGTAGGCACATTGCTCATCGTCTGAGGAGTGATCAGGACATATTGCCTTCCGTCACTCTCTCTCGCGCCATCAATCTGTCAAAAGGATGCGGTCAGCTGCGTCCAAGCCGCCCACGGATGACAAGAGACACTCACCAGCATGGATCCGGCTAGAGCTCGGTTCGATTGGTCTAGGAAAACGTCCCACTCGTCGAGACATCGGATAGGACCCGCGGCAGTGTCCCACATTGCGAGCAGGAGCGCCACCGTCGAATACGACCTCTCTCCTCCGGATAAGTTCTTGGGCGCCTTGAATCGAGCTTGCGTAGATGACTCTTGAGTCTCGTCCGCTTTGCTCCCAGCGGTTTGAACCTGAATCCAAGTCAATTAGCCCTTAGCGACCCTTTCGAGCACGTCGAGTGCGCTCACCAGGACCTTGAGCCGCCCGGCCGAGTGGTCGAAGTCCAGTCTTCCTTCAAAGCTCCTCTTCTGCAGATGGACGATGAACATGGTTCTCGCTCTAACCGCTATGTGCGCCCTCTGTTCCATCCACCATACCTGTCGCTTCTTATTTTCCTTGTGTAGGACGGTACACAGATCGCCCAGATCTTTCACATGCTTCTGAATCTCATCTCTTCGTTTCAACTCCACGCCAAGAGTGCGTTGCATCTCCTCTACATCTTTACCGCCACTGCAAAGGCGTCAGTGTTACATCATCTCGCAGAACGTGCGGAGGCAACTTTGATCTCACTCCTTTTCGAAATTCTTGATTGCCTTATCGAGCGTCGCCTTTTCGGCCGTCAGAGCCTTCGAAGAGGCGGTGACTTCGACTCGAGCGCACTTGACGGTCGCTTCCTCGGCATATGACTATGTGTAAATTCAGTGTCTGGACTTGGGTCCCCTTCGAGCACTCACGACTGCCTCCGCTTCCAATTTAGCTTGTTGGGCGAGCATCCCTTCCAATGTAGCCTGATTACGCGCCATCCCCTTGGTCCAGTGCTCAATGCCTGCCGATACTTTGTGCCTTGCTGTACCGAGCTCCTGGATGGCTTTCTGAATATGGTGACGGTCGTCAGCTGAAGGTGCTGATGCGGATGGAAACACTCTGACCTCTTTCTTACGTCTCTCCGGTTCAAACTCGTCGACTCGGGTTTGATATCCCGCGACGTCGGCACGGACTTTGTCAAGACTCTCTTCCATTTCCTGCAGTTCTTTCTGGACGGTTGGCAATTGCTTGGTGTAGCTCAATAATTCCTGCTCGAGGGTCTGGGGTCGATGTCAGTCAACGAAAGCGGCGCCGAGATGATCCGCCGGGGCACCAACGGCTTTGTTCTCCTCGAGACCGGCAACCTCGTCTTCAGGTCTTTCTTCGACCTTGTCCTTGAGCTGAATCATCCTGTCCTGGGCAGTCGGAAGACCTCTGCGAACTTTTTCGAAAGCTCGCTGAGAGAATCGGTCAGTACGGCTCGCGAGGCTCGACTCTAGATTTAGACTGACTCGTGCATCGGCGAGCGCAGCTTTGGCTTGGTTCTTCGCTTGCGTGGCCTGGAAGAGCTGGTCGCTGATCTGTTGCTTGTAACGTTTTTGTGTTTCGAGATCTTGCTCTCGCTCGCTACAACAGGTCAACGGCCTAATCCAGCGACCCGATCTGCGCCCACTTACTGGATCTCCTGCCCGACGTTTTCGGAGAACATGGGCCTGCCGTCCCAATGATGGATCGGCGCAGAGTTCCTTGACCTGCGATGAGGTGAGTCTGAGGTCTGATGGGTACGAGTGGTCCTCGGCTTTGCTCACGCTTGTCCACCGACAGTCCTACGCTTGTCAGCAGATGCGATATCGCCTCGCAATAGGCCCTGGGCATTGAGCCGATCCAACAAGGCGTTGGCTTGATCTTCTTGGCGGCACACAAAGACCTGTTCGATTTTGGCTTGCACAATCAGGATTCGCAAGACGTCTGGATGATCAACCTGTACGCTGCATGAGTGTCTATTTCAGAAGTTCCCGCGCGATCAACTCACCTCGACCTTGCTGAGCACAGTTTCAGGATAGTATCGCCTGTTGTCGCCCGAGGAGAAGTTGAATTGGTCACCAGAATGTTGAATAATCTGAGGGGGCTGTCTGCGACCAGTCCCAGGCAGATACCGACTGTCTGTCAGCCAGCTCAGTAGTCAAAACACTCACTTTGACTTCACGGCGTTGTCAAGAATCTGGAACAGTGTTTGTCTATCCTCGCTGCATCGCACAGCAAAAGCGTTCATCAAATTTCCCAGTAAGGCGGATATGAGCTCCTTGTAGTCCCAATCGAGAAGTTGGACGTGCATACCCAGCGGCCCAATCGGTTTGCTGTGCCTCCACCGGGCTCGGTCAATGTCTTTCAGCACCTGGTCGATGCCCTGTCCGAAAGCTAAGAGTCGGTTGTTCATTTGACTCCTCAGACCATTCAGCGCCTCGGTGGTCCGCTTGATGCCCTCTTCGGCCTGGAACAAGTCCCCTCGAATCCGATTCTCACCCTCTTCCGCCTGCTGAGCGGCCGATAGCTTGTCGTTGACATCGGCTTCCCTGATTGGCAACTCTCGTTTCAGCGAGTTGACCAGCTCTTCGATCTTGCGGATGTCGGCCTTTGTTTTAGCCTGCTCTGGTGTCTCTTCGGCATCTTGCAGCCTTCGCTTCTCTTCAATCTTGCGGTTGAGCCGGGCGATATCCTCCTCACGTTCACGGATCACAGATTCTTTGGACCGCAATTCGCTCTAATGCAAGAGGTGAGCTCTGATACACCTGAGACACCGCAAAAGTCTGATTCACCTGTTGCTCGTTCAGCATCCTACGAGCGGTGGCCATGCGGTCTTTCGCCTTTTTCAAGTCCTTTTTGAGTGGAACGCTTTGATTATCGTAATCCTTCATTTCTTCTTGCATGTCATGGAAAGCGGTTTCGATCGGTTCCATCTTGAGCTTGAACACATGAGCAACGAGAAGCGAACTTACGACTTACTTTAGCTTTTTCGAGTTCAACGCCAATATCTTTCACCTTCTCTTCCTGCTCTGCCACTATGTCTACATAGTCATCTCGTTCCTGTGAACCGCATTAACAAAACATGCATTGACTGTGCGTTTCGCTCACCTTTTCTTTGGCTACCACACCAGCCCACGTCAGCTCCTTGTCGATTTGGTGACTCCTCAACTTCTTCTCCATGACCTTCTCCGACGCGGCCACTTGTTGTGTCAAGCGTTCGATGCGGACTATCATGTCAGGAAGCTGTTCCTTCTGCAAATCGATGATGTGCTGGGTCTGCCCGATCATTTGCTTCTGCTTGTCGTACGAGTCGGAAAGGGACTGCAACTGAGACCCTTCCAGGAAGAACTATGGCGGAGGGCATCAGCGCATCACGCGTGAGTCACCCGTAAGGTGCTGCTATTCGCCAGCTCACCTTGTACAGTTGCGCATCGTTCGCATTCTGCAAGAAATTTCTGGCCGCATCTTGGGTGAGCACAGTGAGAGGCGAGTCGATGACGATACCGAAACACTGAACCATGGCCTGAAGTTCCTCTCGCTTCGTGTTGAGGATCCGCCCGTCCCTGGTGGCACGGAATTTGTACGCGCTGGTGCCATTCACGCCGATGTGTCGTTCGATGATGATGTTCGGTGAGTAAATGTCGGGCTTGTAGGCGTCCGGACCTTTGTTGAGCATTGTCAAAATGATGACGGCTTTCCTGCAGCAGGGTTAGTCGCGGACATATGAGATGATTTTCGCCGCACTCACTCGGCGCCCTTCCTCACTAGTTCCTTCAGGCCTGAACCTCGGCCGGTCGAGGCGGCTTTGGAGCCCAGAGCAATGGAGACGGCCGTGAGAATGGCAGATTTACCACCTGACATGATTTATCAGTCGGGACGGGCGGTAATTGGCTGCGATTCTCACTCACTTCCGTTGTGTCCGACCAGGAAATTGAGACGCGGACCGAAATCAACTGTAGTATGCTTGTGGTTCATAAAGTCGATCAGAGTGACGCTCTTGATGACACCGCATTCTGCCGGTACCTGTAGATAGCATGAGCTTAATTAATTTACTGAGGCCGAACTCCTCTTGGCGGGACCACTCACGCCAGTGTGACGCTCTCTCCTGGCCCTGGCCTTGTGGTAGGCTTTGACGTTTTCGACATCGTCTGGGAATTCGAGCAGTTTCAACCTGTCTGCCTCGGCCTCCGAGTCCAATTCATCGTTCGATTCGTCCGCGTCGGAATCTTCTAGATCTTGCGTGTTCCCTTCACGACCGATGGACATGTTCACATCGCGTCCGGAGTAACTCGCAGATCCAGATGCTCGTGCTTGCCCACGAGATCCAGATCCCTCATCCTCTGTCAGACGCCTCTTCTTGATCTATGGCAAAGACTCAGCTGCACATTTTGTCTGCCGAAAGCGGGACAGGACCTACCACGCGCTGTCTCGGTCTTCCTCCCGTCTCATCCGCGTCCTCGCCGTTCGACTCGAAATCTGATCTCTTCATAGTGGTAGGACCACCAAGCTTTGTAGCTTCCGGTCGGCATACCTCAGCACAAGGTTAGATCAGCGAGCTACTTGCCCCTTAAGCGTGCCCAGTCAGTAGTGGACAGCTTGGACTGAGAAGGTGGTGATTGAAGTGTCGACATGTGGAAATGAGGAAATGAGCTAGGGCAGCGCTCCCGCGGCGGGCGAAGGGACGCGTTTGTCGCGTGGCAGGATTTGGTCTGTTTCACTTACGTAAGAACATGGGAGAGCTTTTCCAGTCCCACACTTAAGCGGGTGTTCGAGCGATCACTAACTCGATGAGGCCGATGGTACTACTGCAGGACAAGTGCGCAATCCAAGCACAATCTTGCATTCAGTCTACGAGGTACAGACGCATGAACGTTTCCGCGCTCTTCCGCGCCCTATGCATTTGTAGTCCAAGTCCTATAGGCGACCACTAAGGCAAGCAGGATCCGATGAGAGCATCGTCCGATCAAATCAATGAGGTCTTCAACTTGCCTTCAACGAATCCCTCTGACAGGTGTATCAGGAAGACTGTTGACACCGCGATTCCTGTGCCCTTGTCGCCGCTGTTTCGTGTTTGGCGTAGGTGGGGGAAAGCATGCGCGAATCGGGTGACTCTCGGGGGTATTGGTCTCCTTGCCGGCCTCTTCCTCCGCCATTGTCCAGCAGCAGATCCTCGTCCCTTTCTCCGGTGACTGGAAACATGATATCCAGAACATGGTCGTCCTCGTAATAGCGGGTCTCATTGTGACAAAGAGGAAACGATCGAGAATGCGTTGAAGTCATCGGTATCGGAGGGCTCCAAGACGCGTTGCACGGGTTGAGGAACGATTATGTCGATTTGTGCACTGTTATCGACTACAGCCTCTCGGCACGCTCGAGCTCAAGCTGGAAGCATTCGATAAGCAATAACGTGAGTTGCAGGCCATGTCCAATGACAGCAGATTTCTGTAGGGTTATAGGCGGAGCGCGGGTGAGGTAGGAAATATAGTGGGAGTCGAGGGATTGCGTTGAGGAGCAGATCGTGGCGCACGACCTAGCTCACTGTTGTACGTTGTGGGCCCAGAGTTGTACTCGAATGGCGAACCGAGAGATTGTCGAGCACACCAAAAGCTGTGATGAGATCTCATGAGGTGCATGTCACCTATGGCACGAGCACCCGAGGTTGAGGATAGCCGTACTTGCAGAGCGAAGATAACACCATTCAACAGGGACCGGGGCCGACTTGGCGTAACACCATACCGGATCGTTTAACGACTACGGCTCCAACTGCCCTGGGGCAAGACATAGCATAGCAAGGTCCGACCCTGTCCGACCCGTCCGTCGCCCCAATGGTGCCACCCAGCGAGGAAGTTGGCCTGATTTATCCAGATCTGCTGCAGATATTATTGAAGCGAATTCGAAGTGCTGAGCATTGTCGAACGACGGACCTCAGATAGTATATCCATACCGCTTGATTCCAGTCGAAGCAGATGTGACCAACAGGGCGAACGAGGGGAATCACTCACGACATTTGGTTCTCATGACGTGACTCAGACTTCGGCATGAAACCCTGTCGAGCAGCTTCAAGCTTGGGTGACCTTTTTGAACACATTGTACTTAGGCTATGCGCAGCACTAGCAGTGAAATTAGTGAAGCTTGTCGGATATGCTATCGATCGCTGTCCGTTACCGCTCAGTGTGAAATATGCACCCCGCATGGATGCAAGCTTGGATGCAACGTAGGACGTTTGGAACGACGATCGCTGGAGGAGAACGGCGCGTGATCAAAATTACCCCGGACCATCACGCAAATATCCCCGCATTCGTTCAGCTTCACCGTTTTGTCCCAAAACTGTCTCACAAGGGCTTATTTTACAATGCCTAGATTTGCCATGTTTTAGGCGTGGGGATGATCTCGTCCCAGCAGTCTGCATAGGCGTCTGTAGAACGTCCGCTCGGTTCCGTTGAGTACTGCCCGGGTGCCGACTGCCGAGCACCACACGGCCACAAAGGCCGGCCTCATCTGCTGCTTATGCTCAGCCAAGTGAGGCTCGATCAGTCTGGCTCAGTACTATATAGTGCTGCATGCTATTCACATATAGCGTCCTCATCACCTCAGAACAGTCCTGGACGGTCTATTTGTGGCCGTGAATGAGCGTGAATGCCCTTAACGAGGCGGGTGCATGAGGTCCACCGCTGCGTACGTTTGGTCCGCAAGTCGGACGGGATCCTCCTCATCCGACCTCACCTTATAAGCGCCGCTTGAGGCGAGACTCGACTCAACTCGATGTATCTCCATGACTCGGTCTGATGCTGAGGTCCACTGCTGTCATGTAGATATATTGCACGCGTTCCGGCTGTCTCGAGAATATTGACCCGCATTCATACTGTACTGTCTGCCCGCGATGGTGTCTTACAGAAACGATTATGTGCCCCCATCAAGCGACATACCACGAGACATCCATCTGAACACTCCGTTGGAGGAGTACGACATCAACTACCTCCTCGACGTCAAGGAGCTGTCCTCTGATCGAGTCCAGCTGAGGCCTTTCATCGTGAGCCTCAAGATCTCCCTCAGGTGACTTCGGCTGATTTGCATCTAGCCCTCGCTTCATGCCCAATTGCTGCTCGAAGGGGTCCAAGCTAATCCGGGGGTGTTGCGATGGTTGGGGGTCAAGCCGTTCCAGGACGTCAATGACGTCTTGGTCTGGGCTGAAAGCGTAGCGAGGAGACCTCATGTATGTCGACCTCGATCATCCCCATTGGACTGTCCTGGGCACCGACTGAGATGGGCTTGGTTTTAGGACAACCTGACTTACGCCATTTACACCGACAGACCTGGTGCCGACACACCCAAGACTGATCCCAGCGAATATGTCTTCGCAGGAGTCATCACGCTACTTTATACGAATCTGACTCACCTTATGATCGAGCCAGGGTGGATCGTGATCCTGCAGCCATTCCAGGTCGGTCCTCGTTCCACCGCTCTGACAACATCGACCCACTGTACATCCGCTGGGCGAGAGGCTGTAACTGACATTCTTTAGAGGACACACGTACTCACACATGCCGCTGGACTGGTGATGCATCGCATCCTCGACATGCCTGCCGACGGAGGCTACGGCATGCGTCGGTGCCAATGGACCACGACGTCTCTCAACCTCGCGAGTCAGAACGCCGCTAAACGCCTGGGATACCAATACGAAGGGGTTCTCCGAGCTCAGTGGATCTGCCCTCCAGGTAAAGAGGGTGTCAGGCGTGAGTCCCCTTCGACTCAGTCACGGTACGAGTAAGCTGCGTATACTGAATCATGACATAGCGGGGCGCAAGGGCGACAGGTATGATAACCAAATGCAGCGAGACAACTGGTACGCCGCGGTCACTTTTGAGGATTGGGAAAACGGAGTTCGTGATCACGTAGACAAGTTGATAGCCAGGCGGTAGCTGTATCCGCGAAGTAGTTTAGAGTGAAGCTTTGCTGCAATGCATGACAGATCTGATAATGGTAAGATGCGAATGCTACGCTTTGGATATCTATTGGCCCGCCGCAATGAAGTGGGTTTGGGAATTATGGCCTGTCGTCGCTCTCGTAGAAGAGGGAGTTTATGACCTTGGCGTTCTTACTGTAAAATTACATGGTTCTTTCCCTTCTTCGTATCCTGCCTCCAGTCCTACTTCTCGCTCGAAGCCTCGGTTGGCAATACCCTCTCTGGCTCCTTGTCTATAGGAAGAGTCTCCTTCCACCTCTCGGCTATTGGCTCGCCTCTGAATACCTCGTGCAGGACTTGTCTGATACCATCGACGTAGACGAACTCTATGCCCTCTTTGACTGAATCGGGAACGTTTTCCTCAATCTCCGCTCGGCAACCAAGAGGGATGACAAGTTCTACAGCGTCATCAGCTTGTGCTCAGATCGGCAAGTCAACGTCTCACTCACTCTTGATACCCGTCCTGTGCGCGGCCAAAGTCTTCTCCTTCAATCCTCCGACTCTCAGTACCTGACCAAGGAGAGTGATCTCTCCAGTCAGAGCGATATCCCAATCGACCTTGGTCTTTGTCAACAGCGACACCAGAGCAACGACCAGGGCTGTTCCGGCACTAGGTCCATCTTTGCCGATGGCTCCCTCTGGCATGTGCAGGTGAATGTCCTTGTCGGTGAGGATGGTGTCGGCGTCTGATTTGGTAATGCCCAGAGCAAAGGCGTTACTCTTGACCCAGCTGACCGCCAACTGGGCAGACTCGCGAATGACCTCGCCAAGTTTACCGGTAAGTTGAAGGTTGCCTTTACCTGGCATGGACGAGACTTCGATGGGGAGGACAGTTCCTTGGCCCTCTCCTGACGCTGCGAGTCCGTGACTGACACCAGCCGGTGGTGGACTCGTCCAGATTCTATCCGTCTGGAAGTATGGTCTGGATTCATCGTCAGCTCGCAGCTACGTTAGCACCACGCTAACTGTACTCACGCTCCGACGTAGTCCTTCAAGTTCTCAGGGGTGATGTGAATACTAATGCTGGCCGGCAACTTCAAAGGCTGTCGAGCAGCTGTGGTGACTGGTGTGACGTCGGGCTTGACTCCCTCATCCTTAGCACCTTCGTCTCCGGGCAGACGTTCCGACACAGGTTTGACATCTGGCTCCTGAGTCTCGACAGTGCCCGCAACTGCCTCATTCTCGGTCGAGGATGTGGCAGTGGTCGAAGCCGTTGAGGCTGCAGCGGGTACCGGTGTGGGCTCGGGAAGGGCCTCTTCGCCTAGATCAGACACAATCTTGAACGCGGCTTTTCGATAGACCTGTTGCGACGTCAGCGAGCGTAACCGGGCCTCAGCAACAAGGGTGCCTACTCGCCTTCTCGATGAGCTTTTTCAGGTTTCTCACACCGCTTTCCCTGGCGTACCACCGGATGATAGTGTCCACAGCCTCGGGAGCGATCGTCACATCCACGTCCTTCAATCCCGATTGCTCTTTGGCCTGGGGGCCCAAAAATCTCTCGGCAATCGCCTTCTTCTCCGCGGCGACGTATCCCGATAGCTCGATCACCTCCAGTCGATCAAGCAGAGGTCGAGGAATGGTATGAAGCACGTTGGCTAGGGATATCATCAGTATGGTGCCGGGGATGAAGGGAGGCCTGACTCACCAGTGCAAACGAACAACACTCTCGATAGGTCGATAGGCACATCAAGGCTGCAGAAGATTTAGCTGCCTGCACGAGAGAAGCAAAAGTTTCAGCTGACTTACTAATGATCCATGAAAGACGAATTCTGCTCTGGGTCCAGCATCTCGAGGATTGCACCTTGTGGGTCACCACCGTTCATCCTTCCAGCACCTATCTTGTCAATCTCGTCGATCAAGATCAGCGGGTTCTCCACTTGAACCTTCTTCAAGGCTTGAACCGCTTTTCCAGGCATGGCACCGATATAAGTCCTTCGGTGACCCTTGATCTCGGCGACATCACTCAGACCACCAACAGAGAATCGGTAGAACTGTCGACCTAGAGCTCGCGCGATCGACTTTCCAATACTGGTCTTTCCCACACCCGGAGGTCCGGATAGGCAGATGATCTTTCCTTGAACGCTACCTCGTAGCTTGCCAACCGCCAAGAACTCGAGGATCCGGTCTTTGACGTCTTTCAAGCCGTAGTGATCGTCGTCGAGGACGGTTCGGGCGTGAGGTATGTTGAAGTTTTCAGGGGAGTGCACGCCCCATGGGACTGCAGTGATCCAGTCGAGGTAGTTTCTAGTCACGGCGAACTCGCTCGAGACCTGTTCCAAACCAACGAGCTTGCTCAACTCCTCGTCAAAGACCTTTCGTACGCCTTCCGGCATGGCGAGCTTGGCGGCCTTCTCCTTGAACTTCTCTACTAGCTTGTCCTTGCCGTCGCTCTCCATACCCAGCTCCCTCTTGATCCCCTTGAGCTGTTCCATCAGGTAGAACTCTCGCTGTCGTTTCTGGATCTTGCTCTCTACGTCCCGGCTGATCTTTTGTTGTAATTGGGCATTGATCAACTCCTTCTTCAGGATCAAAAGCGCCTTTTGCAATCGGTCCTCCATCGACGTCGATTCCAAGAGCGATTGCAAGTCACTAGCCTCGCCCGTGGAGACGGCGGCGGCAAAGTCGGCCAATCGCTGTGGCTCATCGAAGACGTTGGTGGTGCTGTGCGACATGGTGAATGATGCAACTGAAAATGTGTCAGCTAAGATAACATAGGCAAGGCATGATACTCACTCTGTTCTCTGAAGATGACTTGAATCTGGGCGAGATCTTTGAAAGCCGAGATGAGCTCGCTCATCAAAGCTCTGATCATCTGCGAGTCTTTGTTGTATGGCTCGACAGTACAGTTTGAGACGTTTGAGAGGGAGATTTCCGGGATGAGGGGATGCAAGAAGCCAACTTGCGAGTGTTTCGGCGAAGCCTTTGTGTCGGGTTCTGTTTCTGCTTCTGTTAGCTGGATTCGAGGGAAGGATGATGTGCCTTACTCACCTGGTTTATCGGATGAGGTACCCAGTTCCTCTCTGATCGAGTCAACAGTCGGTACCCCCGGTTCGAAACTCGAAACCTCGGCCTCGCCTTCATCTTTCTGTACCTCGTTCACTGCGGCTGTTGAGGGAGCTTCGCCTTGGGGCGAGGTCACTAGCTCGTCGATCCTGATCCTGCGGTGAGGGTACAGAACAACTGTCAAGGCTTTCTGCTCATCCTTGTTCTCCGCCTTATCACTCTGTCCAGGCGACGTCGAGCCTGCCGATTTGCGGTCGGATGACTCGAAGGTGCTTGTGATCTGGGCAAAGACACCGACCGGGTGAACTTGATCCACAGACGTGATAACGTCCGCATCGGCTTTCGGGTCCTTGAACAGGAAAGCACCTAGGTATGGCTGTCCGTGGGCGAGCAACTCCTTGATCGCTTTGATCACGGGTGGGTGGGTGATGGTGACCGCTTTGTAGAAGGTGGGGAACAGGGGTCTATGGGTGATGGGCAGGGCGAGGACTTGAGGGAATACTGCTGGAACATTAAGCTTTGCGATTTCCTTTCCTGTCTCTTTGGGTCCATCGCCATTCGAGCCGTCGTTGCCTCCGCCACCTCCGCTGCCATTACTGACACCCGATGAGCTCGTCTTTGCATCGGCCGAAGACGAGGCGGAGACTTTGGATCTCGATGTCGATTCAGAATCGGCTTTGTCGATCTGAGCCTTGGCAGCGCGTTCTTGTGCCGCTTTGCTCGATTCGGCCTGTTGGTCCTGACCCTTTTCGATATCTTCTTTCAGCTCCGATTTCTTCTCTTCCTCTGTTGCTTCCTCGGATTTTCCCTCTTTGCCGTCTTGTCCAGCGGCATTAACCCATCGCTTGCTGTCTTTCAGCGATCTCGATGACGAGTGGATCGCTCGGCTCTGGCGCGATAGCGATGCCAAGCTCTCATCGAATATCGAAGGAGTGACATACGATCCTATTCTACGAGATGATAGTGATGATGCCGATGTCGTTGGGAGTGACAGTAGTGGTGTCACCCGACCGCTACCTCGACGTATCGATGACCGAATTGGAATCATCGCCGCGACGAGATTTACAGCGAGGAAAGTCGGGGGGCCGTGGAAAGTTGAGAGATGCTCTACGAGCTGCCTGGATGCGCTGTCGCGATCCTCGATGCGGGAAGAGCACGAAGCAAATGATGTGGATTGCGATGATAGAGGACGAGATCAAGTATGGTTCGCGATTAATCATCGACGCCTTGCCCGGATAGATCAGCCAAGCAGCCAGCGTAATCGCTGCGGTGGCAAAGAAAGTGGAGGTCGTTCGACGGCCAGATCAATCGCAGCCCCGCCTGCTTCCGATCCGTAGCGAGTCGCCGGCCGATGTATCACGATTGCATCGAGAGACACAGTATTAAGCTGCATACATCATTGATGAGCCACGATAGTAAGTTGGCTCATTGGCTAGCTTTCATCGAGCACGAGGATTCGAGATCTCACGTGGCGTATCCTGCTGGCATCAGCGGTGCCCTCGACGGTGATCGGATCAGCTCACTGGGCAAACTCTCCATTGGCTTGGAGATCTTCCATCCTCGCTCTGCTGCCGCCTTCTCGCCCTGACGACCGAATCCGAAGCCGCCGAACTTGGCGCCTGGGAGAACGTTCTTGTGTTCGGGGATCAGAGGCGCGTCTGAGCGATTGCTGGTGTGTCGGTTGAGCGAATGACCTTGGGATTTGGTACGAGAGTGGCCGGATTCGGAGCCCGCTTGTTCCTTCTTCTCGGTGACCATGTCCCACGCTGTCGCGGCCATACGAGTCTGCAATGTGCTGAGCAGAAGTCAGTACACGGTACAACTCTGAGGGCACTCACAGGGAAGAGACGTTTTCCCAGGAGAAGATCAATCGTTTTGGCTTGGCCGAGCTACGCAAGAACAGGCCCTAGGAGGTGTCAATAGTGGCTCAATACCAACTATGTATGATGTCACTCACGGCCAATATGTTGAGACACCCGATGATGAACAGCAACCAGCTGGTCGCCTGTGGGAACAGGTGGCAGTAGTGAGACAGGACTTGTGCACCAATCCTTTCAAGCGATGAGTCAGCTTGATGTGAGCCATGAACTTGCAACTCACAACGCCTGGAAGACACCCAAACAGCCCAGACCGTGGGCTGGACCGAGAATTGGCAGAAGTTCCTCAAAGAGCCTTTTAGGAAAACCCACTTCCGATAGGGTGAGAAGGATACATTCGAAGACTGGAAAGTCAGCCTCGGTTTTCTGGTGATCAACCATGTGACTTGGGGACTCCGTCTGCCTACTGATGAAAAGCCGATTCAGGATCGACCAAAACGGTCCACCAGTCTGATCTGGGACGGTAGAGTATTCGATGTATTCACAATCGATATCCTCTAACGCAGGGTCATTACCCGCTCGGATCGCTTTGATGTCGCTACAAGGCTCGATCAGCTGCGAAGTTGGTGTCGAGCAACCCAGCATTGACCCACTCTACCATCGTGACTATGTTTGCCGACATCACCAGGAGGAGGGCGACAATGCTGAGCGCTCTCAGAGCGTTCAGACCGATGAAGACAAGACCCGAGGGTCGCGAGGGTAGAAAAGGCTTGAGGGGGTCGGCGGCCACCATTGTAAGGTGAAGTCGGGTGCGAGGTGTAAAAATTGATGAGCGGATTGAAGGATGAGGAAGGGAAGAGAGAGTGGCGAGACCCCCTCTATGATATACTGCATGCTCAGTCAGTGCATGTCAGTCGTCGTTACAGTCACAATGAGCGTGCGCCCCACTCTTCTCCTTTAATCAGCTCAGGGCAGGGGGTTGTTAGCGTCATGTCGGACGTCCTATGCATGATCTTATTGATTTCCAAACGCTTGAGCGTCAAGTGAGCATCAGTCAGCGGGTAGGATGGGGCACAAGAAGCGCTGAGCTGCGTAGCAAGGGGAAGTAGTACTAGTGTGTGTGTGGATGGGTAAAAAGGGGGGGACGATTTTGTCAGAACGACAAAAAGGTTACTGAGCGGCGGAATCAAATTGCGCTACGCTCAGACCACGCGTGTTTCAGCCTGTTAAGTGGAGGTGATGGACATTTGGTGGCGAGGCCGGCAAGGGGTGGGTGACATGCTGGTGGTGACAGAGCTCGCTGAGAGTCTGAGCATGAGTGCTGTAGCATTCCCTCGTCTCGCCTTGATCTCAACAGATCCGATGGCAACGTACACAGATGCTGAGATGGAAAGACGGCCTGCAGTGACTGGTGACCGGTGAGATCTGAGCAGCACGCGTCTGAGCCGCTCACGCAGGCGATCGGGCGATTCTCGCCATCCCGGTGTCCCTTGGTGTCCTACATAGGGTGTCCTCCGCTCAGCGCTCATCACACTAAGCCTCTTGTGACGCAAGATGTCTACAACGTGGCGCAAGGCGCTGCATCTGATGGGATCAGGCCTGACGTGGTCGGATGCAGCTCGCAAGAGCTCACAAGGCTCACTCGATGGTGATGGCCTCAGATGGCTGCACATCTGACAAATCCGGCGGCGAATGATGCTGGACGATGGCGCTCACAGCTGCTATGGCATGGTGCAATCATGGACCATGTGGTGGATGCCAGAAGGAGTCGGCCGGACAGAGTTACGATCTAGAGTAGTTATCTACGCCACTGACTTCAACGCCTCTGGCGAGCAGGCGAGCACCTGCGAGCACGACTTGTCATTGACGCATTTCGACGTTGCACCGAGTTGTCAATGTTCGTCCACGCCACCGGATGCCAAGGACACGATTATAGTCCAGTTGTATTGCAGTATTCCCCGTCGCGTCTGAAAGTGTAACAACTAACAAGGAGGCGTTTCAATACGATCAAACACGGCGTGCCTGTTGTTTGCCGTAAAGGGGAATTAGCGGGAATAGCGTGTCTCTGCGTGTCCTTGCCTGTCCTTGCGTCCTTGCCTGTCCTTGCGTGTCTCTTTAGCAACGAGCGCTGAGGATTACGCACATGCATAAGCAGGAGTAAGCAGGAGTAAGCTCAGGTTAGCGTGGTATTATAGGGAACCATCAATGACATGCGGCAATGCATCGCTCATCTTCAAAGGGTCCACCAGGCACGCACAGGGTAATAAGTGCGCACCAAGCGTGAACGAGTGTGACCCTATGTGACCCCGCATTCGTGTCTTGTCAGGTTGTTTGACCGCAGAGGTGATACAAAGTCTGGGAATCGCTTCAGAGCGGACCGGGGTGAGACAGAGTGGGAGAGAGATCTGCTGGCAGTGTCACCCGACCACCTCGATAGCGTCCTCTTCTTTGCATCTCATTCTCTCCAGTGTCTCCGTTCATATCGTGTTTGCTTTGGAACCCCCGACATTCTTTCACCACTCGTTTCGTTCGTTTCGTCGGTTTCTTCGTTCGTTCGTACATCTCCTTCTTCTCTTGACCGTTTGTTCGACCAAAGGTAGCGAGCGTGACTGGTTTCACACTCGCGCCTTCTCTTCCAGCAATCGACCATCTGAAGACTCGCATCCAACCGTAGTCTCCGGCCCAGCCTACAACCACGCTCTTTTTCAAGCCCGAAGCAAAGTAAAGCCATCTGACGAACATTCACGACAAAGAGTGAGTGGACAGCGACACTTTTGCACTTTTGTGATCGGAGTGATGGTGCCTCCTATATACCCTTCTGTGTGTGTCTCTGTGTGTCTGGCGTCGTGACGGAGAGAAGGCGGGCTAGGGAAGGATAGCGAGGACCATTGCGCGTTTCATGTCGCGCTATTGCTAGGTACGCCCGGGTTGCTCGGTCACCCCTTTCAACGCCGAGACGATCAGTCGACTAGTCGTGATTTGAATATAAATCATGCTTGACACGACTCCCTCCCCCCATTCGCGTCCTCGCAACCCCCCTCATCACCACCTACACCTCATCCTGATCCATACTCGCCAGACTCGACCTTCCCTCCAACTTCTTTGACCTAGCTTGACGCCTTGATCTCGACTGACATTACACCCCTTTCTTTACAGTCCAGGAGACACAACATCCTTTAATATCGTCCCAATCAAACTACCAACAACCACTCGACAACCCGTCACACCATTCTTACCGCACTCCTTTGTTCTTTCACCCCTCGCCCCGATCTCTCGACCTCGTTACAACACGCACCGGTCATCAGCCAAACGCAACAGGTTGAAACCAATCAAAGGATCTGATCTCGCTCAACCCACTCGCGACTCGAGGAAACGCTAATCCAGCGCCTCCCTTGACAGCACATCGACACGCTCACTGGAGAAAAAGTGGATCTCGAGAGTTGAACTCTTCATCCTGTCTCCATCTCTTTAACGACACCAGGTTCTGCGAACCTTCTAGAGCTGGACTCGCCCAAATACGTCTCGTACGGTCTACCCATCAACACCACCTCAAAGGCTACTCCGAGATGACCACCCTGATCCTTCCCGCTCAACAGGCTCACGCCCAAATTCCCTCATCGCCCGACCCGACTCCGCTCAGACTCCTAGCGTTCTCTGTTGCTGAGGCAGCGCTGCAGTCTGACCCAAACTCGCCCTCGCTTGATCTGCAGCCCTGCCAGCCATTCGTGCAGGGTGACTGGGTCGGTCCGTGGTGCAGGGATCTCTCGGGCGGCAAAACCGCCAATGGATCCGACACCATGAACAGACCTAGACTGTGGGATGTGGTGGAGAGAGCAAAGGAGCGAAGAGTGCAGCTCAATTGTGAGTCTGACCGCCAGTGCTGAATGAGGCGATGACTGATGATCCTGTAGTGACTTCGTCTACGAACGAGCCCCTGCCCTTGCCGTCCCCACCGATTTCTCCCGAGTCGTACAACTTTGTTCTACCACACAGCTCGAACCTCGTCGCGTCAATCCAGCACACGAATGGCCGCTCGCCCGTCAAGAGCACTGCTACCCCTCTTCCTACTCCACCCAAGCGTCACCCCTCGCCAATCAGCAGCCGGGCTTTCCCTTCGTACACTCGATCTGCAGAGCCCAGCCCGACCAAATCGACCTTTTCAGCCTTGGACCAGTCCCTCCCGCCTCCAAACTTTGTGCCGCGAATGACTGGCAAGGACTTTGCCAAACCCTCCCTCGGCCCAACCAAGCTGAACCAGGTCTCGCCAAACGTCACCCCAACTCCAACTGCAACGTCTAGGCATCTCGCTCGACTCCCGTCTTTGGCTCAGATTCAGGCAAAGATGAAGAAGCTGGGACACCGCCGAGGATCGTCTGCCGATGGAGTTCCTGTCCTCCGAAGTCTGCCTCGGATCAAGGCCGTGCAAAGGACTACCAGCGAGGATTCTGTCGAAGTCCTTCAAACTCCCACCGATGAGTGCCCGCCTTCGATCCGACCCAGGATCGTGCTTGCTGGTGATCTCGACCACCAAAACAGGCGCCCACCAACACCGCCCTCGCCTACCGTCTTCACGGCCAAAGATCAAGCTGGTCTTACGGACTTCATCAGGCAACGAACTTCTGGTCGACTGGCTGGGACTGGGACCTCGGCTGCCACCCGAGCTCGACCTCTGTCCATGCCCCCACTCAGAGGCGGTGTCTCCATCCCCGGCTTGACGGATCGTCCTGCCCGACCTGTGCTGAAAGTCACACCTCCGACGCTTGAGCAGCAAAGGGCCTGCCCAATACCTAGGTGCTCTACCCCACCTGCTTGGATCGTATTGAACACCCCTCCCAGTCAATACTCGTCCCGAGCTCTGCGCAATGTTTCTCGAACGACGCCACCTTCGCCCACTGGATCCGTCGGCTCGTCCTTCTCTTCGATGGCCTCACCAACTCTGTCTGTGCCCATCATCACTTGCACTCCGGCCCCATCAAGAGTCAAGTCCAACGATGGAGTCGAGTACGACTCTGATGAGGGTGAAGACGATGTTATCCTCTTCGAGGGGGAGACCGTCGACAGCGACAAGGAGAGCGTGACCTCGATCACCGACTCTCAGAGCGATGAGAGGGAAAGACGGGGAAAGGAGATGCTGAGCAGGTTGAATCTTCGACGACAATCGTCATAGGTCGCATCAACTCTGTTGAACCGGAGATTGTAGGGAACTTGGAATGGTATACCTAGAGGAAGAATCAGATGGGAATCAAATCGGACATTGAGGGAGGACCTGTTAGACCTCGTGTATATAACACTCCACGCGGCTACTCGTGTGAAGATGCAGTACCTACCATGTATATAGTCAACGACTATGCAGTAGCCCAGCTACAGCCTCGTGAGGGTCCCTTCTTCGATCAGGCCGAGGTGTGATCATCGGCTTTGACCGGCACGGCTGTCCGATCGTGCGATTAGATTACGGGCCATCGAGTCGATATCAACTGGGTGCTGGGTGGTTGTCAGGTGCGACTATACCTCAGTTTGCGAGGCGGCTCAGGTTGACAATCTATTCATCCCTACTGATAGCTTGTCCACTAACGTAATGTCCTCCCTCATAAACAATTACACCAAACCCACTGCGATGGAGCTTCGCCAGGATGAATTGCACGCCGACACCTCGGTCGAGGAGTACGACCACAATTACATCTACGACGTGGTCACCCTCTCTAGTGACAGAGTCGAGTTGAGGCCCTTGGTTGTGAGTACTTCTATTCTGTCTGATGTCTCTCCTCTTCTGCTCGCTTCGGCCGGTCTACATCGCTGATCCTGAGTCAGCCGTCGAGAGATGCCAAAGGTCTCTTCGAGGCATTTCAAGCTGCTCCCCAACTTACAGACTACTTGTTCGACAGCTACAACACCCTCGAAGATGTCTTGCGCCCTATAGAGCGATATCGCAGAGATCCGGTAAGTGCAGGCTTCCATCTTCAGACATGAAATCATCTTCCTCCGCTCACTTCGAGGATCCTCGTGCTAATCACCATTGTCAGTCGTTCCTCTACTATGCTATATACTCCGCCCGGCCTGGTCCAAATGCCCATGAAGAGCCAAAAGAGTCCTATACCCTAGCTGGCGGACTTGCCATCTTCCGCACAAGCGAAGAAGACCAGTCCGCGGAAATTGGCCATGTGACAATCTTTCCAGAATTTCAGGTGCGTCCGATAGGTCATTAGCATCTGCTCGACCAGGACCTAGACCTGGCCAATGGAAGCTGAATTCTCGCCAGCGGACGCACGTCTTGACTCACGCAGCGGGACTCTTGATGCACCGCATACTGGACGACGAGTCTCTAGGCGGGATGAACCTCCGCCGATGTCAGTGGTTCACCAACTCTCTCAACAAACCCTCGCAAGCCGCCGCCCTCCGTCTCGGCTACACGTTTGAGGGTATACTCCGCAGTCATAGGATGCTGCCTGTAGGCAAGCGAGGTGCGCATGGTGAGTGTGTCCCGCCGATAATCCCAGTATTCCGGAACATGCCTGCTCGTACGTTGTCGAGCTGACAATCGTCACCCTATAGCCGGCCGCAAGGGCGAGTTTGAAGCTCAAAACTCTAGAGACTCTTGGTTGTCATCGGTCACCTGGGAGGAGTGGGAGGGAGGCGTGCGTGACCACGTCGACAAGCTCATGAGCAGGAGAGAGTAGCGGAAATGGCCTCTGACAATGTGTGACAGTGTGCACGCATCTCAAGCCAAAAAGGTGTGTCTGTATGTGAGGGCAGATGCATCGAGCAAGATGAAGATATTAGAACCGTACGATCAATGCTACGAGAGCAGCTTCGCGTTCAGCCGTCTCAGTTCTTGAGGGGTGAAGCGAAGAATGACGGAAAGCACCCTGACCAAGTTGGGCCTCATCTCGCGGTGTTCCAAAAACTGCAAGATGACGTTCCGGAGGTACTAGTCGCTCAGTCAGCACTTGGCCATCTACTGGCCCTATGGGCGCATTACTCACTTCCAGATTGACCTCTTCTTCCTCTTTATTGTCCTTGTCCGTGGGCGTGGACATGCCCGTGCTTGCGCCATTGGCACTCTGCGTCGCGGCACTGAACGCCGTCCGGCTGCTCTCCATGCTGGGTCTGCCCTCCCTCAAAGGGGTAGAGGGTTCCGGACTGGTAATACTGGATCTCGAAACGCCAGCTCCAGAGGGATTTGAGGATGACCAGTATCCGACACCTGGGTTCCGCTGTTTCTCCATGAGTTGGACCGAAGACTGGATTTTGCGCATTTCCTCCCTGAGCGTCTTGTTGTTGTTCTTCAGCTTGTCGCCGTACGATTTGGACTCGTCCAATTGTGCTTGCAGCGCAGCCAAGTCTGCTTGTACACTAGCAAGATCTGCCCGAGCGGCTCGCTACAAGGTAGGTCAGCCGTCTCTTTCAGCTCAAGCAGCGAGACGACCTACCTCTGCTTCGATGGCGACTTCGACATCGCCCTTGGCCGCCTCAACCTCCCCCTTGAGTCGCTTCACCTCCCGTTCGACCTCTTCTCTAGCCGCACGACCCTCTTCGATCAACCTCTCTTTATCCTCCCTGCTCCTAATACTGTCGTTATACTCTGTCTCCTTCTCCTGAATCACCCTCCGCAGCTTCTCCAGCTCTCTCACTCGCTCAGATAGCTTCCTCGCCCAGTCCTCCTCATTGTCGTTCCTCTCATTCTCCAATAACCTGATCTTGTTCCGTAGATCAGACAATCTCACTTCCGCCCTCGCCTCAGCTTCGGCAAGCATCCTCTGGATCTCCACCGACGATGTTGCAGAGGAGCCTTGTGTCTCCTCATCCCGAGCAGAATCCTCCAACAACACTAGCCTTTCGTTCGACTCGCGTAATTGGAACTCCAGCTCTTTCGTCCTATTCCGCAAACCCTCCATCTCGGCACGACTGGACTCGACTTCGGCTTGCCGCGATTCCAGCTCCTCAAACTGTTTCTGCTTGACGCTGCTTAGTTCTTTCACTATCGACTCGAGCCCGTTGACTTTGGTACTCTTCCCAGAGAGCTCCTTGGCATGGGAGGCCTGATAGCGCATTAGTTAAAGCCCACTTGTGGAACGCTCAGCACCCACCTTCGTTGTGATCATCTCTAATTCCCAAGCCGCCTTTTTCGCCTGCAGTTCCTTCTCAAATTTCTCTCTCGCACTGCTCAACTCCTTCTCAAAGCCTTTGCGAAGATTTGACACTTCCCGCTCTCTATCTGCTTTCAGCTTCTCCAGCTCCTCTTTTGCATGGCTCCTCTCTGCTCGTTCTTCCGCTCGATCCCGCTCGACCTCCTCCTTCTCCTTCTCGACTTTGACCAATTTCAATCTGACCGTTTTGAGAAGGCTGATTGCCTTAGTTCGTTTCTCCTCCTCGTCTTTGGCTGCCGTTTGGGCTTTGGCCAGATCGCTCCGAAGGGTAGAGGTTGCTATCAGATCGTTTCCCTTGGACTCGAGATTCTTCTCCGCCGCGGCCAATTGAGCGCGGAGCTTTGTGATTAATTCAGTCTGCGATGAGCCTTCCAGTCGATGCGTATCGCGCAGCTCTTCAATACGAGACTCTTGCACTACATCTTGATGAGCTGGATCGAACCTCGAGGGCTTGTACATGACTCACATGAGATCTTCCCTTGGAGCCGCTTCATCTCTTCGGTGATCATGTCGACTTTCCCCTTCATCATCCGCACCCAACCTTCAAGCGCTTCGTGGTCCTGAATTCCACCTTCTAGCGGTGTAAACTCGCGTAGGACCTTGTCCGCATTGTGCTTCTGGGTCAAGAGTGTCGTAAAGCGATTCGATAGGTCTTGGCACGGTCAGCAACAGACATCACCCCCATGATGGCCCGGGACTCACTCTCATACCGCCTCTCTGCTGCGGCGAGCTGCCTCTCCAAGTCAGCATCGGGTCCCCCGGCGGCGGGTGTAGTAGGGGCAGACATCTCCACAGAGGGGCGCGGAACGTTCTCGGGCGCCGTCTCCACCGCAGTGACCGATCCTGCTTCGAGATCTGCTGTGGAGTGCTTGTCGACCAGGTCCAATGCCTCAGTCGCTGCTGCGATCTCCTTGTCCGCGTCCAGAGTCGTTTTCTCATCTGTAGGCGTCGGGCCTGTAGGTGTGGGCTCTTCAATATCTAGTGCCGGTATTACTGCTTCGTCCTTCTCCTCGACGCTCGATTTGCCCACATCTAGCTTTTCCTCTGGTACCTCTTGCTCCGTAGGTGGAAGCAGGGGCGATGCTCCTAACGGGTCCGAATACTGTGTCGTCGTCGCCGAGGCCAAGGGTGTAGGAACATGAAGAGATGTTGGGGATACGACCGGCGAAGGTGGTAATGGATACGTGGCCGGCTCTTCTGGATTGGGCGTTGGTCTCCGTGACGATGAGGGCGATGCCGAACGAGCGAATGCCAAGGGCGAGTGTGAGCGCAGTGGCAGGGGCGATGGATGGGCCAAGTTTGGTGAACGAGGGATGACAGGTGTCGCCATGAGAGACGATGGGTCTGAACCCAATTGAAAGTGTCCCCCTATCAGGCCTTTGGCTGGGGATCCAGGCCTCGAGTCGCTCTTGTCCCCATTGGCGGGTTTCGGTGAAGATGGGATGTCCTTCAATTCCTGGGGCTGGGACGAAGCGGCATTGTTGATCGAGGAACTACTACCCGAACGAGCATGTTGACCTGAGCTCTGATTCTGGGACTGGCTCTGGCCTTGAGCCTGTGATTGGGCCTGAGAATCGTGTAAAGGTGATGATTGTCTATTGGCGAAATTGAACGATTTCCTCAGTCCACTCAGGGCATTCTCCGCTAATGCACTGGTACTCGTCGCATAGTTCCCACTGAGCGTTCTCGTCGGTGAAGCACCTAGTTGAGAGCCACTCGTGGGGGAGGTGATGGGAGAGGTGATGGAGTTTGACTTGGTGGTTACGTTCGGACTGGCCGGTCTAGGTGATGACGAGGTCTCAAGAGCCGTGCTGGAGCTCGACCCAGAGGCGGAAGGATTTGGAGGTTGTTGGTTCTGACCTATGGCCTTGGCTTGAAGTTGAGAGCCAGTGGCTTCAATCTGAGTGGCTAGACCTTTGAGTCTGTCACTCAGACTGAACATGGTTGCGATCTCAGGCCGAGGCGCGGGCGGTGTCGGCGCCGTGTTGTGCTATACAGTGATGTTGGGGTATATCTACCGATAGCTGTGGTATCCACTCGCTCAGACTCGCGATGAGCCCTATATGGTATGGTATAGACAGCTGTGTCAATCGTCGGATGGACGCTTGGCGAGGAGGAGGACGCTCTCGGTGGAATTGACCGGAACAGTCAACGAAGTGGAGGCGTTCGATACACCGAACCAGGTCAATGGGCGGCAGGGTGCTTGTGTCACTTTGTGTTGCTTCTCACCCGGCCTCAGCTTCCCAGACCACATCCGAGCACGACATGGGCCTATGGCAGAACACGCTCGTCAAGCTGGGCGCGGCTCAGCCCGGCCCCAAGATCACACCGCACGACCGGGCAGTCCTAGAGTGAGTGGACATTGGGCTCTGATCGATATCTGCCACCAGACTGACACGACGCTTAGTCTCAAGTTACAGAGGGATAAGATGAAGCAGTACCAGAAGCGGGTGAGCACCCCTACAGGTAGCGGGTGATGAACAGACGGTGACTGTTGTCAGATACAAGTCGTTCTGGATAGGGAACAGGAGATAGCAAGAGAAGCTCTGAAGGAGGGGAACAAGGTGGGCAAACCGACTGAGCTAGGGTTCAATACTCGCAGCTCTGCTCAATACTCGCTGCTAGACTATTACTGATACTGCTGGGGTGTAGAGGCGCGCATTGACGGCCTTGAGACAACGGAAATACCAAGAACAGCTCCTGTCCAAGACCGATGCTCAGCTACAAACGCTCCAAGAGCTGGTCAGCTCTATCGAATTCACTCAGATTCAAGCTACGGTCATGAAGGGTCTGGAAATGGGTAACGAAGTTCTGAAGCAATTACACAGAGAGGTTTCTCTGGAGAAGGTGGAGAAGTTGATGGATCAGACGAGAGAAGGTGTCGAGTATCAGCGGGTAAGTGAACAATGGGTTCTCAAATCCCTTGCTCTCAATCGTCCTGATCCCTTGGGACACACGGCTGATGATGTGCGTGATTAGGAGGTCGACGAGGCGCTTATGTCGCAAATGTCACCGGAGGAGGAGGAGGCCGTCCAGGCGGAGCTCGAGGCACTGCAGCGGGAGGCACTGGTGAGTACTGTGTCTCAATAGAGTCTGTTTAATAGGCGTAATAACTGATCGGGCCATCAGCCTGCTATACCCTCCGTGCTGGAACAGCAGCCCGTCACATTACCGTCCGTTCCGGTCGAAGAGCCACAGGAAGGCGAGGCGCCAGGTGAGCACCTAGAAACAGGGATGTGAAGAATTTGTGCTGACCTCCTCTTGTCAGTCGAGGCTCAGAAGACTCCTCAGAAGGAGGAGCGTGTTGCGCTTGCGGCATAGCACTAGGCAAGGACTGTAGTGGGAATAAGAGCGGCTGGATGGATGCTCAGCGCTCAGCGCTCACAGGTCGTCATCAGGTCAGGGGTATCATTGTCAATTGTTGTCAGAGTATGCATTTGTATGGTCGTCAGGATCAGCGAAAGATCGATTATCCGTCCTCTCTGCATGTGAACGACTCCGAGCACGGTCGCGGACTTGGAGGCCTCGGGAAGCCTCGATTGAAAGAAGTGAACAGCAGTCACCGGAAGTTGTGCTAATTCCGAAACGTCTTGCACTTCGCGCTTCGATGTTCAACGTTCAACGTTCAACGCCGCGGTCGTAAATCGTTCTCGACAACAGACTTCATCTCTCTGAATCTACAGTCTTTCTCACAGAGCCCTATACTACCTCCGCCATGTCTTCAAACGAGCTTTTGGCCCTCTTCCCCTCGGCTTTGCACCCCGCCCTGCCGTTCGCCTCGCAGATCCTATCTACTTTGCGAACGATGACGGCGCCTGGAAAGGGAAACAACCTCAAAGCCGAAGAACGCGCCGCTCTCGTCGGCGTCGCCGCCCTATTGGGCTGTGAGAAGTGGGTTCAAAGGGCGGGGTAGTGATAGGACAAGGCTGACTGTTTTTAGAGTGCAGAGTAAAGACCTGATAGAGTCTTCGGCCCAGAGAGCATCTTCAGTCTCACCCGCACACTTTCGTTCGGCATTACAGCATTCTCGTCGGATACTGGCTTCAGTCTCAATCGGCCCTCTCGAAGCGGGCTCATCTCGTCGCGTGTCCACAAGGCGGAGTGCCTCTTCCTCGTCGCCGGCAAAGTCCACTTCAAGGCAGGATGCCGAAGAAGGCGACGCCGGGGCGGGAGAAGATGTATCGGGAACAGGGAGCAACGTGCCGAGTCCATACTCCACCCCGAGGAAGAAGTTCAAGTACAGCTCTGGTGTGGATATCTCCGGATTGGTCAAGACGACACCTGGACGAAGACAAGGCTTAGGCACACCCTCCAAGAGTTTTCACGAACCGAGCATCGCCAGTCCACTGAGGCATAGTGTCACGCCGGCCACCCGCAATAGGACGAAAGAGGGAGAGGCCACTAGTGCAGTGGCAGAGCAAGGAGATGGCGACGCTGAAGCTGGGAGCGAAGTTGGCACACCGTCAAAAAAAGTCAAATACGCCGTTCAACCTGGAGTCGACCTAGAAGCAGTATCCAACGACGTAAGACCGCCCGCTGGTCTTTCGTCAACGCCCAGACGGGGTAACGAGGATACTAGTTCATTCTTCGCCTTCAGACCTGGCTCTGGCGCACAACCTAGTTCTTCACGACCGAGAAGAGTCAGGGGAGTGGATGTAGATGAGAGGGGGTCGAGGGTGCCTATACCCCTAGAAGATGGGTTGCCAAATGTCCGCCAGACGAGGCATAGCCTCTTGAAGTCGGCAAAACAGGGAGCTGTCGTAAAGAAGAAAAGGACGAGACGGGATTGGAGGTATCCCGAGGTGGTGTGGGCGGGAAAGGCTGTACAGGAAGAGAACGCAAGGGTTATCAAGCAGGTGAGCTGCGTCGTCTCGGACCTTAAAACGACTACCAAGCTGACAGAAAATCGGCAAGGCAATGACAGAGATGGCAGATTGGTTCCAGGAGAAGGGACTTGTATCCGAACCCGTGGATAGCATGTCGTTGGAGGACATCTTGCTGGAGCATGATAGGTATGATGCCATGGATCTGGGCAGTTCATAGATTGGTCCCACTATGACACCCCTGTGCCACCCTGTACAGCAGGTGTAGCTTCGTCCGCTAGTCTCTGGTTACGGCAATGCCTTGCTAAGTATGACATAGTCGACCACCTCGTCTGACTCTCCATCTGAGCCTACATTCCCTCCAGCATCGTCTTCTCCCCCACTGTCACTATCACTCTCTTCCTCTGCCATCCGCGTTGGATCTATCTCGTCGGCCTTATACCTGGATCCGCGAGGTCAGCTGTGCCGAGACGTGAAGGTTTGTTCAGCTGGACGACCTACCCTTCCCTGTCGTAGAACTCCAGAGCAGATGTGTTGGCTGTGAAACCTACGTCAGCTACGCTCGCTCAGGCGGATCGAGACCGACCCACCCTTCAAGCAAGTCAACATGGCTTTTTGCATCTTCCTCTCTGCCCCAATCTGCTCCAGTCGCCTCATCAGTATCCTTGCCAGACCCTTTCGTCTGGCTTCCGAGCTGATTTGCAGCTCATAACTGGATCCCATGTCAATTTTGTCCTTTCCAAGGCAAGCTGTGCCGACCTCACCAGTAGATGACTTCCGCGTCTTTGAGACCCAGCGTCTCTTCTGTGTCAAACCGAAAGGAGCAGTATCCAAGTACATCCCCGGGATCGAGGTCGAGCCATCCCGACCTATCACTCTTCGCAGTCTGGCTATTCCCCTTCTTCTTCCCGCCCGAGGCGGATTTCGGACGTGAAGGGGGCTGGGATTTTAGGGCTAGGATGTATCGCGTCAATGGGTCGAACAGCTCTATCCGCTTCATGAACTCCATGTACTGCATCGATGTTTCAGCAGATCTGCAAATCATTAACCTCGATGGGAAAGATTGCCCGGTTGCTCACACGCTTGACATGTTGTCATCGAAAAGGCGGTATATCGTGTCTTGCGCTCGATCCGAGAGATCATCCGCTGTAGCTAAACATAGCCAGCACCTGCGTAACCTTAGGTGAGAATCACTTGAGCCGGTCTACGGGATGAGTGTAGCTCACGGCGTGTCATTGAGGTCGAGCGCCTGCGGCAAATCCGAGGCCAGCTCCAATGTCGTAGCCTGGAGGACTCGGTCAGACATCGTTCCCGAAGTCAAGTAATGTGCTCACTGATGTGGCCGCTCGAACGTTTCGGGTCGCCATAGCTAATAGATCTCTCTTCGCCCGTTCCGAGTGCACGTGTATAGCCTATGTAGAGTATCAATCTTACGAGTAGATCCTCGGACCTCCAAAGCTCTGACGGCCAATGGACCTCCACCGAGCAACTTGATGTCACAGACCCGTCGTCGCGTCGTCCTGACGTGGCATCACGCGCCGTGGGTTATGTTGCGCTTTACATCAAGCCTGGGAGGCATTGGGAGCTTACATAGGCTTGTCGCTCTATTCAGGCTCCAGAGTCTGGAATGCATCTTGCAAATGGCACTTGCCACTTGGCAGCGGCCAGCGACTGGCGAGCTGCGACCTTGATCACGAGGGAACACGCGTAACCGGCCAAATCGAAGCGTGATGAGCTAGTTCTCTTGGTACTCGAAGTCCGCCAGCGAGTCAGCAGGTCTTGATGTGCCCATCTCTCCCAGCCCCTACGGTATACATGGCACTAAGTTACACTCAGCGTTCACGCCAGCTGTGACCTGGCATAAGTTCACTATTCAAGTACGCTATACAACAGTGGTCTCCCCGCGTATTGGGAGCTCCACGCGTCTGGACTTGAAACAGGTGCGTGTGGATCGCGTCCTCAGGGGCGATTTAGCGTGTTTCAGGATTGTGCCCGAGGCGTCAGAGCAGAGGCAAGTGTGTGACCCTGAGAGGTACGCGTGAGCCGGAACTGGGCTCCCTTTTTGCTCCGAAGCATCCTTTGATTCAAAAGCACGGGGATGGTCATGTCAGTGAACAACAATAGATCATCGACATCCCTGGCATCTTCAACATCCATTCATCCTCACTCACCCGACAGTAGACATCGACAGCTGGACGAGACACTGCGTCCTCAGTCTTAGCTTTGCTCACCTCACCTTAACGAATCCGCATAATCGACCGCCAGACTGGTTCGGCGACGACACTCACATTCCTTCAACATCAAAACATCAGCTTGGGCCATCGAAGGGCAGATCTGCATAACTCATCACCCATATCTGCACCTCGCCATACACTACACTGAAAGCATCGACACTTCAACACACGCATACATCGCCCAACATGCGCGTTTCTCCCGCCATGCTTCCCCTGCTCGTCATCTCCGCGTCCGCGTTAAACGCCCCGGCACCGCACAGGCGACTCGCCCGGGCATCCCTGGGACAGCGTATTGCTGCCCGAGAAATCGACTCGAGAGCTGGGGGTGTCATCCCAGAGGATGTCGAGCAGCAGATGCAAGCTGAAGCAGCGTCCAGTGCTGCCGCTGCGGCAGCCGCGGCTCAACCGTCAACGGAATCAGTGACGCCAACCTCAATTTCCTCAGAGGTAGCACAGTCTTCCTCCGCAGTCGAGCAGTCGTCTGCCGTCTCGACTGTACTGTCCGTAGCCCCGACCTCGTCTGCAGTGCCAGTCTCCAGTGTCGCACCTGTTGTGAGTGTTGCTTGAAGAAGGATCGAAGAGCTTCAGGCCTGATACATCAAATAGACTTCTGCTAGTCCCAGTCCGGTTCAACAGGAATCTGCAGTGGTGGCTGTTTGTGAGTTGGGTATCATAACATCAAGTGGCCGATGCTGAACCATGCAGCGAGCGCGTCGCCGTCCCCAATTCAACAGGCGCAATCTTCCGCCGCTCCATCATCTGCAAACAACGCTCCCTCAACTCTACCGACCGTCGCTGCTCAGCTGACCTCGACCGTGACTCGCTCAGCCGTTCCGACAAGATACACCACTGCCACTCAGACCGAGTCGACCAACCCTTCTTCCACCTTGGGTTCCGCCAACACTGATACGGAGAAGAAAGGAGGCCTTTCTCAAAGCGCGTTGATTGCCATCATCGTGGTGGCGTCAGTCGTAGGATGTGCCGCCATCGGATGGACGTTGTTCAGGAGGTATAAACTACGACCCAGTCGCAGGTTCGACGAGAAGATGAAGCCGATCGACTTTTCGCCTCACAATGACGGTTTGAGCGATGACTAGTGAGTCAATTCTTACGAAGATCATCCTGTGCTGACGCGTTTCTTCAGCCTTGAAAAGACCCTTCACCGAACTCCATCTCACTCGGCTGCTGCAAGGCAACGACAGGAGTTCATCTCTGAGCTCGATGCAAGCAACAACGACAGTCTGACCGCCGGTATCCCCGCACACGATTTCACCGCCCCCGGTCCAATGCACAACGGTGCATACGGTGCCCCCGCCTATGACGCTGATACCTACAACCACGACCCATTCGCCCACGCCCAGGCTTATGACTACGAACAGGGCTACTATGGCCAGCAGCAGCACGTGCAGCAGTACGATCCCTCGTACGGTGGGAATCAGGATTACCCAACTCAGGACCGCACTTCGCCCGTGCAGGATGAGGGCTATGCGGATCTACAACGAGGAAACTCCGTGGGAAGCGGAAGCGGACACAGTCACCACGAGCACAGGTCGCAGGACCATCAGGTGTACCATGAGCATGTGTCGCAAGATCATCAGGTCTACCCGTCAGAGTTCCCGAACCCAAACTCGTACCTCGGCAGGCCAACAGGCGGCATGGATGGACCGTGAGTTAGCTAAGAGGACTGCTTACGATACAGCCATGAGCTGACTGTATGTGCTGTAGATACGCTCAAGCCGCTACCTACCGGATGTAAGGGGATGAAGCTCGAAATGTCGTGTTGAGCACGGTCTTGGCTTCATATGGCTTTTATAGCCTGGACAGTATCTTTGCTTGCTGGTCAAGCTCACATTCTTTCACCCGCAGGACGATTCCAAGTTGATAGCCGCCGTGTTGATCACGCGATCCCATGCTGGACCTCCAATGCACTTGTACAATCTTACCAGGAATACTTCACCTGCTGGCCACAGCAGACCACTCCACTGACGATCGGTCATTTTCCGGCGGAATCGCGGAGGTTGTCCCGAAATTTGAATGCGCTCGATTGTCCACTTCTGTTGATCAGTCGTCAAGCAGTCATTCTTGTGGCATACTGCTATCGTGCTGCCACTTTAGCCACGACGCTTCGCCTCCTCTCCTATACAAGGTAGCTGAGCACGATGAGGGCACCGCGAAGAGTACCGTGGGCTTCCCGAGCGGAATTGGAGGATCTATACGATATGGTCTTCGGACCGACGGCCACGGTGGAAACGCAACACAAGGGCTTATCGAGGGTGAGTTGGTCTCAACGTGGCGTATTAGAACTATGATCTCACGTCTCCTACTACGAGTGAGGTATTTGGGCTGATGAAAGGATCTAGATGAGCGTATACCTCGCCTCTCCGTCTTGTCCTGCGTTCCTGCCCCTCCTACACTCCCTGCTCACGGCGTCGCTGCTCCCACACCCGCCGCAATCACACGAAGACGCTCAAGTTACGCGTCTGAGCTTGGCTATGAGTGTGGTCCGTTTCGTCAACGGGATGGTGGACCCACTACAAACGGGTAAGCAATATCATCGACTGTTGGATGGACGAGCGCTGATAAGATGCTGACTTTGATTAGGCCCGTACGCTCGACCGATATCCCTCTTGGCGGCAAGTATTGGAATCCCACCGATTCTCATCTCCATCCGACATCGAGCTACACATGAAGATCTCCCTCCTATGGGGTTATTGAGGAACTCGGTCGAAATGGCTCTGGATTACTTGCACCACTATGCCTTTGTCCCGCTACTCGCCTCTGCCTCGACCTCGACATCCGCAGCGCAAGAATTGGGGAACGGATACTATTCTAGAGGAGGAAGGAGTACTGCAGCAGAAGGAGCAGTGAAGAGATGGAAGAAGGTGATGAAATTGAGGAATAGGGATAAGGAGGTCGGAGAGGAGAATGCCTCGGGGAGAGAGCTGAAAAAGCTCAGGAGGGATTTCGAAGATGTCGACATGGAAGATGTAGTGGAGGCGCTGTGTACGACTCAGGGCATAGTGCCCCTGGCCAGGAAGTGAGTCGAATTTGAGAGCCCTCTAGCTTCAGTAGTGGAGTGCATGGGCTGACGAAAACCGTAAGAAAAAGACCATCTTACAACGTCAACACACCATCGAAACCTCTCATTCAAATATGGTCGCCGCTATTCGACTTCTTGTCCACTCTGGGACCGGACTTCCCTTCCGAGCTCGCTCGCCACATCGTCAACCTCTTGACGACGGATATCTCCGAGCCTACATCGGCGGCGAGCGCGACTGCAGACGACAGGATCGAGGAGAAGAAGGAAAGACAGTCCTTCAAGTGGACGCTGTGTACTTGGCTATCATGGTTATGGGCACAAGACGGCACTGCGGCCATATCTTCAGACATCAAGGTGGAATTGCGAAAGGCCATCGCATTGGCTCTCCTTGACGGCGATACTGCGTGAGTGTGTGCTTGGCGCAACCGAGAGGAAACTGCATGCTGATGATGTACAGTCTGAAACGGATGTTCAGCTTGCTACCGATCGACGAGGTCTCTGGACCTGGATTGCCCACTCTCCTTCCTTCGTCTCCGGACACCCAGGAGCATGACGAGGGCGACCAGCTAGCGGGTCTGGAAATGGATATCGAGCCCAGCAGAGCTCAGGAGCAGCAAGGGAATGATGGACTGGACCAATCATTGGAAGCAATGGAGAAACGGCTACAACAGCTGGAATCACGGGTTCGTCCATCAAACCTCTGCACATCGAATGGTCATGTCGCTGACTCGATGGCCGTAGCGCGCAATCCAGTCTCTTCCGGCAGCTGTTCCAAGTGAATCTGAAGCAGAGACGGATGACTTGCCTACAGGTTGGACGAGGGTGACTAGTCAATGGCGTGAATGCCCTATTGGCATCTGGAGTGTAGCATAAGTTATGTCATGGCTGTAGCCCGTATCGCGTGGTCCAAGGAGCAGATCGCAGACTGTGATGTGGCCAAAACCAGGGAGAGGTTCGCCACAAAGTCTTGCAGTATGAGTCCGTACTTAGTCAGAGTATCAGACCTGCTGAGCATTGTGCGAAGACTTGCACCGTACCCTCATCGCAATGATGTACGGAACCTTGTGTCGCGCCCGCAGCCTCGGGTGGCTTCGAGTTGTCTCCTATATAACAGGATTTCTGCCACTCAGGCCAAATGCACTCCGGATCTTTGTTAGACACCCTTACTCCCCGTTACCGAGTGCCACGACGTGCAAAACAGAACGCCCAAAACAAAATCTGTTTTGCCCAAAACAACTTTGAATTCACCTTCCAACTGAGTCACATCATACGACGCATTTCTGACATGCCTATTTTTGGCTCCCATCATCAGACGAAGCCTATCTACCCGAATCGACTTAGGCCTCTCAAAAACAGGGTCTATGGCTGCACGCGAGGCTCACTCGAGGCTCACACAAGGCTCACACGGAGTTAGTTCGTTCACTCGAGGTTCACTCGAGGTTCACTCAAACACATACGGAGCTTTACTGAGATGCCTAAACCCCACCAGTCACGATTGATGGGAGCCTATCCGTACACGGGCTGATTAGGCCTATGAAAAACAGCGTGTATGGCCCGGCTCGAGGTTCGCTGAGGGTTGTTAACTTGTTCGACGACCGAGAACCACCTATACTCGTTGAAGCCTACTGTACTCGTGCGCTCGCTCACTCACTACTCACTGCTGTCTGACTCGATTTCACCATTGCTCGAGGTAAAAAGCCGTGCACTAAAATGAAGGGACAGACGCTGACGGCGTACAATGACTACACATACACAATTACTGACTTGCTGCCGTCTTAGTTCATAGTTGCATGACAGCGACACTTTCCTTGTGCGCTCTGCACGGGAGTCGTCGGGACCTCGTCCTCTCACCGTCTCACGGGACGTAAACGTACGGCGTTAGCGTCAGACTGAACTTCGCTACGTCTGTCTTCGTGCCGTTCCGCTGTGTCACTGTACATTGTACAGGGTCATGAGTCAATGCCACTGTTCCAGCCGAATGCCATCCAGTTCCCTTGCCAGTACCGTTGAACGACGCCGTGACCTACTGTACAGCGGTCCGTAGATCGTCCACATCATTCTGAAGACCTTGCAAGGAGCCGCCGTTAATGGTGGCGGTGCCGAACATTGCCCAGTTTTCGACTTTCTTCGGCCTTTTGTTGGAGGTGAAGGAGGGTAGCACGTCAAAGCCCCCGTGAGAGCTGAGAGAGGGCTTGGCCAGGACCCAATTACGTCCCTTCGGATCGAAGAAGACATCGAAGGGTACCGAGGTATCAATCGTCCCTGTAGACAAGAACTCGGCCCAGTTGATGTCACTGCTGGAGGTCATATCGTCGAAGTGCGATGGTGGTCTGGAGATGACCGGTCAATTTTACCTTACGTAGGCGTATTGGGCGTTGGGCGTTGGCGGGAGGGGTCGAGCGTCAAGATGCGATTTGCCTATATGAACTCCTCTTTGACCACTGAAGTATGTCAACGCAGCAGTACGGCCAGTATAGTGATAAGTGACAGAGACTTTGACTTCGTGTCCAAAATTAGAACAGCTCTGAGAATGCGGTCTCTCGAATACCTGGTTGGCTATGTATATATACCTCGGAGACTCGTGGGCATTGGGGCCAGGAGTCGGTACTCGTGGGTCCCGGGGATAGAGGTCTTTGCCGGAGGTGCAACTTCAGAGTCCACTTCTGCGACCGACCCGAACTCCGATCAGCATTGCGTCAGTGGGACATCAGATCACACGGCTAGTTGTACATACCGGCTGTCAGCTCGCTAGAGTCAACGGCCGCCGTAGGAGAGGTGGGGTAAAGGATGCCCGGATGACGAAACGTGTGTCGCGGTCGGAGTCTAGTCGACGACAAATGACGATGCCTGCGGTCAGCGTCATATGTCACGTACCAGTCTTCGTCGTACGAGGAGGGGTGAGGGTCTCAAGTGTGGCCATCACCTCTTCTTTCCCCGTGTTTCACTGTTTGTAGTCAGTTTACTCGTAGCTGGAGGTTACTGTATGTTACACTGTTGACTGTAGGGACCCGGCCTTCTAGTTGTAGTCACGGCTGTGATACCTGGCCTGTGGGCCGTGAGCAGCGCTGTACTTGCGAAGTTGCGATACGTCAAACAAGACAGGGAACGTCATTCCCACAGATTCTCAGTTGATCGTCTGTAGACTCTGTACGCTGTACGGAATGAATGCATCCTAAATAGAAGCAAATAAAGGAACTTGTGTGGTGTGTCTATTGCCTGATGTATCCCGATTCATGATTACTCACGATCCGATACACATATGACTCACCCGCCTGTCCCAAGCACCGGGATTTCACGCCGACGGGACGTAGTACAATGGCGTGAGCGTCAGAGCAAACTCTGTATCGTCGGTTCTCTTGCCGCCGTCGTAAACCACCTTGCACTTGACGGGAACATGGTGCACAGTGACAGATGAAGCTGGATGCCATTTTCCAGTTTCCTTCCCAGTGCAGTCGAAGGACGTCAGGGCTCCCAATACGGGATCCCGGTACCAGTCCACCTTAGACTGGAGGCTTTCCACTGACTCGTTCTCGATGGTAGCGGTACCCCACATTGCCCAGTCCGTGACTCTCTTTGGCCTTCGGTCGGATGTGAGGGAGGGTTGTACGTGAAAAGCCCCATGCGTACTGAGAGGAAGGTCTTTCGCCACCCACGTATCGTTCTCCATGAAGACACGGAAGGGCGCCGACGAGGTAATTGTCCCGTCCGATAACCACTTGGCCCAGTTGGTAGGATTGCTTGATGCCATGATTGCTGAAGAGCGCAGTACTGTTACGACTATTGTCGGTGTGAATTGTGTAAAGAGTGAGAGGGTCTAGGTAGCTGGTAGATTTCGGTGTGGCGTCAGCGGGATACGAGCTTGATGGGAAGAGGCGAAGGCCAAACTCCGGGATACTTATATGGTATTTCCTGTCACAATCAGTTGACTCGCTCCCCTGTCAATCCCTGTCGACGGGCCATCACGGCAGTACTCATTCGACATCCGGCCGGGTATCAAGTGTTCGTCCTTTGAATACGTCCTTTGGTCCACTTTTCCGCTACATTTTGGACGTCCATTTCTGCCGCCGACCGGGACTCCGATTGGATCATGCGTCACTTGGTCTTGTGATGACGCCACTCTCCCCGAGTCTGTGAACGCCATGAGAGTCGTGGGACGTGTGGGCGAGCGCCGAGAGGCATCCTTGCGCTGTGAAACTACAACATGTATCATAATCGCGGTCCGATGTCGAGACGGCAACCGAACCCTGGCGATCCGAGCGATGTCCGCGTGATAACCAATACCACCGATGATCAAGGTGGGGTCTTTTGTATGACCGTCATCGTGCTCACGCTGGGCCGTAATTGGCAATCATCATTTCTTCATCGTATGGACCGCTCATTTCCTGTATGTAGCACCGTAGTGATACGGCCTTCTAGAATGTAGATGAGTGGCAAGTGGTCAACGGGTGGCAACCCGTCGACCCGACGGCGCCGACGCCGTTATCACTTATCGCTGGTCACTGCTCCTGCTCCGCCCGGGACGAGTCTACTGCGGTCGCCTCAGGGACACCCTTATGCCGCAGGTCATCTCTCATCGAGAGTAAGACCTTCTTCCGGACCGAAATCATTCGCCTGTAGACGAATCGCAGGACCATGATCGTAATGAGGATAGTGACGACGAGTCTGAATTGGTCATTAGGTAACCATGATGAGAGAACCCGCTTGGCGACTTACACGATGTTGTTGACCACCCTGGAGCTAGTGTTGGCTTTATTCTGAGCTAGGACGACTTAGAATGTTGTCAGCGCTGGCTCGGAAGGGTCTGACATGGCAAGGCGCACCTCCCAAATAAACAGCGATGAGCTATCAAGAGACAGTATTTCAGCTGGTTGTGCACACAGACAGGTACGGGAACAGGTGACACACCTGTTTAGGAAGCCCGAGCACGAGAGCCGCGAAGAAGTGAACGAACTAAATCCGTCATCAGTGATGAGATGTTTCGCGGCTGGGTATGCGGCAGCCTCACGTCTAAACCACAAACTGCGAAAACGGCCTGTGATTGGGTCAGCAGACGGAATCCACTGCGGGCAGCTTGAGTGACTAACTGTGGTGAAATGCCTAGGAAGACGAGTCAGCTGGTGTACTCACACAGACCTTTCTGGCCAGCTCACGTTGGGATAATGCTCAATCTCACTACCCAGGCCATGAGAAAGCCTCCTTCCACAATGGCCTGACTGAGACATGCATAGTTGAGATCTTTCTTCGTCATCCGCTCCGCCCGTCCTCTCAGACAATGTCTGAACATACTGCGGAAGGGTGAGCTCGAGTACGCGAGACAGCGTTTCACTTACAAGAACACTGCACTTTCGCCCAGCACGACACCTGCTGCGGTCTGGTGACGGTAAGACACTCTGCCAGTCCTCCTAGACAAGTAAACTCACGATGGCTAGACCGACCCATAATCCCCATACTAGTCCTACAATGACAATGATTATTTCTGTAACGAAAAAGTGAGCTTCTCTGCATGAAGACGGACGCGGCAGGCTTACCATTTCCGAAGAGAGGCGGGAAGCACAAGAGGAAGATTATAGCGACGGGGATGAAGAATCCGTATTTGATGTGCCGGACCTTCTCCACAATGGGCATCAACCAATGTATGATCTGCAGACGCATCAGCTGTCCTCTCAATTAACGACGATCCCGCGGGTCGGTTAGTCACCTTGTGATGGAGCACCGACATGACGATCACTATCGCTGCCAACACGGCCAGAGCGACATATCCCCATATCCACTCTTTCCTGAACCAGAAACGCCATCGCTTCGCATTGTTCCAGCTTATCACGCCTTTCTCATACTCCACCAGCTCCTCTTCGGTGAGCTCTTCATCCTCTACCGAGGTCGAGCCGTATGTAGGAAATCGGCTGATGCTGGCGCGTCGTAGTAGCGGATCGCGAGGAGAGGACGAGCTGGAGCTAGGCTCGGAACTGGATGCAATGGTCATGGTATAATGTGATGTTTAGAGGCGAGTCCAAGTGTTATGGAAAGTCGAGCTGGAAGACCGTTTTCCGATGCGGAGAACAAGGGAGCTGGCGAAAGAGCGGACGGAAAGATTATTGTAGACTCGTGGCGATTGTAGACACTCCCCGGTCACTAGATATACCCCAGCGCTCTCTCACTGCTGTGTCCTTCCCAGATGAAGTGTTGTCGACGACATTGCCAAGGTCGAGCCGAGCATCGCCATGGACACGTATCGCGTCGAGGTTGTGGTGACGGCGATCGGCTAATTCCGTTAGCGGTGACATCATGTAAGTGTTTGCCACTCACACGCCTAGAGAGAGGATCTACATCTCCTGCCAGCCTATAGCACAACATTTTGGCATCTTCCACCTGGCCTCGAGATTTGTGACAACGCGTCTTGAACCGTCTATCCATGCTTCGCTTTCTGTTTGTACTGACTCGCCCCACACCTCCTTCAGTACTACCCCGCATCATGCCAGCGGCAGGAGACTTTGGAGCGTTCGCGCGGCAAGGTAGGTCATAAGTCGATGGTCAATCCGGCCCGCTGATGTGCGATCGTCTATGACAGTGGCCGTTTTCGCCGTTTCCCAAATCACACTATTCTACGCCGTGAAATATGTCGTCAACACCATGACGGATGCCCAGAATGGTGGCTCTAGGAAAGCAAGGAAGAAGGGAAAACAAGCATTGGCGCAAGCAGGCTTGTCGGATGAGCAAATGGCGGAACTCGATTTGAACGAGTATGAGCAGACGATGGCGGCGGAGATCATCCCTCCGGCATCAATAGGAGTGAGCTTTGAGTCGATAGGAGGACTGGACGAGATTATCTCGAGTCTGAGGGAGACTGTCATCTACCCCCTGACGTTTCCGGAGCTATTTGGAAGTGGGAATGGGTTGCTCTCGGCGCCCAAGGGTGTCCTATTGTATGGTCACCCAGGTTGCGGAAAGACGATGTTGGCAAAGGCCCTGGCGAAGGAGAGTGGTGCGACGTTTATCAACATGCCTTTGTCGAGTCTGTGAGTCGAGATCAGTTTCAACTCGTAGGACCGCTGATCCTTACGTGTGTGTCAGGACGAATAAGTGGTTCGGAGAGTCGAACAAGCTGGTAGCAGGTCTGTTCTCGTTGGCGAGAAAGGTTCAGCCCTGTATCGTGAGTTCTCGCAGTCCAGGATAACAAATGCCGTCCCCAAGACCGATCTGACATTCCGCAGATCTTCATCGACGAGATAGATTCAATGTTCAGGGAGAGATCATCCGGCGACCACGAAGTGACTTCCATGATGAAGGCGGAATTCATGACGTGAGTCACAGTCTCCAACATGCAACGTGATCGGCTGACGCTAAGCGTACTATGGCAGATTATGGGACGGATTGACGTCAGGAGAGGACTCGCGGGTTTTGGTTTTGGGAGCTACGAACAGGCCAAATGAGTGAGTCACGCTTTAGTGCCTCCATATTAGGCATCTTCTTAACCCTTGTACAGCATCGACGCTGCGATCCTTCGACGGATGCCAAAACGGTTCCCGATCAGATTGCCAAATTACGAGCAGCGGGTCAAGATCCTGACGTTGGTGAGTGCTGCTTGTCTCACCTGCTTTACATTCTGCATGTGACTTACTAGTCCCAGATGTTGGCAAAGACGAATCTAGCACCTGGCTTCTCGATAGAAACGCTCGCAAGGCGGACAGACGGGCTATCAGGCTCGGATCTGAAAGAGACATGTCGAAATGCGGCAATGGTGCCGGTTAGAGAGGTCATGCAGGATAAAGGCAAAGCAGGAATACAAGGACTGCAAGAGGCCAGGATAGAGGTGAGTCCAAGCTACTGTTAGTTTCCCTAGCTTAGCTGACCGACAACAAATAGGGCTTCAAGATACGACCTTTGGAGCTGAAGGACTTTGTCTCGCATGACTCGCATGCGCACGCGCACGTAGATCCGAGCAGAAAAGCTCCTCGCCTGAGCTCGGAGCCTTTAGACTAGATTCACTTCACATGCTAGACTCGTTCACGTGTATGTACAATGCTCTACTCTGCTCTACTCTGCTCTACTCTGCTCGAGGATGCGAGCATGACCAGCATCACTCGCTCCGTGGTAGTAGTGCGTGGTCCAGTCCACTGGGTACGCGTCGACAGGCGTCGACAGGGTATTAACCTTTGCCGTGCCTGAGCGTCGAATGAGATGCCATAAGCCAATTCCAGCCAAAAGACAACAGTCGAATGTCCTGAACATCGTCGGTCTTGGACTCTTGGCCATAATCACCAATACAGGTACTCCACAACAGCTCTTCATCAGGCTGCAGCGCTAGAGCAGGACAATTGGCTGGTTGAGACTGTAGGCGAGCTCGACAGGAGCTTGGCCAGCATCGCCAGGAGACAGGATGAAGTCACCACCGTCCACGCCGAGCCGTCATGGGACCGCTTCATCTCGAGTACCGTACAAAGCCCAGTCGACACCGCCCTTGCAGCCTCAATACAGAATGGGATCACCGACACCCCTCAGAGCATCCCTCGCTTCGCCCACAGGTGATCAATACCCCGAATCACCTACCAGGAGCCAGAGGAGTCCGCCTCCACTCTCTCGACGGCGGTCCAAGTCGTCTGGTATCGCTGCCCCTCTGGGCGGGTATGGCAACAGCAGGTCCAAGTCATCTTTCAGACTGCCGAGGCTGAAAGTGATGATAAAGAGGGGTGTAGTCGCAGTGTTATTCTGTTCCTTGGTGTTACTGCTCGTCACTGGCAAACTAGGATTCAGCGGGAAAGAAGGAGAAGATGCGAGATGGAGCAACCTTCGAGCCAGGTGGCGTGGAGAAGAGGAAGACAAGACTTGTCGCTTCGTGTCACCGGTGGAAGCATACAAGCGGGATCTAGTCAGACTGCACAAACTCTTCGCTGGGAGGGAAACGGCCTCAGATGAGGAAGACGAGGAATTCGACATCGAGGCGGAAATGGAATCGTTATCGAATCGGACCCATCAAGCTCATCACACTTTCTCTCCTACTGGTCACTTGCACGTCTCCTCTGATCCCTCTGCTCCACATCCAATACCCGTTTTATTGGCCCTAGGGGAGAACAGGTGGGAAGAGCTACTATCCCGACAATCAACAACACTGGAGGAAGCTGTAGAAGAGTACAAGAGGAGATATGGCAGGAATCCGCCAAGAGGATTCGATACATGGTGGGACTTTGCGACAAGTCACAACCTCGTCCTGCCAGACGAGTACGATAGAATCAATCTCGATTTAGCGCCGTTCTTTGCTCTGCCCAAGTCTGAGATGAAGAGGCGTATGGAAATGGTGGAAAATATGCCAGAAACATTCACCATCGTGGTCAAGGACGGTCTCGTCGAGGCGCAGGTCAGCGCACCAACACTCTTGGCTGTTGCAAAGTGCTGATTAATACTGTAGATCCTGGACCCGGGAGGTCTCAAATGGGATGGCACAGCGCCGAGAGCCAGAGATGCCGCATCGTGAGTGGTCAACCGCTGCTCCTCAGCTGAACCACCTCAGTCTACTTGAAGTCTTCGCTCGTTTTCTACCTGACCTCAAAGCGACGTTCTCGATCTTTGATCAGCCGCAAATATATCTTTCCTGGGCACGACGAGCTTCCCTCATGAATTTGGGGCTTACCGGCGAGCGTGAGTCATGAGACCATGTGATACTCGAATTACAGAGCTCCAGGCTGATCTCGCATCTCTAGATACCAAGCATCTTCAGGAGACGGATGACTCTCGCGTTCGTCTTTCCAGAAGCTGTCCCCCAGACTCGAATCTGCGCAGTAATGGGACCCGCTATAGCGGTAGGCACTCTGCGGTCCCGCTCTCTGACATGGACTGAGATCTTATCAGGCAAGTCGTTCATCTATGACAGTCTGGAAGCAGGAGACTTGTGTCAGAGTGAGCATGATTGAGCGAGGTAGCGAGGTCAACTACTAATTGATGCCTGTCTCAGACCCCTACCAGGTTCCCCTTCATGGGTTGACACTCGAGCCACACGGACCCGATTCACATCCGAAGCCACATACTCAGCTACTTCCTCTCTTCAGTCTGGCCAAGACCTCGATCAAGTAAGAGAACCGGACTTCGAAAGCTGTATTCGTGTGTATTGACCTGATCGGGTTTCAGCTCGGACATCCTCATTACCCCTCTTGATCAGTTTCACGACAAACCTGGACCAGATCCGAAATGGGAGGACAAGTCGAGCTCAAAATTGGCATGGGTGAGCTATGATTTTCACCGGTGTGAATCCCTTAGCTGACTATGTTCCAGCGAGGCAGCCCTACGGGAATATCGATGATGACGCAGGACCTAAATTGGAGGTCGTCTCACCGAGTACGACTGCACCACTTTGCCAATAACGCGTCGTCTGAACAGGTATCCTATTTGGTACCCCAACTGCCCGGCAAGCTCGCCTCTGAGACCTCTGCAAATATCGTCAACAAGGTCCTCAAAAAGACGATCCGGCGCAAGCAGCATTCATCGCCCGACGACCTTGGATACCAGCGCGAGAGGGGAAACACGGCAGACGTCATGGATTTCTACTATGACATGGCTCTCGCGGGTGCGCCATTACAGTGCTCAAATGATGACGGAACATGTGATGATATGTGGTGGGTATTTTCGCCCGATGAGGCGGCCCAACGCTGACTGTTCTATCTAGGCGCGAGATCAACTTTGCCCCGTTCCAGAGTTCGCAGGAATTGAACCGACACAAGTTCCTTTTTGACATCGACGGCAACGGCTGGAGGTGGGTCTAAGCTTGACCGAATGAGACAGTAGCTGACGACGTACTCATTTTCCAGTGGCCGGTTCCGAAGGTGACTAACTGAAGGACCTCGATGTCCTCGCTAAAAGCTGACATCGATTCCTAGGTTGATGAGCACCAACTCTGTCGTCATCAAGGCCAGTCTCTTCACCGAGTGGTATCAGCCACACCTGATCCCGTTAGTAGTCTTCTCCCGCCGAACACTGACTCGACGTTCTGACCCGTGCAGGTGGTTCATGTACATACCCACCAAGCTGGACTTTTCTGATCTCACCGACATCCTGGCTTTGTGAGTGAAAGTCCAGATAGTTCTGCGTGCTCGGCTGATTCCTATGCACAGCTTCCGTGGCACACCCAAGAACCCGGACCTCGCATTTGACGAGACAGCCAAGGCTCTCGCCCGAAATGGAGTGAGTGAAGACCCTGCTCCTGCAAGCGTCTAGGCTCATCTGCTTGTAGCAATGCTTTGCACAGCGAATGTTCAGGTTGGAAGATCTCCAGGCATACATGATGAGGCTGTTCCTCGAATATGCTGTAAGCGCGACCTCTCATTCTTGAGCAGCGAGAATCTGGGCTGACGATTTCATATCAGAGGATAGCCGCGGACGAAGGAGTCGATATGGTCAGTGGTCGTATTTAATTGTCCGACAAGCTGGTACTCATCGATTTCCCAGGACTTCCACCTTGAGGAGGAACTGCAGGATACGCAGGAAGATGCGCAAGAAGATGCCCAGGAGCACACGCAACAGGCCTCGTGGCTGGATCCACAGGAAGCACAGTCGGATCCGCAAGAGGATACAACAACGAGACCCGAGATGGTTCAACTGGACGGCGAGAAGCATTGGATAGACACGCCCAGAGACGGTCAGGACGACGTACGCTGGGACGAGCAGAACAGACAATGGGTAGTCAAGGAGTCCCTCGGACAGGTGATCCTGACCGGAGAGAAAAGCGACGCGGCAGATGCGTCGGCAGAAGAGATTGGCGATTGGTACAGCCCTCCCGGAGCGGAGAAAGATCAAGCAGTCGAGGAATACACATGGTGAGAAGTCTAGATAGCATAGTGGGCACAGGTAGTTCTCAGGGTCAGTTCATCATATCATTCAAGCACGCTTTCCCGTCATTCATGGCCTACATTGCCATTCATGTATGTACATAAATTGCACGATGATCCTTCACCCTAGAGTCTTTGATCCAGAGAAGCGTCAAATATCGAGTCATGACCGTGCTCAATGAGGCTGTTTACCCAAGAAGAAGATGCAATGACAATGTCCACGATGCCGGTATGAATTATAACTACACAAGCTTCTCCCTGCTTCTCCCTCATGCCCTCACGAATCTCTCGACGATGCTGCAACTCCAGAGTGCTTCTTCTTCTGATACTTCTGGATCCATGGATGCTTCATCACCTCGATCAAGGGTAGCCTGTCTTCAGGATTGTATCGCAGAAGCTGTCATATTGTCAGCTAATTACTCGTCCTTCGTCCTCGCCGAGTTCACTGACCTTCTTGATCAGGTCGGCGGCATCGGCGGACACGCTATCTGGTATATGAAGGTCGACGGTCCTGATCCTTCGATATGTGGCTGTCGAGACAGAGGTCAGTCACGGCTCATGTCACTTGTGATTGCAGATCACGAACCTTGATTACCAGCCATATCCTTGAGAAACGGAAAGTCAACGTCATGCTCCATTCTCCCCACAATGGCCGGCACTCACCTCGAAGGGCGGCGATCCAACCAGGAACTCGTACATCAACACGCCCAAGGCCCAGAGGTCCACTTGCGCAGTATGTTCTTTCGACTCTACCATCTCAGGCGGGAGGTAGTCGAGTGTGCCGCAAAGCGTTGTCCGTCTGTTTCCAGGTGCGTGCTATAAAAGCAGATCAGCTTGTCCTGCCCGGTCACACAGCACTATCACTCACCACACTCCATCCAAAGTCTGCCAATTTGAGCTCGCCATGAACACCGATGAGAATGTTCTCCGGCTTGATGTCCCGATGCATGACGTGCTTCTTGTGTAAGTAAGACAAAGCGTCCGCCATTTGATAGATGTACTACAGGACAAGTCAGCCGTGCAAGATTAGGCGGTCGATAGACTTCTGACTCACCCTGGCGCTCTTTTTCTCGTCAAACTTGCCGTACTTCGACAACTGCCGGTACAGCTCTCCCTTGGCCGCAAACTCTAGAACTAGGAAGATCCGTTTCTGATCGTGAAAATACCCATAGAGTCGCAAGATGTTAGGATGGCTGAAGGAGTGGGGATATCAGCTCAGCTGTAATGTCCTTGCAACATCGGAGGGCCAGCTCGAAAACCTACCGCAAGTTTTGCTGAATCTCAATCTCCCTTCGGACTTGCTTCTCCACCTTTCCTTGAATGATTTCCTGTTTGTGCAAACACTTCAACGCTACAATGAAATGAGGAGCTGCTTTCGTTCTTGCCAGGTAGACTCTTCCGAATTTGCCCTTTCCCAAAGGTCGGCCGATAGTAAAAGCCGGCAATGATAGTGAGATGGCGCTGACGAGCAAGCATCAGCCATTTTGTCCTCAATACAATCCATCACGACTCACTTTGTAGCAGAGCTGCTGTCCATATCGAGAACTTTTGCCGCATCTGAATTCTCCACTTCCTTGCCCACTGCATCTGCTTCCAGGCCTCCATCGTACTTGCCAATCTCGCTCTTCTCCACTTTCTTCGAGATCTGTGATGTGTTGCCTGGCTGAGCTGTCGGGTGGGTGGGTTGTATGGGGTTGATAGAACTTGATAAAGCTCTATTCTTGGTGGAATGAGCCGGTCCGTGGAGACCGTGAGCAGTGTGTTGAGTGATTGACAATTTTGACTTTCTGGCACTGCCCGGCGACTGAGAGGTTGGTTTGTAACCATTTCTCTGAGGAGACGGCACATTGACACCAGCGAGCTTGAGTAATGGGCCTCGTTGGGATTCTGCATAACTGCTCGAAGACGCAGGACCGGAGGTACCAGGCCCAGAAGCGGATTGTTGTTGTTGACGAGCTTGAAGACCTGTATTGGCAGGTCTCACCAATGCGGGGTTCATATACCGCTTCATCACTGCCGGTAATCGATTTCCCCCAGCAGTATTCGTGCTGCTTCCAGCACCTTGTCCGTTGCCCAATTGCATAGGTGCCATGTTGATGTTTGAAGGTGGACGGGACCGTGATGGTGGTGTTGGCGTATGTACGTCTATCGACATACCCGCCATCATCGAGTTGAGCCTTTGGTCCCCCATGTCGGATCGACTAGGTATCTTAAGCAAGCTGTTGAGATTGAGATCAGGACTGAGTGATCTGCACAGGGTTGAAGTTCACTAGTATCAATCTCAGCTTTGGTGCTCATGCAAAAGCAGTCGCGACAAACAACTTGTTTTGGCGGTAGATCTGGGAACTTATTCAGCCCACCCAGTTTAGATCCCGTTTGTTTGGTTCCGAATTCAGCAGGCTGCCAGGCTGCCTAAGCTCGACTTGGCTCGACTTGGCTCGACACCTGATGATGATCGAGCATCCGATACTGTCGAACTACTTGCACTCTATCCGACCTCTCAATTGGCGGTTCCGAGCGCCGGACCGTCCAATCTCCGTGCGAGGTGCTCGAAGTCCGGTATCATACAATCAATTCCCATAGCCAAGGTCCTGGTCCTTTCGTCGCCACTGATCGAAGGACTGAACACGTCAACGCATCCGGCCAACACGGCGATTTTGGCTTCCTTGCATCGCTTCCTTCGGTAAAACCCGTCGAGCAGCGGATGAGGAAGATGAGTCACTCTAGGAAGATAGGCTGGCTGGTCTCTGCCCCGCCGATCCTATCGGGAGGGAATGCTCCTCGTCCAATATCATCGGAAACCAGATTTAGCATCTACCATCTACCTTGACGACCTTGTCAACGCCGACACAGCCGCAAAGTAATCACATCCCATCAGTCCATCGGATGCCCGACTCATGAAATTGCCGCAATAACACTCAAATTGGGCGGCTCTGGCAAGAGGAGTTGATGTCATTGGTCCATTATACGCTCGTCGTCCTTCGCGCATTGCCATCTGCCCGTCCTTTGATGGTGAGAAGCGAGATTGAGTCGAAAGGGAGGGTGGCAAAGATCTCACGCACTGCCCAGCCGCTAGAGGCTCTGATGGATGACGTGTAGGAGGGGAGTAATCTCAAGTGGTCTTAAGCTCTTTCATGATGTCTCATCTCATCTTCATCTCCCACTCATTCTCTCATCCACTCACTCAGGCTGCGAGCTATCACACCTCATTTCTCATCATCCCAGCTCATCTCACTCTCAGAATTGACCCACTCAAGCGATCTCTCGTCTTTCTGAATTCCGCTGCCGACGGCAATCAGTATGACTGTGAGTGGCCACGACTTGTCAGCGTGCCTCCCACACATCAAGTCGCCTTCAAGGCGTGTTCATCATCTACGTTGTCCACCTGCTGACTGTGTCTTGCAGATCATTCCCGTTTCCGCTGAAGACATGGAACGCGCCAACGCCCTACCCTCCATCGACCTCGGCCACATCTTCACTCGAGCTACGGGCGATTCTAGCGGGGGTGGCCTGAGCGGCGGAGCTATCTTTGGTGAGTCACTATAGACCAACACTCGTCCCCGGCTACAGCCTCCAAGATACTCATGTTCGCCAAACTCGCCAGCTGACTGTCCACTTTAGGCATAGTCGCAGGCGTCATCGCTCTTATAGGGATCATCGCCACTTTGGTATACTGCTCACGCCGACAAACGCCCTTCGCCGCTCCCGCATTTCCTTTCGGCAACCGCAGCGCAAAGCCATTCCCTGCCCATGTCGAGCAAGGCTATCTACCGCGATACACCGGTCCAACTCAGGCCTATATCCCGCCTCAGGTAGCTCAGATGCCTCCGGTGGTGTACCCCTCTAGAGCAGACAGCACCTATTACGTTCAGAACCAAGTCCCCCATGGAGTCAGGTTCGGAGAGGTCGGCGTGCGGCGGTTCTGAGGGACGAGAGAGTGAGGTTCGAGTCGTTATAAGTGAGTGCCTCGTCATCCGTTTGGGTCTTTCATTGACACCTTGACACCCTTTTAGTCTTGAGGCGGGACCAACCTGTGCATGATGATGGATTGGACGTCTTGTAGGGATGTGATATCTGTCCGTTGTGACGAATCGTTATATACGTAGTTGTATCTAGATGCCATCATGTCATATTGTGTCGTTCCAGCTCCTTCCTCCGTGTCCTACTCGGAGTATGCAGTCGTGTCTAACCTCATGACAGTTCATAAACAAGGTATACACATGCGGGCCTGGTCATTATATACGCGATGTATGGTATTGAGCGATCGTCAAGATATTAGGTATGTCGACAGTATTAGGTATATGATGATGATCGTGGCCACATATTGATATGCGACAAGGTCGTGACAAAACAGCAGACTCCTCTACTTCGATCTCCCTATCCTTCATCTCCATCTACTTCCCCCAACTTGTTCCCCAGGCCTGACCTGAAGTCAGAGGTGGTTGGTGGATTGACCACATCGTCCTTCGTTCCGGTTGCAGACACCTCTAGGTCTTTGCTGGCGCTGTCGGGTAGATGATCATGTGCGAGTTGGTGAACCCTCTCAGACTCCATGCTTTCCATCGGCTCCCCAGCGAGGAGCTCGACCACCGCTGGATCAGACACCGCTGATGCTTTCTCCGCAGGTTGATCGGCTTGACCACCTTCCCCGAAAGTCCTCGAGGAGATCGAGTTGGGAATACCGCTCTCGCTGACAACACCCGGCTCGACGATTTCGTTGACATCCGTCTGAGGAACTGTTGGTATGTCGCCGTGGTGCCCTGCCTCTTCTTCGTCCACATGATCGTCAATTGATCTATGCGAGACCGACTCCATTTTCGAATGTACCCCAGCAGACGCTTTAGGCATTTCGTCTAGGTCGACTATCACTGATGGAGTGCTTTGAACGATGCCGATTTGGGCAACCTCGGCTTGCAGCTCCAGCTTGGTACTGTCGGTCGTGTCAAGCTCCTCCACACCAGCTGCGCTCTCGTCGTCTAGTTTGACCGATACCTCGGCCTCACCGTCGGCTGGCTTTTCTGCGGCGACTGAGCGAGTTTCATCGGCTGCACCAGCGGCCGGGCTTGCAGCACCGACAGACTCTCCTATTGCCTCCGCCCAAGCATGAGCGGCCGACGTGACAGTGTCAACGACCGTAGCAACGCTGAGGCTGGGCAGTATCGGGATCGAGCTTGTTGTCTCGTCGGCCGCGGTGGGTACCTCGCTTTCCACCTCGTCTGATGTGAGATCCCGGGGACCAAAGGTGTCGTCTGCCGTGGAGTCGAGCGTCTCGTCGTTCGACGCGTATTCGGTGGTTCCAGTTGGCATGACTGGACTGGGCGCATGAGTCGATACCACTCCGACATCAGACGCAGTGGAATGGACTGGACGAGACTCGACCGTGTCGTCTCCTCTAGGAACGGATGGTGCAGTCACTTCGAGGTTTTCAGTCGATTCGACCTCGTCGTCTGAAGCAACGACCATAATCTCGCCGGCTGGGACCTGACTCGTAGTCTCTTCTTCCGAGACTTGGACCGGCATGTCGATAGGCGATGTCCCAATAGAAGGACCTGAGGCGTGTTTGAGCTCTGCCTCTTCGTCGGAGACCTGCTCCTCCCCTGGGGTCTGTTCTACCAGACGAGGAGATGCCTCTGGCTCCATGATCGCGATAGGCTCTGGCGTAGGCTGGCCGATATCTTCTGCTGATGTAGCTGGAGCAGACTCCATTTGCGGCGCCGCCTCCGATTCCGGCTCATGCTCGACTTTCGGTGAAGAGGCGAGTGACTCCTCCGCAACAAGCTCTTCCACTTCGTCTTCCCTATCACCAGACTCCACTTCGGCCATAGAGAGCTCAAGAGGGTTGACCACCACCGGACCAGCTATTTCCGCCATGGGCGTTGAGTAATCCTCGAATGGGGTGCTGCTCCCAGATACGGCTTGAGCGGGATCCGACTCGGCCTGGGCGATTTCCGCTTCATCACCAGTCGCTGAACGCTCAGCTATCTCGGATTGGACTGGCGGGGAGACAGCAGGTGTCGCTTGAGCTGGTACTGGCGAAGAAGATCCGGGTTGAGCAGGCTCCAGGTGTGGTGTTTCCGCCTGAGAGGGCTCGAGTGGGGCAGACGCCACTTGACTGACCTCAGCTTCGCGCTGATCAACCTCAGGTGAAGCAGGACCCGGTCGAGCAGACTGGATTGTAGGAACCGGCTCGGAAGACTCGACTCGACCGACCTCAGTCTGACTCGGCTTAGCCTCGGCGTTGTCATGACGAACCACCTCGGGTAGAGCTGCAACGGTCGGCTGGGCATGATATTCCGCCACCTCTGGTGAATGCTGGGGCTCACGACGCTCTTCCTCCACCTGCTGTTCGACCACTGCGTCGTGAACTGCCGATCTAGGCCCTTGATCTGGGACAGTGACCTTCGCTGCTGGAGCATCCACTTCGAGAGGCAGAACCGCGGGAGTATGCTTCTGGGAGCGGTTGAGGAGTTCCTGCAGCTCGGGCGGCAAGTCCGGCATAGTCTCACCCAGAAGTGGTGAAGGCGAGGGCGCTGACGACCGCTTGATCCTCCTTGTCGAGCGTGGCGAGGCCGACGAGACGCCGTCATGCTCCATCCCGTCTTCCTCCTCGACGTCGGATAGCACGTGATCCTCGTACTGGGATAACTCCTCCAGAACTGGAATCTCATGAGTTGATGGACCATTTGTGTGTTGTGCGCTATCGTGCTCGATGATGTTGACGGCAGTCTCACCGGAGATGTCTCGATCGTTGGAGTTGGGAGGGAAGATGGGCTTGACGGGAGTGAGGGCCAATGCGTCTGCCAGGCTCACATGTCCATCTCCGAGGTGATCATCAGAGACGACATCGTTTGAGTCTCTGCGCCCAAAAGTCGATTTGCTCGGTGATGAACCCAGAGCATCTTCCAGAGATAGGTGTACTGGAAGAGATGGCTCTTCAGGTAGAGTACTGATCACAGCGGTCTCCCCGACGCTTTGATCCGCTGGGGTAGGCGTGATACTCCTATCGGCGACCTCAGGTAAAGTGGTAGCGATAGGCTCGTTGGTCGGAACGACTGCCTCGCTGCTCGGTGGAGTAGATTCGTCGTGCTTCACGGTGGTCGGGTGAGTGGCGTGCCAATGTCGCCAGATCTCCTCGTCCAATTCATACCACTTTTTGAGGCTCTTGACCGATTTCAAATCCAGATCGATCACCTTGACCTGCTCGCCAGATCCCTTTCTCATCCAAAGACCACTTTTGCTCTGTACCACCGGAATACGGACAAAGATCGAGCAGTCTTTGAAGGTCGCAGAGAGGGTGTATGCGATCATACACTCTCTCAGGGTCAACTTGCTGAAGTCGGCGCCCTCGGAACAGTGCTGTACCACTTGGCGCAATTCCTCGAGAGTCGACTCGGGTGTCTGCTCCGGATCGAATACCTCCACATCGGGATTCTCTGAGTTGTAACGCGTGGCAAGGGTCGAGATATCCAGCGGGTCGAGAGTTGACTGCAACCTCTTCAGCTCTGGTAGAATAGAAGAGCTGAGCAGGATCGGGGCAATGAGTGGCCCTGTTCTTTCGCCCAGACTGCCGTCCTTCTTTGTTGTTGGGACCTTGCCAACCTGACGTTTGTCAGTTGACCATTGAAATAATAAGAAGAGAGCACTCACTTGGTCAGGCAAAACCACCTTTCCATCGACGTATACCCTCCAATTATTCTTCTTTCCCTTTGTCTCCATCCAAATACTCCATAGGTCGTCTATAGCCTTTCCAACCCGGATCTCGTCCCCAGAAAAGAGGTCCACCGGATCGTATCCATCCGTCTCGGTCACGCTACCTGTGGCCTTGAGACGATGATGTAGCCTGTATCGAGAGATTGTAGACTTGATGGCTGCAGCTTCTGCGGGTTGTACATTTGAGTGATCAGGCAGGAAACCCCACTTTGGCTAGATCGATCCTCGGTCAGCATGCAATGCATCTCAAGTTGAAAGGCATCCTTCGCACTCACCTTGATCTCCAAGCACAAGACCCCTTCACCTTTGATGGTGGTCGCTGCAATGGTGTCGTCCATCACAGTGGCTACGACAAACGAGCCGATCGAATCGACTAAGGAACCACTCTTCGATATCCTCTCTTTCGGTCTGAGCTTTTCGACTTTGCCGAAGAGCGTTTTTGTCCAATCTGCCTCAAGCGTTACTGGTACCGTCGAGAGGAGGTACTCCGCGGGCAGAAGCTTAGGAAGTAGCTCCTCCTTCCAGCTTTTCGTGAGCGATGTAGAAGACTCGTCTCGGGCCGCTTCCGTCCCCTTTCGGATCCTCAGTACTCGTCGGGTGTAGGTCGGTGACGATCCGGTATAGGCCAATATCAGGTGTGCCCCGCCTTCGGCTCGATATGCCCACTCGGAGGGTTTGGTGTCCCTCGAAGGATCCAGGCGTTCTTGGTACCCATCTGCAGCTGAGATTGGCACTTTGACCATCTCCCCAAGCTCGGATACCGTATACTCAGTCGGAACGGTGGATAAGGCCGTCTTGGGTGTTTTAGGCTCGGCTGTCGTGCTGTCATTGTTCGAAGCGGCATTGGCCTCACCGGCGACCGTTGGCGGGTTGAGATGAATATTGGGTTTAGTCGAAGAGCTTTCCTCGAGAATGGGCAATTGATCTCCGAAATCGGCATTCTTGGATAGTGTCCGACTGGACCCCCCAAAGAAGGAACGACGCGAGGTTTGGGTCGAGCTCGGTGACTTGAAGGATGGTGAGCGGCGGAATAGCTGGAAATTTTGACCGGACCTGGATGTGGTAGATGCAGCAGGAGAGCTTGACCTGGGTACGTCTGATGCCGACTCTCTCGGAGAGGGAATGGCTGTGGGCTCCACTTCTGGAACATGCGATAGGGTCACCATGATATATTCTACCGGTTCGCAATCAGGCCGGGAGATAGGAGAGCGCAAGCGTGCACAGGCGAGTTTGGGCCAATGTCTGGATGTATGCGCGTCCAGCTGGCCATCCTGGATGAAGTTAAAGAAGAGGTGGTCGACGCTGACGATATCCTCACCAGTCATCGCGTACTTCGACGACTCCCTCCTCGAGCTATTCCTAGAAGCAGTCGATACAGGAAGTCTGAAATCAACACCGCTGGTGGGCACTCTGGGCGCCAGTCTCAATTGGGCCTCAGGACTCCCGCCAAATCCTGTCTTCTCGAACGACGTCCATATGTCCGGCTGACCAGAGTTTGTACTGAGAACATCGTGGGACGGTCGTCTATTGACAGTTTTGGACGAAATATCGATCACAGGACCCAACTGTGGAAGTATACTGTCCGTTCCCATGACCGGCTTCTCATGTAGCAAATTGCCGTGCGAGCGGGATCGAGGACGCTGGATCGGATCTTGCAGGGTATGCGAGAGATCGGTGGTGGACAGAATGGAGAAAGGTCGATATAGAGGACCACCTGCCGCACTATCGGAGCTCACAGAAGATGGTGATGCTGAAGATGGAGGCTCCAAAAGCGCCTCGAATCTCGAGTCAAATCGCTCTTGATAGACCCGATCGTCGTCCACGAGCATCTCTTCAATGGACGCTGACCCCTTTGACTTCAGCCACTCGGTCCAGACACCCGTGTTGTTCGCAGGCTTCGATGATGCCGCCAGGTGCAATAGCTCTCGGGGTGTCACTGTCGGGAGCTGTCGTCCGGTGTAAACCAGCGAGATCTGGAGGACTTGACACAGGAATGAAGATGGCGGTGGACTGGAGAGCAGCGTTGGTTCCTCGCTTATGTCTCCGAAAGGATAGTCCTCAACGAGGCGCAGTAAGCGAGCGGGGAGTTGCTGCCTCGTAGCTTGATGCCTGTTGCGCACAGTCAGATAATCCCCAACAACCAAGCTTAGCGGACTTACCTGATCCAAGCGTAGAACAGGTGCTCAGTCCTTCTGCCGTTCACCGCCCATTGATCATACAGCTCTGTCCAATCCTGCTGATGTCTCTCTGGAATGACTTTCTCGAAGATCCACCACCCCAACAGGCGCGATATCTTGCCCCCGCTCATACCGTTCGAGTCGGATTTAGACGCCACTGCGCTCCACAGGTCGAAAACTTCTTCGAGGATCCGACCGGTCTGCACAGGTAGTCGAGAAGACAAAAGGAAGTGGTAGGCATCTACGGGGAAATTGTTGTCTCGTTCCGCTCGGAGAAAGGTGATATAGGTCGCAGAGTCGAGTATAGAGGCTGAAGTGGAATGAGTACTGTTCTCCAGCATGGAGTTGGACGACGACTGGTTGAGATGTCGCAGGAGGTACTTCAAAGCTTCACACAAAACACAGGCGTCTGTCTGATCCTGACAGAGGCTGTCGAGGTGCTGAGTCCACATTGTTGACGAATTCTCGGTAGATGATGTCGGGCCTGGTGTCGTGCCATAGTGATCCACCAGCGTCTTGAACTTGGCTGACAGGTCCGGTCGAGCCGATAAGAGGATGAGAGCGATTAGAAGGTCTTGAGACTCGGCGTCTGAGGGCGAGGGTCGGACCACCATCAGGCCAGCTTGTCCCAAATCTGCCGAAAAAAGGATTAGCGGATAATCCCGGCGCTTCGATGATAGCTCACCGTTCTTGCGCAAGGCCTCGCCGAGAACCTTCCAGCCTAGTAGAAGCTGCTCCAAGCTGAATTGCTGCTTGCGCAAAAACTCGAGCTCCTCCGCGTTGAGCTTCGGAGGCTTCCCTACATCTCTCAGTCCGAGTGTGTCCCCGTCCGCCGCGAGTCCATCTACGCTCTGAAGTTCCCATCCCAGAGCAAGCTTTGGTACCTGCTCTTCCTCCCTAGACGGCTTTGCTGAGACCCGTCTCGTGTTACTCCTTCTTCTGGTCAACTCGGTGCTCGCCCTTCGAGCTGCGAGGTCGTACGGCTTGCTTGATGAGCGAGAGCGGAGTGAGAGGAATCTCGTGTGTTTGTCCTTTGGTGTTGGCGAAGGGCCTCTCTGTACGCCAGCGGCCTCTTTGCTCCCTTCGCGAGAAGGCGAGGTGGCGCGCTTGGCCTTCTTCCTCCCGAAGAGGGAGAGTAAGGACACCATGCAGAGCGAGTCTTGCGCGGACTGACAGTTGAAGGTGCAGTTTCAAGTGGGCATACCAAGTCGGACACAATCTCAGCTTTTCAGCTCTCAGAATCTTGAGCACCGCTACTAGAGGTGGTATGAGCGGGTTGAACGACGTGTACCAATTGCGGGATCACCAACGCCTCGCCTCGCCTTGGTGGCTCCCGTCCTGAGCCTCGCTCTGACCATGCTGAAACTCGGACCGAGCGCTAGCTTCAAGCTTACCCCTTGAAACACCGCCCAAGGACACCACGTGACAACGGTGGCGCGTTGACTCAGTCGGATATCAGTCAATGTCCGCTCGATGGCACGTGGCCCGCGAACGTGAGCAGCAGAAGATGCAGCAGAGTGCTGGCCTTTACTGGTCTCTATATGATCATGCATGGCGAGCATGCTGTTGAGGGGCCATGAATGCTCGATCAGACGCCGAGCATTGCGCTTTGAGAGCTGTGTCATGACTTGTATTCTGCGTGTTGTGCGATATCATGTATCTACCTTCTGCATGATCACACCGTCACAACAAATAGATTTCGCTGGTTGCTTTCCACAATCATGAGGCTGAATTAGGCATTCCCGAATGTTGCGCAACACGCGCATGAAATAGGATCGAGTCCGCCCAGTCCCCATCGCACACCGCCATGGAGCCTATACCGACCAACGGCAACCCACTGGTCGCACTGGCGGTCGCGGTGATCAAGGCCATTCTCTATGTTTTGGACAGTATCCGGTCATTGGCGACATGGTTGACCATCACGCTTCCAGGGTATGTTCACGAGTGCTCGTTCCGCATGAGGGGGGCACATGTCTACCTGGAGGCGTCCCGGCTGAAATTGTGCTTAGCTACCTAGTCCGCATGCTGCAATACTCGTTCACCATCTCGCTCGGATTCCCAGTACTGCTGAGCATATTCGTCGGTGCCCTCGTCGCGGCCACCTTTGTCATTCGGTACAACTATCTCGCACGCTACACCCAGCTGAAAGAGCCAGCTCTACCGCCGCCCTCACCCCGTACACTTACCAACGAGCTACTACCTCTAGCCGCCGTCGGCCTGAACGATGGGAGAACCAGGGCATCTCCCTTCCACAATTACTTGGACGACTTCTTGGCTGCGATCAGGATCTTTGGATACCTCGAGAAGCCAGTCTTCCACGAGCTTAGTCGGCATCTGCAGACAAGGAGGCTTGCCGCTGGGGAGACGCTGGAAATCGGAAATGGCGACTTCTGGTGTGTAGTCGAGGGAAAGGTCCAAGTGGTACGTTTCATCTTCCGGTGGGTTTCGCATGGACCAACATGCTAATCATATGGTAGTTCGCTCCATCCGATGATGGCGAACCCTCTAAGAAAGCTGGCGACTCCGCTCCGAACAACTCTTTCAATGGATACCACCTACTCAACGAAGTGTCTACCGGTGGAACCCTTTCATCCCTCTTCTCCATCCTGTCCCTCTTCACAGAAGATATCAAGCTGTCCTGGACACCTCCTCCCGAGGCAGAAAGTGATCAAGAGGAGGAGGACAGTACGTCAGACGCAGGAGAGACTACCTTCGGTGGAGAGAGCAGAGATACGAGTTCGAAGAGGAGATCGAGGGCGAATTCAGACGTCAGCTTCATGGGCGAAGAAACCATGAGCAAAAAAGCTTTCGACGCATCGTCCCCGCCAACGGTCAAGAAGCGATCCTCTTCGGCCACTGTCGCCGGTGTCGACCATCCACCTCAGCTGGATCCGCAGCTCGCCACGCCGTCAAGCAACGCCACTTCGCTACCAGGAAGTAGATCATCATCACCTGACAACAGCCCTTCAGTGGAGAAGGACTTTTCGCCGCCCGCCTCGAGCCGTCCTCGGTTGTCGCGGAATGACACTGAGAACACTCAAGCGCCTTCATCGCCTGGCGACAGGAAAGCGAGGCCAGACAAGGCGAAGAGTAAGAAGACTAGTGCGGCAGGTCTACAAGGCACCATCGCTAGGGCGACGGTGGACACTACTCTAGCTGTCATCCCAGCCGAAGCCTTCCGCAAACTGACCAGGAAATACCCCAAGGCTAGTGGCACAGTCGTTCAGGTGGTACTTGAACGATTCAGTCGAGTCACCTTTATGACAGGTACGATTTGTTCGGCTCTTCTTGGTTAAGGTAATAGGTGCTGATACTTGCATAGCACACAAGTATCTCGGCTTAACGAAAGAGATTCTCAAGTCCGAATCTTCCTTGAACGACCTTGTCTCGCATCCTCTGCCGCGGGAGTTCTACACATCGGGCGGTATGCAAGCTCTAAGGGCCAGGTTTCAGCCTGATCTCGACCCCACTGGTCGACGGCACTCAAAATCGGGACCTTCATCACCGCTACCTAGAGTCATGAGCAGAGACTACTTCAATTACATCCCCGCCAGTCCGACTGTAAGAGCACCGTCCCTGCCCTCTTTCACTCCCAAAAAGCCTGGTACACCAGCCGCTGGACTGCCGCGCCCCCTCGAGCCACTTAGCGAAGCATCACCAGAAGTTCCCGAAGAAGCCGAGGCCGCCATACTACCTGGCATTGGTCCGATGACGTCCAAGCAGCTCTCACCTGAGATAGCAGCTCGCCATCAGCCCCAGTACATACGACGAGCATCTGCCATGCGCAAACAAGTCGGCGCGGGTGATCTAGCTATGAGCAATGTCACCATTCCGGACGGCGATGGTGCTTATTATCGACCTTCTGCTCGGACACCGGGACTGCCTCGCATGGACACGTGGAGAGGAGGAGCAAGGTTTCCTGGATCGACTTACGACCTCAACGAGCATGACGGTGTTGCATTCGTCCCGTCGCCTACCGAGATGGAGAGCGAGTCAATCGAGTTGAGGGACGCCGTCTTGATCTGTATTGCCAAATCCATTGGATTGGCTCAACCCGCCGAAGGAACGATATTCGACTCGCATGGTCGTTCATCAGCTGCCCCTTCCGCCTCCGGACTGTCCACACCCAATTCTCCCATGTTCCCGCCAATGTCCAATAAGCGCTCCTCGTCCATAACTCCATTCGGAAATGTCCTGGACATGATGAACGCCTCGGCGGATAGCGACAATCTGGTCGGCGGAATGCTGAGAGAAGCAGTCACTTCGCAAGGTGATGACGTGGAGATGAGCAGTGTCTCAGCAAGTGTTCAAGATAGCTTTATGGGCGGCAGCGCCGGTGAAGTCAACAAGACTGTCCTCAAGGATTTGGAGGGTAATGTTGAGATCGTCTTCTTCAAGCAGGGCAGTACGTTGGTCAAAGAGGGTGAAAAGAGCCCAGGGATATACTACGTGATAGATGGTTTCCTCGAGGTGAGTAGCGCGCACCATGTAAACAGCCGTAAGAGCGCAATTGGCGAGTGGCATGGAGCTGACTTGGCCTGCTCAGGTCACATTGCCGGTCAAAGGCTCCTCGGCCAACATACCGGCATCCTCATTTGTGAACCTACCTCCGGGTCCGATGGGAGGTGCAGCCAATAGACCCTTCAGCGCGGGTCTTGGGATGGGTGCAACGGCCGATCCGGCCAAACACTCGTTGCCATCTTGTCTCGCCCACGATGAGCATCTCTACAACGTCAAGGTGAGTCAGGTGAAGGCACCGGCGTGGCAACGGCCATGCTGACACTGTGCGCTCCACCAGCCCGGCGGAATAGCCGGATACCTAGCTTCGCTATGTGGCACCGAGTCCTACGTCAACATCACGTGCGTACAGCTGCGCGAAGCCTGAACCACCGGGGCAGACGACTGACTGCCTTTCAGAGCCAAGACAGACTGTTTCGTCGGTTTCCTGCCCCATAAGGCTCTGGAGAAGATCCTTGAGAGAAGGCCTATAGTCTTGTTAACTCTGTCGAAAAGGCTGATATCCCTGTTGTCCCCGCTGGGTGAGCGATTCTGAGCGCATCGATGTTTCACACTGACATCGGCATAAGTGCTGCACATCGATGCTGCATTGGACTGGATGCAACTCTCAGGTGGTCAGGTGAGTTGACGCATCGATGGGAATGATTAAGTACCAGCTCTGACACTTATCAGGTCTTGGTAGGTCAAATTGACTGACCGATACAGTGTAAAGCTTGATCACTAAGCAATGCTATAGTACGAGAAAGGCGACAGATCATCCGACTTCTATATCGTGATCAGTGAGTGCCTTCAAAGCTGACACCATGGCCTGCTAATATCTTGCAGATGGTCGTTTGCGCTCGTTGTCTGAGAAAGGGGAGTCGGTTGAAGTGCTCCGAGAATACGGCCAGAACGACTCTATCGGCGAACTGGACGTGATCACCTCTGTTGCTCGCTCGGATACTGTCCACGCCATCCGAGACTCGGAGCTGGTCAGGATACCCGCAGCGCTATTCGATGCTGTCAGCGCAAAGCACCCCAATACCACAGTCCAGTTCATGCGACTTATCGCTGGTCGTGTGAGGCGTGTCTTGGGGGAGAGAAGTCTGGGTACCGGAGGCCAGAGTGGAAACTCGGCTCCAGATGTCAACCTCAGTGAGTCCTCGCTCCTCAGTCGGGACCGCTTGTGGTTCTAATATAAATTGCAGAGACGGTTTGTATACTGGGTACCAATAGGAATGTCCCGGTGGCGCACTTTGCTGGCAAGCTCAAAACCTCACTCGAGGAATTGGGCGCCACGACTTCCTACCTCGACCAAGGCACCGTCATCAGGCATCTGGGCAGACATGCATTCGCCAGAATCGGGTAAGGATATCGTTCGACATGGAGTCTGTACTGACCCTTTCGGCTTCAGCAAATTGAAGGTTGCGGGATGGTTGGCTGATCAGGAGGTGGGTTGCCCGCTAAAGACCACTATCTGTGGCTCGCTGACCTCTTGGCCCAGCAACACTACCGCACTGTGCTGTATGTTGCGGACACGCCAGCTTCCAGTCAATGGACATTGACGTGTATCCGTCAGGTAGGTCCGATCGACAAACAGTCTGACAAATACTTACGCTTGACGGCCTAGGCTGATCTGGTATTGGTACTCGGTAAGCTAGCCGAGCTTTCGATGATATTGGGTCACTGACATCTCGATGTAGGTATGGGAGACGACCCTGCCATTGGCGAATATGGTGAGTGCTATGATGGTCGGACTCTTCCATTGAGAAGCGCTGACTACCCTCGCTTTACAGAGAAACTTCTTTTGGCAACAAAGACCACGGCGAGGAAAGAGCTCATTCTGTTGCACGACGAGAGAACGGTTGCTCCTGGGTCTACTCGTCCGTGGCTCAAGGTCAGTCCGATTCCTGACATACAATGACGACACGCGGATTGACATATCGCAGAACCGCCCATGGCTACACGCGCATCATCACGTCGAGCTGCCCGGTGTTGTAACCCCCCACAAGACCACTCCCACCGTACACGACCCAGCGGCCATCGCAGCGTTCAAGCACCTTAGGGAGCAAGTCGGTACCCGGATCAAGAAGTACCGAGGTCTGCGACCAATTCGTGCACGCCGACCAGCACACATGAACGACTTTGCCCGTATCGCCAGAAGGTTGTGCGACAAGCAAATCGGACTGGTACTTGGTGGTGGCGGTGGTAGAGGTATCGCCCATATTGGTTTCCTACAAGCCCTTGAGGAGATGGGTATCCCCGTCGATGCCATCAGCGGTTGCTCCATCGGAGCATTCGTTGGAGGTCTTTATTGCAAAGAGGCGGATCTTCTAGAGTGCACGGGGCGCACAAAGCAATTTGCCGGGAGAATGAGTAGTATGATAAGGATACTGAGTGACGTGACATATCCCTTTGTTGCGTACACCACGGGGCATGAGTTCAGTGAGTGACCAGTGGAGCGATAGTGGTGAATAGTAGACTGACTTGACAAATAGATAGAGGAATATGTGAGTTTCCATGGCCAGGCAGTCTCTGTCGTTGATCTGACACCGCATCACAGACAAAGCATTTTACAATACACATATAGAAGGTACTTTGACCCCCTATCTTCATCATTGACACTGCTTACTCGTGTGCTCAGACTGCTGGATCCCGTTCTTCTGCAATTCCACCAATATCACCCATTCACGCATGGAGGTCCATCGATCAGGTTACGCATGGTAGGCAGATCGCTCTCCTGGGATGCTTGTCTTGCTGATGGTCTCTGCAGGCGGTATGTGCGCGCCTCAATGACGCTAGCAGGTCTCCTTCCGCCCTTGTCCGACAACGGAAATCGTGAGTTGATTTTGAAATGGGTTCAATAGGTCAGACTGGCGGGGACGTTGACACACCTCTCTGTGCAGTCTTGGTCGATGGAGGATATATCGACAATACGCCGATTGAACCTCTGCGGACCAGCGGTATTCGCGATATCATGGTCATTGATGTCGGCTCTCTTGACGATACCTCTCCCCGCAACTACGGCGACTCTGTTTCTGGATGGTGGATCCTTCTTAACAAGTGGGTTTACTCGGGATGACCGAAGTTCAGGTGTGACACGTGCTGATATATCTGAATCCAGGTTCAACCCCTTCTACGAGCGTAACGTGCTGTCTATGACGGAGATCTCGGGTCGACTGGCATAGTGAGTTCCTCTCGTACACCATCGCACCATATCCACTGACCGTTTGGGTAGTGTTTCGAGCGTGAAGACCTTGGAAGACGTCAAAAGCGATCCTCATTGCTTATACCTAGCCATGCCTATTCAGGTGAGTCCCTCCATGGAGTCTCGTGGCTGGTATTGACTTGGTCTTCAGCAATTCGACACTATTGGCGGGTTCAAGCAGTTCAAGGAGGTGATGCGGATCGGCCTCGAGGCTGGTCGCGAAGCATTGAAGGAGTGGAAGGATAAGGGTAAATTGCCCAGCGGTCTAGTCGACGACAAGAGGGGACAGGCTACTGTCCAGAGGGGTAACAGATTGAGGTGAGTTCACGGGGACTTTAGGTTGTTCTGTCTACTGATCAGGGCGCAGACGAATGTCGATCTGAGAAGCCTCGTGGACGGCGACGAGGTCAAGAGCATACAATACAACGTATGCATTAACAACAAGGCGGACTCAAAACTCGAGGCGTTCTATGGATACAACGCTTTGCAAATAGTAGCTCTTCTCTCCTCCATTCCCTATTGGCTGGGCCGTGCTCATCGACCAATCATCCTAGGGATGCCGGGCGATATACTCATGCCCTCCAAGCTGCTTGACAAGCCATTGTCGCGCTCGAAAAGCCTCTTTCTCCTGTCGGTATAACTTGACGAGGTTGATTTGATCTTGCTGATATTCATTCCTCCTGGATGCTTGGCACCGTTCTTCATCCTGCCAGGGAGATCCATCGATCCACTGTCGATACTATCGTCTTCGTCATTCTCTTCGTCTTCATCCTGCATGTCCGCAATCTCAGAATCTGAGGCGTCCGAGTCGTCGTCATCGGCTTCGATTGCCACGTCATCGTACGTGATGAAGAGTGGGTCGATGAATCGTTTAGAGCGGGGGAGGTAGTACGGGTCGAAAGGGAAATAATCGTCATAGCCAGCATCGACATTTGACTGTCTGGCTGATTTCGGAAGCGTCATCGACGTAGACGTGGCGAGATGAGAGTGTGAGCTTGTGCGGGAAAAGGTGGATGTGGAGGTGCTGGTTCGGGAAACAGCAGGTCGGGATGTGTTCTGGCTTTGTTGATTGGCCTCGATCAGAGAAAAGCAGTATGCGAAATTGGTCTGATGGGCAACTTTGGCGAATGTGGCCACGACTGTCGGATTGCAACCCTTAAGATGGGAGGTTAGCGTCATGATAGATGGAAATTAGTCGTCCAAAACTCACCAGTAAAGGGTTCAGGTCCGAGAAGATGACCCTCTGAAGCACATCGAGATCTTTCATCCATTTCCCATCGCTCTCGCCTTCTTGGCTCTCTCCGTCCATCTCCATCTCGCCCAGGACATTGTCTCGATCCTTGTCCTCGGTGAAAGCCCTCCATCGGAAGCAAAAGATGAGCAGCACGCTCTGGCAGACTGCGTAGAACAGCTGCGACTCGTCCAATTTGATTCGTCCATTCGATCCCGATTGTTGAGCCTGACTTGACTTTCCATCAATATACGCCAAGAGGTACGTTAAGACCTGTCTTGCCTGCTCGTCGGTGACGAATCGAGCACGGCAAACGATAGAGCCAATGTACACTGCCGAAGCGACCCGTTGGGACATGGACAATGGCTGCGACGCTGCCGTGGGCATGGTGGTTGATGTCGCGTACAGCGCTTGTGAAACGAGCAAGCCGAGGAATAGGTCGGAGTGCGATGGCGACAATGAGGAAGTGATGAAGAGAACGAAAGGGACATGCTGAGTCGCAGATGTTGGCAGAATCTGACGCGAAAAGAGCGTGAGAAGCGTCTGGAAGTGTGATAGTGACTGTGCGGGCGTTGGTGTCGGTCGATTGGTCGTAATAGTGGGCGTTGGAATGGAAGATGATAGTGGATTGGGTTGCTCTGCAGTCGGTGTCGACGCACCAGAGCTGTTTGCCGTCGAGGCTAGGTGTCCAGCGGCCATCTCTGCGGCAGGCATTGGCGTCGGCCTGCCACCCATGCACTCTTGCAGATGCTGGAAAAAGTAGACCAGCATTCCATCCAGCTTTCCCTTCATCACCTTGACGGCTTCCTTCCGCTTCACCTTCGCAGCCAAGATCGCGGCTTCATCCACCAGATCTTTCTCGTCCTCGTCGCCTTCTCCCTCGCCGTCTACGGACGATAAATCGTCCGGATCTACGTCGTCGTCGCTGTCGCTGTTGTCGATAGCGGAGTCTTCGGGTACAGGCATGTCTTCGGATATGGACAGATCGAAGGGATCAATCGAAGGCAATGAGGCCGTCTGCTCTTGATCATCCTCGTCTTCTGTTTCTTCGTCATCTTCCTCCGCTTCGACCGCTTTGGTGATCTCGACCTGTCAGACGGTCAGCTAATTCTCAAGACGTTTCTTTCTGAGCACTTACATCTATTCGGAGCATTCGATCGACGATCTGGCTCCAGACACGCTGACCCAGTTCGGGACAGTAACCGGTCATTTCACAACAGTTTCTTACCCAGGTGGTCTGGGCGACTTCCTGCTCTCTCTTATTGGGAAAGTTCTTGGCAAGAACCGGCTGGATGACAGAGGGAAGCATTGGCATGAGTGAAAGGAGGTGCGAGAGGAGTAAGTGGTGGCGAGCGTGGTATAGTCGTCGGGTAATAGGAGTGGAGCTAGTCGACGGTATGATGTGCTCTGCTCTCCAACTTCAGCCAGTGATCCACGGCAGCACGGGGGAGAACTCACGCCATGTGAGCCCCTTGACGGCCATGTTGACGACCTCTTTCGCGAAGCCTGGCTGGGCACTGACGAGCACACCGCAGAATCCAATGAAGATCTTCACGAACCGATCCTCTCCAGCGGCCCATTTGAGCGCGAGGACTGCAGACACGAGTGGCGCGTGAATGTCGGGTGAGAGCATGGTGACATTTGCCGTCAATGCCTTGAGGAGCGGCTGCAAGGGTTGAAGAGCGGGTATTGGCGAGGTAACAGTTGGCAGGAAGTGTGCCAGTAGATCGTTATAGTGCTCCATTTTGCCCACCAGGGATTCTCTCAACGCATTTGGGACAAATACCGCGATCAGACCTCTCTGGAAGGCTTCCCTGTCTCTATCCCTGCTCTTGGTCCTGACATCACATTGGTCTCCGACCGATTTGGTACGCCGCGAGATTCTAGGCTTTGTCGATTCGCCTTCCGACTCTCTGGGTCGCTTCTTGCCTGCGAGAGAGGACGATCTCGAGGCGGATAACTGAAGAGAGTCACCTCCGAAAGACATGTTGGAAGAAGAGGCAGATGGCTGCCTCATGAGCTGACTCGGAGGCGGCATGTGGTGATGCTTGTTCTTGAGCGGGGTGGAAGGTGGTTGTGCGTGACGGGGGGTCTTCGACATGTGAAGCGAAGACCAGGAGGGTGCACCCAGCGACATGTGCGGGCGAGCTGTCGGGTCGGTGTGATTGTGTCGCTGGATGCCGTTTTGCAGGCAGCAGGATCAATGAGAGCCTGCTATTCTAAGCTGTAGTAGGAGATACTGTGATGGTGTGAGTTGACGATACCAGCTAGTCTAGGTGTCCAGGTGAGTACTTCAACGGTCGTGCAAGCACTACCAAGGTCGTGTGCCGGATCCGCTGGCTGCTCGCTCTGAAATCTCAATCTGGAAAATGAGCGGCGAATATCCCACGTCATCAAAGTTGGCCACCCGTATCAGATGGTCTGTGCGTAGCGGTCTGAGCTGGATCTTGGCTGGATCCTGGCCTCTCTCTGCGTCTTGCATCTCAACAGATCTCAACTTCATGCCTCCTTGCCTGTCTTCATCTATCTTGGCTTAAGAGACGCACACAACTTCCTCATCTTGACCAGATTTAGTGTTGACCATTCTACCATCGCTAATCACCCAATATGCCAGCCAAGAACGCAAGACTGGTCAACGGACTGCTCAACGCAAGTTTCATCTTGCAGAACTTACCGGAAGACCTGGTCCTTCCTCCCTTACCTCCAATCGCTGACCCAGCCCTCGAGCGCACAGCTCTTACCCACGTGTCATTCCACGGTATAAAGAGAAGAGATGATGACTTTGATCTCGAGCAAGCAGAGGAGATCCTCGATTATGAGAAGCTGGAGTTTGTGGGGGATGGGATATTGGGTGAGCACTGCGCAGTGTTGAGATCTGCTCTCATTATTGTCATGTTACTAAACAGACTTACTATTTAGGTGGCCTTGTCACACCACTCTGTCACGACTTATACCCCAATCTCCGTCAAGGCGCCTCTACGGTAAGTAAGCTATGGTGCTCATGCAGTGTCAAGTGATGCACTCATGTCTGAAGCGAGGCTTCGTTGACCTCCATCATCTCGTGATCCAAGCTTACGACTGTCCTTATAGCTACTGAAGACAGGTATGGTGGCGAACACTACCTTAGCTTTGATCGCAGACGCCTACAAGCTACCCCAAAAGCTCAAGACCTCCCCCGACGCATTCTACGCCGCGCCATCCTCAATCAAGGTCAAAGCGTCCGTCTTCGAGAGCTGGGTGGCGGGGGTGTATTATTCCCAGCTAGCGGAGATCATCAAGAGGAGAAGCAACCAAGAGCCTCACATAGAAGCCCCCGAAGACGGATCCGTGCAAGACTCGGTCGAAGTCGTCTTCAAGGAAAGCCCCGAAAACTCACCAAAAGTCTCTCATCCCGACACCCCTCCAGTCGACGAAACGGAAGCCGATATGGATGCGGTGGAGGATGAATGCGGTAGCGGTAGCGACTCGGACGATCCGATCACCTATGTCTCCAGGCTATTCCGGCCCATGCGAGAGATGTCCTCCTCAAGCCGAGAGTCCGTCTCCACCACAGCATCCCAAATCCCAGACGTCCCAACCATTCCCGATGCTTACCACATAGCCCAGGGCGAAGCCATAGCCTTTCTCAATGCGTGGATCCGCCCTCTCTTCACCCCGATCGCGCACTACACCATGCACTGTATCCAGGAATACAAGGTCCAGTTGACGAAAGAGCAAACCAGGGCCCCGCTCGAACAGGGCGAACAGGAAGGGGATGATGCACGGGCAGTGGGCGCAAAATCCGCTTTGTCAACCTACACCAGTAAGAAGTTTCATTCGTTGCCGGTGTATACATATGACAGAGCCAGCGGAGGGTTCTGGAGGGCAAAATGTGCCGTTGTGGATGATCAGGGCAACTCGCTGTGAGTGTTGCGACACCGGTTGGTCTTCGCGGAGATGCCGCTTGGCTGACTTTATCGATGCTGTAGCGAGGCTATCGCGGTGCGGGCAAATCAGAGACAGGCATCGATGGTCGCGGCGTACCGCATCTGCCGTCAGCTCAAGTTCGTGAAGTGAGGAGTCGTCTTTGTGGTGGTGGAAGGGTAGTAAGCGGGGATCAGCTAGAGAAACCTATACATACTCTAGGAATACAAAACGTCCTATCTTGACTATGTGATACATGTACTACCCCTCTCGCTCCGAAGCTCCATACACATCTTCCATCATGCGGCCTGTACCCCTGGACGCTCCTCCTGAAGCTGCTTGATCAGATCTCTCCATCGTTTCGCGCGTCCTTCCCTCCCTAGGCCATCATCCACTTCACTCAACATCTCCAGCGCTCTTATCCTCAGAGATAGCACATCCTTCGCCGGAGGCGTATCCCTGGCCCCTAGGACTTCCGACCTTACAGGCCCATCCTCCACGGTGCCGTCCTCTTTTTCCGTAACACCTGTCCTGGCGCCGTCCGCCCCTGCTCCACCGATGTCTCCAATTCCAAGCCCTGTCTGGTCGCTAATGCTCTCTATCCTCTTGGCACGCTTTGATATCGCTTTACACCTCCTCTCCACGATCGTCAACTCTGCTTCGGCGGGCGCAAAGCCAGGGAGTCTATCGTCCAAATGGGCTCTTGCCAACTCCAGCCGTAATTCCAATTCCTGCAGCACTCTCGAACCATCGGTCTCCTGCGAGGATCCACCTTGATTGTTGCTGATCAAATGCAGTTTGGCAGACAGAAGCTGTATACGCTCGTCGTGTGGAAGAGTTGGCGACGAGAGCAACTTGTTCAAGAAGGCGACGTTGAGTAAAGGCGATGAGAGGATATTTGGTGGCATGACGCCAGGTCGTGGTGGATTGCTCTTCTTGGACGCTACCTCATCGATGTTCCGGCCCCTTCATACCGTAGCGAATTGGCGAGCGGATGCAGTACTGGAGTAGCGACGTATGCTGCTTAGGTGAGAATGAATGCACGGCTCGAACAGCTGGAGGCCGCTAGGTAGTGAGCGTCGAAGGGGGCAAATTCTCATGCTCGCGCCTCGACGCGCGACTGATTTCTTTCCCGTGCTCGCTGCCAGCTGCGTGAGTCTGGGGAGCTACAACTTGAGGCGTAACGGAGGAGCATCTTCAATACGGTACATGCCCTAGGACGGCAGGGTCTCCAGATCGGACAGGCATATGACCATGCGATGTTATGCTCATACGACCATGCATTTCATAAAGATACAGATCACTTCGTCCATGGTCGTAAGACCGCCCCTGCCCAAGGCACAGAAACGACCACTCGTTACGTACTCGCCAATGCCTATAGATTCCCTACTATAGCACTCCCTAGAACTCCCCAGTACTCCCTCTATAGCCTCTTCAGACCCCGCTTCGCCGTCGTCTTGGGCTTGGACGCGGTTTTCACCACTTCCTTCTCCTTGACCGCGCCTTTGACCGCTTTCACCGGTTCATCCTCCATCACCGCTGTTGAGACTGTTGCCGGGCTTTGCTCCTGCCTTGCATGATTCTGGAGAGGGGTTGGTCGCGACGCTGAAGTCGGAGCAGTGAGCGTGGTCGAAGACGTGGTAGATGACGATGAGTTGGGCGGGCGGTTCTGTGATTGAGTGTTGGGTGCGATGGACGAAGAGGTCTTGTTGCTGTTGGAACCACTTGGGCCATTCCTGAACTCAGGCGGTGGTACCTGCCAGTTCATGTCAGCTAGGAAAGACTTTATGGGGTCTCATACAGCAGCTACTTCGACAACGCAAGAGACCACATGGACATACCTTCGGAGTGGCATGAATTGACGTCATGAGTCGAGCGTACTAGGCTCAGGTCAGCTATACCGTACACAGACGTGCAGCTGTGGCTGTGAGTGAGAAGCCATGTACCTACCTTGCAATAGCCATCGTAATCCGCCAGCAGCTGCTTGCCTGACTCCTCATCCAGCGCGCTCTCCGGGTTCGGGTATATCAACAAGCATTTGATCGTCTATGGGGGCAAGCGTCAGCACCGTCGACTCTCGCTTCTCAACCGGCGCTGCATATGACAGTCGCAACGCCAGTGTTCGCCTGGCTCGCAGGGCTTCCGGATATTTACTCACCACTAGAACATGGCCCACTCCGTACTCCTTCTTCCAGCCTTTTTTCAGCGTATCGACACAGATTTCCCCCGATTTCGACATGTTAGGGTGGAAGATCTTGGTCAACATGGTACCTTCGTATCGTAAGCATAGCTGAAACAACAGACCCGATGGATCCGACAGCTAAGATGCTCGCAACTCACACTTTGGTGGGACATTTGGATACTCTGGACCGAAATTGAACCGTATCCTGAAGTATCCACCTTCGTATGGCGTGCCAGCTGCGCCAATGATCAGCCCTGATCTCCTAGCTAAGCTCTCCCGTGCGTCCACATCTTCCGAGGCGGGCATCAAGCGCATGTTCAACAACATTGGTCCTTCCTTCCGACCCCCTTTGTGCTTGTTGTGGCTGAACGCGACATACCTGGCCCTTGAACCCATCCTTCGATCGCCGTCAGGTCCTCTTCATCCACCACTATCCTCACACCCTCAGGAGGATCCGATCTCAGCGTCACAACCTCCCTCGAGAGAAGTCGGAGTGCTTGTGGGGTGAGCGACTATCCGAAGTTAGCTGGTTGTTTACCTACGCGTCGATTTGAAGGAAAAGCTCACCATAATTCCCTGATTGCTAGCTTGTCGTGTCGACTGCGTGAGGAGTTACAAGGATTTACTGAGTACTTGCTCAAGCGACAGAGGACTTGTGCAATGTATGCTCGGTGATGTTGTTGCTGGTTGAGTATGAAATCTACCAGTTCTACCAGTTCAGTTGTTCCAACCCATGGCCTGGCATGGCGAGTGTCAACAAATGCAGCGGAACCAAAAACAAGAGGTCAAACTTGGCCGATTGAGATTTGAGATGGCAAGTGAGATGATGATCGACCAGTCCCGACTCTCGCAGCAACCCCAACCCATGCTGGAATGCTGACAGTCCTTCTGGTCGCTTGATTGGTACAGGGCAACTGATTATACTGACATGCATTGTCCGCATTGACGCATTATTATTGAACCCTTTCGCGTCTGAAGGTTTCTCCTAAGCTCGCCCAGGACGCGCTCAACGAGCGTCAGGCGATGCGATTTCAGCTTAGGTTTCTCCTATCTCGGCACTTTGCTCAAGACCCCCTGCTCGGCTTCTGCCTCTGGGCTGACTGGCGGTTTCTCTTCGACGTCTTCTGACTCTGTTGACGGTATAGGCTGTCGATGCCTGTCCAAGCTGTAGTTCTTGGTGAACAAAGTGATCTAGACAATCCGGTCAGTCCCCATTTTCACACGAAGCGGCCCTGGCTGGCTATGGCAGGGTCACGATAGCCTCTCTTACTCACGACTAAGGCGAAACCAAGCAGCCCACAGCCAATGATCCAACACAACTTGAAAGAATCCGAAAAGGCATTCAACACCTCGATCTTGGTGATCTCATCTGGGATCTCCTGTAACGCTCGGTAATCCTCCGTATTGCGAGGTACCTTGAACTCGGAACCGTAACCCGGTATTTTGCTAAATTTCGTTCGCAGTTCCGAGTTGAGCAATGCAGTGAATATAGCCACTCCTACACACAGGCTCAATTCAGCTGTCCGACCGCACTCCATTGATAGGTATTGCAACTCACCGACTGACGCGGCTATTGACCTGACTAGCATCACGGCCATCATGCTCGCGGCCATGTCCTTATCTGGCATAGCGGCCTGCACGATCATCATGGGCGTTTGTATGGCGAGCCCGATTCCAGCACCGGGCAGAATCTGAATGCCCTCCTGAGTCGCATACGACACGTCTCGCTTGAGCAAAGCGGCAAAGAGGCCGTATCCGAGACACGACATGAAATGTCCCGCCCACACGATCGGTCGTGTGATCTGCCATCGATTGGTGATCTGACCAGAGATGATGACAAAGACCGAGGTGACTAGGGAGAAGGGGATGATTGCCTCGCCGGACTTGAGCGAGTCGAAACCCCTCACCTAAGCGAATATCAGATGTGATCGTACGAGATGGATGATGTATGCTCACTCCTTGGAAGAACTGAGGAAGGAGGAAATTCGCCGGCATGAAGATCATAGAGTTCATGAAGGCGCCAATGGTGAAGAAGAGTGTCGTCCGATTCCGCATCAGACGCTACGCGCCGTTCGATCAGTCATTGATCCCAACCTGATCATTCTTGTGACTTACAGGAGGTATAATAGCATTACGCTTAGTGCGGAACGAGTGTATTATGCTGAGTATAAGCAGCACACCACCGCTGACAATCGTTGCGTAGGCTGAAGGCGCATCAAAGCCTTCGTCTGCGGCCTGGGAGAAGCCAACGATGATGAGCGCCGCGCCGCACATGATAAGGATTCTGCAAAGGACAGGACAGGTAAGCTTGATCCTGAGTTGGCTGAGCTATAGTGTACTCACAGGCCAATGAAGTCGAAGGATTTGCGCAGTCCTTGCACTGAGGCGCCAGTCGGTTTCTTCAGATGTAACGTGAAGAACAGGGCCAGGAAGGCAACTCCGCAAGTTGGCAAGTTGAGGTCTGTTACGTTCAGCCTACATCCCGTTACTGTTTCGGCTCGACTCACAGAAGCACCATCTCCTACACTCCGGATCAGCATCGATCACCTACGCTTACGAGCGATCGGATTACTCACCACGTCGTCTTCTGGGTGATCAATCCTCCCAGAATGGGACCCATGACCGCGGCGACGCCGAATCCGGCTCCGAGATAACCTTGATACGCGGCCCTCTTGTGCATCGGCACAATATCCCCAATGATAATCATCGTCAGACCAATGATCGGTCCACCCCCAAGACCAGTGAGAAACCTCGCCGCGATGAGCATTTCTATGCTTGTTGAAGCACCACAAACGGCTGAAAAGACCAAGAGGAGGAGAATGGCAGCGAGGAGCATCTGCTTTCGACCGATAATGTCAGACACTCGACCATTGATGGGCATCAGAAGCGTCTGCGCAAGGAGATATGACTGCAAGGACGGTCAGACCGGCGCTATGGGGTGATGACTCGGGGACAAGGTACTCACTGTACCTATCCAGGAGAATTGGGTATGTGAAGCATTCAGCTCGGCAGCGATCGTCGGTAATGCTGTAGCGATGATCTATGGCTCTTAGCCCAACTTCACAGTCAATACAGAACAGAGCCGACTCACCGTCTGATCCATTGAGGCGATGAAGAGTACCAGACACAGCGCAGGCATCACCAAAAGCAGGTTGTTCTTCGGCTGCTCGTCGCCTATGAGTCAGGTCAGCATTCTGCAACTCGAACAACATATGCCTTAGTGAACGCACCAAATACATGGTGATCCTCTTCCTCTGCTGCTTCACCACTGAACTTTCTTCCAGCTGCCTCCAGCTCATCGCCCTTGATTGACGAAGCGTCCGTTTCATCATACACGCTGAGTTTTCGCGGCTGCCCAGCAGGACCCGCAAGTCCACCGCCGTCTGTCCGACTACTCTTGCTGATCCTGCTGGCGCGACTGTTCATCCTATGAATGTCTTCCAGCATGACTGCCCCAGCAGCCGCGTCCGCCGGCGCGCCCGCCGACGCTGGGATCACGCTGGCATTGCTGTCTTGGCGGTGAAATCGATTCGACATGGGTGTGAGTGATTCGACAAATTAGCCCTAAACAAATCGTCAAACGCGAACACGAAACAGACTATGGTACAAAGGTGAGCGATCACCTCTACTTCTATACACTAGAGTACATGGCACGTCCTCCTCACTCCGCCTTGCTGACTGATGACCCGTAGACGGCCTGCATGGTGATGAAAAATCTCTCGCCTCCTTCCCCCACTCTACCATCGGTCAAACCCGTCAATCTAAATCGCTTCGGCCCGGACAACGCCGTTAGAGCGTGTAACGGGATGTACCTTGTCCGAAGAGCTTGGCCCAGGCCATTCCCAGCCCTGCCAGCATCCCGATAGTGGAGTACACTGCAGTGGGCGTGGACTGTGAGCGCGACTTTGTATTTATTTGATACAACGATAATGCCTCAGAGAGCGAGAGCACGAATACACAGAACAACCCCAGCCCCTGAAAAGCTCCGGTACCCGGCGTCTACCGCTTCCTGCTCTTCTTGTCCTTGTATCCGCCCGCCTTGGTGCCGTCGCTCGAGGCAAGTCCAAGCCGGCGCACACAATCTGGGCAGTACCATGTCTCTGGCAGCGGCGGCGTGACACCTACACAACCGACGTGGAACTAAAAGCAAGGCATCAGTTTTTGACTCCCCTTCTTCCGAGTGGTATGCACTCACCCATTCGAATTGACAGTCATCATTGTCACAACCTATCATCTCCCCATATGATTTCCTTTGGCAAGTACAGTACAGCGTGTCATCAACTTCTCCATCTCCTTCGCCAGCACCTTCGTCCACTTCGCCCTCGACATCGACCTCGCCATCCGCGTCCGGATCCTCGGACAGCGTTGACGTGGAGACATGTCGACCGTGCCGGGAGCCGTGCATGCCAGTCCGACTTGAAAGCGAGGGCCGGCTGGGAATAGACGTGGGTGGGGGCATCATATGTGACGAAGGCGGATGGACGATGTGTGGAGTATTGGGGAATGAAGGTAGTGGTAGAGGCAGAGCATTTGGCTTGCGTTCTGAAGTGTGTCAGTAAGAGCAGAGCGAGGTTGTGGAGAGTTTGCGTTCTTGTCTGCTGCATGATGTGATCGATTCTCCGACTCACTCTTATAAGGCCTGGCATCTGATCCAGGACCGAGACCGGTTGGGGGAAGGAGGACTTCTGCCCCGCCCAGCTCTCCATTACCTGCGATCACCTTGCCCTCTTCCTTTTCAATCTCCTCCATATCCATTCCACCGACTTTCTTCCATTCTGCCCTCCCGCGCTCCTTGGCCCTGTTCACGATACGTTCCAGTCTCTCTGCCAGCTTGATCTTTTCTTCCTGCAAAGCCTCGACTTTGCCCCATTCAGCAATGATCTTCCCAATTGCCTGTTGATCCTTCAGAGTAAGATGCTCCACTGGTAGCGGTGCTCCGGTCGGGATCGGTAGTTGGAACGTAGGGGTAGACGATCCAGAGGTCGCCGTCCCAGATGCGATGTTTTTGGCATGTTTGGTCAGACCATGATGACGGGTATTTATGCGTTGTAGCAATTCTGCAACAGTGTCAGTGATTCTGGTTGACGTGCATCCCGGCAGAGTAGTCACAGCACAGACTCACGTGCTATCCTTGTATCCTTATCGGATATCTCCTCTAGTAAGAATGCGACCTCTCCAGGCAAGTTGTCAAGACCTATCCAGCCCCATAAGCATACACCTTATCACCTTTGAATCACCGTGTCCACTCACTCGCGACAAACTCTGCGGCAGCGTGCGCTGCCTCTTCATGGTTGAAATGGGGGTGGACATGAAGCACCGTGTTGGTGGAGGCCATGATGATCCTATCTGTGCGACTCGCAGGCTGAACCTTCTTGCCGTTTGTGTCGCTCTGTTGATGTCGCTGGACGTTACAAGACACAAGTCTACGCGGACGGATCTGATGTTGTTGGGTGGCGAAGGATGCGAGTTGGCCGGGAGAAAATCGTCAAAAGGCAATGAGTGCGACCACGTGGCGTTTCAGTCCCGTTTCAGAATGATTCGTCGATGGTCCGCGCCGCGGATGCGATGCCACAGGATGACACTAGTGGGTGGTTGCCGACCAAGCGATGGCGAGCGGTCCCGAGCGTTCGGGGACAAAATCTAATAAGTCTGCGATCTTGGGATTGGATTGACTCTACTCGATATCTCTAATCCAAAAGTTTCAACACAATCGCGATGAGCTCTGCAGTCGCCTGGAAGTCTGGCGCCCTCCTCAGTACGTGAAACACCACAAGCCGGAACGATCGAAATTCGTGCTGACCCAAGGCAGCTGCCGTGGGCATGAGCTGCGGTGCATTCGGTGCACACGGTCTTAAAGCACGACAACCAGCACTGCCCCAGAGGTCCGTCGATAACTGGTCACTGGCATCGAATTACCTGATCTACAATGGTATCGCCCTATTGGCAATATCATTCCACCCACTCTTGGCCAGAGGAGTGTTCCGGTACAAACTCGCCAGTCGCCTGATCACAGGTGGAAGCGCTCTGTTCTCGGTATCGCTATTCGGCTTGGTGCTCAATGATCAGGGCAGCTCGGTTCGAAAGGTTCTAGGGCCAGTGACCCCAATAGGAGGGGCGCTAATGATTGGAGGGTGAGCAATCCAGTCTGTGCACGTTGTGGGACAGCGCTGATCTCGGTATAGATACATACTACTGGTACTATAATACACATGTCGGGCTATACAACAGATTTGTGTGGCGTCGTTGAGTCGTGGTCGGTCGTGAACGATCGTTGGAGGGGCTTGAGAATGGAATATAGACGTAAGAGGAGCCTTTAGGCGGTCACGACGGTGTCCCCGGCGAAAAGCCCATGATCACCTCTGGCAGAGGATGCACAATCACCACTCCTGTTGTGTCGCTTCATCGATCGTTCCTCATCCCACAGGGACACCTCTGCTCTCTCCTCTGGCGTCATTTGAAACTCCAGGACCCACTTGACTGCAAGGTTCTGCAACTCTCCGAGGGTGATTCGCTCCGGGTGATCTCCGCACCAACGACCCAAATCCCTGATGAACATCTTTGCTCGGTCAATCTCGCTCCAGACCAGTATCTCCGCTTCCCTCGTGAGCTCCTTGTTGATCCCGCAGAGGTGGTTGGCCACGATCATCGTGGAGGTCGGGTGGGAGGTGAAGATGTGCGTGAGGAGGAAGTATGCGCAGTCGGTGTCCGAGTGCATGAGGCTGTGGATGGGGATGGTCACCGGGCTCGGTCGGGGGAGAGTAGTAGACGGCTTGGCAAAGGGTGTGAGAGTATCGATGGAGGAGGCAGACAATGGGCGCTCGGTTGTGCCGCTTGTGATTGGGAAGAGTACCAGCGAGCGAGTCGCGATGATCGTGAGGTAATCCATAGTGCTGAATGAAGCAGCAGTCAGCTTGTGTACACAGGTGTAAATCCCAAGTTCAGCAAGAAGCTGCTTACCCTGTCAGAGGTGTGGAAGGCTGTGGGTGTACGCCGTTTGGTATGTAGATGGCGCAGTACTATATAGTCGATAGTATTGCTCTTCTAAGCGACGTGGGAAGGCCAGGAGGACGAGCGTGAGGGATAGGAAGGCGCACAGCTGTGTGATGCGATGTTGCGATGTTGTAATATCGAGTCGAGTGCGCTACCCCGGCTGTGGTGTCGTGTATCTGTAGGGTATGAATGGTAGGGCTGTGGTGCTATTGCGAAGGCGACAATGTGGAGACCGATGGATGTGGTGATGGAAGCCGTGTGGTGACAAAGGATTGGGACGGTGAGTCGAGGTCGAATGGTCGGTTGGTGTGTCACACGACCAGTCAAAGGACCCTGTGGCGAATATGTATCCTCGAGTCGTACGGTGGCGATGTACGGTAGCGTGGTAGCGGTCTTGCCGGGTCTGTTACGCAGCGCGTGTTGTATGCGTGGTACGATGGATCTGTACTGGTCAGAGGATAAGCAACTAGAGAGATGGAGATGGCTGATGTCACTGTGTGGATGGCTACATACTCAGATGGTCGTGTGACCACCATCACTTATCGGCGTGATCGACAAGGACACTCCGGCCAGGTGATACGATTGATGCATCTCACGATAGCCCGTATCCCTCCGTATCCTCGAAGCTGCCACTCACTGCTCGTGCCCCAGCGGTCCCCAACTGATATGTGGTCCTGAGCTGACGATCCCAGCTTAACTACAAGTAGTTACTCTTCTGCAACTGCATGGCCGGCCGGGGAGGAAGGACCTGGATCGAACACCAGTTCTGTCCAAGGCTGCCGATCTAGAACGGCGTGGACGAGGATGAAACAAACGCTGAAACGAGGGATTCGCCACCCGGTCATGTGCCACATCACGGGCGATATGACTCACGATCGGCGTTATCGCGATCCACCCACTCCCTAGCCCGATCTGACGGCATCCTCCGCTCCCTTCCAGTCCGATTTTGATTCCGGGATATTGAGCCAATCCCCTCGCTCCCATTCGCGACGATCGATCAGAGCAAACGGAGGATACATGGCCAAGTGGTGACTTTGAACTACCATCTTGTTGTGAACAACTTGATCGATCACAACGACAAGTAGCAAATACATGGCGACAATGCTGCCAAAGGCCTCGTCATCAATACTACCCACAGCGAGGACATCGCTAAGATGTCTATCAACCGCATCGGCCTCTACTTCCAGAGTCCTGATTCCAACCACTCCAACACCCGCCCTGCCCTCTAGAAACCTTGCCACAGTGTCAGACCCTCCAGTCAGGCGATATGGCGGTCTCAAAGACCAGGACAGAATCTTCACCAACCTTTACTGCCGACACGACCACGGTATCAAGGGAGCCAAGGCCAGAGGAGATTGGCACAAGACGAAGGAGATCTTGCTCAAGGGAGACAGTTGGATCATCCAGACGATCAAAGACTCTGGGCTTCGAGGTCGAGGAGGTGCCGGTTTCCCAAGTGGTTTGAAGTGGTCTTTCAGTGGGTACAATCGATATCGACAGCACAACGTGCATGCACTGACCGATCGTTAGTGAACAAGCCAGGATGGGAGAAGGACAAGAGGTGAGATAGCTGTTACGACTGATCTTCGGGCCAGCTGACCCAAATTTCAGACCCCGATACCTCGTTGTCAACGCCGATGAGGGAGAGCCAGGAACGTGTAAAGATAGAGAGATCATGCGAGGTGACCCCCACAAGCTGGTTGAGGGATGTTTGGTTGCAGGTCGAGCTATGAACGCCACAGCGGGTGAGTCTTCATCGATCGACGTCAGCTCGGCACTGTGCTAATCCAGCTCTAGCCTACATCTACATCCGAGGAGAGTTCTACCAGGAGGCATCGCACTTGCAGCAGGCAATCGACGAGGCGTACAAGGAGGGGCTGATCGGCAAAAACGCTTGCAACTCTGGTTACGACTTTGACGTCTACCTTCACCGAGGTGCCGGAGCATACATTTGCGGAGAGGAGACTGCCTTGATCGAGTCGATCGAGGGTAAACAGGGCAAGCCCCGTCTGAAGCCACCTTTCCCCGCCGATGTCGGACTCTTCGGATGTCCATCCACTGTCGCCAACGTTGAGACTGTCGCTGTCGCTCCAACAATCGCTCGACGAGGAGGTGCATGGTTCGCTGGATTTGGTCGAGAGAGGAACTCGGGAACCAAGCTGTTCTGTGTCTCTGGTCACGTCAACAACCCATCGGTCGTCGAGGAGGAGATGAGTATACCACTACAGGAGTTGCTGGAGAAGCACTGTGGCGGTATCCGAGGTGGATGGGAGAACCTCAAGGGTGTCATTCCAGGAGGTTGCTCTGTCCCCGTCATCCCCATCAGGGACTGTGAGACCGCGTTGATGGACTACGACTCGCTCAAGGACCACCAAACGTCTCTCGGTACCGGTGCCGTTATCGTCATGGACAAGAGCACCGACATGATCTCCGCCATCGCCCGATTCGCCAAGTTCTACAAGCACGAGAGTTGTGGACAGTGCACGCCATGTCGAGAGGGCACAACATGGATGATGAACATGATGGACAGGATGGTGGAGGGTCGGGCTCAGGAGAGGGAGATTGACATGTTGCTAGAATTGACGTGAGTGAAGCTCGATGCCAACTAGACCGCCTGAGCTGATGGGATGTGCACAGCAAACAAATTGAGGGTCACACTATTTGCGCTCTAGGTGATGCCGCTGCTTGGCCCATCCAAGGTCTGATGAGGCATTTCCGTGAGTACAACGTGAAGTCAGCTCTGAGTCGTCACTGACCAATTGCATGTAGGACCCGAGGTTGAGGAGAGATTAGCCCAGTTCCACGCCAAGAACGGCGGAGTGTTCTTTGGTGGAAAGCTGCTGTCCGAGGCCGACGCGAGGTATGCCATCCCAGACAACCTCGGTGGTGAGGTCCAGCGGGCAATCGCCGGCAATGCTCTGTAGTGATACGTGTATGCATAGTAGTGTGATAAGGATTCACATACAACTGGTGCTCCGAGAGGACTCGCTGTGGAATACAGATCCAGGCTTTCTCGTGTGAGGTGTAACTAAATATAAGGGAGGGGACATGCGAAGAGGACTTGGTCCGATGTCAGACCTCCACCTTCTGTGTCCGCGAGCATCTAACACCTCGGCCATCTCCCTCTCCTTCTCTCTTCCCCCCCTTCTCTTTCATAACACCCACTATCGGTAGTCACGTACAGAGCTCGTCATGGCCACCTCGAACATCCTCACCGATCCCGTCCCGGAGTTGGAGGCCGCGCTCAAGAACAACCTTTGGGGCATCGACGCTTCCGAATCATCGGTGCTCATCTCCCGGTCATTCCCCATCACCGCCGAGGACAAGGAGTCAGTTAGAGCAGAGTCTTCCAAGCTCGGAAGGACGAGTGAGCGAGTGGTGGGAAAATTGAGGGTTATGACTCTGGAGCGGTCCGACCTGGAAATTACGCTCGATCAAAGGGGGTACACGGTGAGTCCTTCGCTGGTTTCTTCACTGTGCCCTTGTCCTGGAGACGGTGTCTCCTAGACTGTACGCTTCCCGGGCGCTCATACCCGTACTGTGCAAGATCAAGGACATGTATCGTGACCACCTTCACCCCACTAGATCCCAGGTACTGACCCACTGATAGGTCGAATCTGCCATAGGCCCAGACGGATCGTCAAGACCTGGAACAACGTACGAATCTCTAGAAACGCTCTTGATCGCCATCAGCCCCGCGTACGTCGCTGCCATGACGGCCGAGATAGGCAAACGCTTCGAGGGCTTCTCCCGCCCGGACAACGATGATGAAGTCGACGAGAGTCAGTCGACTGATCTGAAGGAGTTGGCTGAAGGAGGGGAACAAGCTGCTTGGAGATGACCTCGCTCATCTCGCTGCAACCGTCAAGATCGGTGGTCTTGGAGGAGAGAGAAATGTGTGTGTCTTTGCAATCCTCGTTATGACATAATGCATGTAGGATCAATCCCGGCTCCCCGCCTACTGCCCCTCTGAAGCCTTGACCATCTTCAGCACGATCCCGTGATACTCCTCCCAAGCGCCAATCAATTCTTTCTGAGCTTGTATCTGCCCTTCAAGATACACCTCCAAGACCCGCTTGAACTCTTCCACCCGCTCGCGCTCGAAACGGGCAAACTCGGCCTTGACCAATTTGGACACTGCCTCAAACTCGTTGAAAGCGTCACGCCCTCGTCTCTCGGCCTGAGCAGCAGAAGATCAGCATCGACTCGTACCCAATCTGACCAGTGCTTACTCACCTCGCCAATCTCCATGAGACTCTGGTTGACTCTATCGCCCAGTTTGCCCTGCTGCTTCAATTTCTCCCGCGTAGTCCTCAACCTGCCCGCCTCCTTCTCCGCATTCTGCCACCGCTCATAACACTTGATTCGACTTGTGAAAGCGCCCCTGACGCTGCCGATGAACCGGACGTATTCATCGGACAAGTTGAGCAAGTCGACCACTTGCTTCTTTGCCAACTCCTCGCTCAGCTCTTTCTCGCGGTTGATCAGGTCGCCTAGTCTCGCGAGGTTGCTGCACATCGAGCTATTGAGGTCCGACTCGACCAGCCTGGAGATGGAGTCGGAGAAGTCGCCGAGGGCATTGATCATGTCAATCTTTTGCTTGGACGACTGTTCGATCGATTTCGAGAGGACCTTGAGCTGTGATTCCATGGCGTCGAGGAACGATTTCCGGGATTCAAACCATTCGTCCTTTTCCACAAACTTGTTGCCCGCGGTCCAACTTGACAAAACGCCCGACTGCTGCTTTTCATGTTGTTGCAGTGCCAAGGCCTCGTTCCGCCGGTTCTTCGACTCGATCGCAAAGTGGTCAGACTCGAGGAACAGCCGGAGATCGGGGTCGAGTTGGAGTACTGGATGTCCAGTGATCTTGGTCAGACACCTCTCCAATGCAAGTCGTCGAGACTCGATAAACGTGTCTTGAAATCGGCCGAATGGGTGTTTGTCCGGAACGGGCGGGACAATGACACCAGGGTTGTTCATCGTCAATGTTTCGTACAGCCATAAAAAGTCGGAGAATCGCCTGAGCACGGAAAAGTCACCGCGTCGATAATGAGGTGAGGTCGTGCTGGTTCGTACAGTGTACACTGTGTATCCACGGACTGGATCTCCGACTCGCGTTGGATCACTGATACTGATTTGGAACAGTGGCTTTGCGAGCATCTTACTCTGGCGAGGCGTACCACTCGACGACTTTGATGGCGATAGAATCTCGCCTCGAGGCGATTTCGGCGTTGCGGGCGAGTTTGTCGAAATGTCCAAGGACTGCGTCCACCGTTCTCGAGCGCTGGCGCTGCTCTGCATCCGGGTGTGTGTAGGACGTGAAGGCGGAAGACTCTCCACGCCTGGCTCTCCCCAACCATTCTCCTCTGGCGCCCAGCTCTTGGCACTGGGACCCCCTTTGCCGAACAGCCCCTGATCGTCTTCGTCGTCCATCGCGCCCCAACCCTTGCCAGCGAAACGAGATGCGCTGGCAGCGGGCGTCGTCCAGCCTTGAGTTTGGTGTTCGGGCGACTTGGGCGGTGGAGATGGCGGTTGAGACATGCTGCTTGCGCCAATGCTGAGCGCTTGGAACCCGCTATCGAGATCGTCGTTGGTTGGCGCGTCGAGTGGGGACACGGCGACTCGGTCCACCGAGGGTGTCTCTAACGTGGCCGACAGAGCAGGCGAGGGTCCAGTGATATTTTCTGTGGGCTGCGCTTTGGGGCTTGGTGGTCGGGTGGGTACCGGCGTCACGGCTTCAGAAGCAGGCAGAGGGACAGCGGTCGGGTCTCGTGAGACAGTGGGAGTGAGGTCATGGCTGATTGAGGGAGAGGAGGTAGCGGCTTCGGTCGCGGACGTCGCAGTGTCTGCTACGTCTGTCACTCTCACAGCGGGCGGATCAGACGGGTCCGACACTGCCTCTGCTCCTTCCTGCGAAGTCTGGGCCGGGTCTGGCTTGACGTCGCTCCCATCATCGAGAGCTCCTTGCTCCTTCTCCTTGGGCGTGGCCTCCACCTCGACACTCTCAGAGCCCTTTGTAGGACCCTCAGCGGCCTTGCCCAGAGCTGGATCCTGTGTCGTCTGTCCATCGCCGTTAGGTCTCCTGCTGTCCGGTCGTGAGCCGTTTGCCAGCACGGTCACATCCTTGTCCCCCTTGTCTTCCTTCTCCACCTTGTCCCCCTTAAGGCCGTTCTGCTCCTTCTTCTCTGGCTTTACTGGCTCAGCCGCCGCCTCCTTGGCTACAGGCGTATTCGACCTCTTTCCCGGTGTGAACACATGCGTCTTTGGCTTGACATCGACCGCCTTGCCGGCTGTCGGGCGACTTGCTGGCGTGGGGGCAGACTTGACGAATGCCTTTTTGAGGGACAGAGACGGGTCTGAAGCCGCGAGCAGGTCCTCATCTATGAGATCGGATGGTAAACCCTTTCGTCCAGGCAGAGAGGACTGTTGTGCTTGTGTCTGCGAATCTGGGGCTGGTGATGAGATTGGGGGTTGAAAGGGCGGTATCGAGGGTTGTTGAAATGGAATAGCGAATGGATCTTCCCCTCCAAACCCTTCTCCTGCTCCATTACTATATCCACCTCCATTGTAGGCATTGGTAGGTGCAAGCTCGGGATTGGAGTATGGGGAGTTGAAGGTCTCTTGTTCTCTAGCGGCAATGACGCTCGGTGGATCTACTGCGTCAACACGCCCTCTATCCTCCTGTATCCTCTGCACATATGGGCTCGTGGTCTCTACAGTGGGCGATGGAGGCGCTGCGAAAGAGGGCAGGGCGGATGTCGAGGCGAAGGGGTCAGAGGAGGGCGTGTCGGAGAATGGGTTGGCCCAGGGGTCGGCATCCGCCTGTGGGGAAGACCAAGATGGTACGGCTGCCGCGGTCGTCGACTGCGATAGCATTCGTGCGAAAGCATCTTCTTCGTCCATTGCAGTTGCGAGATTGAGGCGTGAACGCCTGGGTATAAGAGATGCGAGGAAATCTGAGTTGAGTAGTGTGAAAGGTGTGTCAAACAGTAAAGGCAGTTGGAATGGACGTTGACGCGAGACGGTCGGATTGAATCATGTCGGCACATCCGACGAGCCGAAGCGATGCTGCGATGGCGTCTAAGGTGCATATGATGATTCACTCCGTGTCTATGCGCCATGCCAGCTACTGTATCGCCTGATGCTCAATGCTACCACAGCTACCATGCCTTACATTCGTGACATGCGTGTACTCATCATACCCGCCTGCTTCTTCCTGTACTCCCTTCTTTCCTCGGTGGTATCCTTTCCGCCGACCTTGCCCCAGCCGGCAAGGGGGATGACTATGCAAGTACAATTATCCTGTGCCCCCAGATCCTCGCCAAAGTGGACTATAGACTTGGCTGCTCTTGTGGGGTCTATAGACTCCCTTGCGAGGTCGATTATCTCTTGATCCGACATGAGAGACGTCAGGCCGTCCGTCACAAGGACAATGTACGAATAGTCCTCTCCTAAGCCACAATCAGTATACAGCGATGTTCAAGGTGACTCTCGACCCACCGTTTAGCACTCTCGTGTGTACCTCTGGCTCGGCAGTGACTCCCGACGGCTTGAACTCGCCATCACCAAACCTATATTCTCAGCCAACTGCCCCGCCATGTTGTCCGATCGGACTCACCCTCGAGTATTCTCTATCATGCCCATCCAACGGGATTCACCAAATGAGTCAGAGACTAGGTTCCCAGTTCCCATTCTACGTAATCTCGTCGCTTCGACCCGACTCTCCGCATGATGCTTCTCCGTCAAGGGTATCACCTGACCCGTTTCGCGAGGGCACAGAAGCACTCTAGTGTCGCTAACCAATGGGATTCAGTAAGATAGATCCGAATGTGTGCAACACTTGTGCTCACCCGGTATGACCTATTGTCACGGCTAGCTTCTTCGACGCCCAGTATGGCTCGCATGGCTCATCCAACGAATGGAGCAGAACGACACTAGCTGTCGATCCACAGAGCTTTGCCTTGTCTATTGTGGTGAGGACCTGTCTATCTGCCTGGGTCTGTCAGTATCCAGCACATCAATCAAGTGTATGGACTCGGGCTCACCTCCAGGAAGGCCAAGGTGATACGCTCCTCCAGGGTCATGCCACTGCCAAGATCCGGCAGATTAGATTGAGAGAACCGGGTCCACCGTTGTAGTCGGCCACCCCGCCAACGACGGTAATACCCCTCATGGGTGTTGACCATCCATTGCACTGTCTCCCCTATACTGTCCGGCTGCACTGTCTCCAGCAGAGAGTGTAGATTCTCTTTCAGATATTTTGACACTTCTTTACCGCCATGTCTGCACCGGGCATCAGCTCACAGTACCATCTTGTAGCCGTGCAAGGCCCACTGACCCATCGTAGATCCCAAAGAAAGCGACTTGACTGGCTAGAAAATCCGATCCGGCGTGCTCTGGCTTCCAAGCGATTTTCTCTTTCAGCTTGTCCAGCGAAGTCTGCAGCTCCCCCGGCGAGAGTTGTAAGGCGTGTACACTAGCGGCATCCTCCTGCTCACTGCCGATGGGCTGATCAGTAGTGACAGGCAGGCGGACTGGGTACACACGGTCTAGATCCTCTGGATGTACATAGTCCGACAATCTTCTGCGAGCTCAAGGGGACTTTATACGTACCTACAGAGCATCAATGATCTGCCAGAGCTTGACCTACTCACTTCCTTGAGTTGAACCCCGGATGAAGTCGTGGAAGCACCTATCACCGAGCTGAGACCGCCTTAGACCAGCCCTCAGAGACCTTAGCGAAGCCATCCGACTATCTTGTAGCCATCCCCAAGTCGGTATGTCGATAAGGGAGGACAGAACAGAGAGTGTAGAGTGCGGTGCTTGCTCTGCTCTATGCCGCACGGTGCGCCTCCAGGAGCGAGCTCGGCCACGTGAGCGATGCGGAGTAAGTTACGTAAATTTGTGGGGTAACGCAGCTCTCGGTCCAACATCACCTCTCTTGCTTTCGACAAACGCGTTCATCACCACGTCCAATACTACCTTCCTTGCTCACTGTCTTGTCTTCTTGCTCTCCTTGGATAGCCCAGGTGTAGAGGAGCGAGAGTGTTCCTTCTTGAGTATACTGCTTGGCTTCTGTCGACAATCGTGTACAGCCATTACCCCCCCACTCAGAACTGCCTGGAGAACCTTGGAAGAGCTTTGAACCCTCTGGCGTTGAGTCAAAATGGCTTCGTCTTCTCCAATCGAGATCAAATCTTCGCCTCCGCCTGCTGGACTCAAGATCAAGCTTAACGCCGGACTCGCCAAACGGGAACCTTCAGCCGGGACGAGCTCAGCTGGCGCTCGAGATGTCATTGAAATCGACGACAGTGAGCCCGATGAGGTAGCGAATGGGGTCAAGACGGAGCAAGCGAAAGTGCGGCACGAGGCGGATCTCAAGAAACATCACTACGAGCCGCCTAAAGCGGACCGTGTGCAGGACGAGTGAGTGGAATAGTGTTCTTCATGACAGCAAACTGATAGACCGTTTAGCTGGCAGGTCGCATATGTCTGGGCATTCATTATGAAGTTTCACCAAATTGAACGTATACGAAAGCTGGAGAGTATTCATGAGTGAGTCCACTACACCCCATCTCGATGTCTTCACTGGGACTGAGCGGCCGCTACCTTCACAGCTTCGAAAGATGCCTCATGGAGCCCGTTGCGAATCGCCCAGACGACGTACTAGAAGGCATACTCATTCGCTTCCTCTCAAACTTGAAGCCTGGCTTGCGTAACCTCGAGTGAGTAGACTCCAGTCACCCTTTCACACCCACAAATCGAGTGAATCCGCCTGCGTTTCACCCCTTTTCCCGACTCGCGCCGATCGAATCCTTTGTGGCACTTGCGAATCTCGGTCTCGGTCGCTGACGACTTTTTCGCCACGCTTCTCCCGTCCCCCTGTCTATATCCTGCACCTCACGTCTAACTTGCTTTCGCCAGCTGCACCAACATCCAGCATCACCTCTCCGCATATGTCACCGACCAGCTACTCAACTCGAACGAGTTCACTGTCTGGGATCGACCCTGGGCGCCGAACGAAGAGGCGCGCGGGTCATGCTGCACGAATGCGAGGGACAGAGAGGAGCTGGGCAGATTACGTTATGCCGGAGAGCCGGCGAGCGAGAGGGCGGGAAAGAACCCAATCGCGCAGGTGGAGCAACGCGGTGGTGGGCTCTTTGAGCTGGACTGGAGGGAGAGGACCAAATTGCTCCGTCAATTGGTAGACTGGCAATGTGAGTTGCGCAGTCCTTGCCGTTTCAGTCCCAGCTCACATATCTGATCAGTGGCCCACGCTGAGAGCATCAAACCCGTCATCAATATCGAGTACAAGCTCGACGCCAAGGGTGCCAAAAAGGTCACGACGGCGACAACGGCGAATGATCCCGAGGAGAGTATTGTCACCATCCCGCTCGGCCAGGATCGCGACAAGAATCGGATATGGGCGTTCGACCGTGGGTTAACGCGATGAGCTTGATATCGTCCCTGTATTGAACTTGACTTCGACTCCCAGATTCTGGTCGACTGTACAAGTCCGGGAATCCATTCAAGAGGCCATGTCCGTTGGTCGCCATTTCCACCACTAGAGCAGAGTTCGATGTCCAGCTGCAGGAGTATCAAGCGCACGGTGCGCAAAAGCCAGAAAAGCCCAAAGGCTCTGGTGTCAAGGGCAAGATGAGCAAGCAGGAGACTGTGATGTACCGGAAGTTGCTCAAGGGTATCGAAGATGAGAAGCAACTTGCTGCCAAGGTCGAAGAGCTTGTCCCGTTGATTGAGAAGGAGGAGGCGGTAAGTCTTTCACAATGTATTCGGTCAGTGACAATACTCATTCTGTGTGTAGCGGATACAACGAGCGAGAAAGAGGATCGCGGCGGCCAATGAGCTGGCACAGATGGCCGAGGTTCGATCGACGAGGACGAGGCGAACGACCAGAAAGGTAGACTACACCTACGACGGGGATGAGGAAGAGGTGAGTGTGCGAGGGACAAGTGTAGAATGCCATGTTGACTTGGGTGATAGCCGGAGGACAACAAGCGGTCGAAGGGGAATAACGGCGACTGGGAGGGTTCCTCAACTCGAGGTCGACTTGTCATTCCGGGCGAAAGGCGATCCGCCCGGACGAGCGGAAGGGGCTCGAACGGCCAAGATGACGGTGCTTCAGACGCGGCGGAGATCGAGGAGGTGACGGAGCAACGACGGAACGGCACCGATGGCGACCATACAATGACCGCCAGCGGATCGGGATCTCTCGATCTCGAGGATGTCGAGGGGTTCGTGTCGGCGCCAGCGGCGCCAGCTGCGATTGGCGCAGCGGGCAAGCCGAAGAAGGCGGCTGCGAAGGGTTACGCCTGGGTGACGGAGTTTGTGCCAGAGAGCGAGTTGACACCAAAGGACAGAGCGGCTCTGGCGAAGAACAGCGCAGCAACCCCTGGCGACGGGTGGGCCAATGGACATTCCAGTCAAGAGGGTGCAGCTGCGGCGAACCCTCCGGAGGGGCAAGTGAATCACGGAGACCCAATGGAAGTAAAGGACGGTCCGCCTGTGATAGCCGAGGGTCCTCCGTAGTCCTCTCATGCAAACACGTCAATGAGATCGACGAGATGCTTGACGTGACTGATGTCGATCGATGATCTGCTTCGTATCAGATCGTGACCCGTGTGGACGTAGCCTGCGTGGTTAGTGCTCCGCAACGTCTTCTCGTTATGATTGCATGCCTATTACCATATACTGCTGCGTTCATCCATCTCTATTCCTAGTTGGCTAGTAGTGGGGTCAGCACGGCTTCACTGACTGAGACGGGTATCGACTCACCATCTGGGGTCTGATAGAAGGAAGAACAAGTACCGTCAGTATAACGCAGCTGGTCTTCTCGCATTTACAGCAGATCGCTACATACCTTGGCAACGTAGTCAATAGCTATATCGGACTGGATCAGCAGTTGCATTCTCGGGACGATATGTGCTGACTCACCCTGTCCGACTGATGTGATCTCGTCGGCCTCGGCGTCTGGGATCTCAATACCAAACTCCTCCTCGACGGCCATGACGACTTCTACGGCATCGAGCGAGTCCAAGCCGAGGTCTGTGGTGAAGGTCGCTGTTGGCGAGAGCTGGTTGGTGTGTCAGTACGATGCTAGGTTTGACTGCAAACAACGTGGAGTCGGAGTGAGAAGTAGTGTGCCCGAACGCGGAGCTCAAGGACCCAGTCTCCGCCAATGACGACCGCCATCTTAGCCTCGAACGATTGCGTCTATCGTCGGATGTGCAGACACGAATTACCGAGCCGATCCGGATCACTCACCTTTCCACCGTTGACTTTCTCAAAAGACTTGAGAATGTCCAAGACACGAGACTCGATCTCCGACCTGCTCAAACCGCCTCCTGAAGCATATGTCCTCTGAGCAACAACTGCGCTCGATCGGGCGAGTCCGGTAGACTGGATTAAGCTCTGTCTTGCGGCGATTGGTGCTGTCTTTGGGATGGCGGAGCGGGAGATGGATTTGAGGGCGACTCTGAACATGTTGGCTGGGTGTGTGGGTGGTTGAGACTGGGGGCTGGAAGGTAGAGGTGTGCTGTGTTATGCAATGGATATGAGTGGAGAGGTGAGCCTGGAGGAGGATGGGTGGGTGGGAGATCGCCAGGGTGGGTGTAGATCGATAACGCCGAAAATTCCATCGGAATCAATTAGAGTGGCATCGTTGAAACCATACAAGACTGTGATTTCAGTGTTGTTTCAGTGTCAAGCGTTGCTATACTCTAGACTCGATCTTTAGCAACAACAACACACCATGCCTCACGCTCAGAACGTCAGGAGGCTGCAAGGATCACCGGCGAAGAGAGAGGCCGTGTTGAGGTGGGCGAAACAACGCAGTCTTTGGACGGAGTAGTCGATCACTGACAGTCCAACCCGAACAGGAGTATAGTTTCGTCGTTGTTACATCATGAAGCAATCAAAACGACTTTGGCAAGAGCCAAGATCACAGCGAGGGTGGCTGAGAAGGTGAGTTTTTATACGCTTGGTGGTGTCAGCTCACACACCTATAGATCATCACAATGGGCAAGATCGGGACAGTAGAGCAGAGACGAAAGGCCGAGGGCTTTCTCAGAGTCAGTACAAATATCAAAGAGTATCAAGCCGCAAAGCCTGACGGTCAAGATAGCCCCCACATATGACTCTGGAAGCCATCACGGCGATCAACAGCAAGAAGCCGCCAACACAGCCTTTGAAGCTGTCCGACCCTTCCATCGACCCCGCATCATTAGAAAACTTCCTTCCGCCGAAATCACTCTTGCCCAAGGTATTCGACGTTCTGGCCGAGAGGTACCGAGACAGACCTGGAGGATACACACGGATACACAAGTACGGCAAGCGGAAAGGAGACAATGCGCCTCACGCCATCGTGACGCTGGTGGACGGACCGAGGGATATCAAATTCGAGCTTTTGGCCAAGATTGTGGGAGCGGATGTCGCTAGAGCTCAGTTGCAGCCCAAAGCGGTTGCTGAGCCTGTCGTCCGTGGAAGATCAGCGAAAACGACCAAGGAAGCGAAAGCAGTTCAGGGTGATCTCGCAGTGCAGAGCGGCGGTATCGCAGTTCAGAGCGATCAGGCCGAGCCTGCAGTCGGTGAAGAGTCGTCAGGATTGAGCAACGAAGCAAAATCCATCCGGGGCGATCTTGAGGAATGGATGGGAGGAAAGGTGCCTACGATCATTGGGAAGACCAGGCAGCAACTCAAGCAGGTCTTGAAGTTCAGGGGTAAAGAGGATGTCGCCGAGTTTGAGGAAAAGGCCAGGCATTATGCGGTGAGTATCCTGACGGTCGAGCGTCCCGCTTCGCGTATGTTATACTGACCCGCTTTAGGACTTGATTGCGGCTGAAGGGTCGATATTCAAAAAGGCCCAGCCTGCGAAAGTAGCCTTACCGTCAGCCCGAATAGACAAGACCAGGAGGATTCCTCGAAGCAAGTGAGTCAGATTGTGTCGGCACTTGACATCTGCCTCAACACTGACGTTGCCTCAGGACGTATGGACCTTATGGCGACAACACGGAGCGAGAACCCGGACAAAGGCTGCATGGAATGTCGATGGCCACGACAGGTCTAGGACTGGCCAGAGGAGTGTTGGGCAAGATCCAACCGTTCAAGATGCAGAAAGAGGCTAGGCTCAAGACTGCCGCGCTGCTTGACCAGGCCGGTGATGTCTTCCCAGCCTCGACGCGGAGATAGCTGGAAGGGAGGTGAATCTGAGGAGGGGTTCAAGATAGTTGGTACACGTCTTCGACGGTGCTAGCCGGGGCTGAGTGCTCTTGGGCGCCACTCGTGTCCGATTGCAGTCAGATGCACGAGGAGCAGGCCCATCCATACTCTAGAGTAGGGTACATTTTGTAAATTTAGCATCGCCATGGCATCATTTGCATCACTTGCATCAACCCAGAAGCACCAAAATCGACCTCCACTTTTCGAGTTTCAGCTTGCACAAATGAGAAAGACGGCCACTCTAATGGTTTTGACATCAATTCCGTTCAGTGTATCACTCACGATCAAGGCAAACGACCAGATGGACTAGACGAATGGCAGGAGTGTCCCTGGCGAGGTATGTCCACCCTCTCAGATTTTAGCTTATGTCAGGTATCCCCGCTCCCTCCGAGCTCTCTCGCAGATCTCCTCCAATTTCAGGCCGGATCCACCCCCACCCACCGCCAAGCAGCCATGTCGTCGATGTCTTGCGCGGAGACTGCAGACTGCCGCTGGAATCAGCAGATACGACAAGGATTTACCCGGAGGAGCTCGCGATGCGAAGGACAATCCACCTCATATGCGGGATCTACCACCACACTCGAGCTTAGAACAGGCGAATGAAAGTGTCGAGCTGGACCCATTCGAGGCTTACAACATACCCTCGGATGACACCGCCCTGGGACTGCACTATCAAAGGCCAATGTCTCGCCTGGACAAGAAGAAGATGCGGAGAGTGAAAGGGGTCTACAGCCTGGAGGAGATCAAGCAATTTTCGAGGAATGAGCGATATCCAGCCTCTGTGCTGATGGATATTGTGCAAAGTGCAAATTGCCCACAATCCGTCATTCACTCTTCATATCTCGTACTCGGATCCATCGAAGGGCTGTCATTGGAGGAAACGCAAGCGATTGTGACACGCCTGTTGCGCAGGTGTGCATGGTACCACGTCGTTGCGGGGATAGAGAGTATATTGAACTTGTTCCTCTACAAGGTGGAGCAAACGATCAAGGAGGTGGAAGGGAGGATAGAGGACCTACGCTACACTGCATCCACACAGCCAGAGGAAGAGGAGGTGGTGTCAGAAGCAGATGCGGAGACGTCAGGTGTGGGCGTACCCGGAATGGAGGACGGCGAGGTCGAGAGACCTAGACCATTGGATGGGGAACACCTTCAAAAGCTCTACATACCGATACTCAGGCGTCTAGGCGAGTTTACCACCATACCATCGTACTCTGTGCGATACATCTCGGCAACTCGCTTCTCGGCAAGCTATAACAGTCATCTCTTCCAGCCCACACTCCCGTACGTGATCACCGATCAAGTCAACCGGGTCACTCAACACCTGTTCGAATCTATGGACCGGTTGCCGATATCGACCACCCCAGGCTCATCAACTAAGTCCGACCAGCCTTCGCAGACATTGTTGAACCTCTTATTCCAGCCTGGATACTTTTCGCCCGACTTGATGGATATCCTCATGGAGCGGGTCGAACGGCACAATTGGCTCCTGACCAGCCTACAATGGCACATGGCATTTCTTCACGCTGTGAGGCAAGGAAATCTCGCTCAGGCCATACGGTATCGAGAAAAGAGGGACACTGCGACCGACTTGCTCTTGCAAGATAGTGAAGCTATGGCTCAGCAGCTCCGGTTGGAGGACCACATGGATGCCGACGCCGAGTCCGAAGCTGGAGCCGAGAGCTCAGCGCTCGCCAGACAGGTACGGCAGAAAGCCCGTCGGGCCGAGCTGCAGGTCGCACAAATGACCGTCGACGCTACCAAGGACTTGTTCGCGGTGACATCAATGGAGTCGGATTTTGTTCAATTCTTCAACATGATGAAGCCGTATCTTCAAGAGCCTAGTCGGGATCTGATACCCCTGGAGGAATACCCAGACGCCATGCTGCAGTATCGGTATGCCTGGTCGATATTGCTCACTCGCGTTGGCCAGGACAAGTCGGTCGAGACGGACCATGTCAGGACGTTTTACCGAACAATGCCACCCTCCGCCTTGTGTGCGCACACTTTGACACCGGTGATCAACGGCTTGAACGCGAGGAGGGCGCCTAAATGGGCCACGGAGGTATGGCAAGACGCCCTCACGCTCGAGGCACACGCCAGAGACGAGGAACAAGGTCGTTATGTCAACAATTACACCATTGCTGAAGGCGTGCAAGCGGTTGCCAAGGGTTTCAAGGCTGAAGGTACAATCAGCGCCGACGGCCTTGTCAAGATGGTTCGACTGGTGGATCGCCTTGGTCGGAGACATCTCAAGCCGGACCGTATGGATTCAGACAGTGAAGGTCTCGATCGAATTCAGCTCGACTCTGTGGTCTTGAACACCCTTCTACACCAATGTTCGGGGCATCACCAACCGGTGCTCGCGTTCAAATTGTGGTATGCGTCAAGGAAGCGATGGGGGATCTATGCCGATCATCGGAGTCTAGGTCTGATTCTTCAGACCGCTCACCGATGTGAAGTAGCGAGGAACGGAGTCAATCTGTCACAGATCGATGGTCCTTCGCCCTCTGTTTTTACCCGAATCTCGAGGTCCTTCTCCACGCCATTCCAATCGCACTCAAGCTCCGAAGCTTTCCCAGAGGCGGAAGATGCTGCCGAGGAACAAGAGCTCTACGACTCTGATGCCCTGGCAAGAATGGATATCGGTCAACTCGTCGCCGGACACCAAGACTGGGTCATGCTGCTGAATGGAGTCAGGCCATGGAGACTAGCAAAGAAGATTTTCAGGCAGGTCGTGATCGGGAACTGGCCATGGTTGAAGAATGTCGAGAATCCACTAGACCTGAAACCCGCTGGATTCGGCTACTTGTCCTTCTACTCGTCCGTCTCCCGACCCCCGGATACAGGTCAGAACGACAGAGACGACATGGGACCCGATAACCAAGGCATCAGTTTGGACAATTTCCGCCAGCCATACCCACAAGCCAAATACCCCTACGTCATTCCCAATGCTGCGACTTTCCACGAGTATATACTCATCCTGGGGTCGTTCAACCAGGTCGAGGAAATACCCCTCGCTCTCAATTGGATGAAGTTGCTGGGTATCGAGCCGACATACAAATGTCAGCTGTACTCGCTGGCATTTGTGCGTGAAGTACAAGGAGAGCCCAAACGCGTGTTGAGGTGGTATGACGATGGTTCAGCGGAACTCGTCACGGATGAGGATATCTTGAGGAGATGGCTGGAAGATTGGCTCTTGCCTCGGAGCGAAACACAAGAGCAGGATGTAGAGCAGGAAGGGGAATCCGAACCGGAGGATGGAGCGCCGTATGGTCGCGAGAGGAAGAAGACGACAAAGGAGCGGAAGAGCAAAGTCCGGATCCCGACGGCCGAGGCAGTGGTGCATTACAGGCGGTCGGTGATGCAGAAAGGGGGACGATTGATCTTACCGACCTCGGGCAGAGGTCGAGGTGTATGATACATATGATACAAAGTGTATGTAACGACATGTCCCACATGATATTCAGCGAACGTGTCTCTATGCCATGAGGTAATATTAAGCTAACTTTCTCGACTTTTCCCAGGCCTACGACCGAGAGGTATGAGGACGCGATTATCGAAGCTCCAGCACGCGACGAAACGTACCTTGAAGATATTCCTACGGTTCACCACGCCAATACCCCGACATCCACTAAGATCCACTGTGTCCAGCAGAGGGCAGTAATCCAGGATCCTGAAGATGTCCTCCTCTACGCCGCTTCATGTTAGCTGACTCCGTAACCAGATGATGCAAGTGGCCTCACCGGTTATTGCAGTCTTAGACAGGTCCAGATGCCGCAGCCGTCGGAACTGACATATAGATCTGGAGGTGGCAGCTGAATCCTTGAAAAATGCATCAACCAGTGATAGTGTTTCGAGAGCAGGAGAGGCTTCCTCTTGGCCGCCGTGTAAGAGAGCGAAGGGTTCGATAGCCGTATGGCAGTTAATGTCTAGTCGCTGAAGTGGTGCGAATAGAGATGTCAGCTATCGTCCCAGTGACACCGTGACAGTGACACTGCGAGAACAAAGTCTGCGTTCAGACTTACTTTGACGGATCGGCGCCATGCCATGCAGCCATACACTCCGTTCAACATTAACGACATGTACGTTCGGTATCCGACAAGTTGATGTGACGTCCAGTTGGCTACATAGGTGAAGTCCTCCATAAGTTCGCATCCGCTCAGCGCCATTTGCAGGTCCAGGAAGTCATCTGCGGACTGGACGGTGAATTCGGAAGCGTCGGTGATGGAGAATTCGCGTAGTGATCCTTGCTGGCTGCGTATCAAGTCGGATAGGTCGGTGAGCGGGACAGGCGCCGCTCTGAACTCCAAGACGAGATGCGTCAAGGAATTGGGTTTGACGCGGACCGGGTCGCCAGGAGATATCACCAGATCGTTCAGGAACAAGTCGGTCAACGATGGGAAGCTGTCGCTCAGAGTCGACCACTTGAGCGGGCTGCGATCCGGAGTCGGCTTGACATTCACCTGTTGAGGACGGCCCATCGATTTCCGTTTGTCATAGGACGAGTACGTGTTGAGCATATCTCCAGGCAGACTCAGTTTGGTCAGTCGGGGGAAAGGAAGCGATGCGAAACAACTGTCGTAGTTCTGACCGGGTGAGGACCGGCTACGATTGATAGAGGCTCACCTTGAAATCATATCCTAGCATCTCAAAGCTCTCCAGCTGTTGACCCAATCTTTCCAAGAGCTCCGCAACGTTGAGTCCCTTGATATTGGTGTAGCTCAGATCGATCCTCTTGAGGGCAGAACAGCGTCGCAGGATCGTCTCGATAGTCTTCTTGCCAGCCAATGTACAGCCACGAAGATTGAGCACGGTGATTCTCGGCATTTGATAGACCATGCCCGCAATGGCAACATCAGACGCCGAACCAGCGTACGTGAGAGAAAGACCGTCGAAGAACAGCGGATGAATCGGCTGAAGCTGTTTCAGTCGAGGCGTCTTTGCAATAGTCGTTACCAGCAGACCAGGAAGCTCGAGTGATGGCTCGAAGAGGAACAGCTGGACGAGGACTCAGTCGTCATTTCTCCTTCAATTACTCCGGATCATGTTCGAGCTCACATACATCCTTGATTATCTCAATCGTAAGGAAAGACCCCCATTTGTTGTATATTCCGTCCCTCACTCTGGACTTCAGGTGATCAGGGAGTTGTCCCCATTCTTGTTTCCAATATGTTCCATTCGTACCCCCGGATTCACCTCCTTCCTCCCAGACCCACTTGAAACCTCTCACCGCAGCATCAGTAGCACACGCTGACAGGGACTTAAGTCCTCTAGGTCTCGGTCGTCGAGTCGCTATCGACGCTGTGGATAGGGATGCCGTCTCGACCATCTCATCCCAGTCGTCCGTAGAATTCCATACCGACTTGCCCTTGGCTGATGAACCTTTACCGACTTTCCGCTTCTTGGAGGTCGGTGTTGATTTTGAGCCAGACGCGGAGATGGCTGCCCTTTTGGGCATACTGAGCCAGGATACGAATGGTGCGATCCAGGACGAGGTGAGATCAAAGGAGAATGAGTAGACGGTGAGTTGACGGTGAGTGAGTCGTTGGTGAGTCGAGGAGACCGCAAGCTGACTGAAAGCTGGAGGAGCAGATCGCTTATGGCCGACCCCACGGGGTAAGCGCCGGTCTATCAGGCGGTCCGATGATGGGAGGTACGATGGTTGTGCGGGACGGAGTGGTGTTCTCACTGTATTACCACACGCATCGTGCTACAACTGGGAGTACTACTTGCACAAGGACAAGGAGCTGCTATCGCTCCCACGACGTCAGGCTGCTGAGCATGGACGACAGAGTCTATGAAGTATGTATATAGGAGAGACGTCCCAAACAACTGAAACACGCTAAGTATGGAGTCGGTCGGATCGTGTCCGTGTTTCAGATATTGGCAGTCTGGTCTACATAGAGTCACCTGCCCGCCTGACCCAACCTGTTATCTCCTGCCTTTGTATACTCTTTGACTTGTTCACCATCCTACCATCCGACTGACCTGATCAGTAATCACCATGTCCGCCTCGTCCTCGCCGAAGCGGAAACAAGGGGAGAACAGCGCGTTCTCGGGAACTCTGGTGAGTCCTCCTCTGGTCCCTGCACGTCGCGTCCAGCTGCCGTGTACGAGTACAGTCATACTAGAGGCCTATCCATCCTTAATGGCGTGTAATGGAGCTGATGTATCCACAGTCAACGATGAGCCTCCCGTTGAACACTCTTTCGTCCTTACTCACCATGCAAGACGTGGAGGATCACAAGCCGAGGGTGAGTTCACCGACTCACGCGACTGGATGCTAAGTGGAAACGTAGCTGTCGAAGATCTCTTGGCTGCCTGATATCTTGGTCTACTCCGGATCGATCATGCCGACAGTCCTGGGGCCGGTTCTTGTCGTCACGGCGTTCTCGGCGGTGGTAGCTGCGGTGTCGCTGTATTGGGGGAAGGAAGTGGGGTTGTCCAACAATGTCGGTGGGTGTTAGACAAGATTGCGATTTGTTCGAATGGTGTCCGTTGCTGAATGTCGCAGTCCCGCTCCTGTCTGTGGTTGTTGGTTTGCTACTGGGTAAGCTGAAATCGGGACACTGCGCCATTGACAAGCTGACCCACTTCAGTCTTTAGGTGGGCCCCGATAGATCAAGTCGTCCTTGTGTACACCCTCAACTGATCCCATCCATCACAGGAATTCGTCCGCATACGAGAGATACGCCGAGTGAGTGCTACTCCATTGGTGAATGCATTAGTGCTAAATCATGCCACAGGGGCCGCAAAGACTTCACGTCCTTGATCTCCAATGCGCGGAACCTCTCGCGGGTGAGAGTTCTTCCGGAGACCTGGTAACAACGCTTACACCATCTAGCTCATCTGGATCACTGTCACCCTGCCACCTGTAGCAGACGGCACAACAACGATATCTCGACAACAGCTCACCCTGCAGAAGAAGCAATTGATCCGGTTGATAGTTGCCTTCGTTGTTGCAACCAAGCATCATCTCAGGGCAGAGGGAGGAGTGCATCACGATGACCTGAGAGGTGAGCTAGAGCGAGATCGCACTCCGAAAAGCTTACACAAGGTCTTCCTCCAGGGCTTCTGCCCTCTAGGCTAGCTGGGTCGAACTTGAAACACCTGAAGGTCGCCTCTTCACCAGAACAGGATCGACAAGCCGAACGCTTGCTCACACAATCACCTGACTCTTTGTCCAAGTCTCGTCCACGTTCTCCACGACCGGACGAAGAGGCTTCCCTGGGGATGGCGCCGAGTAGCTCTGGACTGTACACTTCTCCCAGTGCCCTATCGGCCCACGAGCGTCATTCGACATTTGGACGACCCAAATCCTCTCAATCGCTGCGATCTCAATTGTCTGATATTGTATCAGCGCCCGGGTCAGCTTTACACAGGCGCCGTCACGACAAGGAGCGCCCTGGTGTCTTGAAGCGACGACCGACGGCAGTTCGAGTCTTGGTTCCCGACGAGCTGCTATCAAGTGACGGGGAAGGACAGTATGGTTTGGGACTTGGCCATCAGCATGGCCATGCACACGCGCATAGGCATCGCGAGAAACTGAAGGACCGGATCAGCGAACGAACTCCGTTGATCAAGGCTGGTGTCAAGCCTGATCTGAGAAAGAGCGGGGATGAGGGTGACTCGGGGACAAAGTTGATGAAGAGAGCGGAAGCGGGTTTGGGCCGTATGGTCGAGCTTGGCCTTCCACTCATCATGTACGTGAACCTCGTCTGGATTGTCTGACACGGCATAGCGCGCATGATATCAGCCGTACCCTTTTCCGCTTCAGGAGGATGGGATTTCTGGAATCGGTCGGGCCGGCGGTGACTAAGGCGGTGACTGGTCTCACAGCGACTTCGCTGATAGACGAACCAGGGTGTCAACGCGATGCAAGCCCTGGTCAATAGTATGACCGACCAACTGGGCTCGATGGAGCGCGTGGTGTGGGTGGAAGAACCCGGGGGTGAATTCCAGCTTGAGGGGCTGACCTTTTGATCCCAGACAAACGCCCATGCCGTACATCATCGCCGTGCACATGAAGCAGGCGACGACGATGCTCTTATTTGTTCTGCCGTTCGTACTGGTCGACACGCTTCAGGCGAAGATGGTTCCGCTCATGTTCTTCATCGCCTTGATCTACATGGGTGGGTCACGAGTGTATGACACTTGACTGATTGACGTAGGAATTGAGGGAATTGCGGCTCAAGTTGAACAGCCCTTTGGAACGTGAGCGAAATGCGAGGCCTTGTGACCAAACAGGGAATGCCTGCTGATGATCGGCAGGGACCCGTGCGATCTCAATCTCGACCTCTATTGCACAGAGTTGCTGTGCGAGTGCGAGGCGATATTGGAGCGATTGCCAGAGGGCCAGGACGACGATGATGCCCTGTACGAAAGATCGGCGGAACAGTTGGCGCTAGATCTAGCTGCGGACGACGGTGACGATGGTGATGGTGGAGAATAGCTCGCTCCCCAGTTGACCGCATGTCTATCCAGTCGGCCGCTTCCCTGCCCCTCTAATCTGATGGTCCGGTCACGTTGTTCTGCAGCTCAGCGATGCTTGCCATCCAGTGATTGAACGCTCCTATCATCAGTTCCCAATGTCATACAGTACACGTCCATCCTCGCGTCAGTCCTTCCACAGTGCACGCAGATCCGCATAATCTACACATGCATCTCGAATCCTTCCGTTTAACGAGAGTACGACCAGACGTTCTTCAACACTGGAGCAGACAGTCAGCGATGTGTCGTCTGCGCACAACGGAGCAAGGCATCCACTCACGACCCTCCTTGGTGGCGATCCTGTTGATAGAGTCATCCGAGTCACCCTGAGCCCTGATCCTGCCGCAGATGGCAATGGTGGTCGACTGTCCCTTGATGGCCTTTCCGTCGGCGTCAACGTCGGCAACCTGGATCTGGATGGAAGCGTGGTCCTTGGCGGTGATCAGACGGTCTAGAGGGGGTTAGGCCTGAGGTCTAACGTATAGTTTCGACGTGTTCGCTCACTGGTAGCAGAGCAGTGTCGGGGGATGTACAGGTCGACGAGGACACCTTTGTCGTTCTCTGCAATTTGAGCATAAAGTCAGCTACCCGCTCTTAACTGGCGTTTGCTCCATCCGTCCATTCGCAAGCACTCTCTCGTCCTTCGTATCCCTCCTCGACTAATCCTAATCTGACACCCAGCCACATCTAGACTCCTAGCGAAATCCTCCAGAGCCTCCTTTCGTATCCGAGCGTGAACGCGAGCATGACTGACCCATTTTGGCTGAGGTTTTTGGTTGGTTTAGGTCGATGGTAGAAGCTTGAAGGATAGGAGCTTTTGTCGTCGATGTTACTGGCCTCTACAGCTGTCGACTTGCACAGGGACTGTCGAATTCGACAAAACCCTTCGGCGTTTCTCGGAGTTTGGCAGATCACCCGCTTGAGCTGGCGAGTGTGGCGGGACGAGCAATGATTTGCCACTCACCCACGGTGCTGCGAGCACCCACGTGGGCAATGGCTAGGCGGTGTGCGCCGAACATTACCCGTGCCTTAATCCCGTGGGACGCGTCTCGCGGGATGGCTGGAGAAGATCACATTAGAGCAATTCCTCATTTTCGTCTGATCCCTACCATCCTGTTCTCGGTCTACTGTACTCTCATCCAATCGCAGCCACGTTCTAGCATAGCCAGACATTCTCTTCTGTCCCATCTCTCACGACTGCACGCCTCGGAGACCTTGCGGCACAAGCCTTACGACTCGACGCGACGAACGATCATTTGTAACGAACTACCAGAAAAATCTATCAACGCGTCCGGCGTCAGACACCACTCGAAAGTGTTTCCGACCGTGACCGTCAAGTCGAGCGAGTGGTGCTATCAGCGCATCTCCGTACACGCAACCAAGTCGACATGACCCCCGCGGTGCACTTTGCAGCTTTCGCCGAAGACGCCGGACCCTCGTCTTCCTCGCCAGCACAGTCATCACCCAGTAAGCAGGGCGCAAAGACTGTTCCGCTTGGCCTAGCCAAGACCGTTGGTGAGTTGATGCGAACTACCCCAAGACGATTTCACACCCACGACACTCTCCTCACAGCTTCATTCTACTTGGTTCTATTTCTGTTCTCGCTGACACCCTTCAAATAGCTCTACCCAGACGAGGGGTTTACTTCTCCCCGCAGACAGATACCAAATACTTCCATTCGCAAGATTCCATCGTTCCCACGCAGAAGGACATCCCACCACCATCTATCCGCTCGTATAAGGATATTCAACCCTCATCATCATCATCACCAGCGCCATCGACGCGCGAGTTGACGCCTTCTGGCCGCGGAATCCTGAAACTACGAGTTGAGGAAATCCGGGTCGCGTCATCGGTGGAAGAAGGTACACTGCTCAACAAGGAAGCTGCGAGATTGCTGGTCACTGGGAAGCGGCCGAGGCTCATGGCCAGGGACTCGTTTCAGCTCTCTATGCTGGCCAGTGCTGCCAGTGATGGGCTGAGCGGCGGCGAGGCAATAGTAAGCAAGGAGATAGGGAAGACTATCGACGAGCTGCCAAGTTCAGATGACAACGGTCCGGTCGAGGAGGCTGGCGAGGACATAACGATGGCTGAAGAAGGCAGTTCTGAGGTAGAGGAGGAGATTGAGGAGAATGGCGGATTGACGACCTCGTCTCTGGTGTCCATTATACTGGAAGGAGCGGAAGACCTCTTGACCCTCGAGGAGGCATATTCGACATTGACATCCCGACTGCGGCAGCGGATACCTCCTGGCGACCTCGCACTCACTCTCTCAGCCGCTCAGCTCAACGAGATCCGCATGGCTACATCCCCTCTGCGAGAAGAAGCGCCCGCCCTCGTTCGAGCAATACAGCGGGATCTTCAGCGCTTGCTTGGCAAAGTGCCCAATGCGGAGACCTCCGGCTGCGACGACACGACTATGCCTTTCCGAGGATTGACGCCAATCAAAGACGCTCCTACGCCTACCCGTAACCGAATCACCCCGTCCCCGACGCCAACACCCGGTACCCAGGCAAATAAATTCCTCTCGCCGGATGGCAAACCGCTTAGAAAAGGCTACACCGAGTCGGAAGTCAGATACAGGAGAGAAGCATCCGGCGTAGGAGCCGCTACACTCAAATTCCTCTCTTTCCTCCTCAGCACGCCGCACCTATATGGATGTTTGTCAGAAGCCGACATTACCGCGTTGATCGACCAAGTCATGATGATCCCTCGAACGCCTCGATTACCCACGCCCAACCCCAAACGGTCGTACTATCTGTCCATTGTCGTCATCGCCCAGCTCAAGGTCCCGGCATCCTGTATCGTCGGCGTCCACGACAAAATCGCTCGATCCCTAGAGTCGGCTCTCAACGACGCTCTGGGACTAGTCCCCAACCCGCAGGGCGCAGGCAGTGGAGTTCAGATCAAGAAGGAGGCATATTCCGCTGCATCCAATCTCATGTCGACCTATCCTGCAATCTTCCTACCACACTTTGCCGATATACTACCCGCTTGCTTGCGAGGCTTGGTTTCGCCTGCTCCACTTATGCGCAACAAGGCTGCCACCGCCCTTGCTGCCATCACGTCGGCAAAGCTCAACGTCTTATCCGACACCTCATCCCGAGATACCTGGACCAAGATGAAGATCACCTGTGGAAAGTTGGAGACATTTGTGGTCACATTCCTCAAAGGTCCTGTGAGATCTGCTGCAAAAATTGGCGCGATCTACGCCAATAACGGGGAGAAGAGGACAGAATGGAACGATCTGGAGAGAATGCTCAAGGAGACTGTGGGGAATATCACGGACGTCCAGTGGGCATGTGCAACTTGGGCATGTCTGGTGACAATGATGGGCGGAGCATATGCTGCATCAGGGTTGTCGACAGGTATCGACCATATCATGGACGTGAGTTAAAAACAAAGGAACAGGAGGAAGTACACTGACGACGTGTATTCAGCGATCATTGCAACCATCAACGAACGCTGCTCGACCTTTGCTCGCCCGCGCTGCTTGGTGTCACGCTGTTCACGCTTACCTGACATCTGGGTCCATCACATCGATATCCGACGAGTCGAAGCGGATCACCTCGCACCAGCCCTTCGCCTCGGCAGCCACCACGACGGATCGTATCAAGTTACTGCAATTCCCGGTCGAGCTCGCCATCAATCTCGCTCTGGACGCCTCAGCCGTTACGAAGGTGCAAGTGGACGATAGTTGGATATGGCAACGAAACGAAAAGGCGAAAAAGCTTCAATGGATGGTCACCTGCGGTCTTCTCAGTGCGACCGTCGTCTACACCTACACCGGTGCAGCCTTGTATCACCAAGAACAGCCCGCCAAGGCTGTCACCGCTGTAAGCGGATTGCCATCCTCGGAGGGTATCCCTGTGCCAGAAAGTGAGGTATCTGAAGCTCGACTCGACCGCCTAGACAAGACGTGGGAACTGGTCGTCCAACCAATGCTCAAGTCCCTCGCCAAAGTCTGCGGCGTTCATCAGCTCAAGATCCACAGCTGGATGATCTTCGATGCCATCACCTCATTGAATCCAGCTGCTGGCGACAAGTGGTCTCTGGACCGACTACTCTCGCCAAAATACCTCGCTGGCCAAGCTTTCACCGTGGAGCGAGACGCACCATTGGGCGAATTCCTCGACAGTCTGGAAATGGAAGCTATCAAAGCGAGTGAAATACCATCTTGGGGCTCTGCTTGGGTTGTCAGGCGATTTGGCGACCTGCTGGAACTGTTCCAAGATTTGCTCTCTGGCATAAAGGGCCTGAACGGTGATTCCCCAGTCAAATGGGCCAAAGACGATCAGGGCCGGGATATCATTCCACTTGCGATCTCGAGAATATGGTCAAATCTGATCCGACACCTCAATACGATCCGAGAAGACAATGACAACACCGATCTATACCACACCGGACTCAGTCAGGTCGCTCGACATTTGGTGCAAATCCTCAACAGGGAGCCAGAGTCGTATCTCCCCGCCAATCACGTCGATCAAGAAGGCAAATGTCGCGAGGACACCAACTTGATCCGGCTCAACATGTTCAATCATCTGTTCAACGTCACCCGAGCTATCCTCGTACCCGATCAAATTGGCAATGTCGTCGTCCCGGTCTCATCAACCGCCGACGATGTTGAAGCCGCCATTGTCAAGGCGGCAGTCAGTCGAGATGTCAATGGTGGTTCGACTATCGCTGGCCGGCTATTGGGCCAGATTCTCCAGACAAAAGTATTCCAGACGCCCATGGAACCAGAGGCTTCCGCGCTGTTCAAGTCCGTCTTGAACAAGGTGATTGATGCCGGAGCAGTCAGGGGTCAGTCAGGCAAGCTGCTGGGAGACTTGACAAACCACATGCCATGGATATTCGCAGACGACGAATCGTTGCAGCTCGACGTATGGCGGGTCCTAGGTTGGTTGTTTCGGCTATAGTTTGTGCACGAGCTGACGGAACTCCAGTCGCCAGATGGATACAAGTGATCGACCTGCAGCCTTCCGCCTCCGCCTCAAGCACCAATCATACCGGAGCCTTGCTCGTTTCGCTTCTGTCATGTCCGTTCCGCGGCAAGCAGGTCACATCAATCTGGCATCACCGAGCCAGTACAGAGGATCTGCAGATTTGGGACGCTTTGCTCGAAGTTACCATCAAGCGATTCCGCGCCAAGCGTGTCGGGTCAAACTTTGGTGTGCTTGAATCACTGGCTGGTCATCTGTCAGATTACCTGAATGAAGGCGAGAAGACGAGGTTCGTGACCTTGTGTGGCTCTTGTGGATCATTCGCAGCTGACAGATTGACAGCTCATCTACCATCACGCTCTCTTGCTTGGCCCGTGCTGCTGGTTGGATTGCCTTTGTGGAGCCGCAAGCTCATCACGCCTCTCACTTCTCCATCAGCGAGAACTTTGTCCCCGTTGACTTCCTCAGCCTCGTATCACAGGCCTTGTTCGAGTCGTACCCTCAAAGTGATACGTTGGCTGCCGTTTCGCAGAGAGCCAATGTGCCAATCAGTGAAGCTCTGGACGAGCTGCTCGGGAAGCTCAATTCAATGATCATCGCTCTCCCATCAGAATTTGTTTGGCCTGTCATCGAGGCCTGCTCCCCCGGTATGGCTGTCTGGTTGAAAGATGACGCGCATATTGTCCCGGAGTCGACCGCCAATACAGTAAGTGTAACGCAAAGCAATATCCGACCGCGACTGATTCCTATACAGCTCGATCAGCTGTATTGCAACATACTGTCCGCACTCTCTCGCGCCGTTACCGCGGGTCACATCGCAGCCACATCCGAGACCCTGGACAATACGATCCAACTCTTCGCTCCCCGACTATCGCGCTCGCAGTCGGCTGAGGTAGTCAAAGCCTTCCCCAACTTCTATACATCCAACTTCAGCAAGGTTGACTCGGCCCAAATGTCTGAGCATGTCCGGCAATTCCTTTACGACTTCATCTCAGCCGTTCCAGGGATCATCGCCGTGCCAGGGTTGGTGGTCGTCGAGACACTTTCTCAGGTGTGTAGCTGGGCGATGCTCCTGTTTAGGCTAGGAAGCTGATCCGATCTTCTCAGGAGGAAAGCCAGTCTGGCTTCCCCAACGCTCAAGGCTACATTGCCCCTGTCATGCCAGAAGAAGAGGTCGCCACCGCCGATCTTGACATCACAGTCGATGCGACACCATCATCAGACCCCCAACCCGACACAACAGCGGACTACGACGCCGACGTGTCCCAAACTCAGCAAACGCAGGTCAAAACCCGAGCGACGACTCGGTCAGCTCACAAGGCTAGCCCTGTTATCATTCCTGAGCCCGAGACGACGCCCAAGTCGTCTCCTCGACACAAGGGCAAAGGCAAAGCGAAAGACGTCGTGCCAGAGCCCGCCGAGCCAGTTCCGTCCCCATCTGCGGAAGAGAAGGACGTTTTCGGTCCGACTAAGGTGGCGATCGCAAAGCCCAAACGGGGAAGGAAGGGCAAAAGAGGTAGTAATCTCCGTCCAGTGGGAGATGCAGAGTGTGAGTCCCTTTCAGTCACAGTTTGTGCCGGACTGATGATCGGCATAGCTTTACCTGCGCCCAAACGAGCCAAGAGCCCCGAGGAGACTCAAGACGACGATTCGAGATCTTTGCCCGCTGCGACCCCTCTCGTGCCAGAATCTCCAGAAGACCTCGTGCGACCAGCCGAAGATGTCCCTTCGCACATCACGGAGCCATCACTCGCAGCCAATGGCGACGGCGATTCGACCGAGATCTCAGACCAAGTCATCGAAGGCACGTCAAGCGGGTCGCAACACGCTGGCCCAAGTCAACTTGGTCAAAGTCATCCTGGCAAGGGTCGACACTCGCTCCTCAACTCGGCCAAGAGCTGGTTCCGACCAGTCTTCAGCGGTATTTTCAGCCCCTCCCATGAGTTCGACGCCGCTGGACCATCAGATGTACAGATGGCCGGCTCCGGAGCGGACATGGATGACCAGGACAACATGGATCAAGACGCTCCAGCAGCTGCTGCTGGCAACGACAAAGCCCCAGCTATCTCGGAACCAAACTCGAGCAATCTCAAGAATGTCACTCCTAAAGCATCCCCTGAGAAGGATTCTCCGGGATCCAGTAAATCCAGCCGCAAATCCCGACGGCAGCTCGCTCGACAGGCCAGGAAGAACGGCCAAGTCCCATCGCCAGCCCCAGTCATTGATATGTCGCAAGACGACGAGGTTGAGCCCGTACAGAAGGAGAGCAAGGGCAAAGGCCGAAAGAGATCCAAAGGGTCTGTTAGGGTCGAAGCTTCGAGTTCAGACATCGACCCATCTTCTCAGGCATCCATCGAGGAGAGTCAGCTGGACGACGAGGACGACGACGTGCTGCTGCTCAGTCCGGAGTCTGCCAGGAAACGCAGACGTGAAGAGGACGAGGAGGTTGAGGTCGAGGTGCTCAAACGTGAGTCACCAAATGATCCTCGCCACGTACAACATCGAAGCAAGGGGCTGACCCGAAGTCTAGGCGTTGAGACTACACCTTCGAAATCCCGAACTCGAAGCAAAGGACGAACGCTACGAAATCAAAATGCCTTGGAGGCCAACAGTCCCCAAGAGCCAAGTGGTCGATTCGACGACGCTCCCGAGTCTTCAGGCAGCCTGGCACAGAGAGTGTCTGATACCACAGGCGTCACCGACTCGCCGGCCCGGACGACGCAACAGCAACGTGTACTGTCGATGCTGGACGAGGCGGTGAGAAGTAAAGCTGTGGTCGACGCCATGAACTTTGACGACTTGCTCCGTTTCATGGGCAAATTGGACGCATTGAAGGGCGTCGCTCAGAAAAGCTTGGAGAGGAGGATCCTGGACCAGCGAGCAGCCAAAAAGTCGAGACGAGAGAAGATGTAACAAACGCTAAATCAGAGGAAGAGAGGAGAGGACGACTGAATAAAGAGTACTGTGTAAGAAGCATAACGAGGACCCACGAGTGGAAGTGAACTGTGAACCCAAGTAGAAGTATCTTGTCCCCACCATATATTGATAGACCTGCACGTGCACAGCACCATCTTTGTAGAGTAGATAGTGTACATACATGTGATATAATGCACGATGAGTGCATCGCAATCGTGAGGGCGCGAAGCCATAAGGGTTCGTACACTCGAGAACTCTACAGTGATATCGATGGTGTGTACGGATGGAGGTGATGTCTACGGCTTTGCAGTGTCCTGAGGCTCGGTTGCTGGAGCTATAGCCTTAGGAGCCCTCTTCCTCCTTGCCTCGGTGACGGCTTTGAGTATCTCGGCGTTCTTTTCTAGGATGCCTTTATAGACAGACTTTTGCAAGGGCGTCAATGATATAGGAACGATGATCTCGATCTGAAGCAAGTCAGCCTTCCACAGCTCGGAGACAGGGGTCACCTGTGAAGCTGACTTACTTTGAGCGGTAGTTTAAGCACATCCGCTTTGATCCTTCGAAGGATGTACGGCTTGATCATCTCGTGTAGTTCCTGGATGAGACCTTCGTTGAGATCGGCAAACCTCGCCTCGAGATCCGCCAAGTCCCTGGGAAACGAGTCGTCAGTATTCGTACGGCTACGGGTGCGGCACACAAAAAATACGCACCTGAAAGTCTCTTTGTCCAGGAAGTTCAGCAGGTTGAACAGCTCCCTCAGATTATTGTTCAGCGGAGTTCCAGTGAGCAGGATCCGATGAACCGTGTTGAGCGTTTTCAGCCGGTTGAAGATGAGGTTACTGTCTGATTTGACTGTCCCCAATGTCAACACTATACTGCTTGAGAAGCCCAGTCCGGTAACTCACGTCTTTGACCTTCGTCGACGCAGAGCATCTCCCAACGAGGGATGTCAGAGAAGACACGGAACTCGTTGCCAGTTATCATGTCGTATGTCGTCAACACGATGTGGCTGTACGAACGTCCGTCAGACATTCGCTGGAACTGAAAGGGTGGTATACAATGCTACTCACGCTTTCAGTCCTACTGCTTTGCCTTGCTGACTCTTGTGGTATAGCTCGTACTGGGAGATCACCTTTCGAGCTACCAACAACATCAGTATCCCAGTATCCTGAAGGGACCACATCGTATTTCCACTCACATGCCGCTTCGCCGTAGTAAGGAACCTGGATTACCTATTAGCTCTAAGACGGGTCTGAAAGGCAACACTATACTGACGACACGAAGATGGGGAACCCATTTTTCAAACTCTCGGACCCAGTTGGTGATCGTCCTAGATACCGTCAGCGTCAGCACTAGCTAGCGGCATATGAAATGCACTTACGAATTCGGCACGACCACCAGACAAGGGTAAATCTTGAATTCATCAGAGCCTAGATACCCCAGCAACGAGGCGATTTGGACGCTGATTGAGCGTCAGCTTCATATTCCAGAACGAGGTCAAGGAGGCTTACGTCTTTCCCAGACCCATATCATCTGCCAAGATACACGACTCTCGTCTGAAGTACTTGTAGAGCAGCCATTGGAAGCCCTCCATCTAAGTTCCGAGGTCAGCTCTCCATTTGCACACGACGGACCGCTGTTGCGTTTACCTGGAATGGCATGAGGGTCTGAGAAAGCCGTACTGTCAGCTCCTATAATCAGTCCGACAGAACCAGACTCACTCCGCCGACCAGACACGCTGGCTGCTCTGTAGGTGGCTCTCGCACTCGTGCAGCCTCGGCCTCTCGCGCCTGTCGTTGCTTTGGGGTGAGGACCGGAATGACCACCTGTCTTGCCTTGAGATATCGTTCCAGTGCGTGCTTGAAGGCAGGGTACAAGGGAGAGTCGACCGGTGGCGGAGTATCCCAACATGCTAGTAACGGCGTCAGCGGGATAGATGAGTGTCTCAAGACTTTGTTTGTGACCTACATTGGTCGTACTGGAGATCGTCCCATTTGACCTTGACCAAACCATCAGCTGCTAGCTCTGTGGGCTTCATAACTTGACTTACTAGGCACCACGTCACCAGCGGAGCGACCATGTCGATGTCCCGCTCAGTCAGTGTCTTCCCAGTACTCTCCTCCCACACGTCGATGTCCATCCTGTCCGTACTGGGAGGTTCCATGCCATCAGGCCTGTGGGGAGCAACAACCTGAACGTCCTCGTCGTCGTTAGAAGGAGATGGCGACGCTGATACAGACAGTACTCTACCACCACGCTTCAGAGCCTGGTGTTTGGGCTTAGGTTTCGCCTTGGGCTTTGGCGGGACCAGCATGACATCCAAGACCCGGTCGACGGTCTGATATCGTCATCAGTACGATTCCTCTATCTCGTGGACACCCGCTCACCCTCCACGCGTTTGGGATACTGGCCTCGGCATTGACGTCCGGTGCTGGACCATGACCCTGCCATTGATCAGGCTGGTTGTGGTGTCCCTTGCTTCTGCTCCCATTGACGCGGTCATCTTCCGCCATGACTTTCGCAATGGTCGGTTCGGCGATATCGTCTCCGGCCGCTGCTAAAGTCTGATCCGTGATCAGGTTCAGAGCGGGCCCCTTCTCGAGGAATGAGCGCAGCTTCTGTCGGGCGATCTCCTTCAACCACCAATGAGGAACCCATGTGGCCTGTCGACCAACAGATCAGTCAGGAATAAAGAACTTCAGGCCTGTACTGACGTGTCGGAAGCCCCTGAGAGTCCACTTGACGAGGTATTCCCGCTGTAATGCCTCTTTGTAATCTGGCTTGTGATCGAGCTCCTCTGGGATGCTTTGGGCATCGGGAGGGAGTGGTCGCCAAGCACATATCTAGCTTCTGTCAGCTGTAGCACGACGACAATTCACTGAACTTACGATGTCCACGGTCCACGGCCACTCGCGGCACTTATGACAATGCCAAGCATCAACTTTCTTCTGAGCCCGCTGATAGTGCTCCGCTCTCTCTGCCAGGCTCTCGGGACCATCTCCTTCCACTGGCTTCACTACAAGGGAAGTGAGCACGTACTCAAGCTGGACCCTTTATGCTACTCACTATGTTCGTAGTGGCATGACGAGTGGCATCGGTGGCACCTGAAGAGCAGTGCTACCTCTGCTCGAGGCTTCTGATCGTCGAGCGGATCGTTTTCCTCCTGCATCTTGATGTCGCCGTCTTTGTCTTTGACACCTGCCGGGGCTGTCGCTGCATCGACGACCTTCTCTTCGTGGCATTCGAAGCACTTGGGGTCCGCTGTGCATCTAGTGCAGACAAAAGTCGCCTGTTCGTCGATGCCCAGAGATCTTCTTGGCTTCTCCCCAGCATCAGGGGGTCCCTCCTTAACCAGAAGGTCACTGAGCACCTGTTTTTGCTGACCGGCCCCAAGGCAATTCTGATCCCAGAGCATATCAGCTTCTGAAGCCGTCTGAAAGACTTGTTTGGACCTACCCAGTGCGACGATATGACACATTTCTCGCACTAGGATACGGGCCGTTAGCTTTCGTGGTTTGCGAAGGAAAGGCTCGACACGCACCTCGAGCCAGCCCAACAGAAGATGTGCCTGCTCTCCATCCGAGATCTCGTCGTCGTCCTGCTTCTTTCGCTTGCCAGATTTCAGCTTCCTCTTGGTTGCTTTCTCGAGCATGACATCGGCTCTCTCCCTCGAGCATTTCTCGCAGAACTGAGAGAGGGCAGTCAGCACAGCTAGATTTCGGGCACCTATCTTCGACTCACGGGTCTATGTTGCTGTAGAGCCTTGGATATGACTTCAGGCTCAACGACCAAGCGATCCTCTTCACTGTCTACCTCACTCTCCCCCAGTCGATACTCTTCTATCTCATCCTCGCCCTCGGGTTCGCTGGATCCAGCCTGCTCCTGGATGCCATCGGGTTCAGAGCCATCGGAGTCTTCAGCCTGCTTTCGCATGCTCCTTCTAGGTGACCGAGTCGGTTTGATCGACCTGTGATGGCTGTAGGAAGATGCGATAGAGTCGCCTCTACTCTGTCGTGGACGATTCTGGCAGGATAGAGAGTCAGCGCGTATCACCAACTGTCTCTTCGTTCTGAAGTATACTGATGAACCTCCTTTGTAGGATCTTTGAGATCGTCCACGACAAAGGAGAGCTATACCGGCAGCCAGTGAGGCCGGGGAGGGAAGCAGTGATATTGGCAGAAGGAGTGGCACTCACCCTCTCCCTCAAAGCCCATTCCTTAGGCTTAGGCTTGGCTTCACGCTGGCCAGCTTTTCCACGTCCTCTTGAGTTGACCCTGGTTCGCTTGGATCTTCGCATGGCAAGCTCATCTTCGCTCTCCGACTCTACATCTCCTTCTTGATCTCCCTCTGATTCTTCCAGGCCATACTCGCCATCTGAGCTTGGTTTCACTTTTCTAGCTGCACTCCACCGCGACGGGACGTTGACAGCTCGACGAGAAGGCGGTTCTCTCTTTGGTTTGGCCATCACCGTGAGAGGGGTGAAGGAGGAAGTACTGCTTGACGGATCACCTCTTGCGCTGCTTTCCTGCAGCGTTTTGTCTCGAGATTTATGTGTAGATCGCTTCGAAGGGTTATCGTGTTTGTAGGTCCGAAGTGTCGAGAGCGACATGAAGGGGATCTCCACAACCACGTCTTGCGGTGCAGCTGATCGCATAATGGGTGGAAATCGCAAGGGAGATGATGTCGTAGATTCGGATGGAGTGGGTGGGACTTGCCTCGCCTTTTCTTTTCCTTTACCCTTGCGGTCCGTGCGCGGAACCACCATCACTGATTCCCCGTCCGAGCTCGCCTGTCCATATCGCCCATCCAATCCACCTATCACTTCGAAATCTGACGCTTCATCTCTCTCAGAGCTGAGGGCGAGCGGATCGGTCGATACTGTCGGAGCTTTGTCTGGACTGAAAGATGAGCTGGAGCGGGGATAGAAGAGGGGTGTCTCTGCTCGAGGTCTTCTCGTAGAACTCGTACGTGGTCGAGTGCTGGTCTGGTGCAGTGACCGTGCTGTGGACGCTGGGCGAGAGGATGTCCCGATTCCCTGGTCCATCTCTGACAGTCCTCTGAAGTCTTGTCCCACGTGCTCGTCATCAGAGCTCTCGATCCGTATAACGCGCTGATGAACATGTCGCCCAGACATCATGCCAATCCTTGACTCGCGAACCATTTGGTTTGATCAGTCGTGAGACCGAGTTGTGTCGGACAGGTGGTTCAATCTTGAAATGCTAGCTCGACCGCCAAATGTTGCCCTGCGTAGCTTGGGCACTACAGCTCCCTACCATAGTGCTGATCTGTTCGTGCTGGTCGACTGATTCTTGCGCTGAGCCAGCAACATTTGGCATCTTCAGTCTTTGGCCAGGCCTGACTTGATCTTACCCCGCGTTTACCCCGTGTTTCATCGCGTCGGTGGTGGCAAACTGAGTGGCAAGGGTGGCGACGACAAGCCTCCGGCCAACGCCTACTGCCAACATCATGACCTCGGATCGGGGTTACTCGTGCATGGATGTTGTCTATGCTGGACATGACTCGTATCTATGTATACAGTATTGCTATGATACACTCGTGCGATGCGGAGACGAGTACGTGAGATGCGTGATGGGTCATGAGTGGTCGTGAATCTCGTAATCATCATCGTCGAATGCTGCCACTTACTTGGGCCACTATAACCTCCGACGTCAGCGTCGACCGACAACTCGATTTGTTCATAATCTTACTCACGTATGAATAACAGTCGAAAAGCTTTTTCATGGTGGCTGCCGGCCGGCCTTTGGATTGAGGAGACGCCGCTCGCTCTTCCTCCTCTGCTTGACGGATACTCGCCTTGAGTGCCTTTCTCCCTCGAGCGACGCCGCCAGCGCGATTGATGGCACACTGGCTGATCGTGTAGCCACATGCAGCTCGACAGAATGGACAAGGGTGCTGCAGGTTACCGCTATATGATCCCGAGGGGTCCACTATCTTCGCTGCCTCGAGGTGGTCGCAAAGGCTTTTCCACGCAGGACCGCTGCGTTCCTCAGGTCCGCGGCTCGAGAGCGAGCTGAGGTGTAATCAGTATTCAGGTCGGACCCTGACCACTCCTGATTCCTATTCACCTCTCAATGGTAACGGGACCCAGCTTGACAATGGGACAATCTCGCAAAGGCTCTTGATTGCCTTGGCAGAATGTGCAAGGCCCTGAAAGATCCGGTCCCGCGCTTCTTGCTCGTTTGGACGGACGAACTTCTCCGGTAGGCTCGTCGTCATCTTCGACGACAATTGCTGCTTCTCTTGATCCTGGTAGCGATGTGGTTCCCATCGTTCCTTTTGGTGGTGTCTGCTTAACGGGAGCTACGTGTGGGCTACTTGTACTTGTTCCCATGCGCACCTCCTCCGGTCTCCGAATCTCGTCCAGGTGAGCCTATTGGGTGGTGGATGTCAGTGGGCTCTCTGGTAGCTATATGAGATACTGACCTCTATGCCAGGAAGCGCCATATTCGTTGACTCCGGGGTACGCGATGCCGCTGACGCTTCCTTGCTTGGCTGTCGCCTGCAGTCCGACTCAGTGTGACCAGGCTGTGCGCATTGCGAAGAGATGATTTTCACGCCGTGTCCTGGCGCTGCAGTTTCAGGTATGGCTACTGCTGGCACCGGTGTCGATCTCGAGGGTCCAGGAAGCGGATCAGAGGGCTTGATTGGACCAATCGATGTCTCCTGGTACGGTTGCGGGAGGCTGGCCTCGGCATTCCTGTTGTTGAGCGTTCGGTGGGCTTGCAATGGCCGGCGCTTGAACTGTTCGGGAATTGGGGGGATCGGGTAATCGTCACTATCCGGCATGATTGACCTGCCGGACAAAAGGACCGGTAGGACTGCGTTGACTTGGGCCGGTGAAGTGAAGTATGTGCCACCTGATGGATTCGTCTTCATCAAGTAGCTATCCGTCTTTTCCGCTAATTCGAGGTACACTGACTTCCGTTGGTCGCCGTCGATTTCGGGTACGCCCATGAGGCCCCATTTCATTACACTCTTTTGATCGCCCGTCTCCAGGAGGACGTGGTACAGCCAGTAACAGATGTCGATAGCTTGAGCAATCTGGGCACCTGCGACAATGAGATTGCCCCTGCTTGCCGTAGTGCCGTTGACAGATCTGGGGGGTGCCGCTGGAGCAGTGATCGGCTGGGTCTTCTCTGGCGACTGTGGTCGGGCGGGCTCTGGCATTGGAGGAAGGCGGGGTTGCTGTGGAGCAGGCACTGCATTGGCGATTGCTCCGTTTTGCAGCATGCTCTCGTAGGCACGCTGACTTCGTTCCGCCTTTTTCTGCTTCTTGGCCTGTAGTCTCGCACTGCGCTCTTCTGGTGTCTCTTCTGGCTTCTGGGCGATGGTTGAAGGATCGGCCGTTGCATTATTACCTTCGGCGGCGTCTTTCATCACCATCTCTTGGGCTCTGGCGATGGCCAATTTCTGTTCCGGTGTCAACGCAGACAGTAGTGAATTCGTCGATAAGAGTGGATTCGCTAAAGGCTTCTTCGAAACCACCGGTTCACCGCTCAGAGGATCCAGCTCGCGAATGCCACCATCGCTATCCGACTCAGACTCGGACTCCGATTCCCTGACCTGGAAGTCGGCGTCTGACGAGTCTATGGCATCCGACTTGCGCTTCTTCTTCCCCTTCTTATTGGCCTTATGGGGGGAGCCATCGGAGAGTGACGCGTCGAGACCGTACTTGACTTTCGAGGCTGCTAGTCTTCTTCTTCCTACCAGAGCCTCGGCATCTCGGGCTGCTTGAGCTTTTTTGGCGTTCTCCATAATCACCTTCCACGCATTATCCATCTCTTCCGCGTTGACAGCCTCGTTCTCGTCTACCTCTTGCAACCGACTTTGATCGTGTTCCCAGATCTTGGCGAAACCAAAAGACATTGTTTCCTTTGCTTTGGCCGCTCCGGCCTCCTCACCTTCTTCAGGCTCAGTGACCCCATCCACCTTCGCCTTGTCTCTTTTCTCCATCGCTATAGCCTCCACTTCAGCATCTTGCTGAACCCTCTCGATCAGGTTTTCGACATCCTGAGCGGTGTATCGTATATCGGAGGCCGCGATCCCATCCTCATTTGACTCGTATAGGGCTGCTGCTCCATGTAACAGCATGCTGTCGATTTCTCCTTCCTCGCTGTCTTTGCCCATCTGTTGGACTACCAGGTGATCGAGCACCATTTTCTTCTTGCCATTCAGTATGATTTGCTCTGCGCAAGAAGCGTCAGCTTGCTGTGACAGCGCGCATAATCTTATGTGGAAGCTGACTCACCTTCCACGCTGTTCTTCATCATAAGCTTGAACACCATGACTCGCTTCTTCTGGCCGTATCGGTGACTTCTCGCGATTGCCTGGATTGGTGGATGAGCGGATGAGACATGACTGGTCAGGTGTCTGGCATACTTACCTGCAGGTCCATGTGGGGATTGAAGTCAGGATCGTATACGATCACTATATATTCGATCAGCCTGTCAACCTCGATTGGTCAGACTAATAGTCACACTACACACCTATATCGGCAGTAGCTAGGTTGATACCGACTCCTCCTGCTCTCGTTGTCAGGAGAAAGATGAAAAACTCGGAGTCGGGGGCATTGAATGCGTCCATGGACTTTTGTCTCTCTGCTTGTGGTACGTCGCCATCTAGCCTGAGAAACTTGTACCCTTCTCCATACATGAAGTCCTCGACTAAGAAGCAGATAAGTCAGTCAGTCTTTTTTAGCTCTCGTCTGGGCTTGCCCATTGCCCATTGGCGTCATACCAGCACAGTCACTCACTTCGGTCAAGAGCTATTTTGAACTAAGTCTTCGTCAGTATGCTATCCCGAAGTTGTGTAGCGTGTATTGGCCTACTTGGGAGAAGAGCAGAACTCTGTGACCCCTCTCTTTCAACTTTGGCAGCAGGAGCTTGAGGAAGGCCAACTTCCCAGATCCCTCTACGAGCTGCTTCTGTTGCTGGTCCTGAGGCAGATCCTCATTCTCGAGCTCCGGAGCTGATAGGTACGGATGTTGGCAGACCTTTCTCAGCTACGTTCGCCACTGTCAGCGAGTGCTTGACCCATGACATCAGAGGTGCAGCCGGAGGCCCTTCGAAGAAGGCCCACTCACCTCCATGAGGATATTCTTCATTGTCTTGACGGGCGCCATGGTGTATGCCTGTGATTGCTGTCCCGGATGCGCTGGTAGAGACTATGCAGTACCTGGACTAGGTACGAATACCCAGGCTGGTCGGTACCGCCTCTTCAGGCTATCGACGAAGAAGCTGAAGAGGAGACCGAAGAGAGATTGATGTTGCCGGAAATCAAAAGTCAATCTCGCGACGCGACCGATTTGTTGTTGCCAAACGATCGTTCTGTGGGCACCGACCAGACTACGACTTCAATTCGGGTTTGCCTGGTTTTGCTAAGTAAGGCTGCTTGGCGATAAGAGGGGAAGAGGAAGTGAGAAGATTGGGGGAAGAGATAAATATATGGCCGTGGACAGCCTACACCCTTCCTCTGTCCGTCCTCCCTAACGACCATATCTCGCGGGTGAGCCTCACAAAGGATTCAGCTTGCTTCGGTGTGACGAGCCTGGACAGCGGATGGCGATCTCGAGAGCATTCATCTTGACAAAGGAGTGCCGGGAGTCAGTTAGGCGTGTATCGTCATACCACCCATCCAACTTGTGGCATGATCAACGATGCTCCCTGATCGACATTCACTCTATTCACAACTGCATAGCTGATCCGGATTAATCACCTTCCGCCCTGGATCCAGTCTCCACCTCCTTGACTTGACTCGGTATACTGATCGGTCTATCTTAGATCGTGGTCTCCTTCAACTTCTTTCTCAGCTCGGCCAGCTCCGTCTTCAAGCTCTTTGCCGTAGCCATCTCCTTCTCCACATCTCCCTCGGCATTACCTCTTTTGATCTGAGCGACAAGTCGGCCTTGACTCTCGATCTTTGTTTCCAACTCTCTCTCCTCAGGCGACTTCTTCGCATCGGCAGCGGCAGCAGCGGCTTTCTTGTCTTTGGCGGCCTGTGCCTGTCGCGCAGCATGGGCGGCCTTCTTGTCCGCGTCGATCTCCTTGACCTTGGGCACTTTACCGCCTTCTGGGTGGCCTCCTGGTCCGGAGGGGTCGACTTGCTCTGCCACCACTGAGTCGCCACCAAACTGCTTCTGCCACTTCTTCTCCTGCTCTCCGTTGACGTTCTCGATCTTCTTGAACAGGTACTCTGCTTTGCCAAGCTGATGACCAGGTAGAATATCGATGCTGAACACCGTGGGCAAACTTCGCGCAGGCGCGTTCAGTTGGCGCAGAATACCGGTAGCAGTCGAAGGCATGAACGGGTGAATTGCCGCGGAAAGCAGGTAGATCAAATTGACAGCGTTGAGGATGACTTGAGCACATCGCTCTGGACGGTTCGCTAATAGCGAGTTGTCGAGGCCGGCTTCTTGCAGATATTGGTTACCTCTGGATGAGATGGACATAGCTGCAGCGAGACCAGCTCGAAGTTTCGTGTCCTCCATCAAGTCTCTGTACTCCAAAAGCCGAGCATTGACGTCTTTGACAAAGTTGGCGTCGACCTCGGATTCCGGTGTCGATGAGGAGTGCAACTTGGACGGCTCTCCACCTTCGAAGCCTTCGGGCCCGGGTACGATCGAGTCGTACTTTGCGTTTGCGAATTTGATGGCCTAAGCGTGTTGTCAGCAATCTCTCTCTCCCCTTGCACGACCGACTTACTCTGTTCACGAAGTTGCCCAAGTTGGCCAGCAGCTCGTTGTTGTTGGCGGAGATGAAGTTGGCCCAGAGGAAAGCGGAATCACTAGACTCGGGTCTTTGGGAGATCAGGTAGTATCGCCAGACCGAAGGAGGCTGGCCGGTCTCCTGGGCATTGTTGCCGAACACGCTGAGAAATCGTGAGCTCTTGTCTGCATCGAGAGCGCAGGGTTTACTGACCCGACATTTCTACTCTTACTGAACTTGGTGTCCTCGTAATTGAGATACTCTATGTTCGCTTAGCTCCAGGTAGCCCCTCTCAGGCTATACACTCACGGGTGCTGGAGATGTTGTGAAGCATGGTCCAGGGTCTGCCATCACCTAGAAGCATGGAAGGGAACAATACAGTGTGGAAGTAGACGTCTTGAGAGAGGTCAGGCGGTTCTCGCGATGCATGTTGATACTCACTGTCTTTACCCATGAACTGGTAAAGGTCCACGTTGTCCGGGTTCATCCACCACTTCTTCCACTGGTCGGTGTACGTGGCAGTGATCGAAGGATACCCGACAGGAGCATCGAACTGGTCATCGATCAGCTCAGTCTACGCATATGCTGTTTGCTTTCACGGACTCACCCAGACGTCTAGTCATAAGTTTCCATCAGCGTCTATCCTTTCTCACGTTCTGATACAGGACTCACAGATGACCTTTCCTTCGAGAGCATCATCTTCCTCCTTCTTGCCGACCTTCGGCACTTCGACTCCCCACTTGAGATCCCTAGTCACGGCACTCGGCCTCAATCCCTCTCCCAGCATTCTCGGCTCGATGATCTCTCCTTTCTCCGTGATGACAGCGTTCGATCCCCATTTTCCCTTGACTCGCGCTTTCTGCATCCACTCTTCCAGTCTTGGCTGCAATTTGTCCAGTCTCACACAAGCGTGGGTCGAAGGTCGAACGGAGATTTTGTGGGTCTTGTTCCGTTTGCATCTAGGGTGCAACAATTCCGTAGGCGAGGAGAATGTCAAAGAGCACTTGTCACATTGGTCTCCACGAGCGTCCTAGAGTCGGTGTCAGATATTATGACACATATTTGGGTGCACTCACGTCGTAGCCACACTGAGGGCAGACTCCCTCAACGAAACGGTCTGCCAGGAAGAGCTTGTCATCCTCGCAGTACGTCTGGTCGGCCGTCTCGAGCTGGAACAGGTCATTGTCATGCAGGTTGCGGTAGACCTCCTGAGTGATCCTGTTGTGCCCGGTCAGTCAACGTCCCCTTCCTGCCAGTACTGACTCACTCGGTGTGCTCCGGAGTCGACGTTCGTCCCCACTTGTCGAAGCCCAGCTCGAACCATCTAAGCCGATTCAGTAAGGGAAGAGGAGTGAGGAGACCAGCCATAACTCACTCGTAGATGGCAGTATGTAGTTTGTGAAACTTTGTCGTCAACTCCATCGGCGTGACACCTTCTTCCAAAGCCTGTTGTTGTGTCAGCCCAGCTGCTATGCGGGACCAGCTTTTCAACTGACCTTAGTCTCTGTGGCAGTTCCATACTCGTCAGTACCGCAGATCTAGGGGGTGGTCAGCTTCCGCAAAGCTTCGACAAAGGAGTCCGAGCTCGAAGTGGGCTCGTTGCTTGATAAGCAGGAAAGTGTACTGACGTATAGAGTGGGCACGTTGAGCGTTCTGCAGTATCTCGCGAAGACGTCCGCCGATAGAGTCGAGCTGATAACGTCAATTTGAGTGCCCTATACATGTATCTGCTTTGGCTCACCCGATGATGTTACCGAGATGAGGAACGTTGTTCACGTCTACGACACATTAGTCTCTGCTCTCGTCCGCAAGTAGCTTGTCGACCCACATGGAAGGGCGGAAGTAACAAGGACGTTCCGCTGTCCGTCTTTGGGCAGGCTAAGCAGCTTGTATGAGCTCCTTCCTCCCCTTACCTCTGCCAGCCTTCGTCTACTCACACTGGTCCTTTGGACGGATCATGGATCTCCATGAGCAGCCCGTCGGCTTGCCGCAGACGTTGTCCTGACATCGTTGTAGGTGGTTATTTCGCGTTTGGACTGATGCTCCAGACGTTGAGCTCTCAAGATGTTGTCTCCGTCGTACTTGCTGTGATCTAGGCAGCTGTAGAAGGAGTGAGATGGACTGCCCAAAGCAACAAAGATGAAACATGACCGAGAGACTTCGACTCGCGTTTCGGAAAATCACACGTCAGGTTTACCCGAACGCTATCAGTCACGATCATGGCGAATCATGGCGTTGGCGAGAGCATGTTCGGCATTTCTCCTGGTCTACTGTGGACATGAAGATCCTGGGAGGTCTGGACAAGTCAGCATATGCTTCCTGATCGTTTCTGTCGCTCGAGTCTGCAAGTGACTGGAATCTCTGGGATCAAACGCTCAAGCCTTGAGGAACAGAGACAAACACCCGTGTCCCGTGTGAGATCGTGATCACCCAGCAAAGTACGAGAAGAGAGGTCACTGTCAAGCCTGTGCTGTTCTCACCACCGCTCATCGTAGTGTTGTGCTGATCCGTTGTCATTCGCGACGAACACATACCCATACCCCGTAGTCAGAGAGCTTGAAAGTTGGATCTGATCTGCCGCTCTGCCCGCTCATACTTCGGCGTGCAAGGTCCAGCGCTCAGCTGACATGAGGAGATCAAACTACTTCTCGCCATACAGCTGTAGCTGTACATAGAGCATGGTACCGCCCGGCGCCGACAGTAGAGTACAGTTGGGTCAGGCCAACAAGTGACTCCGTGCGGCGTGAGTGGCAAATCCGGGTAAGTGCTTTGAACTTTGAAGTAGAGAGCACGCAGCAATGAGCAGCGGGCTGGTTCAAGTCTCAAACCACGACACAGCGCATGATTCACCACCTACTGGGACGGCGTCCGGGCATCATAGTCCCACCAAGAGGAGTGACAGTAGCTACAAGTCATCGCGCTCACGGCTCACCACATTCGACCACCCGCTCATCCCTCCGCTGATAGCGAGACGCGCTTATACGCTCGTGTGGAGGTCGCAAATTTCTGTCCACCCTGTGGTCCATCTTGGGTCCATCGCACCGACTCTATACCGAGGGCGGCCATATCATCATGCATCATCGATTGTCTCCTGTTGGTCTCCTGTAACAGTCCAATTGAACAAAGCCCTGCCTCGCCTCGACAAGAGCTCAGCATCGTTTCTTGTGATCTGAACATCATGGCTACCGTGATAGTCCCTAGTTCGACCGAGCCCTCGAGCTCGAAAGACGTCATGAAGAAGGACAAGAAGGGCAAGAAGGACAAGAAAGAGAAGAAGGAGAAGAAGGAGAAGCACGTGGAGATGTCTGCTGAGACTTCCAACCTTGACACCGAGGCTGCTGAGACCAAAGAGGAGCGAACAGCGAGGAAGGAAGCTAAAAAGCTTGTAAGTGGACTCTCAAAACTACATGGGTCAAAGGCTGAGAAGACTCAGGCCAAAGCTGCACAGACGGGCAATACCTCCCTCACGACGACCAAGTCTGAGGTCGAGGTGGACAAGCTATTGAGTGAAACAGCACCAGACAAGCCGAAAGCCGACAAGAAGAAAAGGAAGCACGAGGATACCACAACAGAGGACGACCAAGCGGTTAAGGAGGGCGTGACATTAGGCGAAGAGAGCGAGAAGAAGAAGAGCAAAAATGAGAAGAAAGAGAAGAAAGCCAAGGGGCAAGTAGCCGAGCCCGAGACCGAAGCAGCATCGACGGCTCCGGTCGAGAGCCAGGATCTTAGCGTGCCACCCACGAAGAAACCGAAGAAGGAGAAGAAACCAAAGTTGGACCGAGAGAAGATTCAGGCGAAGGAGGATCACGTGGATCAAGCACTACGAGCCGCTGAGGCAACTCGAGAGACCGGCGAAGGCGAGGATAGCAATATGACTGGCGAGGACGGTCCGTCGAAGAAGAGGAAGAAGAACAACGACGGCGAACTAGACTCTGAGGATATCTATGCCGATGAAGCTCTTTCAGACGGAGCGAAGAAAGGTGGGTACTGCGCTTCATGCCGTCCTCTACTGGAGCTTTGGCTGATGGACGACACGTCAGCCATTGTGTATGCTTTGCAGTTTACCCTCTCCCAGAAGAAGGCCGAAGGGTCGAGTACACCTTGGAAGTTCAACAAGGCTAAGCAGAATTGGCTCATCCGGCACATTTGGATCGAAGAGGAGGTGGGTTGTGAGCCTGCAGCCATCACCTTCACTAGTACTAACCTGACGACTCTGCTTAGATACCGGAGAAATACGTCAACCTCGCGTTGAGCTACTTGAAAACGATACAAGGTCTTGGTCGAGCGGTACGTCTGGTACTGACATGTTCCCTCAGTGCTCCATAGCTGACTGTGCTTCAGAACATGATAGACCTCGCCAAGAAGAATCGAGATGCACCTCCACCCGAGCCCTTGCCCGCACCAGAGGCACCGGCCAAGGACATTGAAGACAAGGCAGATGCACCGGCCCCCGAGGCCAGCGCAGAAGAGACCGAACCCGCTAAGGGAGTCAGATTCAATGCGGAGCCAGAGGTCAAGGTCATCGAGGACACGGAAGCGAAGAAGAAGCACGAAGTCTCAAAAGACAGAGCGGAGCGGCTGCTCAAAGCAATGGGAGCTAGATGAGCTTGAGTCCACTCAGACATGCAACGAACGTAATGAATGCAGCTTGTCATTGAGATGCCCGGTACATTTTAGGTTACTGCATCTCGCGGCTCGGATTATGTATCAATGTGTATAGAGAAACCCTGCTGAATGACGACGGGCATGTTACATAGCAGCGAGGACACGACATATCTCGACAGGTCCGTCCAGTTTCTCCGTCTGTGTCTACTGAGTATCCAGCTTGCGGAAGGGCTGCGACAGAACCACGCCGGACAGGCGTGGAGCGTTATCGGAGCGATACGCTGAGAGGGCCATTGGAGGCTGTAGTGTGCGTGTATGCCCATTGAGGGGCATGTCAACGCCGATGCGAACGTGATGTATAGGTGATGAAGATGGTGATCGAGTCGAGGGTGAAGGATGGCGAGAAGCCGGAAAGCGATCCCATGATGGTGCGGTGGCTGGGGAGGCTGGGAACGAAAACGAAATGCTGCTTGACCCACATTTGGGCCATTGCGTGGAAGGTGAGAGACGCGCAGGTCCGGCGAAAGTGATGCTATCTGCGGATCATCGAGGGTATTGAAAAGTGATAAGGCTACCCAGTGACTGAGTCAAGGGAGGCATGGCGAGCCGAACCAAATTGTGAACCGGAGAGCCGAACCAGAAGGGTAAGGAATGGGCGGCGACTGAGATGACGAAGGGAGGTCGGAATAAAGAAGAGGGGCGGATTGATCGTTAATGAGTCGTTACAAGAGAGAACCAGAGTGGGGTGGGCCGGACACGGAATAATCGTGCTATGTCGAACTTTCGAATCGTGGTCTGATGATTTGTTGAAAACGACCGACTGGATTGCGAAGCGAAAGTCCACTCGGCTTGGCGAGCCGAACCACTGAGTTGTAACGTTCTCTATCCTCCCCTTACGGTGATGTTTGTGCGATGGCAAGAACAACTCCGTAGTGCGCGAATCATCTACCATCCCTCCTGTCGCCTGGTCGAGCTCCTGAGCTGTCTCTGGTTCTCGCCCAACTGCGCGGGGCCCTGGTCCTCACGGACGTGGTGCTTGCCGACAGCCACCGGGGGTCTACCCATGGCATCCTCAGAGGTGGACACCTGCTGCTTGTTGGGCTGGACAGACCAGTCGAACACGTAGTCGTACTGGAATCCCTCTCGGACGAACAAGTCTCGGAACAGCTTTCGCAGGTACGAGTAATCGGGCTTGTCGTCGAATCGGAGCGATCGGCAGTAGTTGAGGTAGATGGCGAACTCGTTGGGGAAACCTCGGCAGAGAGTCTCGGTTGGCGTCGTCATCTCTGTATTGGTGTCAGCGGGGGAACAGGGGGTGCAGGCTTGCAAAGTGACTCACTCTTCTCCATGATTCGGTCGTACTTCTGCTTCTTGGTAGCAGCCTTCAATCCTTGCCACGGGAGCTGGCCTCGGAGGAAGTACTAAGATGCTGTCAGCGGGAGGCACAAAGCTTATTGCTGGGCAGAACCTACCATGAGCACGTAGCCCAGAGACTCGAGATCATCCCGTCGACTCTGCTCGACACCCAAGTGGGTGTTGATCGAGGTGTATCGGGCAGTACCGGTCAAGTTCTTGTTCTCTCTGTAGGGGATGTGCAAGTGGGTCTTGGGGTCCCTGTACTTCTTGGCCAAACCGAAGTCGATGATGTTGACCTGGTTTCCTCGCTTGCCAATACCCATCAAGAAGTTGTCTGGCTTGATGTCTCGGTGGATGAAGTTTCGAGAGTGAACGTACTCGACTCGCGAGATGAGCTGATCAGCGAGGAGTAGGACAGTCTTGAGACTGAATTTGCGGTTGCAGAAGTTGAATAGATCCTCGAGAGAGGGTCCCCTAGTTGGAGTCAGCATCTTCAAGGCCAGAAGGAACAGGTACTCACAGAAGGTCCATTACCATTGCGTTGTAGTCGCATTCGGTTCCGTACCATCGGACGAATGGCACACCGACACCTCCGGCTAGTGATTTGTAGACTTTGGCTTCATACTCGAGTTGTGGGTGCTTGGCCTTGACAGACTCGAGCTTGATACCGACCTCCTCACCGGAGACGATGTTCAGACCGAGGTAGATATCTCCGAAAGAACCACTTCCGATCTTCTTGCCAATCCTGTACTTTCCCGCGACTCTCAGATCCATGGAGGTCATCCTGCCGGTGGGAGGTTGGTTGAAGGTCATGTCGAATAGGGGTTTGTCGTAAACGAAAAGGGGTTTACGACGTGATTGCGCGGTTTTGTTTCGATGAGCGGGTATTGCGACGAGAGATCGACGGGTTTTATGGCGAATGTGCAGATGCCGGAGAGGGACAGAGAGAGAAAGATGACGGTCGTAGCGACAATCAGTCGGTGCGCGGTTGATAAGTAGCGTAGGCGACACAAAGGAGAGTCGCAACCGAGCAGGTTTTGGGGCGAGGATAGGGTGGTTGGGGAAGATGCCAGAAAGTCGTTCAAATCGTTTCAAGGGGCATGAGGCGAAGTGAGAGGTGCATGAAAGAGGAATTGGAAACACGAGGTCAGCGTGAGTTCAAACGGTAGGGTTACGTAGCAGGGGTAGACGGCCACGCTGGGTCCAAGAGCTTGCAACGAAACACGTTGACTGCAGGATCTCGAGACACGCAACGCGGCTTGCTGATGGGTATGCACGACTCACGTGAATAGATGTTGATAATTGACAGGCTATGCCAATCTTCTGCGTGTTGCTAATATCCACGATCCTTATCCGCGAGGGACTGTCCGGGATGAAGGAGGAGGAGCCTTTTGTCTCACACGGGATGGTGTTATCCGGTGAACGAGGCTGCGAATGTGAGTCGATTTCCAAGACAATATCCAGCGAGCCGATGTCGAAGCGAATATGATTGAGTCGAGAACAAAGACATTGTGGAGGATGATGTGGCGCGAAGGGTGAAAGGAAAAGATGTTGAAAGGCGAGTGTTGGAGGATTGACGTTGACGAGCAAGGAGATGAAAGGAAAGCATGTGTCAGCGTTTGTAGGATGGTAGAATGGGACGATTCTTAGGCCGCGCGTCTGATCAATCTCCTTTGATCACGGGCGAGAGATGAGTCTACGCGGGGTAGATCGTGACTGAGACTCACCTTGGTAGGATACGGTCCTTGTAATCAGACTTGATAGCGGTGTTGGACGGATGATTGAATGGAGATAGTCGCGTTGGATGTCAAGATCGGCCGGCCAAGTCAACGGGGCGAGGCATGGGGTGGACGGCGACCAGGATTTTCCGGCGTTATCTCCTGTACCTGAGACGAGGTGCCCCTTACTGATGAGATAACGCCGAGAGTGTGGCACTAGATGTAACGGGATCCAGCAACGCGCGTCTAGCCGACTGAGCGTTGAGCATCATTGCATGACCAGCAGCCATAGAGTGGTGAGCAACTCAATCATATTGCACACATCGATTGAACCGCTTACAATCACGACAATATGGTGAGTCAGCATGAAAAACGGGATGGACTTGCATCTCTGCAGTCATCTCTGGACACCCGATGTGGCCTGCTGCAACCAACACTGACCGTCTTGCCAGTCTTACCGCCTAGTTCCACCCACAGCGTCGACGTCGCAGGACCAGCATGTGATCTCCACACAGGTTAGCTGGAGCAGGTGCAACAACGTCTACAAATCCCAAGCTAATGCTCAACTAGGCTACCGCGCACCCTCAGACCGGTACACATGATGCCTTCAGATATGGTTTGAAGTCGGCTGCTCAGGGAGTTGCGGTGGAGAACCTCAGTCCTCTTCAGGCTAGATTAGAGAAGGTCAGTTCAATTGACATCGTCTTCATATCCGGGTCACAGGAGTTCTGGCTGACTCACGTCGTAGTGGGCGACAACTCAGAACGACATGAAGCAGACGATGGAGAGGAACACCTTCGGGTTGGCCTTACCGTTGAGACAGGCAATGGAGATGAAGATCGTCAGCGAGGTAAGTGACAAGGCTACAGAGTGTGTGCGACCTCCCCGTGCTGAGCCTGTTTATTATAGTCCCTACATCACCCCCTAATGGAGGCTTCATCCCCGTCGTCACTGCCACTCGGCGGTTCGTCCAACCTTGCCCGAGAGATCCTCAGCGGAACGGACGAGTTGTTGGACGCCTGCGACTTCATGGGTGGTGCTAGAGATCTCGGAGAGGTCCTTGACGTCAGTGCTATCATGGAGCGAAGTAGAGGAATATAGATGGAAGACCGCCACCAGGATGGTAGCACCTCGAGAAGCAACTGTATATGCATTGTAACATGTATCATATCATCCACACAGGCATCCGCGGTCGAACAGCGCATTTGGAAAACTACCAGAGCTTCTTGAGGCCAATGAGCAGTATCGAGACCAGCTATGCGATGGTCTGATAACCATTCCTGCCGGGAGCCGGTCCTGGTGGTGGACCACCCTGGCCTTGTTGCTGTTGTCCTTCCTCCTCATCACCGCCTAGTCTGAACCCACCGCCAGATGGGAAAGAACCAGGTGGAGCAGCAGTGCTTCCCGTCGTCTGACCCGCACCAGCATTGCCGAAGGGTCCGGGCATCGTCCAATCTGCAAAGTAACACGTTCCTCATCAGCATGTACTTCTGCCTTGTCTCATAGAGCCCGCCAACTCACTCTGAGCACCAGATTGTAGACCTTGGAAGGTTGGATATCCGAATCGCAAGTCTCCTCCCCTCTCTCTCAGCTGGGCCAAACAAGTCAAGAACACCGGGATCTTGAGCAGTAGGACGAGAAAGGCGAATATGGATGAGATGGAGAAGAATGACCACGAGGGGAGACGCAGTAGGTCAAAGATGCCAGAGAATACTACTAGCGAGAGGAACTGGGCGAATGAGTCAGTAGTCGTTAAGTCTCATTGAAAGTGTATCGCATAGCATGTTAGCTCACCTGCTTGAAAGGGACTGTACTGGAGTGCATCTCGTGCGCAATGATGCCGAAGAGCTGGAGAGAGTCAGTCACCGCTCTTTACCCGAGAATGAGACCTGACGCTGCATGCTGGTCAACCCATCGACTCACAAACAGCGGGAAGTTGTAGATGCCTTTCTGTGCGGACATAGTGACCATTGACAACGACGAGCCTAGCAACAAGAGTTGACTGGCATCTTGAGAAGCGAGACGATCCTGGAACGACATTTTGGCGGAGCAGAGGGTCTTGAATGGCAACGACGCGATGTGAAGACGCAAACGGTCAGGTCGAACCGGTAAGATAAATTCGTATGGACAGTGAAGCGAGTAAAAGGTGTCCAGGAATCAACCTAGCCTGCTGAGCCTGTGATCACCGAGCGCGGCGTCGAGCGTGGAAGTAGCTAGCTAGGTTGAAGCGGCCCGACGCGGATCGCGCTTACCAGCTGATAAGCCTTATCAGCGATCGAGCCAGGCACGGACCGGCTGGTCGGGAGATGGAAAGAGGACTGGAAGGTCAGTCTCCTTTGTTATTGCTCTGTTCCCGACGCATAACATCACGATATAACCCACAACGCGTCGGGCGGACAGCTTGTGATACGGTACGACTTCGAGAATAGGAAGATGACCATTTGGACGGCAGTCACATTTGGAGTTGCGGCGATATCGGCAGCAGCGACCGTTGCGGATCAAGGCCAGCTCTTCAATGGGATCGCATTGCCACTCCCGACGAGGGAGCTGGAGTGGAAGGACGTGAATATCTTGAGTCTATCAGACACGCATGGTGGGACTATACGACCCTGTAGCATGGCAATACACTCGCTGATCCGTGTATAGGTTGGCTCTTGGGACATCAGCATGTGCGTAGCTTGGTCTCGCTCGCGAGCCTTATACTGACGTTACTATTCACATAGGCAACTTGGCCAGAGCCAGTATGTCCTCGTACTACTTATGATCCGAGCAGAGGATACGTACTGACACGGTACAGAACTACTCTGGTGATTATGGCAACTTTGCTAGCTTCGTCACGCATATGAGAGCCATAGCGGACGCGAAGGGTGTAGACCTGCTGCTAGTGTGAGCTGGAGATTTATCTTGTTAGGCTCTGAACTGACGTATCCGATTCAATAGCGATGCGGGAGACCACCACGATGGCTCTGGTCTCGTCTCATCCTCGGCTGAAAGCGCTTCGAAGGCAGATGAGATCTTCAGCATTTTGCCATACGACATCATCGCGATAGGCAATCACGAGCTATACTCGTACGCCAGCGCGAAGGAGATATATGATCATTGCGAGAGGTGGTGAGTTAAGAAATATAAAGTCGGTCTCCTTGCGCCTCTCTGACAGGGAATCAGGGGAGGACGATACGTGACCAGCAATGTCAACATAACAGTGGAAGAGGATGGTCAGGCTGTCTCGAAGCCTATAGGCGAGAGATATGTGAAGTTCGAGACCAAGCAGCGAGTATATCTCAATACCCAGATGAGCATTGCAATGTGCGTGAGCTGATAAAGTTATCAGAGGTCGAAAGGTCACCGCGTTCGGAATCATCTTCAATTGTGGGTCATATCATATCCCATCCCTTCTCTATGTAGCTGGAAAGCTGACTAAATCCCCAAGTCCAAGCACACGATCGGTGAGCGTTCCCCCTGGCCATCGACCTACCTGAGCTGATGAAAGAGAAGTAACCTAACGATCCAGTCAACTTCGGCACTCGCCCACGAGCCATGGTTCCTTGAGACTATCAAGGATGCGCCAGACTACTTGTGAGTCGACACGCGTCACCGGGCCTTCTCTTGCTTCGCTGACGGTCGTACTAGCGTTCTGGTAGGACACATGCCCGCTAGGGGCGAGACATCAGAGTGGGCACCGGTCTTCGAAGCAATCAGAAGGGTACATCCTTACGTCCCGGTGTATGTTTTCGGTAAGTGTATCTAGCTCACGATCCACTCAGATAAGCTGACTTTGCGGATTGCAGGCGGTCACACACATGTGCGCGACTGCACCCAATACGACTCGCACTCCATCGCGTGAGTCGATACGTGAAGTCAGGACTTTGGAGTCTGATACCGATATAGAGTTGTACCGGGAAGATACATGGAGACGGTGGCTTTCACATCGTATGTACAGTCCGCCTCTCATATCGCCAGTGCTGATACCTTCACCGTAGTTCCTCCTTACCTGTCGAGGAGCATCCTGAAGAGCCGCTGAGCGTTGCTCGGCGGTACATCGACGGCAACCCACTATCTTACAGGTTTCACACCAAGACCTCGCCGGACGACTTCAACTTGGTCAGTACAGACTGAAAAAGAGAATAGAGGCCAAGCTGACGGGGAAGCAGCCCATTGGACGCAACATCACCTTGGAACTACTGCGTCTGTCATCAGAGCTGAACATATCTCGGCCACTTGGGGTCGCTCCGAAAGACCTATTCCTCGCTCGGTACAAGTATGGTCATCCGAATTCCGTTCTCACGGAATGGGTCAAACACGTCTTACCATCCACCATCATCGATAGGAAGCGATCCGCCGTCAACAGAACCATTATCGTCCAATCTGGTAGTCTGCGCTTCGACGTCGTAAGTGCCACCTTGAATATAGCTGCAGTTCCTTTCCTGACCTTTTGCCCAAGTTTCAAGGGAGGTTCGACCGCAATGACGAGTTGACCTTGTCCCCCTTGTGAGTGTTTAGACATGTCAAGTCCAAAGCTCATCTGATGTCGCTTCAGCTACAACCACTTTTACTACACCACGTTACCTTATCGGACTGGCAAGAATGTACTCGAGCAGCTGAACAGAGCTGGCGCTTCAAAGCTGGTACCCAACGCACCCTCGACGAAGAGGGAAGAGGAGGAACGCGTGGATCGGCTGTACAATCAATGGCTTTCCAGCCAACAGCCTAGCCCAGAATTGGGTGGGGAAGGGCTGTTTGGCTCGTCGGATCAGATTGCTTGGAATAGCGGGTCGACGAAGAAAGGCTTGACCCTGGGATATGTGACCGAAGATGCTTGTCCGGGAATCGGAGACGATATCGAGCATATTCCTTGTAAGTTGCTGAAGCTGCGCTATAACGCGACTAACTGTCGAATCAGTGCCCCATGATCTGGATCAACCGTGAGTTGGTGTCAATCCGTTGTGGGCGGTGCGGATACTGATGAAGAATCGCAGAGACTTCCTAGGCACAGTTCTGCCCGCTGACCTAGATGATGACGACGAAATGGACGTCGTGATCATGGACTTCTCGCTGGATGATTTCCGTGTGTATCGATTCCGTTAAGCTAGCGACAGGAAAGTGTAGCTGACACCCACTTCAGTCGTCGCGGTCAAAGTGCTTGACCCGAAGAGCGACCTCAAAGCCAGCGACATGAGGGTATACGCGGACGGAGTCCAGCTGAATGAGATATGGGGTCAATACGCCAAGACGGCCTGGCAATGAACGTTGCATTGAGCTTCCACGAGAGCGGTCGAGGTCCAGAACTCAAGCTTGTACTCGTAACGCAAATCGATACATCCGTGCGCGACTATACGATGAGATGAATGTAAATTTATAACACGACGTGACCAAGTGAAAATCTATACCATGCCCAAAACACCTACTCCACCGCCGTCGAGCTCCTCTTTAGCCCAATTGACGATTGCCCTCCGTGCGACTCCCTGATAGAGACTATTTCACCACCTCCCTACAACTTGACTAACACGTCTTCCACATCTTGACAGAGTCAATGGCGAATCCTCGCTCGGTTGGCTCCGAAGGCCAGTTCTTGGACCACTTTTCCTTGGCAGCGTAGAAGTCGGTCATGGCGGTGATAGAGTCGTCGAGCCAGGGTTTACCACCCTCACCATCTGGGAACCAACCGTCCGTAGCTCCGACGGCAAGGTCGATAGCAAGGTAGAATGCTAGGATTCAGTATCAGTAACTGTCCTCGCACGAGGATCTAGTGTATGGAGACACTCACGTTGATCGAATGGCGCCACGTTCTCCTCCTGGTTAATCCAGGGGTTGACCAATCTCTGAACGTCACCCGTAGTCTTGTTGGTGATAGTACCGGGGAATTTGCCCTTCTCCCAGAACGACTGCTTGCCGAATCGGAGCGAGATGACCTGCGAGACCTTGGTGTCGATGTCTGGGGAGAACAACGGGATCAACTTTGAAGTTCTGGAGACTCGACCAGCTGAAAGCCAACTCACAGGTCCACATGTACTTCTCGTTCCATTCGAGACCGTAGACGTGCCATTTCTGGTTGTAGTACGTTCGTCTCTGCTCTCGGAAACCCCAAGTCATCCAGTATCGGTCAAGATCGACGCTCGGGCCTAGAAGAGGGAACCGTCAATACTGTTCGCGAAAAACATGCGTGGGGCGGACTCACCCCAGTGAATACCAGACTGAGCAAAGTCGACACCTCGGTTGGGGTAACTGACGTTGTTTCCTCGTCCTTCCAGGATGTTGATCTCACCACTTCGGGGCCAAGGACCGTAAGTGTCGTTGACGGGGATCATGGTGATTCGGGGCCAGAGCCAGTCACCGGTGGGGAACTTGGCCTTGACTTCGACCTTGCCGTATTTGATAGAAGCAGTGTTCTTGGTGATCAATCGTGCACTCTGCACCGGGTTGATGACTTGAAGCTGAGACGAGTTGGAAACGGCAACACACTGGGAAACGTTGCTCGAGGTACAGGTACCGTCGGCGGTCAAGTTGAGGGTGAAACCGTTGGTGATAGCATCCGCTCCAAGGTGGTCCTCGGTGAGTGTGGGCACAATGTAGAGGATGCCGTCCTTGACAAACGAGTTGTTGGTTGAAGAAGTAGTCCACTCGAATTCACCGTGACCGTAGCCGTCCAGTCGGACTTCGTGCTGCCACTTGCTCGAGTCGATGCCATTGGAGAAGTCGTCTTCGAGCACAGGGCAGCTGACCAAGGGTCAGTATTGCGTATTTGCGAGATGCTCCTCCTGACTCACATCTTGCCAAGGGAAGGCACCGAGCTGTAACCGTTGTAGCAGACTGGGGCAAGCAGTCAGCACAAGGCTCGTGAGAAAAAGAAGAACAGATTTCACAACTCACGGAAAGCAGCTAGAGCGACACCGAGCAGGATACTAACGAGCGTGATCCATCTTGCCCATCTCATGGCCGGGTCCTTCTTCTCCAGCCAGGGCTTGTAGATCTCCCCCTTCAGACGAGTACTCTCGAACGGCTTTCGGTTCAAATTGACTCCCGTAGCGCCTGTCTTGGCCGGTGTGCTGGCCTTTGTACCTCTACCACCCTGCACCGACTTGGCGTGCTTCATTCTCATTGATCTCCTCGCGGCGATACTGGCGTGCTTCTGAGCGATCGTCATCTCACTCCTGGGCTGGTTGCCGTCGTCAAAAGCGAGTGCCGAGGAGAATGCAGATGGGTTTTCGGAGTCCAAGCCCATGACAGCGGAATGGCCTTGGCCTGGAGAGTTGGAGATCGAGCTTCGTTGACGGAGTCCGGCCGTGGCTGGGAAAGGAGCAGAGAGCGATTCTCTGGGCTGGAAGCTGGGGATGTCCTCCGAGGCCACTGAGCCTTCCGAGTTGACGCGGACTCGTGGTGCTGACCTCGAGGCATCATCCGACGAGGGTCGTGGAGAGGAGCCTCTGAGGGAACCATCCTGGAATGGGTCGCTTGCGCTGGCGGGTGTGGGGAGGGGTGAGTCGCCGAGGAGTGGGGCGCTCGAGTTGACAGTGTTGAACGCCGGCCTCTCTGGCATTCCCAGATGGCGTGGCGTCTGGTCCGCTAGCTGCTCGATCGAGTCATCGCCGACCTTGGATGCTCTCCTGTCGGACATGCTGAAGATAGGTGAGAGGGATGGCGGGGAAAAGAGAGTAGGCGTGAAGGATGTCCGCGGAAGTCACGGCGAGAGCGCAGAATTCCTAGTGGACGTTGAACGTTGATCTCTTTATTGGGGTGAATGTTACGATGCAAGAGTGAGGTGAGAAGTCGAGTTTGATAGATAGACACGGTCGAAGGGGGCTCAGTGAGTGACTATAGATGTAATTTTCGACGATCCCCAATGGTCTGTCTATATGATAGCAAGCCGGGAGACTGGTCCAGGTTGACGATAGCACGTAAAGTTACTACGACGCTCCGTCCCGAGTGAAAGATGTGTATGCGCTAAGTGCCAATCCTCCCATAAGCCGGATAAGGGGATCGACTTGAGGCAGCAGCCGATCAGGTGAGGAACATGAGCAGCTAGGGTGAGTCACAGCTATATTCTGAGCCGGTCCCGCTCGCCTGGCTCTCCCCTGCTCTCCCCTGGCCCGGGACGCTCGGGAGCTGCTTTAACCTTTCCCAGCGCCCTCGTAGCGTACCCGGGGCGGGTCTCACAGCGAGCCGGAATAGGCTTCTTGCATGTCTCGTCAATAGCGCCTGGTCGAGGCTCTGGATCAGAGGAGCCTAGGGAGGCCTAGGGTGAGAAGCGTAAGTCCGGGATGGCAGGTCAGGCCGGTGTCACCTGGAACGATCGTCGACCGCTTTCCCGCTTTTCACATGAAAATTCCCTTTTTCGGTCGCGAGCATTGGCAATTTGCGCTCTCCATCTGAGACCTCTGCCGTGCTGTCAGGTGCTGTCATCTTCGTATGCCCCTGTATGCCCTCCCGAAGCATATCTCTGCATCTTATGGCCTCTTACTGCTGGCCTCGACTCGCCTCGACGGGTAGCGAGTCCTTCACCTCATTGCCGCTATGCCTATCGCAGCCGATCTTCGTGTCCGAGACCTTCTAGGCATAAAGCATCTATAGGAGAGCTGGCACGGGCCAGGGTACAACTGGGACCAGGATCCCCAACCCAGCAAAGCGGTACCAGGCAGCAGCAGGCAGCACACGAAGCTATATAGCCTTCACCTCAACGCTCTTATCAGTCCGCGTTGCCCCACACCTCCCACGACGCATATCTCGCGTCTCGCATCTCTGTCGTCACATTTGCATTCACGTCGATCTATATCGATCCACTCGTAGCTCAAAGAGCAACTCAATCCGACTTCTTGTTCGACACCGAGCCGGTCTAAGAATGGCAAAGTCAACTTTGACTCGTCTGAATTGATCTTGCATACTCACGGTCTTGTTGTGCTCATCGGCCAGTCGGTTGTACTCGACGTTTTGCTGGTTGGCCTGCTTCTTCAAGGTTTCTGGGTCGACATGTCAGCGATTGCCTCAAGCCATGTCATTGACCAATACTCACCAAAGTCTCGGTCTTTCGAGTTGGAAGTGCTAAGCTGACTCTCAAGCTCTCTGATTCGCTTCCTAAGCTCCTCGCTCTCGCCGTTGGCACCGCTCTGCTTGGCAGTTTTGCTCTGAAGGGCGGTGTAGCTCTCCTGAACATGGATAAAGTCGAGGATGATGTAGAAGACTCGAGAGAGGATCAATGAGAGGAACAGGGTCGCTCCGGTGAGGTACACTGTCGGTTCCAAGGTAAGCGTTGATGCTAGAAATGACTGCAGTCTGAACTCACAGTTTCGCTGAGCGTAGAACCGTCGAGCGGCGCTGCAGGATTCGGTCAGCACACCTGTCACATGCCAAACAATGAATGATTATCTTGTGACATACTAGTTGGTCTCCGTTCGGACATCTGCCATCTCCTGCTTTGACTTGGCGGCCGCACCTACATTGTGTGAGCTGGCCGAAACGTTCACGGACCAGACAAACTTACCTTCCTGGGCGATTCTGACCATTCTCTGCAATGCGTCGATGAACAAAACCGCCACAAAGCTAGCTTAGGTCAGCGGCACGTCGCACTCGTCTATCCGGCCCTCAGAACTCACATGAACATTATCTTCAACTGCAATATCGTCGTGTCAGTATAAGCCTCCTTTCCTGAATGTCTGTACGCACTCCATACTGAATTTTCGCGACCTATCAAAATCAGCCAGTAGCCCTGATGTCAATACCGAGCAGAGACTCACCACGGGGTTCTCGCTCAAGAAGTGGAACAGTCTATCATCCAACGTCAGCAACTCTACCTCGGGTCAAGTATCATGGAGCTCACCTCTTTCTCAGGGAGAAGGGCATGGGACAGACGATCGTCGTGAACAATGCCAGCTCAGACATGAGCAGGCCGAAGCAGACTACAACGGGGTTAGCAAATCTGTCATTGATTCTCAAGAGATCTTCCATCACTGACTGGTGTAGTACAGCTAGCAGGGGTTGTCGTCAGCATTATTCCCGGGCATCTCTCCAGGCAAACACTTACAGTCATGATGCGTTATATCCGTCTCGTGAACGTGAGTTGATGCGAATATGCAAGGTGTCGTCTTCGTTGAATGTAAAGGATGCTGCGCAGACAAGCAACTCAAGACTCTTTCGAACACGTCCTCGATACACGGTGACAGCTGCAGTGAACCCTACGTCATCGCGTGCAGCAAGCTTGGAATATCCGCCACAGTCCAACTGTCTTTGCTAAATCTCCGAAATGCCGGGAGCTGACGAGCGCCTAACCTTTGGCTTGCACACTTTTGCCTCAATGTTGCCTCAATGTCAACATCCTTACAGCACATAACAACGACAACGGCAGAAGGACGATTCGACAAGCTTCGTGTGACGGCTTCTTGCACGAGGCGAGCGAACTCCAATCTAGACTCCTGGCCTTTTTCCCTAGCCAGAATGTCCGAGTCAGACGTGAGTGCTTGGCTTACCAGCTGGTCTCTACCTTGACTCCGAGGTGGGCTCCGGACTGAAGCGTGCTGACCAAAGCGATAGGGCCTTCTCAAAACTCTCACGGGAACGATCAAAGCGTCAAGACTGTCGAAAACGAAAGTGGACGACGTTTCAGCAAAAACAAAGTCGCTCAAACCTGAGGAAGAAACCAAATTTATCACCACTTTCCTACGATTGTTCAGCTCGCTTCCGCCTTGTAATCAGTCGCGCATTTCGGCACTCTACTTATTCGATGCGGTAGCCAGAGCGAACAAGGGGCATAAGGGTCGAGAGGGGATGATGAACAAGATGGAGAGTGTCGCGGAAAACCTGATAGGCGGGATGATCGATGATGGGAAAGGAGGCGTATGGAGCGAGGGAAGGGTGAGTGGGACACACAGACCGTCTTGGATCGCTGTGCTATGGCCGTCTTGCGATCTGAGGGCTCCCTGTCGGAACTTCCTTTGCTGATGCTGTCTTGGTAACCAGGACAAAACCCGCAAGATCATCGAAATCTGGAAAAAGTCTTCTACCTTCCCAAAATCATGCTTGGAGAACCTGTCGAGTAGAATGGCTGGATCCTCGACTCCCGTGGTTGTCAGCACAACGCCGCCACCGTCAATCATGTCGCCTGCTCTTCCGCCAATCACTGATATGGAGAGAAGGAACGCTGGAAGCGCGTCTGGCACACCGGCTCAGGCTGTCCCTTCACAAGGCCAAGGTAAATCTACTTCCATTCGTCGCGTCCGTCGTGCTCTGTTGCGAGATTTGGGCTGGGTTCCTGTCGGTAAGGGGCTTGTTTTCGTTTCTCCCATTACTTCTCTACGACAACGCTCGAATCAGCACAAGACCGCGTCATGCGCTGCAGATCACATTCCAGCTCAATCCACCGCCACCCACCTACTGACCCCACTCACCACTTCGACCCGTATTTATAGACTATGGGATGAAACGAGGATGTCCGTACACCCGTCCAGTCCTCTCCCGCTTGAAAGTCCTTCGACCGAAGCAAAGCATGGCATGCATCCTGTATCGGTGGTATTCTACGTACGATACTTGCCAGGATCAGAGTAAGAATCGGCCTCTGCTATTCGTAGCAGTATCCTTGGCCATAGGGAAGGGGATCCGAGCGGTGGAGAAGGAGGCTTGCGGTCGCCACCATCGCCGCGGCTCCCTTCTAGGGCAGAGAGAGGGCATTTAGCGATCGTTAAATTGCCCTCTCGGTGGTCTGCATCTGCAATCCCGATAGAGCAAGCCGTCGCATAGTCGTATCAGAGGCCTGCCCAGACCCGCAACAGAGACGTGGCGTCATGTGAGAGAGTACATGCTGAAGCTGTATTTCCCCTTCTACCCCTTCCTCCCCCACATTCTCTGCCATTGCCATCATCACCTCTTTCCCCTCTAGGCACAACCGATCAATCAAACGTCCCAGCTGGATCGTTGCCCGCCGAAATTCAGAAACTACTCGGCATCTCGGCCCAAATGGCTGCGTCTTCGGAGTGAGTACTTGGTCCAGCTCGCCGATACATTCCCTCTCGTTAGACTGTGATGGCTGATGAGTGGATCCAAGCAGCTCGAAGACGAACGCGCCGACTTCGAGTTCGACCGGACAGGTAGATCTGGCCGCGATCCTATCTAATCTCGTTCCACAATCTGCTTCCGCTCCCCCCTCCGCTTCGCCGCACCCACCCACCCAATCAAACTCAGCTTCCACCGTTGCCCCATCAACAGCACTGGCAGCGATTTTGCCGGGTTTGAACCTGGATCCAGCGCAACTCGCCTCTTTGGCCAATCTCGCCAAGCTGCAAAACCTCTCGAACTCAATACCCAGTGCAAACCCGGCTATCAATCCATCTTATCCAGTCCGACCGGGCCCATCGCAGAATTACTCACACCCCGGTCCATCCCAATATTCGCATACACCACCACCGATCAATGGTCCCGGTCCTTCGGGCGGACATGTCCAAAGACAAGGTTACAATGCTGGCCAATCTGCAAATGGGTACGGACCCTCTCAGGGCTCCTCGTCGAGTGGATACGGCGGGCCGGTTTCACCTCCGGGTCGAGGTGGAGAGGGCCCGTGGGCTTCGGGCCATGAGAGAAGATTTTCGGCGGACCGACCAGTAGGGCGCGATAGGGACGAAGGGTGGGGTCGTCAAGGCGGTCAGGGTGGATCGAGAAATCGATCCAGAAGCCCAGACCGCTCGGTCAATCGGTACAACGACCGTGGTCCGCCTGGCAACAATTGGAATGGAGGTGCTGGTCCCGCTGGAGGTACAAATGGACCAGGATTTGTCCGTGGTGGTAGAGGTGATCGCGGCCCTTCCAATCTCGGTCACAGCGCCTCTCCCCATCAAGGCGCGCTAAGTCCCGCCCCGCACGGCGACTCTTTCCCAAATCAGCCTTTCTCACGCGGAGGACCCCCTATGCCCAATTTCCCTCCCACCAGTATAACCAACCCTGTAGTCGCAGGTGCCAACGCGATACCCGTCGCGCCGGTCCCTGTCCCTCGAGGCAGAGCGGCGATGCCTGTGCAACCGGGTAAAGATGAATTCGGCCGCGATCTGCCTACATCCGGTGGTGACAACGCTGAAGAGGAGGACATGGCTTTGGACCAATCCGATGACGAGGGCAATAACCAGAAGCCAACACCAAACGCGATCCTACCCAACCCAGCAGCACAAGCGGCAACACCATATGGTAATCTTAATGCGGGCGGACCAGTAATGGGCAATGTGGGCTCGGGCCAAAACCTGCAGAAGATGGGCCCATCATTGGACACGTTCGATCGAAGCCAATTCAATCCTGCCGACCCGAGCGCGTGGATGATGTTGGGCCTTGCGTGGAAGGGAACCGTCGGCAGGGAGCCAAACCAAATGGAGTTGATGGAATACCTTGCCACGGGCCAAGTAGGTGGAATGATGGCGGCAATGAGTAGCATGATGAATGGCGGGATGGTCATGAATGGCGGCCTAGGTGGAATGGGCATGAACGGGGGAATGGGTAATGGCGGAATGGGTGGACCAGCTTGAGTGTTCGCCAACCTATGTGTAGTATCTGGAGGTTTTAGGTTAGCCTCACACATTGTACCATCTTACAACCATAGCGCATGAAGACACATTTCCGCTATTTCTAGTAAGCGTTGTCTTCGCGATCTAGAAGGCCCGCGGCTCAAGCTACCGGCGCTATGGTAAGGTGATACATGCCGTGAAATGCGAGAGTATGAGCACAAGCCTGGGTCCCTATTTCTGTATTGTCGTCACGAGCCTGTGTGAGTGTCAGTCATGGCCAAATCAACCGCGCAAGGATCTTCAACGTAGCGTTGGAATCACATGTGCACTCACCAGTCCAAACCCTCCTCCAGCCCTTCTCCCTTGGTCGCGCAACTACCCCTCACACTCCATTCCCTGCCCTTCTCCCCACCAGCCAGACCGAGCTTGTCGCTGATCTCTCCTGGCTTCAGGGCACCTTCGACATCCTGCTTGTTTGCAAACACCAGCACGGGCACCGATTTCAACTCGTCTTCTGACAACATTGTCAATAGCTCTGAACGCGAGGTTGCCAATCGCGAATGGTCCGATGAGTCAATCACATAGATCAGGGCCTGGAGTCGGGTCAGTGGTGTGATAGGTTGTGGTGCAAGAACGTGCACTGACCTGCGTGTTGGCATAGTAACACCTCCAATAAGGTCGAATACTCGACTGTCCTCCTAGATCCCATACTTGGAAGTTGATGTTCTTGTACGATACCGTCTCGACGTTGAAGCCGATAGCTAAACGCGAGGGTGTGAGCAGGTAGAGTAAATGTTGTAGCTTTGCGACTCACTTGGTATTGTCGACACGACCTCTCCTATCTGCGGGACAGAGATTGGTCAGCAGGGTACCACAAAGACGAACAGACTGACGATGGGCCGAGCTGCAACTGGCAAGGCTGCTGTGAAATCCTTTGATGACTCACCTGAAGTCGATACAATATCGTCGTCTTTCCCGCAGAGTCCAGTCCGACCATCAATATCCTGACCTCCTTGTCTTTGCCCCAGAACGCCAACGAGCCTAAGGACGAGTATATCCGTGAGAGTGACAGTCCCATGCTGTCCCTTTGTCTTCCTCACGACGGCTGTTATTGGAGTCTTGAAAGTGCTTTGACTGATGACCAGTATGGCGCGGTTCGAAATGATGTGTGAGGTAGGTGCGATGAATCACTTGTTGTTATTTGGTTTCGGACGTCCAGGCCTCGGGATGTTTGAGGTCAATCCAAGATCCAGAAGTGTTGCGCAGCCGGGACGAAGTGACAGCGGCCAATTTGCTCTGAAGCAGCAGGTGTAGCGCAGAGGTCCTACGAGGGGTCGGAGATGGACGTGAATGTGATGTGAGGACAAGTAAGGTATCCCTTGAATCTCGGAAGGCCCTCGAGAATGAGATGATCAAGCAACCAGGAGGATGTCAATTTGATCCCGTCACGCGTTGACCCGTGCCAAGTGTTCGCATCCGGGTTTGTAATGGGCATTAGGCGGTACAATCGTAATGAGCTAGTGTGATGGCTAATACCGATTACAGCTCACCTGTTGATGTGGGGTCTCCAAATGGCCGTTCGATATTTTGAGAGCAAGCTCTACTATAGCTGCAACTTTTGGTGAGGTGGTACAGATACTCAACACTGATCATCCTAGCGAGCCTCGATATACATGTCAGCGCTGGCAGCGAGACGGGCTGCAGCCGCAGCCTCAGCTGTCTCTGTAGCGAGCTCAAGCTCCAATACGGAAAACTCGAGGCCGACCAAAGCGACACCAAAGACCAGCAATGCCGATGTCAAGCGGAGATCTGGCAAACAGCTCTCCACGCCTGTCAAGCACCCGCCCTCACTTTCCGGTCCAGAAAGCGACAGTGATGCGATATCAGCTACTGTCAGCTCTAAGCGGCGGAAGGTCGAGACTTCGGCTCCTGGCCAGCAACGATACTTTGCAAGCCAAAATACCTCCGTGCCAGAACCGGATACTGCAAGGGCGAAGGGTAAAGGCAGAGTCAGAGCCTTTTCGCCCAGCATTCCCGTAGCAGAGTCTGCTTCGGAGGAGTACGATGGGAACGATTCGTCGGCAGTCGGCTCGGAGGTGGAGATTGATGAGGAGGAGGATGCCGCAGTGTTGGTAGACGAGGGGAGGTTCAGGTGGGCAACATCTGGTGCTTCGACGCCCTTGCCGTCACGATCATATCAGGCTACTGCGGCATCCCAAAAGGTCGTCGATGATGGAGGAAATACGAGGTCGAAATTCACCCCGAAAGTTGGAGTCAACCAGTACAGCGTGTCAGAGGCAATGCTGAGGTCAATAGGCTTGGACGGGGACGGACCTGGAGTCGTTGTCAGTCTTGCAGAGGGCGAGGTTGGTCTCATTTCAATACTACAGGAGATGTCGCCCGCGGCAAGCTGACCTGGGCTCTTCCCTCTAGAACTTGATGATCACCGGTATCTATACCATACTACCAATACAAGGCATCGTATCTATCTTTTCCACCCAGATCTCCCCTTCGAGCACCAGTAAACCCATCGAAGTGTACGCGACAACATCCCATCCGATCCCGATCATCGAGCCTGCCACATCACCCTCCGACGTCCCAATACAATCTCCCTTCCTGCAGCAGCTGCACCTCCCGTGGTCCTACCTAATTGGAAGTGAACAGACCATCTGCCTCATACGTGAAAACAAGTGTGGCCTGGAAACGATCAGAGCCGGCGCCGTACCTGGATTTACCAACATGCTGCCTGAAGGCTCCGACAATTGGGGCCTCAAGAACTTTAAGCCTGTGAGTGCATCCGGCGCTGAGAGTAAGGCAAGAGCAGCGGCTGATAATCCCTATGAAGGTCTTCGACTCGTTTCCAATGTTGACATATCCATATGCAACATCGCTATCATGGTCGCACTCGCTGAACTCGCTCCGACACGCAAGGAACGTGGACGAGCAAGCCTATCGGCCGCCCACCGTGGTTCTGGTGAAAGGCCCCAAGAGGAGCGGTAAATCCACTTTGGCCAGAGCCGCCTTGAACACCCTGCTTGAGCGGTACGAGCGAGTGGCATGGTTGGAATGCGATCTGGGTCAAGGTGAATTCACCTGTGGTGGAGCGGTCGGTCTTTGGGTGCTCGACTCGCCAGTCTTAGGTGAGGCGATGATAACTCACTATCTGACCGTGACTGAGCTGACGACTGTATAGGACCATCGTTCACTCACCCGCGCATACCACACAGAGCGCATTTCCTCGGAGCGTACACTCCGCTGGCTTGTCCCGACGAGTACATAGCAGCAATCAGGCATCTCACCACGGAGTACACGTACAATGTGCAGTACCCCTCTGTCGACCTGTCCGCATCCGGCATGCTGTACCCGAGCAGCCAATCAGACAAGATCACAGATGTCGTCCCCCTGGTGATCAACACCCAAGGATGGGTGAAAGGCCTCGGAGAGGATCTGCTCAGAGGGATCGAGCACGCCTCCCAGCCAACACACATCTTCGATTTTGAACAGCCCGTTCCGGAGGGAATCGTCGAACAATCGATGAATGGGTGGACAAGCTCTCCACCACATCAATCGGCACGTCTGCCCAACTCTCTAGGATACGAAATGGCCGGGACAGAGTCATACCTGGCTACGAGTACGGATATGGGACTGCGGGAGGTCAAGACGTTCAAGGTCGAGCCAGCGCCCGTGTCCCCCCTGCAAGCACGGTACACGGCTTCAGACATGCGCTCATTGTCCACTATAACCTATTTCCACTCTCGAATCTCGTCAAGTGCCGAAAGCCAACCTCGCCTTACGACGTGGGATCTTTCACGCCCTCTCGCATGCGAACGGCCTCTCGAGGTGGATCTGTGCGCCGACGGACCTTTGCGGCAAGTGTACATCATCGGGGAGGGGTCCAACGGGGTGACCAAGCAAGATCTCGTTTTATCCCTAAACGGGTCAATTGTCGCCCTGGTCCAGATCGGAGACGTTCGCAGGGAGGAGGTATACGTTCAAGGACGAGCTTCGCCCGACCTGGACAAGATCAATCTTCTGGGCTACGCTGTCATCAGGGCTATCCGGCCTCATCCCTCGATTGAGGATGGGTTTCAGCTGCAGCTGTTGACGCCCCTGAGAGACGCTGCTCTTGGTCGGTGTAATGCCATCATCAAGAACGGTGCCATGGAACTTCCACTGTCCACGCTCCTCGACTGGCGTAAACAACCTGGAGATAGCTCGGAAGAAGGGGTCTTTGGAAGACGGTGGGAAGACGGAGTGCCATTCTTGGCATCAGGCGAGGCGCATGGCGTTGGAGTAGAGCGTAGGAGGATCCGCAGGAACATCATGCGGAAGGGGATGTGAACGGGGAGCGGGTAGAATCAATATATCTACTTTGCACGGCGTGATATCTTCCTGTTACGAAAGTATCTTAGAGGATCATGTATCACGTCACTACGTCGGTGCTTATTCTCTCCAACTCCGTGCTCCAGCATCGCAGGCTACAGTGATGTGACAGCACATAGCTTGGCTCACCCCAATGTTGTTAGCCATGGACGACCTCCACTTTGCAAAATTCCAAAAGTTGTCCATCAAAACAGTTACGATAGCAGCGACCTACTTCATCAACCTCTCCTTGCTCTCTACCTCCTATTGAGCACTAATCAAGTCTTCAACCAGCCCTTCTTCATTTTCACCCTCGGATCCCTAGTCACTATGCCCGCGGTGCAAAAGCCGAAATCGTACAAGCAGCCCAAACCGCGCACTACGGATGACACTTCCGAAGCCGGACCATCGCGACCTAAACCCCGCCCTATCGAACAGCGGGATGCGAGCGGGATTCCCGGTGTGAGCAAGCTCAAAGGCCAGATCAGGCAGACCACACGATTGCTAGCCAAGGCAAGTCAAGTCTTTCCCCCTCTTCTCTGGCGAGAGGAACAGCGGTGGGAGCTAGATTAACCGTTTGGTGTATAGGACAATCTGGAGCCGGGACTGCGGATCCAAACGCAGCGAAGACTTACATCACTACAAGCCGACCTGGCCAAAGCCGAGAAGAGGGACGTGGAGAAAAAGAACGGAGAGAAGTATCACATGGTGAGCAAAGGTCTAGCTATGTCTTCAAGGGGTATGTGCTGATGCCCCGAATAGGTCAAATTTTTCGGTACGTCCCAGCAGAACTCGATCTATATCATGGACGTAGTAGCTAATATAGAGGACGTCAGAACGCCAGAAACTGATGAGGATCATCAAGAGAGCGAAGAAGAACCTGGGCGACGAGTCTTTAAAATCCAGCAAGAGGGAGAAGGCGCAGAGGGAACTTGATCACGGGAGGATATTGCTGAATTACATCTTGCACTACCCGTGAGTTAGGTGCATCGGACGATCTGCAATCCCCGTCTATCAAGGCTGAGCTCTCGGCCACAGGAACGAGCAGAAATACATAGCCATCTTCCCCGCTCAGTCGGCTAGCGCGAAAGCCGAGGAGGATGCGGAGGATGAGGATAAGCAGAAACTGGTCCTCCCTAAGATCATACCCGCCGAGGCGTCGCCCGACATGTCGACACTGGATAAAGGCGACAGGAAACGCTTGGAGTTGATCATACGGGTCAAGGAGAAGATGGCGCAGGGGTCGTTGAGCGCCGAGCCCGAAAAGGAGGTCGAGGAGGGCACGAGGTCACAGCGGGTCGACCTGCTCGCCAAGGAGGGAGGAGACGGTCAGCAGTCCACGACAAAGCGCAAAAAGGATGCGAAAGCAGCAGGAGGGGACGAAGAGGACGATTTTTTCGAGGCATGAGGATACCCCGTGCGCATGAATCATGGGTCCATCAGCATCATTGGTCGATCATGGCGCTCATACCATTCAATCTCTTACTTCGGATCTTGCATTCGATATTGATAAACAACTGATAGCTATAAGATGCGCTGCATCTCCAAGTACTGATAACATTGGATTCCGGATTCCACGTTGAGGAGGAAGTTTAACCCGAACTCGACTATACAACCGATCCACACTCTCGTGGTACCCTCAATTGGGCGGATTATCGCAGATAAAGACCCAAAATCGAAATGGTATACCCAAAGAACGGCGAAGGCTGCAGAGCCTGAAGCAGGCTATCGAAAGGAGGCGAAGTTGACGAAAATTGCCCAGCAAAGTCGACGAGCAAACTTATCAAGCGATAGACCCAGAGTGGAAGTTGAAGTTGTAGATGCCGTTCCAGCAGGTGTCCGTGACCGAGACATTGGACGAACCAGCGCCAGTCTTGCCTTGAGCGGTTTGGAAGCTGAACTGCTGGATACCGACTCCCATGGGAACCTGGAATACCTGGACACCAGCCTCGACGGTGCGTTGAGTCGCGGGTTGAGAGCCCGACTGGACGTTTACCGTCCCTCCCGATTTGGTCATGGTGGCCACGAAAACGACATCCTCGACCATCTCCCATCCGGTTGGTTTACCCCCACAGTTGTCGGTAGCGTCGCACTGGGCAGACTTCAGGTGCGGTCGGTGCCAGTAGACGAGCATCTCCTTGTCGATGATTGGCGTCGCGGAACCTCGCTTGAAGGCCTCGATGTAAGGGACCGAGAAGTCGAGCATGGCAGTGTGGTCCAGTCCTTCGGCCCATTTGGACGATCCGTCATCTGTGTGGGGAGTGTGGTATGGGCCGATGTGATGGGATTCTAAGTCGTTATTAGCAACTAAACTTGTATTGAGCCACTGCCTCACTCACCTCCGTAATCGTTCCAAGTGACGATCTCTACAAAGTTGACACCCTTCTGGCCAAGCTCCAGGATTTGATCCCAACGAGTCTTCCACAGTTGCTCAGAGTAGAACAGCCAGTTCTTCGCGTAAGGGACTTCTGTGCCAAAGTGGGTGTTGAACCAAGGTGAGATTGGCGCCATGTACTGTTTGCCCTCTGCCAGCAGGACGTCAAGGTATGCGTCGTCCCGGTTCAACGTCATGTTCTGCTCGATCGGTTGGTTGTCGAGCTGTCCTGGCCAAGCCGCCCACGAGAACAAGCCCGAGATTCCTGGGTTCTTGGCTACATCCGCGGAGGGTTGGAAGAAGGGCATGGCGTAGATCTCCCTGCCAATCTGGGCAGCGGCAGCAGACCAGTCAAAGCCATCACCAATGAAGGAACTGACAAACGGTTTACCATCGACCAAGAACTGGGACGGTCGGTCGACGTATCGCTTCATCATGGTCGCTACTCCAGACACATCTCCGATCTTGTACCAGTTGAAGTCGAACGAGATGAACATTTCGAACCCGCCAATAGCGTCGCCGGCGGCGTACGCCAGGTCGAGCTGTTCCTGCGAGTATGGGTCGACACCAATGTTCAACGCGAATCCGGTAATTCCTTTGGACTTGGCAACGTTGATGTCATACTCCCAATCGGCCTGCTTGTAGGTTGAAACAATACCGACCATGAAATGGGCAAATATCTGCTTCGCCGGGTTGACAGGGCCACCCGAGCCTCCACCTGGACTAGGGGCAGGTACAGAGGTCGAAGTGGAAGTGACCGGTGGCAGAGGACTGACGGGGGACGGCGGAAGCTGAGGTTGACCTTGGGACGAGGTGATCACCGGTGGTAGCAGAGTGGTTGAAGGACTGGGCGAGCAGTCTGTTCCGTAACCTAGGCATAGCGAGATGCCCCAGTTAGGATCCTGGTGTTCTTGCACGGCGGCGCTAGTAACGGCGGTGACGGCTGACGAAGCTGGGGACGGTGAAGCGTCGGCTAATGGGCGTCTTAGTATGTGACTTCACGTTCGTGTGTAAGGGTTGAGTTAACTCACCGATCCATGTGCTGGTGGTGTATACCTGCCAATGCCCTGCTCCTTGTCCTGGAACAACCTGCTCGGGGTCTCCCACTGCTAGGACCTGGGCGAGCCCAAGCCCACTCAGGCTAGAGGTCTCGGTTGGCTCGAGCGCCCATCCTTCCTCTGTTATCGAAGACGGCGGAGTTGTAACACCGAGTCCAGGGAAGGCAGCGACGGCATCAGGTATTCCGGCCTGTGGGGGCTGTTGTCGGGTCTGCAGAGGTGTTGGGATGGCGTTCGTGGAGATGATAGAGGCGAGTAGTGAGAGGATGACGAGTTGAGATGTCATGTCGAGTGGAGAACACCGAGATCCTGCTCGGGGGGTTGGAAAGAGGTGGTGAAGAAGACTGAGGTTGAGGTCGAGTAGTGAAAGTGGTGGGTATAATGAGTGACTGGGTCTTGCACTATGAGGTCAAGACTTATATCGACGCGAGAGAGGGTATATGAGTGGATGGCAATGATCGAACGTTGGGCACTGCCGTTTTTGTAAGATCTACCCAGTAGTATCCAAGCGGGGCACTTTGCTCTCAGAGCTTCTTTTGTCAAATCGCAAAGGGAGGAGAATAAGAGGGTTGGGAATGGGGGGCTGAGCTGGTGGGAAGGAGAGGGGAGGAAGGACGCCGAGAAGATGAACAAGGATGGGAATTGAAGGAGGTCAAAGCCGAGTCATTAGCGTGGTAAATGCATCAAACCGCTTTGTGGTGGTGGCCGAGGGGGTGAGCAGGGTGAGAGGGACGCGTTGAGCCATGACCACCAAGCAGCTACCGTACGCCCTGGCTTCCCTTCCCCTCCCGATCGAAAGAGGTGGCGAAACGCGTCTCAGTCAACGACCCACGACCAAGGAGAAGGAAGGGGGTTGAAAAGGATACAAGGATGGATCGGCTGTTTCACCTTTGCGTGTTTCACCACACAACAAGGCTCACGTGGCACAATACGATCAAGCTAGATCAAGCTACAGTACAGTAAGTACAGTGTCAGTGACTGCCCTACGACCAGCTGCATGCATGTGATGAAGCTGGCGCTCATGCGCTATGAAGTGATGATGCATGTGGTATTCTCTACATCACTTCTTCTCTTCGGCGACGGCTTCACCCCGCCTATCAACCACTTTGTCCACAATGCCAAATTTGATAGCCTCCTCTGCCGTCATGTAGTAGTCCCTCTCGAGCGACCGTTCAAACCTCTCCTTTGCCTTCTCCACATCTTCCTCCGGGGTCTTGCAGTGGGAGACATAGATATCGGTGAGCTGAGCTCGGATACGTAGGATCTCCTTGGCGTGAAGGGCGATATCCGTCGCTTGACCTGACGCCCCTCCACTCGGCTCTAGATGGCATATCAGCCTTGTGCTCGACACCAGTCTCAGAACATGCTCGTTCCGACTCACGGTGGATCATGACGGTACTATTCTTCAAAGCGAATCGATTGCCTTTCTCCCCACCTGCCAGTAACAGACTTCCCATGCTCGCGGCTATTCCCATACAGAAGGTGTGCACGGGTGGTGTTATATACTGCATCGTGTCGTAGATTGCGAGTCCAGCGGAAACGGAACCTCCAGGAGAGTTGATGTATAGTTTGATCGGCCGTTTCGAGTCTTCGGCCTCGAGGAACAGCAGCTGCGCTGTGAGCAAGGTCGAGGTTTGGTCGTGAACCTGAGCGGTAAATGCGGGCATGCAGGGGGATTGATAAGAGGCAATTTCAATTGAGCGAAGAGAACCGGAAGTAGGATGATCAACCATATTAAATGATTGGGAGAAGGACCGGAATGCGAGGCAGTCGAGTATAGGCACAAGATGGGCAAGTAGGACGGAGGTATCTCGTAAGCTCTTGTCAATCCAATTCAATCCGATACTCACCGGTCCGAGGAAGATGACCCGCTCTTTCAGTAACCGCGAATAGATATCATAACTCCGTTCTCCCCTGGCCTACTTCATGATCAGCTTGACCGACATACAATTTTTTTCAGCAGCTGCATCACTCACCGTCTGCTCTACCACCATTGGCACTAGCGTAGAGTGAACAGGGGTTAAAGCCGGGTCGAAGCCAGCTGGCAGCACGAAATTCGATTCATAAGGCCCATTCAACCGGCTGCTCGAGCTGAATGAGCATGCGGCAGAGGTGGAAGCTGACGAAGATCGGACGGCGTGCGCTGGGGTCTTGCCCTTGAGAGCGGCGGTCAGTGGTCGGAGGACGGTACTGGCGGCTTTGGACATGATGGTTTGCGTGTAGAGAGAGAGCAATCACCTGCTTATAGACTCCGATATCCAGTCGAAGAATGGCTCAGCCGTCAGCGACTCAGCGAGCTGCAAGCTGGTTTCAAGAAGCGGGATCAGATTCGAAACACCACGTGGAATGACGATCGCTTTGCCACCGGGCATGTTGATGCTCGAGGTTGTCTCGAGGTTGTCTCGAGGCCTTTTGCCCTTCTGGCTGCAACAGCCTCTAGTCGCTCTATCACAGCAACAGTACTAGGAGCTTCCTTGTCTGAACTTGTTGTGAGCGAAATAGTCTTCCAATCAACTCAATACTTGTCCCATCACGCCATGGCAGTCAACACCATAAATATCCCTTCGACGGAAATGCTGACTCTGCAACCGGGTACGCAACCCCCCGCTCTCACATGGCTCAACGATGGCTGATCTAGCTATCTTCCTTCAGGCGAACGATTGTTGACACCTGCGAATACGGCAGACTTGGAATTACGCATACCCGCCACGATTCAAGGACCAAAACGGACAGAGAGCGCCAAAGGCAGGATATGGGTGACAGATCAGCGAGTCAGTGCAGCGCTTCTCGTGCTCGTTGCCTGTCCAGCGGGGGAAAACCAGCTGAAATCCGCGTAGATCGTCTTTGTAGCGGATAGCAACGCAGCGAGCTCTAGCTCGAATCGTTCATACGATGCTCCCCCAGTCTTGACCTCCCTGGTCATCACATATGTAAGAGATCCATCCCGCCCACCGCTGCCCAACCGCGGTCACCGATCTAGAACTGATGAATGACCAACAGTCGATCCTTCTGTCAACAGAGTTCAAACTCCCTACTTTCTCGCCCAATCACATCCTGCTGTCGTTCCTCCCCGATCCAAGGCTGGGAGCAGAGTCGAATCTCCCTTCGCCGGGCAGAGGCTCGAGTCTAGAGGCCAAATTGACCGTTGGTGAGGGAGCAGGGCATGGCTGTTGGAAGCGTATAGAGGGGGAGAGGTGTAGAGCAGAGGAGAACCGGAATCAAGAGGAGGTCTTGCGTGAGTCTTCTGCACCTTCACATGTGTACGACATGAAGGCCTTCGTGACTCGTCGATGACCAGCGCTGATCACCTCACAGCTGCGTACTCAGGTTGAACAGGGTTGAGCCTGATTAGCCCTGCTGCGATGTGCTTTACGAATATCATGCCCTGTTGTACTGTACAACCATAATGCAATCCCTACACTCACGCCAGCCGACTATCCCGTTCTACGAGGATACCACCAAGTGCCCTCCTTCTCCCTGACCACTCTGACGAACTTTGCGACCAGCTTGTCCCGCGCTTTGGTATCGCCATCTCTGGTCAGGCCGCGGAGGAACGGTGCCATATCCTCCGGCCGCCACCGCGGTCTCGTGAGAAACAGGTCTTGGAATCGGGTCGGTGGGTGGAGCGGTAGGGTGTGTACGGGGAAGTATGTCAATATCGGCACCGGCGATATCAGCGACGCTGCAGCGGGTGGATCCATCAAGAGGTAGTTTCCCTAAAGCAACTCATGTCAATACTCCGATCGACAAAGCAGTGACGTGGACTCACCTCCAGAAGTTTAATATGCACGAGGTGTTCCCATGTATCTCCAACTTCGGCTCTCCATCTCTCCAGAAACTGATCCAGCCTTCGTTCTGTCGGCCCCAGTTCCGTCAACAACCCCCTCCCCGTCTCCCTGACCAGGCCACCGACATCGCAATTCCAAGTGTCTTCCGCATCCACTTGGCCGAAGAGATCAAGTACTCCTTTCGCTATGGCCCTCGGTACATCGTGATCGTTCTCCAGAGCTTGGAGTATAGGTTGAACAGGGGCTTTTGTCTGGGAGGACGCGGTAGATCCCTTCGAGTAGTCTGTTGTGGTGTTGTGGATTGTGAGCAAAGTGAGGACCAGGGACAAGAGTGGGTATAGCTTGAGAGGAGGGAGCAGCAAAAGGCGGCCTGTCCGATCAACGAATCAGTCTGTGGACATTCGTAGCACTCAGGTGTAAGCACTCACCCTCGTATTCGATGACATGGCGCTCTTTGAGACCCGCAGCCAGCTCGACCTCGCTCGCCTGGATCACACTCTCCAGCTGAGCTCTGGTCCACGTCTTGACCCCGGTCTTCCTGCCGCCTTCCTGCCCCCCATGGCTCGTCTTGCGCCGCTTGCTCGAATGATCTCCAGCGTCCACCTCCGAGCCCAGACCTTGCCATTGGCTATCACGGAGGATAGCCCGTATCCTGTCCAAATTGGCGGCTGTGGGCACGCATTCGATCACTTGATGACAGATGTCCCGGATCTCGAGCGTCTCGTCCAATGCTGGTGATCTTGGGGTTTGACAGACCAGTTGCGAGTTGGATAAGTTGACAGTGCGGAGTTGAAACGTTGAGGTAGGTGTGCACAAGACCGCGTCGTCCGACGGGCGGCCTTTGATAGTCAGGCTATTCGCGAGACGTTCAGCTCTACTCTCCCTGCCGATTCCGCTACACGCGATTCAAACAAAGAGGGGAAGGAAGTGACACCACTCACGGAAAGGGCTCGCCGCTTTTACCCCCCTCGACCTGCTTCAGAATCTCTGGAGGCAGCTCGAGCAACATGTAACTCTCGTCAATCTCGACTTTGGCCTCGTAATCATCTATCCTTGTTATAGCCGTCGTTGGGGGTGGAAACCGCAGTATGACATTACGTGCGGGGAGCGTCGTTCCGATGGGCATTGTAGGTGTTCCCTCCAAAAGTACTGCAGGATGGACGGAAGTCGAGAGTCAAGAGGATAGCTGAACGTTGAACGCTGAACTCTTGGCTGAACTCGAACATGAATTTCGAACTGCAGGCGATTTTAGCACGCGTCGCGAAGTCGCGTCGCGCCGTGACGTATCGAGTATCGCTCGGTGGGCCCTCTGCATCCGATCAAGGAGGATCAAGGCTGTGGTATTCGTTGCCTCGCTGTCAATCATATGTATGCTGCATGCTCTATGTCCATACTAAGACCCCATTCCCGATGTCTGCACAGGCGGAGACAGCCTGGCGTCCTCGCACCTAATATATGGAGTACCTCTCACTCTATGCCCCACGTGCGGCACCTGCTCATGTCGAGCCTCTAGGTGATTTGTTCGATCCGCTAGGTCCCTCACGATCTCCTGGCGGCGATCCACTTCTTGATGGAGCATCCGCTTTGGAAAAGAAGAAATCGGTTACAGAGCCACTACACCCTCAAGTCAGCTTACCACGTCCCGTACCCGCAATCAGAAGCTGAATGATAGTCAAGGGCATACTGAACATACCTGAATGTCCTGGGGAATTTGTTCTTCCCATTCTCACTCTCTGCGTCCCCGCCATACCCCTCTTCCTGGGCCTGCAGCCCTCTGCCATCCTCTAAACTGGCGCCGCGGGGGGTACCCGGTCCACTCTCCCCTCCGGGGTATACGCTCGCCTTTCTCGCTTTCTTCGCATGATGCCGTCTCGCAGTGACGCTATTCGAGAACAGGGGCAACAAGTACCTCTCGTCCAGGGCGGTGAACCATTGTCCATCTCTGAACACCATGCCCGGCTGTGGAGGTTGTCCTCCACCGACTCCCCCTGATCCACTGGGGAACGCGGGATCCGCGTCATAGGTCGCCGAAGGCAGAACCTCTCCGTCGTCCGATTCGTCCGAAGCTGTCGAGAAGCCAGATCGAGTCCTTTGGGAGCTGACTCGGGCGGCAGTGCCGAAGGGTGTTGACGTCGCCTTGAGAGGTCGTCCATTGTGGATATAAGGTGACTCTGCTGGTGATTGCAAATCGATATCGTCCTCCTCGTAACCACCAAGACCGCCATTTGCGCTCATTCCACGTCCGTTCGCGCCGGCATACCGCCTACTACCGGGTCCGTGGTTGAGAGCGAGATTGCCGTGGTGCTGGGTCCAGCCTATCTCGTCTTCATCCGAGCTCGCATCCTCATCCTCTACGCCGACCCTGATCCCAAGTACCTCTAGCATCCGTGCAGTCGTTCCTCCGAAGACTATCACGGTCAACACTACGACCACCAAGATGGTCGTTCTGAGCGCATCCGCATTATCTCCCGTGATACCCGCTGCCAGGGCCACGCCAACGGCACCTCGGAGACCCGCCCAGAACAGCATCATCTGGTAGGAATGGGGCAATTCTTCGTGTCGCTGACCCCGGGTGTGGAAGAACCAGTTGATCAGTTCGGAGAGGGGGAACACCGCCGCGTATCGCGATGCCATCACGGCGATCTAGAGTGTGATACATCAGCACAATCTGAATCACACGCAGCGATCTGACTCACAGCCGAGACTGCGATGAACAATGGCTTGAAGACCTGGACGTCCTGGGTGAACAGGTTGAGGCCGAGGTAGATGAAGATGAAGTTTTCCGACAGCTGAGCCAGCACCGCAAACATGTACTTTGTCGTCCTCTGCGTCCGTTTCGACATTGTGTGATAGGCATAGTGCTTCAACGTTATTCCGCAGAACAGCAACGAGACGATACCTGAGCACAATTAGCAAAAAGCTCTCTCGAGCGACTAGCCCGCTCACCGCTCATGCTCATTCCGTTGGAGAAGAAGTAACTGGTATAAGCGACCAGAGCGACGATGCAGCTCTCGATATGGGGGTAGGTCGCAAGGTGAGAGTGCTTCAGGCCGAGACTGCAGGTGAGGCCGAATGCCACACCGAGCAACATGGACACGAAGAACGAGAAGAGGAATATGCCGACTCCGTGAAAGAGGGAAGAGAGGTAGATGTCCTCTCCGTGGAACTGGGATAGGGTCCTGCGGTCCATCAGTCTTGTTCCACCAGATAAGAGTAAGACGACTCACTCGTACATGACGATGGAGACGGCGTCATTGAGAATACTCTCGCCAAAGATGACAGAATAGAGCTTTGGGTCGACTTTGTAGGTGTTGAAAATGGCCAGAATCGTTACTGGATCCGTAGCTGATAACGTCGAGCCAAAGATCAGACATTCCAATAGTGTAAGCTTGAGTCCTTCCAAGCCCAGGAACGACCAGATGTAAACGAGCACTCTATATACAGGGTCAGGGCATTGCTGGTCAAGAACAGTCTGGCACCCACCCTATTCCCACGGCTGAGATGAAGGTACCGAGAAAGGCGAAGGTGAGGATGGTACCAAAGTTCCTGAAGAAGTTTTCCTGGAAGCGAAGGCGTATCAGCAACCACTGAAAGGACTACGACCTTGCCGCGCTCACCTGCTTGAGTTCATATCCCGAGTTAAGGATGATGGGTGGTAAGACCAAGTTGAAAAACAAGGTGTGTTTGAAGGACTACACATTAGATTCAGCTTCGCGAGCTATATCCAAAACAACAATGCTTTAGCTCACCAGCATCTCCCTGATCATATGTCCTGGTGATAGCCGTATGATGAGACCTACGACCATCCCTCCAAAGATCGAAATGACCGTCTCGTGAACCGCTCTTATCCGCTTTACCTGCAGGTAATACGAGGTACACAGCGCTCCTATTAGCAATACGCAGAGGATACACAGTCCCCACCTGCAACCAAGCCATCAGCTCCATCCATCTCCTCCACGTCGACGAGCGAGTTTGGTAGGGCACGTACGAGGCGTAGAACTCCTCATCAGCGGGAGATGCCGTCTCCCCCGTTGGCGGCACGGCTATCGGTGTCGACATTGCGGACGACGGGAGCGTTTGGGATATAGAGAGTTACTAGGTCTATCCGTCTCTATAGTGCAGCAAGGACGAAGTCCGGCTGGGATCTTAATGGACTGGATCAAATGCCGCAAATAGTCCTCGAGCGAGTGTCGGTGTCGTTAATGTCGTGATGTCCGGATCTGCCAGCGATCAGGACGTTGAAGAAGCAGTATCACCAAGAGATCCACTGTCGTGTATCCTGTGATGCGAGTGGGTCTTCAAAGCTGTTGAGATACCGTCGTGATCGAAACCTAGTAGTCGCAGTGGATTCATGTACCTTCGGCATCCTCATCTTCCACGAACGCGTTCGACGTATTCAAGATCCAAGCGGCGGTCTCCGCCTCAATGCAGCTGGTGTACACAGGTCCAGCAACTTCTTCAGCTCTAGCAGATGCCATCTGCTCATGCAAGGCTAGCCGTATAAGACTGGTAGACCCGTGTCCGTGCTGCGACCACTATGACATGGCTAACTTTACAACATCTACAACATACGATCGTAACCTACGCCTAAAGATCCAAAACCCATCCGGCCCTAGGCAGCGCGTGTGCGCGAACAGCTCACCCCTCGTACTTGCTTTTCAGCTCCTCGAGCTCCGCTTTGATCCTCTCCAACTCAAACTGCGATGAAGCAGCTCGATCTTCCGCTTCTCTCCAAGACGTCTCGAATCGTATCGACCGAGCCTGCTCTTCTGCCAGTCTGCTCTCTACGTGGGCCAGAGTCGCCTATAGCTCCGTCAGCGATCATTCTCAACAGCTCATCCGGACCTCCAGTCTAGGCCTGAAGTGATATACTGAGAGCGAGGATGGGTATACTCACATGAAGTTCTGCTTCTTTGAGATCCCGCTTTTCGTCCTCCTCATCGTGAAGGCGAGCTTTGTTGGCGATCTCGGCAAAGTGCTCGGCGGCCCGTTTGAGGAAACTCCCCTTGCCCATCTTCTCCAGTCCCCCAGGTACCAATCTTGCAATCTCATTGATGCCGTCGTTGATGTTCTCCCTCCGCCGTCTCTCGACTTCTTTCTGCGAGACGATGTAATCAGCACGCTGCGCAGATGAGGCATTCTCTCGAGGTTGTGCTTACATGACTGTCCTTCTTCATCTTGACAGGGTCTACGGGTTCTCCATCCTCGCCATTGTTGGTGACCTGCACCCTATCCTCCTCTCTGCGCCTTTTGCGACCGAACGTCCTGCTGACGGGTGGACCTCTGCCTGGCATAGGTGGCTCGGGATCCACATGACCTTCCTCCCCTTGTGTGTCAACTTGTCCTTCAAGCTGGTATTCTCCCTCATCTTCCCTTTGATGCTCATCACCACCCATCACTTCGGTCATGTGCTCGCGACGTGGGCTGCCAATATCATCCTCTCCTACGTCGCCTAACCGCCTTCCTCTATCTGCGGCATCTAACAGCTCTGTGAACCCCTGATGTGCCTGGGCGGCACCTTCGAACAATCCCTCGTCACCGGCGCTGAAGGCAAGCAGAGATGCCGCGTCGTCGTGCTGGGGTATACTGCTGGCTGAGCCAACAAGGACATGCTGCGCAAAGTCGGATAATCGACTCTGCTCCTTTTCGCTCATCTCATCCGCTTTGCTGGTCCCATTGATACCGACCGAATTGAGCGTTTGTTGGTGCAGCTCGGGGTCCAGACTGGCGAACGGGTCCAGTGATGGAGTGGGCGAGGGCGATTGTGTCAATCTGATTTGGCCATTATCGTTGGTTTGGCCAGGATCTGACGCTTCGGATGTCACCTGAGCCTGAGCTCTCCCTCTGCCTTTTGACGTTGAAGCAGGTGCCATATCCCGGATCAAGCGGTCTTCTGATTGTCGATTGCTGTCCTGAGTAGCTCTGACAGGCCTGCACTTGGGTTGTACTAGATTGTTGCTCGTTATAGTGTTCTGGGTGGTCGTGGTGAGTGGAGGTTGTGTTGTCAACATCCCAATCCAAGGTCAGGTGATCAAAACGTGCGCGCTGGCCGCCCAGCGGATCCAGCCGAGTGTATTAGGTTTAGCTAATTATTCCGGATTTATCCCATGTCGCCCACCATAGGCTGAGTGCTGCTAAGTGACGCCCGATACAAGTCACCGCTACCATCTACTTGTAGTTGACCCTCAATCGAAGCTCTCCGACACTGACCCAACACTCACAATGGACGCGCAGTCGCCAGAACAAGAGGTCGAGGGACCAGCCGCTGGCTCGCCATCCGATTTCCTCAAGAACATCGTCGGGAAGAAGGTCAAAGTCAGAATCGGCAGCGGAATCGACTATCATGGTGAGTGTGGCTTCAGTTGAATCCAGTGGGGCTCGCAGGCGACAACTGCTACATTGTCCGAGACCTTGTCCTTTCTCGAATGGATACGTCGATAACTACTGGATGGGAATCACTGACACCGCATACAGGCCTGTTGACGTGTTTGGACGGTTACATGAATGTCGCTCTGGAGGAAACAGAGGAATGGTCTGGAGGCAGGATAACGGCGCGATACGGGGACTGCTTCTTGAGGGGCAACAATGGTGAGGCCCAAGCTCCAGCTAGATTCGTATCGTCGAAGGCCCGCAGCTGAAGCCTCCTTGCCAGTCCTGTATATTTCAGCTCTGGAGGACCTATAGCAGGAAGCTCAAGATCAGATTAGAGCTGTCAATAGCATAAAAGCTGCCGGTCCCATCGCACTGATGAGGATACGCATCGCGTCACACGGGATGCGGGTATGAGAGTTCATGGGCCCAGCGACGAGTAGAAAGGAGGCCGACAGCGCCGGATCGGCGGTCGAAGCAGTCTCAATTGTATAATCGGGCCATCGGGGTCATCTGAATGCAATAACGATGTATGATACCTACGTGGGAGCGGTCTTCAGCCGCACGATGGCGATGCTAGTACTAGATAGGGTACGGTCTTAAGCATCACATCCACGTGCTTGCTTGCTCCTAGTCATATCGAGCAAACCCGCCGCCGCCAACTTTGTCCGGTTGAAACCATTCGCGAAAGGTCGTTTGAGTTTCAACCACCGCTCCTCTTTCTCCAACTTCGCCTCCTCTCTTTGTCCTCGTCTCTCTCTCTATCTCTGTTCCATCCATCCATCCATCCATCCATCCATCCATCCATCCATCCATCCATCCATCCATCCATCCATCCATCGATCTATCTCCCCTCTCCCTCATCTCGTAGTCTGTCTTCTTGCTTCTCAAACGTCTTAAACCGCGTATCTTCGCCTTCGATCCTCATCCAAACGAGTATCGTACATGTCAACTACACCGTAATCTGGACACGCGCTCAACCAAGACCGACCTCTGGCTTCTCACCAGCTAGGGGTCTAACGCCCTCTGGACATCGACTAGAAGGTGGAATCCTGTATATTGTGGCGTGAACATGTCGTCCCTACCGCTCAACTTATCCCAAGGCAACCTCTCGATCCTACTCGAAAAGTTCCCGGCCCTCCTGTCCGATTCAGAGCGACAGCTGCCCGAGGACAAGAAATTCATCGTGTTGCGGAACAAAGTCAGCAATCTCCTCAATGCACAGAACGCAAAGAAGAAGACTGGTGCTGCGGCCGGAGCCCAAGCACAAGGTCAGCAGCAGCAACAGGCTCAAGGAGGTGCGGCCGTTGCACCAGGACCAGGAGCAGGGGGAGCTGTAGCTGGACCCAGTGGCAGTCAGGGGCAGCCTATACAGAATCAGAATGTCAATGCGGCAATGGCGAATCCAGCTCAAGCTGGCCAGAGTCCTAGAATTGGTGCACCCCAGCAACAGCCGCAGCAGCAACAAGGACAGGGCAGCTCGAGTCAGGTGAGCATTGCAATGGCGATCCTAATCACATAATCAGCTTCACTGTATCTCATCCCGTCCTGTCGTCTCCCTTGACCCCGTGATCCTGTGCTCGGCTGAGAACGCGATGCTAACGAAAGACACAGGGCTTCCCCAACCAAGGCAACATGCAGCAGGTCCCTCAGCAGCAACAGCAATTCAACCAGCAGCAGGGTGGTCAGCGTATACCGCAACAGCAGCAATTCAACCAGGCTCAATCGATGCAGCAACAACAGTTCGCTCAGCAAGCCCAACAGATGCCACAGTCCTACCCCGCCGCGCTTCAAACACCCGGATCGATAGCCGCACCATCGCCTCAGCAGCACGCCGGGGTAGCTTCATCGCCAATGACGGGACCGAACATGGTGGGCAGGTCGCCCAATCCGAACAACAGGCGTATCTCCACCCCAGGGCCGATGAACATGCCGAACAACCAAGCCGCGGGGAACAACAGCCTAAAGGCTATCTTTGACAACTTTCCAAAGCTACTCGAGGCTAAGAGAGCCGGAAAGCTCGCCAAAGAGCAGGAGACGCTGGTGAGTTGATTTTGAAGACAGCCCGCTTCCGCAGCGCGGACTGACCTTTTCTAGTTTGACACCCTGATGGCGTCCGAAGCCGGGCAACAGCAATTCCTCCGATACCAGGCTCAGCAAGCTGCCAATCTGGTTCAGAGTAATCTCCAAAACTCGATCGGACAACAGAACCAGGCACAGCACATGGGAGCAAATGGCCAATTCATGACACCCCAACAACAATTCGCGGCGCTCCAACAGCACCAACAACAGCAACAGCAGATGATGGGGAACATGGGTCAGATGCAGATGCCTCCCGGTGGCTTCCCTCAGCAAGGCTTGGGGGTACAGGGTGTACAGGGCTTGCCTCAGCAAGCTGGCATGGCGAATATGATGGCTCAAATGGCTTCATCGGGGAACCATCAGCAATTAGCCCAACAGCAACTAGCTCAGCAAATGGCGATGCGGCAGCTGGCTCAGGGTACGCAGAACATCCAAAACGCCCAGAACGTCGGCAACATGAACATGAGCAGACCACCAGTCGCCAACCCGCAAATCATGCAGGCGCAGGCAGCTGCAGTTGCTCGGGCGAAAGCAATGGCGGAACAATCACTAGCTCAGGCCCAGCAACAACAGCAGCAACAGCAGCAGATCATGATGGACCAGCAGGGAATTCAGCAGCAGAACTTTGGGGCGCCCAGGCCACCTCAACAAATGGGCAATGGCAAGACGACACTTCCTCCCGAAAAGATTGCCCAATTGCGAGCTACAATCTCTCAGCTCGCCAAGATGACTGACGCCCAGAGAGAGGCCCATTTCCAGCAAGTGAGTCCCGGTCGAGCGAGCAGCTTAAATCAAAGCTCGTATGCTGATTTCGGCGTGTAGCACCCCGAACACCGCCCGTTCTGGAAGACCACGCTCAACAGTCACACCGCTCAAACTGCAATGGCAGCACAACTAGCTCAGCAGAATGGCGGCAACCCCGCTGGATCGCCGGGCGTACAGGTTCGACCTCAGCAGGCTGGCGGCAATGCGGTGAATGGCAATTTCGCCAATATGCAGAGCAACGTCGGAAGCAATCTGCATATCCCGGCCAACAAGCAGCGGAACCTGCAAGCAGCTCAGAATCAGGCGTTGCAGGCAGCGCAGAACCTACAGAACGCAGCACAGAGTGCGGGGTCGCCAGCGCCCATGAATGCTGGTTCACCCAACGTGCGACCTCCAATGCCGATGAATGCCAACCAAGCAGGCATGATCCAACGTATGATCAACCAGGGTATACCGGTGAACGGATCGCAAAATGTGGGACGATCGCCTATTATTGGACAGCCGAATCTCGTTCCAGGGGTCAACTTCCCACAACAGCAAATGCCAGGTGCAGTCAGGGTGGACAGCGATACCAAGCCATATATGATCCTCCAGCAGATGACCGCCGGCCAAGGGCAGCAATTGCCCATGGACAATGGGCATCAGATGGGCGGAATGATGAATATGGCGAATCGACTTCCGCAGAATGGTCAAATACGCCAGTTGTCCGAACAATCCGGCATGAACGGCATGCCAATGGCTCCAACAATGATGCTCGATCGATCAGCATCCCTGCTCAGCAAGGTATCCTGGGCACCGTCGGCCGAACATGATCAAGCGCTCAAAGAGAGTTTGGGCGAGTTCAGACGACCTCTTCGAGCTTATGGACGATCCACCTTGACTCAAGGGTTCGGCCTGAGTAGGGTCGTAGGCGACGTCGTTCTCGAACGCATGCCTGATGGTCTCAGGGCGATAGCTGAAGAGGCGGACAATGGAGTGGCAGACGACGATGAGAATGCCACGACGGTCGTCAAAGGCGGGAAGACCAAGGCGGAGACGCTCGAGGGCAACGGCCTACCGGGACAAAAGCGGCGCAAGGTGTCGGAGTTGGCGGTGACAGTAGATCGAGCGTTGCAAGTGGATCACAACGTGGAGACAGTGAGTCTCGAGGTAGTTGATCTGATATCGAGGACTTTTACTGATGGTGATCTAGCTACTGCTGCAATTGGCCGATGAGCATTCCGACCTCGTCGCAAGCCTCAGCTGCAATCTTGCCAAACATCGCAAAAGCGGTACCGTGGAGCGCAAAGACGTCCAGCTGTCATATGGTGAGTGACACGACAGAGTTCTGTTCCGCTCATGAGCTAACCCTCAACTCAGAGATGACCTTTGGCCGCGTTGTTCCCGGATTCTCCTCCGACGCCATCCGACTCGACCAATCTCGGTCGACCAAACGAGCAGTGGCTTCGAATGCCAGGATCAATAAGCTCAAATTGGTCAACGACGCTAAGATGAGTTGGCGCAGAGAACGTATCGAAGCTAGGGAAAAGGCAAAACGTGTCGAGAGCGATGTCGACGAGGATGGCGAAGTGACTCTGGTGGATCATCCAAGAAGTGAGACTGTGAATGGGAAGATTGGCACCGCTGGATCGACGAATAACGGAGATACGAAATCGCCTCTCCCGTCATCAACGGTCGATGGAGCGCTGAAGACTGGTGTCGGTATAGGGAACGAGATTAATGGTGTAAGCGGAAGACAAGTGGCCGTTGCGTGATTACGGAGTATCCTGGATCTTTAACGACATCACTTCCATCTGCCTGTATCCCAATGCCTTTGCATTTCACTGTTGTATGTCGTGTGTGTTTAGTACTACAATCGTGGCATGCAGCTCGCCTGTGTTCGACACAACCTGCAACCGGCTTCCATGTGGCGATGTAGTTACGGGTAGTAATACTGTCTGCGCGGAACTTCTAGAGGGTGACGTTTCTCTATCATTATGGGTCAGTCGGAGCCTCTAAGGCCGTCTTAGTTGCGTCTAGAAGCTTGTCAGATAATGCCTAGTAAACGAAAGTAAAGTCGGGCCAGCGTGCCATACATCATGAACTGGCATAATCAGCACTCACGGTCTCTACGACTACGCACTCGATCATTCTCGAAAATTCGGCGAAGTCATTTTTGCCACAGCCACCTAGTGGTGATCAATGTTTGATCATCAACATTTTCATATCTATGTACAGTCTGGATGCGCAATGGAGCTGGAAGATGCTAGATGGCTGGGATGATGGACCATGGGCGATTTCCAATGAAAGCTTAGTTAGCGCAAGTGCGGCTACCGGGGTATATAAGCATCTGAAGTCGGCGCCGTAGATAGCTGGAGCGGCAATTGCTGATCCACCCCATACTCCTAATCTTGCTTGCGATCGTCGACCCCCAGTCGACCACTTCCGAGCCAGAGACAAGTCTCATCGCCCCAACCAAATCACTTCTATTCAATCCCCTTGGCTCGTCGTCTGAACTCCACTCCCCGCAAAACTAGGGGCTACTCCGTCGCTCCGCGTTCTCGCAGCTCGCATCTCGCCTACCGCCCACTGTCCGGTGGTACTGGCCACCCTGGTACCCATGTCCAGCATGGCCGCTCCCACACCCACAATGGAAGCAGCTTTACAAGGTATCAATAACCGTCTTGACGCCCTTGAGGCGGCCAAGGAGGAAACTTGCATTCAGCTCGCTGTCCTCGCCCAACAAATTACCCAGCTGGAGGACGAAGTCAAGGCTTTCAAGGTCAGCGCTTCGGCAGCACCCCCCAGGTCGTCTACTACAAGCCCGGAAAGATCTTTGACCCAGATCCCTTCACCGGCAACAAGGAAGCTGCGTTGGAGTTCATTCTCAAGGCCGAAGCGTGTTTGCTGTTCCGAAAGGGGCAGTACCATTCGGACGATCATAAGATCGCCTACGTCACCAGCCTCCTCAAAGGAGAAGCCTGGAAGTGGTACGAGCCGCACGCCAAACTCCCATATGCCGAGCGTCCAGACTGGGTCAAGTCATGGCCCCTCTTCCAAAACGAATTCAAATCCGCCTTCTCCATCGACGAGCTCTACGAAACGTCTCGACGTAAATCAGCTCGAAAGGTACCGCGACATCCTCCATGGGTCTCCCACTACGCCAGGTGATTTCAGGTGATACGCCCAGATAGTTGTCAAAGCCCCGGCTCCTGACAGACTAGTGACACATGACATGCATGACTCTGCAGCGCTATTACACGCAGTGACGCTGCCAACCCCTGCCAACCTCGCTATACTCACACAGCGCTTACATTATAGCCGGGTTCCAGCAAATCGATTCCCGGCGGCAGGGCCAGGCACGAGGTGGAGGTGGAGGTGGAATCGGCCTGTGATGTCATGTCATTTTCCACCTCCTCTTAACAGTACTCTGGAGTAGTGCCAGCAGCTTCGAGCGCTGGAATCGTATGTAGTTGGCAGTGACGGAATGGCCATGTTGGATCCAAAGCTATGAAAAGACTTTGAAAGGCAGGCTGGCGTTCGGCCGTAAGATGCCGGTGATCCAGACACACCCCTGATTCCGTTAGTATGATGATGGTGGTGATACACGATCAAACACTGTGGAAGGAGGTGAAGTGTAAGCGAGAGCGAGGTGTCATGCATCGAGTATATAACGAGCGGACCAGGTTATCTTTCCAACAAACGTATCTCTTCTTCTATACTTGCATCAACTGAAAGCAATAAACACATCCTTCATCAACATGTCTTCCTCTTCCATTCCCACCCATGGTAAAGGCTACGGAATCTCCGGTGAGTCTACCTTTCACTCCCTGCCCCAAATATTGGCTAAGGGCCGTGTGTAGACACCAAGAACTACACCAACTTCACCGTTAAGGAGTTCCCCCTTAAGACTGCCGGTCCCGATGATGTGACCATCCACATCGAGTGCTGTGGTGTCTGCGGCTCGGATGTCCACACCGTCACTGGCGGCTGGGGCGAGCTGTCCACTGACTGGGTCTGCCCAGGTCACGAGATTGTCGGAAAGGTCACTCACGTTGGAGAGAACGTGAAGGAGTTCAAGGTCGGAGACAGGGCCGGTGTTGGTGCTCAGGTCTTCGCTTGCAAGAAGTGCGAGCGATGCAAGAGCGACAACGAGAACTACTGCCCAGAGCAGGTCGAGTGAGTATGAAATCGAGTATCTTGAGTTCACCTGCTGACTATCATCCTCTAGCACCTACAACGCCAAGTTCCGTGAGTTCACAAATCTCATATCTGGGAACACACATGCTGATACTTTGTCTAGCCGACGGTGTCATCGCCCAGGGAGGCTACTCCACCACTATCCGAACCGACCAGCAGTTCGTCTTCGCCATCCCCGAGGCACTCAAGTCTGAGGATGCCGCTCCCATGCTCTGCGCCGGTCTGACCGTCTTCTCCCCCTTGGTCCGAGCTGGAACTGGACCAGGAAAGACTGTCGGTATCGTCGGTGTCGGAGGTCTTGGCCGTGAGCTTTACCTCTCTCAATGTCTTCTGCTTTGCTAATCGAATCATCGACAGACTTCGCCATCCAATTCGCCAAGGCTCTCGGAGCCAAGGTCATCGTTTTCTCCCACTCTGCCAACAAGAAGGATGACGCCATCAAGCTGGGCGCCGACGAGTTTGTCGTCACTTCCGAGGACGGCTTCGAGAAGCCATACTTTGACAAGATGGACTTCATGCTTTCCACTGCGGACTCTGCTTCCCTTCCATTCGACAAGTTCTTGAGCATCCTCAAGATTGAGGGACGATTCAACTCTGTCGGTCTTCCAGACGCAGAGACCACTTGGGACGGTATCCACCCAATGCAGTTCGCTTCCAACGCAGCTTGCATCGGTGCAACTCACATTGGAAGCAAGAAGGAGGCGTGAGTTCACCTGTCGTCGAGCTCGAAGACAAAAGACAGACTGACACTGCCTTTCAGCAACGCCATGCTCAAGCTCGCCGCCGAGAAGGGCATCAAGCCTATCCTACACGACGTCCTGCCAATGTCGCAAGCTGGCAAGGCCGTCGAGTCGGTCAAGAACAACACTGTTCGATACCGATACGTCCTCACCAACGACCTCGACTAATCGTCGAACCGCGGCCGATTAGCTTCTGGGAGCCAAAAGCAGTTTAGTCAGTTTGTAGTCAGTCAGTCCACCAGTACATACTTTGTAGCCATAGTCAGTCGAATCAGTATGCACCTGTTAGTGCATCGACAATGCGCGGCATCAGATGGCAATGTTCTCAAAGCGAAAATACATGGTCCGCACATCGAGACTTCAGTACAGTTCAGTACGCACGACACGGAACAGGTAGAGCCAGAAGCCTACCGTACCAGCTGTTGCTCTGATAACCTGAGGACAAGCCCTCCTTTTTGCATGACACCAGGTCCAGCGATTATTGTGAGGCGGAAGGTTGAGAACTGGCCTTCTTTGCCAAGATCTTTGCACTGACGCTCCTGATGTTCTGAGCAGCCCTGTCTATTCCACCCTTCTGAGCCTTTTCATATAGCTGCAGCGCGGGCTCGAGGTTATCGGCTAAGAGGACAATCAGTACTCGGACAGAGTTTCACCACAGTCAGTAGCGGATCACTCACTGGATTCCAGGATGGCGGCGAGATTGAAAGCGATCTATGCACCGCGTTAGTGATAATGTCGTTATCTGCACGACCACACGCAGGCGCGGAGCTCACCTCGGGATCCTCTGGCGAGAGGGAAAGAGCGGATCTAAATTGATGAGCTTACGACAATAATGACATCGTGGGTTGTCCTACGTTAGATGTTTAATGGCCAGAGCTGGCTGAGGCGGTTTCGACATGACATATGCGGATGCGAGATCTGTGAGGTAAGCCACCCAGCCCATGAATGAGTTACTCTACTTCGCACGCACTTGTATAAGCATCAGCTGAGGGCGATAGTGCTATTGATTTCTCCCAGGCTTCTATCGCTGCACTGTGTTTGTCTGAGAGTGGTCAGTTTAGTTTACCACGACCCGGTTGTCCGGACTCGGCCAGGATGGTTGGGTACCCACTTAGATGGTACTCGCAGACCTGTAGCCGTCAGTATCTCGATTATACAGCACCCGGGAGGACATACTCACACCCAAGTTGAACCACCCCCCGCTGGTCGGCTTGACATCCAGACTCTGCTTGTACTTTCCCCTAGCGCCGTCCAAGTCGCCTTCCTCCAACATCTTCGTTCCCTCATCTAGCAAAGTCACTGCCCGCTCGAGTCCTGGATCCGTTGTGGATGAGCTATCCGCAGATGAACTGGCATATCTTCCTGCTCAGTAATTAGCCCAAAAACCATGAACACATGTCATTTGAGATGAGCACTCACGACCGAGTACAGCAGACCTACTTTGCCTGACGATCGGGGGGCTTGTGCAGGCTGAGGATCTGGTTACGGGCATTGCCCTCCTTGGAACAGACAAGCTCGATCCTGAGGACGAAGCTCGGCGAGCAGAGGTCATTGGTCTGAGGGGGATGTTGTTGCTTCGGAGGGTCTGCCGACCGGCGCTGAAGAACGAAATTGACATTGTCTGGAGTGGTAAAGACATGGCGGATAGGTCAAGTGAGCTTGTTGAGACACAGATGAGCTAGATTATATGCTGCTGGTCGGATTGCCAGTAGTTATAGGAAGTTGAAGGCAGAGGAGGACGTTCGTAAAGGTGTGGCTGAATTTCAAACTTTTTCCTCCGGCCAAGTGCGACATCCTCGCCCGACGTCCGATCTCTAGAACTCTATCTCTGCATCCTGATACTTCGCCAATTGAGCATCGTCGGATCACGACCCTCGTCGACCTCTACATCGCTCTCTGTCCGAGCTTACTTCTGCACTCAACGCAATGTCCACCACGGCGAAAGGAAAAGCCAAGGAGAAGCCGCTCGCGTCGCTGCTCGCCGGAGCGACGGCCGGTGGTATCGAGTCATTCGTGACGTTTCCCCTGGAGTCGCTCAAGACGCAACTTCAATTCGGCGCTCTCGACGGCAGCAAGGTGAGCCACTATTCAAGCTATTCTGTTTGCCTTCCGGTTTGGTGGCCGGCAATTTGCACATGACCTATCATCGATCAGCGTTGCGAGCTCGTGTGACTTGGCATCGTGAAATCTGCTGACTACCATTTTGTAGCCTCTGACGCCGTATCAAGCGCTCAAGCAGACGATAAGCCAGCGAGGATACCAGGGCTTGTATGCGGGATGTACGGCGGTCGTCATCGGGAACGCAGTAAAGGCCGGTGTGCGGTTCACCACTTATGATCAGTTCAAATCGATGCTCAAGGACGACGAGGTGGGTCATCCCACAGCTAGCTGAGGCTGTCATGAGCTCATGAACTATCCAGGGCAAGCTTTCGGCTCCAAGATCTATGTTGGCGGGTTTGGGAGCAGGTATGATGGAGGCGATCATTGCAGTGACGCCCTCAGAAACGATCAAGTGAGTACCGGAACTCGAACAGGGAGTGGACATAGGCTGACTCCGCGGATTAGGACGAAGATGATCGAAGACTCGAAGTTGGCTCAACCGCGGTATAACGGCTTGGTGCACGGAGTCAAGCTCATGGTCCGGGAAGAGGGTTATAGGGGTATCTACCGAGGTGTCGGGCCTGTGGTGAGTCGATCTACGCCATGTACTGGATCGAGCGCAACGCTGCCGACAGCTAGTGGAGGCTACGATTTGCTACAATCGGCGTAGTGGTGATCTAACACTCTGCGTAGATGCTGCGACAGGGGGCGAACTCCGCCGTGAGGTTCTCATCCTACTCGACCATCAAGCAGCTAGTCCAAGGCAACGTCGTGCCAGGATCCCAACTTCCCGGCTGGATGACCTTTGGTATCGGTGCCACTGCGGGTGTCATCACTGTCTGTGAGTAGTTGCCCGGAATTTCGTCTACTGTACACTGACACGCTGCTCCTCAGACACCACAATGCCCTTCGAGTGAGCAGGCTGCGGTCCCGTTCCTCCTTGCCTTGCTGACCCACGTAGTGTCGTCAAAACCCGGATGCAGTCGCTCAGGGCGAAGCAGGAATACCGAAACGCTCTGCATTGTGCTTACCGTATAATGACAGAGGAAGGCGTATTGAAATTCTGGAAGGGTACCGTACCCCGTCTCGGCCGACTGATTGTGAGTATTGATCGCTGGAGACTAGAGGGACCGAAACTGACCTCGGCTCAGATGAGCGGAGGTATCATCTTTACAGTGTACGAAAAGGCTTATCCGATCTTCGACCCACTGTTCTAAGAAGGAGTCATGGGAAGGCTCGACGCCCAGAAAGGGAGCTGCGGCGATAGACTGTAACAGCTGTACTGGTACTTTACAGCATACATGGAGCGTATATGCAGAAACATAGACTTTTGTACATTGCGAATGGACTTGATGGGCAGATGATGTCCCTTCCTTGCGCATGCGGCGGGCACACCGCTAAATTTCTTCGCACCATTACATCGCTTTGATGTGCTAACAGCATGATCAGCGCAATCCATCGTATCGTAAAGACCAGACCCACCAGATCGTCAATCGTGGAGAACACATGGCCATTCTCCATGAGATGCTCAATGGCGTCCCTACGCCCCCCGTCAGCACTGAAAATCCACTGTATACCGCTGATTTCACTCACATGACCTGCTGTCCGTCGGCATTGCCAACTTGTCTCGAAACGAGGGAAACGTGGATCCCGTCTTCGTCCGTCTCTGCGGAAACTACCTCCATGATTTTCCTCTGCAATGGGGGTAACGAAGCCCAAGCCGAATGGTCGACTCCGCCACCATTTCCAGCCGCACCGGCCTTGTAGTCGCTCGACACGCCAGCTCCGGCACCAGCTCCAACATTGGCAACGCCGCCTCCGCCCGGGTTCCTCAGACTGAGCGAGACGTAGAGCGCTTTGAGGAGGTGGTTGTACACCTCGTTGTGGTCCGTGATGGGGCGTATGGAAGTTGCCGAGACGTGAATCTTGCCTCCAAACTTCTTCATAGAGCCCAGAATAGCGACATACTTGTCCTGCCTAGAGTACAGCCCGTCAGCTGGATCCCCACGGATCCCCACACTCAGAGAATGTGTGGCTCACTCGATTTCGTCCATTTTGCCAGTATCGTCGTCCGCAGTGTCCAACCACTGTCTAACATCAATGTATCCTGTGCCATCTCCAATTTCGTACGAAACGCTAGTGTGGGAAGCCGACTTGTTGTGCACCGAACCAACTAGTATGATCTGCGTGGTAAGTCAGTCGATGTATGGCTATCCGGGAGGTTTGCCTCATAGGGATCACCCTCATAGGGATCACCCACCTGCGATAGATCAACGCCGTCGATCGTGAAGTCGGATTCGGTCGATTGAGCCTCGAGAAGCTGTTTCACCGTCACTGGTCGGATAGTGGCCTGACCTTTGTTCTGTCGCCATGATTAGTACTTTCCACCGAGCAAGAGCACTGCCAACAACGCGTTTTACTCCACGCGTCCATCACCCACCTTCTTGTCTCCCTGGGAGCCTTGACTGCCATAAGGCGAACCGTTCTGCACGAATCCTCCTCCGCCACCACCGGCATTGTTCCCGTAGTATGGGTTCTCGTTACCGTCTAGGTGGAGTCAGCAATGCTTCTGACATGTCCGCAACTCACAATTGCTCATCTTTCGTTGCGATTGCTGTAGAGATGCGCGGTTGAGACTGACTTGTTCACTGAATCAATCTTCCTTCTTCCGACTTTCAATAATGTCAACGCGTGCATGCTAGTCGCGTCAACCGAGGGTGGGTAAAGGGTTACGTAATAGGCGAGGTCCTGCTCGTACCCTATGACATCCTCCCACTTTGTGAGATTTCTCCCTTCGCTCTCCTCCGACGAACTGATTTCACACCCAAGAGCGAGGCCCGAGATAGCGTCCTCTTCACCCCACGCAGCAAGTGTCCACCACAGACTTCGAGTTGAGAGGTATCGTACACACTCGTAGGGATAGCCTGAGCGGACCTCAGTCGGCGAGTCGCTTTCTTACGCCGAGGAATATCAAGAAGGACACTACTTTGTCAACATCAGCCTGCATCTCCGTCGACGGAGAAGACCGGTTTTCACTGGCAGCATTTCGCCATCGCTCATCCCCGAAACCTCTTGCGACAGACCACACTGTTCGTATTGACACACCCATCCCGCCAAGAAATCGATCCGGTGCACAGCGAAATAGAGAGACAGGATGAAGGTCATTCCTGACAAGTCTCACGAGTATCACTACTCGCCATACCCTCCACCACCACCCCCTCCAGCCGGTGGTCTCGCCTCGGGCTCGTCTTCGCCAAATTCCTTCGCTCCGCCCCCAGTCTCGAGGAAAGGCTCAAAGAAGGATAAAGTCCAACGCCAACAGTCCCCTCCAAACGAGGATGCGACGACGTACAAGGTCGCTCGGGCTATATCGTCCTGTACGAGGTGTCGTCAGCGAAAGCAGAAATGTGATGGTGAGCAGTCAATCCCTCCTGTGTAAATCCGACTTGATTGCTTATACTTCGCGAATAGGCAAGTTGCCCGCTTGCACGGCCTGCGACAGGGCCAAAGTCGAGTGTATAGGCTTCGATGCTATCAGCAAGACCAATGTGTCGAGAAAGTGAGTGCAAGTACTGACCGCCAGAGTAGCAGAACTCATCCCTCTTCCTAGCTATCTCCACTCGCTCGAGCAGGAGGTCGCGACGCTCAGAGCCCAGATAGCGGCTATGAGTCAGAATACAGACGACAATGGTGCCAGTATGGTCAAGCGAGAGATCGCAGAAAGAGCCTCGGAAGCCGTACAGACTTTCTCTCGACCGCACCCAGAGAGCGGATTCGCGCGACCATCCGACCTGCTTATCGACCCGTCGTTACAGAATGAGACAGGCGAGAGCTCCTTACGATCACCATGGGATTCTCCCGGGTTTGCCGGCCAGTTTCCTCATCGCAGGCACTCCGAGTTCGCCTTCTCTTCCTCTGGATTCGACTCACCAAGGTCACCATACACCCCTGGGCATAGTACCAGTGCGAGCAGGACTCAAATGATGGGACAGCAGAGCGGTATCGGGGCCTCGTCCTTGACGCGCCTTGTACACGACGCTGCGTTCAAGACGGGCCATGCGCAAAATGCCTATACTCAACTACATGCCCTGGGAGCGAATCAAACTGGTTCTGAGAAGGGCAGCGATTACTCTGCGGCCGACACACCCCAACTCGACAGTGTAGTCCCTTCGCCCCAGGATCCACCAGCAGGCAAATCTGGCCAAGCGACATCCGCTTCTACCTCAGCGCCCAGTAATGCACATTTCCGGCCACCGACATCTTCTCCACTGGCTACCGCCGCTTCGGTGTCCAGTGGCAAGTCGAGCAGTGCGAAAAGGCGTCATTTCTCCGTACCGCCTCTACCGCCCCAACCTGCCGTGGAACGTCTCGTAGCTGCATATGTCGACTTTGTGGGGGTCACGGCGCCGATCATACACATACCCTCTCTGGGCAAGCAACTCATCAAGATCAGGGAGAACAGGGATGTCGAGCAGAGCGATATCTTCGTGGTTATGATGGTACTGGGTAAGCTGCCTCGAACATTTCGACTCCAGCTGCTAACAAATCTGCAGCATTGAGTACAATGGCATCATCACGATTCGTCGACCCTCCAGACGAGCTGCGAGCCTGCTCCGAGGCCTTTCACGCTGAAGCTATGAAACACATGGATGCAGTGTTCGAGGAGCAAAGCTATGGTGGGTGGAAATCGATCTCTGCGGCATCTGGCATGCTGATGCTCTTTTCAGTCGGTCTCCAAGCGATCCTCCTGCTCGTTTGGTACTCCCTCCTCAACCCGGACAAAGGCTCAATCTGGTTCTTGATCGGACTCGCCACGCGAACCTGCGTCGACCTTGGCTTCCACAACGAGCACAACATCGACATCACCCATTTCGACGCTCTCGAACTCGACATGCGTCGGCGGTTGTTCTGGGTGACGTATAAAATGGATCGGCTTCTTTCCCAGGCTCTAGGTCGACCACCCAGTATTCCCGATGGGTACATCAGCGTGCCGCTTCCTTCAAGCCTGCACGATGTCGATATCCACTCCAACGACTTTGGTCCGCTCACCGGCGAGCCATGCTCCTACAAAGCAGTGTTCCTACACACTACAAAGTTGAGACAATTGCAGTCCGAGATCCTCGATTGCACCTACGGCCTGCATAGACCGGATGGAACGTTGAACGTGCCCCCGCCAGAATGGTTCGACGACTGTTTCGAGAGGTTGAAGGAATGGCTCGCTACATCTCCCGAGCCCAGGGGCACTGTCTCCTCTGAGGGATACGCTATTTCCTTCCACAGTGAGTAGATCCTAGCGCCAGATGGCATAAAATACCCATTTACATGTCTTAGACTCCGCGCTGCTCCTCTTCCGACCGTCACTGGGATGCGAGAGACCGGGCAGGAAAGCGCTGTCGACAGTCTTGGCCAGTTCGAGCTATGTCATCAGGATCTACCGGAGGATGCAGCTCAACAACAGGATAAGCTGGCTCTGGATGACCGTGAGTACCGCCCCGTGTGTGGGAAATGCCGCTGATCTTTCGGGTCGCCAGAGTCATTGGTCCTTCATGGCGGGTCTGTCTTTCCTCTATGCCTTCTTCAACCTGTATACCATCGGAGGCGTCCCCGGCGTCCCAACACTGGAGGAAGCAATGGCGGACATCGAGTCGTGCATGGCTGTATTGGAATATCTTGCCCGTGAGTCGATTGAGACGCAGTCCACTGAATGAAGACTGACGGTCCTATGTCCATCTCAGCTCGAGTGCCCTCTGCTGGCGCTTGTCACGACACGATGCAGACACTGTCCAAAGCGATCATGGAACAGCTGCAGTCTATCTCTTCGACCACATCGCCCGGAGGTCGTGGCGCTTTGCGATCGGCACCTATATCGTCATCTCGAGACGACCCACTGCCAAACGAATCGTTCCCTGCTCCCCTCCCTGCCATCGCATTGCCATACGAGCTGTCATTACTGGACAACCTGTTTGTAAACCCCATGGCTCAGCACAACAAAGCATCCGACTACACCAACGGTAACAAGTGCAAGAAGAACGGCAAGAAGGACGAGCAGGATGGCAACAATGCCTCTTCCGGCGCGTATGGTTCCAGCTCCAATGGGGCTTATGGCGGTTCTCATGGTTCACGAGGGGATCGATCGATGGGACCACCACAGGGATTCCCTCCTAATGCCTTTGGAGGCAACACCCTCCCTGGCTCTGCGTCAACGGCTGGAGGCAATACTATTGGACTACAAGCGTACGGTATGGCTGCTCAGATGGGAAATGGTAAATCCAGCGGTACAATCGCTCCTCATGGCGCATTCTCCCCTTCAACCATGGGACTCGGCGACTCTTCCACTCGTAACGGCACACCCCAGTCGTATGGCTATGACAGCAGTAAAGCCGGACAAGGACAGAGTGACACGTCGGCATTGGACGATTTGGCAGCGGCGGCAAATGGTTCAATGGCAATGACGAGCGATGGACAAGCTGCGGGGACAGCAGGAGCCGGGGCTAGTGGCGCTTTCGACATGTTCAGCTTTTTGATGGATGAGGAAGGTGGCCTTGCCGGATCAGGCAATTGGGATGCTCTGGACATTCCAAGCGACTTTGGGCTCTGGAGTTGAGGACTGGAAGTTCTGACGCGGGGAAGAAGCCTGGTGCATTTCGGTAGATCAGGGTGTCAAGGCAGATAGAGCGGGGATAATTGTATGTGTAGGCGAGTAGAAAAGAGTCGAAGACTCCTTCGTGACTCACCGCTATCAGTTCTGGATTGTATTGTATGTCTCTTCACATTAGATGCAACATGTCCCCACCGCATCACCGCATCGCCGCATGCTCCCTTGTCATCGCAGCAAGACCGCTCGTAAAGTAACATACATGATCCAGGTGGTATATAGTATCATGCTTCCCCTAGACTACCTCAAGTGGTGCCCTAAAGGCTTTTGATTGACAACTCTTTCTCCGCCTCTTCCCTCAAGCCCAGCCAGACTCCTCCCAAGTCCATCCTGGGCACACCACAGACACCACATTCCCAGCAATAATCCGCCAATTGCTTATCCCGGTGGGAGCATGCTCAGGTCGACCTCGTCCGCGAGCTCGGCCACATCCTCCTCCTCTCCGTACCTCGGAATAGGCGTTCGCGGCAGGACCATCACACCTGTCCCACATACATCAGCACTAGAAACGGTCACTGAGCTGGACTGGACTCACCGGATCGAGCGGCCTCGAGCACACCAAATGGCCTAATCAGACTCAAGAACGCGTCGAGTCTTGACGACTTTGCCGTCAATTCGACAATACAGCTGTTCTCGGCAACGTCGACGACTCTTCCGCCGAACTGGTCGGCCAGAGTCTTGATCGCGCTCAGGTGCAAGTTCTTGGCAATGAGCGCTTCCGAAGCAGACAGCCCATCATGTCGGACCGGGTACAGGGGTGACGAGCTTTGTGGCTGCGCAGAACCAGAGCTCTCGAATGTCCTAGCGAGTCGGTTCTCAGCCTCGAGTTTGGGGTCCGAAGGCGTTTTCGAGGATTGCGCTACGAATTCAGGCGCGTTCTGGTGATCCTGGTTCTCAATGGCTCGGTCGAACGAAGCGCTGTCGCTGTTCGTGGGGGACGAGGAGAGCTGATCCTGGGCGTACTCGGGTCCGAGGGTGGAGACCTTGGCGAGGAGTAGTTCCCGCTCGATGATCGACGTTCGGGTGTAGTCAAGCACCGCCCACACGGGGACCTGAGCGGGGCAAGGCGTCAGGTCTGCACCGGAGGATTTTGTCCGTTAGCCGTGACTCACCAAATCTTCCAGTTGCCTCCTGGCCTGCTCAATCACACCATCCTGCCCTCTGAGGACGATGCACATTCGAGAGAGATCTCTGATCTCAGTCTGACACACCACGAGCGAGTCTGCGGATCGTCAGTTCGTGTTCAGGCGCCGGGGCGTGTATCGGCCGAAAAGTGATTGGACGGGAGTTCGGACGCATCCAAAGTGCCAAAGATCCAATCCACCTCCTTCAAACGTTTCCGTTCATCCCAACTATGATGGATGACGCCCTGTAGACTCACCAATGTTGAATCCTCTTCCTGCTAGGATACCGGACACTCTGGACAACACTCCTGGCTCGTTCTGCACGAGACAGTTCAGCAAATGTCTAGCGTCGGGAGGATCAGCTACTACAACGCAGCCGCCGGACGTTCTCGAAGAGTATCAGTTTGCTCACCGCTTGTATGGCTCGGTGCTGGGTGGAGGCGTGTTGTAGAGGATGTTTGTAACGGCTTCTTCGGCCGAGGGCGCTCTTGGATGCTGAGCAGAGAGGTGAGGCAGCCGTCTCGCTGGTCGGTGCATCTTGTCTACAAGTCGTGTGGTCAGCTCTAGAAAACACCTCCAGCTGGTGCCAGGGAACTGATGTGGCATTCCGCACTCACAATCAAGAGCAGACGTCGAATCATCAATAGGACGGGGTTTGGACGAGGAAGCCCTGGCAGGGGTGTTGGACGCCCATCTCGCCAAGACCTGGAGGTTGGCACCTCGCGAAGGTGTAGGTAGAGCTCTGAAAGCCATGTTGCGTGACGCTGCTGTTGGTGTCGACGTCGAGTTGCACTTTGGCGAGCTGGTACAGCTTGATCTATACTTTTTCGCCTGCTCGCACCGGCAAGGAAGTGTCTCTGACTGAGTCGAAGTCGGGATACACGGAATCAAAAAAGTCAAAACGAGATCCCGCACGGAGTGACGGAAGATGTCCGTGTGTGACGTCTCCGAAGGCGGTCTCCTCCGCTGACTCGAAGCACCAGCGATTTGCCAATTTTGCCACCGGGCTTCCAGGCACACTCTCAAACTTGATATACCCCGTGTGGTTGAGTGTTGTTTCAGGGCTGATTGATTGTTTACACTGATTCGATTGTTTGCGCTCGGGACCACCCATCCGATGAGCATCTTGGGGGTATAGCGTCTCGAGAACAATGCCTAATGTCCAAGTGGCACTGATAGATCCCATGCGACAGGTGCATGTCAATACGACCACATGGGAGCCCGTCGCTATGGACGAGACGAGGCACAGGGTGTGTTGGAGCGTTTGTATTGTGGATGAGACAGATGAAGCCGATGAGGGGGAAGCCCGTCCGGGCCAGGAATAGGACCTGACAGGACCTGACGGCTCTCGGCCAGTGATGAATGCATGTCGCGCGGTGTCCCTTTACGCTTGGACCGGCGGCGGACCCCCTTTTGAGGATGACACAGACCTCCCCCTTAGCTTGGACCTTTGGCTCGGCGGTGACGAAGGACGCAAAGCCAGCCCGTCGTCAAGCTCCTCCCCTAATATATCCCGCGTTTTGATCGTGTCCTTCCTTTCTTACTCATACAGTTCAATCACTCAACGCTCGACTCCTCGACAACCTCGACACTCTCGACAAACTCACTCACACTCATTTCAACCACCACACTCGCTCAAACCGTCAACCACGACCTCGTCATCATCGACAACCACCCCACCCAGCCACCTCGACCAGCAACCAAATAGCACAAAGGAACCAAAACAATTGGCTTAGCACCCACTCTCGAACCTATCGACTCTTTAGACCAACCCGCTAAAGCTTACCCTTGCAACATCCACCTCTTACCCGTCGACGCAATGTTCAACAAAGTCTTCAGCACCATCGCCGCCCTGGCCCTCGTCCAGACTGCCCTTGCCGGGGTCTACATCACCGAGCCCGTTGGCAACACGGTCAGCGTCGGTGGAGAGACCATCACCGTCAAGTGGGGTGAGTAAATCTTCCTTAGTCCATCGACTTCGTACTGACCTTCGTCTCAGCCGACAACGGACAGTCGCCCTCCGTTGCCGACATCGGACCATGCTCGATCGACATCTACACCGGAAACGTCAACTCGCAAACCCTCCTGCAAAACCTAGGTGCCTCGGTCGACGTCTCGAAAACATCGCAAATCATGACCACGATTGACACCTCGATCGGAGAGGATGGCGACTACTACTTTGTCCGATTCACCAGTCTCGGTCTCAAGGACAGCAAGAACCCTCAGTACCCTTACCAGTCTTTCTCCGCCAAATTCACGTGAGTGCTCCTTTGGCCAACACCGCCAGAGACCGAACTGACCCCTTTGCTCTAGGATCAACCACCTACAAGGTAAATTCAACGCTACCGTGCTCGCTCAGATCCAGGACGATGCCCCTGCCCCATCAGTGAGTACAGCCAGGCGTATCTCTCTGGAGCTTGAGACTGATCAAACGACTATTAGGCCGCTGCTGCCAGCGTCGTCGCCTCCGCCAAACCCTCTGCTTCCGCCAAGGCATCGACATCAGTCGGTGCCTCGCCCGCAAAGTCGACAGGTGCCGGCTCGCTGTCGTACGGCGTTTCCGGAACCGTCGTCGCCCTGTTCGCCGGTCTCGCCACCTACGTCTCGTACTAAGTGGAGTGTGGAGCGCGGTCATCTATCGGAAGTGAAGCAAGCAGTGGAGCGGAGGAGCATGAGGAGTCTCTACCAAATAACTGATTTATAACGATAACGAATCCTCCTTCTCTCTCTTTTCGCGTTATCTTAAACGTCTCGAGGACATTTCTTAAACGCCAACTCATGTGATGAATAGACGAATTGTACCCTTCATCACCGTATTCCCCCTTGTTCTTTGCACTCCCTTTTCTAGCCTTGATGGCTATACGTATACCCGGGCTTTAGGACGACAATGACAGAGATGTACATGGTGTCTGAAGCGTCTGATATGCCGTGTCCTTTTTCAGGACCTGATCTGCATCGTACAACAGGTATGAGGGTGTCGTACAATCCAGATGCTAGGTATTCCTAGTTCATGAACCGCAGGGCACCAAAAGCGACGTTGATAAGGGTCCCGAGCAGAATGCCCATCTAGACGATCGTCGTTAGCTCTCAAGTCATTCTCAAACCATCTCTCCGCTGTGATGACCCACCTGCATTCTCTTGCCAAATACGACAGCCTCCACCATTTCACCACCGATCCCGTGGGTGTTGGCCACTCTAGCACTGGCCTCGTCTCCAGCCCTGTCCCTATCCGCGGCTTCTTCGTCGTAGTCCTGGGAATCGGCCTCGACGTCGGCGTCGGCGAAATTGGGCAGGGGCGAGTCCCGGAAGTAGAAGAATGGCAAAATGGGAAAGAGAAATCCCGTCAGAAGGCCGTTCAGGATCGAGGTGTACATTCCCTCGGTGGTGGCTAACAACGCATCAGCTTTCTTGGGTCGTACCAGCTTTGCGCTGAACAGATGTTTCTGTTTCGTTACTCACTCTCCGCGGTATCTGCCGTCAGATCCCCTTCGATCCACTGCTCTTCCAGCGCACGGGCATGCTCGTCATCTGTCAGTAGATTAGCCGGGGACCATGAATTCAGAAAGGTATCCGGATAAGATTGACCCACTCTGATCCCCTAGGTCCATGCCTTCTGGCACCTCCTCCCCTCTGCTCTCGTAGAACTGCCTCCGCATCTGAGCGACCTCCGCTGCACTCAGTCCCGCATCAAGCAGCACATCGAATCCACGACGACGAGGAGCCGTAGGCTAGGTGAATAGTCAGTGACTACCTCGACATGCCATTGCATTCGGAGTGACAACTACCTCCTCCACGTCATCTTGGGGTGTTGCACTCTTGTCCTCTTTCGATCCGACGTTACAGTGTAGAAACACCTTGTCACTGGGCAGCTGTTTCGACTTCCGGTGTGACCTCGAAATGCCAAGGGGACTGGATCCGGGAGTGGCCTCCTTGTCCCGACCAGTGCCATGGTCTTTCGTATCCTCGGTCAATCCGACTTCCTTGAGTACACTCTCGACATCACCGCCCACTCCCCCTGCTTGTCGCTTGACCCGCTCCTCTAGCGATCGAAGCCATGGAAGTAGGAGGATTCCATCCGTCAGCAGTCTTCCGGAGTGTATCAATCGGAGCGATGACTCCGATAGCGCGGGCCGCAGATGGCGTATCTGGCTAAGTCAGCCCGCCATACCCTAAACTCTCCTTTATCCATCACCCAGCGGGTATGGGTATATGACACATACCTGGTCCTTGACTGATCCTACCGACTGTCCCTCCTCGATCCAGATCTCAAGATTTCCACCTCCCTCTGCCCCTTCACCACTGAAGATGACATTCACGGGCCGCCCAGTGCCTTGCGGCGTGCTAGGGGACTCGGGGCTTGAAGGCCGGGGGAAGGGATACGACCGTTGTGCTTCGATTTCATCTTGATCTTCTGCCTTCTGCTTCCCTTTTGACCTATCGGACGAAGTTGTTGGATAGTGGGACTGTCCAGAGGCCCGACGGGCGAGCTTGGAGCGAAGGGTATTGGGGGATGAAGGTGACGTTCCGAGTGATGAGCCGGACGTGACGGGAGGAGGCAAGAGTGGCTCCTGATCAGACGGCATGGTGCGCTGAGACATAATATGAGGCCGCCAAGGTATGTCCTGAATATGCTGTCGCGCAGGCGCGGAATCGTGCAGTCAGATGACAGCTTCGGTCGAGTTCACACAAGTTCACAAGTCACAACGAGTTCACCAATGTTAAAGCTTAAAGGATCGCAACCGCACTCGCACGGTTCGGACCGAGGAGGACGTTCCAGGCGACCGCCGCTTCCGTGGGAAGTCAAGTGTTGTTTTGACAACCAGCGGTCCTTGCAATGTCGCTGTCTTCCTGCAGCTTTCCTTGACTCCATGTACCTCAGGACAAATCCTGCTGTCATCTCCCGTTCAGCTGAGAGCTCCTAGTCCGAGATGTCGGCGAACAAGGTCCAGACTCCGGCGGAGATCCAGAGAATCATGGAGACCGGCCGGAAGATCGTCCCGGATCAGTGGAAGTCGGTCGAGTCATTCGACGACGTTGATGAGGATGAGTACGAGTCAGACGAGGAGGTGGGTGCGGATTTTCAGACCACAACCGTTCTTCCTGACACCTTCAATGGATGCAATAAGGAGCAATGGACTGACAGCGAGTCAGGAATTATACATCGTGCTTGATCTGGGAGCAGGGGTGGACACGAAGTCGCTCCTGGTGGAGAATCGTTATCAGCTGATCGTGAGTATGGTCAATACATAAATCACACACACGACGAGCTTGGCCCCGTGCCACCACTCTTAAAGCTGACAACAACCATAGGGTTTGGACACACCAATGCCATTTCTGAAACTTGGCAGTAGAGCCTTTCAAGGTCAGATCACCCCACTGATCGGGGACGAGGTGATCCTCGGCTTCATCAGGAGTGAGTATTTGCCTGAAACTACAACGCGGTCTTCTACCCTGGCAGCACACTCTTACTGATATGATTGTAGACCAGGAGAACCCACACAATCCCTCTCGTCCACCCATCTACTCGACCTCCGAGCGAATCACCTTCCAACCTATGACCATGATCTCAGATACAGCAGCCGGCCCATCCACCACCAACACTTCTTCCCAGCAGAACGGGGCAAGCGCAGTTGCTGATGAAGTGGGGAACATGGAGGGACTGAACATTACCAGGCAGTTCAAGGGAGCCAGAAGAGGCAGACGAGCTGTTTCGAACACTGGATCTCGATCGCCCGAAAAGGTCACCCAACCGCTATTGCCAGGAGCCAACGCGGAATCCGGACCGAGCACATCTCGGGGTCCATATTTCACCTCGCCGGGTAGAGCGGCCCTTCCTCCCGACGCGGGAGATAACGGAGACGCAGCAGGAGGTTCATACATCGAGGGAATAGAGGGGACTCATGATGAAGGCTCCACTTCGACACGAGCGGGCTTGGAGGCATCTGCCGAGCCAAAAAAGAAAGGTAGAGGAAAGACGAAGGGGAAATGGATCATCGACGATCTACACGAGCTGGACGGAATGGACCTGGCTTTACTAGCCAAGGACTTTAGATGCAGGTCATGTCGGACTGCCAAACGTGGATACCACGCTGACTCTCAACATAGTCGAGCTGAGTGAGGAGTTGCAAGCTGGAGGTGGAATCACGACCCCTTTCCACCCAGACACGAATCGCCAAATCAGCGCAGCCGACCTCGAACGCCTGAGGGCCGGTATACCCATGACAGCGAGACGTGCTCGGAAGAAGAAACCCCAAGGCGCCGATGGACCGGACAACGACGATACAGCGGCCGCTCCGAAGAGGGCTTCTAGTAGAAAAGGGAAGGAAAAGGCGGTGTCTGAGCCTCCAGACGGAGCTGAAGGCAGTACAGGGGAGAAGGACACGGAATATGCGGAGCAGAACGCAAGTAGGATCCAGGAGATCAATACCGCCGCGGGGCCGGCTTTCTTGGTGAGAGGAGGAGGGCCAAAGCCAAAGCGGGACAAGAGGAAGCACAAGCCTTCCATCTCGCAATCAGTCGCGGAGTCCAGGGCGTCGAGGGGACATGCGAACGCAGGAGATGTCGGCGGGACGCCAACGACGCAGGGATTGGGGGATGGTGCGATTGGACGTGTGGCACAGAGTTCTCCAGGGAGCGCTCAGCGCGAAGTGCAGGACAATGGGCCTCTGACCAATGACGATACTCCTGTGGAGGAGGTGTACGGAGAAGGCGAAGAAGAGGACGAGCCCCTCATGGAGATTGACTAGTAATACTATGACCAGGCCTCGTCATGCTACACTATCATACATTGATGGACGTACAGGTGGATGATACTATAAGAGACGAGGTTATAGACTGGACTATTCGTTTGCCGCTTAGGTCATTAGGCGTCGACGGGCTTGGCTCGCTCGATACCCTCTGGGGCGGAAACCTCGGCCTTTCGACACGACTGGAAGTTGCCCATGCAGGTCTTGCACGTCTTGATGTCGCTGGAGTAGGGTCAGCACAAGGTTACATGTTGTTGTCGCCGAGGTGGAGAGTTGAGATGGCTGGGAGGCGGGATTGACTCACCCGGTGCACTCCATGGCAACGCAGCCATTACCCTTGCAGACCTCGCAAGAGCCTGGGTTGGCGGCACATCCTGCGACTTCAGACTTGGCGCAGTCAGAGGTGGCGGTCTGGCGGATAGTCAGCTGTATGTCGAGGTACGGTATCCTCAACGAGGGTATGGTGAAGACAGACAGCTACTCACGCCGCAGAAGGAACAATCCTTGGGGTTTCCAGAGCAAGACATTGTGTATAGTTGGGTTATGTAGTGGGTGGAGGAGAGACTGCACAAGGTCTATGAGAGTGTGTTGGATCTGGATGAGATGAGATGTGGATGAATGAGATCGACAAAGGATGTAAATTGGCTCATGATATAGTCTCTGACCAGCTCTGACGCGGTGCAACCTCCTCTCAACGGACCGGTCTAATCCGGCGAGTCTATTGACCAATCAGCGTCGAGATATTACAACGCACACTTCCACGTGTCTGACTTGTGGTTCTGCATTACGGACTGTCCATTGATCTCCGTTGTCAAGCTTCAAAAGTCGAACAGCCGGTCCAACGGTCAGCTGACTTGCAGCTGACTATTCTGGGTGTGTTGCTCTTGTGCCGTGCTATACGGAAGTCTCGGTCCCGGCTAGCTTAATTGACCGCGTACGTCTTCCCCGGGGGCATCCAAGGCTATCCAAGGTGGATCTCAGCTCGATCGGACGTCTCGGACCTGTTTTGTCCGGCCGTCACTCTTCTTGAACCCGGTTAAACACCGCCGGTGGAACATCAACACTTTCCAAGACCCTACGTCAATACTCTGTCGCAACGCCCCTTGGCCCCCGAGCTCGTCGGCACACTCGTCTTGGTCATTACCGTGGTCTTGTAACCCCCCCTCGGCCGCTCAGCACGTATAACAGACCCGGCCTTTGCAACCCCCGCTGGGCCTCTTCCACTATGGCGGTAGCATCCTCATCCAGGACATTACTCCAGGTCATACCGAAATCCACCAGGTCCATTTCGACTCGATCCACAAGAAAGACTGTACCCACCTGTCGATACTGCCTCAATCTCGAGACTGTGGTTCGCCGCACGTACCTTCCCCAGAGATCATACGCTCACTTGACCCCTGGCCAAATCAAGAGGGTCCAGAAAAACATCCTGAACATCCCGGTCCCTTCGTTCCAACTGCCCACCGCATATACCTACTACCCAAAGCACAACGACGTCCCATTGACACCTCTGCCCGAAATGGCGAAAGTTTACGAATCGGACATCTATCCACCGCATGTGCCCCGCGACTCGGTGTTCAACTACCTCTGGCCACAGAAGGAGAAGGGAGAGATTGCCGAATTCTACCCTCGCCCCGACCCGCAGAGTATCGCCTTCATCGATGGTATCACCGGACGGAGACTGTACAGAGAGGAGATCCCTACCAGGTCAATGTGGCTCTCGAGCGGTATGAGGAAGAACGGCTTTCAGCGGGGTGATACAGCCTGTATCTTTGGACAAAACAGTCTCGAATGGGTGGAAGCGAACTTCGCAATCCAGGCGTTAACCTCTATCACCTCTCCCGCCAACTACGCTTAGTGAGTGGATTCTCTTCAGGTCTTTTGAGCGCAGTTCATTGACCTCGATCTACGTCTAGCACCGCGCAGGAGCTTCTGCACCAGCTCAAGGACTCGGACGCGAAATTCTGCTTTGTCCAGCCGTCTTTGGTTCCAGTCTTGGAGGAGGCTCTGAAGATGGGCGCACCGGACTACAAATTGGCCAGCAATCGGATCGTCCTGTTGTGCCAATTCGCCGACAAGCCCGAAGGATCACCCTACAGGACGTACCAAGAGCTATGGGAAAAGCAAGCCAAGCCGAAGTTTAGCCAAGGGGCGGGCGACGAGAAGCGTACAGCGTATCTGTGCTATTCAAGTGGTACCACCGGCAAAGCCAAGGGAGTTGAGACTTCCCATCACAACCTGTGCTCGCAATTACAGACCCTGGGATTGGCATACGAACAGCTCTCCCCGGCCAACAAGGATGTTATTCTGGGCATATTGCCATTCTCGCATATCTACGGTTTGACACTACTGGTCCATCACCCGATGACCAGGTCTGTTCCGGTCGTTGTATTGCCAAAGTTCGACGAGAAGCAAGTATTGGAGGTGGTCGAAAAGGTGAGCGATCTTCGGTACTGAACATGATCAGATGCTCATGACTTTCCGCCTCAGTTCAAGATCACCTGGATGTTAGTGGTCCCGCCGGTGATGCTCGCCCTGTCAAAATCTCAGAACATCGACTCGTACGATCTCACCTCGTTGCGAGGCATGATGACCGGTGCTGCTCCTTGCTCCCCCGAGTTGATGAAAGCGGTCCAAGCTCGATTCCCAGTGAAGAAGCCAGCAGCGTATGGCCTTACGACACAATTTCAGTCCCACGTGCGGATCTCGCAGGGTTACGGCCTGACCGAGACATCGCCCGTCTCGCACGTCATGACATTGGAAGAAGCAGAAGCTCATCCCGGCAAAATCGGCAAGGTCGTGCCTCTGATGCAGGCTCGACTGGTTGATATCGAATCCGGAGAGGATGTTCAGGAGGTTGGAGCTCGAGGTGAACTATGGCTGAGAGGCGCCTGTGTGATGAAGGGGTACTGGAAGAATCCGGAGGCCACGGCGGCGACGTTTGCCCCCGGAGGTTGGTTCAAGACTGGCGACGTGGCGACTGTAGATGCGGATGGGTACTTCGAGTGAGTGACCTCGCGATCTTGGCATATGGTTACGCTGACACTGTGGCGGCAGGATCGTTGATCGAGTCAAGGAATTGATCAAGTACAAGGGGTTCCAAGGTGAGCTGCTTGGCTCAGTGCATCCCAGATTGCAGCTGATCTCTCGAATCAGTACCCCCTGCCGAACTCGAGTCCCTCCTTCTAACTCACCCCAGTATTCTCGACGTGGGAGTTATTGGAGTATGGTACGAATCCGAGGTGACGGAGAAGCCTCGGGCGTACATCACGACCACAGGCCGACCAGTCGCGGATCGAAAGCCGGCCGAACTCGAGACTCTGGCGGAGAACATCAACGCGTGGTTGAAGGGCAAGGTGGCGCCTCATAAGCAACTCCGCGGTGGAATCCGATTCATCGACGTCGTGCCCAAGAGCCCGAGTGGAAAGATCTTGAGAAGGGAGCTGAGGGAATTGTCGAAAGCAGAGGACGCAAAGGCGACCACGGACGCGCCGGTCAAGGCCAAATTGTAGAAATCACATCTCACACCACTCGTATCACATTGCATCTCTGTATTCGGTCTCGGTGTAATGTTCATGCACGCAGCCATGCTGACCACTCGAAGTCGTCTTCCAATGGCGATCATGTCGTGACTGACGATCGTTGCACGCTGACCAGTTCTCTGGAACGAAGATCCGGCCGGAGACAATTGCAATCCCAAGACCGACCAGCGCCTCGCTCTGCAGTCATCGCTGCTTGCTTTCCACCTTGCGATGGCGAATACTGTCGAAGAGAGCAGCGGGCCATGTGGTGTGGTTGATGCTGAGGACGAAGGCGTCGTATACCAAGCCAAAGGGATTACGGCATTTCCAATTCCCCCGATCAAATCTGCGCCCCGGATCTCACGCCCTTTGATCCGCGCCGACGCGATGTCATTCGAACCGGCTTCCAAAAATTTCGGAGTTGCAGTTGGCAATATCACTCCACCCAAGCAGTCCACTGGAGCTGACTTAGCGAGGTTTCTTCGCTGTACACGGAGTCTGGGCGCAGTAAGTAGAGCTGGATGCTGCTGGATGGAGCTGGGTGTACAAAAGGAGATGTCACGATCCGGGGCCTCTTGTCCCCATTGAGATGATCTACAGATTGCGCCATATCTACGCGAAATAAAAAGTTTGCCGGGTAAGTCGCACCGCTGGCCAGCGGTCATATATAGTAGAGCAGACAGTAGCATGTAGCATCAGTCATTCGAGCACCAGAACTTGAGAACAGCAGACGGCAGACGAATTGCACCAAGAAAAGAAGAGGCAGCTTGGAACAACAAGAACAACTGAAACAACCCAAGGACATCGTCGAAATGAGCGACGTCGAGGTTGAAACCGCCCAGAAGGGTGCCCCAGAGGTCAAGAGGTCTTGTAAGTTAGGAGTCGGTGCATACGCCTTCAAGATGGACATGTATTGATGGTCTTGCGCTCGCAGGGTTCAGATCCGTTCCTTTCCAAGTGAGCTCGTCAGCCATCCCATCTACCCGACTCCTGCTTTTGCTGTGGTGCTGACTGCCGTAGATTGCCGTAGCATGTGCCGTCTCGTTCACCGCACCGGGCATGTGGGATGCCCTGTGAGCATAACTGGAGACGCCTAGGAGCAAGCTGCTGACTCCCCGACCTAGTGGTGGTCTTGGAGCCGGAGGTGCCGCTAAGCCAGAAGATGTATCGGCGGCCAATGCCCTCGTCTACGGTGTGAGTGGAGTCGTACCTGAACAGTTTAGATGCAAGGCTGATCAAAGTCTAGCTTTTCGCGGTGGTGTGTGTCGCTGCTGGAGCGATCAACAACAGAATAGGTCTGAGATACGGTCTTGCTCTTGGTGTACGTCCACGCCTTGCAGTACTGTCGGACGCAGTATCACTGACCGCTTCTGTAGGCTATTGGATACCCCCTGTACGGCGCTGGACTGTACACCAACAATGTGACCTCGACAACATGGTTCATGCTGTTTGGCTCGGCTCTGTGTGGTATCTCGGCAGGATTCTTCTGGGCCGCTGAAGCCGCCATCATCATCGGATACCCATCGCCCAGGCAGCGTGGATTCTACCTCGCCATCTGGCAGACGGCCAAGTCCAGCGGTCCTATCGTCGGAGGTGCCATCAACCTTGGTCTGAACGCCAACCGAGATACCGCCGGTTCTGTCGGGTAAGCAGTCAACCTCGCGTTAAGTGTGAGGGCAGTGCTGATGGAAATGTGTAGATCCGCTACGTACATCGTCTTCATCGTCATCATGTGCTTGGGTCTGCCTATCGCCCTCCTCCTCAGTCCAGCTCAGAAAGTCTGGAGAAAGGACGGCACTAGGGTATACATCCACAAGGCGCCCACTTGGAAGGCCGAGTTCGCTGCCGTTGGCAAGCTGTTCATCTCAAGGAGAATCCTGTTGCTTCTCCCCGCCTTCTTCATCAGGTAAGTGTTCAAGACTGCTACTGGGCCGAGTGAAAGCTGATCCTGTTTGGTAGCTACTTCTACAACGGATTCGTCAGTACTTGGTTGACCAGATACTTTGTGAGCTCGGAATCAGAACGAGGATGTGCCAGTCGTGATCGCTGAGCTGACCAATCCACTAGACCGTTCGATCGAGAGCCTTCTCTTCGTTCTTCACCAACTTCGCTGGTATCTTCAGTTCATTCATCATCGGGTGAGTGGCATGCCGTCGGTCACTTAGACGGATCCTGACCAAGCCCTTATAGTACCTTCCTTGATCGACAGAACATCAAGATCCAGACCCGAGCCAAAGTCGCCTTCGTGAGTGCAATTCGGGCCCGGAAACCCGTGGTGGGGAGTCCAATGCTGACACCCCTGTTACCAGATCTCGATCGTCACTGTCCTTACTGGAACGTGGATCTGGGCTTGTATCCTGCAAGCCCGATTCTACAACGCCGAGCAACCGCCCGTGTTTGACTGGTTCAAGGGCGGCTTTGGATCCGCATACGCCTTGATCTTCTTCTGGCAATTCGCGGGACAGGCCTTCCAGCAATTCCTCTACTGGATCGTTGGGCAATACTCCACCGACCTCAGCAGTCTCAGTCACCACACTGGTATCTTGCGAGGTGTCGAGGCGCTGGGTCAGACCGTCGCTTGGGCGTGAGTCCATCTTCTCGCATCACTAGTATGTGGAGTTTATGCTGATCCTTGTTGTAGTATGCAATCGGAAGGCAATGCGAACCACTTTGTCAGCATCGGTATCAACTTCGGTATCCTCCTCCTCTCCGTCGTACCAACGTGGATCGTTCTGTCTGAACTCAAGCAGAATCACGAGGTTCAGGAACACGGCGTTGATGCTCTCGAGTCGGAGACCGAGTCCGAGGGTCACAAGCGAGACCTCACCGGCACTGCCGAAGAGGACAAGTAGAGGGGGTTGAGGTTTGAGGGTTTCTTTATCGACGTGGAAGGGATACTACTTTATAGTCTAGATCATATAGAGATACCATGCGATGCACTGGTGTTAAGAGATACAGACGTCGGCACTGGGATGGGGGCGATTCGCAAGAATTGGTCTAGCCTGCCGAGTTCCGATGCCATTCTCAGACCCATGCATATACAAACAAGTACCTGTACTGATCTACAAGGCCCTACAACCCCAGCTCACTCCCGCTGCTCGTCCGTCTCTCGACACGCTTATTGAGCATAGTCTTTTCCTATTTTCACGACAGAAGTCAGCTTTCGTTCCTGCAATGTCTTCACCGTGTACCACTCACGGAGCAATTTGCCAACGGTCTCGAGCTGGATGTTACTTGTACCCTCGTAGATAGCCGTGATCTTGCTGTCTCGCCAGTACTTGGCCAAAGGCAGATCCCTAGTGAATCCCACACCGCCAGCCCACTCGATCGCGTCACCGGCAACCTGCTGAGCAATCACCGAGGCGTAGTACCTGAAACACAAGTCAAGTCAGCATCATGCCCACGGAGGTGAACATCCCTACCACTCACTTCGCCATGGCGGCCTCTTTGGTAAAGTTTCGTCCTTCCTCCTTCAGTCGAGCAGCGTTGTACGTCAATAGCCTGGCCGCCTCGATCTTGATAGCAGCCTCGGCAAACTGATGCGACATCGACTGGAAGTCGCCTACATCATGAATGAGCCCCGCTCCATCAAGAAGAAATTCCTGACTCACCGATGTACTTGCCGAACTGCTTGCGCTGGTATGCGTACGTGACAGCGGCGTCGAAAGCACCTTGAGCTAGACCAACAGCTTGGGCAGCAATACCGATTCGACCCTCGTTGAGGATCTCGATGGCAATCTGGGCAGAATGAGCTTAGCCTATCGAGGGAGCACTATTCCGAACGTCGCTCACCTTGTATCCCTTGCCGATCTCACCAACGATGTTCTCCTTGGGGACCTTGACATCGTCGAATGACAAGACGCAAGTCGACGAGGCTCGGATACCAAGCTTTTCATTATCAGCTACTTTCTCGGTACAAGAGTACTGAGTCTAGCTGCAAACTCACTTTAGCTTCCTTCTTAGCGATCTCGACACCCATGTCTTTGCTCAGGGCGAAACAGGTGATACCCTTGTATCCTGCCGATGGGTCGACATTGGCGAAGACCTGAAGGTTGTAAGAGGGATGCACCAAAAAGCTTCAGACTCGCACATACCAGGAAAGTCTCCGCTTCACCGGAGTTGGAGATCCAACTGACAGCGAACTTATTCAGCGTCTCCACAGCGCACGTCCCGGTCACATAAATACCACTCACGCCTTGCTACCATTCAGAATGTAGTGATCTCCGTCCTTCTTAGCCGTGGTCTGAAGACTGAAGGCATCTGTACCAGCGTTGGGCTCAGAGAGACAGAATGAGCCGACCTAAAATCCTTTCGTCAATGTCCGCTCGCTGCCGGCAAGCTCCGGCCGGCACTGGTATTTACCTTGTCGGTAGCTAGTCCGGGCAACCAGGCCTCTTTGATCGCGTCCGAGCCGTAGTGCCTTAGGACGGTGTTGACTAGTGTGTTGTGCACGTCGACCAGGACGGCGACACTGGGGTCGACCTTGGCAATCTCCTCGACGGCGATAATGGCAGAGGTGAAAGAGCATCCGGCTCCTGAGAGCTCTTCGGGGGTCTCAATACCCATCAACTATCGTGGGTCAGTCATTGCGGTCGACATTCAGAATCTGTGTCCCCCATCTCCTGGTCCGTTGTAGAGTCCAACCAAGACTAAGGCGATGGTCGTGAAAGCAGGGCGTAGCACTCACTCCGTTCTCGAACAAGCCTTTGATAATGGCCGGGTCCATGAGCTCCTTCTCGTCCATCTCTCTGACTTTGGGCGCGATCTCATCTTGAGCAAATCGACGGACTACGATACTCTCGTTAGTCAAGCAATCCTCCATCTTGGGGTCAGATGAACGATCGAGGTCTGGGCAAAGGCCACGGGTCGGGTCACACCAGATCGACGCGTTCAGGGAGCTCGGCCATCCACTCACCAGACTCTCTCAGCATGTTTTCCTCCTCTGTGAAGTTGAACAAACTCATCGGCGTCTCGACAGGATCTCTCACGACATCCTGTGGGACTCTGGCGATAGACGACTGGGAGAACGCTCTAAGCGGGGCAGAAGTCGATCGGGGCTTGACCTGCGATCTGAGTGGTCGAAGGGCGTTGCGCAGCATTTTGTGTGGGATCTATGGGGGTATTGATGGGATGAAAGACTGTGGCCGGTTTATCGTTGTGGGATCGATCGAGCTGAAATGCCCAGTGACTTCTAAAGTTGTCCAGTAGTGAAAGATCCTTTGCACAAGGCCTGTTGACTTGGGTCGCCGCTTTTCGGTCCTTGGCTCACGAGGCTGTAAACCGGTTCTCGGCTACCCCGGCGGTGGGTAACCGGAGGAGATCAATTGGTTCCGGCCGAGCGGTGACAGCGGTGACCACCGCTCCAGTACCGCTCCCCACCTCTGACCACGTGTCCGCAACGTCATGAGAGTCGAGAGAGGGAGGCAGCGACGTTGACTTTGGCCAGTCTTCTGGACATGAATACGAAGTAGAGCTGGAAGTCGAACAGGTTCAAGAGAGGTTGAGATCACGGCCATATCTGTCATAGATCCAAGATGGTGTTCCTCCTGGCAATCAACTGCGGCTCGTCGTCGATCAAGGGAAAGCTATATGCCATCCCGTCCTCGTCGTCTGAACCCCTCAAAACAGCGGCTAGTATCAGTATCAGCAATATCACTTCCAAGGGCGAGAAGGTCAAGGTCCAAGTGAGCTGGGAGGAGGGTCAGAGTGGTAAAGATGTCGAGGAGGAAGGTGAAGATGGGGGAGAGGTCGAGTGTGGGTGATACATCATCCCGTTGACGATAGGGCAGGGCTGATGGCTTTCTCAGATAAATCGCTACCTCCCCTCATGCTAGAAACGTTGACGAAGTCCGCGGACCTGAAGAAGGATGATATCAAGTACATTGCCCACAGAGTGTACGTCCTATCGACCCCAATGCGGGCGCGCTGACTTGAGTAGAGTGCACGGAGGAACCCACAAGGAGGGTATCGTCATTACGAAAGAGCATCAAGAAGGATTGGCGGAGATGGACAAATTGTCTGCTTTTGCGCCCCTACATGTGAGTAGACGACTAACCAGGCTCTACAGTTGCTGACTCCAAGTCATCAGAACCACTCTGCTGTTCTGGCCGTCAAAGCGTGTCTTGACGCACTTCCGAACCACACCTCGATCCTGCTATTTGACACCCTGTACCACGTGAATCAAACCAGCGAGACCACTCTAGAGCTATGAGCTGATCTCGATATCGTAGCAAACTATACCTCCCGAGACGTATACATACGCAATTCCACCCACAGAGACCAAGACGCCGATGGAGCTGCGGAAATACGGTTTCCACGGACTCTCCTACGCCTCGATCGTGTCGTCACTGGCAGAGCACCTCGGCAAGCCAGAAGACCAGATCAACGTGGTCGTGGCACACCTTGGCAGCGGTGCGAGTAGCAGTTGCATCAAGGCCGGCAAGTCCATTGACACCAGTGAGTGGCCTGAAGCGCATGCGGTATGACCAAACTGACAGTCTGTCAGGTATGGGTTTGACTCCACTGGAGGGTTTGATCGGCGGCACGAGATCAGGGACCATCGACCCTACGACCGTGTTTCACCTGCTCAAGGACCCCGGAGGTGATGCCGGGCTTGAAGGAATCGACGTGACCCAATCGGAATTGGTGCTGAACAAGTGAGTCCGTGTCCGGGTAGCCTAGAGTAGTGGGCTCACGCGGCGGTTAGGAAATCTGGTCTTCAGGCATTAGCGGGTACGACCAACTTTGGCAAGATCCTTTCCAGCCTTTCCGAAGACTCCGACTCTGACGATTCAAGGAAGATGAAGTTGGCCTATGCCGTATATCTCGACAGACTACTGTCCTTTGTTTCACAATACCTCTTCAAGCTATTATCGACTACGCCTCTTGAATCGATAGATGGGATCGTTTTCTCTGGAGGTATTGGCGAGAAGGGATCGCAATTGCGGGCCGACGTATTGAACAAGTTCGCCTGGCTGGGATCCGAGGTCGATGCCAAAGCGAACGCACAGTCAGAAGGAACAGTAAGGGAAATTACGACAAAGGGCAGTAAACTCCGAGGTTGGGTTGTTGAGACGGATGAGGAGGGACAGATGGCAAAGTTGGCGAGAGCGCAGTTAGACTTTTGACCTCCTCATGGGGATCCATCCTGGAGCGGGAGAACGTTTGGTCCACTGTGAATACCATTGTAGATATATTTCCTATAGAGTTGCTGTCAACGAATGTCAGGGAGCATGGTGTCACACTGTCAGCTGGTGTCAGTATCGGGTCGGAGCCGTCGGTGACTAGTGACTACTGGTGACCGTGACACGGCCGTTGTGTCAGGTTGCGACCAATCGATCACACATCATCACACAGTTTCAGGCTGTATCAGGATCACTTGAGATCAGGGCACACCTGATCTTGCACCTGATCGCACCCAATTGCCGCGTGAACAGGCGCGAACCTGCGTCTACCTGCGTCTACCTGCGTCTACCTGCGTCTACCTGCGTCTACCTAGGTCTACCTAGGTCTACCTGCGTGAACGCTTCCGGGGTTTCCATGGCTCTCCTGAGCTACAGTGATTATTGCAATTAAGCAGCTATCATGCCGCAATGGTGTACGTATGAGTAGTCACCTTCAGATCCAGATCTCCGCGGTTCGCGGGAGAGCCGTTGCCACTGGTGCGCAATCGCATCCGATGCCAGAGGCTTCCCTGCCGGACGACCCGAAGAGAATGAAGGAGCGGGTGAGTAGCATAGCCAGAATGACACCGTCAGCAGCACTCGCAGTCCTAGACGTCGTGTAGAGTGCAAGATAGAGCTCTGACTGACCGCCAGTGTCCGACGGAACGAGCAGGACAGTTCGGCGAACATGGGACAGGTGATCGTCAGGGACGGCCGGAGGTTTTCACGCCACGACCTTCCAAGCCACTCGGAATACCCTGCAAAGTCCCTGTTCAACCTTCTGCATCCCGGTCTATCCCGGTTCTCATCTTCGCGTCCCAAAGCAGCCCAAAGCCTGCTCAGGCGAGGTCTGGCGATGTCCATGTGAACTGAGTTTACAGTTGAGCGAGTGGCAGGCACTCTTCCTCGTCCCTGCAGCATAGAAGCTCGGCACGGAGGAAGGTGGGGGAAGGGCCTGGAAGGGCGCATACAGGAAGACTCTGGGAGACTCCGGGAGATTGCCGGTGTTGGATCCACGGAACATCAGGCAGGCACGGAATCACCGGCAAGCAGGTCCAAGCAGGTCCAAGCAACACCGGCAACCTTCGGCACCTTGCACCTCCTTGCACTGTGAGTATGGAGGACTCATGAGGTGGAAGTGTCTGGACTCTGGACTGCATGCGTTAGCTCTTAGCTCGACAGGATATCCATCGAATACTGAGCTAAATCGAGCTTAGCACGAGGTAAATTAGCCATCAACCCACTAGCTCGGTCCAGGGGAGAATTTAGCGCCGAATCCCGTTGCATCGTGCTCAATTGCGTTCCTCTAACTCTGGGCAATCAGCTGGGCACTCGATCAGCTCCATCGTCGACACTCCACCACCGAGTAGACAGAGGTCGACACGACTCCAGTCATTCGCCAATCACCCGTGCATCGGAAGTCGCCCCTGCCGCAACTGAGTTTCCCTCCGGACCACCCCCGAGCTTGTTCATTGTTCGCTCCCAGGGAAAACTCTATCGAGGCGTTGTTTCCCTTTGACAAGCCAGCCCGCCCTTCCAAAGCCGCTCGACCTCCACACATCGACCCTCGCTACCTCCACACATCAGGCAATTGCCGAGGTTGCTCGTCGCTGTCGAAAGAGATCGCCTCTATTGAAGCCATGGCGCGGATTGCGATTTGAACTGGCTCAGTCGGCAACCTATTTTACACAATCTCTGGAACTCCCGGTCCATCGTCTCGGCTCAGTGAGACAGTGGGAACTTGTGGGCTCCACTTGGTGCGGGGAAGTCGGCGATCCTCTGGACGACTCGAGCGCAGGGAAGCGGGTTGATGCTGGGCGCACACCAATCGCATTCAAGTCAAATGTCAACTGGCATGCTCTCGATAGCGGACTCGACTGCAGATGGTCGCCCTGTCATGGCCGTGAATACGACTTCGAGGTGAGTGAGGCCGTTCCTGCCATGTACACCGGTATTTGCGAACATGGGCCAGATGCGGAGCGGAGTATGCTGAGAATGTGCTGTTCACAGAGAATCGCCAATGCGTCGTGGTCCATCCTCCTTCTCGCCATGTTCACCCACTTCGAAAACCCCCCTGCCTTCACATGTCCCATCATCATCATCTTCATCGAGTGCCCGAGCCAGCGGTACGAGCATGTCTTTGCCGCCGAGAGACTACTCGTTCCCCTCGACCCAGAGTCCGAGCTCGTCGAGACCTCAATCTCCCGGGTCAATAAACCGGACTCGCGACCTCGGGTCAGATTCACAACCTCATCACGGACAAGCGAGATCAAGGAGGACATCATCTCTGGTACATGAGATCCAACCTCCAAGCCGGCGGCTGTCTGCTCACCAAATGTTGTTGTTGACACCGTTTGGCGGAATCGTGCCTACAGGCACGTCGCCGGGCGTCGTCGGCGTCGTACCTCAGTCAGCGTCAGCTGCGCTGGCTGGCGGTGCCGGCATGGGCAGGACATCTTCGAGCATGGGTCGAGCATCTTCAAGCATGGGCAGGACGGGCTCTGCGATGGGCAGGAGTAGTGGCTCTGGACCATCCATGAGCAGGGAGAGAACATCGATGATATCGTCAATGACATCGATCACCCCAAACGCCGCACAAACAGCACCTCCCCCTCCTCCTCCGACCTCAAGTACCTGGATGTCCCGTATGGAGTCCTCCGCTGGACCAAGCATGCCTCGACACCATCCATCAGGGCGATCAAGATATCACTCGTTACAGAACGTTCCTGGTCAGTCACCACTGGCCGCCTCGGCACCCATGACCACCATCCCTTCGGCTTCCGAACATGGCTCGTCGTCAGAAGGGCAATCAGGATCTGTTCCCTCATCTAGGGATGCCTCACAGTCCAAGGAGGACGAAGGAGGGGACCATCTGGCAGATCTACCCATGCCTGATCTGATGGGGGGCATGCCGGTAACAGTGCCAATGACCAGGTCAAACTCGCTACCGGTCCTAACTCTCAGAGAGCTGCAAGCGCTGCGGCAGAAGGACGGCGAGCTGGGTATCGCCCGAGGAGGAGAATGGGCTTGGGTGTCAAGGGGATCGTACGACGGGGAAGAAGAGGATGAAGACGACGATGGGGAATATGCCAATCGTGAGGAGTCGTGAGTACACATCGAGGCTCTCATACTTGCTCCACTGACTTTCCTCAGGCATGACCCCCGCGAGCACGACATGTCGTCTGTATCTTCAGTATCGGTTCTGTCCTCCGCTTCGTCAAAGAGTTCTCCTGGGAGACACGCCATATCCCCCTTCACTGCCTTCAACGATCCTTTCGCATCTTCACATGCCGAACCCTCCACTTTCGATACTGGACCCAGTGTTGTTCGGGACCGTGGACGTGGTAGCGGAGAGACTGTCAATGGGACAAGTCCCTCGACTAAAAGCCAGCCTTTTGCCACGACGGCAGGATATCACTATTCGCCCACATACAACGATACTCGCAGAATGTCAGACGCTTTGTCCTTTCTTTCCCCCTCAACAGGACGCCAAGCCTTGGATTCTGGTAGAAGGCCAAGTGCACCAGTTCAGCCGACTGCGTCGGACAGGTCGTCGACGTCGACCACAGCGTCCAGCCACGAGACCAAGGGTGGATCTAGCAAACCGGAGACCACGACTCCCTCTCGACCGTCTCTGAGGCTAGACGAAGATGGTTCTGTCGCGCGACCCCGTTTGACAAGATACAAATCGATGCCTGGTCGACAGCAGGGTTTGGGACTGTCCATCGTGGTGCGACCCAACCAATCGACCTCGGGGCCTTCCACCGCTCAGCCTCACGGCGCCGCCAATTCGTCCGCCGAGGCCAGCAGACGTGGCTCTGAGCACTTAGGAGCTAAGGCCGGCGGAGAGGGCGTATCCCCTCATCAGGAAAGGAGAACTTCAGCGGCTTCTTCAATAGACAAGAACGGCAAACCGGTCGCCGGATCAGCGGGAAGCGGGAAGAAACGAGTCCGCAAAGCAAGAGGCAGTTGGGCCGCCGTCGATCTCATCGATAGTCTTCATGGTGATCTCGAGTTCGACCAGACAATCTCCCCTCTATCCTCCACTAGGGGTTCGATCCAATCGACCCGAACGGGTGGTGGATCTGACGGTTCCATCCAATCGGAGCCCTTCAACCTAAGTGTCAGGACCGCCCCGCCGGCTTCGCGGTCGTCTTTACCCTCGGAAGGGTCATCACCCCGAGGCAAGAGAGGGGGTTCCACTTCCCGGTCGAGCTTGTTCAATCCGGCTGTACCCACGACTCAGTCGCAGCATCAGCCTCAGGCTTTACATCAAGCCCCGGTGTATCTGGTAGAGGAGATCTCGACCCGTGCGCATTTGGCCACGTTTGGCTTGGCTGGAGAAAACGGCAAACCGAAAGAGCCCGCCGGCAGGGGTCGTTTCGAATCTATCGACTCTTGCCTCCCTCTCTATCGCCTTCCTCGAACTCAACTCCCGTCCACCGGGCAAACGACCGCCAGTGGTGAAGACGCTCCATTGGTCAATGAACATGGAATGTTGTTCGCCAATGGCGGTCTTGGCGGAGGGGKATTTGGTGAAAGTTGGAATGCGACGTTTCCCAGGCGTGGATCACTAGCTGTCGTCAACAAGACGATCGGGCTGGGTGTCACTGAGAACACACTGTACCCCTGGTCGGCGGGTGTCACCAGTGGTACAGGTGGAGCCGGGGCCGTACCCGCGGGTGGCGGTGCGAGTGTTGGTGGAGCGGGGAAGATGCCCCATTGGTCGGAGAGGAGGGGTAGTTGGGCAGAAGGCTGGTCAAAGAATTAGAGGGGGGTGTAGAAGTCGATTTAGAGGAGTACTCGTGGAGGGGTAGCATTCATGGTTCTTTCATCTTTGTTAGATCAGGTCAAAACAGGCATTATCATTATCACCGGGCTTGTCTTGTCATTTGCATGTAATCGCATTTCAGAGCTGAAAGAGAAGTGGTCAGCAAGTACATGCCAATCGTCCAGTCGGTGTCCGGCCTCGCTGTCGATTACGATCGAGTGCGACCGCAGATGTCGTCGATTAGATGGAGAAGACGATAACGTTCGAACCCTCGTGCTCGAGCTCAACCGCCGCCAGTCTCCTTGAGCACGCCGTATCAGAGCGACAGGACCGGGAGAAGGTCTCTCATCGACGTTCCGAGGCTTTCATCCGTATTCTTCTCAACAAGCATGCATGCTCCTTCTCCGTTCGCGACTGTCCCTTCCCAGACTCCCTCCAATTTCTATGACTGGCGAGCGGATTATGTGCCGGCCTTCGACCTGGAAAAGTCAGGTTGTCAGCGGCGTCTCATTGGTGGTCCCATTCCACAGCACGGCTCCAGCCATCCTCCTCCAGCGCAAGTTCCGCCCCAGAGGTGTCTCCTCATAGTTTAATGACTCACAAGTGCCAGTAAGCAGCGTAGAATGGCAGTCCGAATCCTATTCGACACAAGTTAGCTTCACAGCTTGTAAAGGCATTGTATAGGTTGTACTCACCAGTGACGCCGAATGCGATGATCCTGATAGCGAGCCATGGCTTGTTCTTGACCGACATGGGGAGGGTGCTGCAGGAGAATAATGGTCAGCAGTGTAACGGCAGATGATCCGGGTGTCAAGTCTCCTCCATCTCCATTTCGTCTTTATCTGGCCTTCCTAAACTCGCCCAGGCCCCCCTTGGGACCTTGCTTCCACACTGATCGCTGTATTTCCTGGATCCGAGACTGGTGACTCCGGCAAACCCCTTGCTCCCTATTGGCCCTCGTCACTCACTGTCCGACGGTGTTGACCTCTCCGTGGCCGGAGGCGAATCGGACGGACTGCCTGGCGGCGGGTCGGACCATCGCCCTCGAGGCGATCACGGACGATCTGGCGAATGTGGACATTGCGAGTGGTGGTATGAGGTGTGCTTGGTGTATGGACAAGTCGATGCTTGAAGACAGCAAGCAAGGCTAGCTCCCGGCTGGTGGAAGGGAGGATGGGTTGCGGAATTATTCGGAAAATTGAGCATTGTGGCGTTTAACCTAGGGCGAGGAAGAGCACGCTTCGATCAGGTGGAGGACGTTCACTACGACGCTCGACTACGCTCGACTACGAGCAGGATAGAAGTCGCGATTCGCATACACTGAGGACGGGCAGACAACATGGAGAGCATAGACAACCTGCGACTCGGCGGGCGATATCTTCACTACAACACATCACATCCTCTTACACTTCGATACATTGGACCATTACCGCCCGCCCAGACCAACGACCCTACGGATGCTTCCTCGTCGTCTGTCACTATCTGGCTAGGGGTCGAGTATGATGAAGCGCAGTACGGGAAAGGGCATTCTGGGGTGTACAAGGGTATCGAGGTGTTTGAATGTCGACAACCGCTTTCCGGGGCGTTCATCAAGTACTCCCCCGGTGTTTTGATCCGTGGACCAAGCTTCGTACAGGCCATCGAGGAGCGGTACGGCTCGATCTCGACCCATCGGGATGGTGCTCATGTACAAAGTCAAGCTCCTACCGAGGCTGGCGCTGCAGGTGCTGAGAGCGAAACGGTACAACTAGGAAACTCGGGGATTGTGGTCGAGGCTCCGGGGATGAAAGGCGTACAGAAGCGGATAGGCCGTTTGGAGCGATTACGCGAAATCGGCCTCGACAACGATCATGTCGGGTCCCTCTCGACAGATGGGGAAGAGGCTAAGGTGATGGTGCTGCGAGAGCGGTTGAAAGGTGAGCAGAGTCTCCTCGGAAGCTGTGCGGGTTGAAGAGACATGCTGACTCGTTAAGGTGTCAGGATCCTCAATTTGTCCAATAGCACATTGGAGACTTGGCAAGTTGTTGCAAGTATCGTAGACTGCCTTGAGAACGTGACAACTCTCGTACTCAAGTGAGTCATTGACGGAGCACGGTGACTCAGCTTCTAACCTGTTTAGCAATACTCGGACAGCGGCTTTACCCCCGGACGTCCAGGATCAGGTCGTCTTCAGCCTCGGTACTGCTTTCACTGGTGTCGACGAGCTGCACCTCGGTCAATCACTCTTGCAGTGGGAAGAGGTGAGCTAACAGTTTCTACATATTGTGTACATCAGCTGATCGCTTGTTAGGTCCGCTGTACGACACGGTTCTTCCCAAACCTCAAACGGCTGCACCTCAATGACAACCAGATCGCCTCGGTGCGCGATGGTCTTAGCAACGAGTTACTCCAGCATATCAGCCTGAGTGGGAACTGTATCGATGATTGGCACCAATTAGTAAAAGGGCTTGGCGGTCTTCCGGGGTGAGTGGAAGCTTCAATGCGACATGATGTTGGATGTCTGACACACGGCAGGCTCGCCTCTATCGACTTGTCTGACAACCCGTTCTCGACAATACCCTCCCCATCGGGCATCTCACCCGGCACGTTCCTCTCGTTGACTACCCTCATTCTACTCTCGTCGCGCATCTCGTCCTGGTCGGACATCGACGCGCTGCAGAAATGGACTGCAGGGAGATTGTCCGCGCTACGCTTCAGTCTTTACGAGGGGGCAACCATGAAGCCTGTCTCGGAGACGCTCAGCGGGGTCGATCTTGAGTCCAAGGAGGCCAGCATCGACCGCTCAAGGGATCAAGCCGAGGCCCTGGCCGATTCGAACGACAAGGATAGTCACACAGCCACAGAACGTATATCGGGATACGCCAGGAACGACCGACTCATGTTCATCGCGATTCTCTCTTCGCTCACAATGCTCAACTCGACTCCTGTATCTGCCTCGGAGAGGCGAGACGCCGAGATGTGGTATGTCAATCACCTTGGCCAGGGTGCATCACCGAGCGACATCCGTATTGGCCGATACGACGAGCTCCGCCTCAAGTATGGTCTAGAGGCCCCGGTAGTAGAGCCGCTTAGACCACAGGGCCTCCGGTCAAAAATGCTCAGTGAGTAGCGACATAGAGACACATGGAGTACATGCTGAACAGGCTTGGTAGCACTGAAGGTACACGGACTTGGGACGCCATTCGACATGGCCATTCTCCGCTCTGCGCCGATCAGTTTGTTGCGTAAGAAGATTGCGAAGAGGTTGAACGAGGGAGTGGTCCTCTATACCGTTCGCGAGACGGACGGGGCGATGAGCAAGGTCGCTCAAGTGGATGATGGGCAGCAGGTCGATTGGTGGTACAGCCCCGGCGACGCCGTTTGGGCTGATAGAGAATGAGTGGATGAAGTTGGATGTCATGCATAGCCGCAGCTATCACTCGATCCGATCATCGTGGTCTTATCAGCATCGCACATGCAGTCAGACCAGATCAGAGAGGGTCAGAGCAGGTTAGAGCAGGTCAGAGCTAAGCGCTAAGCGCTAATCATTTGAGTGCAAGGACCAGCAAGGACCCTCGATCATTAGCCCTCATTAGGCTTGTCTTGCTGGTCCGAGTGCCTGGAATGTGAAACACGACATGTTGCCGGTGGCGATGAGAGGGCAGAGGGCGAGAGCAGAGGCTGTCCCCGGTGAACCCTGTGAATTTAAGCGTTCACTCTCGTTACCCTGTGTTCCACTCTTCTTCCCCACCGTTTGCCTTGTTCGCGTCTTTTGCAGATCTGATCCCGTGTCTGTCTCCTTCTGCCCCGTCCTCATCTCGGGACCACTTCCGTTACTACTTCCCTGTCGCGCCTCTTGCACGTTTTCATCGCTATCACCACTCACTCATTCCACACTCACTCACTCACTCGTCACCACGACATCGATCCGCAGGTCAGATCGAATCGGACATAATTACCAACTACCTTAATAAACCTCACACAACACACAATCACGCGCAGGCTCGTTTGATACGAAAACCTCGAACACCGTCACCACTCTAATCTCCTCTAACAACTCTACAACCACAACAACCCACCGCCAACATGAGAGGAGAACACTGTGTCATGGGCGCGTCCATTCTGTCCGCCATCGCGGTCATCATGCTCGTCTTTGCGCACATTGGTCAGATCTCGACGGGAGGTTTGGTCAACTCGATCTATTTCGCAGAAGTCAACGTCGAGGCATATGGTAACGCCTATCTGACGTCGCAAAAGGCGACCCCGACAGGTCTGTACAATGCCAAGAACGACAACCTCGGTGGTGGAAAGGGAATGAGGCAGTACTACCGGTATGGAATGTATGGTGAGTGATTGAGCGTTCATCTTGAGTGATAACTTCTTGGTGTGATCGCGATTGAGACACCGAGGCAGTAGGAAGGCAGGAGACGAAGGGACGGCGAAAAGGATCGAAAGGAGAACACGCAGTGTCCTGGGGAAGTCTGGAGGGCCGAGGATGCACGCGTTGGATATGGAGTCCATCAGCGTTTTACCGGTCACAAAGATGATCTGGTCTTATCAGGCTTCTCATCTCTGTCGACACGCTACTGTGCTGTCCAGCGAGTGGACTTGTGACTGACTCTTCCTCTATTAGGCGCCTGTGCGTACCAAAAGGACGGAAGTGGTATTTGCAACGGCACCTCGTTCGCCTACCAGATGGAGCCACTCTCCCAGATTCTCGCCGACAACCCGCCCAAGTACCAGAAGACCTTCGAGGCCATTATCCCCGACTCGTCTTTCAAGAACAACTCGATGAACGCCGCCATGTCTCGGGCCGGGTCTTTGATGATTTTCGTGAGTTACGCCAGCGGTAATATCGCAGGATCAGCTCTGACCTGCTGTTTCTTCAGGTCGGATCCTTCTTCGCTGCTATCGCCCTTGTCTTTGGCGTCTTCAAATTTAGGATCTTCTTCTTGATCGCCGCCATCTCCGCTGGTCTTTCGTCGCTATTGCTCCTAGTGTGAGTTGATTTTAGGTCATCCGACCAGTGCATGCGCTAATCCCCTTACAGTGGTGCCGCTCTTTGGACGGTGCTCATCTCGAAAGACAACTGGATCAACATTGTCAAAGTCAACGGCGGCGCTTCGCTCGGTATCGTCACCACCGCTGGCCCTTCGCTCTGTAAGTGGCCATCTGTTTCTGTCAAACAAAGCCCAAGCCATATCTGACACAACGCAGACCTTACCTGGGTTGCCTTCGCGATGATCACGCTCGCCGTCGCTCCATACGTGATTGCTTGCTGCACCTTCACCCGAAACAAGTAAAATCGAGAAGATTGGGGCACGGCCGGACAAGTATCCACCATCGAACCATAAGGCTAGCAACACAAAGAGGATAGATACTCTGTGAATAATCTATACCCTACACTCTTTTCATTGTCTACATTCAATCACGACTTCCCCTCTTTTTGGACACTCGGTCATCATCAGTCTCGTTCTCTCTTCCGTCTTCGTGAACTTTTCATCTGTATGCAATTCGTGTAGAGTACCTTCGAGGCTGTCCGTCTTCTCTGAGTTGCCAACGAGATGGTAAGAATACAAATGACTGCATGTAATGGTAATTCACAATATGGTTGGTAGCTCGCGGCTTTCGGCCCTCGGCAATATGGTACAACGGGGATGGTATGGGCGAATATATGACGTTCTTCGTGTTTTCGGTGCGCGGTGCGCTTTACAAGGAGAAGTACGAGTCTTGCTGTCGCTGGACTGGCTGCTCATTTGAGGGGATCTAATTTGCGCTATAAGCGTCTTGATTGACAATGGTACAGGTTTTCGAAAGTGTATTACAGGGTGGACGCTGGTGGACGATGCGTTACGTTGAAGGTGATTTGTAGGAAATGCGAAGTGAAAGTATTGATGAGGGCTTGTGTGGTGCAAGCGCCTTCTATGTAGTCAACATGACGCCGGCTTGACCGTTTAGGCCTGCTCGATGACTGGAGTCGACAACGGGGTTTCGATCCTCCTTCCCAGCATGCCGAGGTTGATACCCGCCTGTCGTCGGAGTCTATCACAGGTAGTCAGCTCTGCCAAGGTCATTTTAGGCAAAACGCCGTAACTCACCTGCTTTGAAAGTTCTTCTCTCCAAGCTCCTTCGCCTCTCCGGGTGGACCGTACGGCTGTCTGACAGCGAAAGCCCTGACAACAACACCAGGTCCAGCATAGCTCGCCGCTCGGGGCGTCGCTGCCAAATGATTCAAAGCCTTGGTTGCCGGTTGTGGCGTGGGTGTAGTAGTTGCCCTCTGCTGGGATGCTTTTCCATCCGGCCGTCCCACTCCCAAAGCTGCTTGAGCGGCGTTCCCGCCGGTAGTTGGCACAGCTGTGTCGTTCCCGGAGGCGTTTTTGCGAGACCCCGATGAACTTGAAGCAGAGACTGGACTCGTCTGAGCACTCCCCTCTCGTGAACCAGACGCTGCAGTGGTGACCTCGCCTTCACCTGGAGCGGTTGCATCCTCGGTAGCCTGTCGCTTGGAAAGGAAGGAGGGTAGTCGTGAGCCAGAGCCCGGAGTCGCAGTGGTCGCGGTGGTCGAATCGTTTGTTCGAGGTGGTCCCTGCGGAGATACCTTGGGCAGGGTGGCGGCGGCGGCAAAGTAATTGGGCGATTTCCAGATGCCATCGGAGTAAGGAGAGGCAGGGTCGAACGCGGCTTTTGAAGCCATTTGGGGTGTGACATACTTGTCCTTGACACCAGTCGCAGAGTTCGGGGCGCTTTCGAAGCGCGCCCGTATATCGCTATCGTCGAGCTGTCGGTTGGGTCGGTTGGTGCGAGCGAGCAGATTCGCCTGAACCTGTGCTGCTAGGGCGTTTCGCTGGTCTGAAGCCGTAGCAAAGGAGCCGGGCTGATTATGCAATTGGTTGCCAAAAGCTTCGTGGGGGTAAAGCGAGGGTTGCTGCTGTCGAGGATCGACATATCGTCTAGGCTGTTGCTGCTGCTGCGCTTGCATCGCCAAAAGAGTCTGCTGAGCTTGAGCCTGCATGAAGAAATGCGCTTGTAGTTGCGGGTTGGTGGTCGCGGCCTGTTGGGCTTGGAAGAAGGCAAGGGCTTCTCTGGCCTGTTGAACAGGTTGATTGTTTCCTGGCTGACCTAGCAAGAGTGCCTGCAACATTTCCTGCTGTTCCCGTTGTTGATGCTGCATTTGCGCGAGTTGGTGCAATTGAGCCTGTTCCTGCAATCGCGCAGCTGCAGCGGCTTGAGCATTCACCTGAGCCTGAGCTTGCGCCCGAGCTCGGTTTTGCGCTGCCCGGGTATCGGCATATCGCGTGTCGTGTTTCTGGTAGAAAAGGGAGCGTGAGTATCAGCATCGCATGGGAAATGTGTGTTCGCCACCACACTCACCTGCGCAAAGCCGCCAGCATACGGCTTGCCATTGGGATCCAGTCCCAAGGACGCCATCTTGGATGCAATCCAATCAGAGTCGTCGCCATCCTCTTCCTCGCTGAACGTCGGGCCAAGAGTGTGCTCATTACTGGCATACTTCATCCTCCTGCCTATGCCCGTCGCACTGTGCACCCTGTCCTCGCCATATCCTGGCGAGGAGTGATCACGGCGATACTGTTGCTGGTGATTGTTGCGTGGGATCGGGGGAGCCGACGAGGTCAGATGAAAAGGCGGCGGTGGCGGTGCTGCCAATGGAGTGCTCAGACGTGTGTTGTACGGGTTAGGTCCGGTTGATTGAGCGCCAAGGGCGGGTGCAAATGGCATGGGTGCCAGCGTACCAGGGTTGTAACCTGTCGCTGAAGGTGAGGCGCGTGGAGCGGTGTAGGTCTGCTGATGAGCGATGGAAGACATTATACTTGAAGGATTGATCGTTGTGTCGACGCGAAGGCTGAAAATGGTTGAAGCTCGAATGCGAGAATTATACGTGAAGCGAAGATGATCTGATCGTGGGTAGACGTGACAAGAATGGTGGAGATGGAACCAGTCTCAGGATAGCTGCGGATACGTGAAGCGTGAGAAGTGACCGAGACGAGGATAACCAGACTGTCTATTACGGGTTGCTGACCCTGACCAAATTGAAGGCGAAGGTATGCTGCGAAGGGCGAAGGGACGAGCAATTGGTCGTGAAGCCTGACTGAACCGGGAAGGTGTATAGGAGGGAGAGATGTGGGTATACCGATTGCCAGCGCGTCGGTGTGGCTGAGAAGGAAGAGAGGGGGGAGACTAGCTAGCTAGGGTGAGGATCGATCGAAAGTGAGAAGGAGTGGCCCGTCGTTGTCCAGCCAGTCTGCCCAGTTGGTTGGCAGCTAGTCAGCTGAAACAGCTGTCAGGATTTCAGGCACGGCCCAGCCCATATGAGAAACGCCGTATACGCGCGTTAAGAGGTCATGCCACGTGGCCGGTTAATCCCATGCGCTATCCGTCGCGAAGTCGGTCCGTGTTTATGATCACCTTTGGATCAACGAGAATGGCGATAACGATTCAGCGAGCGATCAACTTGTACTGTAGGCATTCTTGTATGTCGTAGAGGAGCAGGCTTCCACAGTGAAGACAGAGGACCCCGACACTGGCATATGGACCCGATCTCTATACGATTTTAACCGGTGACTGGTTTTTCTTCTCCTCGGCCCTACGATCGCGTGCCACCATCGCGCTACTGCCACATCCCTTGACGGGTCGACCAGTCGATGCCCTCGTTGGCATTTCAATGTCGACCAGACGACCTAATCGGGTGATCTAGGGCCAGGTCAGAGTCTGGCGGGTACCAGACAACGGGTCACGCTCCTACTTGGATCTTGGGAACTGTACGCGTCCAAACTTAAAGTGGTCAAGCGGGCTGCGGGTCACCTACCCTTGGAAATATATCCCGCCGAGATCTGATTTCTACTTTCTCCATCATGTCTTCTTCATCCTCAGTCTCTTTCAACGGTTTCGACCACACTCGACAACAAGTACGAGCTCAGCAATCCAGTCCTGCTGGATCCCTGTCCTCGTCACAGTCGACTGCTCGAACATCAGTCTCACGCCTGACCTCGCGTCAGAGGCAAAACTCCCAGCTCACTTCGACTATCTTTCAATCACCATTGGTGTACCCCAGGATGATGAATCATCTCCCAATGGACGTCTACGCCGACAAGACGGGCGAGACCTTCTTTGCCGAATGGCCGGTTCAGAATGCCCAAGCGCTTAAGGCCCATATCGAAGACACCCCTTCCTCCACCTGGACACTGGCCGCCGAGCTAGAAAACGACGAAGACTGGCCTCGAGCACTCAAGGGAGGTATCGTTCTCGGAGGCGGTTGGTACACTGTCGAGCTGGGTATGTGGTTGATAGACTATGACGGCTATCGCTAACATCGTACTAGCTCGAACATACCCACACCCCCACACACGATCCAGTCCCGTGGAAGAGGTGGCACAAACGCTTGCTGAAGAACAAAGGGTGATTGATACGATCTCACTCTACATCTCTGCGACCTCGGTCCAGAACAACGCAATCGAGATTGAATATCCCGCTACCATCTTTGTCGGCATCAAGACCACTCACACCAACACGGGTGCCAAGTATGGCGAGACCCAGTACATCTGGACCTCGAATACCGACTTTGAATTCACGAAAGAGTGTGAATTTCACGCCATCGAGTTGCCGAAGATCTCGCACTTGCTCCAGAACCCCGATGTCCTCAAGGACGACGGCTTCAGTATTTGCGTACATATCGCCAGCCCTATGGCGACCAAGCAATCTTTTACCATGCCGAACGAGGTCACTATTCCCCGTAGAATCATCGACAGCTTGGCCAGTCTTGTCGACTCAACTACCGGTGATGTCAAATTTCTCTGCCTTGAACACGTCCTCATGCCCATCTCGCCGAACCCGTTCGGCGAGGATAGCGGTGTCTTAGGGGAGAAGATTCTTGGCGAAACTCATCACTTGGTGTCCCGAAAGAGGGTATTGTACGCCCACTCTGAGATACTCAAAGCCTCTGGCGACTACTTCAACGGTCTCCTCACTGGTGGTTTCGCCGAGTCGTCCGATGCTAGAAGGCTAGACACGAACCATGTTTCGATTATCGTCGACGATGCAAGCTTCGAAACGGTGTACTGGATGCTTAAGTGAGTGCATAAAAATGACACTCTTGGGGGCTTGCTGACATATTTTCAGGTTCATATACACCAACTCGCTTCTCTTCGCCGAGAATGAGAATGTCCGACTTCTTACCGAGCACATGCAGAATGATCGAGGCGAAGCTCGTCGTCGACTCACTTCCCACGCCCTGCCATACTCTAGTCATTCCGAGTGGGAATATTCCCGACTACCCAAGGACGGCGAGGATATCAACGATGACGATTTCGACGCAAAGACTATCAAAAGTACTTCCAGCGTGCTCTCGGCTCTATCCTCCACCAGCTCTATCATGGGCGCTCAAGGTCGACCGGCTCAGACACCCGTCGGTAAAGTCACTTCAGGCATCAAGGGCCTCAACACCAGTCCATCATCTGGGGGTGTGTCCAAAATACCACGACTAGCATCTCCCTCTTCGACCCCACCACGACGACGGGCCGGGATACAGCCATCGGCATCTCTGCGAATGACCAAGTCACCCCCAACTCTCGCTTCACCTCCTTCGGCTGGAGCGTTGATGTCAGCTGTGGGTAGCGAGGTATCGCCCACTCGAGTCCCAGCCCCTGCTTTCGCCCCAGCATCCAGTCGAAGCAACAAGAAGGCCTCACCCTCGTCCACCCGTAACGCATACCTTCCAAGAGGGGTGCTCACCCAGTCGGACCCCCACTCGCACCCTTGCGCCTCGCCCGCCCCGGCATCCGCTTTGGCCGTGTACATGCTGAGTCATCGATACTCCCTCGACTCGCTCGAAGAGCTCGCGAGGGATCATATCCTCGCTAAGATGACTCCAGGCAATTGTATGCCAATGCTGTGAGTAGCTAGCCAGTCTGGCTGTGAGAAGGCCGACTTAGCTGACTCATACATCCTGCAGACTCGCTACTTACAGGTACGATCAGCTACACGCCGAGGTCCTCGACTTTGTGGTAAGTCACCGCGAACCGTCAGCGCGTCCAACTGTGCGCTGATACCGTTTGTCTAGATCGATCATTGGACCGATGTCCAGATCTCCATCGAGTTTCTCAAATGCGTTCAAGAGGTGTCTTCTGGCGCATGGGGGGAGGAAGGCGGGCTCGTCCTGCATGGGCTCTTCAAGAGGCTATAGAAGTCAAGTCCCTACTCCTACCAAGAAAACGCCCTGCGGGCAGATCAAAGGTTGTATCCATCTCTCTCACGTTTCTAGTTGTAGATGTTCTTCACGTCACCTGTAGTTTCCCTTCTTCATTCGACTCAATGTAATTTCCGACCTGTTGTCTGTTGTTTCGTATCATAAACTCGCTTGTATGCATCAACAATGTCAGATCAGGACTTTGCGGGCAATCGAGGATATTATACATCGGGTAAACAGATAATGACTATGCTACAGTGTAAAGTGGCCGAGGTCAGAACCTATGCCATATGGGCGATCATACAACCAGATCGTGTCGAGATTGTCGTTACAAGTCGAGCATGATGATCGTTACTCAGATGTAGGCTTTGAGGGAGGGCACGGAATTGACGGTTATGTAGTCTCCTGCGAGTCTGGTGAGGTCGTTGATGGTCGTCATTGCAAAAGCGTGATACGACTCTTTGTGAATGATCCGGTGAGCACTTATCGACTGTTCAAGGAGATCGGAATCAGCTTCGGAACATCCAATGATGCCATGAGCACAGACTTACTTTCTCATTGGAGGCAATGGACGAGATGAGCAAGTTCATACAGCGATAAACGAGGCTTTTGATGCGCGAAGCTGTGCGCGAGGAGGATAGCAGTGTGGGGATGGTCGAGTAGATAGCTACCAAGTCGATTCAAGTCAGTCCAGGTGGTCTCTACCAAAGCACGGAGGTACCTTACTCACCTTCCAGAATAGGAATGCGGAGATCCATGAATCCGCTTCTGTCCATCTCTTGTTGGACTCCTTGAACATTTGGCACATCGGTGAAGAACGGGTGTGAAAACGTGTTGGACATGGCGAACAGCGCAGAGACGAATTTATGCTCGATAGTCAACCGATCCGTGGCTATGACCTGGAAGAAGAGCGTCACAAACTCCTCTTGATACATCTGTCGGGCAATCAGTCAATTGGACCTCGCGGAGACTTCATGACATAGCATCTAACTCACGTCGAAACACCCCGGGTCCAGCTTGGCGACGTTGGACATGAAGTGGAGACCGACTTGTAGTCGACCGCAATCATTGGCTATCCTCTGCCAAGACTCCTTGCCAAAAGTCCCGATGTAAGGTGTCCACCCATCCTGTACGACAATGAGCTGGATTCCGATTGAAATCTGCGGTCAACTCACGAGAGAGTTCTGCTCTACTACCACGACTCCGGCGCAGTCAGACCAACATTTTGTCAATCTCCCGATGAACACTTGTCTATCGGCAGACTCCTTCTCCGACATGGTGGGATCGACGACCTGGGGCAGCATGCCAGATAACAGCTTATAGATCTTTGGCGAGATGATCTGATTGATGATCTGGGACAAGAGCATCAGCATTAGTCTCCCAGTGAGGTCGACGGTCACTTACGTGGCCAAATTTCTCATCTTGGGCTTGTACAGGATCCACAACATCTCCGCCTCCAGCGCCAAGCGCCGCGAGGTCTATTGTCGATAGGTCGATGCCGAACGAGTACTCGTCCTGACTCTCAACTTTGCATTCCCTCGCCTCCCTCCGTTGTCGAGCGAGTCGGGGTAGTGCCGCTGAGCGAGTATCGAGGAAAGTCTGGATAGTCGAGACAATCTCCGTGCCGCACTTCAGATCATTGGCCAGATCCAAGTCGAAAACCCTAGCAGTCCAGCACTCGTGCAACAAGCTCGGATCGGGGTATACCGCATTCTTCTGCTGTTCCACGTCAAACGTATGATGGAGGATGATTTGCCGAAAACATGCGACTATCAACACCATCGTCCTTTCGATCTCAACTCGGCTGGGACCTCTTCCTGCCAGTACGGCCGGAGGACCAGGGGCCGAAGTCGTATCGAGTTCCGACTGCAGTACTGCCAGAAAATCTGCTAGCCGGTTGACCACCATGTCCAGAGGATGCCCGTGATGCCTGCAAGCGACGGCGAGATACATCAAGCCTCGGATGCTCACTTGGCGGGATTCGAAATCGGCCATCTCAAACGGTGCCCACTTCTTCGAGTTGGCCAATAGCCAGGGTAGGAGCGATGGGGAGAAGAAACAAGCGGCGATCATTGTCGAGTATCGGTTGATAAGTTGACCCAGCTGACGCATTGTTGGCGGAAGGATTCTGTTGAACTTGACCGGGCTGACGGGGATGATGGACATGATCAACCTCTGAACATCCTTTTCTGCCTGTTGGGCCTCAATGAGTGACTCTGCCGAGCCAATAATATCCGCAGCTCCTACGCAGACCAGCCGCAGGTAGAGTTCGAATGCTGATTCTCCTTTGGTCTCCTCGTTGGCCGTCAGAGCGATATCGAACCGCGTAATGAAGTTCGGGTAGTCGACGGGGGGCTCGGTCGGTAGATTCCGGTGTTGACGGTCTTTGAAGATGACGCCTAGATCCTTTGTCGCCACGCTGAAGCTCTTCCTGTCAAAGTTCCATTTCCACACTGATGACAGCTTGATACACCTGGCCAGAATCGTCTTGAGGTATCGATCTCTGCCCTGCAATAACTCTGTCCGCGCGGCCTCTTCTGCTTCCTCGTTGTGCGATATCTTGATGAGGCTGATGGCTCTTCGGGCGAGCTGCCATTGAGGGGCTGGAGTGAAGATCATGCTGATTCGACCACTTGGGCCAAACTGCGACAGGGCGCCCAATCCAAAGACAAGGAGCCATATCCGTTCCGAGGCGATAGGACCCGCTCGATCGAGGTAGTAGACCGTGTCCAGTGCTTCAGACAAGCAAGTCGAGAAAGTATCGCTTTCGGGGACAGTCGAGCGATTATCCCAAGCTTTGAGGATGTGGCACACCGCGATCCAAGATATGCTGGAAACTTCTTCGATTTGAGCCGTGTCTGATTCGCCGCGCAGTATCGCTTTGAGCGGTTTGATGGCCTTGTCAAAGCCGATGCGTAGCAGCTGACAAATCAATCCTGTAGCACCCGTGATAATCTGGGTACTGATGCCTATTTGTGAAGTGGTGACACGAGACTCTAACCTGCTCGTCAGGTCCAGGAGGTGAAGTCGTGTGTCCAGGATGGCAGCTCGAAGCGGGGCTTTGGCTTTGTAGATGCTGGAATCGAGGCTGTCCAAGGTGACCAACAAGGGTGGAATCAGGCTCTCGAGCTCGTCTTGAAGTGAAGTGGAGGTGGAGCCGGCGGGAGATGAGCAGTATGCGCCGAGAAAGTCCAAGAATTCGACAGATGGACTGATCGTGGTAACACCACTAGCAAATGTCTTAATATCCGCCTGTAAGCCATCAAACAGCATCGATAATACAGGGACAACATCGTCGGCCGGCATTCCGGGTTGAAGCTCGACACCATGGGCGAAGCACGGCTCTAACCTCCGAGGTTGGGGGTTGCCTTTTAGATGCTGCACAAGCCGGAGTAAAGCACCACTACCGACATATGAGTCTGGGTCGCACTCGAGTCCTGATGGGAGAGGTGTGATACCAAAGTCCACTGGGATTTTATCGAAATTTGCCCACGATCGGGCTTTGCCTATCCCCTCATCGATATGCTCTAATTCGATTCGCTTTCGAGGCGTGATTGACGACCTGCTCTTCGCCTTTGGCCGAGGCGTGAGCTCTTCGATCGAGTTTTCAGGTTCATCAAAGGCAAAGTCGGCTGTGGCAAAGATGACATGGTCGTCGAGGTGGATGGCAGGCCTGCTTCGCTCTGTCTGTTGCTGCCGAGCTGGATGCTTCCTCTTCTTCCCGGATGTCGCCTTTGATCGATGTTTCGTTGAGGTAGGAGTCCTCGCTGCAGCTGGAAAGTCCAATCGGTTTTGGACCGTCTTCCTTGCATCTGAAGACACTGGGGCTGGGCGACGCTCCCGGTCATTCAGGCCTAGAGCCGGGCGCCGATGTCGAGCTTCGCGTCGTTTGCGGGGTTTGGTGGCCTTGGCGTTTCCAGCCTTCTTGTCCTTCTTAGGCAGCGCACGTCGACCAGCTATGATCGTCTCGAAATCACCGTCATACAACCTCGCAAGGGTTTCTTCGGCGAAATTGTCCTCTTCGGCTTGTGAGCCATCCGAGGAATCGTCGGAGATGATGATAAGTTCTCTCTGTCTGGGTGAAGGTACATTTGGCGACCTGCGACCGATTGGTTGTGATTGATCCGACTCATCGTCCTCCGAGGCGAGCATCTGAACCATGTCGTGGAGATCACCCTCAACCAGAGCCTTCCTTACTACAGCGCGACCGGGACCAGTGGGAACATCGACCTGGCGCGCATTCCGCCTCTTCTTCTCCTGTTTCCGCCTCTCCCTTTCTATAGCCTCTTGCTTATCCAGCTTGAACATGACTCCAGGCAATACCCTCCGAGCGATCTTCTCTCGCTTGTCCGCGACCCCTGGTGAGCTTCCTGACTCTGACGCCGTGGTGTCGTCTTCCGAATCGGACTGTACGGGGTTGATGACAGGAGATCGCGGCGGGTTGATCGGAGATCGCGGCGAAGACATGGTCAGATCGATGGGACCACGGTCAGAGAGGCGATTGTTGACTGGACTGTTGTCGAAGAAACCATTGTCGACGGGACCTTGATCGAAGAGACCGCCGTCATAGGGACTGTCGTCAAAGCCTTGATCAAAGTTGAAATCATCTCCATATTGGCGACCTTGTGCCGCCGTATTGCCAAAGTCTGGCGACAACGAAGATCGCCCCGGAGGCGGAGGTGGACCACCTGGAGTTTCGGTATCCCGCCGACGATTTTGTGCCGGGGATTGTAGTCGTTTCGCCTCAGGTGCAGGTCGTGTCTTCTTGCCGTATGTAGTCACACCGCCTATCACTTTCTTCGCAGTCGGCTTGGTAGTGCTTTTAGAGGGCTTGATGGGTCCCTTGTGAAGCTGTATCTACGACTCTATTAGTATCGCCATCCCATCACACACCATTCAGACCCACCTCGTCGTCACTAGACATGCGATTCTCCGCTGGCCTTTCTTTGAGCATCCTCTCGAATTCCCGTCTCGACTTGTCCGCATCTCGCTTTCGTTTCCGCTCTTCTTTGTCCTTCCTGATCCGCTGCCTTGCAATCTTCTGTAATCTCCCCGCAGCCAATTCCTCGTCATCATCACCCGCCCATACACCGTATTCCAGGAGGTAATCGTCGTAATCAGCGTCCTCCAATTTCCTCGGTTGACGAACACGCAGTGGAGGTGAACTTCCAATGACAATCCGCTCTGGATCAGCTTCGTAATCTTCCTCCGAGGAGTCATCCTGCGCTTCCGCTTCCGGCTCGGGTCCTCGTTCTTTCTCTGCTCGAGGAATTTCTGCCGACTCCGCAATTGCCATTTGTCCCCTGGTCAGGCCACCTCGTCGCAGGATCGCCTCGTAGTGCTGTCTCTCCTTGGTATACGGTTGCAACTGTAGCTTTGTCCGTGTTCTGAATGTCCTCGTGGTTCGGAAATTCTCCAGGGCGATATCCGCTGGCGGCCTAGGCTCTGATTCTGCCGGTGGACTGCTCACCGGTGGTGGTCTGTGTGATGTCGCGGGACTGCTTGGCGGTGGTGAAAGTGGGGATTGACGCCCTGTGGCAGGTTGAGATTGCTCCAGTGCTCCGCCATACATTGGAGACGGCTCGGTGGAAGGTCGAGATCGGTCCGGCGGACTGCCATTGAAGCCATTCCCTATTGATCGATTGCTGGGTGTGGGCTGGTTCCCAACGGACCGGTGAGCTGGACTCGAGAAGTCAAGTGGGAACGGAGGTGGAGTTGGTAGTCGCCCGTTTTGGCTATACGCCAACGGCGATACGCTATGACCACCGCTGTTGCCATTACTGCCGGGTTCGTACGCAAACGGGGACAACGCAGGGGCAGACCTTGTCGGGGTATCCTCATTGACGGGACTTTGCGTCGGAGGTCGCGCCGGCGGCTGGTGGTACAACCCTCCCTGACCTTCCACAAGGGAGGATGTCGAGTGAGGCGTCGCGGGGGTGAGGAAAGGGGACAAGGCGGGTGATGGCGAGGCGATGACCGGAGCCCGATTCGGCGTCAAAGATTGGATTCTCGGATGTGTCGGTTTGCGAGGCGTCACCACCTGAGCATGCTCGGCAGACGATGATATTTGCGGTAGTACAAGTGATGGGGGCGGTAGATTTGGAGTCGACAGAGCGGGATTCGGGGACAACTCGAGCGGTGGAGAGGGGTTGGGAGGGTCTTGATCCACGCCTGAGGCTGGATTGGCCTCCGCGACGATGGATGGCGTGGTAGCATGAGCTGGTCGCAGGGGAGATTGTTGTGAAGCTGCACGTAGCGGTGTCGTGGCGGCTCGAAATGGAGATGATCCGATCAATCCAGGCCACCCTGTTCGTCCAACATCACTGGCCTGCGACTCGTCGAGCTCTTCCACCGACATCGCCGAGTCATCCTCATCATCCTCTTCTTCGGCCCATTGCGTTCCCCGGGCAAATCCGCCATTGTACGTCGAATTTCTGCTGATATAGTCATCGAAGCTGAGGGGGATTGTCGGGGAGGTACTATGGGAATTGTAGGATGACATTTCGGGTGAAGGTGTCTCTTGCCTCGAGTCCACTTCTCGATGCTAGAATATCTCATCAGCCTACAAGTATACTCAGTCATCGAGGCAGTGCTTACATTCACCGCATCCACTTCACTAGGCCGTTGTCGTTGAGAAGACACCTCCGCACCGACCTCGCTCGCCTCGCTCCGAGCTCTCCGGCTGGATTTTTGCTTTCGCATCGCTTTCCAGGCCTCATACTCCTCGTCATCGGAGGGCGGTATGAGATCCCGCTCATCCACACCATCGTCATCTCCATCTGAGCTGCTGCCAAATCGTCGCCATCCCGATGGTCCGGGATCGATACCGTGCGTCCTCGCTATCCTCCGTGATTTCCTTCGTCGCCCTTCACCCGCTCCGGTGATGCTAACCTTCCTCCGCGGATGATTGTCCTCCCCGCGTCCGACTTCCATGTGGTCTTCGCTGTCTTCACTAGGGACATGCTGCCGACTAGATCTGGACCTTGTCGAAGATGACGCCTTGTGCTGGATTTTCGAAGTCGAGCCCCTCACCGGCGTCATGGCCAGTGGATCCTCATCGTCCGATCCCACGAAGAGGGCTGCCGGTGTCGCGTCGACCTTCTTCTTTCGGCTTGGAGGCATCGTCAACGCATCTGGTCAAGGTGGTGCTTGGCTCAAACTAGCGGCAGATGGACGATTGACTCATCAAGACTGCCCGATTCGATGGTCAGTCGCGTCGCGTCGTGGCGACTTCTTTTGGCTCGAAAAATCAATCTTCCACCCGGTGGAGGTGGTCCGCCACCGTCAGGGTGACGACACCCAGACTGCCTAGACCACCACTACACTGCTCTGCATGGAGGGCTGTCTGAGGCCGTCTGCGACATTGTGATAATAGTTGCATACTCTTGGATTGATTATATATATGCAGAGACTGAATTTACAGGTATATAAAGTGCGATCATCTTCGACAGAGATCGCTTTGACGTTCGTCTGATTTGTGTATGGGTATGTCTTAAGGCGTCGAGACTCTTCGTTCTCCTCATGAACCGCGAAGATTGAGTAGATTAAGCCAGATCAGACAATCCCTGGTATTTGAGTCAGCCTACTTCAGGTTTGTCTGATCGTTTTTCAACTCACCATGTTCCTTCCTTCTGGAGCCCAAAGGAATGGTGTTCGTGCTGGTCAACGACGGCGCGATGGAACCAGCTTTCGAAGGAGCTCCCGGAGCCCTGTTCTTCCCGCCTCGATGCTTCCTTGTAATCGCAGTCCTCACCGAGGGCGATCCGTGATGGGGCTGACCATTGACATTCGATGGGACGACACTGCCCTCATCATCGCTGATGATCGACATACTGCTATAGGTCGAGGCGACTGAGGCTGTGGATAGGCTACGGAAGGACGAATGTGGTGAGCCCTCCTGACTGAAGCTGATGGGACGCTGAACGAACTTGGCGGCAGAGTGAGGAATGGTGACCGACGGTTGATCCTCGTCACTCGATGGAGGACTGTCGCCAAGTCGAGCAACCATAGTCTCCGTCACCGGCACGACGATAGCCGTGGCTGCTTCGGATCGCGGGCGGTGGGTCGTGTTGTAAGCAGCTGGGGAGTGCGACATTTGACTCTCCCTGACGGACTCGGCAGCTTTGATGGCGTGGTACCTATCCAGCAGCGAGTTACCTCCTCGTCTTTCGCCCATTTGTGGGACCGTGCTCATCGACGGTGCGGGCTGTCTACCGTCTTCGGCGAGTGCTCGGATGGTGCTTGCTGGTGAGGGTCGCCGAGTGCTGATGATTGACTGAAGGGCAGGCTGAGCACCGTATCGATATAACGTTGGCGCCTCCAGTATACTAGGCGCTCGAGAGGATGATGTCGAGCCTAGGATGGTGGGCGAGTGGGCAGTCGCTCTCAGCCGTTGACTGGGGTGAAATTTGTTGCGCCTTTCAGCGTATAGGACTGGACATGGGATGAGCCGATCTACGCCAAACTCGGCGAAAGGCTCTTCGTCGAGGTCAGGCCAAGTTCGAATGGCGAACAGTCGATGCGCGATGGTATTTCTCCTGGTCGAACGGTGTGAGAGGTATTGGTAGGGCTTAGCCTAAAGTCTTAAAGGTTAGTATCGAGAAACGCGCTGCCTGACTCAGAATGTGGGGTCGGGATACGACTCACGTTCTTGGACCCTATCACCACCATGGCGCACGGAGTATTCTGGAGGTGCAAGGCTACCTGTGCTGCGAGACATCAGTATCACGTCCTGATGCTGGTAGGGACTATGACGGGATGATGCCACAGAAGTACTCACCCGACATCTTCGCTGTAGCTTGCTCATCATCCATGACGTCGACAACGGTGTTCAAAGGATGTTCCGCTTGTAGCCCTTCTAGGAAGAAGCGGAAGGTCGATCCTTGGAGTATGCCTTGCTGAGCAGATGGTCAGTGTTCTCACGCTGATAGCAGACGATCGGACTGAGTAGCTCACTGCCTCTAGCTCCTTGCGAACAATGGGCTGATCTGAGTCAGCTTCGGTCGGCGGGACCAACCTCCTGACTTACAATATCGACGAACACCTGCAGTGCGACCGTTGGCGCTAATTTCGACCCGTTTCTCGCTTCAAAGACTGCCTCCACTCGGTCGCGGATCCGCCTTGAAGTCTTCCTGCCTGACGAGAGGGTCAGCTTCACAGTATCCAGGATACTAGAGATGAGATCGAGGCCTCAACTCACCTCCTTCGTATTCTTGGCGTAGTAGATCCTCATCGAACTAGCCGGAGTCAGCATCGGGAATAACAACTTGGTCTAAGGCTGTCTAAGGTCACTCACCATGTCTTCAGTGGCATCTAGTAGGACTACTACAAACGGCGGCTGCGTCTCAGCGATGTACTACCCATATAAGACCTACCTTGTCATTCATGCTCTTCAGCCTCACGTTGGCTTCCTCCGCCGCTTCACACTGCGCCGCTATGCCCATAGAGAGCTTCTTCGCGGTTTCAACTGCCAGTCGAGCACGCTTCAACTCGAGCAGAGAGCTTGTCCAGCCGGCTTTGATAGTGTCCTTCTCAGCTTCGATGGCGTCCTTTTCAGCTCGTAGATCCTTTATTCGCGCCTCAAGCTCCTTGATTGCTTGGGTCTGCATGTCGTATACAGCGGTAGCAGAGATACTGGCGGCACGGTCAGCGTGATCTGCAAGCTGACGTGTAGTTCAGGTCACGTACCTATGACTGTTGTCGATAAGGGAAACACTGTCGCTAACAGCAGAAGTACTACAGAGCTGCTGGATAGCTGACATTTTGTGCTCTAGGTCAACAAGGCGCACTTTGAGCAGTTTCTGATTCACATGGGCCAGATCGATAGCTGGAGTGACTGTACCGGTCTGTGGCGTGGGCTTGCCTGGTCGTCCGGTGGCAGAGATGTGATCGGAGTCGGATGAGACGGCGACAGTCTTCTCAACACCGGTACCTTGGTCCGAGACTCCATTGGGAGAATGAGGCGGTCGATCAGCCTTGTGTAGCGGCTGAGTAGCCGTCGCGGTGGTCGCTACTAGCTCGGCTTCCGGCCTGACAAAGACCTCCAACTCGTCGTTGTTGATGGGCTTCTGGGAAGTCACCTTTGAATCGTTGCTTGGAGAGGTAGCACCATCTTGAGGTCTGTTCCCCTTCTCCGGGGTAGGTGGTGGCGTGATCCTGATTTTAGTGGCCTTCGGAGGCGCGAACCCAGGAGGATGGTATGGAAGCTCATAGGCCGTAGTCGGCACTGGAGCGATGGCTGGGCCTGATGAGGCGGAACGCGTGGTGACCACGAAGTGACCCGTCTCCAGGATGGGTGATGAGTGAACGGCACCTAAGTACCCATCCTTGTATTTCCACATGGGGATCTGCTCTGGAACCCAGGTGACGTGGACTCTGGTAGGCTCTGATTTGATAGACCTCTTGCCGACGAACGGTGGCGCGTTGGCGCTCAGGTTTGACCCATTGGACGCGTTTGAACCGGAAGAGTTTGTCGAACTGGTCAAGCTGCTGGCGGAGTCGGATCTGCTGTGGTTCGCGGTGTCCGCAGGAGTGATGGGAGGCTCCGTACTGGTGTACGCCTTCGATGCCGTCTGGGCAGACGGAGGAGTGACTGGGAGGGGTACTTGCATCGGTGGCAAAGTATCGATTGGGGAGACCCTGCCTTCGTTGAGGGACGCGGCGGAGGGTGATCGCGCCGGTCGGAAGGGCTTGACGTCTGGCGAGAGCTTGAACGGGGTGACCCTAGCACCGGATTGCTGGTCATCGAAAGCTTGTACCGGTCTCGACTCAGTCAGAGCCCAGATGTCGCTAGAGGACGTAGCAGGGGAGAATTGTCGCGGGACTGGTTTGAGCGGTTGAGGCTCGATCATTGTCGGTTTGTCCGCCTTGATTGGGAAGGACCAGATGAAGTCTTCCATCTCATCGTGGAACTGGCGGAAGAAGGGGGTCTTGACTCTCGGACCCGGATTGACATCCTTGGAGGAGGAGATGGTCGCGTGGTTGGTGGCGGTAAAGTCGGTTAGATCGACTAGATCCTTGACTGGGGAGAAGTCCGACATGCTGTTCACACGCGTGGTCAGTCTTGCAAGCACGATGGGCCACTATAGCGCGCGTTTTCGTAGAGGGTAGTTGCTATTCGACGCGAAAGACGCGTGAAGCAATGGAGCAAGTGAAGAGGAAGCGGCGGGATTCAGAATCGCGTTACGCGTACTGTACTACTCACCTGGTACAGATTGACCTTGATTTAGCGAGCAGGGCTAGCAGGGCGAGGGCAAATGTCGATGCGTGGTGACAATGCAGTGTGGATTGGAAAGAGAGGTGGGGAAGAAGATTGTGAGCAGAGTAGAAAGATGAAATGGACATCAGCTCGTCGGGATAAAATGAGGGGAACATGGGAAAGCGTGCGCACGGACCGCGCGACCAAGGCCAAGTTGGTGACGATCCTCTGCCAGCCACCTCTTCTCGAGTCGGATCCGCAGCAAGTAGCAATCTAAACTCCTGGCATGGGTAAGCTCTATCGATCAAACGTGGCCCTGATGTCATGGATGCACCCCGGGAGAAGTGCGAATTACTGTTGCATGTATTCGTATTTTACCTTCTTCAGGCCTGTCCTCGACTGCTCACCATGTGCCTAGTATACAGTTGAAGGAAGAAGCTTCTCCGCTTTCTTTGCTCCCCTCATATCCTTACACTCCCTAGTGACGCTTCGCGTCTTCGTCTTCGGTCGTTATGCACAAATGATAGCGGAAAGTGAAAACTCGGCGTCGTTAATGAAATGAAACCTGTTGGCTAGCGGCGAAGCGGCATCACCACGCGACGCAAGTGACAAGAGAGCGGGCTGATGAAGGTCGTTGTGAGTGCACTATCGATACAGTGTTTACGATGTTGTCGCGACCGAGGTCGGCTACGAGAATCATCGGGATGGTATGACGTCGCGCGTGGGCTGCTAATGCGACATCTGTGGGGCAGCGCGTTTGACGTGGGGGTAATCCGGGTGGTTCGGACTGAGCGCGACTGAGGGACCCATGGATGGTGTGCTGACCTTTGCAGGAGCGGACCAGGAGGAGAATGTCGATCGGATAGATCTGCTCGAGGGTGGTGGATTCCGTTTGACTGAGCGCATGTCAGCTTCGCGTTTTGGCATCAGCAGAAGTACGAGGATGCTCACCAGTCACACGAAGCTCGGCGCCCTTGAAGGTGGCAGCGATGGCGTTCTTGTTCACGTCCTCCCCAAGCAGTACGTTCCACTGAGCATGGTCTGCAGGGTGTTAGTAGGCGATACAGGACAGTGAATTTCAACTCGCCTTCCTCTTCCCAGAGATCTGCAACAATCTGGACAGTCCTATCGCCTTTCATGGAGATAGTGATGTCGTCGATCCTGGAGGGTTATAACATTAGCGAAAGTCGTCTGTGCATCGAGCATGCGAATCATGGGAGCAGGACTCACGAGAATCCTGGTAGCCAAGCCATGATGTTGTACTCCGCCGGCGTCGTTTTGACAGCGATCCTCCCCTCCATTCCCTTCATAATCTCCAGCACTGCCTCTGGTTCTGGACCCTCGAACAGCTCGGGATCGAAGTCCACATCGGGTCTCTCTTGCCCCTGGCTGAATGACCAAGCTCGTCCCGATATCTTGTTGGTGTACCTGGGCGGATGCGCCCATCGAGGGGCCGGTTTGCCATTACTCGACATCGAAGTGACGCTGTTTTGAAGGGAGGCGAGGGAGGACCCACTACTTGTGGTGGAAGAGCTGTCACTCGAAGTGACCTCGTTTAGAGTTCTGGAGCTGGAATTCCGTCGACTGGAAGGTCGTGCCGAGCCAGGGTAGTGAGCTGGTGGGGACAGCGGAGCTGAGATACGGTTTCCCGTGTCGCTTGACTGTGCAACGACTCTCTGCTCAGCAGGTGGAGGACTCCGGGATGACTCGCCAGCTCGAGACGAAGTGTGATAGCCACCGGGCGATAAGGGTGTATCGATAGCTCGTGGTGCGAAGCCACTCACATGGCTCTGATCGTCGTTGTCGAGTACTAGGCTCTGATATGGAGTCGAGCGCAGATCCTCTATGGCTCCAACTAGTCGAGCAAGCTGCGGAGGGGTATCCAAACTACGGCAATAGCAGCGATACAGGTCAGCAAGTGTGTTCGGCCTCCTCAATAGCCCAGGTAGGGAAGCGCTTTGAATCATGGACACAAGAATGAAGCCTTGATATAAGGTCTGAAGCGGAAAGATAGCAGAAACCGCACTCAGACACGCAACTCGCATGACTGTGGATTTAGAGTGAAAGATGTTCGCTGCGAAGCAACCCTCTCTCTGACTCCAAGCTGACGTCATGTCGCTGGCCGCTTGCGATGATTGTCGCAAGGATGGTGGAAAGGAGGAAGGCAAAGGAGGACGAGGTAGACTTGGAGCATCCCATCAAGCTCCACAGTCCAAAGGCAAGAAGCGGGATGGAAGGTGTTTGATGTTCTGAATGAGAATAGCAACTCACCTGCCGTGCTTCCGTCGCCAACTTGCTTCCCGGCCGATTGGGATATACGGCTTCTGCTGTGCTCGCTCGACTCGACTCGTACTGCGGTCGAGCGACTCGTTCTCCTGATCCAGTTGCATCCTCTCCGCCCTATGGTTCTCCAGATATGGAGACTGCACTGCCGAACTTTCTGCTGAGGGCCAAGCTGGTTGTGGAAGCTCGGCTCGAGGCGTCACCTCGTCTTTGATTTGAGCGGTACTTGCAGCTGAGTTGGTAGGAGAGAGCGATCCCTGTTGGATCACATAGTCCTGGAAATGGTTGATCTGCTCGAGTTCAGGGGTAGTGACTTGCACCGCAGGCGAGTTCCCTTGAGATGAGGTTGGCGTGAAGGTAGACGTATTGGCGTAGGTAGTTGGCAGGAGGAGGTGATTTGTTTCGTGCCTGAAGTCACTCGAACGGAGGTCTATGGCCATACTATGATCTGTTGGCTGATTGTCCAGGTCCATCTCATCTACTCCCGTCGTCCCATGCAGCTCATCTGGAGGCTTGAAGACCCCTCCGTTCGCTATACTCTCCGTACTCCTCATGCTTCCTTCACTCTGCCTCCTACTTTGGGAGGGTTCGCTTGAAGTTATGTCCCTGCTCTGGAGTACGGAACCCGAGTTGTCAAAAGATGAGCCGGAGGAGATTGTTGAGAAGGAAGGGGTATTGGGGTCTGCGATGTTCGTTGAGTGATTGGGTGCAGAGTGATTGGGTGCACTCGAAAGGGCGGTCGGCTGCAGTCGAGACACAAGACCTAACATGGAGTGACCAGTGGTCGACCAAGAGGTGGGCCCCTTGGCTCGCACAGAGCTGGGGGGTTGAGGCCTGAGGGGCCGTCAATCAAATTTGATGGTCAAGGGTGAATGGGACGAAACACCGAAGGTGGCGGTAGTTGATGGCACTGCTTCCTTCTGCGTGGCCGCCGAGATGACGACGCTCAGGAAGGCCTTTGTATCTGGTGTCTCGATTGTAGGATCGCTACGCTTGTCTCTCCGACACAGAAACTTCTTTTCGCAGCTCCAGCTGAAGCTGTGTCGAGGTGTAGAGACTTGGCTCGAGCGGCAAACGGGGAGGCGATGGCGTTCCGGCGTTGTGAGGGGCGTCTGGCGCTTCGTAGCAGGGTGATGTTTCCGATGATATAGTTGTTCGTGCAGTTGTTCGTGTGAGTCGTTATGCGTCGAGCTTCGAGAAAGGTCGCTGCTGGCGATACAAGAACAGCGGAGCGGTTCGAGGTGGAGCTTTGTGAGAGGAGCCAGCGGCAGTTTGCGAAACAATTAAGCTTAAAGTTGGTCGATGTTTCGATGTTGGCCAGTTTTGCCCGCGGGCAAGTGGTGGACTTTGAGGGGGCCGTTTGGGATCTCGAGGCGGGTAGTATATTGGCGACCGTCGAGCAGAAGACGAAGGTCGGGTACGGTTGCAGGAATATGGTGATCGCAGAATGCAAACAAGAGTCGAGTCGTGAAGAGATGGGATCGTGTCCGCAGGTCCGGGTCCTTTGGGTACGAGCGGCGCGACGTCGAAGCACCGTCACGAAGCCGCGAGAGTTGGTTCTTTGCACAGGCAGTTGTATGCGCAACACACTATGCGAGGACAAGGACAATGCTTGACACCAATCGTTGTACAATACCGAGTCCTCGATGCAGTATACTGTTTGGTCAGAAATATTGAATCCAATGCATCAAATGACCTATCACATCTCGCCTTTGCCAACTCCCTGCTGTCTTTTCAAGCTTCAGCTTCTCACCTCTGCTCACTCGCCGTATGGCAGCGGTGCAGGGTCTGCAAGCAGGCATTTGTTGGTCGATGTCCTTGGCCTGACCTCGTATGCGACAGCGACTAGCGAGCTTAGCGGGGCGCTATAGTCTGCTATAGGGGTCTATCACTGGTCTATCCTGGTCTATCACACTTCTGAAACGACATGCAACTTCAGTTTGCACTCATGCAGAGTCATGCCCAGGCAGCTCCAGGCAGCCCAGGGGTAACTAAGCTTAAGCCGTTTTGACTTGCTGGACCGTCCTGCACCTTCCTGCACCGTCCGCCTTCCTTCGTCTTCCCTAGCCTTCCCTCCCTGAGCTCATCGAAAACAATCGGTTCGAGCCGAAGTGCCGACGGGCGCATGCTGTCGGATTGGGATATGGACTCTCAGCGAATTTGTTGGCTGAGCCGAAGATCATATGCGCTCCTGCCTGCTCCTGCATCTTCACTTGACAACATGCTGCACGTCGTCGTATCGAGGACAATCACCAGGTCCACTGCTGCCTTCAATTTTCAATTGACCACAGCCCACCACGCTTACTCGTATTTTACAAGTAGCAAGGCTTATTAGCAACACTGCACTGGCCGTGTTGTTCGGATCACGAGTCGTCATCGGCAGCAGTTTTGGCAGAGACTCGTGACGTCATTTCCAGAGAGGCAGCGGCGATTATCAGCATCTCCGACTTCCGAGTGAGCGGTCGTGTCCGCACTTGTGACAATATGGGGCTCCAGCACAGGAAGAGGCTTCGAGCCAACTTCGAGCTGGCATCGGTGATCACGGTCAGCTTAGACGAACAGACGAGTGGACAAACGAACACCGAACTCTTACCAGCTCGTAGTGGAGTAAAGACTACACCAATCTCTGTGTACGATACTGCACTTGACGGCTGGAGGCCCAAAGCATGGTAGCGGTAAGTCTGGCGATTTGGAAATGTGTCCCTCAACCCGTTGATACCGAGCTCACGTCGCCAACAGATACGCGTTCGACATCCAAAGGGCGTGGCGACGCTAGAGGTCGAGCCGGAAACTCATACTGTTGATGATCTCAGAACATTGCTCTTTCCCATCACGGAGATCCCTCCGGCGGAGCAAGAGCGTGAGTGTGGAGTTGACCATATCCATCGAGTGGCCTAGAGCTCGTGCTGACAGTTTCCAGTCAAATATGGCTACCCGCCCAAACCACTACCTCTGACAGACCAGCCGTTGGCTTCTATACCCATCGCTCGGGGTGAGCAAATCATAGTGACAATAAATCCCAGCCCTAGCGCTATCATTTCGACGTCCTCATCTTCCGCTCAGACTCCGTTGTCGACCACACCCGCACCTTCGATCAAAGCGCTCAATCAGGCGATTTCGGCGCCATCACCCCTTGCCCCGCAGACAGCCTCTTCATCGCGTCAAAGGGCAGAGAGTCCTTTAGCGGAGAGCGACATACCGGTGGAAACTACCGACAGTGTAGCTGTTCCTGGCAGAGATGCGGGATATCTGCAGTTGAGAGTGGTACCGGACGACAATTCTTGCCTTTTCAGCGCGATAGGAATCATCTTTGAAGGTGGCATGGGCGCAGCTCAATCACTGAGGAAAGGTGAGGAGAAAGGAGCCGAGGAACGATGGCTTCTCAAGTTGAAAATTGGCTGTCAGCTGACGATGCCCAGTCGTTGCCGACGCTATCCGGAGTGACCCTGTTTCATACCCAGATGTCGTGCTGGGGTGAGCTTTGTCCCCTGATGGACTCAGGCTATAGCTCACGGACTCTCCAGACAGCCTCGAGAGCAGTACATCTCCAAGATCAAGGATCCAAAAACATGGGGAGGAGCGATAGGTGAGATTGCGGGTGCGTCTAAATACTTACGAACTAACACATCAATTACAGAATTGTCGATATTCTCCAAGCAGTCAGTACTGAGTCGGAGGTGATCCTTGGAATCTACCTAAAAACTACCCCGCAGCTATAAGACGGAAATTTCATCTTTCGACGTTGCAACGGGTCGTTGTGATCGATTCGGTCAAGACGAGTATGAGTCAAGGTGAGTTTTGCGCGGGGTGCACCGTGACCATACTGATCGTTCGCAGGTGTATTCTCGTGTATTCCGGTATCCGTAAGTCCAATGTCTGGGCATTCGAGCAGCAGATCCAACTGACAGCGACAGACTACGACGCTCTCACGCTCTCTCCACTTCCCGTCTCGCCCCCGTCATTCCACACGACGATATTCCCAGTAGTCGACCAGACGATTTTGCCAACAGCAGAAACGTTGATTGGCCGACTACGCGCGAGGCACTATTACACCGACACCTCTAATTTCGACCTGAAGTGCGGAGTCTGTGGGGAGGGTCTGATCGGAGAGAAAGGCGCACGGGAGCACGCGATGAAGACAGGCCGTGAGTGCGCTCGGCAATGTACTCAGCCTTTGTGCGGGCTGAGGACACCTGTACTGACCCAGAGTCCTAGATGTCGACTTCGGCGAGTACTGAGGACTTGGAGCGTCTCTGAGATCTCGGCATAAACCCCAGGAGGGTCTAGCGAGGCACATCGCACAGATCGAAGAAGGCTTATATGCCAACGACAGTGTGTTTGCCCAAACCATGCATATTGTGAAGAACCCAATGTGAAGAAAGATATCGCCCGCCATCTAATATGATCGCCTCCGAATCTACGCGCAAGCCCATGCAAACTTCCCCCAGCACAACCCCTAGTAGAGCCAATTCAGGACCCAGAGGATGACGAGCACGACGCCTAACTTGACCGAATTGTGCTTTGACGACAGAGTATGGATGTTCGAGAAAAAGCTCAACACGGTCGTGTTCCTCCACGAGCCAGCTGGCGAGTTTGAGTAGCTCTCCACTGTTCGACCTGATAACGACGCCGCGGTCGAGGTCATCCACTGAGCGTGCCGAGGTCAGCGGGCGTTCTTTGCCATCAAGGTGGGTCACTTACCCCTGACCAACTATCATTTCTCTCCCTCAAAGGCGCCTTCTCCTCCAATGACCCAAGCTCCACGTCATCCGAATCAGACTCCTTCTTCCCTCCAGTTCCCATGAGCGGGATGCTCTCGGGGACACCACCGTTGGCTACATCGCTCGGTCCTTCCACTTGTTCTCTGATCACAGTCAAGCTTGTCCTCGCGCCTCTCTCAGCAGGACCAGCCGAGGAAGTGTCATTCGCACCCACAGGCGCAGCTGGGGAGGGCACGCCGGCCCCTCCTGCAGTGACAGGTTTGGGTAGTGTTCGTTTCTTGCCAACAAACCATTCCGTAATTTCGTTCGTGGCCCCGGCGACTTTGTGACTCAACCAGATGAAGACCACTGTCGAGATGATGGCGTTGAGGGGTCGGTATTGCGAACTCGGAACGACCAAAAGGATCGAATGGGTGTCACTAGCGAGCCATCCGTGGAATTGCAGGATGAACGTCTCTAGCGAGCATTGACCAATGAAGCAGAACATGGCCGACGAGCAAGACCGGACCAGACTGTTGGTGTTCCTGAGCGTGACAAATGCCAAGATGGGAATGATCGAGAGGTATGGGTGGTAACCGTTGTAAACGAATTTGGTTGGCATCGATAGTTCAAACCAAAAGTACCAAATGAATCCCAGCACGCTGGCGCCCAAAGAGCCCATTTTGGCGTTGTAGAACCATGGCTTGTCGGTGACCTGGTACTCCTTGACTTTAATGAATCCATAAGCGGTGAACATGCCTCCCCAGACGATGAACAGATCCAGCGTGACTCGGAAGGACCACTCTTTGGCCGACCATTCGATACGGAAGATGGTGTTGAGGACGTTGAAGATTCCAGCCATCATCCAGGTGTTGTGCATGAATATCGTGACCAATCCTCCGCAGGCGAGCAATTTTGAGACCAAGAAGGCGGGTCGCTCATTGTATTTGCTGCCAATAGCCATCGTCGTATAGATGATCATGTACCACCAGGAAACAAGCGGGGCAAAGTAGTAGAACGCGTAGTCGGTGTCCATGGTGTATGGTAGGACGACGGAAAGCATGTTGAGTCGCACAAGCACGGATGCGATTCGGTCGAAGCCAAAGTCATTCTTCTTGTAATCTAGTAGCATTCGTCAGCACATAATGGTCGGAGTGTGAGCCTCAGAAGCGAACACATCACCCACAGTAGAAGAAATGGCCATCTGATAACTCGTCAGCAAGGTTGCTAACCCCCTTCATGCGTCGCACTCACATCCAGTCATGAAAAGGTATGCCGCGACGAGCACTCTGATCGGGTTGTAGATACCTGAGATCTTACTGGCGCCGAGGAAGTGGTAGATGAGGATCGCGACTGAGGCGAACGTCAGTTCAGTTTGATCCCAAGCCATGCCGCACTTACTCTGCATCCAGCCCTTCCACTCGTCGGTGATGTCTCGGTTCAAATAACCGAGATCTTTGCCCTTGTTCTTCATCGTCGCCAGACCCAATGCCAAGCTTCCCACCATCAAGCCGCCTAGAACATACGGGTCGTAGTCCTTCTGCTCCTTGAAGAACACTGACGTTCGGTCCGCCAGATACAGGTAGCCGCAAGCTAGACCAAAGGTGCTGAGAGAGGTGGCAATGGCTGCTGAGGGGAGGTATGGCAAGAGGGGTGAGGAAGGCGCTAAGTGAGTGATCATCAGCATTTGCGTTACAAGGAAGCCGATTTGACACAAAGACGTACCTAGTCTAGGAGCCAAAAGCGCACCAAGAGGCGCCCAGAGTACGCATAGGATCAGGATCAAAGCTTGCAAAGGTCGCGCCCAGTCGTATCGCCTGCAACAAGTGGCCTGGCCGGTCGACTTTCGCATCTGGTCGTTACACCTCCATCCGAGCAGAATCTCCGCCTGCTTGTTGACAATCTTGTCAGAAAAGTGCAATCCATCCTCCGTCTCGGAATCCACTTGTAGCTTGTTGAAGACCGATGGGACGATGATGGGAGGCGGGTTGGGATGCTGTAGTCGAGCGTATAGATCCGCGTTCATTGCTTCGACGTCGGCGTGGAATATCGTTTCCGCCCTCAAACCTCCTAGTTTCCCTTCTACTGGATCGGTGAGGGGCAGGAAGAAGACGGAATCGGCGAGCGCAAAGTCGGTTCTGTGGCCAGATCCTTCGTGTCCCAATTGTCTCGCTGTGATGTTTGCCGATCTCTTGCTAGGGAGGAGGCCGGGCAGAGATACGCCCGAGCCCAGGTCCATGCTGTCCCAAGGGTTCATGATGGCTGTTCTAGGCGATCCTTGGCGCTGTTTCAAGCTCTCGAAGGTGTCGTGAATCATGTTTCCCCATGCTGCAAGTCCTCCAGAGGTCGGTTGGCGGAGATACCAGAGCCCAGAACCGAGAACGAGAAGGGAAGCGGGAGCGTTTGGCGCTGTGGCCAGCGTAGTCACCGTACGAGTTTCGTTGAGGTAGGGATCCCTGCAGTCCATGTCAGCTCGCGGTATGAAACTCTTCACACACTAGCAGATAGACTCACCACCAAAATTCCATGTCTATCGACTTCGCGCCATCATCGATCACGACCTTCCTGTCTGAATGCTTCTCCCCATCATCCTCCCAGCCTTTCGGCATCGACTTGCCTCCATCCACCGCTCGAACAGTGGCAAAGTATAATAGCCTGACTGAGGAATCGCCGATAAAGAGAACTTGTCGTGCCGAGGCGCCGTCCTCACGAAGTTGGTATGGGTTCGGAGGGATCGAGTTGTCCTCGACGTGGGGACTTGGTGCGGCTAGACACTCGAAAAGATCTGTTGAAGCTTGCTTTTTCTGAAAGCAGCCTTTCTCGTGCCATCAGTATATACCTTTGATACCGCCAGCAGGCAACGCACCCTCTGGCTGCCAGTTGGTATATGTCCCAGGGTCTAGCCATTTTCCCGTGTTGAGCAGGGCGGAACAATGGTATGGGTCAGACCAATCTATAGAGAAATCAGCATGAAAGGTATGGCCATCAAGAAGAGCTTAACTCACCAAGGAAAGCCCATCTCAGGATGTTGCCGAGCACGACAGCTGCCAGAGCTGTAGCACAGGCGTAGTGATACCACAAAGGGTTCAATTTTGACGAGCTAGCCGGAGCTGGCATCGCGAAGGGTGAAGGTGATGGCTGTGGAACACAGCTTTGTCAGTTCCCCCTTGAGTTGAGAATGATGAAAGGCAGTAAGTACAGCCAGTACCGTATGGGACTGTATGCCACAACACTCACTCGTTCCTACTCGTGATAGATCCGTTCACAAGGTCTTAACCATGTCACCGTTCAGTCTGTGCCGCTGGTGTAAATAGTCGCCTGGGTGCCGAATTAAGCTTTATCGGCGTCGCGCGCGCTCGGATTCACGTTTGGCGCGAGCACGTCCCGTCCTGAGAACTCGTGGTCGAGAAGATCGTCAATCGTCAAGTGCTGCTTCTACCACAACTTGAGAAAAAGGTTGCGTCCACGAGGATGTATCTTATGCCTGCCCTCCGCATCTCCCTACCACATCACCCATGCATTCTCCTCTATTCTCCTATCGAAAATCAGGACGCCAGCTACGCCGCAACAAAGATTTCCGTCCGGTTCCGGAAGCGATTTCGCTCAGGCACGCGATCAGGCGTTAACGGGCGTTTTTGCCACCCAACCGTGCAAGATGCATATTGTTGCATGGTGAGCTCGCGTGGCTTGCACGTGGCCTCTAGTACCTCGACGGACTCTCCTGGCCTGGGCCTCTGCTGAGCGCTGCTGATACGCAACTGATACGTCTCCTGACTCCTGCCGTCTCTATACGTACCACGGCAGTATGGATAGGATACGATGGGGACTCTGGCCATAGGCAAGATGAAGTCTGCAGGGCCTTTGCAAGTGCGTGAAAGCACGAGACCGTTCTCGGCCAGCACCTGGCCTCAATGATCGGTCGCACAGTCGCTCCCGTGAAATGCCAAGATTTTGGTAGTTATGTGCATAGTACCTGCTCTGGATCAGCGACCAGCAGTATGGAAGCCCTGGGAAGCCCCGCGTGAGCCCGCCTGGGACTACCCGACAAGTCCATCGGATTCGGCTTGATAACGGTCTGGGGCTATGCAGTCTGCCGATCGGTGAAGAAGATGACAGGCCAATGGGCAATGGCTCAAGGGATTGAGCGAAGTGACTTCGGCTTGACGGACATCTGCCTGTGTCTGACCACGGGCATCGACATCTACGACTAGTCCACTGATCTGATGAGTCACTAGACATGACTTACACAGCCTATCACAGCCCTCGGAGTACAGCGAGAGAACCAGAGGCAACTATCTACTCACAGTAAGTTAGATGAAGCTCAGTGTTAGTGAGCACTGAGCTGCCTGAGCCGCGACATCGCCGGAGATCGGCAACCGGTCTCCTGCTGGCGAGTCTCCAACTTCCAAGTCGGTCGAGTCAAGGTCTGTCAAGACAAGACCTGTCATTTGCAAGACTGCTCAAGAAGATAGGCTAAGAGCTTTGAGATGACGATGTGATCCGTGCCTCACCAAGATGCCCTCACCTTGCCGCCGGTTTCGTCGGGACGATGGGGTCGATGAGGGTCGATGCTGGACCGTCTGAAGCTGTCTGAAGAGCTGTCTGAAGCCGTCTGATGGAGCAGTGAAGCTATTGAAGCGGCAGAAAGGGTAACTAGGAAGAGGAACATGGAGCTGTCCGCTGTGATGTCAAAGGCACGCGCAGCGAGGCGCAGCGCCACCCATTGCTGTTTCGCTTGGGCAGGCTTGGGCCGAAAAGCTTCTTCAATCTGATCCAACCCGCAGCTTCGAGCCTCTTCGAGCACCCAGGAGCACCCTTCCTCGAGCACTGACGACTCCGACAACAAGGCTAGGGACTGCTAACTTAGGGACAAGAAAGACCAGGAAACATCGGCTTTGAAAGCACTGGGCAGCACTGGGCGTAGGAGCAGCGGTATGCTTATCAGCCATGACGTACATCGTCAAACGGACCAAACACTTCCTCTGCTCGTCCGCCGCGTTTCAAGGAAATCCAATCCTCCGGAATTGACGTCATTGCGTAATGCCATGTTGGACGAGTTGATGATGGTTTGGAAAATCTGCAGATGCATGGCGAGTCCTGGCGAGTCCAACTCTGTCTATAAGAGGCGTGGCCAAAGGGTGATCCTGTTCTTCTTTCCCATATCACCACCACCACTCAACTTGCACACTTGATCTTCATATTCCAGTGAGTCTTTGACATCTTCCGAGACTGGTGGAACATCGGACACGATGTTTCAACAGGTTTCAACCTTCTTCAACTCCATGCCGTGCTTTGCCACCGTTGCCACTCCAGGCCACTCCGATGCTGATGCTTGATTACCCCAGATTTACGCAACCAACATGGGTAACATCTTCTCCGCCATTGCGGGAGCCTTGAACTCTCTCGTCTCCGCCATCGCCAGCGTGTTCATGGCCATCTTCTCTGGTGAGTACTCGGCTTATCGCTGCCTTGCCTCAGTATCATCAGTGTAAGGAGCTCTGTTGACAATGTTCATCTCCAGGTATCGCACGAGTGCTTTCCGCCATCTTCAACTTCATCACATGTGGCATGTGCTCCGGTGGCCGAAAGAGAGGAGGCAGAGCCACGGTCTAGCGGGTGGTGAGACTAAGATGGTGAGTCTATTGTACTATGGGTAGGACATTAGCTGACCGCATTGGACACGATCAGATCTGAACATCAGCATCTCTCGCCACCCCTTCCAATAATCGACCTCATCCTGATACTCAATCCACTGTCAGACTGAGCAGCCTTAGCAAGTTATAATACACCTTCCGATCTGTCTGTGACGCTTAGGCGATCCAGCACTATGTAGCGTTATCATACACGACATGCAACGATCTAGAACTGCTTGAAATTGATGACAGCGTGAAGTTGTTTGAGAATGCTGCATAATGCGCGGGAGAATCTTGACGCGCTGGCTCGGTCGCGATAATGTCGACAGCATCTCCTTCCCTGTCCTGTACCCGTATCACCTTGTCCCAGAAGCACGCCCATCGTGTCCATCCTCATCCTCATAACTCTACACTTAGCCTTTGGCAGGTGTCATACGTATGAACACAGGAGGCTTTTCTTCCGACAGCCAGATGGATCGTGAGCTTCTGTACACCATTCCTGTCACAATTGTTGATTATACTCTGTACACATAATCTGTACACCCCGGTTGACACGTCCCTGCTAGATCGCATCCGCCCCTCCGCCGTCCTAAAGCACCAATCAGGTGTGACTCATTCTAAGGAAACAGCTGACTCACCTTCTTCCTGAACGCGTCCATAATGTACGTTCTGCCCACTTCCCATCCTAAGACTTTCGGTGTGTTTGGCGTATTTACCATTGAAATCACATCGCCATTATGACTGAAGGTGTACTCCTCTATCCATCATGCGAGGTGAGAAAAGGGCGTTGCCCGAAGACCGACACGGCGAGGCGCTTGGATTCTGTCCCCGTGTGTCTAGTGTTCACTTACCAAAAGTCACTCCTACTTGGGCTCCCCATGCCCGGGCCACCTTCTCCAACGCCACGGTCTGCTTTACGACAAGGTCCACAGACTCCTTCGTGGCAGACTTCGCGGGATATCATTAGTACAAATCTCCTCCGCTGCCACAGTCTTCGATTACTGACTTGGATAGTGATTTTCAGCTATACAAGAATACATCATCAGCCTCGTCTTGACCTCGAATGGTGGTGACCCGGCGATATCGATGAAGGAAGGACGAGGGCAGGGTGGATAGGCTAACGTGGAAAACTCACCTTCTTCTCCTCAACGAGCTGCGGGTCCTCGTCCCCAGAGTCAGAATCTGGCATCGCGTAGGTCCACAGGGAAGGAGAAGTAGGGAGTCGACGGTCGCGCGGTGGTGATGAGATGGTAGTCACGACGAATATACACGAATTACCGAACGCACGCTAGCACGCGATGGGGGCACGCGACGAGTAAGTAATTTACGAGCAGGTCCTAAGTCGGCGGACATTGCCGATCCTCCGTACCTCCACTACGATCCGTGAGCGCGTGAAGGCGCGTGATAAGCTGCAGGCCATGCCGCGAGATGCCGCGGTCAGTTTCCTGGCTCATTCACTTCGGAGAACATGAGGATAGCCTTAACATCTCTTTGAAAGCGAAACCATGGCCACGGGGTGAGTGGTCAGCTCAGGCCGGCCTGGACTTTGAAGATCTCCGATTCATGATGTGCTAGTCGACATCGTGGACCTGTACGTGGACCGCTCGATACCAAGGATCGGTTGATACGAGCGCGCTGGTCTCCCCGAAGTGATGGAGGAGTTTCGGTAGTCTAAGAACCTGAAACCCGTACATCGATGCTACTCGTGATTGATCTCGCCCTCGAGACGCAAGGAGGCAGTTGCAAGCCTCGAGTGTAGTCCTCTAGCTTCTTCGCTCTTCTGGAACGTACATGCGGACAGTGATCCACGCAGGGAGGTCTCATCACTCGTCTAAGCGTATTGATTGCGCTGAAGCGTCTTATCCAAGTCTGTGTCAACTGTCAGCATGTCGCTATACCACACTGCGACCGAGGCGAGGTCACTCACCTTTCATCCTCCGCATACAGGGCCGCAGAGCAAGGTGGCTCGCGAAGGTGTACCCGTTTGGCCTGGAAGGCATTCCTGATATTCCTCTCATGTACTGACCAGTCGGATGCAGGACCTTGCAGCTTCAAGTAGAATACAGCGTACTGAACGACCAAACTGATGACCCTTTCCTTGTCTATTGAGACATGCTTTTCCGGGCTACACCCGCACGGGCATCCCGGCCAACCCCATATCTCCAACTCTGTGTTGATGAAATCGTGGTCGCGTTTGAGGATTGCTTCGCCGATCCAAAACCCGAGTTCGAACGACACCTTTGTTTCCGGGTCGTAACCATTCATCTCATGTCCAACCACATATTCAGCCCAGGCGTCGATTGAGGCTAGCCTGACTAGTGCCGAGCCTATTCGGATATCGGCAGATAAGCGTGCTATGTATACAAGCTCTCGAGGTCCAGCGTCGTGAAAGGTGAACATAAGCTTGACCCAGGAACGGCTCAAGAACTGAAAATGGGGCCAGACCTTTGAATGGCGATCAAAGTTACACCAGCTGGTATCCCAGACCTCCACTCGTACAGGGACGAATTGTGCATTGAATTCACGCAATGTCTCGAGCTCCTGGTTCCAAGTCGATTCGCAACCCAGCGTTGGACCGATTACGCGTAGATGCAGAGTATCCTCATTTTCGAGGTACCGGGCTTTGTGATATAGGTGTTCGGCCAAAGTTGCGGCGAGATCGACTGGCTCCGCAAGCTGGGCTGATGGGACCGTGTCGATGACGATTTCTCGCACCCTGCTTGTAGCTACCATGAAGCGATTCACCCCGGCCCGTCTCGAGCTGTTTGCATTGATCAGGGAAAACACGTGAGTGTATCTCCTGTTCTGGGAGATTCGAGGTGCCGATTCCAGAAGCCGTATGATGGGGTGGAAAATGGAGGCGTAATCCTCCGCTCTAGTGAGATAGAGCGTTTTCCAGATGTACGGTGTTGCCGCGTGCCATCCTGCTTCGCAGGCGATTTGAATGTTGAGAAGGGCCCTATGGATGATCCTGTCTCCATCAGTTGGTCTTACGACGCTCTCCTTCATATCATCCAGCGCCGAGCAGATGTATGGTAGAATGTCTTCGGTGAGTCGCATAGAGGACGAGGGGACGGTAGATGCGTCGTCTGAAGGAGCAGGAGACAGCGTTGACAGGGTGGATGCCGGTGAGCTATGGGCTGGTGGGCAGTCGTGTATAGGTGATTGGGGGACTGATGTGAAGCCATGCCGCGCAGATAACCGAGCAGAGCGTCGCATCCTGATCGTCCTCGAGGCGTCCGAGAGCCACTTATGTTCGCCGCCTGTAGCTAATAGTATCAGCGCGCGAAGGTCTATACACGGTCGAACTCGTGTTGCACCTACTACTTTCTGCTGCTTATCGTTGGTAGAGTATCAACGTCGACAAACCCGTCCTGATGTCACTTTTGGCGCAAGTAGTATGCGGCAAGAGATCCTTGATCTGTGGTTATGTCCCGCGGCAAAAGAGTCAGGCGACGCCTCTGAGCATTATCCGGGGCAGGTTCGAGAACCTGTAGGAGCTGAGCTGAGCTGGGCCAAGGACGTATCTCACATCTTCCGATAGGAATCGCTCGGTCGCAACCAACCATCAATCAACTAACAGCTACGTACGGGTGGTCTGGGACTCTGGTGCGTCACACCTGCGCGCGGTGCGCACGCGCCGACCCGACGCGCGCCCGACGCGGAGTTCGCGTGGACTCCGACGCAGCTCATCATGTTACCGAGGCCCGGGCACGAGCGTAGCAGGCTAGCAGTAAGCGTACTGTAACCTCAGCAACATGTACTCTAACAGCAAAATCTACAGAGGGCGAGTAGGTGCAGTTAGACCGTACTGTAGAGCGCGTAGTGAGTAGGACTGAGTTTTATCGGCTCACGACAAGTGAAAGAGTAATTGTAAGTGAACGTTGTTCACTAGACCCCAAAGGGCCTCGACACCACTTAGTTCTTCGATGAAAGATCAGAGAGGTCACAACAGGTGCTGAACCTTCCAATGCTTCGACCGACACGCTCGATGAACGCGATACAGCAATGCTCATCCTTATCGGTGTGAAAGTAGCCCTGACCTCTGGTGAGCGCGCCTGAGATCAGCTCGAACATCGACATACCCTGCATACATGTACAAGCTCATCTCTTGAGCAGCTCCGGTATACTGACTGGCCCCTGCGCTGTCGCCGCGATACCAGACGACAGTATCCCGACGTACGGCATTAGGGAGTAGTGAAGTGTCATGTTGGCTGATTCAACGTACCTGCGATTTCAATCGGTCAGCACATGGTCTCCTTAGCATACTTTATAGAACCCACTTGAATGTTCCAGAGGGCATCCGCCAAGGGTACTTCATCGCAGCATCCTCCAGCCGCACGTTCCCTCTTCCTTTCTTCCCGCCTCGCGTCTTTGGGACTTTCTTGCCCACAGCACGGATATCTCTCATGTCGGCTCGCTGTATAATCCTATCCCAAAGCACCACCTCGTGCGACCCTTGCCCGTTGATCTCGTCCGCCGATGCTGTGAGGTATAGGAATAACTGCTTCGTGTTATACGAGCTGAGCAAGGGGTTGAGATCCGCTCGGATATCGAATTTGAGTGATGCTAACTCTTCCTCCTTGGCACCCCAGCGACGAAGCCTTCCTTTCTGCCTGGAAAGCCAAGCAGCATCAACAACGAATCGCCTGACAGCTCTGAGGGGCAGCTCACAATATCAGATCCTTCACTTCGATCCGTCCACCGTCGACAACGGGCAAGGAGAGGTATGACGACACCGAGATGAGGCCGAGCAGGATCATGATGTACGTTGTCGCCAACGATGTGACATGATTCAGCCGGGAGAGTGTCGAGTACATATTGAAGAACGCGCACGCCTCGGTGTGACCGAGGTGGCTATATGGAGACTTCCAGCTTCCAGAATGTTTGAGATGACGAAGAGATTGCGAAGAGAGCGTCGAGCGGTGTCCGCTGAGCTCGGTGGACTTGGACGTGCCAGCCTGCCGGGATAAAATGGATAAAATGTCGCGAGTCGCACTGTAAATATTAAGTTCCAGCGTGGAGGGGGACGAGTGGAGTGTGTCGCGTTGGCGCATTCCACAGACATCTATAACCTGCTCCAATCGTTCTCCCCCTCTCTTTTTCCCTGTTCGTCCTCTCACCAACCGGTCATCTGTCAACACCAACGACAGCTCGACACATTCGCCCAGTATGGCTTACCCACGGGCCAGCATCCGTCCCAAAAGGCGATCTACATCGTCCTCTATCCTGTCCAAAGTCACTCTCTTCGCCTTTGTCCTAGTCGCTATCATCTGCTTCCTGCCAGTCGGTAACCAGGTGCAGGCTCAGGATGACAAGGCAGACTACGGAACTGTTATTGGTATCGATCTAGGAACTACTTACTCTTGTGTCGCGTGAGTTACTCGCGCAGCGGGCCGCTCGCAGGGCCCTACTGGAATGCTGGTCTGGGCTAACAGTAGTTCTACAGTGTCCAGCGAGGTGGTAAAGTCGAGATTATCGCAAACGACCAGGGTAACCGAATCACTCCATCATGGGTCGCATTCACAGAAGATGAGCGATTGATTGGAGACGCCGCAAAGAACCAGGCCCCACAGAACCCCGGAAACACTGTTTACGACGCGAAGCGAATCATTGGTCGAACCTTTGACGATGGAGACGTCCAGAGGGACTCCAAGCACTTCCCCTTCAAGATCGTCAACAAAGGTGGAAAGCCAATGATCCAGGTCAACCACCGAGGTGACCTCAAGGACTTCGTAAGTAGTTTCCGACGCGCAATCTCGGGCGAAAGTAGCTCACTCTGAACTTTAGACCCCCGAGGAGATCTCGTCCATGGTCCTGACGAAGATGAAGGAGACTGCTGAGGCTTACCTCGGCCACAAGGTCACCCACGCCGTTGTCACTGTCCCAGCTTGTGAGTATGGGGAATCGAGGGCTGCAGATCCTGGTGCTAACAGCCTAAACAGACTTCAACGACGCTCAGCGATCTGCTACCAAGGATGCCGGCACAATCGCTGGTCTCACTGTTCTCCGAATCGTCAACGAGCCAACTGCCGCCGCTATCGGTGAGTCGTGCTTGAGCCGTGTGTGCGATGGCTAATAGCTTGCAGCCTACGGTCTTGACCGATCCGGAAAGTCCGAGTCGCAGATCATCGTTTACGACTTGGGAGGTGGAACATTCGATGTCTCCCTCCTCTCCATCGAGGACGGTGTCTTTGAGGTTTTGGCTACTGCTGGTGACACCCACCTTGGTGGTGAGGACTTCGATCAGCGAGTCGTCGACTACCTCGTCAAGCAGTACAAGAGGAAGAACGATGTCGACGTGACTAAGAACCAACGTGCCATGGGTAAACTCAAGAGGGAAGTCGAGAAGGCCAAGCGAACTCTGTCTTCCCAGATGAGCACCAAGATCGAGATTGAGGCCTTTGAAGGTGGTAACGATTTCGCCGAGGTGAGTCGACGCTGAGAGCGCAAGTGCTCTGCTAACGGATATTAGACTCTCACCCGAGCCAAATTCGAGGAGCTCAACATGGACCTTTTCAGGAAGACCATGAAGCCAGTCGAGCAGGTCATGAAGGATGCCGGTGTCAAGAAGGACGAGATTGACGACGTAAGTGGAACGAGCCACAAGTCGCATTCTGAAACTGACTTTTTGCCCAGATTGTTCTCGTTGGTGGTTCTACCCGAATCCCCAAGGTCCAGCAGCTCCTCAAGGAGTACTTCAACGGCAAGGAGCCATCTAAGGGTATCAACCCAGACGAGGCTGTCGCCTACGGAGCCGCCGTTCAAGGAGGTATCCTCTCCGGAGAGGAGGGAAGCTCCGGTGTTCTTCTCATCGATGTCTGCCCCCTCACTCTCGGTATCGAGACCACCGGTGGTGTCATGACCAAACTCATTGGCCGAAACTCCGTTGTACCAACCAAGAAGTCCCAGATCTTCTCCACCGCCGTCGACAACCAGCCAACCGTCCGAATCCAGGTTTTCGAGGGAGAGCGATCGATGACCAAGGACAACAACCTGTTGGGAGAGTTCGACTTGACCGACATTCCACCCGCCCCACGAGGTGTTCCTCAGATCGAGGTCACTTTCGAGATTGACGGTGAGTGGCTGCTGAGCAGTTGTAGGCTGTGATGCTAATCATCATCTTAGCCAACGGTATCCTCAAGGTCTCTGCCCTTGACAAGGGAACCGGCAAATCCAAGTCTATCACCATCACCAACGACGAGCGACGATTGAGTCCCGAGGACATCGAGCGAATGGTCGCCGAGGCTGAGGAATTCGCCGATGAGGACGCCGCCATCAAGAAGAAGATCGAGGCGCAGAACGGTCTCCAGAGTGAGTCAAGCTTCATGCTCTGTTATCATCAGCGCTGACTTGACCCTTAGACTTCGTCTTCTCCCTCAAATCCCAGATCGGTGACAAGGAGGGTCTTGGCGGAAAGATCTCGTCTGACGACAAGGAGACCATTTTGGCCGCTATCAAGGAGAAGACCGAGTGGCTCGAGGAGAACCCATCGGCCGAGGCTGAGGACTACGAGGAGCAGCTCGCCGAGATCCAGGCTACCGTCGGAGTGAGTTGAATGAAAACGAGACATGTGAATTTTTGACTGATGCAACCTAGCCTATCACCTCGAAACTATACGGAGGCGCCCCCGGTGGCGATGACGAGGTTCCATTCTCGCACGACGAGCTCTAAACAACTCTCGAGGGAGATAGATTGCCATGACTTCTAGCATATATCTTTGCGGAAGCAGGAGGCGTGGAAGTCGTGTAGACTTCAGTATGAAACGAAACTCAATGCATCAATCACTATGAACGTCAACTTGTTCCTTCGTTGCTTGGAACCGGTAACGCGTGCAGGATACGTGATATGACGTGCTGTTCGTTATCTACATGATGGGTACGCCTTTGAGAGGGTTCCCGGGCGACTATGGACTGACTATGATTACTACAGGGCTACAGGGCTCTACTAATTGTGGCGGATCGCCGTTTTACAAATGCTCTCCCTATGCTAACTCTCCACTGTTGAAGGCTACAAGACTGACTTGCGCCTGACCTATCCCAATGCCTCCTGGCTCAGTATGTCTGAGCTCTCTCAATTGCTCCGTCCCAAGCCTTGCGTGTGAATCCATCTCATCAATAGTCGTGAGGCTGAGTCTCTTGCGAACACTGCTCTGACCCACTGCCCGACTCCTCCCTTTTGAACGGCGACGACAGCAAGTTCGTCTCGGCGTCCATTTGATCAGAAGGTGGGGAATGTAGACTGCTCGCCTTTTCAGACTGCCAGTAATCGCATAATCCGCATGAGTGGGTTTTCGCGTGTCGATGAGGGCAGGGTGGAAAGTCGGAGGTGATCAGATCTGGGTGACCTGGACGGCGCAACATGGCGAGCAGTTTATCCAAGCTTTGGAAATTCTCCTCGTCACAAGCGAAACGACGGTGTTTGCGAGATGCAATGTGCTGGAACAGTCATAATCAGTATTTGACCTTCACGTATGCACAGATACACGACTCACCACAGAGAGGTCAGTGTACCTCACTCTGCAATTCTCGCAATAGCCAGCAGCAGTGTCCTGATCTCGGCCCTTCAATCCAGCCCAAACTCTTTCTCTGTTCCTCCTCCTCATCTCAGCAGTGACGTTTTCATTTTCGGCGACGGGAGCACGAGCCTGTTCAAGCATTTTGACCAGTTGATCCTGAGTCAAGAATGTCCGCATTGGCATAGCAGTCGAGCTACTCGCGACACTTGGTGCCGGTGCTGGTGGAGGCGCGGTAGTGCGTCGGTTGTTTGGAAGTCCGGACAAATCAAGCTCTTGACCTCCAGAGGTTCGTTTCGACGCGGCTAAGCGGGCATTGCCTTTGAGGACCTGGACACGCCTGTTCATCTGGGTGATCGCCCGATCCTTGTATGTCCCCATGAACCCCATTTGTCCCAACATCGCTGGGGAGTGGTTGGCCGTGGATGTCGAGGCGATATTCGAAGTCAGGTTGACTGAATTGCCGGACGCATTCTGGTAGGGGAGTTCTTCTACCTGAGGCAAGGTCGGAGTGCCGGGAATAGCGCGAAGGGACGTCGAGCGCTTGAGGGTAGATGTGCCGGCGTCAATCGAGCACGGTGGATTCTCCCCTTTGTATGCCTTGCCCTCGACGTAAAGAGTCCAAGCTCTTTCTCGTAGATTCCCCAACGGAACATTGCAGTTCGCCGAGGTGGGAGGTCGCAAGAATTGTTCGTGAAGCGTAGGCCAAACGCCGTCCTCCTTGTTCCCAAATCCGTACTCCTTCCACATCACGGTGCGGTGCCTGCCAGTAGCGTCCTCGATGAGGAGGTACTTGCTTCCAGGCTTGAAGTAGAAGTAATCCGGCCGAGGAGCAGTCAAGTCTCTTTCCCGTGTCCCGTGTATCTTTTCGTCTTCTAGCAGGGTATGCAAAGAGTTGTTCGCGTTGCCATTTGTCACAGGCGCCAATCTTGAGAGCATACTCGATAGCTCTGATATGCTATTGTCAACAAAGGACGAACAGGTAGTCATGGGCGGATCACTCACTTTCGGTAGTCCATACCTTCATATTCATAGCTTCCGCCTTCTTCGCGAGATCCGTCACACCAGTACCATCGAGAAAGGGATTCTTGGGGGATTCGCGGACGGAGTCCTTGCGTCGAGGAGGAGGAGCCATAGACTTGGCCTTTTGTGGTGAGGCATGGTTCTTCACGATTAGGTGAGTAACCTTGGTCGAGAAGAATTGGTCGACTTTCTGCAAAACGATGTCAGTCTCGATGTATCTTCGATCAAACCTCTGGCACTCACTGCTCCCATTTTCAAGACTCTGTTCATCATAGCCCTGCCGGCTGAGCCTTGTTCCGCCCCGACCTCAAAGTGGAAGACGAGACCTGGAAACAGTTTGATCCATTTGGCTCTCCAGTTCTCCTCCTCCATCCGGAAAGTCTCCCTATCCCTCTTGACATCACCTGTGCCCGTGCCAACGTTGGCAGGACCCTTCTCATGCTTAACTCTCTTTGCCCCATGAGAATCTTCCGTTGCGAGGGTGTTGTCGCGGAACAGCTGAACGGGGCCCAGTGGAGCATCGTTACGCCCTCGTTTGCCAGATTGGATGCTGTTGTTTGCGGCTTGGAACAGTGGGTTGGCCTTGAGTGTGGAGACTGTACGTGAAGTGCTAGCAATGGAGACGGAGGGCCCAAAGACATCGGGTTCTGGAGCAAGTTTGGGTATTATCGAGTTGGAATCCGTACGCGTAGTAGCAGGTCGGCTGGAAAGTGTTTTACCGGCGTTTTTCGCGATGTTGGTCGATGCAGAAGCGGAGGGGCGGGACGACTTTGAAGCAGCGTTGACATCGATTCTGCCGAGTGCACCGCGTGAAGGTTGCTCATTGACGGGTAATGCTCTCGCGACTATGCTTTTGCGCCATACGTCCACAGGGTCATTTTGGGCTTCGCGTTCGTGTTCTCGATACCGCGAATCGATATTCGAAGGGATGGTGAAACCTTTCGATGGGTGGGGTGACACGGACGGCGGTGGTTGTGGCATCGCGGACGGCTGCAATGGACCGAAGTTGACAGCCGTGGGGTTGTGGTGGGCCGGACTGAACAGGTCGACGCGTGAAGGGGTGATGATTGACATTTCCGTCTCTACCCTGCCCAACCCAAAAGAGGCAGGAAGAGATCGAAAAGTCAAGCGTGAAAGTGTCGCTACCGAGGAATGATGGTGATGGGAGAGGAAAGGAGGCTCGTAGCAGTACTCGTCGGTATCGCGTTCTCAGACCTCACCAAGAAGTGCGAGTGCTCAAGGTGGACATGAAGGAAAATCAAACACCAGACTGAATACCAAAAGACGGTCGCGTCAACAGCCTTCTGCTCCAACAAAGTGGCACACCACACACACGGCTATGGGCATGGAATCAAATTCAAAAGTGGGCGGGACGAGATAAATTCAATGTCCAGCCATGACGTCGAGCATGCTACACATGGGAGACTATCAGAGCATGACCAGCATGCACAGGCTACATTGTGCATAGCTATATAAGCGTCGTGATAATCATTTATGAACATGGGGATCCAATGTAGAGCACAACTCAAGCCTTGTCCTCAGTCAACAAGAAACGGACGACACCGCTCACAGCCTCTCCAATCTTGACCATACCCTCGAGTACCTTGACTCTTCTCTCAATCTCCAGTCGTTTCTTGTCTTGTGCCTCCTTGCCCCTGAGAATGTACTCTAGCAGCGTCGAGCCGCTGGCGACCGCCTCCTTGGTCTGATCTGGGTACTTAGCCAGAGCCTCTTCGAGCTCCTTGTGCAACGCCGAGACATCCTCTTCACTCGACTTGTCTCCGTTCGCGCCATCGCTGTCCTTGGCTTCTTCCTCTTCCGCCGATGCAATACCGTCGAGCACTTTCAGGACCTTGTTGATGAACGTGTCGACTCTTTGAGGTGTGTAGCCCCGAGCCAACAATGTCTTCTCCAATTCCCTTCCGTTGATGAACGCCGTGTCCGTAGCATAGAGGTCTTCCTGCAGAGCACGTCGAGCTCGATCGAGGTCAACAGCAATAAAGCATGAATGAGCGATCCAGTTCTTGGCATCGACCTTGACAAACGATTGCCGGACCATCTGTATCTGGGAACGAAGGGTCTTGACCCCGACTCGGATCGGATATTCTTGAGGCTCAGCGGCCGAATTGGTGAGTGGTCGTTTCCCCGTTCCGCCGGGTCCGCCAGCGACTGTGCCTTGCGATGTCGGATCCAAAGACAAGGCTCGCGCGGGCGATGGCAACGCATCTGTCTGCTTTAGAGGCGTGGGTCGTTCTGCCGTGTTGGGGGTGGGGGGCAGTGCCGCAGATGATCGGGCTTGAGTGTTGACCTGCGTATCAACCTTTGGAGATCCGGTGGGCTTCGCAGCAGAGTCAGATTCACCCGCCTTGAGTGTGGGAGGGAAGGGAGGCATGGCGTATGGATTGTGGGGGTCGTTATTGGGTTTACCAGCATTAGATGGTGGATTAGGGTAGGGATTAGGGGGTAGGTTGCCGTTAGTCAAATTGACTGGTTCGGTCTTGATGCTTGGCGCGGGATTGCCTCCTTGCGGTGGGATCGCTTGAGGCACAGGAAGGGTTCCAGGCTTAGCTGGGAGGTGATCAGGTCTTGGTCTCTTGTGGGGCGAGGGCGATTCGGGTGCCGGCGAAGAGCTGCGTCCATATCAGTAAGGGGCTCTCCGTCTGCTAAGGCGGGCTACTTACGATGCTGGCCGTGCGCTCGTCTCCGGTCTATCTCTCTTTCGAGTCGCCTGCTCTGCTTCCTGTGGAGGATGCGGCGAGCTGGCTGCAGTATGCGAGCTTTTCGAATCGCGTCCTCCTCCACCATGCGCCCATTCGGGCAGATTTGGAAAGTCCTGCAGCACCGAGGACGGGACCAATCGAGGGGGCTCGGCCTTCACTACGGTGATCTGACCTCCCCACTTGGACCACACTTGGAGATCTTCCGCGTGTTGCTGGGCGAAGGGGGTTGTGAGGTCGATCGGTCTGCGGTCTAGCGATGCGATGGCGTTGAGACCGTCGGTCGATCGCTCGTAGGCAACGAAAGCGAAGCGAGGGTGGGCTGGGGAGATGTGGTAGATATCCACAGACAAGCTGAAAGACGTATCAGTAATGAGTCCGTCGACGGTCGGCCGGGAACGCTCACATGTCTCCGTATTGGTTGAACAACATACCAATATCCTTGGCGGAAATCTCGTCCGGGAAACTGAGGACGGATGATCAGCGATCTGCGCAAAAATCCTGTGATCTGCTACTCACTGGGTCACGAATATGGCACCTTCCTTGGGCTGCGCACTCTCCTCCTCGAACTCTTGTGCTTGGTCGTTGGCGCTGACATCGAGTTGCAGAGCGTCCTCGCCGTTGGCGGAAGCCGAAACAGTCTCCAAATCCCTTGGCTCGGGAACCGGCGACAACGGCCTAGGCCTCTCGAATGGTGATTTGCGCCTCGATGGATCCGCATCACCTCGCTGCCAAGGTCCTGCCTCGCTACTACCCCCTGCCATGGGTTCACCTCCACCCGCTCGCGAATACCTCTCCAGCAGAGTGTTCTCCTTCTTCCTCTTCAGGTAGCTGTTGCTAGCACCGACCGTGGCGATCTTGTCGGCGAGGACCTGTCCTTCAAGACCGCTTCCCTTTGGCAGCCAGGCGAGTTTGAGGTTTGCGAAGAGGAACTCGGTGCAGATGCTCTTCCAAAGCTTCTCAAATCGAATACTCTCGGCCCTTGAAGAAGTGTCGAGACTGACGATGGCCGCGGGCGAGTTGCAGAAAACGATCAAGTCGTGCTGACCGATGGGTTTTCCGTTCTTGATTGCCTGGTGTAGCAATTCTTGGTATCCTTCAATAGCCTTGACGATTCCTCCAATCTCAGAGTCCAGAGCATCGGTGTGGACCACGCCTTCAGCGTTGACGCATCCCCGCATCTTGGACCCGGATCGTCCAGAGTCGATCAACCATTCTACCGCCGACGACCAGCCTTCACCAGCTCTGCTGGCACCGTCGGTGTACCAGACAGATGTCGAGCCGATGCACAGTTGTCGATGGACGTTGAGAGCGTCGTCCTTGTTCATGGCGATGTACTTTTCGATTGGCAAATGGCTAGCGGGCAGAGCGTGAACGGCAATGGTTTGACCAGCGAGAGTGATCGTGGTGGCTTCGGTAAGGAGACCAAGGTCGTGGCTTTCCCTGGAAGGCGCCGGCTCATAGCGTTGAGGGAGTGAAGCTGGTCGATGGACTACAGGAGGGGAAGGGCGTCGGTAGGCGCTTTGTGGTGGCGGAGGGAGACCAGCCCGTGGTGGAGGAAAAGGGGGTAGAGTTGGAGGAGGTGGGCCTCTCATTTGAGGAGCTCCGGGGTCGTACGAGTTCGCGCTGGATGGCTGATACGGATCGTAGCTGTCGGATTCGTAAGGCCTCCTCTGACCGGGTTGATCGTAGGCGTACGAGTTGTTGTGATTGGATGCTGAATCGGGAGTTCCGTACGGCTCATATGGTTGATAGGGAGCAGGAGGAGGGTGGGAATACGAGCTGTAAGGCGCGTATTCGCGGCCGGGTGGAGGGCCCTGGGAATGAGCGGATGGCGGGGGGAAATCGCCATAAGCTTGACTAGGTGAATAAGGCCGATTTGGCGGGAAGGGCGGGAATTGGCTCATCGCTCTGCAAAATATATCAGCGTCTTCGTTGGTCAGGTACAATTAGACAAGCTCACACTGGTGGTCAAAGGGGCGTTATCTAACGGAGAGTGAGACCTCGATAGTATAGCTTTGTGCACAGGCAAGATTCAAGGATGTTCAAGACGTGGAAGTGGATGGATCAGTGACGACCAGAACTTGCGAGGTGCGACACAAGCGTTTTTCTGGGTCTTTAAACGGCGTATAAGAGCTTTGAACAGCGACCGAGGGTGGCGATACCAATGACCGAAGTTTCAAGACAGCGTCAAGGCGATGAAGCAGAAGCTCAAAGGCCAAAGGCAGCACTTGAAGCAGGCAGAGTTGGCGAACAGAGCGTGATGATGGAAAACGAAGGTGAATTGTATTCATTCCCCTCACTTTGTGCGTCCCGGTTTTGCCAGCCAGCCGTTGCAGACTTGCAGCTGGACTTGGTGCAGCTTGCAGGTCCCGGCATTGTCCTATCTTCTCAAGGGATGCACTTGACAACATCACAACTCTGCTCGTGAGCAGGCAGATCATGCACGGCTGAGACAACTGAATCCTTGTAGACAGTATGGCTGTCGACCCTCGAGCCAGAAGGCTACAGGTACGTCTAGAATCCTGTAGTCATCTCCGGACACAAGGATAGCGCTAAGTCTGGCCAGGTTATAATGGTGTCTCTTCCCTTCTTTGTCGGTACTTCCTATGTTCTGTATAAGCGATGTGAGTCTTACTTCTCCGTTCGCAATTGGAAAACGCTTGACCCAATTGGCAGGGATGCTAGGTGAAGAAGCAAAGCACTTCCCTCGAGATGTGCCAGCAAACGTGAAAATACAAACGACAATACCCGGACCAGCTCCTTTCCGAGAAGTCTTCGATTCGATAGAAGGCAAGAAGAAGCCTTGAAGTAGCAAGGGGACAACACTTCCTACGGCTCTGGACCGATAGATTGTCTGGAAGAGCATCAACAGCGGAAAAAGGCAAAAGGATGGGAACAGAGGACATCGGACAGATGTTGCGTTGAGCGGTCTGATCAGGCAGCGAAAAGTCACGGCCGTCACCCTGCCAGAGACTTGTGATCCTACAACGCAGTCCATGTTGCGCCGTATCTTTGCCATGCATGAGGAGAGCCCATGTTTCCGCAGCGCTCTTGTTCCAAAACCCCGATTAGAGCCGATCTACACTTGTCGAGCAGCTGGGCCCTCGCTTCCGGCGTTCTGTCTGAGGGAGGCCGGGAGCAGCTTGGTACCGGGTAGAACGTATGGGTTGAGGGAGTAGTTGCACTGCAAATGTTCCCCTTTAGCTTTGTACGATTTGCCGTACTGGAAGGGCTTGGGTGGCACTCACGTTAGAGTACGCAACACCGGCTCCGAAACTGTAGGATTCGAATCAGATTTTAGGCATTCACAGAGCAGTCGTACGTACCCGGTAGCGGTAGCGACGGGCCAAGCTCGTCCTGATATCCAGTCAGCGTCAAGCGGATTGATATCCACATCACAGACTTACGTCTGAACAGAAGAACGGATGCGACGACACCAACGCCGAATCCCATTCCAGACCTCACTATCAGATCTGCGACCTGATCGTGACCGTGTCAGCTACCAGTGCGGTCTCCTTATTGCAGTTTGATAGCCCTTACACAGTTGTCGAACTACAAATACAAGTCAGTGACTTTTTCATGCATTCCATCCGGAAGTCTCCCGACCGACACACCTTTCTCGAGATAGCATCCTCGCTTGGGATAGGAGCTGCCACTGGGGCCGAAGCGGTAGCGACGTTTTTGGAGGTGGACATTGCGAAGCGGTGAGTAGCCGTGGAGTCACGCCAGTGAGTGTATAAACGCGGTTGTTGATCAATATGTCAGGCAGTAACAGCTCCTACAGCCTACTCGTGGTCGCAGGACGTTACACTCGAGCGTCATGCGGATTGCGGAGTGCGGCGGGTGCCGTTTTCGGTTAGAATCGCCGATGCCTTAGCCGCTAGCCGCACGAACCTGCGTGAACTCAAACCGCGCGTAAACTGGTTCGGGGTGTTGGTTGCCCTGTGTTGCCACGTCATAAAGCAGTCGAAATCGTGATCCAAAAGCTCCCGCTAGCTTGTTCAGGCTTAATTCAGCTTTTGGATGCATCGACGACGTGATCGACTCGGTGATCCCGAAAGCCAACGATCTCTATGTAGCTATCTTGAGCATCCTCAGACCCGACCTCTGAGACTTTATCACACCTCGCCGTGACAGCTAGCCTCTTCATCTATCTTCAAATTCTCAATTTGAATCCCCGGTCACGACCGTCACGCCGGCACTGGCTTCCTCCAATATTCTTTCTACCGTGCCAGGCCGTGCCGCATCCGATGCTCCGACGCGGGATGGCCGAGTCAGATATGGTGATCGGACGCTGCGTCTGCTTGTGTCCGCCGCACATGCTCTGCCGATCACAGTGCCCAGCAGTGCCCGTGCGTTTCTAGAGCCACTACTACTGATGGCATCATGGCAGATCGTGGTATCAAGGATTCAAGGCGGTGACATACGGGACAGACACGCACTCGCAGGCACTGAGGCTCTAAGAGGAGATTTTCTAATACGAGTATTACTACTACTAGTACTACTTGGTTTAGCATGTCAATCGACCTTAATTAGGTTCAATTACCCTCGTATTCTTGCTTACTTTTCATTTACAGTTTGCCAAACATGGCAAAACGAAGAGCTTAATGCTGCTTAATGAGGAAAAAGCGTAAACATCGGAAGCCAGGCACCCGGGCCGATCTGCCAGCATCCAGGGATTCCAGTAAGTCGTCTATCCGCTTCTATCCGTTACTTACGCCTCCTGTTCTCTCCTGTTACGCCTTGTTGAGCCTTGACCGGCTTAGACCTGCTTAGACAGGCTTAGACCTGCTTAGACGCTGAGAGACGCTGAGCCGCTCTCGGCAGCTCTAGGCCGCTCTCATCCTCTGGAGATCATCTGCTAATGTTCTCGTTTCAGACTTTCAGGTACAACAGCCAGCAACAGCCGAATGTCAACAATCGCTTCTTCCGTTCGGACAAAGCATCCGCGCCATACTCGGTCCATCCAACATGATGGTCTTTCGGTTTGCCCTGTCATTGTTACGAATCAGATAACGAATGGCTCAACGAGTCTTCCCCGCCTTCATCCGCCTTCGCGCAGGCCACACAGAGCTTCACAGAGTCGCAAGTGCCCTCACCCTTCGCCTTTCCCCGTAGCGCTTGAGTCCAGATGTGGCTGGACCGGTACCTCAATCGAGGCACTCCCCGATGGCAAGAGTCCGATTGTTATTCTCACAACATTGCGACGTCCAATGAGCTCACTCTTGCATGTTGCTGCACAGCAGCAGGCGGTAGATGCACCTGACGGGGGTGGCTCCTGAGTGCCTCCCGCTTCTTCCTCGTTTCCCGCCTTCTGCGTCATAGGACAGCCTAGGAGTAGGACCCGTCTCTTCGACTTTCCTGGTTCTCTTCTGACCACCGAGATCGATTCTGGTTGACTTTGTAGTTGTACATCATCTCACAACACAGGTAGATCGACACCAGTTCACCATCGATCTACAGGAAGGGAAAAGTGTCAACATGAGGATCTCACCGATGGTCAGTTCTTGGAAGGTGAGTGTTTTCGAGTATGCCAAACCAAGAGTAGTGGTGATCGTGGTTAAACCTTGGTCCACGTACAGGCTGCCGCAGCACTTACAGCACTTGTGAGTCATGTCTAACCCGAGGAACTGGGATGTACTGACGCTCACCCTCAGACATTCACCAACGCTATCACCACCACAGTTAACCTTGGTACCGCCGGGAACTATGCAGTGCTGGCCGAGACTGCAATCACCAATGTTCCCAGCTCTTTCGTCGTCGGAAATGTCGGGCTGAGTCCTGCGGCCTCTACTGGAATCACGGGCTTCGCTTTGGTTCTTGACGGTGGCGGTCAATTCGGTGAGCACATTGCCTAAGTTACGCCACCCTTATACTGAGCTGTCTCGCCTTAGCCACCTCTTCTCAGGTCTCTGGGCAAGTCACCGCCGCAGACTATGCAAACCCAACGCCTGGTACCCTCACAACAGCGGTTGGTGATATGGAGGCAGCATACAACAGTGCTGCCGCCCGAGCCACTGACTTCCTCAATCGAGGCGCCGGTGAATTGGGTGGTCTGACTTTGGCTCCCGGAGTGTACACATTCACGACTGGTGTTACCATTTCCTCCGATCTGGTTCTGAGCGGTGATTGCAACAGTGTCTTCGTTTTCCAGATTCCGTAAGTTGATCCCGCCCGATGTCTTTCAGCCTTTGCTGATACGATGTTTTTGCAGAGGAACTTTCGCTCAAGGCGCCAACACCGGTATCGTCTTGGTCGGCGGTGTCCGTCCCTCGCAAGTCTTCTGGCAAGTCGCCGGTACGATGTCGATCGGATCAGGCGCCACCGGTGCTTCTTTCCAGGGTATAGCCCTGGGAGCGACCCAAATCACGGTCATCACCGGATCGACTGTCACTGGTCGTCTTCTGGGTCAAGCCGGTATCGCGATCCAAGATTCGAACATCATGCAGCCCATGGACAACGGTTGTGATACCGCCGGCACCGTGACCGTCACTGCCTGTAAGTCTACGATCACCTGCTCAATGATCAAAGCACGAATGCTGATCGGCTCGTGTCTTTCCCCGAAATAGCCAACACCAATGCTCCTGTGACTGTGACCTCTACTATCGCTGGTGTTGTCACGACTGTTGCCACGACCATCGATGGGACGCCCACGACTGTCGTTTCGACTCTGCCAGCTGTTACCGTGACCGCCACTTCCACCGTAGCCGGTCCTGGTGTTACTGTGACTCAACCCGGTCAAGTTGTAACCGTCACCTCCACAGTACCGGGTGTCGTTACAACGGTCGCGACTACGATTGATGGAACCCCCACAACCATTGTCTCCAATCTGCCGGCCGTCACTGTCACCGCGACATCCACTGTCGCCGGTCCTGGCGTGACGGTAACCTTGCCAGGTCAGGTAACGACAGTCACATCGACGCTACCAGGCGCTGTCCAGACAGTGACATCTACGATCCCCGGTGTGGTGACAGTTGTCACCTCGACAGTACAGGGCGTCCCCACCACGATCACTTCCACTCTGCCACCGGTCACAGTCACCTCGGTCTCCACCGCACCCGGCAGCGTCGTCACTACCGTAGTGACCGGTGCCGGAGTGACCGTCACTCAACCGGGACAGACGATAACTCAACCTGGTCAAGTTGTTACGGTGACCGCTACTCAAGCAGTCCCAACTACATTCACAACGGTCGTCACCAGTGTGGTCCAGGGAGTGACCACTGTCGAGACTCTGACTGTCACCTCCACGCTCACCCAGCCAGGTACCGGCGTCGTGACCACAACTCTGACCAGTCCCACAACCAACACCGTCACATCGACGATCACCGAGGGTGCCAGCACCACGGTTGTCACTGTCACAACACCGGTGATCACTGTGGTTCCAACGACCATCACTTTGCCCGCAGGCACTGTAACCAACACTCTTACCCAAGTCCAGACTGAAACCCAGCTTCAGACGATAACAGAGGCAGGAACGACCCGTAAGTCTAGTCTCTCAGACATATGCTGTTCTGGTTGTTGATATTGACCTTTTCGCTTTAGGTGTTGTCACTTCCCTTGTCCCTGTGACGACTGTGGTTACTACGACATTGACCCAACCTGGCACCACGACCGTGTCAAGCTTCACGACGACCTTGACCGATGTCCAGGTTATCACGTCGACCATACCCGGTACGACGCGTGAGTACATTGAACCGTAAACTTGCGGGACTAGTTGCTAATCAAGCTACTTTTGCAGGATTGACAACGATCCTTGTGCCCGTCACCGACCTCGTCACAAGAACTCTCACCCTCGACCAAGGCGTTATCACGACCACTGCCGTGGTCACCAGGACTATCGTCAATGGTGGAACCACCATCACCACACAGGTCCCCGTTACGACGACCGCTCTATCCGTGATCACTGCCACCACAACCGTTGGTGGAGGCAACGGCAACGGTGATGGCAATGGCAATGGTAACGGTAATGGCAATGGCGACGGAAACGGAAACGGCGATGGCAACGGAAACGGAAACGGTGACGGCAATGTGGGTGGTAATGGTGATGGAAACGGCGATGGCAATGGTGGTGGAAACGGTGGCGGCGATGGAAACGGCAATGGTGGCGGCAACGGCGGCGGCGGTACCACAAGCCAAACCGGATCTTTCGGTACCACCACCGTGTATGCGGAGGGTGGCAAGGCTTCTGCCACAGGATGGTGAGTTTGCCGAGGGCGTGTCCCTCCCATGTAGTCTGTCGACTAACGCCATCGTGCAGCGGTTGCACCGATACCACCTATGTTACTAAAGCCGTTCACACCGTCACCGTCACCGAGACCAAGACCAAGACTAAGAAATACTGTAAGCTCTTACTATCGCAACCATCACCGGTCAGTATGCTGACTTTAACCCAGGCGAAACTAGCACCGAGAAACCTGCACAATCGTCTTCCGAGTGGCACGCTCCAGCACAGACCCCATCCGCGCACCCATCACCAAGTCCCAACGCCTCAGAACTCGCCGCATCATCCAGCTCTGCGTCCGCCTCAAAGTGTACCGCCAGCGCATCCTCTTCCGCCATGTCGCAGTGCATGGCCAGCGCAATGGCTACTGTCGAGTCAGTTTGTCGACCCGCCGGATCGTCATTCACGGTTTCGGCATCGGTAGCCTCTGCGGCGGCCAGCCAGCCTGGGAACAACACCATCTTGGGCGCGCAATCAGCTTCGACACGACAGGCAGTTTCTTCGTTGGGTTTCGCGAGTGTGATCGCAGCGATCTTGGCCGCTATCAGCACTCTATATTAGGTGGTAGCAGCGCTTACTGTATAGTACTTTCGTTCTCTTTTCTCAAGGACTTGACAAGGACTCCTCATGGACAATCAGATTTTGCTTTTTATAATTCCAAGGTTGATCATCTTCGATGTATTCCCTTTTTCGAGACACAATAAACCGAGAGGCTTAGTAGGGCTCCATATAGAAAATTGCGAGCTCTGGCTACTGGTCATACTGAATCTTGACAGCCTGCGTATGGTCCGACCGGGAGGTGCACAATTGCACATTCCAGTTTCCGATGTCCCGATTCGGATCCCGACGCCGGGCCGTGATGAATCGTGCAATGTGTCGTGTGTCTCAATACTAGATTCAGCCAGAACCGCCTAATCGACGAAAGACCTTGTCGGCAGGAGCTTCGACATCTCTTGACAGGCACTCAAATGTCGACGACTTACTGCAGGGTAGCGTTGATCGTGGAACCGGCCGGATCTTTTTTGGCCGAGCGCCGAAATGCGATGAGGAAGGATGAGGAAGGATGAGGATGTGTAGATTCTGTCACTCAACGTCCAACCCTGTTCAACCATCAAACGAACACACTGAACCCTCAAGCGTTGTTGACATGACAGGCCATGTCACTCTCTATCCTTCTGCATGCTGACCTCCTCACGCTGTATCCTACGAGCCGTCCTGAGTACATGAGGAGCGCGACTCTCAACAAAAGCAGCGAAGCTCATTGTAGCTCGTCCACACCGCCCATCAAAGGACCTCTTTGGCGACCGCTTTCGTGCATCCTTCCACCGTCAACACCTCGATCTTCACGATTCCAGTAAGTCTAGACCTTCGGCTTAACTCTTCACCTGTTTCGCTCCCATATCGATCGTCACAACGGTACCAGGTGGTACAGTAGAGGACAGATATACGCAGCTCGAGAACATCGACATCATGGCGCCAGGGGTTCTTGTGGATGTCGGCCATCTTAACGCCACTATACATCAGACGGCGATAACAACCCTTCATCTACTAGCAAAGAGAGCCGACCCTACTCCCAATACATTTCGTGAGCACCCCTATCTCCAATGGACAAGATACCCAAGAATCTGAGTCCGTCGGCGAGGGGATGCTGATATCAATCTCGTAGAGCGTAATACCATAATAGCAGCATGTGTCATGTTCGTCGCGACAATCATAGCTTGGAACTTGCCAGTACTCAGGGACGTGATCTCGGCCCTAAAGGTAAGAGGAGATGGAATATGGAGACCAGGGTCTGTGACTGACCAATATGCTGTTAGCTGTTCACCGTCGGAACGCATGAGCTGTGTCACTTGATCGTGGGCATGCTTTGCGGGGGACAGGTGGTTTCGATCTGCATAGACCCCAACGACGGCGGTGCTACGCATATCATGGGTCTCATGCGGACGATGCCCAGGATACCGCGGGATCCCTATGCCATGCCAACTTATGCCCAAATGTTCTGGTCAACATCGGCAGTAGCAACACTCGCGGCGGGCTATGTCGGGAGTAGCATAGTCGGCTTTCTCCTAGTGGTGAGTGGGTCAGATATGTGCATGCTCTCTGACTGGCGTTGTCATATAGTTCTGCTCCTGTTCGTACCGCTCATCCCCTTCAGCCGAGATCATCCACTCACGCACACTCAGTTCACATCGTAGCCTCAAAGATCGCAGCTCTTGTCCTGCATGTCGGCCTTCTTGCTCCTATAATCCGAGCCGACCATTGGATGTGAGTGACCTCTTCCAGGATTCGGATGATGGGGAAAAATGCTAAGTCGTCTCCAGCGCATTCAGCAGTATTATCATTTGTGAGGCGATTCTGATAGGTCTATGGTTTGCGGATCATGGCAATGTGAGTCATTGTACCCCTCCCTGCGATCGACCGACTCACAGATGTTACAGGGACTCCGGTTCTACGTCCTCTTCCTCGGTATGTCCAGGGTACCGACATCTTCGCATCGGCTACGCTGACTGGGCTCGATAGGCATGATGAACCTGTTTTACGTGGTGTGGGATTATGCCGATGAGAAGCTGTTCGACAAGAGGAATACATCGGATTGCGCCCAGTTTTCCGAACTCTTAGGCTGGCCAACGAGTGGTGAGTGGAGGAGTAAAACTGGCAGAGCGAGGCTGATGCGCATCCTGTAAGGATGGGCGATCTTTTGGTTCACCTACGAAGCTCTAGTCTTCACAGCTGCTGTCTTCGCGGGCATCATGGTGTTCCGGGTGAGTGACGTATGCCAAAATCCAGTGAAATTTAGCCTGAAGCAATCCTAGCGTACGGATGGACAAATGTATCGTGAAGCGTGAGTCGACTTCGTCGATGAGTACGATGAGTGGGGAAGACGAGCTGACAAGCTCAAACTAGCGGTGACTTTCTTCCTACACGCTGAGCGAATCGTTATTGCAATGCAACCTATGTCTAGCTCTGTTGCGTCAAGTCGGTGGCCGATGCTGCTGCAGTACTAGTGTGCCGTGTCTTCTGTGTGAAGAGATCCGCTGGACATTGATCAGAAACACGGTTCGGTAACCAGAGCGCATAGCAACATTCGCAATGGATTTCGGTTGTCGACCTGGGGCTTATATCATCAGATGATAGGCGACCATGAATCAATCGATCATGCATCCTGGGGACAGCAGCTACCTGCAGATACCCTACAGATACCAGATCACGAGACCAAGATGTTGCTGGTGTCAGCATGACGTAGCTCGTACCTAGCATCCATCATATTCATCTAGAGCCGACGGTGAGCGGAGTCGCGGACCCTAGCCCTCCCTAGAGCCAACCTAACCGGGACCGATGTCAGCGGAGAGCAAGCTGCAGGTGTTCAGGACCTTCACTTCTTGCTCAACGTCGCGATGAAGGCAGCTGTCTGGCAAACCGCTCATTCATCTAGGATCACTGATACAGTCCGCCTCGAAGCCATCATTCCAGATGTGTGACAACGCTGACACACGAGAGTCGGTGACTACGGTGGAAGATGTGGAGAACGCGGCGTACCATACGACTGCTTATGAAGCTGCCGGAGCACTTCAGATGAGGTGAGAGATGGCGAGGTTTACATCCATATAACAAGCAGGCTGATGACTCTCTTGAAAATGCAGCTTCAAGCCTATCAACCAGATCCATCAGCAGCTATGCGGTTTGCATATTTACGCCGATGACCCTGGTCGATCCGTCAAGGCCCATCATTTCTGCACTCACTTACGGAAGGACCTTCACCAGTGCATTATCTACGACAGTGACAAACCCGATGCCAGGCTGATCGGTAAGGACACGCAGGGGTCATCGCCGAGTGGACTTTTCGCTGAGTCTGCATTCAAGGGATCGAATACGTGATACCAGAGGAGGCATTTCGAAATCTCCCAGAGGAGGAGAAGAAGGTGGGCCCCTCCATTCAAGCCAGGCCAAGACAACGTGGATGACAGCTGTGGCTTTGCAGTACTGGCACTCCCATAAATTCGAGGTACAGTCTGGGATGCTCATGCTGGGGACGAAAGCTCTGGTGCCCAGTGAGCTACTAGAAGCCTCGGAGTTGCTTACGCAGCTGAGCTGGCAACTTGTCGTAGATGCGGTGACAGATATCGCTGAGCGTCCCGCAATGCTCGAGCTACATCGCTCGTATGGCAAGACCATCCACACCTGGTAAGCGGCACTGATTCCAATCACAGTAGAGCTCTGGTTGACTTAACATCCCTCTGTAGGCAATACGACAAGCATTCTGACTTTCCACTCGGCCCACCTCAGCTCATGATGGCATACACCGCTGATGAGCAAGTTGCCAAAGCGCTGCTCAGGGAGCGAGATGAGTGAGTGCCGCTTGATCGCCTGCTTCCCCTGCCGGTCTTCTTGTTACTCACTGCGTCCCAGGGAAATGGGCGTGTCCACTGAGAAGAAACGAGAGATCCGGGCAGGATACCTCCGACCAGAGGATATGGACCGAGCGCCCTTGGAGGGATGTGATCCTTGGATCAAAGGCCAACGATTTGGGCTAGACCTAGTAGACCGTGCCAAGTGAAGGATCGGCAGGTGCTGAGTCCAGTGGTGCGAGCTGAGTCTCCGACTACGTTACGAGTTCACATGCACGTTTACTTCATGCCTTAGCCTGCAACCAACTCGTGCGTAGTATCGCTACGAAGACAAGCTGCATACTCACGATCAAGATCAGCCCCATGCCTAGCATGCATATTGCATGGTCCTCGTGAACCGTGATCGATGATCCTCGGCCGGAGATACGGGATCGGACGGCGTTGACCGGCGAATGAAGGAAGATCAGTAGGGCCAGTGTAGGGCCGTGCCTGATGAATCATCCGCCCCACGCAGGCCAAGATAACCGCCCTGACGGAATCAGAATTGGCAAAAAAGACAAACGGGCCGCCCGATCGATCGCGATATCAGTTCGCACATGGACGGCTATCCTGACTGTCGACGTTAACATCGCTTGCTCAGCTCGACTCTCGGTCGTCTGGGGGATCTCATCAAACACAACAGAAGTGTAGAGCATCATCGGAGGCCCAGCACGTCCAATAGCAAAAGGTCCGCTCGCAGTCCACAACCGTCGGACCCACACCAGCATCGCATCTACCGATTTGATCAACGTGTTTACAACTTCGACCGAAGTCTAGCGGCACACATCCGTCGATCTCTGCGACGAAATTTGAGAATTTGAGAATTCAACTTTCCACCTCCAATCTACCTTCTACAAAGCTGCCTGCAAAGCAACTCCAGTCGGAATCGCCGCACACAATGTCACCCGTCGCCTCCGATGACGACGTTTCTTCCTTGACCAACCAACAAATCCAACAGTCTCTCGAGGTCATCTCCGTGCCGACAACCTCCTCTCAGTCGACCTTCTCGAACTGGGCCAAAACTTTTCACTGTCAGCCGAAGAGGGTATTCAAGCCTACGACCTACTTCCAATGCAGACAGATCCTGGAGTTGGCCAGACGTTTCAACGAGCTAGGCGAGGAGGTGACTGTTCATCCCGTCGGAGTCGGTCACTCGCCTAGTGATCTGTCGTGCACGAACGGATGGCTGGTCAGGATGGAGGGTATCAAGGGGCAGATCAGTGTGAGTTCTGCTGCTGAGGAGTCCCCTGCAGCGCCCAGCTGACCACGTTGCAGGTCGACCACGAGAAGCAGACAGCCACGTTCCGAGCCGGCACCGTTCTGCACGATATCCACAAATCCCTCGCTGCCGCCGTCCCACCTCTTGCCATGCCCAACATCGGCTCGATATCCGATCAGACGATTGGTGGTCTCATCTCTACAGCTTCGCACGGTTCCGGCACGAACTTCCCTGTCCTCTCGAATCACGTCAGATCCCTCACTATCGCTCTCCCGATCCCCGGCACACCCGTAGTTCACTGTTCTGCTACGGAGGATCCGGATCTGTTCAAAGCCAGTCTATGTGGTCTTGGTATTACCGGAATCCTGCTGGAAGTCGAGATCGAAGTGGAAGATGCGTTCCGACTGAGGGAGACCAAGGAGAGCAAGAGCCCGGACTATGTCTTCGATAATCTGGACATAATCAAGAATAGTGCAGAGCACGTGAGACTCTGGTGGTATCCGGACGGTCAGGGCATCGTGGTAGGCCGTGCTAACAGGACGTACGAGGTGAGTCTTCGCAACACACAGGGTATCCGCTGACGATACATACAGGCGCCGAAGCCTCAAACGTCCCTCATGGCGCACATCCTCGGCTTCCACGTAATGCAGTTCTTCCTATGCGTTGCCAGGTGTTTCCCCTCTTTCACACCCTACGTTGGACGATATGCCTTCTGGTTGGCGAAAGGGGATTCCGAGGTAGTCGACGAGGGGTACAAGGTTTTGAACTTTGATTGTCTGGTGAGGACCTCTATCTGACTGAATGAAACTGGTTTTACTGACCTCTTCCAGTTCCCTCAATACGCTCTAGAATGGGCCATTTCCAGCGACAAAACCAAGGCTTGCTTGGAGGCGATAAATGAATGGCTAGAGGAGGAGCGGAAATCTGCCAAGGGACTCCGCGTCCATTTCCCCATTGAGGTTAGATGGTCATGCGAGGATGACATTTGGTTGAGTCCGTCTTATGGCAAGGAGACTTGCTGGATCGGTGTTGTCACATACAGGTGAGACAGCAGCATACCGACTTTGTTGCTCTCTAAGCTGATTCCTTCCACTAGGCCATATGGGTTGCCTGTACCATACAAAAAATTCCAGGAGAGGTTCTCCAACATCCTCAAGTCGTTCGACGGCCGGCCTCACTGGGCGAAGCAGCACGACTTGAAGCCTAAAGAGCTCGAAAGCTTGTACCCCAAGTTTGATGAGTTCCGTCGGGTCACTGAGCGAGTGGATCCAGGGAGGATACTTCAAAACGAGTATGTTAGGAGACATCTCGGTGGACAAGACATAGATGAGAGGTTGTTTAAGGATAGAAAATAGGAAGTGTCATGATGGTAGCGGAGGCCGGCTATCACCTTACTCATTAGACAAATTAGATCGACAATAGATGTCAGACGATCTACCGTCATGGACATTGGATCATCACGATATTCATGCAAAAGCACTAGTGGTTGCCCGCTATCCAATCAAATTATAGTGGAGGTCATGTTGGAGGCGTATAATGCTGAGTTTGCGGAGTACAAGCGTACATGTTCGTTCAGTCATGTCATGATCTGCCCTCGACGGCATGGGCTCAATCGCTGAGCTCTGCCAACGCAGCCTTTGGCCCAGAGATCTTCTTTTCAGCAATGCGATCGATGCGAGCAGCGATCCAGGACTCATCGTCCGACTCGACATCACGCCGTACCTGTTTCTTCTCCTTCCTCTCATCCTTTTTGCGGCTACTGGCGGGCCTTCCCAATTTGCCTAGATCATTCGCTTTCATTTTCTTCGACAATTCCGGGTTGGTCTTGAGCAGCTATAGGTTCGTGTGAGTGTCGGTCAATGTGTGTTATAGAGGTGACTGACCTGTATGCCGATCTCGTACATGTCTCGTTCATTTGGCGAATCGCGGAAAGCGGACTCATGGAATTGCGCTACAAGTGTCAGCAGTGATAGCTTGGGATTCCGATCTTGCAACTCACAGGTAATACCCAGTTTTGTCAAAATACCGTCTTCTTGTCGCGCTAGGCAGGAAGTTTCGGTATAAACCTCGCCACAAGTTTACTCACGCTCCGGCTTGACACCGCCGAGAACAGTTTGGATGACATCCTCATCGTTCCTCCTCTTCCGCTCCGCTGCTTGCTCTTTCCGTATGTCTCGGTCCCGCCTTTCATTGCGCATCCTGCGGCCTTCTTCGTCCTGTAGCGATGGTCAGTATCCGGTACTGTAATCATCTATGATCCTCACGTCAAGCTCGTCCTGTGGTAAGCCCTCATCTTCGTTGTATTCGGCCTCGATGAGGTCCTGGGCGAATCGATCTTCCGCTTGACGAACTCTTTCCAGCTACGGAACTGTCAGCGAACCTGTTGAGTCGTGCAGCATAAAAGTCACTCACATTACCCTGAACAAAGCCTTTGGGATCAAACCTGAAGATGTTTTGAGACCCAAAGAGCTCGCCCTGGTCCTCTTTAGTCTTGGCACCGTCAAATCCTTGATGCATTCGACTTTCGAATGTGCCTTCATTGAGTTGACGGGACCGTTGCTGCTTGTGTACTAGAACGCGAGTCAGCATATCCTGTGATTGGTGTTAAATGGACAGCCGCGATCAGCCCAGAACACCCAGAACACCCACTTTGCCTCTCGTACATCAACTCTTCCAGGGTTCCTTGTCCGATCAGCCGGTACACATCGCTGCGGCATGTAATCAGCGCTGACAGATCCAGAATCAGATGAAGTGACCGACACTGTCCGCTTTTGGCCTATACGGAAAGCTCTGTCCATCGCCTGCAGATCACTGGCCGGATCTGAGAGTGAGCCTATGGTCTCGCTGCGTGGACTTACTCCAAGCAGGATCAAAAATCACCACTTTGTTGGCCTAAGCTATGCGTCAGTCGATGCTACTGCACCCCGAGGAATGACCTCCACATACAGCAGTCAGATTGAGTCCCACACCTCCAGCCATGGTGCTAATTAGCAACAAGGGCCAGTCCTCGTTAGGATCCTGAAAGAGGTCGACCATTTCCATCCGCTGGTCGATGCCCACTTCACCTGTGAGCATTTTGAAATTGAGATCCGAGACTACATCATCAGCTCCGGCCTGCACTGAGGGCTCACGTGTACATGGGATGAACTCTGCTATCATCTTCAGTAGTCGGACCGAATTCGAGAATACGAGGACTGCGAGGTCAGACTGTGAGTAGAGATCGTCGGCGCAAGGTACGCTTGGATGACAAACTTTTATTCTGCTTGCCCTCGGCTCGCCAGCCTTTCAGGAGTTCCGCCAGGAGCTGAGTGCGAAAAGCTTTAGATCCAGGTCGCCTAGGGTAGAGTGACAAGCCTGACTTACCTGCCACTTGCCGCAATTTCCCGGATCCCTAAACCGTCAGGTCCCTCTTTCGAAGGTCAGATTCCAATACTCACAAAGCCACGGCGACCGCATTCTGCTGCTTGTCAACGTAATCAACTCCAGTCTACATCCCTGTCAGCTGGGCGCACATGTTATGGGTTGCCAACTCACGCAGGTCTTGAATATGCGCCTATTAACCTCAATCTGATAAATGTCATCAGTTCCGGTTCACTACACAACGATTGCATGTACCGTAGAGGCTTTGTCGTCGTGAGCTGTCCAGCGCATCAGCCTGTACCATACCACAAACCGGTCATGGCGTCCAATTACCTGGATAGAGGAGTCCAAAATGCTAGCGTTCCATCAGCGGCTGTCCTTCTATGATTTTTGGCCCATCTACGCTCACGTTGGCTACTTTTGATAGGGCGTTGATGCTGCGATCAAGTCAGCGTCGCGCCGGCATCGCTATGCTCACTTCTTCAGGATGACATCTTGCAAAGTCTCGCCCTCCTCGGTCAGCTTGTGGTGGCAGGAGAGTCGTCTACGTGAGCTGTCAGACCAAATCGACTGGCCAGCCGAGACGCGACCCACTTTTCTCCTGATTGGCATTCGCAGGGCTCATCTCGGCGTACAATGAATTGAACGTCTACGCCCCTGCATCAGCCACCACGACAATAAAGGGATGACTGCTGGCGCACCTGGAGAATCAATCAGATTCTGATACGCAGCTATTTGTCGTTCGCCTAAGGGGCAGAATACGACCATGTCCCGCTTTTCAGGTAACTAAGCCAGACCAATGATCAGTGGGATGATCGTCGAGCCCTAACACGACTCACCTCCGAGGCGATCAAACGCTTGTCTCTCCTCAAGTAGAAGTGGGGCAAAATCTTGTGGACCATAGTAGCCAACCGAAGCTGTAGACGCCGTAAGCGCAAGTCCATGTGTGAGCCTCTCAGACTTACGATACCGGTCACCACTTCGTAGGTGGTGCCATCCAGTCTGTGACCCTTTTTGATGGGGTTCACAGCAAAGTCTCTCCACTGCTTGAGTGTGCCAGCGTGACCCCGATCGACCTATCTCATCAGTTCGGCCAAGAACCGGTTTCTGAGTGACCTACAAAGTCCAACACGCTCCACATCTCATCCATCCGGTTCTGGATTAGGGTTCCCGTCAGGGCAAAACAGCTTGCACATTGGATTTTCTTCAATGCAAGTGTCGTAGCAGCTTTGGCCTCTTTCATCCGGTGAGCTTCGTCGGCAATGACAATCCTGCATAAGATAAGGATATCAGCTTCGTCGACCTCAAGTCAAGCTACTCACGAGAATGGCATATCTTTCAACTCTTCAATGTTGGCTCTGGCACTCTCATACGAGGTCAAGACTTTGGCCAAGTCAGCAGAACTTCAGCTAGGTGGACCAATGGCTTACTGATATCGAAATATCCTCGACCAAAGGACTTCTTGGTCTCCCGACAAGTGTCAGACTGCCATTCTGCTACCTCAAAGAAACCCCACTAGCAGAGGTTCAGCCCGAATAACATGTCTCTAGATTCATACACACAGTCGCGAGTTCTCTCCGCCACTAAAAGAATCAGTCACGCCCGCTGTTGGATCACTCACATTGCGCAACAAGAATTTCGGACAAATTATCAACGCGGTCGGCCAGTGTCGTGGGCTCAAGTCACGACCGTTGTTACGTATTGTCTGCTTCCTCCTCTCTGTATCCATGTACGTCCCTGTCTTCCGCATCACGGCAGACAACTGTACCTGGTCAGCTTCCTCGTTGCGCTTAACTCCCTTGGTGAGGATGATGCTCACGAATGCGATGACTTGTATCGTCTTTCCCAGACTAGCATGATCAGCTGAGATCGTGCGACGAGGTTAAACTTGGCAATTACCCCATATCGTCTCCAAGGACTCCCCCTCTACCCTGGGCATACTTGTTGTAAAAGAATTTCACACCATCACGCTGGTACTCCTTCAAATATCGATTCAGTGGAGAGGGCACCTTTATATCGGGATCTAAAGGGTCCAGGTGAAGGGGCACATCGGCGGCTGGCGTGTAGGTCGCACCAAAAGCCGGCTTTTCCTTGACCGATTCATCGTCAGGCCCGTTCTCTTCCGTTTGTGAAAGACGTGATCCTTGCGGTGCCTCATCTGCGATGAGATAGATAAGCCCAGGCCAGATTCCATTTTCAGGCTTCGTTCACCTTTCTCGAGAGTCAACTCGTCCGAATAATACCCATCCCCATCATCCGGAGGTGTCGGCTCGACAATCGGAGCGACAGGGGCTACTTGGGCTCTAGTGGCGCTCCAGGGTACGACAAACTCTTCGCTAGAGTATCCGTCCTCTTCATCCTCGTTCTCCGCGGTCGTACGTGAAGCCGTAGGGTCGGCCGTCGCGACAGCTGGTCCAGTTCCCTGGACAGAATCTTTTACAGACGGGTCTTCTGCCGATACCACGTTTTGGCGAGAAGGTGAGAAAGACTGCCGTGGGGTCTTTGACTGCAGGAGCATCGTCAGAGCTGGTTCCTGGAAGAGTAGTCTTACTTACTGCAGTACTTCTACTACCTTCAGTTTCCTCTATACCTGTCGTGGAGTCAGTGCCACAGTCCGCAGCAACCGCATGTAGTGGCCTACCTGCCAGTCTATGCAAAGCATTATAACCCAGTATCACCTCTACAAAACTCAGAGATTCAGTAACAGTACTTCACGGCTGTAGGAAGCTAATTCCTGGACTTACGGCCTTGGTACGTCAGGTCATCATCGCCTCGACCCCTCTTGCTCTTCTTCCTGACATTGGTCAACGAAGAGCTGGAATCAGAGTCTGATCCCTGTGGAAAGGATTGCCGTGCCCCTTGACCCAGCTCATTCCGAGACCTCTTCCTCGCTACAGCCGCAGGCAGCTTGAGGGGTTCTAGACCTTCCTTCTTCCGCTTCTTGTTCTGTTCCTTGATGCGTTGTCGCTCTGCCTCGTTTTCTTGGATGGCTTTGTAGTCCCTCGCTTCCTGCTTGCTTTCAATTTCAAAGTCATCCTCGGAGTCTACAAGCTATCAGCTGACATGATACTACCGCAGCCCAGTCCTGCTCACTCGGATCAGCTTGGGCCTTCAAGGTGGTTTTGGGTGGTGGTGCGGGAAGAGGTTTGGGCTTGCTGGTGGACGCTTTCGTTTGAGTTTTGGTCATAGTGTAAGGCATTTGCGGCCTTTTGCCAATGAGTTTTCTCAAGGATTACGGATAGTTTGACTGTCGCCCATTGCGTCAAGACAAGGCGACGCGGAATACTGCGGACGAGAGTGGACGAGAGGATCGCGAATGGCGTTGACAAGGTGATGAGCAGAGTGGAGGCTTGGAAATGCATGGCCGTGGGTGGGTCGGGTGTACATTCCCACGGTTAGCATCGAAACGCGTCCGGGGCCTCCACCAGTGTTTCAAGTTTCGGACCGCCAATGACGACCGGCTGACCTTGGGCTGACCAGGGCTGACCTGGCCATTGACATCGCATCGAGATTCGACGCTCGTACATCACGTCCCAAATCTGCAGGACCGAAGAGGATAGGCCATACACAGCTTGCGACATATAAGTCTCTGAGCCATGATGAGGACACTCAATGTACCACGGACTCTTGGTCAGTGTCGCCACATACGACTTCAATCTAGCTCCTATCCCTTCCCCTTCACCCGTTATTACGCTACTTCAGCCAACACCCAATCGGATCCTAACAAGAAATACTCGAATACCTTGTTACTTCCCAAAACCGATTTTCCGGTCCGACACAAGGTACCAGTCGAGGTGGAGAGAAGACTGCGAAGTCGGACAGCAGATGAGCTGTATCGATCTCAGGTGGGTCAGACTGAATTGAGGAGGGGATGACTGACGATGGCTTCAGGGGAAGAAGAATGGGAAGCCCTTCGTACTCCTGGACGGACCACCATATGCTAATGGAAATCTACATATGGGTACGTGCCTCCTGATATGTCCGTGAGCTGTCTACTGACTTATGGCATCACAGGACACGCCTTGAACAAAGTGTTGAAGGACATCATCAATAGATACAAAGTTCTGCGAGGGTACAGGGTCCAGTGAGCTGGCGAGTCTCAGATTATGGAAGATCAAGCTGACATGGCGTCGAGTTACTCTCCAGGATGGGACTGCCATGGGCTTCCCATCGAGCATAAGGCACTGGCTGCTATAGAGGTGCGATCGTCCCGATCGGCTTGCATGCTGATCATCCTTGCTAGAAATCACATTTAGACATATCACCTATTCAAGTTAGAAAGATAGCGAGGGAGACCGCTGTCGATGCTATCGCCACACAAAAGCAGGAGATGCGAGATCTGGGTGTGATGGCCGATTGGGATGCCGAAGAGCAGACGTACCGGACAATGGGTGAGTTGAGCATACTGGGCGCAAGGATCTGTCTGACCAGTTGCACAGATCGCAAATATGAAATTCGCCAACTCAAGCTTCTAAACAGCATGATGAAGCAAGGTGAGACTGCAGGCCATTTCGCCCTCTTGACTGGACTGACGATTTCAACAGGACTCATCACTCACCGCCTGCGGCCCACATACTACAGTCCAGTATCAAGAACAGCACTGGCCGAGGCCGAGCTGTCCTACAAAGATGGGCACCGCTCGAATTCGGTATACGTTGGCTTCAAGGTTGATCCTGCAGACATGTCAGCGGGTCTAAAATCGGCATACAGTCAAGCATGTAAGGGAGTGGGAGAGAAGAAGCTGCTCCTTCCAATATGGACGACCACGCCCTGGACATTGCCAAGTAATATGGTGAGTGGTCATTTTGAGCTTTGGAACAGTCGCTCATTGCACGGCAGGGCGTCAATGTGCACAACGATCTACCATACGTCCTGGCACTCGACTCGTCGGATAGGCTACTGGTCGTGTCAGAAGAGCGACTTACAGACCTCAAAGAGCTGTTTGGAGATCTGCGTGTGCTTTCAAATCTTAAAGGTGTGTACGGATCCTTGATGATTCGTCTTCGAGCTCACCTTCGCTCCAGGATCTGACATTTGCGGAACCACATACTCGCATTACTTCAGCAAAACGCAAAACAACGACCTCTTCCAGGTGTTCCACTCTGATCACGTACGGACAGAGTCAGGTACCGGTCTCGTCCACACCGCACCCGCCCACGGTCATGATGACTATCACGCATTCGGCCTGGCGGGTATCATGCCTGAAAAGCTGCGTTGTCCATTGGATGATGCCGGAAACTTCACCGCCGACCTTTTGCCCTGGGCACAGTCAGAAGATGCCAAGTCATTGGTGGGAAAGTCCGTCCTAGGAGATGGGAATAGAGCTGTGATCAGTCTCATGAAGAGAAATGGAGATGTCATTGCGGAACAGGACATCACTCACAGATACCCCTATGATTGGAAATCCAAGACTCCAGTCATCGTGCGGTGAGTCAATATACCGAACAAACATCGCTGATCAAGTCTAGTGCGACGCCACAGTGGTTTGCCGATGTTGAGGGGATCAAGTCTCGAGCTAAGCAGGCGCTCGACTCTGTCCATTTCTATCCTACGCAGTGTGAGTACTGGAATGATGTCGTCGCTGACCTGTGATAGCTCGCCAACGTCTCGAGTCATTCGTCAACGACCGTTCGGAATGGTGCATATCCCGACAGCGAAGTTGGGGTGTTCCCATACCGGTTCTTTTCAACACGAAAAACGAGCCGGTTATCGAAGACGATATTCTCACGCATGTCCTCGAGGTACTGGAGCGCGAGGGTATCGATCACTGGTGGTCAGGTCCCATGGAAGACTTCGTCCCAGAGTCGCATAAAGGCCAAGAATTGAGTAGAGGTGGGGATACTCTGGACGTATGGTTCGACAGTGGCTCAGCTTGGACGTCAATCGAGGACAATCCATCTCAAGACGCATCAACACCCGTTGCCGATGTTTGTCTAGAGGGTTCAGATCAACACAGGGGATGGTTCCAATCTCTGCTTCTCACCAAGATAGGCAGAGACTCGGATAACCCAACTCCACCCTACAAGCACTTAATAACGCATGGTTTCATTGTCGATGAAGACGGGTCTAAAATGAGCAAGTCAGCTGGTAATGGTGTTTCGCCCGCAGAGTTCATCAACGGCAAAGACGTGAGTCTACTGGCGGTGGAACATGCGCTTACCATCAGGGCGCTCCAGGGCACGGGGCAGATCACCTGAGAGTCTGGGTCGCGTCGGTCGACTATCAGAAAGATGTGTCTTTCGGAGCGGAGGCTGTGACGCAGGCTGCTGGGATACTGAGGAAGTTGCGGAATGTGTCTCGCTTTATGCTCGCTGTCACTGCGGACGTAGACAAGTCCCAAGTGACCAAAGCTCCTAAAAGCACTGTAGGTCTGGTTGTCTCAGTCACCTGCTAATATACAGCTCGATTCATATGTCCTGCACCGACTGAGTGAGGTCGAGGAAGCAGTAGCAGAGGCGTACGACTCGTTTGCCTTCCCTCGAGGTGAGTGGCTGACTTGATATACCGGCTGACAATATAGTGGTTCACACTCTCAGTACATTCGTCAACGGTACTGTCTCTAACCTTTATATCGACGGTGTCAGGGAGATACTATACAACGATCCAGTCAACAGTCCTCGGCGGCTGGCGATAGTCGCAACCTTAAAGGAGGTGAGTGTCTTTGTAGTGGCCGTGCTGACTCGGCCAGACATTTGAATCGATGACAAGGATGATGGCCCCGATCACGCCTTACCTCGCGGAGGAGCTGAATGAAAGCATGACGAAGAGCGAGACTTCGGTGTTTGAGCAACAGTGGCATCCTCAAGTGAGTCCAGAACGACGTAGGATCCTGCTTACACATAGGCTCGGACTTTAGACGCGACGATAGTCGACGATATCGAGAGAATCATGGCTCTTCGAGCCGATGTGCTCAAAATGGTAGAGGTAGCCCGAGAAGCGAAGTGAGTTTTTAGCTTGCCGGCGAGGTTCAGTACTGACATGTCTACAGACAACTTCGTCAGTCACCGGAAGCGGACCTTTATATCACTGCGAGCGAAACAACTCTAGCGGCATTACAACGGCAAGGTGAGTGTCTCTACAAGAAGAGCAGGCGATAGCTGAACTGTCCCAGCGGAACACCTACCGCGACTCTTCTCCGTAGCAGCTGTCCGACTCGACTCTCCGCCTACCGCTACTTGGTCTCAGCAAGTAGATAGTCAGACGGGTAAGTATTTTCACGTCGTCGGGTATTATGATCGCTAACATTGTCGTCCGAAGCGGAGGGGACGATAGGCTTGACTATAGTTCCCGCCGAGGGTACAAAGTGTGCCCGATGCTGGCAGTTCCACGCCAAGGAGCAAGATGAGTTGTGTCGTCGCTGCGCAGACTGCCTAGCGTGATAGATCGCTCAAAAGCGATTGCAGTCTATTTGTGTATCATGCATGCCCATCAATAGTTCCCAGGAATTCTAGCTCTAATTATACTGGCGAACGGCTTATGGCCTCTATCGCTTTTGATCTCGACGTTGCTCTTCTCCGCTACTCTTCCTATTCTGTCCCCGACCCTCCCTGGTCTTTCTACTCGGCAGCACTGGTGGCAGAAGGACCGATGTCCATCCCAGCGAGTTGAGCGTTGATAGCGGCTCGGTCGATACCGATGAAGTCGCCGATCCACTGGCCGGCCTCGATGTTGGCGTGGTTACCCACAAGCTCGGCGGACTTGTCCTCGGGTCTGTAAGGGTAGAAGTAGAGGTCGACGTCGACTTGCGAATGTCCACCCGTTCCCCAAGTAAGGCCCGAGGCGGTGTTGATGGCATCGGAGAGGTGGCCTGCGATACCGGAGCTCGAGGCATTTCTGGCGTCGGCGGTGATGGTGTCCAGTAGCTCGTCGTCGATGTCGGTCATACCCAATTTGCCAAGAATCACCTCTTGCAGAACCCATTTCTTGGTCTCCTCGACGGTCTGATTGGCGTTGATGTTGTCCTCGACCCAGCCGTCCAAGTATTCGACCGAGGCGGTAGAGTTGAGCAAGTAGCTTGGCTTCCAGTTACCAGGGAGGACGACACCACCAGTGTCGTGATCGGGGATGGTGATGACGACATACTCGTTCTTGTCGTCCTTGTGCGCGTCGACCCACTCGATCACCTTCTTGTAAGTCTCCTCGAAAGCCATGACCTCGTGATAAAGGGTGGAAGGGTCGTTGGCGTGGGCGGCATGGTCGATTCGACCGGACTCAACCATGATGAAGAAGGGAGCGTCGTGTCCATTAAGGGCGTCGAGACCAGCGACGGCCAGCTCGGCAAGGGATGGCTCCTCCTCGTCCAATCGGTCGATCTCGTATGACATGTGAGAGTTGGTGAAAAGTCCGAGGGAAGGGAGGTGGACATTGGAACGACCGGCGAATCGATTCCTCTTGACGGCTTTGACGTCCTTGGCGTACGAGTCGAACTCCTGTCGGCTTCGGACGACTGCATAACCAGCTTGCTCCGCTTCGGCGATGAGGTCCCTGTCGTCCTCTCGGGTGCTTGAGTCATCGGACTGCGGCAGGAAGTGTCTTCGTCCACCACCCCAGAGAAGGTCGACCTGTCGGCCGAGTGCATATCCGCCCAATTGCTGAGAAGCGATCAGGTTCTCCGAGTCTCGGTCGAGGACGTGGGAGGAGAAGGCGGCAGGTGTGGCGTGGGTGATTCGGGCGGTAGAGATCAATCCGGTCCAGTAGCCCTTGGCTTTGGCACCCTCCAGTATCGTGGCGATGGGAGATGAGTCGTTGTTGACGGCAATATATCCATTGTTGGTGGAAAGACCACATGCGAAGGCGGTGCCGGCAGCTGCGCTATCGGTGACGAGGTTGTTGAGCGACCGAGTCTGGACTGTGCCGAGAACGTGCTCGTCAAAGGCGAGCCTAGTGAATCGCTCGTCGATGTCGTACTCGACCTTGGCTACTTCTCGTGCTAGGGTAGCATGAGAAGGACCCATACCATCGGGAATCAGGAAAATGACTGAAGTCTTTTTGGATCCATCGTTCCAGGCGACCACGGACGTGACGGCAACACCAAGGGCGAGCAAGGTCGAGGTCTTGAGAAGCATGATAATGACTGTTGTTCGCTGTTGGTCGGGTCGAAAGAGAGGGGTGGTAAGCCTCTACCACGCCGAGGTCTGGGATCTCCTTTATACCTCGCGCATGTCCCCCCGTCACTGCCAGTCATCGTCGGACCAAGACCAATTTTCCACGGACCGGCTTCCGCAAGAATGGGTGCCAAGGCCGTCCGCTGGCATGCTGTCTGGTTGACCAATGCGTGAGCGGATGCCAGATACCTGGTGGTGAAAGCAAACGTGGTTGACATTGAGGAGTGGATGAGAGGGTGCGATCGATATTTCGGCGAGGACTTTGAAAGTCAGCGGTATTGCCAAGACAACCTCGAACGAGTTAGCGCCTGTTAGCGCTAATCAGTAAATGAGGCCTTCCGTAACGAGACTCCCATCCTTTCCCATCGCATGCCTCGCAATGAGCTCGCTCAACTCCCCCATCTGAAAGTGGTCTTCACCACGATGCCAAGGATAAGAGCGGAACTCGCGATAAACGTTCGTTGGTGATTGCAAAACAGAAGTGAACAGATCACATCCGCAACACCGACCCGAGAATCTTGGTGTCTTTCGGTGACGGGTAATGGCTTCGGGCCGAGATTGGGGTCGAGGTTGGATGTGACCTGTAGGCGCCAGGTCAAAGGCGGTGAACGTGTCGGACAGGACGCCGATGTAGCAATCACGCACGCTATTCCACTTGTTCAGATTCGAGAACGTGGGCCAGGGTTCGGAGACAAGTCAAGGTCCAGTCCATACGGTACGAGTACATTCGAGACAATTAGGAGTACTATACAGGCGGCTCGAAAGCATATGCGTCTAGGTGATAGCAGGTCGTTCCATCGTTCATTATCCATTAGTGCCCAAGTCCCAAGGTCCAAGTCAACAGCTATACAGTCGTTTTATCCTCTAGATTGCCGCAGTGGCCGGATCCACCTCCTTGTTGATGTTCTTCGCTGGCCGGTAAAATACGGCAAAGCCAATGCCCCAGAGCACGGTCCATCCAAGGACAAAGTACCATGATGTCTGAACGTTGTCCAAGTTTGTCACCCCGCCAGGTTGAATGGTCATGAGTCCGGATTGAATAGACAAGCCGACGACCATGCCAATTTGCCACGAAGTCTGCAGCATTGCTCCTGCCACTCCAGCTTGTTCGGGTGGTACTGTAAGCATCACACCGACACTAAACACCATCAGCAACTGCTCTGCGGGTCATCTTTCTGGAACGGAACTCACACTGAGCACAGCAGGACTACTTGCATTGCTCCCGATCCGATGATCATTCCTGGGAACACATACTTCCAGTAATATATACTGTTCAACTCTGGCGCTTGTGTCCACAGGATCGATGCGGTTGCGCAGAGCACCAAGGCGCCGCAGATAGGCCATTTGGGTTTGGCATTCAACCGTGGGTACAGCCTGTGCTTATGTCAGCCTCTCCGCACGTCTCCAGTGCGGCGCGGATAACTTACACCAAGATGACGCTGACGATGAGGGCGATAATGCCTTCCGGGATGGTTCGAATGGCGGAGAGGATGACCGTCTCTCCATATGCTAGATGGAATTGTTCGATAAAGACGATGAAGTTGGTTCCCCACCAGGTGACTGTGACCAAGGAGAAGACCATCAATACTGTGAAGTTTGGCAGCCTCCACAGGGAAGGCGGGATCATTGCTTGATTCGTAGGAATTCTGGCCTCCCACCAAAAAAAGAAAGGGAAGAGTATGGCGGAGATGACAATCGGTCCGATGAAGCCTCCTTTGCCCCAGCCGTACGATGCGCCAAAAGTAAGGCCTAGGATCAGGCAAAGGATGGCAGATAGGATACTGAGGAGGTGTCAGTTTCGCTGCACATCGAGAATAAACCACAAACACACACCTGAAAGCCCCGACGAGGTCGAGTCGCTTCCATTTGCCTGGAGCAGCTGGTTCCGTCATGTCGTTAGGGAAGTCGAGCAGCTTGAAAGATAATATCGCAACGGGGATGCTGTGACATAAAGTCAGCCAGATGATGATGGCGTTGAATTCCTTGACTCACGTCACAACGCCCACAAGTCGCAGGAACCACTTCCAGGATGACATCTGTGAGGCTCCGGACGAGCCGGAGGCGTTGATGAGGCCGAAGACTCCGGCAATGACCGTGCCCGTCGTATTGGCGATGGAGCCAGTCATACCGTAGAGGGTGTACGCTCTATGTCGCTGCTCGGGAGGGAAGATGACGGGGATCATACGGTAGGCGGACGGTACCACTGCCGCGCAGCTGACTCCAGCGAGAGCTCGGAGGACGAAGAACGAGTATTTCTCGACGACGAAGGAGAGGGCGAGATTGATGATGCCGACGACCAGGAAGCCGACACAGAATACCATTCGGGGGTTGTAGAGATCGACGATCCGTCCCATCAAAAGTAAACAGATTGCGAAGGTGCAACTGTAGGCCGAGATGATCCAAGATTGTTGCTCGACCAAGATCTCCAAGTCCCTTGCCACGATACCAGTGAACACGAAGAACGCCGAGCCAAGTAGGACTGGAAAAGAAAAAATCAGCTTGAGCGACTTGTGATCTCCCCGTTTGCACTCACTGTCAATGAAGACAGACAGGCAGAAGATACCCAATATCGACCACTTGCGTAACGGGGACATGTCGGGGCCTTTGAAGACATCGCTGTGAAATGCAGACGATGCGCGCCGACTTTGATTATATCCAAGCTTCTCCGTGATGACCAAGTCTGGTAAAGGCGTTGTCGTTTCCAGTGGTATCGATTTGCCGTCCAGGAAGGCCTTTTCGGCGAAGTCGACACTGGACATGATGAGGCAAACCTCCGATGATGAAGTGGAGTCAATGGACTTCGGCTACAGCTGAGCCCAGAATACGTCGACAAAATGAGCCAGTCTCTTGACTATAAAATCTCGCCGGGGGGGAATGAAAGGGAATGAACCACATCAGGCGGTACCATCATGTCAACCATATGTACAAGGCAGCACACCATAAATCTTACCGGCGCTGAGTGGAGGTAAGAAGGTGGAGGAAAGAATGGGATCGGTAAAACGTGAACCAATGATGCCAGCACCATAGTTTTCGCCTCACGGCTTGCGCTTGATTCGCTTGATCTTTTGGGTTACAAGGGGTTACATGCGGTAGTCGATTGCGGACCTGGCCTGAACCAAGCCTGGACTCACGGGAAGACTGAGCCTGACTGAGCCCCTCTGAGCCCCTCTGAGCCACTATAGTTGTCTTTGTAAGCCGAACAGCCTATAATGTCAATCGTCTACACCGACAATACGCCGCACCGGCTTCGGGTCTCCCGATGATCACAACTCCTGCTTCAATTTTCTTCGCCTCCACGCGGAGTCGGAGCTCGGAACAACTTTCACCGGGGAAAACCGACCGGGAATTGTAAGTTACAGTCGAGCACTTGTTATGCGTGAAGCGTGAAGAGGCGTGAAGCCTCGTGAAGCTTGGAGCTTGGAGTGTCACATACTCGTACAGTCCCGCTGGCCGCTGGGTTCAGCCTGACAAGGCAATCATCGAAAAATGTATGCTTTCTCCTGCTATGGCGAGGTACTTTTCTCTGACCACACGAGCAACGTCCTGTAGCATGATTCAGCCTGATTCAGCAAACTCTTGACGGCACCCGAGTCGTTAGGCTTAGGAGGGCTTAGGTGCTTGCTGACTGCCGGATAAATGTCTCACCGCCAAAAGTTCGCCTCCACTGATTCCCCGATCCAAAGGCCCGTTTCTCGGCGCATTCCCGTCCAGTTCAATCAAGTGCTTGTGGCCGTCGATGTTGCCATGCACAAACGATAAGAAGTGGTCGCAGTCCTCCCAGTCGGTCTCGCGAGGGATACTTTGACCTGCGGTGACGACGGAATGGTGTGCATCATAGATGAGGCGATTCGAGGCGAAAATCTTGGTACGCTCCGCCGGTTCGGCGGCTAGTGACCTGCGTCAGCGTTGATGGACAGCCTCACGCGGCCTCTTTGAAGCGAGTGCTTTGTAAGTGAATGGGTTGACCCACCTTGACATTCGGCGACAAAGTCGTTAAGCCCCGGAGTCAAGCCTGTCGCAGCGAGTGCATGAATCACTGCGAACGTCCCGCAACTATGGCCTGTCCGCAACTCACAGTCAGTTGAAACCCAATGCCCCAAAGGCGTGACTCATGCTCACCAACGTCAACCTGCGGGATCCACAGTAGATCCTGGCCCTTTGCCGGTGACAAGCAAGGACCATCTGCGGTCCTTGCTGCGACGATTCCTGGTGTATCCGGGAACAGAAAGATCACAGCATGAACGGGGCGGGGAACGAGGTCCAATAGCTCCGTGTCGAGACCCAGGACATCATGGAACGTGTACTTCTCGGACAGACCCCATGACTGAAGATTGTGATGCCTCAGCTACTGAGTTAACGTCTGTGGAAGCAAGCGCATGAACCAACCCTGGCCATACGCGTAAACACTTCGGGCGAAGACTCGAGCGGGTACCATTCCCTCAGGCCTTTGATGGTGTCTGTGACGGTCGACATGATCGAAGTTCGCCAGTGCAGGGCACACTTAAACAAGCTGCTGCAAAAGTCGAGGGTAGGTAGTCCTAGCATGCATCTTTAATGCAGCTTTGATGTAAGGCCTTACAGCTGCTCTCCTCTGCTCACATCTAGCCAGAGGCCTGATGCCCGATGACCGAGCTGCCCGGCTGGCGGAAGCAATCGCCCGCCTATTTCTGGATGGAGTGAATTTAGGTGCGCTGTATCTCGGACCCAGCTGACGATCCGATCAACGTCTGTGCGCCAGCGCCAAGCCGAAGCGCAGGGCAAGGCAGGGCAAGGCCTGGCAAGGCGCACCCTCTCCTAACCCTCTCGCATCCTGCCTGTTCCTGCCGGCAGGACTGCGGCAGGCGAGGGCAGGTGACGATGATCCCTCCTTCCCGGCCCTGCGCCCCAATGTTCAGACTTTTGGCCCGGCAACGTTAACAGACTCATGGGCTCAGCCCTGCTCAGCCAGGAGCAGCCAGGCTCTGCCAGGCTCTACTCTGCTCTATAGGCTCAGCTGGATGGAGCAGGTTGGAGGAGATTGGAGGAGTGTTGGAGGCTGTGATTCGATCTGGAGGCCCCTTACTAGCCCTTACTCCCTCCTACTCCCTCCTACCTCCTCCTACCTCCTCCTACACATACACAGCGAAATTGTCCTCAGAGCTCCTCAGAGGCCCTCAGTCTCCCTCAGTACGGCCTTTTGTGTTGTCCTGTGTCGTCCTTAGTCGCGCAGACCTAAGCCTCAGGACACCAGGAACTGAGAACCTTACTTGCTCCAGCTGTCACTCGCGCAGACGAGTCCCCTCCGATAGCTCGCCCAATTCATGGTCAACAAATCGTACATCAACACCCTCTTCACCAATTCTCGCCATTCAACTCGTCGGCTTATGACCGTGTGTTCATCGACAACATGGAGGCCCTCCGTGATCCGATAGCTATCGCCATACACTGGTGAATAAAGACCGCACTGTGATCTCGCTACCGCCAGCGCCCAGCCACAATGAGCAGCGCAGTATTAGTCGACAGGGGACCAGCAGTTTTTATTGTAACACTGGTCGTGCTCCTGGTGGCCACTGCGTTCGTGGTACTTCGCCTCATATCGAGATGGGGCATCATGCGAAAGCAGAGTGGGGACGATTGGCTCGTGGTTGTCTCTTGGGTGAGCGCGGGTCGTATCACCAATAAGTGTCGAGCTGACCGATTCTCCAGATCTTTGCCGTTGGTCAATGCGTCTCGATCATGATGACGACTCGATATGGCCTCGGAAAGCCGGATGCTAGTGAGTCAAGAGCTACAATCTTGCTTTCCGCAGACGCTAACAGGTTTGTAGATATCCCGCCGGAACACTCTGACGAGCTGGCAGCTTCCATCTACGCCTTCACCATCTTCTATCATCCGGCATTAATGGCCACCAAATCCGCCATTCTGGTATTATATCTGCGCATGTCAACTGGATATCCATTCCTGAGAATCGCATCCTATGTCACCATGGCCATCGTCAACGTTTCGGGTCTGGTTTTGACGTTACTCAGCGTATTTCGATGTCGACCGATCTCGGCTGCATTTTCAACAACCGAGGGAAAATGTATCCAACTCATCGATCTCTACCTATCCACAGCCCCAATCACCATTTTGACCGACGTCGCCATACTGGTACTACCCCTACCCATTCTCACTGCACTTCGCATGGAGTCGCGGCAAAAGATCGTCCTTGTTGCGACATTTTTCGTCGGAGGCTTTGTGACCGTTGTCGACGTCGTTCGCATTGTCTATCTACAGCGAGCACTGGAGGAGGAGCGCGGAGTGACAATCAATCAAGATGGAACACAAGCCAATGTCACCTACCATGCCAGTTTCTCGCTCATGTGGTCGGCGGTTGAGGTTTGCGTTGGATTGGTTTGCGCATGCGCACTGGTCCTCAGGCCCCTGGTCATGCGAGTCGTGCCTTCGATGCTCACAGGGAAACGGCGAGCATCTCAGCAGAATCAGAGAAGCGACAATAGCAAGGAAAAGAGTCCTAAACAGCCGTCTGGTGTCAATCGTAAAGCCCCAGTTTCACCCATGTCGCAAAAAGTCTCGGTCCTTCCCGGCCCTCTGCCCATTCCTGGACAAGAGCAGGATGAGTACTCTGCTGCCGGCGATCGACCAACAGGCGAGGAGGACGGCAGGGATGATGGCGCTATGGGATTCCTCGAGATGTTGTCAGGCGACGCGGAAACTTCAGCTCCGCATGTGCAACCCGTTCTTGCCCCGCAATCGACTCTCAACGCATCGGAGAAAGTTACTCGAGCCAGTGGCGGATTCAGCTTGCGCCCTTTTCCCACCATTCATAGGCCCTCTGCGCCCTCGATCGACGCCCTGCAACATCCAACAGGCAACTTTTTCGATTTCGTCAATATGGGCAGCCGTAAATCCCTCACAAAGCTTACGAGCCGTGAGGCATGGTGGCCTGTCATTTCCGGTGAGCTACGGCACTGAGGTTTTGACCGAATAGCAAAGACTGAGCTGACACGATCCACTAGTCTCTGTCCTGTTTTTCATCTGGGGATTCGCGTATGGTCTGTTAGGTACTCTGAACGGTGAGATTCAGGCATTATTACGATATGGGCCAGATCGGACCATCGCATTACACGTGAGTGGGAGACAAGTCGCCAGGTTGCATGCCTCTCTGACGTCTCCATGTAGAGCTCGTATTGGATTGCGTATGCTGTCAGCCCGCCTCTGATCGGGTATTGGACGCTCACCAGGACGTCGTTCAAGTTCACATTCATCACTGGACTGTGCCTGTACTCGGTCGGCGCAATGTCCTTCTGGCCATCCGCAGTACTCCTCTCCTACGGCGGTTTCTTCGTGTCCAACTTCATCATTGCCGCAGGTCTTGCATGCTTGGAAGTCGCGGCAAATCCCTTTATAGCTCTGGCGGGACCAGAACACCTGTCGGAGGCACGACTCAACTTTGCCCAAGGCATCCAAGCCGTGGGAAGTATCTTTAGCCCCATGCTGGCGAAGAAGGTCATGTTTCGACGCGTCAACGCGGTCAGCTTGTTCAACGTACAGTGGTGGTACCTCGCCGTAGCGCTCTTTGTCATCGCCCTCGCCGTTGTGTTTTACTATGTCCCTCTGGCCGATGCTACCGATGACGACCTAGAGGATGCCGCCAACGAGACACTAGCCTGGGCAAATCTGGACAGGTCGGCTAGACTTCCCATGCCGTTTGGGAAGCGAGCTCCACCAGGGTATATCCTCCTCTTGCTTGGTGCGATCATCATGTTCTTCTATGTGGGCGCTCAAGAGACCATATCGTACTTCTGGGGACCTATATTCTACGCCATTCATCAGGACACGGACGAGGATCCTTTCTGGAATCAAGCTATAGCGCACGCTGTGTTCGCCGTCGGACGGTTCCTCGCTTCTTTCGCCTGCTATATTGGCGTACCGCCTCGATTGGTTCTCCTTTTCTGCATCTTCGGTGCTTTTCTCACTAGCTTGTTGACGCTGGTGCTTCCCGTGCCGTCAGAGGGCGCTCATGGGACTTTGATCTTGATCTCCTTCTTCGAGTCCGCCATCTTCCCCACCCTCTTCGCTCTCGTCATTCGCAACCAGGGGAAAGATCTCAAGCTCGTTTCGACCATAATGATCGGTGCGGTCTCCGGGGGCGCCGTGATGCCTGCCATTGGTCATGGAGTCGCCCTTCACAACGACAACCTCGCCGAAGGTCGACGACCGCTCATAATTGTGGTGGTTCTGTATGGTCTATCGCTACTCTTCCCGATATGGTTGTGTGGTGGGATGAGGAAATGGGTGGATCCAATCCGGCCAAGTCGCCGGGGCAGCGGAGACGCCGTGGAATTGCAGATGGCCCCTAGTGCTAGGTCAGACGCCACGAGTATAGCCAAAATCATAGAGCCGCTGGATCAGAAGTAAGTGTCCTGTAATCGATGTACCAGTATGATACGGTGTAGTATAGTAAAGTCAATAACGACATTAATGTAATCATATCACACATCCCTAGCTACCATCATGCATGTCGTGGTACGTTATGTTCGTCCAGTCGTTAAACTCCTTGCGATCGCTAGAGTGTGATTGTGGCAGGTATAGGCGTGCGGGGATGAGAATCTTACCTGGACCGCATCCGCAGATGCAGCCTCGCGAGCGGGCACTGTCACTCCGATGTAGCTGTATCGCTTTGTCGTCCGCGATGTTCAGATGGTCCGGGAAGCAGAACCCCGCTCAATCCACTTGACCTTTGAGATCCACCACCCGATATCTCTCCATACCTTTTGTACAACCGGCTTGTGACTTTTTGCAGTCCCATACCAACTCGTTCAGCGGGGTTTTGGCTGAGGCATGCTTCAGTGGTCGCCAGTGCGTACTCGAAGACGGTGGCGGTGGCGGAGGCTGATCGTTTGTGTAAATGGCAATCTTGTGGTCGTCGAGGAATTTGTCGGTGTCGACATCAGACTCAAAAGCGAGTGTTTGCGTTAGATACGTGATCGGCAGCGTCATGTATCTGAAAAGTGGAATCATCAGCTCGCGCGCAGATCTTGTCTCGAATGGCAGTACTCACGCCTTTGACATGATGGCCAACGCAGACATCCTCTCCCTCTCGACGAAGTGGTCCATGATATACCCACTCATACTTGGCGCGGAAGTGAAGAGTCGGAAGAATCGGACATAATTAGATGTGGCTAGAGAGGCGTGCACCTGTAGGGCATGATGGACACCGGGGTCGGCCTTCTCAGCTGGGGTCAGTTGGGCCAAAAGGGATGCCATATCTGATGCATTATCAGCCGTCCATCTCTCATGCGGCCATCGCAGTTGCGACGTACCACTTCGGTTCCTCGTATGCAGCAGGTATATGATTCTGTAAGAAAGGAATTCTTGGGGGTGCCCTCTGATGCCCAGTTCGTACAGTTGTCGAAGCATTGTTTGGCATTGATTGTACTCGCCAAGGTCTTTCTGCGGGCATTTATTAGCGTAACCTCGTCATCACTTCGGCTGTTTCACGCACTGCTTCCAATGCTATCCGACCGTGAATCTCATATACTTCAACGGTAAACTCGTTCTTGATCCGTTGCACCTAAAATTCTGTTAAGGGGAGGTCGTTGGCTTGAGGGGCAGCTTCGACTTACTGTTAGATCTTGTCGCATACTCTTGAACTGGTCGACAGCGTATGCGTAATTGTGATTTTCCTTCCATTTCTCCTTCAGGAGCTGTAAAGTTTGCTTCAAGACGTGTAAAGGGCGTATATCCGCAGGTGATGGTTCCTGATGAGGGGTGTCAAAACTCCGCTGCAAGGGAGAAACCCAGGCGATAGGACTCACTGAAGTCAGCCGTAGATACTTCTTCTCCAGCTTGGTGTTTGTGCCCTTGATCGTTCGGCTGTCCCAGTCGAGCACATTCTGTTAGACAGTCGTTAGTCTGACGTTTCCAGCGAGATGTTCACAGCGCTCACAGGGTCCACTTCCATCACCTCGACGCCATTGTACCCCAAGCCGGCTTTGCCTTTCATCTTCTTCCTCCCTAGCTGCCCTGGGATCATATCTCCCACGCCAGAACCATCAGTAACAACTCCATCCCCACCGAACCATCCATTGACTCCAGTTGGCTGCGCCGAAGCGACTGGACCGGAGTCAGTCGGCTTCGAGAACCGTGCCGCTCTTTTCGCCAGCGCTTCAGCTTCTGCGGAATCAGACACGAAGTGGTAAGGGGTCGGAAAGGAGGAACCGCCTGAGACAGAGTTCCTGCAGCAAAGTCAGCTCCATCTGCGGAAGCCAACGGTATGACTGACTTCTTTTTCCGTTTCTTCTTGGCTGAGCTACTATTTGATCCATCGTCCACACTAGCTGGGGCAGGCGGGAAAGCAGTCGGATAAGGAGTGTGATATGTGGTGATTGTGGGGGGAGGGATCGGTACGGGAGCAGAAGAAGGGTATTGAACGGGAGGGGGAATGTGAGTGGTACGTATGTTCTGTGATCGCAACCTGGAAACCATGAGTGAGAAACCACCAGGCGGTATTCAGGCACCCACTCACGCTTCGAGATGAACCTTGCTCCAGTCTGTCGTGTTCAAGGACCCATCTTTGTGAGCTTTGAAGAGAATCTGAGGTGCTCTGGTGAGTAATAGCCGATGGATCAACAGAATGCGACTGACTTGTTTCAACTCTGCATTGACGGCCGCTTTATTCGACGGTGTGGCCTTTGACAGGCATTCTTGCACCCAAGCCCTGTCACCAGTCAGCTAGAGGCAATGTGAGAGTCTTCTTTCACTCACTTCAGTTGTGGTGGCCAAGAAGACGATGACATGGTGGATTTAGAGTCTCAATAGGACGACATGGAGATTGTCAGAATACGACGACCAGAAGACGAACATCGCGACAAAGCTAGAGTACGATCAGTAACGGCAGAAATCTTACGGGATCAATTTAAGCATTTGCCACAAACCATTACGAATTGATAAAGTCGAGCTCAAATGCAGCCGCATCAGTTTCCTAATCATTCCTAATCCAGCTATCGTACGCCTAATGCGTCGCATTGTGCCTGTTTCAGCCATCGTCATCCTCGCCACCACGCTCAGGATCTGCAGAACGAATTGAGAAAGGCAAGGAGAAAGAGACTGCTCGTCTTCGCAGCATACATCGCTCCGGCATCATCATCACATCGACGCGATGGCTCTTGCTCGCACAGTCCTAGCTGTCGCACGCGAGGAGGCCGCGATAGTCACAGCCGAGGTCGCATCAACATCGCGCACCGCCGCCATCGGGGTCGCTCATGCGGCGGAGAAGGAAGCAATCAGTCCAGTGGGAGTGAGGCAGGCTAGTAAATCGGCATTCCAGCAGTCTTCGACTGCCGGAGGTGAGTCATCCGGCTACTACATACGGTGGTCTTGGACCGCTCGTTGACGATGTGATTGCAGAAAGCATACTATCGCACCACTTGGCACTATCGAACTCAGTTGCAGAATCCGTGTCTCATGCGTCCACCATCTCAGCCACGGGACTTCACGAGGCTCAAACCCTTACTTCCCGACAGGTTATTCAGAGCCGTTCGGTAGTACAAGAAACGCTTCAACAGGATCTGGGCACAACGTTGAGGGAGACATTATCCAACGCCACCCAGACTGGAGCAGAGGAGCAATCGGACGAGCTGGTCGAAGTTGCCAAGAACCTTCTGGAAAACATCCCTCAGCAATCTGCGAGCACATGACCTGGCGGTATCGCACGACGGAAACCGCTCGAGAAAACACGCAGACCTACGCAGACCTACGCAGACCCACCGCACACATCGCCGAAACACTCCGCAGCAACCCTCGAATCTCTTGGTTGGCGATCGACGCTTTGCCTCTAGATCCCAGATTCTTCGCTCCGCATGGGCTCAACATTGGACGCTAGGAGCTGCTAGGAGACGCTAGATGGTGATCTTAGGGAGATCTAGGGGGCATCCTTCGTCCGAGCGTGCACGCGGTGCGCGTCACACTGTCACACAGAGATATACATAATACACACATGAGGCCGGAAGCTGTTGGAGGAAAAGTGATCGTCCGAGGCACGCCTTTACTGTATCTAACATAGACGAGTCGATAGATCCCTATGAAACGCGTTTGTGGTCGATGACCGAGCATTGAGCCTCATTGAGCGCACTGAGCAAGCTATCGAGTCCCTCCAACCCTCTTACGCCGCCGATGTGCAAGGGTCTTTGTCGCTCAATAGCGCCCAACAAGTGGTGTTGTTCGGGCAAATAGCCGGACCGACGGGTAATTATCAAGCGACCATGACGCAAAGGAAATCCTTTGTCTCCTCTAGTTCATATTACTCCATCAATCCTCGTCTACAGAAGCAAGTGTGCAAGCGTCTATCTGTCGTGTTGTTGATTCGGAATTCTACTCTACACCCCATTCTTGTGCAGACACGACAAGTGCCGTGGAAGATACACGCTGAATCACCCCTTTGCAAGCTCCCCAACGAGATAAGGAATTGTGTATATAGCCCAAGTCTCAGCCAACAACCATGGCTTCTTCCAGCTCTCCTGATCCAAAACCTTCATCCTCTAAAAGCTCAAGTGCGAATATGACCACTTCCAAACTTATCATCGCTATCACCGGGGGAGCTGGTCACATAGGCACTGGCGTCGTCCTGCGAGCTCTCGAAGAGGGTCATACTGTCATTGCTCTGGACATACCGCCTCAAGGACGCCTTCCTGATCAGCCCCGATACTCGTACAAGCAGTGTGACGCCACCGACTTTGATGCCTATCGAGACGCTGTCAGAGGGTGTACCGCTATCGTACACCTCGCTGCAGTGTTCAACCAACACGACGACGAAGGCAAGCTCATTGACTCTGTCCTACAGCATGTAAGTGCTGGCCGTTAGTGATGAACAGTCCTCGTGCTGACCTAGCCCGTCATAGGAAGTACATAATGCCAATGCCGCCATGTCTTTCAACACGCTATCCATCGCTGCGGAGCTAGGCATCTCAAGGGTCGCTTTGGCTTCAAGCGTCAACTCTATCGGCATGGGTAAGCTCAAAGCTCCTAGGCTGTGTTCTCGAGTATGCTTGGAAGCTGACATGTACCTCAGTCTTCTCAAAGAGACCCACATTCGACTATCTTCCAGTGGACGAGAAGCACCCCTTCCGTCCAGAGGATGCGTATTCTCTGTCAAAATAGTGCGTTTTCAGATCGACGAAAACCAAGCTGACCACCTCTTGTTAGCATCTGCGAGATACAGTCTGACGCCTTTGTTCGACGATATCCGTGGATGAGAGTGGCGTCCCTCCGCTTCCACTGGGTCGTTCCCACCGCACAGGTCGACCGAGACTTCCTCCACAAACGACAAGGCTCGTGGAAAGATCTCTGGGGATGGGTCTCGCTAGAAGCCACCGCCAAAGCAGTCGTGCTCTCTCTCACGGTTCCAGAGGACAACTTTCCCGCCGGCACGCACGAGTCCTTCTTCATTGTCAGCAGGACGACCTGTCAGCAGACCGACAGTATGGAACTGCTCAAGACCAAGTTTCCGGAGATCACCGATTTCAGGAAGAAGCTCAATGGCAATGACAGCTTTGTTGATACGTCGAAGGCGGAGAGAATCTTGGGCTGGAAAGAGGAAGGCTTCCCGATGGAGACTTGAGTATGAAGAGTTTCATACATCTACTGGACGTATATTGTGTATATTGTTCATCCGCGATGCTACTGTGCATACGCTTGTGGGTTCCTTCTAGGTGCGACAACGCTGCTCACCGACTGGAGTACTGAGCCTGCCATATGTGACACCCCACTCTGTGCTTCGACGCAGACGGAGCCTCAGCATGATTACCATCAGGCAAGACTATCAGACCACGATAGCAAACTCTCGATCAGCCTACTCGTCGTTCAGCCCAACAAAGCTGCCGTCTCGCCTAATGACGGCCTCTCGCTCACTTTCCTTGCGTGGCGTGTTCCGCTCGCTGAACATTCTTGACCCAGGTCTGGGTCCATACCACGCCGCCACGACCTCTGAAGACCACCACTCGCGTTCGAGTTTGTCGACCTCTGCCGCGTCGGGCTCAATCTTGGGTCCTGCAGGGCCTCTGCGCATAAGGCTGGTCTGCTTGAGGAATGAATCTCTCTTCTTTGGGCTGGGGGAGTTGGGCAAGTATCCACCGAGGCTGGAGCTACTTCGGTGCTTGCTTTGCTTGAAAGAGGGGTTGGGGATGTTGTAAGCTGCGTCTTCTTCTTGGATGCAGTTTGGGTCTAGCTCTTTTGCCCTGCGCAGAAACTCCTTCAGGGAGGCCAGGTATACTAGCGACTGCATCGGCTGAGCACCGTACCCGCGCAGTACGGTCGAGATGATATACATCAGTTGGTCGAGGCGTTCAGATGCTGGAACGCCGGCCGAATCGCTCGGTGAGCTGGTTGGTGATAATTGAACGATGGGCCGTCGATTTCGACGGTGCAATGGCGATACACCTACGGTACCGGATAGTGGGGCGTATGGCTCAAGTGATGGACGTCCGGGAGCAGCGCGCGGTGGGGTGTTCATCGTGCCGTACATCTAAGTGAGTGTTAGCGTATTGTGCGGGTTATGGATGCCTGAAAAGACCGAGCTCAAGTCGAGTAGGAGTAGGGAACAGTGTAATATCTGCTGAACGCTGCGACTCACGATGCAGACAGCGCAGTCGAGTCATCCACCGCTCTCCTACGAAGTCTGACAACGGCTGGCACTCAGCTGACAGGAGTCTTTTCGAGGGAGGCGACAAATCCAAGAATTTATCACTCACTGTCGGTAAGACGCGCACTGGATGATGATGACTGCCTTTAGTTATGGCGTACGGTCGACTGCTTGAACTGGTCGTCGTAACACCAACGTGAAGGCAAAGGCAACCTAAAAGTCCGTTCACGATTGATTTTGTAGAGGTTGCCAGAAGAAGAGGAGTCAGTCGCCAACCTCGCACAGCGAGACTTATATGGTCTCGTGTAAGGGTGGGCTGTACAAAGGATCCTTGACGGCGAGAGTGGCGATGGATCGAGGTCTTGACAGCGTCTCAACCTCGAGTGTGAGAGAAGCTGTTGAGGTAGCGTGAGCTCGGGCGCGGGAGTTTGGCTTCGTACAATCGAATGCAATGGAGCGTGGTGAGAAGGCCTGCTCAATGTCCAAACACAGAGGTCTATAGGGAGAGGCAGGAAGGGTGAGCGTTTGAAGGCAGCGGTCATAAAGGATCACAGTGGTGGACGCTGTAGGAGGAAGGCCGTACGAGGTTGTCAAGAGGGGGTTGTATCAGAGGTGGGCAAACAAGGGGTCGTATTATCCGGAGCGTGTTTTGGCTCCCATGTAGATTTTCCGGGCTTGCAAGGAGGGTCCAAGGGTGTGATAACCACTGCTCCAAGATATTTTATGATATAGCCCTCTGACGTCGCAATCTACAAGGTTTCACATGTTCCACTATCCCGTGATGGGCATTTGGAGCTTGGACTATTGGCGGGTCAGGACATTCTTATACCGAAGAATTGGATCTCATACCACTCACGGTTTGCGCCCAATTCCAAGCAGTTGGACCTCCCTACATCAAATGTCCTCCCGAGCTCGCCGTACCAGATGTACCACCTGCACCACCGTTCTGGCCCTCTATACGCCGCATTGTGCTCTCGCTACACTGCCATAAATCCTTCATGAGCGAGCCACATCGTTCCGACATGACTTCGTCCGGCTGATCGCCATTGTTCTCCAGACAAGATCTATATGCGCTGATCTGAGTAGCGCAAGCGCTCTTCATTTCGGCGAGGTGTGGGACGCTAGTGAGACTGGTCAGCATCCATCTGGCTGGACAAGCGATGACCTAGTAAATTTAGAACGATATTCACCTTGCATCCGCACAAGCTGTCAAGGCTTGGCCTTCAGGCTTACATATAGTTGCCCAATCGCCATTTTGATTCCTGAACACACACTAAGACCCTCCATCAGTGTCCACCACATGGATCAACGAGGCGGGGACATTCTCGCACCTCTTGGTATTTCGCCATCTGCTCGGCGCATTCTGCTTGACTCAGCTCCTGGAGTCACGTGAAATCGGAAGACTTTTTCGCTCACTTGACGCGACCAGGTTATACGACAGATCCATAATCGTCGAATGGGTTTCTCACGGGCAGCACAGACTGAGAAGGATACAGACAAGCTGGCTAGCTGCTACTGGTGTCATTGGATCACACCCAGCCGACTTTTGGCACGATCGAGAGATCGAGTTGCTTCCGACGGAACGAGTGGCGACTCGCGAGGTTGTCACTTGTCCGGCGGTACATTGCTTGCCTCTTGCTTGCCTCCTTTGCGACGAGAGCCGTACGATCTGCACAAAGGTTGCTACATGCACGCTCACTATACTATGCCAGATCGGCAAGAGACTGCTCGAGTGCTAGATGATGAATGTGTAAGCTGGCTTGGAACACTGACTAGTCCGTCCTCTCGAGTCCAATGGAGGCGAGTTACAAACAACCTGTCATGGCCTAACGCAGGGGGTCGTTACCGATGTCACGCCCAGGAGTTAGCGATGGAGAGTTGCTCGGAGGTATTCTGGCCGTGGTCGGGGACAGATTGAAGCCGAACATTCTTCTTGGCGAGCCGGTGAGTGCCAATCCTGGAGAGTATATAGGTTTGAGCTCATCCTGGTATCTGTTAGGCGATCCCCCTCGTCCTTTTGGAGAAGAACTTAGGCATCCCTGCTGGCACTCTCTCTCCAGATCAGGTGGTTTCAGTGATCGAACCGCTGTGTGGCAGTCTCTTCGACACACCCCGTCGACCCTCCATTCAGGAATTGAGACGCAGGACAGGCGCCGAGCAATGGCTAGTGTTCAAGCCAGACCCGTCGGCTCGTCTTGCACCCAGGCCTGTCGCTACTTCACGTCCGAGTGGAGCGATTCCAGGTGTGACAACTCTTTCGCCGATGACGATCCAGCCCGCGGCTCCTACACATACTGAAACTCGACACCCGAAGCCTCTCGCCGTTAACGATCCCAGGCAAGATGTATCTCCCAAACCAAAAGTGGCTCTGGGTCCAGAGCATCGGCAGCGCGACATGTCTGGACTGGACGACACTAGACCTGTACCTTCGTCCAGTCGGCGAGATTTAGGTCACGCTCATGGTCGGAGGGGGATGATACCGCCCGAAGAGAGGACCGAGATTCCCAGGATGACAGATACAGCTGCTCTTGCTGGCCAAACTTCTCGCGTCCCGGATGTCATGGTCGACGTCGAGGATCGACAAAATCACAAGGCAGATAAAGTCGTCCTTCAGTCTCAGACAACCATCCTGACAGCTCCTACAGTCAAACAAGTCGTCGCCCCTCCGAGCGCCAGTAGACCCTCTCACCTTCCAGATATTCAACATGACCGTTCGAATGAAGGTGATCACCTTCCTCAAGGAAGGAGGGAAAGGCCCAAACCGCTCCTTCGCCCACCACCCTTGCGATCCGGCACATCCGACACAGCACTCCTTACCGCACCACTACGACCCCCAATCACCCTCACCCTCGATCCAAATCTTCCAGGGGGATCGACAGCTCCACCGCCCAGAACTGCCGTCGAGGCAAAAGACATGGATGTTAAGCGGGGATTCCTCCGTCCATTCTTTTTAGGCAGAAAGAAGACACAACTCCCCACCAAATCCGATGAGCCCATGAAATCAAGTGAGGAGGAGAAGGATGTAAGGGCTATTTCGGCGTACCTGGATCCCGCGAACTTGCCCCGACGGGCGTTCGCCTCAACGCCCAATGAGCCGTTAAAAGTGGATTCTGTGGTATCGATTGTCGAGACGGTGACCAGAGAAGCCATACCCTCTCAGCCTCGGCTTGCCGATGATACGACACATCAGAGTAGGAGACCGCATGTCGTCGAAGATCATGGGGTGGAAGGTGTTCGAGTGAAGGCGTCTTCACCACTAAGAAGGGGAAAAGAGCCACAGGTAGCCGTTCGAGTCGAACGCCCGCCGGAACAGAGGAGTCATCTGGCAGTCCCCTCCACATCGACGAACGGATCTTCCTCGACATTAAGGACCTCGTCCAGTGTGACCAATTTGCGATCCACGGACGGGATCGGCGATAAGGAGGATCGGCGCATAAGGACTGTCAAGAGCAGCGAGCATCTCAGCAGTACACCGAAGCAAGCGACGAATGTGACAAGGGAAGGCGGTCACCGAGAACGAAACAATGGGGACCGACCGCCAGAAGGAGGAAATCACGCCTTGGGCGGCAGACGTGTACCACGTGAAGAGTCGTCCAAGGACGGTTCTCGCCGGCATAGGAAAGTTGAAGTACCCGAGATTGGAGGGTCGAGGGACGCCGACCATCATAGGGAAAGAACAGAGGAAAGAAGTCGTCGCAGTGAAGAGTCAAAAGAGAACGCTGAGGGCGATGGCGGGAGAAAGCGAAAGGTCGTAGTTCTTAGAGAGACTGAAGAGGAGAGAGCCAGGCGCAAGCGGCGAGAGGAAAGGCGGCGCCGAGCGGAGATGTCTGAAGATTCACACCCAAGTCGGGACCGGCGGAGAATTAGACAGCCGACATTCTTCGCCAAGGCATTTGAGGGACTCCCCTTTGGACCAGATGCGCCTATCGTAAGTCTACCCAACCCCGTCAGACAAATACGGCTGATCAGAGCGATCCGTAGTTCACGCTGGTCGAATGGCTGGCAGACAGATGGCACCTCCTCGCAGCGGAGATGGTGGTCGTTGTGGCATTAGCATACCTTCTGCAAATGGCGAGCTCTTGAGCGTAACAGGGGAAAATGGCGCGCATGATGACCGAAGGAGATCTATACGTGGATGCATTTGCACCTTTTACAGCATTACCACTCCGATGCCAGAGCTCTGCTTGGTGCTGGTACTGCGAGCGCCTCCGTCTATGCCGCCGCAAGCCCAATTGTAGAGGTAAACTGGAACTTTGTCAGCACCGACTCATCGGGTGGGTATGGCTCAAACGTGACTTACAGTTCTGTTGGCAGAGTGAAGATTACCTTGGTCAGCTTACAGAAGGTCACGGCATCATCGATACTCACCAGGTAACCATCGCCTGGTCCGAACTGCGACGGTCAGCAAGACCTTTCGCCTCCGTTGCTCACCTTTTGTTCCGTCAAGAACATGTTGTTATCCAAGAAAGAGAGAGCGTTGAGCACATCGAAGCCAGCCTAGATGTTCCTCAGCCAGATATCAGGGTTAAGATGGCCCCGCTCACCTTCTGCGCAACGATCAAGAGATCATTGACTAGAGCGTTCAGCCGTTCTTCCAGTTTGACTTTTGCTTTGGCCTCGTGGGCGGCGGCATCGTCGGATGAGCCTCCGGGTGAAAAGATCACGTCGGAGGCGTAGTAATACATATAAGCGGCGTTCAGCACGGAGTGTTTTGGGTGCTTCATGATTGACGAAGGGAGGGAGTAGAATGAGACAAAGTCGGTGATCAGGTGTGTTGTTGGATCCTGGGAGCATCGTTGTTGTCAGTATGAGCTGAATGTCCGACCCCAATAGGACCCACCTCCACGACGTATGCCCAGACAACCTGCTCAACCCTCGTGCCATCCTCGTCCCTTCCTTGACCTGACAAGAACCAATGCTCGACTTCGGCATCGTCGTCAAAGGTTTGTACAATGTCGAATCTGGCGAGGTAACGACGTAGAAGAGCGGCTACTTGAGGCACATCGCTCGACACCATCTCTCTGAATCCAGGAATGCGAGGATATGTTCCAACAGCATATTGTCGAACGAGCCGCGATATCGTCTGATTCCGTCCGATGGGCGAGAATCCGATGTCGACGAGCTTTGGAGGGTTCAGATTACGATGGAAGTATCTAGAGGCGGCGATGAGCTTTATCCAGCCTGACAAACGAGCGACTTACCGACTGGTACCGAACGGTGTGGGCAGCACGACTCCAGCAGTGTAGATGGCCTGCCATATGTCCTGCAGGTTGACTCTTCGGGTGACCTCCTTGATCAGAACTGGGGCAAGGCGTTTAGATCGTAGCTTTTTGTGCACGCAGAGGAAGTTGATCTCGGCGGCGTCGAACGTTCTAAGAACGAGTCAGCGTACGATTTTTCCGATGAGAAGCCTCGCTCACTTCGATCTCACTCGCAATCCGATCTTGATTCCGGAGATGAAAGCAACCAGTTTCTTGGTCTTGATCACCCGAACTCCTATGTGCCAATCTGGAAAGTATCCCGGCGACGTCAAAGCCCTAGAAACAAATATGTGAGCCCAGATCGCCAAGTTCAACTAGCCACATACCATAGCAGGAACTCCTTGGTGTATCTGAACCTGAACATGGCGTCGTCATCCTCGACGTAATTCTCCGAGAGCAACGTGTAGACCTCCTCGCACTGCAGGTCTCAGCTCACGCTCAAGGATTCTGAGTACGCTGTCGCATACCTGAGCATCGTTCTTAATATCAACCACACTCCACTCGAAGCCACTTGGCAAAGAGGCCGGATCCTGCTTGACATCGGCCGGTGTCTTTGGCTGATCTATCGGCCCGTCCAGAGGCGCCGAGGGTTGTGATGACGAAGCTGTAGGCAGTTGTGGGACAGGTTGTGTGTTCCAGAACTGCAAGGCAGAGTTAGCGAAATGACCGATGATCCCAGTTGACTAGACTCACCTTGTGATCGCCAATAGCTTTGGTACCGGACTTGTTCCCTAGCGCGACTTGTCCATCGAGAATCTTCATCAGGTCAATCGCTTTTAGGGCTTTCTTGATCTCGTCTACGTCCGACGTCAATCGTGCTTATATCCCGCAGCACGTCACTCACCATCCGTCGCACCCTGATCGGCGGGGTCCATGTTATCACGGACTGCATCTATCAAGTCCTGAGGTGCTACGCCGGTTGCAATATCCCTGAACCGACAGGTCAGCGCGATGGCTGGGGCGATTAGTATCGAATGATCTACCTCAATCTGGCAACGGCTTTGCTGGCTTTGCTCTTCTTCTTCTTCTTTTTCTTCTTCTTTCCGTCTCCATCGACATTGCCGACATTCTCTGCATTGTCATCCTCTTCCTGACCGTCCCCCTCATCATCGTCCTCATCGCCCTCGACCTCGGCTTCCTCCTTCAGAGCCTTGAACTTGTCCAGCACCTCTGCGGCGGAGAGTTCGCTGGGCGGAGCAGTGGTCTGAGATTTGGAGGCAGTGCTGCCCCCGGGTAGGGTGTCATCTTGAGGGAGAGGCATTGCTGTAAAGGCCCTCTGAAGCTGTAGCGAAGCCCAATGTTGGAAGTTCGAGTTCAAAACATGCATGAACCAACCTGAAACGCGAGTTGTAAAGAGACTAGCTTAGTGACGAATGACCAAAGTCAAAATGGGAGGATCAAAAAAGAACTACCATCTCCGCGTTCAATATCGATCCACCCACCATAGCGGCACTAGCATATAGTCGACCTCGTTGCTGCACCTACCCTCGCCCACTGCACCGACGATGTCGTCGGATCCATCTGCTGAGCAGCAGGTCCTCTCCGACACGCCGCAGCAACAGACACAAGCAGAAGCAGGATCCAACTCGCTTGCTGATGATATCCGCAAACAAGTCGAGAATGAGCAGGCTTTGGCAGATGCGCAGAGCAAGCTGAGACAGCTGGAGGCAGAGGTTCTGAAGCTTGCTCAGGAGAAGCAGGCTATACAGAATGAAAAGGAAGGCGCTTGTGAGTGAGACGAGATGGTGGAAGTGCTGATCATTTCGCTCAGCATCCAACACGGATCAATTGCAATCCCAATTATCGACGCTACAATCTTCGTATCATAAGGCGACCTCCGAGCTATCGGTACTGCAGACCAGATTAGACGTGAGTACTTGACAACATAGTGAAGGATGCTGACGTTGTGGTAGTCCATAGAGAGGGAGAAGCGAGAATTGGTCGAGGAGACGGAGCGGTTGCAGCAGCGATCAGTCAGAACCACTCGTGAGCGAATTCGTGATGAGAGAGGCATAGCGATACTGACACTCGGAAACCAGAGGAACTATATACTCTCCGCTCAAACAGGACCGAGACGTCTCAGAAGATCGCTCATCTGGATGTCGAAGTATCAGAATTGCGGATGGCGGCGGAGTCGGCGAAGGTGAGCTGAGCTAAACCGGTTGGCGAGTTCCTCTAGCTGAATCAGTCTGTCAGTTCAACGAATCGCGGAGCGTGCAGGCGTTGAAGAACGCCCGAACTGAAATATTGACTGTCAGCAAATCCGCCGCAGAAGTAGAGGAGCGATTCGGCAGATATAGAGCAGAGAAAGTGTGTTTTCCTTTCTGGAGTTGAGCTGATCACAATCAGCAATCCGAGATCTCGCAATTACAAACCGAACACGACCTGGTGATCGCTAGATTGACAGCTGTGGAGAACACCCATCACGCCTTGCAACGGACCTACAACGAACAGTCACGTCGACTCGCCGACGCACATGCCAGTATCGCAACATTGACATCGGCAGCCGCGGCGAAGAAGGCGTCCACCGCGAGCGAGTCTTCGAGGCTCATGGAGGAGAACAGGATCCTGGAAAAGCGGGGCGACGAAGCTCGAGCTCAGATCACCGAGAGAGAATCTGAACTCGAGAGATTGGTGTCTGCCCAGGAGTCCAAGGAGAAATCTTGGGAGGAAAGATGGAAGAAGGAGGAGAGACTGAGACGGGAAGCTGAGAAGAGGTCTGAAGACCTCAAGATCGTGGTCGAGAGGTTGTCGATGGCGCAAGGAATTGGTTCGGACATCAGTCCAGCTGCCGCCCTAGCCGCCGACCAGAAGATGAACGGCAAAAGCTACACGCAATTCTACGTCGACTATACGGTCCAGGAGAGCAAACTGCGCGCTGCGGAGAACGAGGTGGACAGGTTGACATCGCTGCTGGATGAGATCAGCGCCGATATTGCCGAGAAGGTGGGTTCAACGATGCTTGAAAATACTGACTCCGGCGACAGAAACCCCTACTTGACGAGCAAGCCGCAGAACACAGTGCGGCAATCGAGCGAGCGAATGCTTTGGCAGCAGAAGCGGCAGCGGCGATGGCCAAGCGAGACCAGTACGAATTGGAAGTCAAGTCGTTACGCGCCAGCAGTAACAAGAGCAATGCCGATGTGCAGGCTTTGCAGACCACTGCGGACGATCTCTCTCGCCAGGTACAAGGACTTCTTCGACACGTGGCAATCCTCAACAACCCCTCCCTGGCCGACGAGAGTATCGATGCCAATGCGAACGCAGCGACGGGCGACATCATTTCGGATCATCTAGTCGAATTCAGATCGATTCGGGCCTTGCAGGAGCAGAATCAGAAGCTATTGAAACTCACTCGGGCGCTCAAGACCAAACTCGACGACCACGAGGTGTCTCGCGCCTCGAATGACGCCTCCGACGTGAACACTGGAGCGACGTTGGATCAAGCTACCGAGACCATCACTCGACTCCACACCCAGCTATTGGATGCGCAGAAGAAGATCAGCGAGGTCACAAGGGAGCGAGATACCTTCTCCAAGTTGTTGGCCAGAGGCGAAGGCCTGAAGCGGCCCACTCACTCTCTTGGAGCGAGTAATGGAACGCTGGACGAGAGTGCTGGCCAACAGCAAGCGATGATCGATGCGATCAAAGAGGAGATGGACAGCGTACGGGCGAAATCGGAGCAGGATGTCTTGGAGGCCAAAAAGGAACTGAGACTGAAGGCCGAGGAAGCAGGACAAGCTGAAGTTGCCAAAGCAAGGGCCGAAGCCCAGGTCAATCTGCTGCAGGGTACGTCATTTATTCTGGCTGTTAGACCCAATTGACATTTTGCAGAGCAACACCGAATGCTTTCCGACGCTAGTAATCTCCAAAAGCAGGAGTACAACCACCTCGAGACTCAGCTCCGACAGGTCCAGGCTTCCATCTCGCAAGCCAACAACGAACGCCGATCCGTGAGTAGTCTGCCAGCGATCGAGATCAGATCGCTAAATCCAGACAGGCTCTGGAGTCGGCGGCTTCGAGGCAGGCCGAGGCAGACAGGATCCGCAACGAGGCTGCTTCCTTGCGTGCTGAAAAGGATCAGTGGAAGGTGGGCCAGTCTTCATTCTCCTTGTGATTGTGTCTGACCAGAATTCAGAGCACGGAATCGAGGCTGCAGACAGACTTCCAAGCTGTGCAAGCTGAGAGAGCTCGACTTCAGCACCTGATAGATGGTCTCAACAACGTCACAGCCGAGAATGAGCGGACTAGGACTGATGAGCGAGTACGTCTGGAGAAGAGGATCGAAGAGCTGCAGCGAGAAGCGTGAGTTTCTGCAATCTAGACACTGGCTGAGCAGTGTCAGCACCGCTCTGCGTTCACAGCTGGAAGAGGCCAAGGAAGCGACTCGAGCTGCCGAGGTGAGTTCGTCCAACGGTCCATAAATTCCAGACTGACATCGTTCAGAAACGATCTGAAAACCTGGATTCGCGCGTCGAGAACGCAACAATTGCCATACGAGGAGAGAAGCTCGCAGCCGAGGCTCTGGTCAGCTCGCGCGCACAGGAAATCACCAAGCTGCAAGGAGAATTGGAAGATGTCAAGGCGGAGTCTGAAAGGCGCTTGCGAGTTGGATTGAAGTATCAGACCCGCGCAAGAGAGATCGAGGGTGAAAAAGTAAAGGTGGAGGAGTCGCTGGCTGCCAAGGACACGGAGAGCAAGGATATCCAGACCAAACTCGACGGCATCGCCAAGGAATTGAAGGAGACCAAGGTGAAGTTGAGCGAAGCGGAGAAGAAAGTCACAGAAGCGGAGAAGAACAGCCAAGAGAGTTCTAGCACAATCGCACGACTCCAAGGGGAGATCAGGACCCAGAGCCAAGCCACCGCTACGACGACTTCCTCCGATTCGACTGACCTTGTGAGTATGATTTTTCTATGGTGTTCAAGGAGCTAACGCGTCGTTCAGGCTTCCCTGCAGACCGAGCGTGACAGTCTGACTCAAAAGGTTGCCGATCTGGAGAAGGCGCTGGAAGAAGCGAAAACCAACACGACGACCTCCTCCGCCCCCTCGGACGACTCTGCTCACAAAGAGCTGGAAGCCAAGTTCGATGCTCTCGTGAAAGAGAAAGACGATCTGCAGAAGGTAAGTTTCGGAGAAAAGAACTCATCGTGCATTACACGACTGACTATCAATGCAGCGATACGATACTGGCGTCATCCAAGTCAACCGAGTCAATCGACAAGGCCAGGACAGAATAGCCGCTCTTTTGAATGAAAAGGCTGTACTGGAGGCCCGAGCTACCGAGCTCGAGAAGCAGATCAGTGACCTGAAAACGTCGGCCGATGCGAAAACCGACGCCCTTCCCATCAATAGCTCAAGCCAGGAGGTCATCGACAAAGCCGTCAAGGAAGCCGTTGCAGCTCGAGAGAGTGAGCTGCAAGCTGAGCATAGCAAGGCGCTTGAAGAAGCCAAGACTGCTACACAGCCCTCGGTCAAAATTGAGGAGACGTCAGAGTCAACTTTGGACACCCGTCGCGCGGAATTGGAAGCAGGCTTTGAGAGTCGGCTCAAGGACGCTATCTCTGCCAAGGAGGCCGAGTGGGAGAAGGAGAAGCTGGCCTTGCAGGGCGAGGTTGAGGAATTGAAGCAGAAGATCAAAACGCTGGAAAGGCAGATGAAGACTGCAGAAATCACGAGGAAGACCCTGGAGAGGCAGAAAACGGACGCCGAGTACAAGTTGAAGAGATTTGAAGATGGTCAAGCTGCGGAAACCCCAAGCGCAGAGACCGTTCCAGCCGCCGATGCTTCTTCGACAGCGCCGTCCACCACCGACACCACGGAGGATCCAGCCCCGACAATTGCCGCAGAGGATGGCTCGACAACAGCTCTCACCACGCCAGCAACTACCGGTGTGACACGAGGGTCATCAGCTCTCCGAGCGAGAGGCAGGGGCGTGGCTCTTCGTGGTCGGAGTGCAGCGCTTGGCGGAAGGACAAACTCAGTCCTGAATGGTATGTCCGAGCTAGGGACTCAAACTGGACGAGGGCAAAACTGACGCAATATCTAGCTGTCAACCAGACACTACAAGCTAGCTCGGCTGTCGCTGCGTCTGCTAGCACTAGCAACAAGCGACCATTGCAGGAAGATGGCGAGATCAGCGAGGCGCCAACTGAAAAGCCTGCCGCACCGCCTACCAGTGCCCCAAGGATACTGAAGCGTCCGAGAGGAGCAGCCCCAAGGATCGGGACTAGATCAAGTGCGCCGAGCAGCCCAAGTGCCGCGGGAGATGCGCAGCAGAATAACTCAGCAGGTGGCTCTGGCGATAGCCCGGCCCCTGGCGGAGAAGGAGGATCGACGTAACTAGGACATGCCCCGCTTGGAAGGTTTCCCTTTTGATGTAATGTAGAAACGACGTATAGCTCAACGTATGCATGAACCAGCATGATCAGAACCCCTTATGATCCATCGATATCAGCCTCGTCAAACGCGTACTTTCTGATATCCATCGCTCGTTCCCTCCTCCAGCCTGCCTTGACCTGCTTCCAGACCAAACTGGCTTCGGGCGAATTCGGCGCGATCACCCAGCCTTTGATGTCGACGTCGTGGGCTTTCCTGGCCGCCCTGCACTCGTCGTGCAGAGCCGCCGAGTAGTATCCTCTAGCTTCTGGGTCTTCGTAGGCGCTCGATGTGTTTCGAGAAGAACTGCCGAAAGCGCTCTCGCTGGCCAATCGACTCCCCCAGCTCGATTCGCTGGCACTTTTCGGGTCGAATCGCTGGTTCTTGATCACATATCGGTTGATCAAAGATGCCGGTCCGCGGATCGTGCTTCCCTTCTGCTCATCCTCGTCGTCTGCCATGAGATTGTCGAAAGGATCCGCCTCTTGCTCTTCTACAGGCAGGGTGCTGACCCAACGCATGTTCTCCGGGTCGAATCGCATAGGTCCGCCCTCGACTCCAGAATTAAAGCCCGTGTAGAAGCCTGGTGCATTGGATATTGATGGGGTGATGAGCGCCGGCCCTGGAACTCGTCCAGCAGGTGTATTGGATTTTTCAGACCTCAGCGGCGGACGCCCCTCATCTTTGCAGCAAGTCAGCACACGTCAAGCTATCTCATGGGGGACCACTCACTGCCTGGACGAGCGACTTCTGTTTTGTTCGAGCGAGACGGTGTCCTCGTGTCCGTACTGCGTTTCCGGTCTACATGGGATAGCTTGTTAGCAAACATGCAACAGCCTCCACATCGACAAACTAACCCGCACTGTCCTGCCATGATATACCTCCACTGCTGCTCCGCCCGGGAATCGGTGGTCGGGATGATCTTGACTCTGTTGACCTCACTGACGAGTTGAGGTCAGGGTAGTGCGAAGAGCCGTCTTTGAGTAGCGTCGGTATTGCCGGCCGAACCTTGACTTTATTCTGCGACGACATTGTGGGTTGGTTGTAACTACTCGATCCTTGTCGCGTAGGTAATGAGCTCAGTTCGCGCTCGTTAGAGGCGTTCCTTGACTGGTGGCCGGTGAGAGAGGCGAGGTCTTTCATCGATTTGTAGTTTTTCAACGTCCGGCTTCCCGGAGCGCTGACATTGGGCGGTGTTTGCGATGTCTTCCGCAGAGAGTGGAAATCGGAGCTGGCCGAGCGATTACTTCTGGTCGTTCCCATGCCTTTACCCCAAGATCCTTGCATCGAAGCTGTAGGGGACTGGTTGGATCCGCTCGGTTGACGCGGCGCTTGATACCCAGGTCCTCTCCATTCCTTTTCCCTGCTATCCAGACCCTTTCTCCCGATGCTGTCCCGACCTAGACCAGAATACGATGGTCCAGTCTCCTTGGCAGGTTTGCCCTTGGCTGGCGGACTGGAGGTATCGAGATTGTCGAGCGCATCCACCAGGTCGTCGCGATCCGTATCACCTCCTGTACCGAATTGGTTATGGAGAGGCCGTTGCGGTTGTATTTGTTGGATCTTGCCGCCGCCGAAATTGCTAGGTGGCTGCTTAGGCACAAATTGCCGTATGCCGATAGCAGGTCTGTACAGGTCCGATCTGTCCGGGCTAGATACCGAAGTCCAGCTGATATCAGAGTGCCGTTTGGATTCTCCAAATGAGCTGGATTGACCACCATTACTCGTCGACGTGGATGGGCTGTCGTACTCGGGTGGTGGAGGCTTGCTGACTTTGCTCTCGCGAACCCGTCTGCCAAGTTGATGGGTTTGTGGAGCAGGTCGGCGGTTTTGCAGGCTGAGGGGAATCACTATACCCTTTTCGAAGTCATCATCATCTTCCGAGCTGGCGATGGTAAGGGCGGGCTTGGTCTTCTGTCGGATAGACCCGAATTCGCGCCAGGCCGACGCGGTGTTGATTTGCCAATTGGGCGCGACTTTGACCGTCTCCTCGTCCTCGTTATAGGCAAAGTCGTCGAATCCATCGTCGACGAGCTCGTGCACCGGTCGCGACTTCTGCATCTGAGTGAGTCTTCGTGCCAGGGCAGCGCCATCGACCTCTCCGAAATCGAGATCCTTTTCGATATCTTTAGACGTCGCGTTCATCTTTGCCTGAGAGTTGATGGGAGGCTTCTTGTTTAGCCTCGTGATCGTGCCCGGATACTGCATCGACGCGTCCTTAATGGCAGAATTGCCGGGTAATATCCTTCCTTGCTTCCTCGAGGAGGAGGGTGCTCTGTCGACAGCATCGCGTTCAACGAGCGCTTGTGCCGCCGCCGAATCGGCTTGTCGTGATCGCAATGTCAATTTGGAACCTGTTGAGCGTAGTCGAGTGCCGGCCGATCGTCCTATGGATAGCTTGGAGCTGGAAGCCTGAGAAGGTCCGAAGTCTGCACTCCAGTCTTCCGCCATGTTGAATGGATGTGTTGAGTGGTCGATGCGCGTCGTTACGGGTTGAATGTCGCGAGCGGTCCGAGAACTGGCTGTTCAATAGAGTAGAGTCGACATTCCTCCCTGAGGCGCGAGGCCGTAATTCTGAAACTCGGTGGTTCCAATAGCGCGTGCTGATGATCACGGCGAGACCATCAACGAGAGAGCTGCACTGGACGTGAACACATGATGTTGCTCGATGGCAACTCGATGGCCTTGAATCAACCTTGAATGCGATCATGTCCCGGCAGCTGAAACGCGTCTCTCGTCTGAAACCAAAAATGCTTATTCGAGCCACCACAAATGATACAACTGCTCCTGCGGGAGGCTATCCTCACAGGCAACTGGCCTTGCATGTCGAGGCGCTGAGCCGCAACGTGCTTACCACCGTCCATGGTATGTTATCAGGTTACTCCAGCTCCTCCACTCTGCTCCCGCGCTCGTCTATCTCTAACAGCTTCCAATCCACATCCACATTCTCCTCCTTGAACAGTCTCTGAATTTCCGCGGCAATCCCATCAAAGTTGTCCGTGGCTAGTGCCAGGATCGTGGGTCCCGCCCCGGATAAGCAAATACCCAGCAGACCGGGATGCGATGTAGGCGTCAACGTGGAGAGGATTTTGGGCAGACCAGGAATCTGAGACCGTATCAGGACACCACCATTAAGACACAAAGAACAACTCACCAATGTCTTTCGATATGGCTGATGGACACGGTCTTTCATGGCCTCGTATATGAGGTCGGAGTCTGGAGGCGAGCGGGCTAGCGCGGTGGTGAGAACAGCCAGTCGCTGGAGGTTGAACACCTGGCATGGTCAGCATGGTATTGCACTTGGACACATACCAGATCTTTCCTGGAGTACGACTCTGGAAGCACACCTCGAGCCTTGGCCGTTGCCAGCTCGAACCTTGGCATAACGGCAATAGCCTTTATCTCCTTTGCCCAGCCGAATTTGACATAGTGACCGATATCATTAGGCGCTCTTGGGGGGTCGATACCCCATTTCGGTCCAGCATCGGGCGGGTACTCGGGTAGCACTTCGGCGAGAGGTATACTGGCGGCGGAAGTGTCTTCTGGTGATAGCTCTTTGAGATAGGAGCCAACAAATCCTCCAACTAGGGCGGCGGTGACATTGTCTGGGTGTCTCTCGACCATGAGGGCAAAGTCCAACAGTCGACCTTTGGAGAGTTGAAGACCACCTAATAGGTCACCGAGCAGTACACCTGCAATGACAGCCGCACCGGATGATCCTAGCCCTCGTCCAAACGGAATCTCATTGTGTGCCGCGATTTCTACTCCAGATGGGAAGGATGTGATGCCATGGGACCGCAGTACGTAGAGTGCAACTCTGGTGAGCAGATTCTTGTACGGTGAGAGCGGGACAGTGTCGGCGTCGAGACCAGTGTACGAGATTTTGGGCAACGTTTCCTCTGCTTCCAATTGTGATCCTTGCGCTGAGATGGAGACCACCAATGACAAGGAGAGCGACAGGGCGATACCGCAGACGTCGAATCCTGGACCAATGTTGGCAGAGGTCGCCGGTACGCTGATCTTATATCGCTTCACGGACATGACGGCTGCGCGAATTTTTGGTCAGCGCGGGAAATCCAATCCCACGAGTCCACTCACGCCAGGCCTGACGGATGAGAATCCCTATGTTGTAGTTATCGCGCTGGTCTAGGGATGCCTCGAAGGCTCGAACACACTAGTGCTCGACGAGAGCTCGAGTCGGCTGCCCAGTTCCGACGGCAAGATGAAACAGCACTTTTTGCTTCCGTGCCGCTGTTCCACCTTTTGATTCCGCGGTGGGTAGTAATATCAGCTTGTAGGTATTTCTTCAGAGTTTATCCCAGAGCCCATTGTCAACAGCGTTCGAGACTCCGAGCTGCTGGAGCTACCTCTATCAACCATCGACATCAACGACCGAAGCATTCGCCTATCTGACACGACAACACGGTAAACCACTCGCGACACACTCACGCCACACAGATATCAGCCGGTTGCAGATATCTCACACACACTCGCGCGCAGTATTTCCAGCCTAGCGGGCATTTACATTCAAGTCACTCTTCCTCAACATGTCTGGCCGAAAGGTTATGGTTCAGGTGCGTTAGCAGTAGTCCTCAATCTATATTGCTGTCACTGACATTCGTTGTAGCCCATTAACATCCTGTTCTCATTCCTGCAAAAACACCAGCGCGTGGTTATTTGGCTGTATGACAACAACGAGTTTAGATTAGAAGGCTACATCATCGTCAGTCGCCTCGGCTCCGTGATCCCGGTGGGAGGCTAACGAAACGGTTCTAGGGCTTTGACGAGTTTATGAACGTGGTCATCGACGATACCGTGCAAATCTACCAGCCTAAGAAGGACTCGAGCAAGCCGGTGAAAGCGCCAGAGGAGCTCGGAAGGATATTGCTGAAAGGTGAGCTTCAGGCCGGGTCCTTGTACTGATCCCGGTTACAGGTGACAACATAACATTGGTTCAGCCAGCACAGTCGTGATCAGGATCGCAGGGACAAGAGGCTTCGCGGCAAAGGAATGTCAAAAAGTCGTAATGCTAGAATGGATGCACAACGACGTGTATTATCAGCTCGCCGGAACTGCACAGGGTCGGACCATTACTAACCCTGGAGGGAATTGACAGAGTTACCAGTCTGGCGTCATCATCATCTCAACACTTGCGAAGCCGAGTGACCGACGTCTTTACATCTGTGCATGATAAGTACAACATTTACAGATGCTCAATATATCACCTCGAAATGACCTAGATACACCAATTGAATCGAGAAGAGACCTTGCGTTACCAATATCACCTAGATTGTCCGATCCTCCGCATTTCGTTACGCCTCACTAGCCCGCTCGACATCTCTCAACTGTAGACCGGTAGACGTAGCTGTCGGACGATTGCTCCGTCTTGACTGGTCATAATCCTCCACCACCCCCTTTAGCTCTTTGATGCCCTGGGGTTTTATCCTCCACTCGTCGATACCACACTCGACGACGCCCTTGATCCTCTGCGACTCGCTGCTCATGGCAGTGACTGCGACGATCCTACATCGGCTCCGGCGCTCCTTGCCCTCGATCTGCCTCATCTCGACAGCTGCGGCGAAGCCATCTTTGCGAGGCATGTTGATGTCCAGTAACACCAGGTCCGGGCGGAAAGCGGTGAACCGCAGGACGGCATCGTATCCATCGATGGCCTCGGCGTACTGGCACGCCGTACGTTTAAGCATGGTCACCAGGATGCGACGATTTATAGCATTGTCCTCGACCACTAGGACTGGATAGATCGTTAGTATGCAATGATAAAGAGCTATTACTCGTACTCACCTTTGAGCGGTGAGGGGTCCATTGGCGTGACTGGCTCGACTGGCGTACTCCTGTGTGCTGCCAAAGTCGGGCGATTTGGCTCGTCCGACGAGGACAATGATTCCAATGACGTGTCTCTAAAGAGTGTATGCGATTGGAGAGATGCCATTGGGTCGGTGGTGTGCTCTTTGAGTAGTGGTCTGTTACTAGTCACGGAATCGATGTTATTGACTGATGACGATGAACTCATTCGCGAGGATTTGGGAGAGGGCAAAAGTCCCTCGAATCGGTCCTGTACGGGGGAGGGTGCTATCGTGTCGAGAGAAGGGGGTTGCTCTAGCTGTCGACTCTCCGAGAAACTCCTTTGCAGTGGTGGTGGCGCGGTGTGTGACTCCGCAGGGCCCAGTCTCTTCCCCCGCCTCGCTGCATCTCCGCCAACCACCTCGGATGCGTACTCCTCTGCTTGCACTGGTGTCGACCTCGGCTTCATGAGCTTGGCCACTAATGATGGTCTGAGCGGCAGAGTCAGGTAGGTAACCTCCAGGTTGGCGAATGCTTTGGATTCGTCTTCCAGGTCGGTGTCGGAGACGGTCAAGTCTTGCCGTTGTGAAGGCTCCCGACTTTTCAGGATGCAGATCTCCACATTCGGTTTGGCGCGACTGGCAAGCTCGGCCAAGCGAGCTTTACTGAAGCTTTTGGGAACCACAATCAAGCTGGCGTATGAAACGTCTGGTACCACGCGACACTGATGCGCTTTGAGTTGTCGAAGAAGCGATTTGCCGACTCGCTGAAGTCCCCTGTCCTCCTTGGAGGCAAAGCCGGCCATGAAGATACAGTCCCTACGGATCGGGTTGTCGTCTGTCAACTCGTTTTCGTCGTTGTCGGCCTGAGCTTGTAGCTCCTCCATGTCCGAATCAGAGTCTTTGTTCAAGAAATGTAGCGGTATCTCGACCTGGACCAGTGTGCCTTTATTTGGTGAGGACGCGATCGCAATCTTTCCACCTAGTATCTCTATCATGCGTTGAGCAAGGCCCAAGCCTAGGCCGGACCCGGGGGTGAATGGATCCGCCTTGGAAAAGGGTCTCAACACCTCGACGTCGAGGAATTCCGCAGTCACTATGGGGGTTAGCCACCGTAAAGATGACACAGCTACCACTCACTGCCGCGACCAGAGTCCTTGATGTCGATGGATACCTTGGACATCTTCACCGAGTTATTGTATCCGCCAGGTACGACAATGTCGCTCGATACGTCTTGCACGGTAACGTGGATGTATCCGGCGTCGGTGAACTTGCAGGAATTGTGAATGATGCGACCAATCGCTCTACAAGTTCAGCTCTGACACTTGTTGTCCTTGACTCACCTCGCCAGAGGACCGGGCTGATCGAGCATCTTCCACCCGCCTCGCGACCTGGGGACCATCTCGAGGATGATTTCAACGTCGTCCAATCGGTTGTCCCCGGCAATACGTCTGTCCCGCGCTTCTGCCGCGATAGTGCTCATCATGACAGACTCGATCGTCTCTGCCAGATCGTATATTGGCGTGTTGCCGTCAACCTCATCGATGTTTTCTACAGCCGACTGGGTCGTAGACTCTTTGGGTTCAGTCTTTCTGTTAATCTGCCCGACGTCCAGGGTGTCGATAATGTTCTCAAGGATGCTGCCTAGAGACGCGCCACTGGACTCGATGACATCGAGCTGTGCCAGGATCTCAGAGTGGACACTTTTGTCACTAGGAGGGGTTGAAGGGTCTTCCGAGGGTGGTGTTTCGAAAGATGCGAGAGCCTGGTCCAGTGCAGACCGAAGCAAGCTCGCTGCGGCATTGATTTGGTGTAAGGGAGTTCGCAGTTCATGCGACGCGGCCGCAGCGAAATTGAGCTGTGCTCTTTCCGCTTGATAGAGACGCTCCTTGAGCACTGTATGTCAGCTTGGTCGGTGGTAAAGACGTACCAGAAGCCAAGAGACTACCGGCGATGGTCTCGACAAACTGCAACGAGCCAGCCGGGTATGAGAATAGTGGGTCGATCCAGCAAGCGACCACCGCAAACGCAATCTGGCGTTAGCACTATCCACGGATACTCGACTCACCTGACCATCAAACCCAAAGACTGGCATTGCAAGACTGGTCTCCGTCCCAGGTGGCATTAATTGTGTTATACTGGAGGCAATGTCTGCGGAATCGTCACGAGTATACCAAACGCGACGGTCCTGACTCGTCAGCGGCAATTGGATGTAGTTACTTACTTTGACGTTGGAGGCGATGAAATCAGATATGATCTTTCTCGCTGTCACCGAACTGGAGAAGTTGAATGGAAAATCGTCGTGGGCACAACTGTACCCAAGTACTGCAAGCTGCTTAGGAAAAATTAGCCTTTCACAGTATGCGAATATGATGACTCACCTCGCCTTCCCCCTCCACCTTGTTCCTGATGGGCCTTCCCTTGGACGGTATGAAGAGCACCTGAGGTGTCCGGCTCGGTGCAGTTGGATCTCTCAGAGCAAAGGTGTTCCGTGCGCGTCTCACATGTCGCTGTTCGCCGGATTCGGTCAAGTCCACTGTGGAGGCACGACTCGACATGGCTCGAACCGTGCGGTCTGCCGAAGTGGTACCTCCCGCACTGGTGGAGCCTTGATATGCCGGGTAAAAGAGGTGAAATTGGGAAAGATCGACGACGGCCACGGCGTGAGCGTCCAAAGCGGATCGAATTTCCATACATGCCTCGTCGTAAATGTCCAACGAGTTGGACGACTGCTTTTCGTCGGATCCGACTTTGCGTTTACCGGAGGAGGATGTGTTGGAGCTCTTGGATTGAATGGCGATACCGGCCGTTTCGTGAGGCCGGTTTTTAAGTGATCGCCGGAGAAAGTCGACAGATACTGGTGTGTCAGTGTGTACAATGACGCTTCACTTACTCTGATGTAGCTTTGCGCTCTCTACCGCGGCTTGCTGGCTGTGCATTAAATCGAGCTGGATATTAGCTAGGATGCGGACATACAACTCACCTCGCTGACGACGCAATCCGCCAGATCCATGAGAAGAGCCTGCGAGGCGGCGTCGAACTCGCGTGGTTTTTCGTCAATGATGCAGAGACTGCCTATCACGGCCGATTTGGCACCTTCGCCAAATCGCAGAGGAGCCCCGGCGTAGAATTGAATCGATCCTTTGCCCTCGTCAACCAGCGGGTTGCGCCTGAACCTCCAGTCGGCCGCGGCGTCGGGCACAACGACGCAGCTGTTTCCGGTTGCGGAGATGGTATGTCCGCAAAAGGAGCAGTCGACAGACGTCTCCGCTTCCACCAGACCGCTCTTTGACAAAAAATACTGCTTGTCCCGGCCAAAGATGGAGATAAGGGCTTGCCCTGCTTTGAATACACTGGCGGCGAGTCGGGTGAAGCGGTCCAGACTGTCCTGATTGTTGGGAAATTCGATAGTGTCCTCGAGTCCCAACTGCCGAAGCATCTTCAAGCGGCGTTTGACCGCATCTGGCGCTTGCTTTGGAGCTGGTAGATAACCGTGTTCCTGGAAGAACCGACGAATCCTGAGTCGCTCGTGCTCGATGTCGTAGCTGATGGCTTCGTTTGAAGAAGTTGAGCCACCGGATACATGTGGTTCGTTCGAGGCTCTTGACCGCGAAATTTGAGCGAATGAACGGTTACGTCGTGTATTTTTGGGTCGAGCCGGTAATTTGGGTTCGTCCTCCTCGGCAGACGATTCTTTGGACTGCTGGAGCGAGCCTTTGTGCGATTTCTTCCTGACAGTGACATGTCCAGCACCATCTGCCGATGTCCATTGTCGCATATTGTCGTTGGTGAGTCCGACGGCCGGCCCTGCAGTGCGTCTACTGAATTCGAGTCGTTTTTGGCGGGTCAACGGGCCATCCTCGTCAGAGGTGGGGATGTTGGGGATCGAAGGGTCCTGATTTAAGTCTCCCCCAGAGACACTGGATTCATCCGAGCTGACATTGGGAGAGACTTCGTCCAGGTTGACTGCATTATCGGAAGTAGGAGGTGGTATGCGACTCGTAGCCGAGGGTGGATGGGAGGTTGGCAGGGATAGTGGGTGAGAAGGCTCCACCACAGCACTGGAGGAAAGTACCGATCCTAGGCGACCGGTCGAAAATTTGCTGGAGCCGTATTGACCAGCAGCATAACTAAGAAGAGTGAGTCACCGCTGAGGACATGCAACTCACTTGGTCAGGAAAAGCTTCCAAGCCTCATCGGTCTCTGGAGGGGCAATGTCTCCTTGAGGCAGCGGTTCATCCTTGCTTTCCTGGGGCGAGGGAGCAGCCTCGGTCATATCTTGATTGTGGTCGACCAGATTGTGGATGCTAGCATGCCAGATGAGCTGCAGATCGAGGTTGGATTAATAGCTTGAAAGGTTCAAACAGTTGACAGGCCAGGGTGACATGGCCCAGGGTTCCAGGGTTTGCGGGAATCTTAGATTTGCTTCCGGCTAATGGCGCTATACGGTGATACGGTGATCTGCCCCGGCGGCGTTGTGTTTTGGGAACACGTTCTCTGCAGGATATGGGTGCATCCATCTCAAGGTAGGAAGTGCTCCTGCTGGCAGTCTATGGACGGTCTGAGGTGCGCCGATCACCTGCAGATTAGATGGTGAAAGTGTTGACACCAAGTTGACACTCGCACCACAAGTGACTAGGCTCAAGGCTGGTTTGGCCACTCTCGTATTGTCTGATTCGTCTCCTCGGAATAGTACGATGCAGAGTCACATGGCCAGATGATTGGCATGAGTCTTGACTGAGACTTCATCAGTTGCATGAGCAATATGATTTCAGAGTTGATGCAGCATACCACATACAACTGACATCTGCGCATCGGCCGAATACTGTATCTACGGACCACAGGCGCTGATCATCTCTGGTCCTCTAGACGGCCGATAACTGCTACAAAGGAAGAGTCAGCCATTGCACGACGAAACATATCGCCAAGAAATTGTCAACTTGTCAAGAGCTACAAGGCGGTACTGCTCATACAATGTATCGTGACGAATCATCCTCCCCCAATCATGTCGAAATCCTCTGCGGACAAAGCAAAGAAAGCCGCTCGAGATAGGTATCTCGCCCAGACGAAGACGGACACTGTGCTCGATGTGATCGGTGCGGGCGAACTGGATACGGCGTACTTTAGCGGGAATGACTGGAAGCCTGATTGGGCCGCGGTGGAGTTTGTCAGTCCACCCGCCGTGGCCGTGAGTAGATCGAGCTGACCATTGGCATGATCCGCGCTAGGACTTCGACGCCTGCCTGCGAAACATCTCGAAAGAGGGAAAGGAACAGTATGGTTTCTTCGTGCCCGCTGGGACGTGAGTTTTTGGTACATGTATCGGTACGGCGACGACAGTTCATATGCTCATAAACATCCTAGCTTCCTACCTCTCGGCGCGGCGATGCCTCCCATGACGGTGCTGAAATACGGAGGGTGAGTCACCGCCAGGTGTCCACTTTGTGGCTTGGATGCTAATCAGGTACCGATCAGATACTTCCCTGCAGGCACCTCTTTCCAGGGCGGCGTGATGATCCCGATCCATGCTCGCATGGTGAACCAGATTCCAAAGCCGACATTCGACATGAAGACACTTCAGGCGGAGAATTTGTGTTGCGTGCAGTAGCCGGTTGTCAGCGCGATCATGAATGATGCATGGCGTGGGGCCATCACATCGCCTGTGCTGGTCGACATTGGTCTTAGAAGTCATGTCAGTCTGCTTATAGCCGCGGCTGAAGCTTGGGTGACCCGTCGGAGACTCATAGGCGCAGTCGGTCCTGTCAGCTTCAGAGTGTGATGCGATGCTGTCTCTGTAACGAGAACGACTGAATTGATCTCACTGGCGAGTCGACTATCACGCGGGGTCCGATTGCGCTTGTCAGCGATATTGAGCTGGTGCCAGCTTCGATAAGATCGGTATCTCCGCACATCCCATCGACCGAGAATGTACTACGGCCCGAAGACATGCAGGATGTACGCCTGCGTTCTGAGTCCGCCTGACGCTGCTCTTATGCTCTCAAGAGTCTCATCCGTTCGTATCACATGTCTGTTGAGCCTGTTCAGGATCGGTCGTGCTGCAGGCCTACAGCATGTTACCACCCTATAGACGCCATATTTATCTGAGCCCCAGCCTCCGCGCGGGACGCCTCGGTTCACGTTTAGTGACGTGTCCAGCGGAAATACCCGTATCACCCGAGATCCCCCCTGATCCCCCGGTGGACTTCCCGTTCCGGCAATTCTATTGGCTCGCCACCTCACCCCGTTGTTGACCTCCCAACTCAACCATCCTGCGCACGCTATACCTGCACCCAGCAGAACCTAAGCATCGACACCATCGTTCACTACCATCCAAGCCAGCAAGCGACGCGGAGGACGGGTACTATTCTAGGTGAGTTGGCGAACTGCTGTCGGGTCTAGTCTGGAGTTGGTGTGGAGGATCGAGATCCCAAAGGGTCACTTGCTCAAAGAGGAAAGATGTCCCAAAGAGGTGCGAAGCGAGCCAAAACAACAACAACAACAACAAGATGCTGGACAAATACCTGTTTGGGCAAGTAGCACTCAGGAAGAGGAATAGTCGTTTGCACACATCGTGAACGAGCTACTATCTGCGCGTCGAGGAAAGTAATTGTTGACGAGACGGGGCGCGCATCCTCGCCTGCGATGTCAGCAAGCCTCCCTCGATCCTCCCTCACCCTTCTACTATATGTAGTCTTGCTTCTTCCTGGAATCAGATCTTCCCCTCCTATCATGCCGGCCGGGTGACGGGTCAAAGGAATGCACCATGAGACAAGAGCTGACCGTTGTGTTATCTATACCTCCCACCTGATTCACGTCTCAACCCCATCTCATAACGATTCATCGCCTGAATCCCGATTGTCTACCACTCTGTCTTGTTTCATCTCGTCTGGCTGGTCTGTCTACGATGCCAAACTCTGTTTCACCCGACCCCGCAGCCCCATCAAAGCGCATACATCATCTTCCATCTCCACGCGAGGTCCGCCGCTTCTCATATCGACGACGCGCTGGGAAGAACGTGAGTTGGCGTCGGGCTCGATGTCACAATGCTAATGTCGCCACAGCCCTCTCCAGCTAAAGCATCGATACACGCGCCCTGGTGAAGCTTCACCTCACGATGTCAAGAATTGTCAGCGTCAACATGGACTACAATCACGCGGATCACTCGACTGGCGAACACGACGGCAGTGAACACAGCGACCGGGATATGGACATCATGCACGATTTCGGAGAAGGAGTCGGTGTGGACATGAGGGACTTTACCAACCACATTGAGGGGGAGGAAGTCGAGACAGATGGTCCATTAGAGGCCTTGGCTGCTCTGGAAAAAGATGGTGAGTCACGGCAAAGACGACCGCTGACCACGCAGTCAACGTCCACCTGACACCGACCCAAAACCACCTTGGCCCAGCGATACAACAAGTCCTAACCCCTCGAATGTCTCATTCTCTAACTCCGACGGGTATTGATACAACGCCAATTCAGCATGGTTCGTCTGCGGAACCATCGTCATCGGGAGTCGACATGAACGATATTTTCAAGACAGAAACAGGCCTAGATGATGACGACGATGAAGACGAGCTCGATGGTGAGTCTCAGGCGGGACCAGAGCTGACCCCAGATGTCGAGCAGACCCCTCAATCCAAGCGCCCTCGGCACAACGACGTCCCAGGCGGTTTCACCTTCGTGGATAAGGACGGAGAGTCGGGTAGACGAAAGATCCGGATAGAGTACATTTCCGACAAATCGCGAAGGCACATTACCTTTAGCAAGAGAAAGGCGGGAATCATGAAAAAGGTGGGTCAGCAGTCCTTTGGATATCATACTGATATGTCTCCTTAGGCCTACGAGCTGTCGATCCTGACTGGTACGCAAGTGCTGCTGCTAGTCGTCTCGGAGACCGGTCTCGTGTACACCTTTACCACCACCAAGCTTCAACCGCTTGTACAAAAGGCCGAGGGAAAGAATCTGATCCAGGTGGGTTCAGCGTGCGCGACGTGTGCTGACTCTAGGCCTGCCTCAACGCCCCAGACGGCCTTGGTCCAGACGGCCAGCCCCTGGGTGGCCCTGTGAACCCAACGAAATCGAAAAATGGAGGACTGGCAATCCGTCCACACAAGCTCACAGCAAAGGCCTCTGCCGCTCTTGCTGCCTCAGCACAGGCCGCTTCAATGGGTCAGACAAGTGGCGAGGAGTCGACGCAGCAAAGTGACGCAGCGGCGGCTGTCGGACAGGGAACCCCTACATCGGCTCGACCCAAGAAGCGTTTACCCTCGGGTAAGGGCAAAAAGGCTCAAGCTACTGCAATTGGAACAGGGGAGATCGGGTCTAGCGAATTGGTCCCACCACCGGTCCCTACCATTCCGGATATGCACCGACAGTCATCACCTGCTCACATGATGCCACAACAGCAGCAGCTCACATCGCCCATGTCTGCAGGATATCACATCCCAACCGAGTACCACCACCAGCATCACCAGCACCAACCCTCACCGACCCAGCCTACGTTCGGTTACACTGGCGGTCAACCGGGTGCTCAAGAATACCAAGGTGGATACTACGGCGGTCCCCCTGCCGGTCACCCCGGTCATACGGCTCAACACCCTACGTATCTGAATGTTCAGCAGCAGCATATTCAGTATCAGGTCGATTCGCGGGAACGAGCGCGGATGATGATGGAGCAGAATAGAGCGATGGAGATGGGCATCTAGCATTGGTGCTTGGAGGGAGTGTGAAGTGGAGAGAAGGGTGGACAATATTTGGCTCTGGTGGTTTCATGTTTTCAACATTTTTCGAGTGTCGTCTTTCGAGATCGACTGTACTTTTACCCGGCTCATTTTATACCATAGGCAGAGGCCCGGTACGCCGAGGCGTGGTAGACTATCATGTACGAAGATGCAATATTAGTGTACGAGCCTGATGCTTGATGGCATGGTGATCCACTCGTATGAGGGACGAGCGAGTGATCGTTAATCGTTGCATGTCATCATAGATTGAAGGAGCCAGAGTACGTCACCGCTCCCAGTACGGTCTCTCCACCTTGTCCGACTGATCCTTGACTTTGAACAGACTCTTCTCCTCCATGCCCTTGACCCGCTCGTCCTTGAGCATTCTACGTCGACATTCATATCAGCCGCCTGTCGCCATCATACGAGTCATAGGCTCACCTGTTATCAACTCTGGCATCCTCGCCTTCTACACCTATCATCGCCTTGGGTTCCTTCGCTTCAATGACCTAGCGTACGACAATCAGTATCAGGCGGTCTTGGACTGAGGAGAAGTGCCCACATATTGATTATCGCAGTGCGGGCAGTATTCGTCCGCTTCTTCGTAATGGGTCATATCCTTTCGAAAAGCTTTCTTACACTGTTGAAGGTCGCTTCATCAGCACTAAATCCATGCGACGAGGAGATGAGATTCGGACACGTCAGCTCACCTTTTTACACAAGAATGCCATTTCCAAGGTCCGTTGTAGTGGATGATCCTGCAGTTCGGCGTGGCATTCTGGGCACTACACATTGATGATGAGACGATATCCTGATAATATAGATCACTCCGCTCACATCGTAGAATTTCTTACAGCACGGGGCTCGGATGGCCACCTGGGCGTTCAAGATGTGTTTGCTGGAGCGAGTGAGCAGGGACTGGATCAAGACTGGATGAGTGACCTGAGAGCCAGATCTTCGTCACTTACCACATATTTGCCGTCTTCTCTGTCCCTGCAGACCCCAAGGCTGATGTTTACACTGATTTCAGATCCTCGAAAGCCAGCAATCCTTGGTTGACACGATCTCAGTCGACTTGAGCTGATCCGCCACAAGCAAGTCACAAGTAATCAAGTTGCGCTGCGCTCATGTCGCTGGCGAAATCTCGTCGCGGTAACGAGTAACGACGCGCCATGCGAAGGTGCGGCCTGCGGAGTCAAACTTTGCCACCCAACTCCGCTGGCTACCTGACAATTCCTCAAACAACTCATCCCCCAATCTCGGTCCTCGTGTCAGTCCCACTCCTCCACCTCAGAGGTCCACCTCCGATTGAGCCATGGACATGGACATGAACTCGGGCCTGGGTCATACACAAGACCTGGACGGCTCTTCGGACGCGATCATTGATGCCTTGGCACACCTCAATCCCGATCACGGATCATCAAGTGCTGGTCATGACAACGTCCACGGTCTCGACTCGTCTTTCCACCTCAATCAGGACACTCTCCAGCACCACCAACATCAAGACCTGCAAGGGGTGATTGACAGCGTGAGAGAGTCTCAGAATGGCCAGCAGAGCCTGCAGAATACTTCGAACGCTACTGGACAAAGGCAGGATGATGATGTGGACACGATGGACACTGAATCGCTGAGGACCGAGGTTAGGAGGTTACGAGGGATCATCACAAGTCTCAGTCAACCCTCGCATGGCTTCATCGATCCATCCCTTCAACTGCCTTCGGAAGTCGTACAGCCTCAAACCGATGCGAATGACAGCTCGGTCGCCAAGGAGGGCAGACCTGCCAGATCCCAGAAACGAAAGAGAGCACCCCGGGTCCTCGATGAAAGCGCTGCGGTGGCGGGAGCGGATGAGGATCTTCACAGAACATTGGACAATCGCGACTCCGAGAAGAGGGCGCGAAAAACCAAGAGCGAGCCTGTGCGTGATGAGGAAACGGGAAAGAGAGTGGAGAAGAGCAGAAAGACGGAATTGAGCAAGATCGTCCGAGCGACAGTGAGTGATGCGCCATATGGCCAGGTTAGGCACTGCTAACAGTGCTTGAGATACGTGCCCGGCTGGGTATCAATGAAAACGATCCACTGCCAGCTCCCGTTGTCGACCTTGTTGACTTGTCGGCACCTTTCATTCCGGATTGGACAACCCCGCTTTCCGAAGCCAATACGACGGTGAGCTCTTCGGACCCTGGCGTAGAATCTTGCTCACACCCGATCCAGTGGGTCGAAGGGATCGTCAGCGAGGTCTATGACAAAGCAGGCAAGGGGCTGTACACCTCTCTTCCCCTCGAGGATATCAACGAAGAGGTTATAGGCGTAGGTGGTTTATAGCTAATAGCAATCTGCCCAATGCTCATCGATCACAGACTACCACCCGAACTGCCTTCTCGAATATGTGTCGCAAATACATCGTTGAGACAGACCCCAATCGAGCCGCCAAGAAAGAGGGCTACGTCAAGGGGAGACGCCGTTGGGCCAGGAAGGATCTGGTCAGTCTACATCGTTACGTTTCTGTCCAGCGAGACTGACAGGCAGATGCAGAAACAGAAACGACGACTCAAGGCACTTTCCGATCCATCTTTTGGCAACGCGCTGCCTCCAGCCGCACTGCACCTCGATTACATGTCCTCGGAATACTCATCCCCTGGAGAGGACTCTGATGAAGAGGATACTGCTGGCAAGGCAAAGCGAGCGGAAAAATGGGGCGAGATGATGACCGTACAAGCGGCTCACGCTCTCAATCGGGCTAGCAACTCAGAGGAGAAGGGTAAAGGGAAGGGTGGATGGGCGGATGGTGTGCAGGAGAAAGTTCTCGAGGTGAGAACTCCACGTTGGAGATCAAATGAGGTGAGTTGGTGTCAAGAATAGTCAGAGGTGATGTAATGACACGCTGACCGGTCGTAGCTAAACGCCATGTATCGCCGGCTGGACGCAATTGCCGCAATGTCTTCGAGTGCTCGGAACTCGGTCACGAATCAGAGCATGAGTATGGGTATCATGAGCGGGAATGTCAAAGCCGGCCATGTGGCACCTAGTCATCAGCGCTTTGTCATGCCGCCGCCATATGGGCGTCGGGGCAAGAAGCCCCGGGACCCGGGAGAAGGTTGGATGTGGCAAACGGGTCAAGTCGAGGTCTGGCCAGAGGTGCAGGAGGGTGATGCGCCGGGAGAGCAGGAGCAACCTTCGAATCAATTGCCAGAAGAGTCGCAGTGGACGCATGAAGATACCGGTGCGCTGGTCGATGCGATACAGGGAATACCGGGATGAGATTGTAGCATCGTGGTTGTACACATATTCTCCATGTAGGCGTTGACTGCTTGTACAAGTAGCTCTCCAAGTCTGTCACGGTCACCCGCCCACACAGGTGAAGCTCGCAACTTAGCAAGACGGGTCTACGCAGGTCTACGCGTCTACGGCCGAAGACAAGCAAGCAGATCTAGATCTCCCTCTCGTAGTAAATTGCTACTAGCGGTCAAAGTGCCACTTTGAGATCTGGCAGGGAGGGTGGGGGACGGGTGGAGGGAGGACAATGGAGGACAAACCTGGACAAACCCAAATAGACCCAAATCCATGCGGCAAAGTCGTCCGACGGGTCATTCCGGATTTAAACGAGGGCCCGCCGGGGTCCAGCGGGTGAGAGTCGAGAGCCCGGGAGCCGCGGTTAGCGAAGCGATAAGACGCCATATCGGGATTAGACGGAAACAAACTTGCGTATCATACCCTAGCGCGCGACACCCCCGTCCTGTCTGCATGGAGTCTTGACGGACCAGAGTATCGCTGTCGCCACCGGCCTGCGACTCGATGGTGCCCAAACAAGTGTACACACAGTAGAGTACAACACTGGTGCTTTGACTCGGAATCGAGAAGTGTCGCAGCATTCTCGTTGAATCGACTTGCTTGATGAGACGATAGCCTTATCGCCCATAACCCTGCCGCAATCCGATCGTACCTGTCAGTGTCAGGCTGTCACGCTACCGCTCTGATTCCTGCGAACCGCAGCTTGAACCTTGGTGAGTCATGATTTCATCATACGCACTTGCCTCTCCAGGACGACGGGGACCTTTTTTACTTTTTGCCTTTTTCCCCCCCCTTCTTTGCTTCCTTCTTTGCGGCAAAAGCCCCCATAAGCAACGGGGCTCCCGTCCTCCTTCAACGATTGCGATATCCTTCCCCTCCATCCTCCTTTGTGTGTCCACAAGATCTAGACCAGACCTATCCATCGCCATCTCAACTGCTCCGCTCAGTGTACAGTCCGCCTGGTCTGCATACTCGAACCCATCCTCACTCCCGGCGACAGCTTCTTATTGGGTGGAATATCCGCGTCTCGCTCTTTGTTGCCAAAAGAGTCAGCACTTCCGCGCAAACTTTTGCGCCGCCCGAACTCGCCAAAACTCTACCCTGTATCCTCTGTCACCGTCTACGTGTTTGACTTTGTACATCCTATCACTTCCTATACATCCTATCTCATCTCTCAATATCGCCCATCGTCCTCCTACTGGTAAGTACATGCCCAGTCTGTCCATAGTACCAAGTCATCCCCACACACGACCCAGCTAGTACAATCACATCATCCGTATCCGCAAGCACGTTTGCACCGCTGGCAAATTCCATCATACCCCGGGGGTACCCCGTCCCAGCCCATCATCCATGCACGGTCTTCTTCCTCTTCTGTACCTTGCTCCTTCCATTCCCCATCTTTCGTGGTAGCGTCGGAGCACATTCTGTAGCGTTCAGTGCTGACTGCTCTCCCATAGCTTGTCACCATCCTTATCGCTGACACCGCGATAAGCCTTATTTTCCGCAGTTCGACCCGATCGCCATCACGCTTCACAGAGCAATCGGGCGAGTAGACCTCAAGTCGACACGCACCCCTCCTCCTCCATCACGCAAAGTCTAACAAGACTGCATATCGACCGTACATACGCACCAACTATCACCTCATCGTACTCGATAAGGACGGCAACCACGTCGTCTCTCGAAAAAAGTCAGATAACACCATATCCTCCTTTCCCATGATGTCTGGCCAGCCGCACAACATGGCTTCCGCCGAAAACAACGCATCCTCCTCCGCGCCTGCGGCACCAGTGCTCACTGGTATCCTGCCTCCCCCTGATCCAATCACTGGGAGACTGGATCCAAACGATCCCAACGTGAAAGCACAGCTCGAGGCGGCTCTGAACGTCGACAAGAGTAAAATCCCACGACCGTACAAGTGCCCTCTCTGTGATAGGGCTTTCTACCGACTGGAGCACCAGGTCAGTCCATTACGAGGTTTCAATCACGTCTGCTGATATCCTATACCCAGACACGTCACATCAGGACACATACCGGCGAGAAACCGCACGCGTGTACACATCCCGGATGCGACAAGCGATTCTCACGTTCAGATGAATTGACTCGGCATGCTCGAATTCACTTGCCCTCGGCCAATGAGAATGGTGGAACCAAGAGCAGAAGGCATACGCCAGAGGTGAGCCTTTCGCTCTGCAGGTCTGCAACCGAGCTGATTCCATGCAGAGCGACCTCGACGACCACCACAGGCCGCATGGTCTGCCCCATCTCGGCCCGTCTTACAATATGGACTTTGACCGACACGATTACTCCAACCCATACTCCTCTCTCAATTCCCTTGCTGTCGGCAACTCTGCGGGAATGAACGACATCTCTGCCCTCGCCGCTGCCGCCTCGGATCAGCTGTACGAGCTCGAACGACACGAGGCCTTCCGCAGGGCCGAGTACGAGCTTCGTCACAGGCAAATCGCTGGCTCGAGGTCCAAGAGCAATGGAGGCAGTCCTGCGGGCACCCCAGCAAACGGCTTGGCGGTTCCTGGACCCTATGGATTCAGTTCGGAGAGGGAGCGATTGGGCCTGCATGGAACTCCGGCTCCAGGAGGTGGTCAGATAGTATACCCCATTTCGCCCGCCCAGCCAGCCTCGTCAAACCACCCCGCTGTCCCCGCTGGCACTTTGGCCGATCCGACATATCTTGTGCCCCCTACGTGTTGCCACGAAGACTGCCACAAAAGCTACCGAAAACGTCTGAAGGTGGCCAAGCAGACCCAGGCGTGCCCCAACTGTCTCTCCTCTACCCAGCACTCCAACATGTTTGGCAACGGGAACGGCGGGCAAGGAGGTGGAGGAAGCGGAAGTGATCACCACTCGAGTAATTCCAACACGCCTAAGGACCGTTCTACAATGGGCTCGTCAGAAGACTTGACCAAGCTCGGCGGCGGCGGACACACCAATGGAGGAGGCCATGGAGGGAACTCTTACGCTCTGCATCACAGCCTCCATCAGCAGCTCGCGCGTCTCCAGCAGCACAACCTCGCGCTGCAGAAACAACAGCTGGGCAACAATCCATACCATCGACACAGCATTCACGGCACCAACGTAGCGTCACATCTCCGCCCTTACACCCTAGACTTGCACGCGCACAAAGGCCTCTTGCACTCGGCGGTGCCCTCGCGATCCGGCACCCCTGACTCGGATGATTCCAGTGACGACGAACTGGTCCCTATCACCGGCAGCTTTGACATGAACACCCACAGCCCCGTGTTGTCCAGTATGACCAAAATGTCGCTCAAGCAGAATCGCGCTCAGACTGCTCCGACCAGTCCAAACCATTCGCGTAACCCCAGCCGAGCCGCTTCGCCAGTCGAAGGTCACAGCGCCAATTCTGGCAAACATGGTCACGCTTCTCACCAGGCCAGGGACGCCAAGAACAGGTCCCATCCGTATGGCGGTCACAGCCATTATGGGACATCTAGCACCACGCCAAACTCGCCCCACTTTCACCCAGTGGGCAAGTCGACGAGAATGTCGCCGCCAAAGATGGTCAGGACGCTGTCTGGAGGACACCACACCTCTGCCAGCGGAGGAAGCAGTGCGCACCACAGACACAGCGTTGAAGACATTCTCAACGCTAGCCACATCCCTCCTCCACCTCAGGCGTCGACGCGAACGCTACCTCCGCCAAACAGCAATTCGTCGTTCTCCTCCTCGTCTGTGCCAAGTGTCAGCTACTCGCTGTCCTCCCAGCCGACCTCCACCCATGTCTCGCCCGTGACGTCTCGTGCTTCGTCGCCAGTGCACAACCACTCGACGTCTTCTCACATGCACAGCCACCTCGCGCATTCGGTTCGAGCGGCATTCGGCATGACCCCGCTTCAGCAGCAACACGCCTCGGCCTCTAGGCCTACTGCTAGCATGTCGCCTCAACATCAGCCGAAGGCGGTTCAGAGCCCGCCTCACAAGCTCGCGCCTATGGGCATGAGCGGCAATGTCCATCGAGGTCACGGCGGACACGGAGGTCACGGAGGTCACGATGGCAGGGTTTCCCTACCAAGCTTGAGCCGAGGCAGCAGCCCAGTCCACTTCATGCCAATGGAGGTGGATGGGCATGCGTAATCGCACTCACGGGCTCGAAAACGGCCGTGGAATACGGTGAGACCGGGAGTCGGCTGAAACGGCAGAAAATCTGCAGGATAGATCAAGGACAATTCTCTACTCTTCTTCCTGTCTACTTTACCTTAGACGAAGTTCCTAGATTAAACAGTATCGGCATACAAGGCCGACTATAGATGGGTTATGTATGTTTATTCGAGCGCATCCAAACAGGCCAGATCGAATTGGAGCAACTTGGCAGGGTGACCCGGTCCGGACCGGCGACTTGGTGAATTGATGAGGTCGTACACCACGACAACAGGCAATCTTGTCTTTGCTCTGCTCTGCAGGCTTAAGACATTGACATCGCAGACTGTGTTCAGTATCTCGAGATGGTTCTACAGACCACGTCGACGTCACTACGTCGCCTGCCCCTATTTTTTGCCCATTGTCCCGACAAGGCAGGAGCTCTGGCGAAACGGATGGAAGTGCGGCCGACGCACTTGAAAAGATGGCAAAAGAACAGGGAGGAGGGATACGGGGGTGAGTGAGCCTACAGGTGTGGCTTGCTTAGCTCAGACTGTTGTCTATGATAATGATATGGAGATCTAGAGGGGTATGCGATCATCATGCAATCAGACGCTGACACACCTCTGCAGAGTTTGGTCTGGGATACCTCACCCCTCGGTCATCCTCGACGTCAATCAATCACGCAGAAGCACCGCCTGTCGACCCCAGCATGGCCATGGCGGGCAGCTTGATGATATTCAGGAGTGAAAATCTGGCTGAAGCATGGAAGATGATAAAGACGGATGTGTACTGGACAGAAGGGGTTTGGGACCAGGAGAAAGTCTCGGTCAACGAGTTCATACGGAATGAGCTGTACAACGACGACCCCGAAGACAAGTGAGGGGATATCCTCCGCACTGGCGACGTGCGCAGATGGTGAGTGGGCTTGGCTGTTCAGAAACGTGAAGTAGGAAACAAGCCGTTGAAAGCTAGAAGCTCGAGAAGCCAGGCTGACCAACCCCTTCACAGTTGATACAGTCTCATACCCCACGCCCATGACGCATGACTCGGGTGGAAAATCCGTCTCCTATGTGCGGTATCCCCGTTGTGACATCCTTTACAATCTCAATACTGATACTCTGGCCTTCCAGTGAGATGGGCATAAAGAGGAGCATCACTGATATCTCAAGGCAGACTTCCAGCTGCTATTCCCCAGCTTGCGATTCAGTCGATCTACCTCGCACACCTGACCATACACACCCAACCAGCTACCCAGACCTATACACGATGACCAAGACCACGCGAGGTTCGATTTCCAGCGTGCTCGACGAACTGGACCATGTCAAACCATCGGCTGGGAGCTTCGCGACAAGATGGAATCTGCCAGCTGATGACGATTCCGAGGATGGGAAGGAGGCACCCTGCACCGTCGCATCTCCGCAGACCGCATCAGTCGACAGCAGTAAGACTTTGACTGCCAACACGAACTTGGCCCACACCGCTGACCCGCAATCCAGCATCTCGCAAAGATGAAGCCTGGATGGGTTCCGGGAGACTCGACGTAACAGCTCTAATGTCTGATGTTCTGACACGTATGACATGCATCTGACTTTTTCTCACATTCTCACAGTATCACAATGAACGCGATCCACATCATGCCTCAGAAACTCATACGGGATGGCGAGGCCGGCTGCCCGGATGAGCTGTGAAAGGACTCATCCCAGACGCCGTGGTGGCCGTATATATGACCGAGGTCGCTGATCTCTTTCAAGTCTCAAGACTATTATATAAGGCCTCTCAGCCGGTACTCTGATCGTTCTTCTTCACCACTCTCCTCACTGTTACTATACTCGCACCCAACCTCTCCTGTTCCGTATTCCGCCAACATCAAGATGGACCCTTCCAACCGATCCGACATCGACACAGAGATCCCGAGCTTTGAAAGGCTAACCCATGTCCCACGAGCCCCATCTTGGCAGGGACAATACATCATCCGATCTCTGAAATAGATGACTCTGGAAGAGGCTCGATCCAAGGGAGCCTCAGAGACCGAGTACACCCAACTGGAGGCTGCACTAGACCAAATCGATGATCTCGATAGGCTGCAAGATCACGAGCAGTCCCCGTTGCTCGATGCCTTTACGCAGGCCACAAGGATCATTGAAAGTATCGAAGCCTCTGCCAACCATCCGCACGTTTACCCTTCGCGTGGCTCGACGAACCGTTTCGTCAATGAGATGAAGCAGATCACTCGCAATGGCCAGAAAGGTCTGTCCGAAGAGTGAGTTCCTTCGTCCTCGTCGCCATCCTGCGAAACTCTGTGAGACTAAGTTGCCTCTTTGCCGAACAGAACCGCATCGGAAATCATGATGAAACTGGAAGACTACCGCTCCACAGGTCAGATCTCGGACCTGCTGGGTCTCACTGCCCTCAGTGAGAGGTCCAACTTGCGACCCGTTCTCCACATGTCAGCCAGACAATCAAGGCCACAGCAGAGTTCGACCATAAGCAATTTGACTTACTACATGGCCGGAGTGGTGGTCGGCCTGGGCGTCGCCCCGTAGGGGATGATTGCCGCGAGTGCTATCGGGCAGCGAACAGGAACTGCTGAGATGTAATTTGGCGAGGCGTTCTTTCTCTCACTGTGACTATCACCCGTGCCGCTGCTTCGACATTACCCGACACCTGGATACTGTACAGTGCGCATTTCCTAAATTCGTAGCGATGAACCTTCTCGATCGATTGATCCATCTTCATATCTGATCCATCTGCAGACTGCATGTCTGAGTTCTGGCCATGCCATGTACTGAACCCAGTACATCTAAGCTCACGCTTGCCACGAGTCCCTAGCTCGATCCTCCGACTACCCCAAGCGTACTGCTACCCTCTCGCAGCCTGCTGACCATTGCATGCGCCATATGAGTCTGTGACATGTGTCAGCGCCGGCATCGTCACACTCAACAAAGGATCGCTCATGGCATAATAATACTGCCTTCGACGACTGGCGCTCACGTTTCACCCGGGTTAGAGATTGGCTCATCCATTGTTCTTCACGGTGAGACTGTTCACATTCGCGGTGCGGTGGGCGGGAAGCAAGACTTCAAGTCAAATACTTAAGTCTTAGCAGCATGTTTGCAATTTGACTTTGCACACCAACTGGAATTATACCCTCGCCACTGGGATCCATTATCCAGGACCGACAGACCTATCACCACGGCAACTAGTACAGATCACTGACCACAGCTACCGCATCCTGACACAGAAATGAACCCAGACAAATCCAAGTCCGAGGCAGGGGACGCCTATGAGAGCGACTTTGACGACCAAGCCGCAACCCTGGATAGTTGGGCCAGCTCGATATGATGGATCTATACTGATTTGTTTATCCGATCTCGCTTTGGAAGCAGCCGCCACCCTCAATGCATCCGAGGACCAACGCACTACCTTGAAGAGCGCTCTCGAGACCGCTCAATGCGAGTAGAACCACCGCGCGCCACCGGCAGAATCAAACGGCATCAAATCGGCGAGAGAGGTCATCGATGATCTCGCCGATGCTGACGAGGTGCCGGCCGGGCGACGCGACATCATCGGGTTCGTGAATGAGATGGAGAATATCATCTGCCGTGGGCAGAAGGGCCTGTCCCAGAGGTGAGAGCAGAACATGCGATTACGTCCATCTCATGCTAAACAGTCACCTACCAGAGGGACGCTCGGTGTTTTGGACAGCTGGTGTTTCCAGAAGAAGAAAGAGGCGGAAAGCGACCCAGCGCTGGAGCAGTCTATAAGCTTGCTTCACGCCACCAGAGAACTGACGGAGACCAGGGCCCAGCTGGGAAGACAGCTGACCGCAGTCACTGGCCTTTCCGCTGCCGCAGGCGCCCTCGGGTGGTATCTCAGGACTCGATGATGCTTTTAACGAGCGAGCGCGAGGCACTGAGCATTGAGGTCGTCAGCGATCATGGGGTGAGCAGGAAATTTAGTTGGGAGGTTGGTGTGCGCATTTGCAGTCGTTGAGTTATATCTATGTGCACTATGCAGGAAAGTCGTAAATTTGATCAGCTTTCGGGCCGAGATACGTTTCCATTGGCATTTGGCGAAGGTAGCTGAACCAGAAGGTAGAGCGATATCAGCTACTCCGTCTTGTACCATGATTAGAACTCCCTAGGCCTTTGCTGGAAAGTCAGCATTCGGGCGACTGGGGTCCTGAGCCCGGGTCCTAGCAGGTTAGCAGTAGCTAATTGCATTGCTCATTAAGTCATCGCAGGGAGAATCGAGCCAGAAGCTTACTGTACAACAACATGGGGACTTGAGACACTGACACGTCATATATCGTCAAAGCTCAAGTATCGCTCTTCCACTTCGACATCCTCCGCTCCGGAACCTTTATCGAGGACGCCTTGCGAGTGTTGCTGGATCTGCAGATCTCCGTCGGGAGCGGTATACTGACTACCTGAGCGCTGGAGGTCGACGGAGAACTGGTGTTGACTTCGGAAACCAGTTTTGGTGTGTCCGGGTATCTTAACCAAGTCGCTTTCCCGAAAGTATCCTTGTTCCGAGGCCTCGCTGCCTCTTCGAGTCTTATCGGGTCTACCGCCCGAAGCCCAGGATTTGAAGCCATACCACCTCCCTCCATCCTTGCCATCCTCATCAACCAGGGGGAGAGGTATCGTGCTCTCGGTCGGACTAGGTGTTCGATTCGAACTGGCGTCGATGTCGGAGTAGCTCAACATGCTTTGTGAATCGGATATCATACTACCAGGAGAACTGGATATGGCTGGATGTTCCACCTGTACACCGGCTCCGACAAGCGACACTTGAGATTGGGAAGTGGGAAGTCCCGTTGGCATACTGAGTGGATTTGGACGTCGCAGTCTCGAGGTCGTGGGCCGGAGAGGGGGTCGCGGAGGCGGTAGTAATGGATTGACATGGGGCCTATTGGGTCGCAAGTCGGATGGACCGGATAACGAGATCAGACTCGGTGACTGCAGGGCTGCGTTGGGTGTGGAGATAGAGTGCCGATGCCGGAGGAGATGAGGGGGTAGATGAGATAGTGGTCGTGCTGGACCTGTCCGTGAAACGTCGGCACTATTGACCACTGCTTTTGGGGTTATCTCGGGCTGAGAGCTGGTATCAAGGGCATGCAAGGACTGCAGTCGTTCTCGTAGTCGATTGGAAGGACCAGCATGGGATGTTGATGTGCTTTGAGGGGTCTCATCATCCCTTTCACGACCTCTGTTCTCCGGGTGATCAGGGAAAGACCATGTCGCCAGGACCGCCACATCCGATACACTTGAGGTCGAGCTGATTGAGCATCGCCTTGAGAGTCCTCTCGGATCCGTCCGGGCGTCTTGCACCGACCAGCTTCGAGGAGAGCTCGCAGGACGGACTAGTCGCGGAGGCAGCATTGCTTGTGGGGGCGGTACTGATGATGGTGTCCTCTGATGTCCTGCTCGAGCACTATTCCGTCTTGGCAGGGCGGATCCGGTACTCTGCGGTACTTTCGAGAGAGTCTCGTTCAATGATGCGGTTGAAGATGACCGAGGATCGATCATGCTGGATTTTGAGAGCCGCCTGTGGCGAGGCCGCGATAGGGGAGATGGGGGGACTGAATCGATTCGAGAGTCATTTTCGCCTGTCGAACCATTGAGCTCGACAAGAGTTGGCAGCGAGACTGCAGAGACTGATGCCAGTGGGTTGCGAGAGAACTCCTGAAGACGACCGAGGGGAGCGGGTCCGGGTCGACGAGGAGCACCGGAAACGACGGAATGAGACCGCTTGTGCTTCGGCCTATCTTCAGCGAAGGGTCTCTCGGGGGTGGTCTCGCTCGCAGAGTTTCGCCGGCTCGGGCCTGCTTGAACACCGTATGTCCGCTCGCCCATTATGCTCCTGCGCCCGGAAGAGCTCATAGCGGAAGGGCTCTCGACGAGCTGAGCGGATCCTCCCGCTCGACCGGCATCTTTGCGAGTTGGCGTGACGACGGCTGATGTGGATTCTGATCGGGGCAGCTTGCGCTGAGAAGGTGACGAAGTTGGGTATACCAAGGGTGGAGAGGAGTTGAGCAATGAGCGCACGCTGGCGACGCTAGGCATAGTGAAACCTGCCAAACCCATGATGACTGCTGATTGTGATCTGGTTCTTGGTGGTCTGATCCTTCAAGCACAGTCGTGGTCTTGGGTGATTAGGATGCTATAGAGTCGATCCGTCAGCTCTCCTCCTCACCCGGGTATAGCGACCATGACATCGAACCGTCGAGAAAGGATAGCGCTCTCTCACATCTACTACCCCAAGACATGCTGGGGCCCAAAGTTGAAAGGATGATCGATCTAGTCTGTCTCGTCTCCTCGACCGATATTGCGGGAATGTTCTCCAATGTTGTAGTGTCAATGTCGTGTGATGTATGCAGCGGTGTTCTATACAAGTGGCGTGTTCAAGTTGTGTGTACTGGATGTTGTCACGTCGTGCTGATCGTTCTCGGTCGTCTTGATGGACTGGTCCCGGCTTTGTTGTTGATAGCAACGTCGGGAAGTCGCGATCTAATGTCCAAGAGCACCTACGACGATCATGCATCAAAGCCGATGACGATGTCCTCTCTCTCTCATCATCCCCTTGACGCCTCTGCCGGGAAGCGAGAGCAGAGCAGAAGAGAGCAGAAGCCAAGCTCATGAAGCCGCCGCTTCCAAAGTTTCAGGCTGGATGCCAACTGATGAGACATGTTCTGAGCCCAGCAAAGGTAAAAACGTCTCGGTGTAAAGTCAATCAGCCTTCGTCTCATGTACGCCGCTACGCGTACTCGTAAGACGCCGAGCAAAGGTGGTGGTAGTCGTAGTCGTATGTAGTCGTCGACACTCTGTACCTCGAGGTCAGCTGTTACAAGAGAAGCGAGTCGTAAGCAATAGAGTGCAACAGGATATTGACATGCCTCGGACAGTGGCCGCGAGTTTAGGTGGCCATTGCAGGGCTTTGTTTGGTTCCAGATTCCAATACTGCCAAACGATCGAAGTTTATAAGAGTCTATAGCTTACTGTCAACAGCTGTCACCCTGTGTCACCTGACCTCTGCACCGCCTCTCCAGAGATGCCGGAGCTGTAGAGGAGTGTAGAGGAGGTACATAGGATGGTTCAGAACTCTGTTGATGCCGCAATTAGAGGATCGACAGGTACAACCCGTCGGAGATCGTTCTCCCACCTGCTCGGGCTGGTCACAAACCTTCACAAACGCATGAATCTTGGTGGTATATCTCCGCCTCTTTCCGCCACGAGAGAGCCACTGCCAGCCTGCATCAAGCCTATTCGGATGAGTAGCTAGCTAATCAGAGTAGAGCGAAGCTTTAAAGGCTTTCAAGACCGCTATGGTACTTTACAATCGTCCCTTGCCCGCTTGTACCTCCTTCAGGATCATATCCCCGTCTTCGAGGATACAAGGCCCACCAAATATGACTCTGTCCTCTATCGAGCGTGACTTGACGTAGCCCACGATAGCCACGCTCTCTGCTCCAGGCTGGAACCAGATTGCCTTCGGCTCGTTGCCGGATGGTGGCTGAGGATACAATTGCTGAAGGAGGGGTAGACCGATTTTCGAATTGATAATCACAGAGATTGACGTGTTGGGCAAGGAGGGCAGAGACGTCTGTGCATGATGGATTGTCGGTCTATACTCTGAAGGCCTTGATCAAGTTATGCTATGTGCTCACTATATCTGCTACCAATCTCACGCCCTCAGCCTCATCACCGTCCTGAGCGTCCGGTTTCACAGGCGTGACCTCCATGGACCTTGCAGCGTACCTGACGGTCCGTGACACCGTGTGAGCCACTGACTGTTTTTTCAAGAGAGGCTCTTCCTCACCATCTCAGCACCTATTAGGATATCAGCGATACTTCATGATAAGCTTGGCCAGTAACTAACCTTGTTATCCCACTTGGAGCGATCGGTAAGCGTCCTCCCCAGCACGGCGTACTTCTCGGCCTGCAGGAAGGTCTTCATAGCCGGAGTGATAGACGCTCGAGTTATCGTTGGCATTGTAACAGCTAGTGAGGGCGAAGGCTAGAAGAGTCCGCGAGGGATGTCGATAGGGTGATTTGATGTGCAATGGTGCATTCTTGATGCATTCGGTTCGCTCAACTGGTTGTCCTCGGCAAAGGTCTTCATTTACCGGTGCAACTACACGTGTACACGGTTGACTCAATACACAGGTGATACATGACACATAGGAAATGAACATGATGACGTGAACGCAAATAAGCCAATGCAGCAGACCCTCATCAAGCTCTCGAACCCCTCTTCTTGTTGGTAAGGTTGACTCTTCCACTCTGGTTGGACTTTTTGGCCGCTTGACCAATAGGTACGTAAGAGTAGGGATCTTGGGCTCCGGATCGCTTGACATCTCCTCCGCCACGCTGTGGATGGTCAGTCAGTCGCACATGAGACGATGAGAGCTGAGGTACCTACCTTGGACTTGAACTCTGAACCAAGTTTTTCCAAAGCCCGCTTCTTCTTCTTCTTGTCCGAGTCACCCTTCTTCTCGCCCATGACCTCGTCCAGATCCATCATGTCCTCATCGGCTCTGTTCCTCTTGGTGTTCTTGTTGAACTTGAGATTGCCCTTGGCATCTCTGAACGAACCATCGGTACCTCTCTGCGCCGTCATGAAAGCAGTACCCTCGACATTCCTGCTTGCAGGCACATCACCCTCGTCATCCGAGTTCTCGTTGGGGATGATGATTTTGCCTGTCTTGTCGGTCTTGAAGTGGGAAGCATCCTGACCGGGCTTTCGTTTCGGCTTGTTATTTGACGGATCGGAGCCTATAAACGGAAATAAACGGATCAGTACACCGAGATTTATAATACGATCCCAATGGTACTCACGACTGATTCCACCGGCGATCGACCGGGACAGCAGGTCCATGGGCTGATCACCCTCATTGCGGATGTACTGTCCTTGAACGGGCTTCTCCTTGCCTTTCTTCGCAAGCGGCTTGATCGGACGACCGTTCTTGCCCCGAACCACCTCCTCGTCATCAGACGACTCGTCTTCCGTGTCCGAGTTGTACAGGATGTCTTCAAAGGCATTGCCCGCCGAAGACTTCTGGGTCGGTTCGCCGTCATCGGCCTCGCCTTTACTAGCCTTCTTCTTCTTGGCCCTGTCTTTCCTCTTCTTGATTCCATCGAGGACCTTTCTCTCGCCACCTTCAGGAGCGTGCTTGTACACCTCGTCGAAACCAAATCTTCGGATCATTCGCTCGAAGATGTGGATAGTCTTTTGCTTGAAGTGGTTCTTGTGGTCGTGCACCCAGCCGAGTAGCGATGGCACCAGACTGTTGAGATGAGGCGCAACGATATGCACGGGCAGAGTGATGATGAGCAGCTTGATGAATCCAAGCGCCGACTTGACGATCTCTCGGTTCTTCGATGCCAGGAATACTGCCGTCGTGGCCACGAGCTCGGACAGAGTGCCCTCGGATATGTCATCTGCACAGGGTCAGCACGGAGGCGGGCTGCCAGCTTATCCTGGACTCACCCTTGAATTCGAAGACCAGCCTGGTCAAAGCACTAATACTCGCACTGATCATGTGTGGCGTGGTACCCGTCAATCCAGCACCGACCATGGTGATAAACTCCTCCACATTGGCTTCCACATCGCCTTGCACCACTATCAGCCCAGCCTCTCATGCTCCAGCTTGGTACTCACCTGCAGCTTGCATCTCCTCCTCGTCGTCACTTCCGGCATCTTGTTGCTCTTGCTTGACGACACCACCTTGGGACATCTTCTTCGCCATGACGACCAAAAGCTCGAAACCAGCATCTCGGGCCCTCTCGTTAACCTCCTTGGTTCCGAGGACCGCTTCGGACAGCAGCTCAGGCACAAGATGCAGACTGTCTTTCGGCAGGGCCTGCACCAAGGACGTGAGCAGTTGCAGTCGATCCTGGAACAAATGTCAATATTGCCCTGATGAATTCCTACTGCCCGACTCACTCTCTGCGCTCCGGGTCCAACACCTCCTCCGGCCTCGCCAAGCTTCACAACAAACTCGTCCAGCTTGACACCGAGATTTCCAACATTGCCGGAGTCGATCAAACGTTTGAGAAGTCGGTAACTCTTCTTCTGGACGGTCGCATCCGGGTGCTCGAGCATAGTGCCAGTGGCAGTAGCGGCAAACAGAGCCGAGGATTGTGCTTGTGGGAGATGAGGGACAAAGATGATGAGAAGATCAAGCATAGTATGGGAGATAGGCGAGGCGTTCTCGGCCACGGGCGCGGGGTTGGAGAGATTTGTCGACAGGTGGGTCGTGACTGTGGTATAGGTGGCAATGACATCCTACGCCCGCAGAGTCAGATATGTAACCCAATGATAATGGCAGCCTGCACTCACTGCCTCGGTCATGATTCCAACCCAATTTCCAATGACATCTCCGACGGGGCCTCGGTGATCTCTGGGCAATTTGCTGAACACGTTGAGCAGAACTGACACCATGTCCTTGGCCAGGGTCTTCAGGTAGTTCAAGTTGCTGGCAGCCGCTTGTTGATCCAGGCCGAATTGCTTCAGGAGCTCCTCATGAGGCGTGGCGGATGTCGCCAAACGTTGCGTTGAAGTGACCAGCAAAGAAATGGCTCGGAGCAGAGAGGTCATGAGCAAAGGCTGAGTGTACAGCAAGTTTGTCAGGAGCGTCAAGAAAGGTGTAGTCAGGCCCTATAATCTGTCAGCGCGAGTGTTCAATACTTATTCAACCCAGGTACTCACCTTCTGAAGATCCCTTGACATCTCACAGAAACCGGGGAAGCAGTCCCAGATCTGCCCGACGACCACCTCCCAGACCTTCGTCTCAGCATCCCGGCCAGCTTCTTCCGCAGCGACCTTCCGTCCGAATATCCTCTCAGACAAAGGTCTGAAGTAGTCGGCAAAGTACGCAAGGGAGTCGTTGGTCACACGAGATCGGATCAAGGGCAATAGATGAGCTCGACCAGGCTGTGGCGTGTTTCCGGCACTAGATTGTGTCAGACTCGTGTCCATCCAGTTAAGTAGTGTACTCACGCGTCCGGCTCGATGTTGAGCGGCAGCGCTCGCAGGACGGCCTCTACACCCATCACCTCAATCGCCATTCCCAGAACTTCATCGACCTTTCCCTTCTCCTCAAAGTCCTTGTCTGTCCTCAAATCCCCGATATCCCGGATCAGATCCATCAAGAGCTCCTCGGCAGCGGTCCTGCCTTGGCCAGTGGGATCGACTGCGGCCTCGTCGTCAAGTACGCGCAGTCGCAGCTTCGATACCAAGGATGTAAGGATTGGTAGCAACTGGCCCATAAGCAGTGCCTGAGATTCGAACGCTGAAGTAAGGGTAGCGATGATCCGCGTTAAGAACGGCGTCTTCTGCTTCCTTCGGGCTCCTGGCGCCAACGATCCTTGTCGGGCGTATTCTACACTCGAGAGGATCATCTCTTCGGTGACGCAGTACCGAATCAGACCCTGAGATCCTATAGCCTCGGAGGCAGCGGTAAGGACATTTGGTGTGGCTGCGGGCGAAAGGAGGATGTTGTTGAAAATGAGGTTGAAGGCCTTCGGAAGGAAAGCGGGTAGCGACATTGGATCCTGTATCGACATCTTGATCAATGACGACGTGAGAGCGGATAGGTATGTGGGAATGTCCGTTGCACTGGCTTTGACTTCTGGTGGCGAGCTGATGAGAGAGTCGATAATGGTGGGTAGATTCGTCAAGACAGCTGGTTTGGCTGAACCGTCATTGGGCGGCGGTGTAAGCAAGTGCGCTAGGAGAGAGTAGATTTGTGGTGTGAGGTGGGGCAAGGGTGGGAGAGACAGGAGGAGAGAGCAGAGAGCGGACAGTTGCTATCGAGAGTTTAGCGATTGTTTGTTTCAGCCGACCATAGTAGCCTCACCTCTTCTCCCCAGACAGTGACCCATCCTCGTAGTCCCTGGACGACCCAGATCCCTCTTTTGCCTTCTGTATCCTCTCCATCGGCAAATCGCGCCTTCTTGCCTTTACTCGAACCACCGCCAGCTCGCACCTCCTCTTCCAGCACCGTCGCAACCCAGTCCCTCGCTCGGGGCAAGTATGGGTGTGCTCCTGGAGTCAACCTAGGAGGCACAGGTGTGCACAAGACCTTTCTAACGCCCTCTTGCGCGAGGTGACGGACTTTCGGCCTAGGGTCGAGGTTGAGCTCGAGCAGATAGTTCCAGGCTTTCTTCAGTTGTGGAGACGAAGTGAGCAGTGCCGCCGGAGCGATCAGAAGAACGGATGTCGTGATCTGTATCAAAGATCGCAGTGCAGGGGGATGCTCCAGAGCCGTGTCGTATAGGGGCAATAGGCATTCTAGGAGGACAGCCTGTTTGCTGAGGACTACCTGGGCTGGCGTCTCTGGCACGATGATGGCGAGGAGGTATAGAGTGGCGGGTATCAAGGCTCCATGTCCCATATTCTCTGTCTCCGCCATCGCCTCATCGTCTCCGTTACCGACCTCATCGGCACACGCCTTCTCCAGGCACTGCAGAAGGGCGATGAAGTAAGCAGTAGGTGGTGGGAAGGATGACGAAGAGGGTAGTGTGGACTGCAAAGACGATTCGACGGCGAGGAGTAACTGAGCTGGTTTTGACTGATGTGGAAGGGTGGAAGCTGATAATCGCCTGACGTTCGATAGGGCGCTCGAGAGAGACTCGAGTGTGACCTCTGCTTCTGCCGACATGGTGGGAGAGTGATTGTGAGTGATGCCGAGTGACACAGCTGTTGATCAAGACGACCACCACAGGCTGCAGTTGATGAAAATGCGAACTGGCAAAATCTCCAAAATCTCGCCAGTGGAGGTCTGGTTACGTAAATTCAATTCTACGCGCGTGATTTTACTTTCTCAGACTGTCTCAACTGTCACCGAATTTTGATCCCGCTTACAGACATTGCGACGGCATGCTCTCTTGTTTATCAAACATGACTCCGCTCGCTCAACCCTACAGAACTTATCTCACAGCACTCCTCCGAGGCATCGAAGCTACGGTCAGCTCCTGGAACTAGTTAATCATCGGATCAACTGCACCATGCAGAACCACGGCGGAGTCAGCGGTCGACAGACACCAGGAGCCTCAAGAATCGCAGCGAGACCCCGAGTCGCAGCGACTCCTGCCCCAAAGGTACCTTCGTCAATGGTCCGATCCCCACCGCTCACCGACTCCCTCAACTTCAATGCTGGACCCGAAAAGGCTTACCCCTCATCATCTCTGGTGCCCAAAGATGGCTCCGCCAAGATCCGCATCAAGAGTGCAACAACACCCGAAGCCAAATCTAGGATCATGCCAAAGATGTTGGGCAGAACTCCTGGTCCAGGATCGGTGTTCACACCTGCAAAGACTCCTCTGTCTTCATTGATAAGAGGCAACAGCAGGTCCATGACGCCGAGCGACAGCGATGGTAGTCTGGCCGATTCGTGGATTCCACCAGTCCCCGCCATCCGACCAGACTTCATGGCAGACCATGTTGAAGAGAAGCTGGTGGGCTCGGAAGCTGTTCTCGTCACCGTCAGGTGGGTCTATCTCTTACTTTCCGCCTGAGTATAATTACTGATCGCTGTGTCCAGAGTCCGGCCGCCAAATCAAGCCGAGCTGTCCAGAGACTCTACATCTGTATGGGACACACCTGTCTACGATGACCACATCATCAAGCTCGCCAAAGGTAGAGAGGGTCAGAGGGAAGACAAGGAGTGGATCTTTGGTGAGGAACAGATCTTGAAATTTATGATTGGGCATATGCTCATTTCACTTTGGCAGATCGCATCCTTCCGCCTGAGAGCAATAACATGAGAGCATATAGTACATCTGCGAGAACGCATGTGAAATGTGAGTCTTCGTTTCTGAGGCTCAAGCGGACCCCACTGACCGCCACCTCTAGCTGCTATGGAGGGATACAACGCGGTGATATTCGCCTATGGTCAAACAGCCTCGGGAAAGACGTTCACGTTAACAGGATCACCGTCAGACCCTGGAATCATACCTTTATCAGTATCCGACCTGTTCGCCCAGATTCGATCGACCCCTGATCGGGAGTTCCTCCTGCGTGCATCATACCTGGAGCTGTACAACGAAGCTATTTTGGATCTCCTGTCGCCCGAGATCGGCAAGGAATTGAGTTTGAGTGAAGGAAAGAAGAAGGGCGAGGTCGTGATCAACGGCCTGACGGAGTGTGCGGTACGGACCGAGGAGGAGGTCCAAAGGTTGCTGAAAATGGGAGAGGACAGGAGGAAAGTTGGCGGTACAGACTGGAATCAGAGGAGTTCTCGAAGTCATTGTGTCTTCCGAATCGTGAGCAGACCGCATCGAGTACAGAAGAGAATGCTGAAATCGTTTTGGCCAGGTGATTGAGTCCCGTGCTTCATCTAAGACACAGTCATCGGAGGACCTAGGAAGGACGCCAAGTGGACGACTGAAGTCTGCTGGAGAGAAGATGACCAGAATCAGCACGCTGTCCATCATCGGTCAGTATCTACGCTGCCGGCTCTATACTTGTGCTGACGGGATCACAGATCTCGCTGGATCTGAGAAGCACACGAGCTCGAAGGAACGAAACGCAGAAGGCAAACACATCAATCAATCGTAAGCCGGGTCTTTTGGATTGAGGCTGGGCCGAATCTGATGCTCTTGAACTAGGTTACTCACACTCAAGCTCGTCATCTCCAAGCTTGCAGACATGGCCACAAAGCGCAATGTGACTCATGTCCCATATCGAGATTCCAAACTGTGCGTGATCTCCGAGCCCCTTTGAGCTTTATTGACAAACTCGGATGCAGCACCCGACTCCTCCAACCGTCACTATCAGGTGACGCACTGATCTCAGTTATATGTACAGTCTCACCTTCGGCCATCAATATCGCCGAATCGCTTTCTACACTATCATTCGCACAGGGGCTGAAGCGGGTCACTCTGCGTGCTCAGAAGAAGGAAATGGTGGATCCTCAAGCTTTGATACAGCAGTATCAGAACGAGATTGCCGAGCTACGTGCTCTGTTACGGGAGAAGGAGTTCGAGACACAAGACTCGATCTCCACCCGGCCAGATGTGAGTTCTGGTGTCATGACAGGGTTGTAGAAATGTGCTGAAATGCCTATCAGAAATCCAAGAACGCTGCCATGGAGAAACGACTGAACGAGCTAAAGAGTCTAATTTTGACATCGGGAAACATCCAGTCGGACTCGTCAACGCACGGAGAGGTAAGTAGGGGCGATGCTATGATATGCCGTGTACTGACCATGTAATCAGACGAGACCACTTAGTCCCACTAAGCTAAAGTACCCGAAGCTCGACTTTGATCGGTCCACGACCAAGGTGAGCAAGGCAACCAGAGATCCGAAGCCGTTCTGACAACAGAGTTGCAGCTTCAAGAGGACCTACACACCGCCGAGCTGCGTGTTGCTGAGCAAGAAGACGAGATTAGGCGCCTCAAGCTAGATCTCGATGCCAGAACGACAGAGCCAGACTCGAGGATACAGGAGCTTCAGCAGGAGGTATCCGAGTTGAGAATGATAGCTTGTAAGTGGACGACGTGACACCCGCGAATGAACGCTCACCAATCTACAGCCGACTACGAGCGGCATCTACGAGACCCCACACCCAAAGTCCGGGAAGACGTCGAAAGGGAGTTTGCGGCCGAGATTGCGAAGTTGCAGTCCCAGGTAGAGAGCAAGCGTATCTGGGCTAATCGACTGGATGAGAATGTGCGAGCCGTCACAAAGGAGAACAAAGATCTGCTCACGGTGAGTAGGCTATGAGCATCATTGCAAAACTTTGGCTGATGTGATGCCAGCGTTGCCGCGAGGCCGAGACCAAGGTACTCTCCATTATGGAATGGGTCAACCAGGTCCTCTCGGATGACCCTTCTTCGCCCAGCCGCGCAGACAACTCCCTGCCTACCCTTGTCGTGTCCCAAGAGTACGGTACGATAGAACAGGAAGACGAAGTGGACGATTTCGCACCACCACCAACGATGGGCAACAAGAAGTCAACTATCACTCTCACAGCTAGCAAGATGACTCGAGCGCAGCTTAGCCAAATGGACCTAGCGAGCTTCAACGATCGATTCGGCACGTTGACGCTCGGCGGAAGGGGAAAGAGTGCTATTAGCGGGTACAGGATGCTCAGGGAGGAGAGCGGATTTGATCTGGCGGAACAGGCTGGTGAGGATGAGGTGTTCTAATTTCAAGGTGCATGGGACAACGGTCTTTCCTTTTGGTTGTGTCAAGGACTATTCATATTTGTATCGTCACTGTCAATCTTTCACGCTTTCTCACGCTCTGTGTATGCTTCTGCTCCATCTGTGTCATGCAAATTGATGCTCACCTTAGGCCCGAAGCAGGAGACATAGAAGCCAGGGCGAGTAGGGCTGCAGGTTGGCTCTCAGGTCTCCGCGATCTCAGCGCTCAGCGCTCAGCGCTCAGCACTGGCGCGTATATACAGTAGTGACGACGCGTGCGGCTGGCGGCTAACGCTTCTGACTAAAGCTTACGTATTCCGAAGACGCGGTGAGCAGATCATGCAGCCAGCAGTTTCAGCTTCCACCTGGCCGCCCGAACGTTAACTCGCTCAGTTTCATGTTCACTTTGATCATTCACACATCCATCCATCCAGAGATCTGTCCCTCTATTCATATGGCAGGTCGCTCCAGAGACATCAGTACGGTGACCAACGGGTCATGAGCCCAGTCACAAGCACAGAGGTATCAGGAAAAGCGTTGGCTCAAGGTCGTCACGAATCGGCGAATCAGCCCGGCTCAGCTCCGACATCTCGTACATCGCCTCAACTCTCAATCAATCTGGTCCTGCCACCTCGATCCACTCCGGGCACCCGTGGGAACGGCGACGAGAGTCGAGTCGACCGCGACAGTGCGCCAAGGCGACTGCCGACACCCGTCACTTCCAAAATCATGTATCCGGAAACGGGGCCGGCGGCCAAACACGTCCCCGATAGCACACCCTCTGCACATGGTCAAGCGACCCCACCCACACCTCGGACCGCAGTAGAGAGCCATATCATAATGCCCACGCGGTTAAAGCTCACTCTCGGCTCTGCCCAAGCTCGCTCCAGTACAGGTGCTGTGCTCGATGAACTCAACGGTCGAGGAAGAGCCATTCGTGGCTCGGTGGAGAGCCTAAGAGGCGGCAAGGGTGGCAGCAATAGAACGGGCTGGGGAAAACTCCCGGTGAAGATACTGCAGTGAGTCGCATCGAGCTGCGTTTCAGGTATACGAGAAGCACTTGAATCACATGGTGATCACGGCTTCGTCTTCCCGAGCTGACTGCAGCTCAGTCACATCTTCTACTTGGTTCAAGCCCAAACAGAACCAGAGAGGATCCTCCAAACCAGATACAATAGTCCTGCCCAGTGGCAGATACTCTGCTTGGTGACCCATAGGATCTGGATGTCCAACTTGCGGACCGTCTGCATGGGCTGGAAATCGGCTGGTGAGTGATTAATGATAAGACCGATACAGGTTACTGACCTCTGCTTAGTCGAGTCCGACCACTTCTGGGACACCTACACTCTTATCCTCGACAACTCTCGTCACAATCGCTCGACTCTGGCCGACGTCCATTCTTCGTCTCTGACACCCTCGACACCTACCCACAAGACCCTCTTCCATCGCTCCCGCAACACCACCTTGGAGATCTGTTTACCTTGTCGAGTAAACCGTCCCGGTAGAGCTGGCCTGTATCCAGCCGACTCGCGATGCGTGGTGGAGACCCCTATCCTGGGCACCCTGCAAACTTGCAAGATGCACCACGAAAGGATCTGTAATCGCTGCTTGACCGAATCGACCTACCTACGAATGGGCAGAAATGGGGCCGACACATCCTCAACGGAACAATTCAGAACGAATTTGAAGATCACCGGCTCGCAAGATACCGACGAGTACGACCTGAAGCGCAACGAAACGGTCACATGCGCAGCCTGTCGAGAATATGCCGTCCTCGCCCATGTCGACAGGATCTTGACCAGCTGTGCGAGGAATAGCTACAAAGTCAGGACAAGTCTACGGTCGGTCATCAACAGTCTGCACGCCTCAGTGCCTTACATTGAAGACGGGGTGGGAACAGCGAAAGCCACCGCGATGATGGTTGTGGAAGAAGTTTGGTTGCACCACTTTTCGCGTTGGGACGAACTGGTTCACGTCGCACATCGACTACAAAGCCTGGAGTATGCCTACTTCGAGCGAATGAAGCGCACAGGATATGTCGAGTATCCCACAGAAAGGGCGCATAGACACGCGTTGCTGGTCGAACTCTGGGGCGACGACTGGTTGGACCAGACTCACTTGCACAATGCCGACATCGAGTTGAAGAATCTATTCACGGCTTGGGCCAGAGAGATTGCGGCGACTGGCGGCTTCGGTATCCGTCATGACGACGCGGAAATAACGCCGCCCCAGGTGCTCACACAAAGAGTGAGCACACAGACATCGATACGAGGAACTCATTGCTGATGACTTTGTCAGTATTGGCTCAAGCTCCGGGAAGCTTTGATCAATGACCTGGCCCGGGATCGAGTGTCTTATGGGCTCTGGGTCTCACCGAGGGATGAGATTGTGTCGATTACGAATCGGCTGCGATCTGGCTCGCCACCATCCCATACTCCATTTAAGGAGCTTGCTCGTCACGTCTATCACCCACTGCCAGCCGATATCCACGCTCGCGAACTCACTCCTCCAGAGGCTGTCAATGTGGGCACGGGTATCATTCCTCTGAACTTCGATCCGATCAACCACAGCCATCACTTCTTGCCGCCAGAGAGGCTGGTCGCTGCGTGGGAGGAGGCGGTACACGCGCGACTTCAAGGATTGCTCGCAGAGTCGATGTTGGAGGTCACAAGTTTGATGCAAGTCCGGGCCGATATGGACGGCGAGAAGGCGGAAAACATGTGCGCCGAATTGGGTTTGGACGCACTGCTCGCGATGCTATCAACCGTCGGGCCATGGGAGGACGGAACGTTGACAATGCAGTTCGACAAGTTTGCTCGAGCCAACAAGCGAAAGCACACACCTTCCTATTCGACAGACGATAGCTCCAATTCAGATCTCGGTATTCTGGCTGAAGTTGCCGGATCTTTCAGCAATCCGCCTTCGGAGGACGGAGGAGCTACGATCAGCTCATCAGATTACGTCGACAACAACGGCGGGCATCAATCACCCAGAATCGAATTGGTTGACTCGCGGGATGTGACCCCGCCAGACTACCAGATCGAGCAAGTCACGCCGCCATCACATGCTGAGCTATCGGTGACCACTGCATCTTCGGAGTCCTCGCACTCGCCGGGGAACACCCTTGGAAAGCGAAAGGACGCGCCAACCATGGATCATCATCGCGAGCAGCGCGCACCGGTCTTCTCCGCCACGACTCTCCAGTCTGCTCAAGTCGACGAAAAGTCGTTCGCTGCGGCTCTGGAAGCGCTTAAATCCTCGACCACCGAGGAGTCTGCCTCGGAACAGCATCGACAGGCTATACTTGCTCAAGCGCCTGGTTTGACAGAAGACGAGGACACCGACGAGTTCGTCCTTTCAGACGGTAACAACACACCCGCGGGGAGTGTGCTACAGCAAAAAACCTCGCGCGGCCACGTGTCCGACATTGAGGACATGGCTCTGGACGAGAGAGCGGAGGTGGGAGCAAGCGGTGCTCACGTCAACGCGGCCACAACCCGGATTCCGGAAATGCTCTTCTCGCCAGACGCAATACCATATATCCCGCAGACGAACTCTGTGAATCTTGGACCGAGGGCGACCGCCTGGTTGAACGAAATGTGGTGGGAGGCGAGGTCGGACCTGCGGGCTTGCCGATGCAGGATCTGCGAGCGAACGAGAAAGAGGGACGAGGACGACGAAGTGGATTGGTTCGATACCGATGACTATAAGCGTATCAGGCTGGGCTGAGCAGGCGATCAAGGGAGATGGCAGGACAGGAGACTGAAGAAGAGCCGGGATGTACAAAACACCCCCGAAGGCATGGCCTTCGAAACGAAAAGTACGAGACGACCGGGACTCAAACGACGAGATACAACACCGATAACAAATTCAATTCAAGGAATCCACTTTGTACATAGATTATTCGGAGCCCTTTGATCACCATGTGAACTTGTACTACATGCATCTATACCATGAGCTCGCCATCTCATGGCACAGATGCACATTCGTCGTGTCCACCAGGACAAGGGAAAAGGACCAGACGATGTACAACCGATGCTACCGTGGGAGAGCAGGCGCTGCGTTCTCGTTTTTCTGACTTCTGAACGTCTGAACCGGCTTGCACGCAACTTGCACGGGTTGACGTTGACCGATTCATGAACAGCTGCCATCGAATCGTCAAAGGGTTTATACAACTCGCACGCAGGATCGCACAAAAAGCACCCTCTCAGCAGGTCTTGACAAGACAATCGCCCATTATGGAGTCCGCACCAATCACCAATGGCGAGTCTTCCAAGCGACCAAGATCAGCCTCTCCCGTAGCCGGATCACCACCATCCAAAAAGACTACCCTGTCAACGGATGCCGCGAGCTCTGAGAACACGAAGCCAGAGGTATCAGAAGCATCTAGCGGCCCGCCCGTGGCGGCACAGGTCGAGGACGAGGAGTCGGCCCTCAATGTCAACGCGGCATCGGCTGGTTCGAAGTGGAACACCAAGGTGAACCGTAAGAATGACCTGCCTAAGGGTAAGAGAGGCAAGGAGTGGAAAGGAAACAAGGACAAGTCGGACAGGGATCAGTCGTGGCATAAAGGTGCCGACCAACGGAAACCCAAAGCGGACGGCGAGGCTGAAGAGGATGGAGAGGGCGGTAAGAGGTTGCCAAAGAAGAAGGCCGCGATTTTGATCGGGTACGTCACTATGCTTTGGTCGCACTTGGCAATTACTGATGTTCCTGGCTTATCAGATATTGCGGTACCGGATACAACGGTATGCAGATGTGAGTACTGCTACAATGCGGTCCATGCTGGTCCGCGGAGCTGACAGGTAATCATTGCAGCCAGAACCAGGAGAATACGAAAACTATCGAGGGAGACATTTTCGCCGCCTTGGTTAAAGCCGGTGCCGTCTCTGAGGCGAACAGTGAGGATCACAGGAAAGTCGATGTCCAGCGAGCAGCAAGGACAGATGCTGGAGTACACGCTGCCGGTAACTGGTGAGGAGCCGTCTTCAGCAGATCGACACATGTGCTGAGAATCGTCCGCAGTATCTCGATGAAGATGATAGTCGCACCACCACTACCCGCCGAACACCCCACGCTGGCTAGCTACGTCAACAGCTTCCTCCCCGAGCAAATCAGGATGTGGGGCTTCGTCAGGACTCTGAAATCATTTGCGGCGAGGACGTAAGTGGTTTCAAACGGGTTCTCATGTGCTCAACATTGAACGGCTTTGACTTGTAGCGGCTGTGACTCACGGAAATACGAATATCTCCTCCCCTCCTACTGTCTCCTCCCTCCCGCTTCATCCGACTACCTATCCCAAGCTCTTGACAAATCGTCGCCCGGCTGGAGAGAGACACTAGGACCTGCAGCAGATTTCGCCGATGCGGGTGTGCCCTTGGACGCAGAGGACGCAGCTGAGCAGAGCGAGAATGCGAGACTGAATCCCAAATCCCGAGGAGAGTTTGAGCGACGAAGAGGGTGGAGATGCGATCAGCAAACGCTAGAGCGATTCCGAACCCTGGTGGCAGAGTTCAAGGGAACTCAGTGAGCCCCCAGCATCAATACACTGTACAAGGGCCACAGCTAATCGTACAATTTAGCAACTTCCACAATTACACCGTCGGCAAGCCGTTCAATGACAGGACTGTGAGGAGGTTTATGATGTCGCTTGAAGTGCAAGATCCGGTTGTGGTCGGTGAGATCGAGTGGATATCGGTCAAGATCCACGGACAGAGTTTCATGTTGCACCAAATTGTGAGCGGGTCCGTGACGTGATGCCCGCATCCTCTTTCTGACTTGCCTTATAGCGAAAGATGATGTCTTTGGCAATGCTGGCTTGCAGGACCGGAAGTCCTCCGGCCCTCATCAAGGAGACTTTCGGTGAGTCAGCTGTTGAATCTCTAATGAACTCGAGCTGATTGGACATCGACGACAGGGCCTAAACGAATACATGTGCCCAAAGCCCCTCCACTCGGTCTCCTGCTAGAAGCCCCTCAATTTGGGGCGTACAACAGGCGAATTACAGAGGGATCGAATGGCATCCAAGGCGGCGGAAGAGATCTGGTTGATTGGGATCTGTACCGAAAGGAGATAGACGAGTTCAAGTTCAAGTGGATCTACGATAGGCTGAGGCAAGATGAACTGGAGACCAATGTGTGAGTCGAGTCACCTCTAGCCCTTGAAAGACATTTACTGATCTAGGAAATAGCTTCCATAAGTTCATTCGTCAAATGGACTGCACTGCCACGGACCTACTATGCTTCCTGAAGTGAGTGCTAAGTAGCAGGTTATCCCGTGGTCGTCATCTGACTGGCCTCTAGCACCCAAGGAATCATCCCACCCGAAGCGGAGGTTTCGACGCAACAGCCTCAAAAGAAGAAAGAAGCCAAGGAGGCTAATACGGAAGGCGTCAAAGCCGACTCCAAAGATGGCGAGAAGAAGGCAGCTCTGGGTCTGGATAGCGACGATGAAGAGGTCGATCAGGAAATGTTGAAGCGGGGAGAGCTGGAGGGATAAGGATGGATCTGGGCCAGAAAGCGAGGCGATCGCCACTCGGTGTAGCGGCAAGATGCATGATTGCGGCTGCCTGATGAAGTCATCAGTTCCAGTATTCGACTGAGCCAATGTACCAGGCGTACTCGTACATCAGTCCCAAGGAGACGAGTTCATACCGTCTTGCTGATCGCTGCATCTTCATTGGTTGACCCTGTTTGCCACTGCTTATCTTTACGGCAGAAGACCGAAGAAGACGTGGGTCCGATGATGTTCCCGACTCCGGTCATCGTGATAGACAAGACGCTACACGATGCTTTGTGTCTCATCTCACAGGTGTTCGCTTCTCGTGGACACACGAAAGTCTTCTGGGCTATGCAGACTCAGTCTGGTCAGCTGTTGGCGAGCGACTCTGGGTCGTCGGGTGAGCAAGGCAAGAAAATTAAGATAAGCCAAAGACCTGCGAGGAGGTAAGCCAAACTCTGCCTTCCCTGCCTCCTGGTACAATGTATTGACACCCCGCTAGCTGTACCGAATGCATAAGGTAAGCAGATATGCTAATGCTGTACACGCTCCCGCTCATAGATGTATAGACGTAAGACCCGGTGTAACAAGCAGATCCCGTGTGATGTTTGTGGGAAACGAGGTGTTGCGCACTTATGCCGTCTGGACCCCCAGTACGTTCCGCTCGAGGTGTAAGTGGTGTAAAAGTGCACTTGGATCTATTCACGCTGATCTGTCTCCACGCTTCTCAGCCTTGCTCAACCCGCTAGACCCGTGGCAGACGTAACTGCCGAGCTTGATGCGTTGAGGCGGAGTGTTCACACCGACATTGGATATCTCAAACAACGAGTGTCAGACTTGGAGAGGCAGATCCACGGGACCCGACGTGGAAACGATCAGCCCTCACAGTCTACTGAAGCCGCTGGGCGAATGTCCGCGGGAAGGCAAGCACCTGACGGCCGGAACACTGAGGAATGGAAGACCCAGTTGGACGATCCGAAGGCCGGGAATAGGCGATCTAGCGTATTGGCGAATGAAGATTCTGGTGAGGGACATCATGGGCTTGAGGAGTGAGATAAGCTGAACGAAATTACAGCTACGACACTTGAGTTCCTCTCTTTGGGAATGGACAGGCGGTTGGGCGCCGCAGATGATGCGCCTAGCACCGCCGCGCCGTCTCGAAACACTTCACCGGTGAGGATATGATCATGATCCAAGATATTGAAGCTGATTTATAACCAGGATGAGGGCGCAGAGAGAGCCTCCAAGATACTTGTCGACCCCTTGGATCGTCCGATACCAGACTCGATTGTGGACGCACTACTGCCTGAAAGTAACGTCACGTTGATTCTCAAGTTTGCCGAAGAGCATGTGTTGTGGCAACACTGCTGTATCTTCTTTCCCGACTTTTGGAGGGAAGTCGACCTGTTCTTCCAGACAATCAGCACAAGAGGATGGAACTCTGTCGAACCAAGCTGGATCGCCCTCCTGTATGTCGTGCTAGGTATAGCAATCCATCAGATGAGCAATGAGGAAGCATCAAAATGCGGCCTCGAAGAGGGTGAGAGGTTGTGTTCTTCCGAGAGATTCTGTCGCACTGACTGGGAGACAACAGCCGATCGACTGGTCTTGCCCAATGCTCTAATTTCAGCCGCCGAGGAAGCGCTATATCTAGGATCCTTCCTATCTCGACATAACATCTACACGGTACAAGCGATCGCCATCCTGTGCCTCTGTGGCCACAATGTCTGCGAATCGGATCTATTGGCATCACTTCTGGCCGTTGCGATCAAAACGGCCCAGACCCTCAATTTACATTCTTTGGGCAAAGTCTCCGCTCAATTGGAGCGAGAAGCACTCCAGACCGATGGCCCGAGATTAGTGATCAGCTCGAGGAAGGTGATCGAGGTGGAGCTTGGAAAGAGACTCTGGTGGGCTCTGACGCAAGAGGTAGGTCTTCTTCGCGCACAATGCGAGCGTGAGCTGAAGAAAGTCTAGGACTGGTTTGGAATTCCCTTCCGAGGGGTTTGGTGTGAGTTACTTCTACTTAGTCGTCGCGTGTACAATGCTGACAGTATGCTAGCTATACACCCAGAGCATTTTGACACGCCATTGCCCCATAATTGTCACGATGCGGATCTTCAAGCTGGTCACTTCTTTTCGCGCCATAGTTCGACCCTAACAGTATCGTTGTGAGCACAGCAAGCGCATGTCTCGATTCGGAATAGCGGTCATTGACAACGTCTCTTATCAGGAAGCTGAGATTTTGTGCTCAAATAGCAACAGCCATTCAAGACCTCTTTGCCAGGATCAACAGTCGGATCGAGACGCAAGAGCCATTTCAATCAGCGGAAGAAGTGGTCGACAGGATCCAGCGCTTGATCAAAAGCCTTCCTATCTCGCTCCAAGCTGGTTTCACACCCCTCCCAAGCGAACAAGAGGACACTCTACCGGTATGGACGAAAGCGCTCAGGCATTACTTGCAGATATCCGGCACCCACAAGGTTTTAGTGGTGTATCGAGCTTTCTTGTCCAGATCGACGCCTTACGCAGTGCTTCTCCCCGACAATAAGCTCGTCGAGGTGAACGACTCCGACCCGAATACCGACAGACAAGAAGGGCTACAGCAACGGCAAACGGCCCATCGGGCGTGCATCAAATCAGCAGAGATCATCGTCGATGAATTGGAGAGAGGATCTATGGAGCCTGGGATTATACAGGCTTTGTGGACCATACCTTATCATGCTCTCGCAGCGGCTGTAGTCCTGGCCCTCGACATGATCACACTCAGAGGACGGGGCGAGCAAGCGAAGAAGCGATTCGAGGATGTGCAAAGAGCTACGAGGGGTCTGGAGAGACTGGCACCTACTTCAAGAATAGCTAGAAGAGGTCTGCGGGTGAGTACAACCCTTGACGTATGGATGTGTGCGCTGATACTCCAACACAGGTCATATCGGATCTTCTGAAGGAGGCAGAGCAAATGGGTCAAGCCAAGCGATCTGCGGATGACGAGGCGATCCCTAGGATGGTCAAAAGGGTCAAGCTGTGAGTCTGACGTTTCGATTTGCAGGTATAGCGATCGTCTTATATAAATGCTTAGCCCGCCAAACGACATGGCGGAATCGACGTCTCGCGCGACCAGTCTTTCCCCAGTCGTCAGCACGTCTAGCACTCCGAGATCAATATCCTCCTCTATCCGCCCATCCGCGCCGGTCCCTACATCAGTCCACACAGCACAGGGCACTTTCAATCCGTATTTGACTTCGCCATACCCCTCGCAGCCGGTCCCTCCCGGTTTGCGTCTCTCGGGCCCTATCCCAAACAGCCAGAATCCCAACAGCGTCGGCAATGCAGTAGCTGGGAGCAGTCAAGTTGGCGCAAATGGACAGCTCGCCAGCGTATCGCCCGGCTATCAGTCTAACACCGTCAATCAGACCAATTGGTGGTCGCCAACTGACAACACCGGTTTTGATGGGTTGTTCGATCTGTCTCAGCAGGAAACCAATCAGCTTCTCATGAGCCTCCAGCAAAGCGTTCCAAGCGTTGGCAAGCTGTTTGATGGTAGCGTCGGGACATTCTCCTGGGGTAGTTGATACTTGATGAGAGCATGCACAAGTCCGACTTGAAGGATATAGCCCGTGCATCAAGATGACATCTACTGTATAAACAACGCTGAGTGAGATCGGTGACAACCAAATTTTGACCCAAACTACAAATAAACACTCCATCCTCCTCTAAGCCTGTCTCTCGATCTGCGACCGGGAGTCTGGTCTCGTCGACGATCCGACCAATGTACCTGGGTTGTTCCAATCGGCCCCCTCGCCCTTCTCCTCGTGCTCATCCTCGATCTCATCGGCCAAAGTGGCGTTGAGCACAACGGCGACGAGAGCGGAGATGAGGTATGGCTCTTCGATGATCAAGATGATGGCTTGGATGAGACCCTTCTTGCCGGCGTTGTCGCCAGTATAGGTGAAGACGTAGTTGAACCACTCGGGCACACAAAGCGAAGCGAGACCAAAGGCAAAGGCGACGGTGGCGATGAATCGGTCCCTCCTGGTCCACTTGCAGTATGCCAACACTCGGATACCAGACACGGCCACGGCGCCGAACAGGAAGGTGGTGAAACCACCAATGACGGAGCTAGGTGCGGCAACGAAGACGGCTCCGAACTTGCCGGTGATACCCATGATGAAGAGGAGGAAGGCGCACATGAATCCAGAGCTCTTGGAGGCGTTTCGAGTGAGGGCGATAACACCAGAGTTTTGGGAGAACGTCGTGAGGGGCGGGACTGTGGCTAATCCGGCCAGAGTGGCAGTGATGGCATCGGCGAGCATACCACCTTGAACCCTGGACATGAAGGCGTCACCGGTGATCTCCATCCTGGACACATCTGACGAGGCGGTGACGTTTCCAATGGTCTCGGCAACGATGACAGCCCATGCCGCGATCATAGGTAGCACCAGTTGACCCCGGATGGCCAAGTGCCAAGTCTTGAGCCAGAGGAAAGTGCCCGAAGGAGCGGCCTTGATGACGGCAGTGTTGAAGTAACCCGTGGCAGCGGCGATGATGAGACCGGTGAGGAGACCGAGGAAGACAGAAGCAGACTTCATGAATGCCGAACCGAAGATCTCACACAGGACAATGACGGCGAAACAAGAGAAACCAAGACCGATAAAGGTAGCGGAACCCCAGTACTCCTGGTGTTCACCAACGGTGCATTTGAGAGTGTGGTTGGAGGCACATGGTCCCGATCCTCCGGCCCAGTTGGTAACACCTGATCGGACGAGGGCAGCACCAATGAAGACGAGCATGGTGCCAGTGATGAGAGGTGGGAAGAGCTTCCTGATAAACTTGGGAGGGATGAAGGCGAGGGCGATGGCGAACAGACCAGTTAGAGTGGCAGTACCCAAGATGGCACCAAACTCCTCGGGACAAGGCAACTTGGTCACTCCATCCTCCGCAAGAGGGCACGTTCCGTTCTTGTATGACTGCCCGAGGTAGGCCAAAGCGACGTTGGTGAAGGCGAATGAAGTACCGGTGACTGAGATCAGACCGGTACCGATCCAGTAGGTGGTCTTGTAAATCTTCCATCGCGAAATTTGAATAGCGGTACCGACTCCACACCAGATGAGACACGCAGAGACGAGGTACTGTTGAGCCTCCGTACCGAGGTTGGCTCCGGCTGGTCCGGCGAGAAGAAGAGGAGGAGTAACTAGTCCACCGACCATGGCGAGAGCGCTAAGTTATTGGTCAGACCAACGATCGGGGTATCCTTGTTTTGAAACCCTTGACTCACTGCTGCAGCCCGAGAATGAACATGAGCATCCATGGCAGCTTGTCGTTCACACCGTAGAATGGCAGCTCCCGCTTCGTCTTGACGAGGTAGGGGATGTTGGGGATGAACAAAGCAGCGTAGTCCTGCGCAGGCAGCTTGTAAGCAGGGGCCTTGGAAAGCGCAGCCGGGGACAACACTCACGTAGTCTCCGAACCATCCTTCCTTCGTGATCAAGCTCTTTCCCACTTGCCTCATCTTCGCTCGCCTTGAGAGCTCCGGAGTGTGGCCAAGTGAATCAGTGTCGTCGGATAAGGGCAGGGTGTTGACTTGGGTGTGCATGGTCTTCTCCCCATCGTATGGCTGCTCTGGTTCGAGGTGGGCCGACATTGTGATGAGATGCGAGGAGTTTCGAAGAATTGAATGTCACTGAGCGATATCGGTCCGATATAATATCCGTGGTTGCTGTAGATGAGGATAGATGATCACCTTTGGCGGTGTGTGTGCCTCTTGACTTGAGTCGTGTGAGTTGTGCCTTGAGCGGGATGATTCTGGCTCTGGAGGCTTGGTGATGACTTATATATGCATTGATCGGCAGCCAAGACAAGTTGCTCGCTCCGACATGGTCGCATGATAGCTGGACCTGATAGTAGTCAATCTACCGGAGTGAACGTAAGCCCGGATCGTCAGCGAGCTTATCTCTGGACGGTTGATGCGAGCTTGCTCCTGGCTCCCTCCAGTCGTTCAGCGAGTCCGACTCCGACGAACGCTATGGCGTTTGGATGAGATGTCCTCCGATATTCTCCGGTCCGTCACGAGCTGCCAGTCTGTGCTCTCATTGGATCGGACTTATGGAGATGTTAACCTGCGAGAGATAAGAGATAGCAACCGACCGGACAGAAACACAATTGGTCGATCGATGCAATCGAGGTCCGAATCACCGGCTTTAACCGTGCGAAAGGGGCGGCTGGAGAGGGCTCGAGCGGGCAATGAGTCACGTGTACGGTGTTGCCGATGCCTATGGAGTTGTTACCGTGTGCATACAAGCCGCGACTCGATGCTCGCCGCCGGCCGCCCTAAGCCCTCAGGTATCCCTGTCTCCTGGAGTTTGCCTGGAGTCCCTATGCTGCCGACAGAAGCCTACTTCGCCAGCTGGCTCCGTCTCTGACTCGATGTGTAACACCATGTAACGAATCCGAAGTTCATGGAATGGTTACTGAGACTGCATGACTGACTGATCTGAATCTCTGACTGTCTCCTGTGCGACGGTGTCACAGCTCTACATGCCACTGCTTTGTGCTCTGCTCCTCGGCCATCCCTTTTCCAGCCTTACTGACGACCTCTCTCCAGCTGTCCACTGGTGTACAAGCTGGTACCCGCTTTCCTTCAACACTTTGTCGTTGACAACCGACCGCTAAGAGGCAATGTCAGGCACACGTGTCGGAATCGAGCTCTTGGTCACTCACGACAAGGTGCTGATTCGTTAAACTGATGTGCGAAGAATGGGTCAGTCTCGTTCGTGAGGACGTTCCCGAGCCTATGTCTGTCAGCTATCGAACGAGCGGCTCCCCCGTGACGCTCACATCAGCGTTGCGTGGCCCAGGCTGTAGCTCTTCTCCCAGATCAGGCTCGAAGGGATGTAGATCTGATTCCGACCATCTGCAGAATGTATCAGTGTCATGACCGTAACGACGAGTGAGGCAGGTCGGTAATAGTGAAGGAGACTCACTCTCTGCTATCGTCTTGATACTACTTCCATAGATGACCTCCTTGAAGCCCGCCCACCGGATCGCACTGGCACACATTGGACATGGCTCTCCGTTGGTGTACAAGCTAAACTCTTTCCACGAGGCCAGGATCTCCATCGGGCTGAGACCTTTCTCCGTCAAGACGTCGGTACAATGTCTGATTGCAGAAATCTCTCCATGCATGGAAGGATCACCGGTTGTGCCGACCTTGTTCGACGTCACGCAGACGAGCTGATCCGAGGTGGTATTGACTATTGCGGTGCCAAACGGAGCTTGAGGACATGGATGGCCGTCGGCATAGATCGCCTCATTGGCCACTCTCATCCAATGTAGTCGCCTCTCTGCTGGTACATCGTTGATCGATAGGCCTTGCTGGTACTCTGGGTGGATCTCGACATCGTAGGCCAAAGCCAGGGGAAGTGCGGGCAGCAGGAGTAGAGATGACAGCAGCATCTTGAACTTGACAAATGCGACGAGTGATAGACGAAGAGGTGTGGGTGTGAGTCTTTGGGTGTCAAACTCGTTGTATGGCTTCGAATATAGACACCGTAGGACCTATTGGTGTCAGGACGTGGTTCGGCAGACGGCGGAGTATACATCGATACTTTGGGAGAGATCACCAACAATCCGACCGTGCCGGGTCCGGCGGAGTTCGGCGGAGTGGCTTATCTCTCTCTGCCTTATCCGTTGTTTTCGGTTGGTCACAGCTGGTCCTTGAGCTGGTCTCGAAGCTCGTCGGGGCTGGTCTGGTGCATGGTGGACTACTGCGAGCGAAGGTATACATAAGGAAGGCCACTATACCAGAAGCGAGCCCACAGTCTCCCATACACATAGCGCACAAAGCCACGACTTCAAGCAATCAGTTAACAGTCCCATCGCCGACGCCACCATGTCCAGCTCCGCCGCCGTACCCAACATTTCCCTCCATGACTTCGACGCTCGAAGGGAGGAGATCACACAGCAACTCATGGATGCTTCCATGAATGTGGGATTCTTGTACGTCACTCGCAATCCGCCTCTTGGTCATGCTGATACGAGTCCGCAGTACGCTTTGCAACCATGGAATCCCCCTCGACGAAGTCAAAGCCGCTTTCGAGTTGTCGAGAGAGTTCTTCGCGCTCCCAGATCAGGTCAAGGGCAAAACTGCTCTCGATGGCAAGAACGCGGGATGGGAGAAGAACACCCAAGTCAGGCCCAGTACCGGTACAGCAGACCAGAAGGTACGTTATCAATACCCATGCTCTTCAATAATGCATCATGCTGACCTCTGAAATCCTGTAGGAATCTATTCAGCTTCAGTTTGCTCGAATGGACGGACTGTGGCCATCAGACTCGGACATCCCCTCCTTCCGAGCACGAGCGCAATCGTTCATGGCTAAGATACAAGCGCTGTCCGTCAAGGTGATGGAGTGCTTCGCCGATGGTCTGGGCCTACCACACGACACCTTCACTCAAGGAACGGTCGGTAACGAAGAGCTGCAAGACAGCCAGAGCGTTCTGAGACTGTTGCATTACCATTCAACCGAGGGGAAGAACTTTGGACAGAACTTCTGGCGAGCCGGTGCCCACGCAGACTTCGATGTGCTCACAATGGTGGGTTGCTCGGCAGGACCATAATCTCCCCTAGACGGATGCTGACTTTAGACTCAGCTCTTCCAACGAGACGGAGAGGGTGGGCTCGAAGTGTGTCCCGGACGAAAGGTCGTTGGAGACTTTGGCATGGGTGTCGAGTGGTTGCCTGTGGAAGCCCGTTCCGATCGTATTGTCTGCAACATCGGCGATCAGCTCATGAGGGTAGGTTCAGATGCTCACAATCGACCGTCAATCTTGCTGATGTCGGTCTTCTTGTAGTGGAGCGACGATAGGCTCAAGTCCACATACCATCGAGTCCGTCTGCCTGAAGGTAGCGAATCCAGGGGACCCAGGTACTCGATGGCGTTCTTCAATCAAGCCAGGACAGACTGTATCATTCAAGGCCCAGGCAAGAAATACCCTCCAATCGTGCGTCCCACTCCCACCCCTCTCCTAACAGTGCCTGTTCTGTGCTGACCATGCTGTACAGACTGGTGGTCAGTTCATCGCCGACGCAATGGCCAGGAATCGGATGCAGTCGGCAGAGATCGCAAAGCAAGCAGCGCAGCTCAGCCATGACCAAGTCGCCAAACAGATCCACTTTGTTCCTACGCACTTGCAGTCTGCAGTCTCCGCTTCGTCGTCATTGCCGCTCGTGGCCTAGTTCCGGGGTGTTTCAGGCTCTCGTGGTGCTCGTTCGTAAGCTTTACGCATGTATCAGTACGCATGTATGGATCTTGACCGTTCACGGGAGCATGTCCCTGCCCAGCAATGGATCTCTTGTGGTGGTCTTGATACTGTCTTGGGTCCATGCCTGTCCATGCTTGGCGATACGTCCTCGGTAGATCTATGGATCTGAGATCTGAAGATCCAGAGGTCCAAGACTGCTCAGCGCTCGATCAGGCTGATCACCGCTTATACACCCTCAACTGCTGCCTACTCACGTCTACTCACCGCTCCCGGTCTATCTCACACTGTTCGCTAACGACGTCATCAGGGTCGAGCATGGCTTCTCACAGATTCAGGTGACTATCCTTGACCGGTGACCGGACGGCGCCGGACGGCCATGCACGTGACGAGATACGCTACGTCGGTATTGAAACTGTCTGTCCACACACTGTTGCATGCTGAATCTACCCTGCTGTACTCTGCAGGAGTCTGCAGTCTAACCTACGGAGCCAGACGGAGCCCGAGGCACGCGACGTCTGTGCGGTTTTCACTGGCTCACAGTCACCGCCTCGGAGATTGAGCTAGCTTAACTCGGCCGGGGGTAAAAAGTAACTCCGAGCGCCCGAGCAGCGTCACCCGACCACTTGCTGTGAAGTCATGTGTCTCATGTCTCGGCACCTTGCCATCACCGCTTCCTTCAATTAAGTACCGAGGCACCACATGCTTTGCGCACAGCTTCCTTTAGCTTCTCCCGAGATACCCAGAGTGCCTGAGGAGAAGTCAGAAAGGCATTCGGGACTAAAGAGACCAGTGACCTGGTGATGTAGCTGGTGATGTCCGCAGATGTCCGCAAGGAGCTAGATCTGCTAGATGCTTGTGAGCAGTCGCTTGACTATTCTTGACCTGTCTCAGCGTCCTGACCCTCGTAACCACCTCTCAGATCTCCCGAGCTAAGCCAGTCAGCGACTCTCAGCGAGTCCCTGTACCTCCCTGTATACAAGCGAACAGCATCAAGTACTAGCCTGGGAGGCTAGGTGGTGCCAGGTGGTGCCTGTACATGTACCGTGTCGCATCCCGCACGGGATCCACGGGACCGAATTGGTAAACGGTTGCATCGGTCTTCTCGCCGAGATGAGATTAAGATTGGCATGCACTCGTAATCGGTACCCTGGTCGCCCAGTCATGTGTGGGTGGGCGGGCGGTGTAGGAAGGCATGGCTAAGCGGGTGAGCATAGCCACCGCAATGATGGTGATGGTGATGGAGGACGACGAGCGTGGTCAGAATTACCTCACGGGCATCGACAGATCCTCAGAAAAACGCCGAAGTCGAAATGCTTGGAGGATCAGGCGAGGTTGCTTCGCGGTTCAGGGATGCGAGACAGCCAAGATGGGTTGAGCAGGGCGTGCAACGACAGGCAACGACTCCATACAGTCGAATGCTGTCCTGATCGAGTGGTCATGACATGAGGTTCCCCACCTTGGCCGCACCGGTGATCCGCTCGAGGGTCGTGTCCACCTCACCTTGATCGCCTCTGTTCGTCTATATAAGGCAGCAACGAACAGACCAAGAAGTTCTACATCCTCAACCAGCTCTCGACCGTCTTCTACTGTATCCTGACTCCAGTGACTTGATCCCCCATCCATAATCACATCCACAATGCTGTTCACCAAGCTCGCCGCTCTTCTACCCTTGCTCTCGGTCGCTTGGGCTGCTCCCCTCGAACAGCGACAACACGGAGTTCAGGTCATCAACAACTGCTACAACTCTGGTCAAGTCGCTCTGACCTTTGATGGTGAGTCACATTCTAAGAATGGGGTCATACATGCAGCCTGAACTGCCTTTCCTGAACAGACGGACCATTCCAGTACGAGCAGGATGTTGTCAACAGCTTGAACGGCGGCAAGGGTGGGTCATGAATGTTGAATCTCGAATCCTTATTTAAGCTGGGACATTGTACTGATCGTGAACCTGTGTTCTCAGGAACCTTCTTCTTGAACGGAAACAACTATGTCTGTATATATGACCGAATCGACCAAGTCCGAGCTCTCCACGCTCAGTGAGTGCTTCTTTCCTGTCATCTACTACTCAGTGACTAATTTCTTCTGTCAGAGGCCACACTCTCGGATCTCATACTTGGTCCCACCCTGACTTGACCACTCTCGACTACAACGGTATCCACCAAGGTCAGTAGGGATGTTTTACGTCCAATCGTCCATGAGAAGCAAGTAAACTGACTTTCGGAAATTTAGAGCTCGAGAAGCTTGAGACTGCCTTCATCAGGATCCTCGGTGTGAAGCCACTGTACTTCCGACCTCCTTACGGCTCTTACAACGACCTCGTACTGCAAGTCCTCGGCGAGAGGGGCTACAAGAGTGAGTACAGCTCTCAGTCAGTAATGAGCATCAATCTGACGATCGTGTCAGAGCTCTTCCTCTGGTCCGAAGACACCCAAGACGCCTCTGGTGCTTCCGTCCAATTCTCCGAGGGAGTCATGGACGGCGTCATCAACAATGCGCCTCAGCCACACATGGTCCTCTCCCACTCTGTGGTCTCCACCAGTAAGTCTCTGGACATGGATGTATCAGAGTCGTCGACTGATCCTATTATCTTAGCCGCCTTCGACGTTGTTCCATACGCCGCCGGACGACTCCAGAACGCCGGATACCAGCTCGTCTCTGTCGACACCTGTCTCGGCGACGCTGGAGAGTGGCCATACGAGTACGTTGGACAGCCAGGCACTCCAGACGGATCGTGGACCTGTTAGGCGGTGTCTTGAGAACCAGGACAATTCAATTTTACGAACATTCCCGTTGTGCTGTAGCATATCACCAAAGATCATTGAGCGTGGTGTTAGAAGGACACTTTAGCATCAGCATCCAATACCTATAATTTGTCTCCAACTGCAATCATCCGTTCTTGTCCATATAATGTTTCATGTATCCCTCTTGCCTGACCTGGATCTGTGCAGAAAGCAGCGGGAGGTCGCCAAGCGGGCATCATGAGTGGACAGAGGTCGTAAGATTCCCCTCGGCCCGTCCAATCCGGCCATATAGTCTGGCTCTCTAGCTGTAGAGCGATGTCTTGGATCACTCTATGGAGCCGAGTCGATGGCGGCGGTGCGGACCGGCTTATGAGAAGTACTGAACCTCCAAGCCGACTGACTGGATCGGTCTCCGCCGTTCTGTCAGATTCGATGTGACGCCCACCGAGACTAGGCAGTTCCGTATCCGTGCTTCGTATAGTAGCGAAATCGCCTGAACCCCACAATCAGCTTGTCGTCCTGATGACTATGTCGAATCACGAACTCACCCAGTTGCCCGAGACTTTGGCCTTTAAGACTCCGTCGCGATCCATCGAATTCAGGTCGTTGTCCACTTTTGGGACCGTCGTCTCTTCTAGGTGGTCGGTGCCAAAGCGCGTTGTTGGCGCAGGATCGAAGAGCGGGATCGGTGAATCGAGCTCATTCTCTGCGACAGCATTCTCCCGCAATGCAGCGATCGGGAACGGCGAGTCGAGCTGATTCTCCACCATCACATTCTCCTCGATGGGTTCATTCCTTAGACTGGTCCCTGTCCAAGGTCTCTCCGAGTGGATCGCCGGTGAGTGTTGCGAATTCAGATCCCTCTTGCCTCTTCTCCTGCCAATCCACCATTCACCTCCAATGGTGAGGTCACTCTCGTAAGAGTATATGTTGAAGCCGAATCGGGAGGAGAGGGCCATCGTGGGAGATACCTGAGCCGAATACGCCGAAGAGATGAATCCCATCAACGGGTTGTAGAGTAGAGTGAGGGTGGTAGGAGGACTTGGAGGCGGCCCATGGCTTTCTGCCGACGTATTGGGAGTTGAGATACCCGCAGTCGTTGCTGACGGAGACGGAACTGTGGTAAATCTCAGACCGGTAGATACTGTCTAGCTGTCAGCGATGTAAGGCCATACCTCCCGGCAGGCTCAACTCACTTCCAAAGCTTCTCTGCTTTGCCGAAAAGTATACCTCTCCTCCAGCGCTGAATCTTCCCCTCAGCCCACCTTCCATCATCTCCTCCTCATCTATCCTTCTGCCCTCCTCAGATTGTTCCTCGGTAATGCCACCCTCGTGCCAGCCGAAATTATACAGTCCCCGGACGCCGAACATGCCATCTTGAGCTGAGTAGGTATACTCTCCCGAATATCTTCCCGTATCATGCTGCAGGGACAAGAGGATATTGCCAGGCGTAGGAGGCTGAGAAGGAGGTGCGGACTCGGACGGCTGCCTTGAATGTGAATAGGTCGGTGAAGAAGAGGTTGATGAAGCCCGAGGGGTAGGCGGTGAAGGTTGAGAAAGAAATGCCAAATGAGCTTGTAGTGTAGGTGTAAGGCGGGTAGTGGCTAAGCCGGACAGGTGCAGAGAGGGCAGATGTAGTCGTGAATACAGCAGATAGTCTGGAATATGAGAAAGGCAGCTTCAGCAATGCTACCAGTCCGGCGCAGCGGCTCAGCTACTTACCTCTCCCCTCGACTCGTCTGCCACCTTGCCATACTTCCTCCTTGGGTAGCGGTCGTTTCGGTGGTGGAAAGATTCTGAAACGTTCGACTACATGTGGAAATGGGATGTTCTTGGATGGTCCAATCTGTGTGACCGGTTGAGTCAGCCTGAGCAAATGGTTGATCGCTGGACTTACCTCGCTCAGACCTTCGGAGGTGGTGATGTAGGATATCGTTCCATTTAGCTGCGGCAATGCGTCCAGGGCATACGAGGTGAAGAACACGGGAGTCGGAGCCTTGGACAGCTGTAAGATGAGTGAAGAAGGAGTCGCAAAGTCACTGTGAGCTGCGTTAGCTCGGTCCCGGAGCAAGTGGTGACGATGATGGCTCACAGAAGAGCTACAAAGGCACCCGCCTGTCAGCTCACAGAGTCACGATGACCTACACTGTGCACCTGATGGACTCACCGGTCGAAGAGCGCGTCAGCTGCGTGTACGTGTTATCCTCGTTCCATCCTATCGCGTTGTGATAGTCCCTCAGCAGGATCGTAGCAAACGGCAACATGCCGGTCGGTGTGTCGTCGACCGATGAACTTGTCTCGCAGCAGTTGCAGTGAGGGTCAGATCGAGCACCTAGTGCAGAGATCCCGACAACTGATCGCGGGAGCAGTCTCTCGTCGCGGAACAGGGAGCTAGACGGAGAATTAGAGCGAGAGTTCTTGGGGCAACGTCCAATGTCAAAGACTCAAACGTCGTCAAAACGTCGTCGAAGTGCGCGTCGACTTGAACACGCAAAGTGGAGGTTGTTTCATCCTATTAGCCCATGTGTCATGTGTCTCGCACGCTATAGGCCTAGTACCACAGTCAACTTGGATCATTCCCCTTTCAAAGAGCACACATCTCGGATGCATGGAGTCATGGCGCGAGACTAGCTTCGGCCTTTTGATTGTCATTATAAGGATGTACAAATAGCTACAATGAGTGTGATTGACACTTTGTCAACTTCGCAGTTTCGACCAGCGGATTGGCGTGGTTGGGTTTTAGGCTACAGGGTCGTCGAGACCGGATGTCGTAGTGGAGTCGTAATCTGATGACCGGATCGCCCAAAAAAGAGATAGATGGAATAATATGATCTTGATAGCACCGGGCTACGTGGAGTTGGAAGAATGCGGATAGTCATGAGGGTTCTCGTGGAAGTCGGGTATAGGTTTACGAGGGTGAAAGGGGCGCTTAGTTCTTTGGGTGGAAGTTCCACGAGATAGGGAAGACTCCGTCGTCCATGTTGCCGTTGTTGAGTGCGGCGAAGAGGGACGGAGACATGTCGAGGTCACCGCTGCCGCAGCCGGGGGAGGGGCACTCGTCGGCGACGTAGGCCTCGACAGTGTTGCCGGTGTTCTCGTTGGTAATAGACATCCATTGGCCGCAGTTGCCGCCGTTGTTCTGCTCGTACATGTCCTGGTTGAGGGCGACAATCATGTCGCTATCGTTGGACCACTAAAAGAAGTCAGCTTGAGACCTCCAGGAGGCATGCAGGATAGCGTAACTCACCCATCCGCAGGCACCTAGACCGGTGGAGAAGTAGGTCGCTCGGCCGGTGTGGGTGATTCGGGTCTCGAGCTGCTCGGCCTCCACTGGGGCGCCAAGGGCGAAAGAAAGGACTGAGAGGACAGCGAAGACTTTGGCGAACATTGTGTTTTGTGGTTATTTGGTTTGACTGCAAGTCGGGTTCGTTGGGGTATGTACTGAAACTGATATTGGTCTTGTGTTTGAGGTAAGAAAGACTTCAGTCAGTGCGCTCCTGCGATGTCTTCTTTATAGCCATCTCGGTGAACAGCTTTCTTGCTCGGTGATCGAAAACTCTGCCATATGATTGCCGTCAGATCAATTTGGGGTCTTTACCGTCAACTTCTGGCCGTCCGAACATGTTCAGATGCCGACGAGATAAGTAGGCTCAACGTCCAAGCTTCTGAGAGGATGAGATCGAGGCATCGAGCCGTTACAGCAAATTTCGACAGGTCCGGCGCGGCACCGGAGAGGCGAAATCGTCATGTCGATGAGCGGATGCCGAAGGACACGAGGTACCGTACATTGCGAAGAGCCGGCCTGCAGATCCGATGCTAGACGAAGCCTGACGAAGCGGAGTAAAAGCGAGCATGCTGCCAGAAGCCAGATGCTGCTGGTCCAGGGTCGAGGCAATTAACAGAGCGGCCCGAAGCAGCCCGAAGCAGAACCAGGGCGTGTCCAGGAGTGTCCAGAGAGCTCCAGAGCCCTCTAAACTTAGAGCCTAGCCAGTCCTAAGCTGACCTAAGTGAAGTCTCCGCCGACCGTGCAGTCGCCTGCAGCTGCAGTAGCACAACCACGGTGGCAGGGACACCAATTTTGGGGTGTTGGAGCCGGTTGCAGCCTGTTGCAGCTGGACAGAGCTGGACCCTGCTGGACCTAGCTGACTCGGAACCTCTTGGTGAGGTCAGGTGAGGCCGTGAGGTCGCATTCCAGTAGATCCACCTTGTGCAATTCCAATTCGAGGGTGACTGGCAGGTGCTATAAATACAGCGAGCCAAGATCCTGTCTGTACAGCCTGGACAAGCCTGGACACTGGTCTGGAGCTGCCTGGATTCTTGAGTCCCGGAGTGACGTCTTTCTCGACCTGTCTCGACTCACACGAGCTCACACGATCACTGGTGAAAAGAGGGTCCCTTGTAGCCTTGTGAGAGGAAGCTAATTTTGGGGTCCTCGAGGAGGAAGATCCAGAGCAAGGTCCAAGTAAATTGGTTCCGTGCTGCGGACGACCTTGTAATCTCCGCACCAGCCGCCTGCCGTGAGCCTAAATCTGATTTGGTGCGCAAGCCTAAATCGTCTTATTCCGAACATCTCTCGCGATGTCATCGATGCGACGCGCGCGACGCGTCGACTTCTGAGAAGATCTTTCTCATCGCACAATCGCTGATTGTGCCGTTCCTTACTTACTGCGGCGGTTGTCTCGATTTGAGTTGTGGGGTCACATCAAGCACAGGTCTGGCCCTGTCTGGCTTCTACGGCCTAGATCATGCAGCTTGAGTCAGCATCGCAATCCCCACACCGCACACACGCATACATGCGCAGACAGGGTCATAGCGCAGAACACGGGCCAGGCGCCGATGGCAAGGTCAATAAGGTCAACTCGGTACTGAGCGGTATCGGCAAAAGCTGCAAGTGAAGTCACTTCAAGTCTTGGGGTGGCTCTGTTTCATCATCGCATGGCATAAGATTCGGGGGTGCTCACGCGAAACGAGACTGCGCTCTCCGCATGCGTGTATATATATCTGCAGAAGTATCACTGACATCCCCATCATCTCTCAACTCTTGACGACTAGAACAAAACTTGCTTCGACAGCAATCCACATCGATCAGCTTCAAAGTCACGTTCTTTGTCTAGCCAAAAAAAAACGAAAACCCAAAACCCTCATCAACAACGATGTATACTTCCACACTCTTCGCCGCGCTCTCGGTTGCTGGCTTCGCTGCCGCTGCTCCGCAGTCCGTCAAGAGAGCGTCTACCGGTACTGCCACCTTCTACGACGCCGGACTTGGTGTGAGTGACTGAGGCAGCGACATGCTCTTCATTCTTTGCTGACCTCTCGACAGGCCTGCGGGTGGACCAACTCGGCTTCCGACTACGTTGTCGCTGTCAACCAAGCTCAATACGAGCAGTCGAACTGTGTGAGTTAATATACAGTAACGGACGTCCCAAGCTACTCCAGCTGACACTCATACTAGGGCCAATCCGTGACCATCACCAACACCCAAAATGGCCGAACGACCTCTGCTCAGATCGCCGACCTGTGCCCGAGCTGCGCTTGGGGTGACCTCGATATGTCCACCTCTTTGTTCTCGTACCTGAACGACGGCAACATGGACGCTGGCGTCTTCTCCATCTCTTGGTCTATGGGCGGTGACTCGACACCTACGTCTACTTCCGCCGCCTCGGCCTCTCCATCTGCCGAAGCCTCAACTTCGGCCTCGCCCTCTGCTTCGGCGTCCCCCTCTGCCCAAGCCTCCGCTTCGGTTGCACCAGTCCTCGCAGCTGCCGCTTCTCCCTCCGCGTCTCCTTCGCCAACCGCCTCCGCCTCCGCATCGCCAGTCTCGGTCTCGGCCAGCGCTTCCGCCTCTATTGCCGCTCCGGCCGACTTCTCGGTCCGAACATGCACCAAAAAGGCAACTTCAACCTCAGCTTCCGCTTCTGCCTCGGTCACCGCCTCCGCGTCCGCTTCTGCCGCTTCCGCCAGTGCCTTTGACGCTGCTGCCGGTGTCGACCAAGAGGTCGCCGACGAGCAGTGGTGGGCGCAAGACTGGACAGAGTACGTCACCGACAACGGCAACTCCACCGAGCCCGCTACATGCCCAGAGCCCAAGCAGGACTAAGTGCCCTTCATACACAGCTTGATGCTGCGCATCGAGGTATCGGAGGAGTCTGCTGGAGTATGTAGATTGTGTCAAGGGGTCCTGCTCTGGTAGCAAGACCCCTTCCTTAGAACATGTAGAGACGGCGGACTATTCACTCCCTACTGTAAAACGTGTTGAACACTAGCGCATGCAAGTCATGTCACCTCAGCGATCATCGAGCCGTGATCAGAATGCTGCTGTTGTGCCTCTCTCCAGTATGCCTTGCGGCCAGATTGCTGGACATGTACCGATATGTCGTGATGATGGTATGTTACATAGCTACTACAGAACTACACCTTCCTAAGGCCACGCCATGAACCTATCGCTTCTTCTGTGAAAGCTCGACAGCGATCTTGAAAGCCCCCAACAATGCCGTCAACTGCATCTTTTCCGATCCTCCGACCGATAGACGGTGTCTAAACTCAGCCATTAGCTATGCACATGTCGTCAGGTGGTATATAGCTCACTCGGTGGAGCCTAAGTGATCCAATAAGTATATCCTACTTTGAGAGGGCAGATCCACCGTCTCGAGGAAGTCATAGGCGCCTTGTATTAGGTCTTGCAAAGCCAACCCCTTTTCGACCTTCAGGTTCGTGATCACTATGCACAATCAGCAACGATCCTGCTTGGATGATTAGGTGAAATTATGCTCACAGGAGAAACTAGTGCCGAACTCGTCGGACATCATGCTCTGCACGACTCGTTCGATGTCTTTGGGATGAGGGTTTCCAGTACAGTTGTATACTGCTGTCTCATCCACTACATCATAGGCCGCATGGCATGCCTGACATCGTAAGCGAGGTCTGACACGAGTGGATATTGTACTCACCTGCAGCACATTGAGAGCTCTCCTCATATCACCTCTTGACAGCCTGAGAAGGGCGTCTCGACCGTCATCTGTGAGATTGACTCTGAATGGCAATCAGAATCGTCTTAATTCGGCCTCGACATGACTCACCCTTCTCGCTCCACGACCTCAGTCACCTTCTTTAGGATCTCCTTTTCTGGCAGGGGCGAAAACCTGAACCGGGTGCATCTCGACTGGATGGCCGGCGTGATCTTGTTGACGTAGTTGCACAGAATGCAGAATCGGACATTCTTGGTGTGCGTCTCGATGACTGTATAGCTGTGTGAGCTTTCTTCAGGCTCGGCACTGTTGACGGTCTATGACCAACCTCTTCTCAGAGCTGCTTGAGCTGCTTGTGTCATCATATCTGCCTCATCAAGGATGACCAGCTTGAACCCCTTCCTGGAAGCGGGGTCGTAAGAGAAGGACACCAACATGTGTATATGCCCATCAACTCACGAGAAGAGGACTTTTGTCATGGCAAACGACTTGATCTGATCTCGAACTACATCTATACCTCGATCGTCGGAAGCGTTCAACTCGAGGATGTGCTTCTTGTATGGAGGTCCATATAGCCTTCTGGCCAAAGCTAGCACTGTCGATGTCTTTCCGGTACCTATGGACGATCAGCGATGCCAGAAGAAAGTTGGTCTACGTAAAGTATGTAACCTACCTGGAGGTCCGTAGAGCAACAGATGAGGGAGTCGTCCAGCTTCGATGAATTTTTCGACTGGACGGAAAAATCAGCAAGAAGGCTACAAAATGGCCCATAGTGTGAGACCTACTAGTAGACGTTATATCCTTGTGGGAAACCACATCATCTAATGTGTTCGGTCTGTACTTCTCGACCCTAGACAAGCCAGCTGTCAGCTATGTCCTCGGGTGGGCACTCAAGTACCAATGACGACTGTCTCGAGCAGCAGCGATATGTCGACCCAGAACACGGCTGACACACTCACCAAGGCAGTCCCTCTCGCTCGTTCAGGTCTTTTTGCTGCTTCTCCGACAATGCTGCTACTCCATCCGCCTTGGCTTTACCCTTCGCTCCAGCCATCAGCGCCGCCATTGCGTTCACTGGCTTGGGAGGCGGGTCGATATCCATGCTGTCATCCGTCATGGTTGTTATGGAGTGCTGCGTGGGGTAAGCGAATGCTGAACCGTGAACAACTATGGATGTCTAGTTGCTGTCAATCCCAAAGATTAGTTCTCAGCACATGGATCGCGACGCGTTCATGATCATCTCAGTCGAGGTCTATAAGCGCGCTTAGGTTGCATTTAAGCTCGAGCCGCCGGTCGCGGCCGGCCGGCTCATCGATGATGTTATCGTGCAGCTGCCAGCTGGTCACTTTGATGCGTCTCATGCACGCTTCCTAGCTCCTTCATGACCCCAACACATCGATCAATGCTGTAGACATCCCATCATGGCTCCCAAGCAGCCGCCAAACAGTTCCATTCTCAATCTGCTCAACCCTTATGCGTCAATAGCGAGGTCAACTGCGCCTCTCCCCGACACGCAATCAGATCCCGACAGTCCCTCCGCCGTCCTACTACGAGAGCTCTCTGGCCACGATCCCCCTTCGCCCCCGCTCAGCCGTCAGATATCAGCTCGTAGTAATCATGCTCGACCGTCCTGGGAGAAGGAGAGAGACAGGAAGAGTCCAACTCCAACGCCCACTGTGGTCCGCCGCCCCACTCACGTGATTAACTCCTCGTCGAGCTCATCCTCGGATGAGGAAGGTGACGCCCCTCCTCGATCCCTCATTTACGGCGAGGATCCCACTTCGAGCTCGGAAAGAGCTGGTAAGTACTCTGGAGAGCGAACCCCGCGGTCGCCGCAGGGTACTTTACCGGGCCATCAACCGTTGGTCACATCCCCAGGACCTTTCAGAGCCGAGCCGCCGTCGTCCTCTGCGTCGGGAGCTTCGGAACCGAGGAGTAGGAGTACATCCCCGGGACCATCCACAATGTCGATATATGCTTCTGGCATGGAAGGTACACAGTCGGTCATGAACACAGCAACATCTCGGGATGCCTCCACTTCCACCGACTCCTCCTCGAGACATTCCGCCGCTCCGACGTTCAGAGAACAGCCTCATACCACTCGGCCTGGACCGCCCTCACGCATTGTTTCCGGAAGATCATCTCAGCGGCCTAGACCTGCTCAAAGGGTTTCGGAATCCGATACGAACGGATACTTAGATCCACCCCCAATTCCAGCTCCAGTCGACCGCAAGGGCAAAGGCAAGGCGAAGAACCAGGGCGGAAGGGTGTATCACGAGATGCCTACACAGGAAGAGGACGAGGCGGATGCAGACGACGTGACAGCGCCTCTCAGAGGAAGACTGGCAGGGTTTGGCATCGGGCAAAGTGGCAAAGGGATTCTGCGCAAGGCTGGGTTGAATGAATACGAAAAGGCAATGTGGAGATGGGTCAACGTGGAAGATCTGGATGCTTTCCTACAGGAGGTGAGTACGTGCAACTGAGAACCGGGTCAGCGAGCTGACACCTGTTCTAGGTCTACGACTACTACAAAGGCAAGGGCATATATTGTATAGCCCTGGCCAAAGTACTCAATCTGCTGTGAGCAACTATGCCGTTAGCTGTACACGGCTTCTGATAGGTTATACAGCACAACTTTCTTCGTCATCACCTTCTCTACCTTTCTCATGTCCTGTATCGATTACTCCAAGCTCAACTCCACGATATCCGGGACATCCATAAGTCGCCTGGATGATGTTCTCATCAATCAATGTATCTCAGGGTTAGTCGCTTTCCTCAAAACGAGCCAAAATGCTGATCGTTCGATAGTGGCTCTTTACCTCACAAGTTATTCATTGCATGTGTCACATTGGTCTACATCTTTCAGCTCGCAAGTTTCGCCATGTCTCTGCCGAAGCTGCTTGAGATGTACAGATTTTACACCCACCTATTGGGCATTCCCGATGTGAGTCCAGTCAAACGCGCTGCTATCATCTGCTGATCATTCCAGGCCGATATCCAAACCCTTCCCTGGCCAGAGATCGTCAGGCTGATTGGCGAGATCAGGAAACACAACCCTGTGACTTCCCTCTCCGGCGGTCAGGCAGATGCCATGGCGGACCTAGCCGGGGAAGATGTCTCTGGCGACCACAAGAAGCTAGACGCTCATGATGTAGCGAAGTGAGTCGGTAGAACCCTTCATTGGCCATCTGCTGATACTCTGTAGTCGGATTCTGAGACAGGAGAACTATCTGATAGCCTTGTTCAACAAGGACCTGTTGGATCTACGGGTCAGATTCCCCATACCGCACTCGATGGTACACTGGGTTCCCGTCCATCTCTTGGCTCCACCCACGTCGACCAATCTGCCATCGACGCAGCACGATCGTAAGGAGAGAAGATACATCAGCTTTGGCAAAAACACCTTGACCAAGGCCCTCGAGTGGAATCTGAGGTACTGTCTCATGGGATATCTCTTTGACCGCAGAGGTCAAGTCAGGAAGGAGTTTGTCAAGGACCGCAAACGAAAGGGTCTCGTAGAGGGGTAAGCAGTGTCGATTCAAACGGAAAACATCGTACACAAGCTGACTATCGATGTACAGCCTGAAGACGCGCTTCATCTTCATGGGCGTCATGAATGCCATTCTCGCACCATTCATCGTGATCTATCTTCTGCTCTACTCCTTCTTCCGATACTTCGATGTAAGTCTCACAGAACAACCAACAATGTACAACAACACGCTAACGTTCATGTAGCAATACCACAAGAATCCATCTTCGATCGGAAGCAGAAACTACACATTATACGCACAGTGGAAGTTCAGAGAATTTAACGAGCTTCCCCATCTGTTCGAGAGGCGACTGGCCCGCAGTCATCCTATTGCTTCGGAGTACATCGATCAATTTCCCAAGGAAAGGACAGCCCTCGTCATGCGGTGAGTACGAGAGTGTGCGGGATTAGCTTTGCTGCCTCGCTGATCTATTCCTAGATTTGTGGCGTTTGTAGCGGGATCGTTCGCTGCGGTACTGCTGGTGGCATCCCTAGTCGACCCGGATCTCTTCTTGCACTTCGAGATCACACCTCATCGAACGGTGTTTTTCTATCTAGGAGTCTTCGGAGCGATACTCGCGGTTGCTCGGGGCATGATACCAGAGGACAACCATGTGTTCGACCCCGATGCGAGTTTGCGTGAAGTCGTAAGGTGGACACACTACCTCCCGGGCGAGTGGAAGGGCAAATTACACTCTCAGATGGTACGTCAACGGGTACTGCCCTTTGTTAGTATCGCGCTAATCGCCTCTCCAGGTGCATACAGAGTTCGGCAACCTCTTCGCAATGAAGATCACTATCTTCTTCACCGAGCTCCTGTCCGTTCTCCTGACACCGCTCATCCTCTTCTTCTCGCTACCGCCCTGTGCGGGAGCGATCATCGACTTTTTCCGCGAGTTTACTGTTCACGTCGACGGAGTTGGCTATGTCTGCTCGTTTGCCGTCTTCGACTTCCGGCGTCATGGCGACCTCAAGGCTGTTGGCGATGGCGAACCGACGACACCAGAAGACACCATCTCGCCAAAAGGCGGAGATGCGCCAACGTCACCAAATTTGGGCCGAGGCAAGAAGAAGGGTGGTCAAGCGGCTTTAGCAAGGGATTGGAGGAGTAACGAGAATAAGATGGAGAAGAGCTTTTTGCACTTCAAGGCCACTCATCCCGATTGGCAACCTAGGGATCCGACTTCCAGCATGTTTCTCGATCGATTAACCGGACTTCACCAGCAAAGCCTGCAGAATCACAACAACGCTGAAGGTCGTTCGCCCGGCATCATCGGCAGGAAGAACATCACGAGCCCTACGGGTATCGCCTCCAGCGTGTATGGTGGACGCGGCATGGGTTTGGGCGGAGACGAGTCCCGATTGAAGGAGCGCAGTCGGTCTTACGATAGGGCTTGGGCGAAATCGAGTCATCTGCTCAAATCGAACAGACAGCCAATGGCCAGAGAAGACACTCGATCGGATATAATCTCGGAGGAAGGGGATCAGGTGATTGACGAAGAGGGCGTCGCTGCGGATAGTTGGAGCAAGAAACAACCGGTATCGGGCGATGGTGATGATCGACGCGACGAGATCCTCAAGGACGCCGGGATGATCGGTCTTCTGCAACAGGTCATGGGGAGGTAGGAGGTCGCATAGGCTCTAGAAGCGCGGTGGACGAGGCGACTTTGAGCTTGGTGTCATCTCGATTCGACAAGTTGTAGTCTTGGTGTTGTAACATGTCAATGGGCTGTGTTCAGATGTATCGTCTTGGCATACAAATCTGTCCTTTACACTCCCTCGGACTGACGCCCGAGTATAGGTTAACCTGCCAAGAGCGTTTACCATGAGCAAGGAAACACGATACATGATCGACGTCACAGAGATTAACGAAGAAGAGAACCCGAAAAGGTTATGGTTACGAACGTTTCCAGCTACACGCCCTATCTACCTTACTGCCTGACACTCTGTAATGCCCTTAGGATGTCGTCCGAGCTTCGGGTGGCCGAGTAAGGCATGTCCAGCTCTGCCCTATCGCTAGCAAGGAAGTTTCTGTGGATCCGAGGTGGACTTCGCAGCGGGGGCGGCAACGACCTTGGTGCCGAAGGTGGAGGCGACTGCAATTAAGAGATTGGTCAGTCAAATCCTCAGACAGAGGATACCATGTCAAGGATGCTTACCTCCAAGACCTGGAATGAGTCTGGTCGAGCGGGCTCTTTCTCCATCTTGGATGAATCAAGGATTTCCTGATCCCTCTTCGTCCTGGTAAAAGACGACTCTCTTGACCTGGCATTATGAGCCCCAACTCCGGGGAAGAGCTCGTTCTCGGCCGTTCGCCTAGCTGCCTTCCAGCCTTTCTTGTTCATCTCAGTCATCTCCCTCATCATCCCAAGAGAAGTCTCGGGGATCTTCAGATGATCCGCTAGCAGTCCCCAAGCGTAAGCTGAGCCGCCCTGTGTACCACCAGTTTCTGGATGGGCGAGATGGCTGTTCTTCGAGGTATCGGTGTTGCTCCTTGACACCCTAGTACTGTCTTTCACTGGAGGAGTGCCGGTGCGGCCCAGAGCGTCAAGGCCTCGAGATTGACGGGGTGTGGCGGGGGGTGTCGCGAAGGGAGCGACCATTGACATTTGGGTACGGATCTGCTCTTTGGCGAAAGAGTCATTGGCCATAAAGTACTGCGCGTGCCCGGTCTCCATGCCATTCTGCGTTGCCTCCTCGTGCTTGAGCATATGAGATGGCTGTAGTCGCGAGTGATCCGGTCGGTTGGCCAGTACCGGTAGAGATGGCGAGGGGTCGTAGTGCGTTCGAACTTGGTCTATAGTCAGGAGTCGCTTTGAATCCCCTGCAGCGAACGAGGCAATTGATGGGTCAGAAGGCGGGAAAAAGATGAAGATTGACTAGAGATGCTGATTAGCGGAAGGGTCCTCGAGCTTGTTCAACTTTCTTACAATGATGGTCGACCCGAACAGTCCGACCAGTCCCGTGAATAGGAACAGATCTAGAGTAGCAGTGATTGTCAGCTTGACTTGCAGAAGCTCGGTCGAGCAATGGTTCCCACCTGTCAAGAACTGATGCTCTGCAACATCGTGATGAGGTTCCAGACCATCTACGGAGATGATCTACAGTTGGTCAGCGACGACAGCCCGAGTTGTTCTACAAAAGCTCTCACCAAGAATGGAACGGCAAAGATGATCCGAGCGAAGACCTGGACATTGATAAGCTCATGCTATGATTTGTGATGAACGAGAACTCACTCGGTACTTCGTCAAACGGCGATGATACGCAAGTCGCGTGAGAACTACTTGACTTCCTCCCTGACTGCGGACTGTTTCGATGAGCCGAGGGAATCGCAAAATGACATAGAAGGAGAATATTGTGAAGCTGTGAAAGATGTTTAAGTGCTTCTGTTGTGGGATGTGAAGGTTATTGAGGACTCACATGACACTGAACACCGTTCCACCAAATAGGTCATTCTGCGAGAGGTCAGCTGTTGAGTGTCACGAAGACGAAGGGAAAAACAGCTTACTGTTTCCATTTGCTGCGGGTCATCGTTGAATGGAATTGCCACGGCGAACAAGGTCATAGCGCCGACAAGAGAGCTCCCAAGCCAGAGCTTGAACCAGGACGATCCGAGCCAAGTCTTCTCGGTCTTTCCCTGTATGGACCTAGCCAGGTGAATCCAGAAGCAGGTTTCTGGATGATTGGGATCAGCAGTCAGGTGTTGACAACATTTCACGTGTAGTCACCTTCGATGTGTATCGAGCTATATAGAGTTAGATCTCTTCATCATAGCACGAAAGTTCACTCACAGAATCAGAGCAAAGCCGCCTACTAGCAAGTAGTACAGAAGTGGAGCCACATTTTGGTATTTCTCTGGCCAAAGACGATAAGGCGTGGGGACGGAGCCATGTGTCGGGACATTCCTAAGTCGTCTCATCAGCACGATGTGCTGTCTTGAGTCGCAGCTCGAACCCACGTGTAGCCAACAGCGTACTTGATATACGCCATACCGACTGACCATACACCAAATAGCGCGTACGCTATGAGCATCAACCACTACAAGAGCCATTGTCAGCGCCTGACATTTCCAGCTTCCGTAACTCCAGACTGACCGTGATTCCACATTTGAAAGCCTGCCTGCGGGTCGGCAACAATGAGCGAAACCGATCGAAACTACCCACTTTCGTCAGCTTGAGTGACCTATACAGAATCGAGGCCGAGACTCACCACCACGAGTGCCAGGTGAAGTAGAGGAATCCGGCACCTGTACAGGTACAGCAAAACAGCAGACTGGGGGTATCAGCGATGCTGTATCAAAAGTATGGACATGCTGCTCACGCGGTGGGTGACATGTGTGTCATTTTACTCTTGATGGACGGGGCTACTCGCATCCGAAGACATCAGGCTGCTTCTCTTCATATGGTCATTGATATCGAGGCTTGAAGCTGATCGGGGTCCCGAGTGTCAATATGGTCAGCACGGTTAGACTCTTCTCACACAGGGCGGCTCCTTGACGACCGGAGAAGATGATGGTCAGGAACGCTGGGTGCCGAGCACTAGTCCGATCAGCAGACACTTAGCACCATTCTGTGACTCTGTACCTCCCCCTCCTTGCTCGGTGTCGGAGTATTGAGTATGGGTAGTGTCCGTTGTAAAAGACGCCGAGCGACTGACTGTTCCTGCAATCTTCTCTGCAAGGTCAAAGCTCATCACCATCATCCAGGAGTCATCCAGGCCATCCGGGAATCCGGCCTCCAGCTGCCCCGCGATACACGGCTCGATCAACGAGCCGAGAACCGTACTTACGTAATTAGTGACCACGTCAGGCGACTTAGCCGCGCGGGACGCGGACCAGCTACCTCGCTCAAGAGGACGGAATCAAAACCGATCGTTGGTCGAATTCGTTCGTGTCAAGCTGAAGTTGAGCTGAAGCATGTCGAGCAACCCCTGCAAGGTGAAGCTGCTGTATCAAGTCCTAACAGATTGTTCCTTCGTCTTGTCAGAAAGATATCCCAGCACCTGAGTATGGCTGCACCATCGGATTCGGCTACGTCAGCAGTCTTACAAGCCCTACACACCCTATACAGCGATCCGGACACCTCGTCAAAGCGAGCAGCCAACGACTGGCTTCAGGATTTCCAGCATAGTGTGGGTTGCACGGGAGAAGGGGACACGAGAGCAGCCTCGCAGGGCTACTGGCGATAGGAAGGGAGCTGAATATCTGTCCCTTATAGGTAGACGCTTGGCAGACATGTCATTCGTTGTTGACGGCGCCTGACTCACCGCTTGAAGGGAGATTGTTCGCTGCTCAGACATTCAGAGCAAAGGTGAGAGATCCGGACATTATAAGCTCGCATGAGCTGACACGAGATCGGTTCTCTAGGTCCTGTATGATTTCCAGCAATTGCCAGAGGAGCAGCGGTTCCCGTTGAGAGATTCACTCCTTTCAGCACTCCCACCGCTCACCCAGCCTTCGGCGCCAACTGGTTCTCGGGCAGTACTCATACAGCTATGCTTGGCGATATCGGCTTTAGGGCTACAAACCCCGTCATGGCAAAATCCAGTCGGGGACATGATCGAGCGGTTTGGGAAGGATCCCTCGACAGTGGTCATCTTGTTGAGCTTTTTGAAGTCGTGGGCAGAGGAGTCGACCAACTCGCGGATAGCTATAGTCGTGAGTCAAAATCGTCGCGAGTCATGCGGGACTTCTCGCTGAGACTGTCAATCAGGATGGGGATACTAGGATAGGTGGCGCGGTGGACCAGGTGATGGGCGTTCTGACAATGTACATCCAAGCTCCAGGTACGCCACCGTCATCTTGCCTCGAAGCCAGGAACTCCACACACTGAATCGGCTTCCTTTAGGGATCACGTTGCAAATACAGACTGCGGTATTTGAGACGCTGAGAAGCTGGTTGCAGTCTGGCGAGGTCATGGCTACTCAGGTCGCCAACACGCCACTATTCCCAGCTGCTTTCGAAGCTCTCAGCTCGGATCAGCTGTTCGACGCCGCCGTTGATGTGCTCTGCGACCTCATACACGAGACGCAGGAGATTCAAGACAATGTCGAGGTCATCAACCAGATCATCCCTCGAGTCATCGCACTTAGACCACAATTCGAGGCGCAGAAGGAGGACGCCGATGCCGTGCGAGGCTTCTGCCGGATATTCTGTGAAGCGGGAGAGTGCTATCACGAGTTGATAGCGCGACATCCATCCGACCTCTTGCCTCTAGTAGAGGCCGTAGCGACCTGCGCGGCATATCCGGATCTCGACATCGTACCTATCACCTTCAACTTCTGGTACACGCTAGCCACCTCATTAGGACGACAGCCCCAAGACCCATCTTTCCGACCTCTTCTCGCCATCTTTGAAAATCTGCAAATCACCATGATCAACCACCTCCACTTCCCTAGCGACGACGAGTCTCAATCGGCGCAAGAGCGGGATGAGTTCAGGACCTTCAGACACAGGATGGGAGACACCCTCAAGGACTGCTGTCACGTTCTGGGATCGACAACATGTCTACGGAAGTCGTACGAGATCATCACTGCCGCTCTGAGCAAACCATCACCCTCATGGCAAGAGATCGAAGCCCCTTTGTTCTCCATGCGGTCTATGGGAGCCGAGGTCGACCCTAACGACGATGAAGTCTTGCCTCACATCATGGACATGCTGCCAAAATTGCCGGAACACCCACGGATTCGATACGCTGCAATTTTGGTGCTGAGTCGGTACACCCAGTGGATCGATCGACACCCCGAGAATCTGGCCTTCCAGTTGCAGTACATCTCTGCGGGGTTCGAGATGGCTCAAGAGGAAGTCTCGGCGGCGGCGGCTCAGGCGATGAAGTGGATGTGCCAGGATTGCAACCAGCATCTCGTCCCGTACCTACCCCAACTGCACACTTTCGTCAATACAATGGGCGACAAGCTTGGTCGGGAGGACATTTTGGAGGTATGCGAGGCGATTGGCTACGTCATAGCCAGTATGCCAGCAGCGGATGCTGCGCCGGCGCTTCAGTCGTTCTGCGAGCCTCTGATCCAGATAGCTCAGGCAGTAGCCGACTCGCCGTCCGAGGCGTCGAAGCCCGACTTGCAGAAAGTAGCCGGTGAGTCATCCGGTTTCATGCGTAAAGACGATCTTCTAATCTATCTTAGACGCCTTGGAGCAAGTCGATGCGTTCCTGTCGATCGTGCGGACTCTGGATCCGCTCCCCGAAGCGTGTTACTCTACCGCCGTATCGGTATACTCGGTGCTCGATCAGCTGCTTGCAAAGTACGCCAGCCGGTATTTCATCTCTGAGCGAGTGGGCACGATCCTGCGACGAGGATTGGCCTTCTTCCCTAGCAGGGCTCTGGAACCCCTACTGCAGCCTCTGCTATCTCGGATGAGTTCGGCTTTCGACGAGACCGGGTATGCGAGCTATGTCTGGATAACGGGCAAGACTGCCGCGAGGTTCGGGCCTGACGCCTCTGGACCGGGAGGAGAAGCTGTCGGAGGTCTTTTGGGTACAGCGTTCGAGGGTATCAGCAATGGTCTCGGTCGGTTGCTCCAGACAAAGATCAGCCTGGAGATTCCTGATGGTGAGCAGATATGAAGGGTATTTGAAGAAACTCTGGACTGATAGTGCTCTAGTGATGGACGACTACGTCCACTGCTTCAATGCCTACTTGACACACCTGCCCGCATACACGCTATCATCCCCTACATTACCGCTCGCTTTCAGCCACACTCTCATGGCTCTCACATGCCCGGCCCCTGAAGCGATTCTGGTCTCGCTAGACGTGCTTCATTTGCTGTCCCAGCGTTTGTCACATACCCAATTCCAGCCTACTCTACAACCCTTGTTTGCCCAATACGGACAAGCCCTTGTTGGCGTCATTCTACCTGGTATCGTGGGGCAATTCCCCGAAGACGGCTTGGATCAGGCCCAGGGAGTGCTCGGTGCGACCGTGATGTGCGCTGCTCCAGAGGAGGTTGAACGGTGGGCAGGGGAAGGTTTGGCCGCTACGCCCAGTAATGTCCTCCCCGCACATGACAAGGAGGTCTTCATGCGAGAACTACACGAGTATGTCCAACCACTCCGTATTGATATGCGCTTACATCGTTGTTAGGCACCTTGTCATGCCGGGAACGGACAGGCTGAAGAACGCTATCATCAATGTGGTCAGAGCTGCAAGGAGGACGAGAGAGAGACGAGGCCAGACAAGAAAGAGTCTTGGTGCAGGGATGTAATCGGCGTGGAAGTCTAAGCGTGTGATTGAGGGGATGAGGGGTAACTGTCCTGCGCTCTACTGCTGTCAGACATAATGTGCATGTAGAGCGTCTTCACGATCTTGTCGTTATCGGTTATCGTTGCGAACCCGGAGTTGACCGGATCAACATCGCGGATAAGGGACGGCGGGGTGACGATTGCATTAGTCATGTCGAGGAACATGGCAACGTGTCAACTGTCGTTCCGATATTCGGCTTTTGTACGCTCTGTTGAGCTCAAATCCATGTACTCGGGTCCTTGTCTTTATCTCCATCGAAGCAGAATTACAGCAGTATGACTGACCAATACCACCCTCTGCTCAAAGCACAGACCATCCAGGACAAGCTCGAGGACAAGGCTCATGTGTACAATCAGCAAGCCAAAATCAAGCTCGCCTCGCTCGGCGACATGGGTGAGCTCGAGTCCTCTGCCGGGATCGTGCTCTCGCTGACAAGTTCATATGTCAAGTCGGCATGTCCGAGGGTACAGGGGTCAGTTATGCCAAGATCCCTCCCGGGGGCGAATCTACAGTGAGCACAATCCCAAATTTGGGGTGTACGTCTCGCATACTGACAACGTGCAGTGTATCCACTACCCCCTGACCGGTCGGAATGGGTATACATCCTCAAGGGCAACGGAGTTCTGAGACTACTTGACGCTTCGCTGGCTATACATTCCAGAGGGCCGAACAGGGAGGAGATCCAACCGGGCCATACGAACCCCGACTTGGAAGTCACCGAGACTGCAGTCGGACCTGGTGACTTTGCCGGCTTCCCTGGCGGTGTGGAAGCGAGTAAATGGGCTCATAGCCTCAAAGCGGGAGACGAGGGGATGGAGTATCTTATGGGCGGGACAAGGGACACGATTGACGTTTGCTCCTATCCTCAGTGCGTAAACTCTCAAGCGATTCTTATATCTTAGCTTTGGGAAGAATAGTACGACTGGGTGCTGACTTTGTTGTCAGGGTCAACAAGACGGTCGTCTACGATAGCTCAGCCGGGAAAGACAGATGCTCGGCGACGTCCAACTCGGAAGATCCAGTGCCAGCTCATCTCAAGAAGTGATTACAAGCTGCCATTCCAGTGCATCTCAAATATATCGCCTGATCAGATGTCCTGCTTCTTCTCTTACAAGGCAGCCTCAACGTCGCTCTATACTTCATGTCAGAGAGTCCTTGCTCTGCGGGTACCGAAACGACTTACGACCTTGGTTGTTCTCGCTGGGAACCAGGTGATTTTTCCATCTTTGACTAGGAACTTGGAGAAGTTCTGGCGATAGCATCAGCGCTGCCCAGGCAGTAATAAATTGATTATCACAAGCAACTCACCCAGTCAATCTCCTCAACAGGTGGGTTAGAGTTGGCTTTCAGGTACTTCCAGATAGGCTGAGTGTCTGATCCGTTCACATCGCCCTAAAATTGTGGAAGCACGTCAGCTCATCTAATCAGGTCTTCCCGGGTGCGCTCACCTTTTTGGCGATGGGGAAGGTGACTCCATAGTTGAGCTGGCAGAATTGAAGCACTTCGTCATCTGTTCCCGGCTCCTGGGCCTTGAATTGGTTGCAGGGGAAGCCAAAGATGACCAAGCCCTTGTCGCCGTGTTTCTCGTGCAGTGCCTGGAGATCCTTGTACTGTGGCGTGAGTCCTAAACACAAAGTAAGTTTCGAGTCCTCTTGAATGATGCTGAAAGCTGGTAGTATATTGCCCCACTCACCACACTTGGAGGCCACGTTGACAAAGAGCAGAGTCTTGTCTTTGTAATCGGCCAAAGGTAGGCTGGACTTGGGCAGCTCAACCTGAAGGGTAGGATCAGATCAGCTATAATTTCTCAAAACAAGACTAATTACTCTCGACTCACGGTGTATGAGTAGATGTCGGACATGCTGGCTACTGTATATGCTTACTGTGTTTACAGTCAAAGAGCTAGAGGATCATGTCAATGCTTGTTGATGCTATCGTCGTCGCAGTCCATGACGCCAGAACGCCGCGGAGTTCTCCGGTAAACTCCGGAGCCGACGTTGATCGCAGCTTTCACGCCGAACATGATGATCACTGTTCTTGCGTTGCTCGGCCATCATGGGCAGCCAGAAGGTGCCTCAGGACTGTCAGAAAGAGGGTGAGCGCTGTGAGACTGGCCAGCTCGCCAAATCGGACACAAGAGACCCGATATCTGAAGCTGACGCGAGGTAGCATGCGCCATCCAGACATGTCTCTCCGCTAAGCAGTATCAAGAGTCGAAATGCCAACATGTCGTTCGCCAACTGTATCAGTGCTGCGATGCCATGTACGCCAGTCTAGCTCAGGAGGGGAGAATCTTGAGTGACACTCAAAGAGCCAGTACGGCCTGTCCTATCGAGTCGGTGGTCAAACGGAAGATCAAGGCGATGGAGAAGGAAGCGGAGACGGCCTAAACCAGAGTCGCGGGACGAGGCGTTTCAGATCGACTCGTTCCTCTTGATCATACGCGTCAAAGTGCCACAAGCCGCTCACGTGTCTCTTGATCGTGACTAGCACTACAAAGTCCGCGAGATCCCGTGGCTGCATGCACATCTAGAAGAGCACTGCCATCACGTGAGCTGTTGTAAACCCAACCAGTTGGGCAGAGTTCACCACCTAGCGGGAAAAAGTCAAACTCCGAGCGAGTCTAGCAAGCTGTCACTCATAATCTCGAACCCCCAGCAGTCCATCTCCCATCTTACATCTATCCCGCGCATCCCTCACTTTGAAGATACTTGGTCCCTTACGGGTACAGCCAAACGCAAATCAGCACAACACTTTCAATCCACTATCGTCAAAGATGTTCTTCGCGGCCAGCCGATCTCCACCACGACAGTGGGATATCCTCCACTCGCTCCCGACAATTGAGTACACCGCCGAGGAGCGCAACCGACTCAGGGCGTTGAACGCGTACTACCAAGAGCTGGTAGAGAGGGTAAGTCGCGATCAGCACCTGTATTACCGCGTTGGGATTGCTGATCGTTCCCTCAGGAGGGCGAGGAGGCCATCTTCCAGCTGGCGCGCTACAAGATGTACCTTTGGAACACGGCTCGCCTAGCCAGGGCGGAGGCGGACGCCCTCGACAGCTTCCAGGGACGCGTCCCGCTCCACCAGGTCGAATCGCGATCCACCCAGACCCAGTTCCTCCCGTCGTTGGAAGCCGTGGAGGAAGAAGCCTTCGAGCCGGCTGTTGCCGCGACCAACCGAGAGGCCGATGGAACCGCGTCTGTTGGAAATGCTGTCGCCAAGGTAAGTGTACTGCGAGTAGATCAGTAGTCGTGTCAGCAGACTTGCTGATTCCCCAACGCCGTAGACCATCGCCGACGATGACTCGGATGACTCCGACGACGAGTCGGACGTCAGTTCGACTTGCTCATTCGTGCCCCCAGCTTCGAGCATATGCTGCTCTGTGTACGGGCAGTGGATAGAGGAGAGAGCCATGTCTCGATCCAATTCCAGCGGCTCCGTCTCCACCGGAGGCGCCGACGCGTCCACAGTCTCCTCGCCCAACATGTCAAACCCCGGTGGCCTCGTATCGTGCACTTACTTCGCGTCGTCGGCCAGTCTGTCCTCGATGGTGGGCGCCGTCTGGCATGCGGCGTCACTCTCCCAAGGTACCCTGCCGGACAGGGAGGACGACAGGGCGGTACTGGCTCCGGAGACGGAAAACGCCTTCTGTGAGTGGTGGTTCGTGATGTCGATACGCGACGCTGACCTTGACGATGTGCGATAGGCCTGGAGGATACCTTCATGGCGTCCGAGATCATTGAAGCGCTTCCGAAAAAGGTGGCTGGATCGGCAACCGCTGCGAGGGTCCCAGGACAGGGACATGTCCGACACCGCGGACTTGCGAGGGGTTACAAGATGTATATCTGAACGGCTGCGACGGAGGGATTAGGGGTTAGATACACGTACGACTCTCCAATCCCATTTGTAACAATGTAAAGTTGTGATGTCTTCCATCGGTCTGGAGCACCAAGACACCATTTTGCATTGACCTTGCCTTACAACCTATTTTGTGAACGCTCTGACGACCTTGGCGGCGATGTGGAGGAAGAAGATGGAGGCGATGAACGAGAGCGAGAGGACGATGACGACAAATGGATCACTGCGACTGGCTCAGCTCTCCGCTAGCCCGATTGAAGGTCTGATACAGCTTTGCGAGTCTACTCACACTTTCAAGCCTGCCTCTCCGCTATCCGTGTACAGCTTCAACATGGTGTTCGAGGATCCACCAGCACCGGCTGCTCTGGCCGACGATGGTCGAGGGGCGGCAGGAGCTCTTCGTCTACATCGGGCAGTCAGTACATGTTATGGCTGCCCTGACAACGGCGAGTTGATAGGGGGATTGGCAATGTCGGGTGGACATACCGAACAGCATTGGCTCCATGAGGTCTGCTAACGGCAAAGGCTGAAGAGGCACCCGAGCCAGGCGTTGGCGAACCAGGAGATGACGGTCTCTTGACGTCAGACTACAAAGTATCAGCTCATACTCCATGCCAGGAGGTCAACGTACCATTTGTTTGTGATGAGATGGGCTGATTCCGAGTCTTTTACCGAAGACTATCGAGGTCGCTGCTGTCTATCTGGCGGATTGAGGAGACCTGGGCTGTCTATACTTGCTTGCGGTAGCTCACACGACCGTTGGCACTAGTGAGGATAGATGGTATGGACGCCCAGACTGGGTTGCTCGCTGGCATGTAAGCTGGAACCTGGCCGCTAACGGCTATTTCACAATATTTTATTCGGCACCCCCCAATATGCCATTGCCCGCGGGCCGCAAGGCTGCAAGGTTACACGAATTGATGCATCACCTACCAGGCTACCTCCCCAGGGGCCCAGAGTACTAGTACGTGCTGCATGCTTCACCGCTCAGATCGATACACAGCTGTCCCGTCGAAGTGAGTATGCCCTGCATCGGCGTACAGGTAATGATGTAAAAATGGATACAAGATACAACAATCACTTTTTGGCCCGTCTAGGTGCGGAAGTCCTCGTTTCGGGCTTTGGTTTGGCCGGTTTGGCGGGACTCTTGAAGAAGCTCGTGATGGCGGGTTGCTGCTTCATCATCAGTATGTATACCCAAACTATTCCAGGAGACTTACAGCTTCATTGCCTTCGTCTTCGGTCTTCCTGACGACTTTCGTCTGATGTCCGCCTTTGCGCTCTGAAGATGGTTTCTTGGCGTCCTCGTCGTCGAGCACTTCTATCGGTTCTTCCTTGGGTGCTGACTTCCTATTCCGCTTTGACGGCGTACTGATCTCCTCCGAGGCTTCCCTCTTCAACGACGGCTTCTCATCTTCTGATTTGACAGGGTTGGGCGCGTTTGAGTCGTCTCCGAGATCCTGCTCCTCGTCACCATCCACGATCTCAGACTTGAGCTCCTTAGCTCGCGATTTGGCTTTGCTACCGGTATCTGGCTTCGATTCTGCTTTGGCGGGAGTCTGTGCCGGGCCCTTCTTTGCAGGAGACTGCTTGGTGAAGAACGACTTGATACCGTCCGATCGTTCCGAGACGGGTTCGATAAATGTCGGCGAGTTGGTACCGATCTTGCCGACCTCTGGCGGCACGGGAAAGCTGTAAACCAAGATGAGCTTTCGTTACAACGAGTATTGGAATAAGCTCACCAGTCGAGGCCAGGGGTGCTTGTGAGCAAGGCCCCCGTGCCACCTTTACCCTCCTCCCAGCCTTTCACCTCTCCAAGATCGAGCCATCTGGCAATATCCTCCCAGTTGGTGAGCACGCATGGCATACGATCATGCAGCCAAGAGATATCTTTGGCAGGTGATGTCGTGAGTATAGTGTATGTTGCCAGGGGAATGGGGTTGCCTGTCGGATATGGCTCCCTGTCGTCGTCCTCTCTCGGCTGGAACTTTGACTCGACCGGACTGAGGTACTTCACAACGTCGTATAGACCCGCGAAGAAGACGAGAGGTGGGTTCGCGTTGGTGTGCTTGGGAGTGAGAGGAAGCCGAGCAAAATGAGCGATCTTGGCAGAAGGTCGTTTATGCCATTCGAAGTATCTAAACCACAGAGATCAAATTGATCAAAGCCATTGCCTACGAGATGACCCTCACCTACCCTTGAGCGGGAACGATGCATCGCTTGTGGGCTTTGAGAGCATGCCACATGCCCCCAGACGTTGAATCACTTCGATCAGCACAGTCAGCACTGCCCATTTCTGAAGTTATGCTGACGCCTTACAGGAGTCCTTCTGATCTAGCATTGATGGTGTTCAGACCGCCCGTTGGGGGATGCTTAGTCCAATGTGGAATAAGACCCCACTGCCTGATAGTCTCATAAGCTCGTTCGAGACTTGATCTTCACAGTCGCTTGCTCACATCGTCTCGATGATGGGCTGCCCAGAATCGGCATCCCGATGGATCACCGGTGCTCTCTGTCTCGGAGCGTGATTGTAGCTAGACACTATCAGCGGGGATACACATCGAGTGAGTCGTCCTCACTTCGGCCTGTGATCCTGAGGTCGTTCCCATCTCGGACGCCCCTGCTCGAACATCTGGGGAAGTTGATTCTGCAAAGCATCGTAGACCTCTTCGTTGGACAGGGCGATCGCGTATCTCCCACACATCGTGTACGATTTCCTCTCAGTAAATCCAGCGTTCCGTCAACCAACGCTCATGGTTGAGCTGAAGCGGGAAGGGCTGGTCGATGCATGTCATCAGACCAGAGCAACATCAGCGCATCAGCGTCGACATGTCTGGCTGGATGACCGGAGCGGACCCGGCGCGATCGATGACATCTTTAATCACGTGACCATCGCACGAGTTGTTGTTTTGATAGCGACGACATACAAAGCGGTACTCTCGAGACGGTCACCACCGTATTCTCACCTTTACACGAACCAGAGGCCTGCTCCATGGGTCGGTGAGAGCGACCATGGCAGTTGTTCTTCCTGAAAATCAACTGGTACCCCCGGTCGAGATTGGCGAACGGAAGTTGGTAGTCGGCGGTCAATACCTAGTCCACCGACAGGGTGTTCCCTCTCGTCAGTCCCTTGCCTTCGCGACCTCTGAAAGCTCCCGCTGATGCAGGCTTCATAGGCAAGGCTACCGTGTTGGGACTTCGGAAGGGAAAGACCGGCCTGTCCGAAGCTTACATCACGTTCGAGGGGGCCGACAAACGCTTAGACTCATGGGTTCTCGAATCACAGGTCGGCCTCGAACTTCCACCCACCGAGGCCCGTCCGAAAGCGACAGACGAGGCGGCAGAGTCTACTGCACCGCTGAAGAAGCAGGTCAGAGTGAGTGAAGTGTCACAAGTGACGTTCATCTGAGCTCAAGTCCTTTGCAGGAAATAGAGGAACTGGTTAGAGATGGAGAACTGTCCAAACGAGCCGAACCCTCGCCTAGTGCCCCCTCGACCCCAGAGAGGGAACATGCTGCCATGACTAGAGTCAGGAACTTCGAGGATGTAAGATTCGGAGAGTACCTGATCAAAACATGGTTCGTGTACTTCCTGTGGTCGGGAAGGGAAGCATCATCCTGACGATGAACCAGGTACTTCTCGCCATATCCACTGCCAGCAGAGGACAAGCCGGAGCCTTCTGGCAAGTTACTTGAGGGCAATCCCGCCAAGAAACGCCGGTTGGATAGCAGCTCAGACTCTGCACCTAAGAAGAACGACCCGAACCACCATCATAAATCGTCGCACCGGTCAGTCGGCGAGCTGTTGGTTGCGGGCGTAGGGCGCAAGGGTGAGGGTGCCAGAGGTCGGCTGTGGGTCTGTGATGTAAGTGGATCCAAATATGGCAGGGGCTGGCGCTCATCTGTCTCTAGCTCTGTTTTAAGTATATGCACGCAAGAGATAGCTGGGAGCGGCACACTGTGAGTGCGCTTCCGCCCACGGGAAGAATGCTGTTGACACTTGCAGTCTCGCTGCGAGATGATGAAACCACCCGGTCGAAAAGTCTACCAGCGTGGTAGCTATACGATATGGGAGATCGACGGCGCTCAAGCACCTGTGAGCTGGAGTCACCTCCGTGAGCGCGTCACACTGAGACTGATGTGCTTGCCATTCCACAGCTGTATTGCCAGAATCTCAGTCTCTTCGGCAAATTGTTCATCGATCACAAGGTCAGTCTTCACCAGGGATACGACACAGGGTCCTTGAGCTAATTGCTTGTCAGTCGGTCTTCTTTCACGTGGAGAACTTCCTCTTTTATGCCATTTGCGACGCTTCCACATCTCGCCGCGACCAGGTCATGGCATTCTTCTCCAAGGTTAGTCTCGGCGACGATCACTATCCCAGACGCCATCCTGACGACTTGTATAGGAAAAGCTGTCCTACGACGATTACAACCTGGCCTGCATCGTCACCTTTCCTCCTTGCCAGAATCGAGGATTCGGCAAACTGCTCATCGAATTCAGTGAGTCTTGAATCTGATCTCGCTATGGGCAGATTGTTGACCACTCAGGCTACTATCTCACCAAACATCCAGCCACACGAGGTCCGTCGATGTCCCCGGGCACGCCAGAGCGACCTCTCTCCGATCTGGGGCTGAAGGGCTATACCGCCTACTGGGTATCGACACTGTTGCGCGTTTGCAAGCAGCTTCTCGCTAGTGCACCGCCTTTACCTGACTTGAGGCTTCCGCCTATCAAGCCAGGATCGCGGCCTCTGCGGACCCGAAGGGCGGGGCTGGACGAGTCGGAGCGCATAGTGGTCAACGACGTTGGTCAGTGCAGCTACAACTCTCGAAGACTCAAACTGATCCCTTGTTACCAATTAGAGATGAGGCGGATCAAGGAACCCAATCGTGCAGGCCAGTACGCCGTCAGTCTGAAGCTCTCAGATTTAGCACGAGCTGCTCATTTGCGTATCGACGATACGGCATTCACAATGGCAGAACTTGGTTTCCTCCAGCAAAGGCGGCCAATGACATCAATCACCCAGCAGCGACCAAGCGACGAGGATATCGACCTTGACGGAGATGTAGATGATGACGAGGGTGACAATGCGGATCTGGGAGAATGGAAGCACGTGGAGCTTGTGATCAGCCGACAAATGGTCGATGACGCATGGGCGTCATGGCGTGTGCGGGACAAAGGAGTTTTGGACGAGCAGTACGTCTTGCTCTAAAAATGAGAAGGGGAACGACATCTGTTGTATCTGATGTAGCAGTATCACCGCTCGTCTGGGGCTTCCCGGTGAGACGTCCTACTGAGACACAGACGCGAATCTCCACTGGAAGGAGGATACCGCGATGGGGTTAGAGAAAGCCGAACTCGCCAGAGAATCCTTTCACGAAATCCCGTGAATGGAAGCTGTCTCACCGGAGTCCGAATCGCCCCCATCAGGCGATACTGTCGAAAATGCTCACTGATCGTATCTTCCATACTCACTGACTACCTCCTCAGCTGTTTGAAGAAGTATACGCGCGTGCACCACAATCGATCTCCCAATGGCGACCACCACCACTCTACGCGGTCAAGGAACCTCCTCGCGAGGGAACCATACGATATTGAGCTGCTTAGCATCCCCACAGTCCGCTACAGACATTCTGGCGAACGATGCTCGCCGTATCGGCCTGGACGACCTGATTCCGGGCTTGACCGACAGTTTGAATAAATTGCAAGAGGCAGCCGGCGACTGGGCAAAGGTTCTGCACATACCGCATCCGTCGGACGATCCAGAGGCAACCCGTGGCCAACTGGAAACAACCTTGAATAACACTGTGCGTCTGTTCCGAGAACACGTGACAGCTGCAACGGCGGTCATCAATGATGTGCATACCGATGCGGACGATCGTGTAGATTTGAGTCGGCGGCTAAGCGACATGAGAGACCTCTTCAGAATGATCAAAGCGCTGTCCGTGAAGTTGGGTCAATCTCATCAAACCGGGAGGGGTGAGTGATTAAATGCGAAGCCTGGACGCTGATGCCGATGTAGTATCGCAGACGTTTTGGAGGGTTTGGACTCACTCGCCAGACTGATTGATGCTGATCTCGACCCGATTGGCAGTCAAGACGTTGGCACTGAGAGCGTAATTCCCCCAGCATACATTGCGGACATTGTGCCCGCCATTCCGGGTCTCTGCTATTCAACACAGCACAGCTTTTTTCCACTGGAAGCCAGCTCGAACGGTCTGGTCCTGGAAGAAATCTGGATGTCGGCTCAGCAAGCTGGACTCAGAAGTATGCCTGCTCAGTACGCCTCCGAGATGGGCTACTACGCTTCAGCAGCAGGTGAAGCTGCCACACGCCCAACAGCCGCGGAGGACAACAGCGCCAGCTCGCTGTTCAATCCGGATGCAGACGACTTTCACGACGCCGATGAGAGATCCTTTCTGGCCTCATTGGCGGGCTTGGCAAGCCTCATGACAGCTGTTGTATCCAACGACGCGCCACATGTGGACCAGATCTAGTGAGTAGCCAACTGACCCGTACTCACGGGCCTTTCTCTATAGTCCTCGGCAATCGGAGGCTAATTGACTTTGTCTCTGTAGTGTTGACCGAATTGTCGACGGGTTTCAGCACCTGATCACTCTGTACGACTTGTATCAAACAAGCGAGGAGCTCACATCATCGACGACTCTGTCTGAAGGGCCGACTCCCCACGACCCGGTAGATGAGTCAGACAGTGAGGAGGATTGAGAACTTCTATTAGAACTCATGCAGGTTATACGAGACTAACACCGACTAGCTGGTAGGCTGGTAGCAGGACTGGGGGAGCCTCCTTCACTGTGGCGCAAAGGGCTTCTCCAGGTAGTGTCTCCCTGAAAGGATCGCGTAGATCTCATGTTTGGCGGACTTTCAAAACGCGAGCAAAGCCCGGCGACCTACTTATCGAATCCCAGCTGTTCTCGCTGGTCTGTCATTGACATTGACCGTCCTGCCTCCTCAGCATACCCATCTTCAAAGACGCGAAGCATAGCAATGCCGAAAGGACACCATCCCCAGGATGACGGAACTTCAAGCAAGCTCTTATCCCCTGATGAGGCGCGTTCGCCACACACCATCGACAAACTCACTGACCCTTCCTCATTCTTCTTGAACATCATAGAAGACGTCGGCCGGAATTCTTGCTGCACCAAAGGCACGCAGACACGACTGTCAGTGCTGAGCCAGAGTGCCCAGAGGCTCGTGATGGGATCTGTCAATACTCTCACTCCTGGTCAGTTGGCAGCACGAAAAGTGTTCTTGTGGGAGGGAGCTCGGAGATGCGCTCTCCCAGGAGATCACCATGATCAGTAACGACCAAACTGCTCCGGTCGACGGTCCCGAGGAGTTCGAGGATACAGAGGTACACGACTCCCTGGCCAAACTGAATTTTTACAAGACACTGAGCGAAGTGCTGAAGCGCAAACAGGCAGATCCACCATCAGATACACTGCCAAGGTGAGTCTCTAGTTTGACACATTGGTCCGTGAAGCTCATGGGATACGCAGTCTCAAGAAACTCTTCCAGGATCACCCTGAGATGGGTCGTAGCGATCACCTCGTTGCAGGCACTGGTAGTGCGCAGGCAACCTCTTCCGTCCTGTCCAGATTGCTGTCACTCTTCACGGACACGAGCTGAGCACACTGCGGGCGAGAGCGCTAAGATCTGTGGTCGACGTCGTGGACTTTGGCGATTACAATGGATTATGGGTCATCGTTCTAGTCTCCCCTCTTTCAGACTGCGCGCCACTGTCCACCAAGTCCACCCAGTCTACAATCAAATCAGAGAACGGCTCATTTGAACTGGGGCAGCCCAGAATGCATCCCATTCCTCGCCGCTCTACGCCTCCGCGGCTCTGCCAGAGTCTGCCTACTGCAACGCAGCACACTGCCACACTGCACTTGCAGTGTCTCCATCCTTTGTCGCCTCTCGATGTCACCGCTCACGCAAAGTGTTTGCGAGGGTGAACGGATCATCCACGCCAGCCTCTGAGTCATACCTTTCATCGAACGTTGGCAAGTCGTTGGTGAAACGTGCAAGAGACGAAACGTCGAGCCGAGTCAAACCTTTGTAGGAAATTGCGTTCTCGCGGAGAGTTATCGGTCAGCTCTGAGCTATATGAGGAGACAGGTGTTAGACGGGCGACCTTCATCTATCCCCAACTCCCCTCGACATATCTTTACGCCCAACAGAACTCACCAGCCCATACCAGCGACATGGCTAACCAATATGACAATGAGGACGTCGAGATGAGGGATGTTGGACCTGACGATGAACAGCAGGGTCATCCCGCGTACCACAACTCTGGCGGTACTTCAGCTGGAGGCGCAGGTCTCCTCGAGGTCCCCGGCCGCCAGATCGATGTCGATGATGACGCTCGCTGCATGCACAGCGTGCACAGCAACCAGACCCAGTACACCAATTACAGCGACTGCGCAGAACCGATTGAAGACACAATCCCCGATGATGCCATGATCTTCACCACCGACGCACCGGCGGTTACGCTGCAAAGCCTGGTCAAGGCCGTTAGGGAGCAGCTCAGCGACTTGTCCCAGCAGACCTTTGCGACGTACTGCCTCGACACGGCGGCCAAGGTACCCCACGAAGAGGATATCGCCTCCAAGCTGGCGAGCATCCGAGATCTGCTCCGAATTCCGAGTTTGGACCCGACAAATCCAGGACTGGCGACCGATGAACTCAGGACGACGAAAGCGGCCATTGATTTCATGGCCCATTCAATGAGCGATGCTGAATGAGTGGCAAAATCGTGAGCAGGATACCTTTTGGCGATGCTCGTGCGATTAGCTTGTGGGACGCACAGCTGACCGCCCTTGACTCAGGCTCCGGACCGCGCTCACCGCAATCGACGTGGTCGAATCGACCTTCTCCACCAACCTCGTGAAAAGCACAGGCAGTGCGGATGCATCTTTGATCCCGTCAGTCAATTGCAATATGCAGAAGCTTGACCTCGCTGACAGCAATCTTTTAGGCCTGCCGATGCTGCCAGAGCAATGGCGGAACTGGCTGCAAACGTCAAATAAGCGGATCCAAAGCTTACTGCCAACTGCGACCCTGCGGTGGACGAGGACTGTGATTGATGATATCTTCGAAAGACATGCGACGCGATGCATGACGATGAGCGTAGATGCGCGCCGAGCTTGAGCGTTTCTAAAATATTACAGAGGTGACCAGATCGAGCAGTCTGATTACTTCCTCGCATACGTGACCTGAGGATCCCATCAGCACGACCATACGGATCGCCCACGTCTGTACTCACCTTCATCTTTGTCTCTCCGTCGATCTTGAAGTTGTGCAGAGCATCCTTTGCCGTCGTCGCCGTCGTCTCGTCGCCGAACTCGACAAAGGCAATATCCTTCTTTGCGGGGATAGTCCTGATCTCAACGAGACCGGCGTAACTATGTCGCGGGGTCAGCTCGTCCCACGTCCTAGTATTACACGGCTAATACTCACGCTTCGAACACCTCTCTGAGATCGTCTGACGTTGTGCCTTCGGGTAGATTCTGGATGAAGAGGACCGAATTGGGCGGCAGGTATTCGTCTGGCATCTGCAATCTCTGCTTCTTTGCCGCTGGCACTCCTGTAGCGTCTGCGAGATAGGATGTCAGCTGACTGAAAAGGAGAGAAGCTGATACTGACCTGCTTTGAGCTTGGCCACCTCTTTCCTCCTCAGGGGGTTGTCTCTGCGTTTCTTCTCTGTAGACCTGTCAGTGACGTTTCCGAAGGGGGAACGGGTACACCAAGAGCCCGAAACTCACTCTTCTCCTTCAGCCTCTGCGTCTTGTGCTGCTCCAATGCCTCGTCTCCTTCTAGCTTCTGCACGACCGACTCTGATCTTCCCTTAGCGAACGATATGAGCTGTAGAGACACATCAGCATTTCTCCTCATGCAAAACGTCTTGTCACTTAGTACAGCAATAAAGCACCGTAGTGCCATACCACTGAGCATGATCTGGAAGGTATCCAAACGTACCATAGCTTTGCCGTACAGCGGAAACTCGTTCACCTCCTTCCGTGCCCGGTTTGCACTTTCGATATCGGTGAAACTGACGAAAGCCTGACCTCTCATCCTAACATTCCTATGCGCTACCACGGGTAGAACCGGTCTATATGGCTTGAATAGCGATGCCAGCGTCTGCGTCATGACTGATCGCAGGTTAGCTCTACGTCGGCAGCGACTTGAGACCGATGGAGACAGACGGCGAACACACTCACCAGGTATTCTGACTTTCTCGTTCAAGTTCTGGATATACAGCGTCTCGCAGGCATTGTCCGGAATCTTATTTGGATCCTCGTCCTTCTCCTCGCTATCATCCTTTGCTTTCACATCGGCATTCGCAGCTGCCCCTGACTCGGTCTTCATTTCCGCATCTTCATCTTGAACTGTAGCTGCTAGTTTTGACGGGCCGGCCGTTGGCGTTGGTATTGACGGGTGGGATGGGTCTACCGTCTGTTGGACTGCTGCGGCCATTTTCGTCAGACTGTTGAACTATCCGTATAGTGATGCGCTTGGAGGTAGAGTAGGTCGGTCAGACTACACGACTCTAGGCTGCACTTTAATGCACGCTTGAATGCACGTATGGCTGGCCGGACGATAGGAAGGTGAATCCACGCTCACTTCACAAGTCATGAATATTGTCACACGGTATTTAATCGGTTTTAATCCCAAGACTCCTCCAACCTCGTAGGCTGGTACACCGTACAGCCAACAGTTGGGCTACAGGCGGCACAGCCAGTCTCGAGGCAGTTCGACTGCCGCCCCGGCGTCTCCTCAGCACGAACGAGGCTGCCTTGCATATCGTTAGACATCATGTACACAAAATATCCTCTCTCTGAGCCAAACAAGCCGAGGAAATCTGGAGAATGCCTCTCTCTCGCTATGTCAAGACCCTGTCGTCTTCATCATCATGCTTTCGTGAATTGTACTGACTGTGACCCTATACACATGTGTTTCTTTTATCCCAATCTTCCGGCTCGGAAGATCGATTGAGTCGCAATACGCCTCGCCTAGACCAAGGTCAGTGACTCCTCGCTCGTGCATCACATCCAGCAGGGTACTCACCTGATCGAGAGAAATGGCGTCCTTCCTCAATGCCAAACCTCCGTCCTCGTCGTCATCATCGTCATCTGCCTCGCCGCCTCGCATCCCTCCGTTGATCAGGGGCGTCTTGCCCGCAGAGCCGAACATGCCGCCGCCAGGTCCAGTTGGCAGTAGTGGTGCACCAAATACGCTCAAGGGGGTGTTTGAACCGGTTGGACTGGCCCCGAAAGCCTTGAAATCGGAGACAAGCTTCCTGGGCGGTGAAGCTGCCGAAGGCGACAGAGACCTGCCTCCGATGGTATGTACCGGTGAAGAAGGGGTAGGAGGCGCTTCGTCGACAGCTTTCTTCCGAGGTGGTAGCCTTCTAGCTTCACCGTATGCAGAGTAGGCTGAAGATGTGTTTCGCGCCTTGAACTTGTCCGTCAAGCGTTTGCCAGGGACCTGGGAAGTCAATGGACATGATTTCCTTTGCGACGAGCTTCGTACTTACCGGCAAAATTTTGTCCAAGCCATCTTTGAGGAACTGGGCAGACATCCATGTCGCGACGTTCTTCTTCGCATTCTCGTGCTCTTGATACACGTCGGGTAGATGGACATGTTTGGTCTGCTCATTGCGCAAAAGTAGACCCTTATGTAGCTCCCTGATGATCAATGAGCTTCGTGGCGAACTTTCAGCTACAGACAGCTCACTGTGCGACCTCTTCTACGCTCTGGGCAGACACAGCCTCTCCTTTCTGCCAGACTCGTTGGGCGACTTCTGCGCCGATCTCTACAGATATGTGGTCAGTACGAGAATTCAACAATGGATGTCAGAACTCACCGTCTATCAGGCGTTCCATATCCATGTTTTCTAGGACACTGCCCACGATAGCCATTGCCAGGAGATCGGCCGTCGTTAAGGGCAGCATGACTCCAGACGTCAGGTTACAAAGAGCCTGGAAGAAGTCGACGGCTCGCTAATGGCAAGTCAGCGCTGACAACGTGACTATAACCAATAGTGATGACTCACAGTGTAATTTGACAAAGTGTCCTCGCATGCGACCATGAACTACGATATGTGAGCTTAGACCGGCAACTGACAGTGGCAGCTCGCTTACAAGGGTGATTCCGTGTTGAGCCATACTTCGAGCAATGATCAATGGGTCGTGTCCTTCCGGATCGCCGGTTTTGATCTCTATGCACGAGATCAGTAGATGACTCCACATCGGACAGTCGTGACGACTCACGATCTCCCCACTCGCCGATACCTGTGCAATGAGCGCGTTAGCATGTTCCCCACTCCTGCTTGCCTCGCACATACCATGCGGAGGGGCGTCCGCAATGAGGATGACCATTCTCGCGGCATTTCTTCTCCATTCTAGGTCTTTCAGCGCCACCGCCATTCCTCGAGTCACGGCTTCCGGACCGTCACCACCGCCAGCGGCTACACCTATGTCAGATGATAGACGAAGGAAGGTTTGGTAGCTTCAACATACCAGTCAACGTCTTGAGATAGCTCTGGACAGAAGAAATGTCCGAGGTGAATGGAAAGGACTTGGTGACGTATGTGTGATCTTGTGGCGGATGATCTCGGTAGTTGACCACCTACAACGATCAGCTGAGCTTTTTTTTTTTGGTGCAACGCAAACCGAATGATGGCTCACCGCAACCCGCAAGTCGTCTGGTCCGTCCAGACCCTCTTCCCCTCTGATCATCTCGCAGATGCCATTCACATGGTCTCGGGTAGAGTCGATGTATCTCTGCATCGAACCCGTGCAGTCGAGAATGAACGCCAGATCGCTGCGGTATGTGCATGAGCGGTGATCGAGCAGAATGATCGTATGTCACTTACATGCATTTACCTTTTGAGCCACTTCCCTCGATGAAGTTGACGTTGTATTCTGTTACGGGGTCCGGTTGAGGCGGTGCGGAGACGGGCGATCTGGGTCGGAAGTATGGGTTGTACGAGTACGAGGAATGTCTGGACGAGTAAGACGAGGAAGAGTCGTCGACCATCTCGTCGTCGTCCATGAACTCGGCTTCGGACATGGTTGGATGAGTGTGTATGGAGGAAACAAGTGCAAGCGATAAAAATTGACGTCGACACGATTCCAGTATAGAGGTTGGGAGGACGAAGGAGGGAGTGATGTGCGATGTCTCCTTGCAGATTTCTGGTCTTATACCTTCTGAATCTCGATCGCTATGTATGTTCTGATGCCAGAGTGGGACTCTATTGTGTGTGGGTGACGGAGCGACGGTAGGTTGATGATCGGGGGTGACAAAAGGAGATGTCAACGGTCTCTAGTCGACTCTATTATATTTCCTGGACATTGCACACATGACGGTCCTTGTCATGATGAAACGTCACCCAGGGAGTCCAACCCGGACCCCCTGAATGGCAGGTCTCAGGTGGAGTTGAACCGTGGGACGGCAAGATCACTCACTGCACGGAATCAATTCTCCCGTCTTACGCTTATCACCCAGACAATGCCGTAAACGCGAGCTGGGAGCAGCCAACTGTTCGTGTAAACACGACCCGATCGACCCGAAGATGTCTAACCGTCCTTGCACTCGATAGTCTTGAAATGGCGCGGTAACAGCTCGACCTTTGAAGGACGCATAGGCAAACTCAAGCTAGGACCGCTCGGACCGACAGCACGCGCTAGACCGTGCTTTGGCCCATTCACCAGGCACAAGGCCGTAGCCACACATCAACAGCTGATCAAAGCGTTGGGAAAAAAATCACAACTCAGGTGAGCGCTTGTTTTCTCAGTCGGACATCATGATCCATCACGCGACAGACCATTTCAGCATTGTCTGAAGATATTTCCATACTGTGTTTTCGACATACCCGGAATGAGTCAGCTAACACCTCCCTCCCCTCGAAAGAGGCCTTTACCCCCTTCAGCGTTCGTCACACCGGAAAGACCAAGAATGTCTCGTTTGCCTACGCTCGCAACCCCGGGCAGAGTGACACCAACGACAGGAATTCCAACGCCAACACATCGACGACCAAGATCCTCTCTTGGACCAGGACAGAGCGGTCCTGCCCAAAATAACGATGGAGCCGAGATGGACCTTGCGCTGAAAGAGGCCCTGAAGAACCGACCGCCCAGCTCGTTGACTAGGAGGAGGGACCTGCTTGATGTTGAAGATCCCGATTCGCCCACCCAGGTATCGCAACTCAGCGCATCGACCCTGGGACCTAGAACGCCTGGACTTCGCCCTCGAACACCTTCGGCGATCGGTCACGGGACCCCATCAGCTTCGAGAGCCGTGTCAAGATCTTCGGTCGCTCGACCTAGCATCTCGGGCACGTCATCTTTTACGCCTAGACGGACCTCTATGGCATCTTCCGTCGCCTCAGCGACACCTCATGCTCGGCGTCCAGAGTCGCGTGCGAGCGTTGTCAACGGAGATGACAAGTGGATGCCTGTGATCGGAGAGCGAGTGAGGATGCAGGCCATGGGCATGGAAGGCACATTGCGTTTCCTTGGAGAGACCGATTTCAAAGCGGGAGTCTGGGCTGGCATTGAGCTGGAAGGAGGGTTCTCAGGCAAAGGCAAAAATGACGGTAGCGTCGGAGGGTGAGCATAGACGATCACAGGTAGAAGGCTCGACTGACGTTTCCCAGGGTCCCATATTTCTCTTGTTCTCCACTGTGCGGAGTGTTCGTCTTGGCATCGAAGCTGTCCCCTCCAACATCTGGGCCATCTAGACCGGCCTCCGTGGCATCTTCGTATCGATCTCTCGCCTCATCCCACGCATCATTCACTCTGTCCGGTCGACAAACGCCGTCAGAGCGGCCTCGGCCCAGCACAACCTTGACTCCAGGTCGCACTACCCGTGCGGTGTCTTCTGCTCGGACTCCCATGCCAAATCACACCGAGGAGTCTGATGGTCGTCCCGTGCGAATACTACTTGGGGCTAGCACGAGTGCCAACGCTGCCACACCCACCAGCAAGATCACTGCAGGGTCCAGAGCGTCAAAGTACGTTGGTATGACGGCCAAACAGCTCGATTCGGCGCGGCAGGGCACACTGAGTGCCTCTGTAAGGGGTCTTGGATCATCAACGTCCGTCACGCCAAAGCCATCTAGAGTGTCGATGGGGGTACCAACAACCAACACTCCTGGGCGACCGAGGCAGAGTATAGCTGGGGGCAATCTGGGTGGATTCGCTACGCCAAAACCCAGAGTCCCAAGAGCGAGTACAGCGGTGGATATGATGCCTCCACCTCCGAGCCCAAGCCATGTCACCAGGATCATGGCGGTACATACAAAAGAGATGGAGGATGAGATCAAGGAGCTCAGAAGGCGGAATGCGGACCTCGAAGCTGAATTATCGACATCCCACTCAGCTGCGCGGTCACTGAATACCAGCTACACCGCTCAAGGAGATGAGGAGAAGCAACGTCTCGAAGCTCTGCAAGCGGAAGTGGAGAGGATAAGGGAAGAAGCGGACTCTTTGCGTCAACAGCTCTCAGCCTCGCAATCGGATGCCGCGGATGCCTCGAGATTGGCGGAAGAGCTGCAAGAGGGGCATCAATCGGCACAATCGGCTCTGGCGGAGAAGGAAAAAGAGCTCGAGACTTTGCACCGGGAGATGAAGCTGGAAGCGGAGAGGATGCAAGGGGAGCTAGACGCTGGAATGGAGGCAAAGAAAGCGGAAGTCGAGCATATGCTGGATCGAGCAGAACGGGCTGAAGAAGATGGCGCGGAGATGAGGGCATTGGTGGAAGAGCTGACACAAGCCGGACAAGTGAGTGACCGCAATTTAGCTGTCTTCGTCGGCGTTGCTGACGATTGTAGGCGACTATCTCCCTGTATGAGACCAAGCAGTATGATCTAGAGGACAAGATACGGGTTCTAGAGGAGAAGTCTCGATCTCTCGAAGACAAGTTGACAAAGGCGAGGGACGATCTGGAGAAGGCTCAACTCCCCGGATCCCCACAATCCGCAAGGGAAGCCACCGCTGCCGAGATTGACAACGAGACGCTCAATGCCCAGCTCAAGCATCTACAGCACAAAATGTCTAATTTGGAAGAAGAGCTGGATGAGGCTCGAGTCCAAGCGGATCAAGAAGCCGAGAGCTGGAAGAGTCGATTGGCCAAAGCCAAGGAGAGCGAAAAGGCAGTCATGGACCGCGAGCGAGAGCTCAAGGAGGAAGTGAAGAGACTGAACAAGGCGGGTGATGGCGCAAAAGCCAGAATAGCAGAACTGGAGGGTGCTTTGAAGGAGAATAGGGGCGCTTTGGAAACTGCTCGAGCGGAGATTGAGAGTCTGAGGGCAGAGGCAAGCGTGAGTGTAGCTAATAGTCTTCTGTCGACGTTAGCTGATGAGCATTCCCAGGACGCTTCGAGCATGAAAGCGGCATTGCAGACTGCCACTGCGAAGGAGGAAGCGCTCACTCAGGCTCAATCGGAACTCGAGCAGATGAAACTCAAGGCTGTGCACTTTGTAGAGGTGGAAGCCAGATTCGAGTCTGTGCAGAGTAGGAACGTCGAGCTCGAGAAGACCATCGCTACCTTGGAGTTGGAAGTCACCGAGGTGGGTTCCTTGACGTGTGGCACCGAGGGCTCAGGCTGACATACCGGTCCCAGCTCAAGGCCGCCGTCGCAGAAGCGAACGTCCACAGACCGTCGTCTCCCGCCAACCTTGGATCATCTGGACGAAAGGGCCGCTTGTCTTCATCCTCGCTGAACGAGGAGAACTCGGACAAGCGGCTACGAGGCTTCCAGCACATCATCACAGAGCTGTCCACGGAGAATGCCGAGTTGAAGGAAAAGTACCAGAGCGTCCTAGAGGAAGTGGCTCTGCTCAAGGAAGAGGTCAAACTTCTGGAGGAGACCAACGAGATGGATGGCGATGAGAGGCCCAAGGTTTCGGCGGTGGGTCCCGGATGATCCCATTAGCTAGGTATTTTGTGCTGACACTCGACCTCAGGCCGAGCTGGTTGAAGCTAAAGCCACTGTTCAAGCTCACGCTCAGACCATCAAAGAGGTATGTAGGGTTTGCACACTGTCATTCGCGGGCCGATTGCTGAACCTTTGTTTAGCTCAACCGGGAAGTTTCTGAGCTAGAGTCATTGATCGAGTCGAAGATCTACCGCGAAGACGAGCTGGAGAACCGATTGGCGGATCTCGAAAGGCAAATCAAACTCCAGCGACATTTGTCGAATGGGGACGGACACGTCAATGGCGACGCACCGCCAGCTATGTCTTCTCGAGCAAGTGAAGCCTCGGTCCAATCGCGGAGCGTGTCGGGCGGAGAGAGCAACAGCACCTCTGACGATCGGTGCGAGCTGTGCGAGGGCCCTCATGATCTCGACGCGTGTCCTGTCTTTGCTGGCAACATGGGCGATGAGACAATGGGAGATAAGCCCAGTCCTCTGACTGGCAAATCGGCCCAATGGTGTGCAGACTGCGAGGTGAGTGGGCATTGGCTATCGAGACTTACAGATCGGGAGGTGATGTACTGACAAACCCCTTCAGAGCACAGAACACGACACGAGCCAGTGTCCGATGGCAGAAGACGTCTTCTAGGCTAGCTTGTCTTCTTGAGGTCACGATTGTGTATACATACATTTTGGGCTTGATAACTCGCATGTATCCCCTACGAACTGGTCTCGGATCTTTGGCGTGATCGTGTCAGTCGTTCTAGCTCCTGCATGCCACTGGGCCGCTGCATGCGCGCACTTGTGACATGCTGATGTGACCTACGCCCATCCGACCTCCCACCACCAGTATCCAGCGACTTCATCCACTCTTCCCTCGCCCTTCCGGCCCTTGACGGATCGCTTGCCTTCGCCCCTCGTGCCGAGTTTGAGGGACCGCGGCGCACCCAGACCCTCACCCCGCGTGCCCTCCTTCTGACGCTCCTCCAACGGGGTATACGTCGCAGATGGCGGGAAATTTGCATCTATTGATTCCAGCTCAGGCGTGAATGTGGGTCTAATGGGCGATAGGATGTGCTATGTCTCCATCAGCTTTTGTATACAGAAAGCACCCTGGTATGTGGTCTTGAGGATGGTCAACTCACGAACGTGCCTCCGATATCGCCCTCTCTGGCCTTGTCGGGCAGACGCAATGTCCAGCTTGCCACCTCGCGCAGCATTTTGGCATGAGTCGGATCATACACGCAATCAGAGGCAATGACCAGGTCGAATGGTTCTGTAGCGAATCTTGACATTTCTTCCCCCTCTTCCTGCTCTTTCGTCGATGTGCCACCCTGTCGATCCGACATGTACTTCGGATACGTAGTCCAATCCAATTTGGCAATCTCCATACCGGTCTCCAGTCCCCCTGGGTCGGATGCGACGTTTGAGCCTATACTGACGGCTTTGGCGTGACCATCTTGTTCAATGTGAGGGGGAAAGTTGAGATCGACACATACTCGGAGATTGTCAATCACATTAGGCAGGAAATCCGTCGCTACCACCAATCCAGGGAATTTGGGCTGTGGGATCACGTCCGAAGCCATTCGTAGATCCAGTAGCTTGCGACATAATATCGACATCAACCCCGTCCCGGCTCCTAGATCCAGTACGCGCACACCCCGGTCGGCCGGCGTGTTGGGGCCAGGGAAGAGACCGTAGTCGGCGGGGTGAAGCGCGAATCGGCGTCCGAGGAGGATTGCGCTTCCCCATGTCTGAACACCTACACTCAAGTGATCCGACATGGGTGCGTCGTGCAGAAGAACGGGTACGGCAGCCACTCGGCGCTTGCGGGCGCCTCTGCGGGCTTGTTTCCGTTGAAAGGCAGTCGAGGACTCGGCTTCGGGTGACGAGGAGAGGTCGTTGATCGGTGATGATGAGCTGTGACGGTTATGTGAGCTCTGCTCCGTGTTGTCGGCTACTGAACTCGACGCCCCCTGACGCAGGAAGGGTATGATGGGTGAGACTGGCGATGTCGCCAGCGAGGCGAGAAATGTCTGTGTCGAGGGCGATAGAGCAGGGTTTGGAGGTACACTTCGGTTCAGCTCCCGTATGCCCGCCTCTAGAGTCGAATGGACCGGGAAGAGAAGATGTCTGGTGAGAGATCCAGCAGCTACAACTCAGTGTAAGCAGACTGTAGAACCACTGCATGATGTAGACTCACCGCTCGTTCCCGCCATCATCGCCAGGACAGCCGTGGCATCCCTCAATATTGCCTCGATGTCCTTATGCGAGAACTCCTCAGACTCTCCCTCAACCTCCCCTTCCACTTCTTCGTGCTCTTCGGACCATCCCTGAGCCCTCCGTACCACACCGTTGAGCCACTTCTCCGCCCACTCCCTCTCAAACGGGTCTAGATGCGCGGCCGGCTCGCCGTTTTCTTCAATAGTCGCATTCTCATCCTCGTCTTCCAGCTCTGACCCATCTTCTTCTTGTATAGTCACTGCAGCACCGAGTCGACCTTGCGCACCGATACCCTCGTTGACATCGAGACCGAGACCAAGACCGTCCATTGTGTCTGCTAGGCTGGCGCTGAAACGCCTCTTCCTGGCTTTGACCTTATCACTCGACCTCTGCCGCAGATGTGAAGACTCTCCATCTTCATCGCTGCCGTACCCTGAAACAGTGTTGAGATCGTTGATATTGAATCCGCCGTGAATGGGCGGGATGTATAGTTCCTTCAGGAGCGACACATGACTTAAGACGGTGATGGCAGTGAGAGGAGACAGGGTGTTTTGCTGCCGAGAAAGATGAGGCAGGAACGAGCTCGGGATGAGGCTGTCCATGTCGCTCGCCCAGGCCACCGCCGATGTCGCTGTGCAGGTTCCTTGTTGAGGAAGAATCGTGAAGAGAAGAGAGGTCATTGGTCTGCGTTCGTGCTCGACTTTTTGGTCGCGGAAAGTGGAGGTCGTTCGTTCGCGATCCCTGCTCCTACAGATATAGCATCCTGCTTGTCGATGATACTGCAATGTAGCCACAGACTTCGAGGAGATGACTAAAGGTCCACTCTGACGGTCGAACATACATGCTACAGCTGGAAAGCAGACCGATACTAGCTTGACAGCGTTCGTGAATTACCAATCCAGCCTATGACACCTCTTTACTCTTCTTCGTCTTCTTCTTCTTCTCCTTCTTCTCCTCTTTCGGGTCCGCCGCAGGTGTGATAATCGTTGTATCAACATGAATCGTTGATTCTGCCTCTTCGTCTCGCCTCCGCTTGCGCTTCGTCCCTCCGTCTTCGGGTTTGGCAGACTCTTCCTCCACAGCTACTCCAGCATCCGTGCCGACGAGCTGCCTGGCCGCTCTCCTGGCTTCTTTCTCCTCCTTTCTTTTCGATTTCTCCGCCTTCCTAGCTCTTCTCTCTTCTTTCGTCTCGCCTTCCCTCTCTTTTCCTTTCCTTGAAGACTTCTTTCCGCCTTCCAAAGAGGATTTGCTGTCTGGCAAGCAGGTGGCCAATCCGTTGGTCCTAGATGGTCCTGCTTCGTTGTCACCCTGGGGCCGTGATTGCGGCTGTGGCTCCTCCTTCTTCTCGCCCACGACCTCCATATCGTCTGAGTCTGGGGTAATGACCTTGCCTCTGAAGAACTTGGAGTATAGCCCCCGCCTGGCGACTTCTTTGCCCATCCTCGCAGCGGCGGAAACGGATGGTCTGGGCTTTGGAGCGGCGCCAAACGTCAACGTAGCCCAGGAATCTGGTGCAGGAGACGACGCGTGACTTGTTGAGGCAGAGGCAGCGGCCGAGGTCGCCCCGGAAGACATGATCGAAGCGGCAGTAGCGGCAAAGATGCTGAAAGCAGGTCAGCTAAGTCTTCCAAAAATTGAGGAAACATGGAGCTCACCTATCCCAGAAGGGAGCAGATTCATCTCTATCTTTTCCTATCCCCGTCAAAGTCTTCTTCCTCACTACAGGTAAAGGCCGAGTCGCGTGGCCCTGCTTGAATGCTGGACAAGAGGATCAGCTCGTGGCTGGCGAGTAGCACGTGTTAGCTCACCAGTCCCTTTACCCTTCCATCCTTGCTTGGTCAAGTGCGCTTCTGGATCGAAGCGGCTGAATGTGGTGGCCATGATGCCGGTCGTAAACGCGTAAGCTGTGATGTTCGAATCAGACAGACTGATGGCAGCAACAAGAGCAGCCAGGAAGTCAAAGACAGCCAGCAAAAATGTCAAAACAGCAGCTTCCGATGGAGCCTTGCGTAACCACCTGCCTCATACAAGGGGGAGCACACTGTGGGTTATGTATCAGGCTCATGTAGTTCGCGACGACTGGGTTCGCGTCTTTCTCTTTTCTCGACATTGGTGACCACTACTTTCAGCAGCCAGCTCTTTCCTTCTCGCTCCCCAGGATCGGTCACAGCGCGGGATTCCGACAATGGCTGAAAGCTCAACATCTGCCCAGCAGGCTCTGCCCACCGGCAACGAGTCGAAACACATCACTGAAGGTACGTTGATGCACTTGACTTCTTGTGCCTTTCTTGCCTTGCTGGCCTGTCCAGTATTGGCGATCGGTCAGCTGCTCGGCGTTGTACTGAATCGCTGGATGATTGATTGCTATCGTTTCTGTGGGATATTATGCGACGCGCTGACGCCGACACTCTATAGCCGAAGCATCATTGTACGACCGTCAAATCAGACTATGGGGTGTCGAGGCTCAAAACCGAATGAGATCGTCGACTGTCTTGGTGCTGTCGCTGCGCTCTTTGGCCCATGAGACCATCAAGAATCTGGTGTTAGCTGGTATCGGCACTTTGGTCGTGATGGATGATGATGTTGTGACGGAAGAGGATCTCGGATCTGGATTCTTGTTCAGGGAGGAGGACGGTGCAGTGGGCAAGAACGTGAGTTGTGACTCCAACGGAACACCTGAAGTATGCTAAGGCGGATGTTGTTCTAGAGGACGGAAGCTGCCGCAGCCCAGATAGAGTCGCTGAACCCGTTGGTGACGTTGAAGGCGATACCCACCTTGGTACCGTTCACCCAGGGCAGCACAGCTGAAGCTGGTTCAACGACGGAAATGGCTGCTTTCTTGACGCGCGAAAATGTGGATGTTGTGGTGGCATGTGACATGACGAGGAGTCAGCTGGTAAGTGAAAAGTGGGGTTCCGGAGTTTGTGCTCATCGTCCGTGTAGGAGCAAATTGATGCGGCTGCCAGACAGGCAGGAAGCATGTTTTACGGCGCCGGGACCTATGGTTTCTATGGCTACGTCTTTGCCAACCTGGGAGAGAGCTATGAATTCGTTACAACGTGAGCGAAATCTAGGTCGACTTTGAAGTTGAGTTGACGATTTTGCCCTTCCCTCAGGCCAAAGTCGTCCGCGGCGAACCCCAATCCGAGCATGGTGAAGAGGAAGCTAGCCTATCCAACCCTAAGCCAAGCCATCGACAAGTCCAATTGGAGTCTTCCGCACGGTGAATCAAGTCGAGGCGGAAGTCCGTTCAGAGGACTACCGCGAAGCGGTACCAAGGACAAGACGCCCTTGCTGTCCATCGGTCTTTTGGGTGAGTCAATCTCGGACATTGTAGTCTTCTTCTTTTGCCAAGATCTGACCCTTTCTCAGCGCTATGGGAGTACGAGGCCAGACGGAGGAGGTTGCCGAGAGGTGAAGAGGATCAGTCGCTCGTGGCGCAACACGCCAAAGATCTGAGAGAAGCTCTTGGCGTGAACGAGAAGGCGTTCAAGGGTCAGCTAGAGGCGGAGGAGGGCGCCATTGTCGAGTAGGTTTGCAGCTCAGAGATCACATGTCATTCATACGAGCTGATCAAACCGCAGGCACTTGTCGACACACGCCTCGCATCACTTCCCACCGACTCTAGCGGTGCTCGGAGGACTACTGGCGCAGGACGTCTTGCGTGCGGTCAGCAAGAAAGACATGCCGTTTGCAAACCTCCTCGCTGTGGACACGATGAGCGGGACGGGCAGTGTAGTCAGATGGGGCATGGCGGATGCCGTGGAGGGATAATGCATAAAAGACGCATATGCCGTTTGATCGGACAGCTTCTGCGACGATCTGACCATCTCCACGCGATAGATTCTGGACGTCTACCTAGCTAGCCTCGCCGCTATGGCATCAGAACACATTGTAGCGCTTGCATGATACCGATCCTGTGTCAGCGTCGGACCGCCAGAGATTATGAGCTCGCGATTGGCTTTGGTGCATCGTCCTCGTTCTCGACCTTGGGCTCTGGATGCTTGGCAGTGCGCCTAGAGATGTCCTGATGAGCGAGTATTCTGAAGTCGCTCGAAAGTCATCTTCCTCACCAGGTCTCATGATGTCTTTGGCCGACTCGCATGAGCTCTTGGACAAAGACCATATCACCAAGTCTTCCTCTGAACAGCTCTTGCTGGACCAAAGTGAGGTAGACCAAACATGTCGGGTATCTGGCCTCCACCATCAGCATGCGCTCATAGGTCCCATCGACAACTAGGGACCACTTACACGATGAACCGGACGTATTCTGGAGAACGCCAGTATTCCAAGTATTTGAAGTAATTCAGCATCTCAGGCTTGTCCAGCAATCCCTGGGTCCATAGTTCTCGGAGGTACAGCGGATTCGCTAGACATTGCACAAACTAGACAAAGTCAAGTTGAGTAAGCACTTTGACGGAGTCCAGCTGGGTTCGACCATGGAGTCTTGAGGAACAGCTGGACTCACCTCCAATTCCGACTGGAATCTGATTAGATTTGCCCGTCGTTCGGGCGAGCGAGTGGGTATACTGCCATCAGGAAGTGGAGGCAGCGGAAGCAGTGGCTCTGGTGCCAGCTCCATTGCCCATGAGTGGATGCATGCAAGAGTCTCGGCCAATTCGACGTTCTCTTGAGCACTCGGCCAAGCACCTGCTCCGTGGGTACGTTTCCCACGGTGTGTTTCCTCCTGCCGTGCCTGAATCTGAAGACGGTTGAAATTTCAGAATCTGCGCTGTCCACCGGGCAACCACCGAGTCACTATCAGTCACTGTTGACCGATAGAGCCATACATCACCACAAATCAGCATCCTGGCTGTTGAATCCAGCACTTTCTCCCTGGCCAAGATGTCCGCCGATCAAGATATGCCCCTGGCCTCGAGCTCTTCAGCCCCACAGACCGGCGGCCTGAAGCAACTCCCAATCTCGCTCTTCACTCGCTCGCATCCTGATCAAATACCCTCATCGACCTATTTCCTACCGTCGAACTGGAGGCGATATCAGCTATCCGAGCTCATCAACAAGGTCCTCAAGACTCCTCAGCCCGTTCCGTTTGACTTTCTGATCAACGGTGAAGTCCTGCGAGGCAGTCTTGAGGCATGGTCAAAGCTCAACCGAGGAGGTGATGAGGAGGGAACGATAGAGGTGGAATACGTTAGAAGTGTCATGCCGCCCGAGGAGGTCGGTAGGGTGGAGATGGAGGACTGGGTGTCGGGTCTGAGCCTTGCACGATCAGGGTGAGTGAATGGATGCAGATTCTTGATATGGGCGAATGTACCATGCGGAATGCTTACTGATATCCACATAGGCATATCCTAATGTCGTCGTACTTGTCTCACCTGCAGATTCTCCCTTCTTCGCTATCGACCTCGGCATCTTCATCGGCTCTGTACACGCTACCCCTCCCCGACTCGCTCGGTGCTACAAGTTGCGCATGGCTTTCGCCGTCGACTGTCACCTCGGACATTCTTGTCGCTGCCGGTGGTGTCGACAGAGCCGTGCATGTCTTCTCAATTCCATCCCTCGAGCCCGACATCGCTGCTTCGGAGAATGGAAAAGGTAGAGAAGTGTACACTCTCATGGGCCACACCGGTCCTATCTCATCTATCGCTTGTAACAGGAATGGGAAAGAGATCGTCTCCGCTAGCTGGGACGGTAACCTAAACCTCTACTCGATTCCCGATGAAGAGCCGACCGAGCACGACTATCCTGCCGACCCAACGAGTTATTTGACCGGACAGAAGAAGAGGAGAAAGATGAACGAGCAGAGAGGACCTATCGAGGGTCTGACCGACGGAGACATCGGAGAGGCAGGATGGAGAAGGGGACCATCCGGCGTCATGAGAGGCCACAAAGGTCGGATCGGTGGTGTAGTGTGGGACAAGACAGAGTCGGGCAGAGTTTGGACCGCTGGGTGGGACGGCAGTGTTCGAGGTTGGGACCTAGACATGGGAGCGTGTGCCGTTGAGAGGGTGAGTGTCAAGTGTTGCCCGTCTTTGGGTGTTCGCTGATAACTGGTTCAGCAAGGACCTATGGACAAAAGCATGCTGTGCATAGATCAATGGAGTGCCAATGGGACGCTGGCTACGGGTAGCATGGATCGAACGGTTTCTCTCTGGGATACAAGAGATGGTGCGTATTGACATTTGCCGGATGAGGGCTCAAACTGATCGCTCTTGCAGCTACCTCTCTCATCTCCTTGTCATTACCGACCACTTCGCCTGTTGCCGCTTTGACGTGTCACAGCAAGTCGCAGTTCACCCTCGCCGCGGCCACGTACGCTGGTACCATCCAGATTTGGGATATCAGATCGCCCAAGCACGCTCTGTTCTCGGTCTCCAAACGGGGCAAGGCGGGTGAGGGCAGGAAGTTCAATGACAAGGGCAAGGTGTTCGGAGAGAGACTCTTAGCGATGGACTGGGACGGAGAGATGATTGTTGCAGGTGGAGAAGACGGTGAGGTTGGAGTATGGCGAGCCAGAGGCGAGTAGGTACGGATAGCCCCGCATCTGGAACATGCATGTAGCAGACAGTCTGTCCTGAACGTTTGACTGTGCGACGGAGCACGATGACCATGGGTGCGTGACTGATACGAGCTTTGGATATGACGTGGCATTGATTCCGTCCCTCGCCTCACTGAATTTTCTTGAACCGTGAAACCGCCTTCGCCTGTACTCTTGCTTTTGCTTCTTCACCTCGATCTCGGCGTCAAGTCAACCAAACAGTGAGTGATGCCTCCCCCTCTCTGCTCAGGACGCTTGCCCTGGTCTTGCATGATGATCATTGATGACGAGACTTAATCTCGTCCAACGTCTCATCTTCTCAATGGTCCTTTTCTCTTCCTTCCCGGCGGTTGGGGTCGACCTCGTCTTGAGGTTGAGCTCAAGCGCTGGTGGAGAATCAGAGGAGGATTGGATCCGAGTCATGGTGGGATGAAGGACTTGCAGACACTCATATCTAGTTTGGCGACTTTTCTATCTGATCAGACCAGGGCACAGCGTCAATATCCTTGTGGAGGGAATTCCAACGCTGACAATGTCCTCAGGTTCCCGTCTCCTTCTTCTTCTGGTGCTACTTGGCAATGTCGCCTTCTTCACCTGCTGGTTCTTCGTCTTCTCTTCCATCATCCAATGCATTGTTAGCTATACCAGACGGACCCATTCCGAGTGGTCATTCAGACCGTACCTCGCATTGTATCTCCCTTATCGGAGGATACCCCACATTCCCTGCGCTACCCGCTGCGTCAAAAGCGCCTGAATCAATCCGATGCGGTGTCTGTCATGAGGCGATCCCACTCCTTGCCCAGGTGTACTGTCCTCCCGAGTCTGGGGAGAACGACAGGACGGTCTATGTCTGGGCATGTCCTAAGTCCAGTTGCCAGCGTCGTGACGGAAGGTGCGTTTGCTGATCGCGCCAAATACGGAGCAGGTACTGACTAGTCGTGTGATCAGTGTCCGAGCCTTCAGAGCTTCTGCTAGAAATGAGGAATACATGAAGGATGTGGCAGAGAAGCGGGCTGCGGCGGAGAAGCTTGCAGCGGAGGAACGAGAGAAGGCAAAGAAGAACCCGTTCACTGTGAGGCTATCATCCTGCACGATCCAGGCTTGTACTTACAGTTGCAGATGGGCTCCACGTCCAATGGCTCGTCGCTGTTCGGTTCAGCGCAGCCTTTATTCGGCGCCGCTCCGGATGTCAGCGCAAATCCCTTCAGCGCTCCGAATGCACCCTCCGCAGTACCAGATATATCCATGCTGTCGATCAACCCCACCGAATCGACGACTATGAATCTCACTACCCTTGCTCCGCCCCTACCCGCCTACCAGCCGCCTCAGTACATCAGCACGATCGACGAATATCTCCCGGAGCCCGATGACGACGAGTACGACATGGACGATGACGAGGATGGCGAGCAGACGGCCGAGCAGAAAGCTGCCGAGTTTGCCGATCCACGATGGGAGCAACTCCTATCACCGCATTTGGACGAGGTGTTCGAGCGGTTCGTCAAGCGGATCCAAGGGGCCGAAGATGCCGCAAGCCAGGTATTACGATACGACTTCGGCGGTGTACCTTTGCCATACTCTTCGAAATCGCCCCTTTATCACAAAATTTTCCCAGGAGCACCAACAAAGCGGACTCCCGACGACGAAGAAGAGCCGGATTTTGCAGAGTATTACTCGACAAAGGCCATTCCCCCATGCGGACAATGTGGAGGAGGAAGGATCTTCGAGTTGCAACTCGTCCCTTCGCTCATCAGCCAGCTTCAGCCAGAAAGCCTGACGACGACCGGCGATATCGCAAAGAAGAGCTCAGGAAAGCAGACGGAAGAAGAGAGGAAGAAAGAGTTGGCAAAGATTGCAGCGGCGTTGCGAGACGGAGGCGGTGATGCTGTTGGTGAGATGGAATGGGGAAGTATAGTGGTTTTCGGTTGCGAGAACGACTGCGTTGGCTTTGCAGAGGAATGGGTCGGAGTCGAGTGGGAGGGAAAACTTGCCGGCGAGTCGAGCTAGTGAAGAGCTGCCCAGGTTTTTACAGGCTTCACGTTACATGCACGAATATCACGGACGTGCTCAGACTAATCATACCGCATGCAGTAGACACCATATGAGTGCACAACAATGGATGTTCACAGTTGCAGGCAACCTTTGCATCGAGATTTCAGCTAGGATTTGGAGAAATCCTTCAGTCCCCAAAGCGCTATCCGCCTGTCCTTGCTCCCACTGACCAGCCATCGGTCTCGTGTGGGGATACCCGACAGACTGCCCGCGATGCCGTCCACGTCATCGTCTTCGTCTTCATCATCGTCGCCTATGGTACTGGCGCCTAGCTCGATGGTGCTGGTAGCCCTGTCGTTCTCCTGTCCCGATGACGCACCAGATGGAAGATTGCCAAATGCCAGAACGTGAACTGTTTCTCTGTGATACGACAGCGTGCCTAGAGGCTTGAGAGACGCTGCCGAGAAAAGGCGGACCCTACGCGCGAACATCGATGAGCGACCGTCGTGGAGAATGACGACGTTACTCACTTGCCGTCCCATCCACCTACTGCAACAACCGACCCATCAGCCGAAATGGCTATAGAGGCATTACCGATCTGTCCCGTGCTGAAGTGTTTCGTCGAGCTACTTCCACTGCCACTTGGTATGGGGTTCTGGCGTAGATCATACCGCACCACATGGTGATCTGCCGATACGGTGAATGCGCGGGACAAGTCATTCGCCACGGCCATTGCCATGACTGGCGGTGATGAGCAATACAATCTGACCAGAAGCAGAAACGAGCTCGCTTACTGGCTTCGTTATGACCTTTGGCATCCCATATCTTGCTCCACGCGTTTGTCTCCTCCATCCGCCCCTCGGATGGCTGTGTCCAAAGATCTCCTGCCATCGTTGTGCCGGCCCCACGCCTGCCTTGTAGCTGCCATACCTCCACTCTCCCATCTTCGAATCCCATGACCAGCTTCAGCTGCTCGTCGTCGATATCAAGATGAAGGGCCATGATGAGTCCCTTTCGACCTTCTGCCGGCTTGCCCGATGTTTCATCTTGATAAGGCAAGTTTTTGCCTTTGGGCTTGTAGTTTATCGATGTGTGGAGACGCTTCATCGAGGGCAGGTGATATATGTCTGCGATTTCTGAGTCCAGAATGCCCGGAACCGCAATCAATGCCTCCTTAGATTTTCCTTTTCCCTTGCCATTACTACTGCCTGCCGCCGTGTCTGCTTGTTGACTTGGTATAGGGCATAGTGAGAATCGACAAAAGTTGAGCGAGTTCGTGTCTAGGGAGTAAGATATCTCAGGACCAATTGTGCTAGGACCGGACGAGCCCATCGAGGTTGCAGGAAGGTGTAAACGTTCGTAGATGTGTAGTTTATTATCTCGTCCATGGCTTCGACATGGTCAGCTATCTGCCGGGTTCGAAGCAGACCATTAGCTGGGACACACCTCACCTGATGAGCTGGCCATCCCATTCCTCCACTCCAAGCACGCCCCCTTCATGCGCCTTCCATATCCGTGTCGGCCGGCGTGTGCTCAGGTTGACGTTGGAAACGAAGCCATCCTGATCTCCAGCGTAGAGTACTGTGTTGGGGGGGTTGAAAGACACGCAGGCCAGTGGCGCCGAGTGATGTCGTAGGATGTGGAAGGGTATTGGTGCGGCTGACATACCTGATTTGAGTGTCACAAGCCGGAGTCACTTGTGAGGTGCGACCTTGTAGCGTCTTGGAACATGCACCTCACCTCCTCCTTGCCTCCTCCTCAAGGCTCAGGCCTCAGGCCTCAGGCCTCAACCTGAAACACCGACATTGGCTGCAAACAATTTGATCCCGTCGTTTCGGATCTTTGGAGTCGCAGCCAGCTAAAATGTCCGTTCACCAGCTCTGTCAACAGACTTTGTTGTTGCTGCCAGCTTGTTCACCTATCTCTTGGCCGGCATGCCGATCCCCACGCCCAAGCCGGTCGAGTCCAGCCTCTTTCCCACTCTCACTCACGAGCAAATTGACGCTACGAGGACATCATCATGGCACGAAACATTTCGTGAGGTCACCACGCCATGCACCCTTGTCGATCTGGGAGCGCTAGGAGAGGACGAAGAGTTCATCAGAGTGAGTTCAAGCCGATCATAAGGCTTGAGATCACTGATGTGAGCCTTTGAATAGTGGCTAGACGCCGACTCAATATTCCTGCCTGAAGGCAGCCAGTTCCCAGATCTGCCGCAGAATGGAGAACCAGGTCCCTCGACCCGAGAGTCCAGATCCAGATCCTCGTCTACTTCCTCATCGGCAACAGAATCGTCGGATAGCTCGAGTGTTCCACCAGTCTATAGACTCCCCAGACTGAACGACGCCATCCGGAATGCGATCAAGAAACATGGAGGTGCTGTGTTTCCAAAGCTAAACTGGACCGCGCCTAAGGTGAGCTCAAGAATCATCAATCACCTGCGGCGGATTCGAGCTCATTCATATGACATTAGGACGCTGCTTTCATCCTCCCGCAAACTGCCAATGGACCGTTACACTGTACTTCCCCAGCGGATGTCTATCTCTTGATCAAGTCCAGCGATTTCATATCCCATTCCGTTGACCCAGAGAGGGCGTACGCATTCGGTGATGACACATCGTTCCCGGCTGAGGAACTCCTTGATGCAACTGCGTCCTCAGAGTCAAATCTGAAGCAGAGCCCGAAGCTCGAACTTGTGCTCAAGCAGCATGTGCAAATAGTGCCATCTAGAGAGCTCCGGTGTTTTGTGCGCAGTAACATCTTGCTGGGTAAGTTCGCCTGCTCATTAACTTCGAACGTCCATGACTGACAGTATGTCAGGAATTTGCCAGCGCGATAACAACTTCTACGATCATCTGCAGAAGCCAGAAGCGCAGGAGTCGATTCGCGACAATGTCAAGGCGTTCTGGGAAGATGAGATACGGGATCATCACCAGGCTCTAGGGCGGAACTGTAAGTGTTTGGCCAGCTTATGTGAGAGAGATCTGACCTTGTGTCAGATGTCTTTGACCTACACCTCGACTCCTCACTCGAAGACGCTCAAATTATCGATATCAATCCCTACCGAGGCTCCACGGATCCCTTGCTGTTCACCTATCCGGAGCTGCTATTCATTCTGGAACAAGCTCAGCAGCCAATATATTCGGACTCTACAGCAGAGAGGCCCCGCCTGCCTATACTCAAGGTGATCGACAGCGCCAGTCATCCAGAGGCAACTCGGCCCGCACCGACGTTTGGCGGAAACATGATGCCTCTAGAGATGATCGAGATGAGCCAGGGAAGGAGTATGGAGGAGTTCCGAGAGGTCTGGGAGGAGGCTGTGACCCGGGGCATGGCATGAGCTTGGGACCAACAGGTAGGTCCGACGTTGAAGCTTGGCGTCAAATCAGTATACTCATACTGTACATGCTATAGTACAAACTGCAGGTTATGTCACAGTGTCATCTCATCATATCTCGTTCACTTCTCTTCGATCTCACATCTCTTCGTTCATCGAGTTCTGCTTCCTGCACGATGTCAGCAAACTTCGTCACAATCTGACACCGGACACTTACTTGTAGTCGCTCTCGGTGATGGAGTCTTTTCGGAACGTCTTTGGGGAAGGCAGAGCTGGGAGGAAAGCTGGCTGTCCGTCGGACGGGTGCACCGCAGATAAGTTGAGCGAGTTGCTGGGCGTCACGGTCTGTTTTCTATGGGAGATGTCGATCAGCAGGCTGCGGTGCACGGCTCTTGGAAAGAGCGGGATGCTTACTTGTTCTCAGCGGCAGGCTTCGAGGGGGGTGCCCCCATGATCATCATAGCTTGGCTAGGCTTGGCGGGCGGTGCTGCCATGATCATCATTGCTTGGTTAGTGGCTGTATCAGTCTTGACTCAACTACTCACAAGAGTTGGCAGCTGACATAACGATAAACTGGTCTGACTTTGCTCTGATGTTAGTCTAAGAAAGCTGATACGAGTATGGTAATCTGACGATTGCACTGTTATCTGATCACCATCTTTATACCCGCTCGCCTATCGACTGTCGAAACCCGAGGAGGGAGCAAAACGTTAAGGTTGGAGCAGATCGTGAAAGGAGGATCGACGGATTGCCAGGAGGGGACAAAACCCTTTCAGCCCACTCGGGCTAGTGATCAAGGTCGAATGGATGGGATCTGCCCTTTCACCCCACTGATCCCTCGCATCGTCCTACACTGCCTCCGAGATGAGGCTACAGATGGTCACCAGCGATCTCTAGAACGTTCCCCGAGGCTAGGAGCTGACCCCCAGATGATCTTCACAGTGTTGGCGGTCCTACATTGCATATTGCATACATGCGGTATTGACATACGATGACAGACATGGTAGCGACAGACTGCCTTCCGCATTCCTGGCTACAAATAGACTTTAGGATCGAGTGCCGGAGTTGTGACCTCCGAGAGCGTCGACCACGGCGTCTTTCGCACCGACGATGGCATCGCCAACCTGCTCGACCAGACCCTTGCCCTCGGCCTTGGCTTCTGAGTGATGGCCAGGAGTGACGGTGTCTCGCGCTTCCTGGCTCTTGGACTTGTCAGGCTGGACGTACGACAGGCCTCTACCACACTCATATCAGTACGCTATCAAGAATTGCATGACAGGGCTGTGCTCACTGATCGACCTTGTTCTGGATCACCTCTCCGGTGGTCTGCTCGCCAGAAGGCTTGAAAGCGTCCAAATCGCCCTGTCGGCCGGTGTCGTGGGTGATGCTGTGGTCTTTATTGCCATCGGTGATGTGGTCTCGGGTCTTCTCTTGACTGGGGATGTATGAGGCGACACTATAACAATAGGTAAGCCTCAATACCATTCATAGCGACATCGGCGACGACCTACGTGTCGAGAGCGCCCTTGGTGTCGTCCTTGGCCTCCTGCTTGTCCGACTTCAATGCGTCTGGAACGAGCTTAGATCGGGCTAGGGATAAGCGATCAGCTGAGCGAGAGAGGCATAGCCCAATCATGAAAGCTGTTACTCACCTGCGTCACCGTTGTCTTGTCGAAGATCCATGTTGATTGAACGAGTATTGATATGATGTCGGTTGTATAGTCCAAAGATGTACGGGAGAGGACAAGAACGGGCTGTTCGTCTGCCTTATATACCCTGTCCTCTCACCGCCTAGTACGTTCCAGTCGCATCGACCACCTCGACTACGTCACATCGCAGAACTGCTCCAACGGGCTTGACGTAGAACAAAGGAGTGTTGCTCAACCAACGTCAAAGGATCCCGGATCAGGTTAATACACCACCAGCAAGCCGGATTGGGAGATGCAGAGTAAAGATCGTCGTGCATGGCATGAAGGGTCGTCCTGCACCAGGCATACTTGAGACTAGTCACTGGGAGAATCGTAAAAGGCAGACGGAGACGTAAGGGGTATCTAGTGATGGAAGGACAAAAGAGCGAAGTGATACCATATTAGGTAGAGTAGATCGTCTACAGATGAGCTCGGGGTAAGGACGGGAAACCAGGGTATACTATTGGTGGGTACAACGTTCGGCCGGATCCAGGGGTATAGTTGGTTGATGGTGGGTATATCGCGTGAGATGGGGATCGTGTTTTGGGAGGGGCACCTGGGGTCCTTCGAATTACCGCGTACGGCAAGTCGGTCTATTGCTCTTCGACTTTGTCCATGCCTCGACGTCCGACCAGGCCTTTCAGCTTGCCGAAAAGGCCTTGTTTCTTGCCATCGAAAGGAGCACCTTTTGCGTTCAAAGTCGAAAGGGCGCTCGGAGTACCTGGTCTTCCGGAAACGGGAAGAGTGTCGTTCCTTGAGTTTCGACCACTCTTGTCCTTCTCGACTTCACTGGCGAGGTCGATGATGTGTCGATCGCGGACACCAGTCCGAGTAGCGACTGGGTGGGTTTTGCCAACGCTCAAGTCTACCGAGTCTCGGTTCTCACGGGCGTGATCATTTCCAAGGAAAGCCATTGCTCGTTCTCGTAAGGAAGCCATTGACGTCGGTTTAGACATGCCCCTACCAGAGTACATGTTCGATGACCAGCCGTCGCCTTGTCTGACCACACCGGGGGTGGAGTCGAGTAGATCTTCATAGACCAGCCGACGAGGTGACGAGGTCGGAGCAACACCTTGGACCAGACTGAGGTGCGAAGGCATCGTGTTGAAGTTCCGCAGGTTCGATTCGGACTTGCGGGCGAGTGGCTTGGACGACTGTCTGACGGTAGTCGCAGATCGTAGTGCCGGGGTGGACGGAGCGCCGCGAAGCGTGGGACCGTGATGGGCACTCTTCAGAGGTACAGTAGCGACAGGTTCGGCTAGAAAGGCTGTCAACTATGAACAACATCACGTCATGGTAGAAACTCACGTGAAACAGTGCGCGAAGGGCCCTTCTCGTTGCCAAAGAGCTTGAGAACATGGGAGACTATCAGATATTGTTATCAGCTTCTACACATCACAATGCTGGGCTGAAATGCGCTTACCCGTTGGCCGTTCCTTCTTGGGTACATTCCTGACTACGACCGCATCGACGCTGCCGGACTGCGGTCTGTCGAGGTACTCTTGCTCTCCGGCAGCTTTGTCTCTCTCTTCAGCTTGCTCATAGGTCATCCACTTGGGTGGTGTTGCTGGCTCCACTTGAGTCGAGCAGGTTCGTAGGTGTACCGGTAGCGAAGCAGACTTCTCGGGCGAGAGACCACGGGATCCGGAGCTTTCGGGCATATGCTCCGTCACCTCAAGTTGCGGCTTCTCAGCAGTGGTCTTGGAAGAGGCTTGTTCGGGCTGCTTGACAAAGTCGGGGTAGGATAGGGGCGGCATTGGTGGCTCCCGGCCCTCGGCGAGTGCTTTTCGTGCGTCTTCGACGATCTCTGCGGTGAAGATAGTCTTAGCTGCAGGCTACACATATCGTTCTACGGCGGACTTACTCTCGACACCTTGCACCCAGAGCTTGAACTTCTCCATGGCGGCATCTGGCTCCTGGGACGATGGGCCAGCGGTCTCGGTAGCCGTGACTGCCACCGTCAGACTTGAAAGCTGCTCCGTGTCGACAGAGTGGATGTACGCATCCAGTTGAAGAGCGTGGTCCGTAGAGCTGGACACCAGATCAGTGGCAGTTTGTCGAAGCTCGGTCGCTTGATTCTCTGCTGTGGATCAGAGACTGGCCGAATATCATATCAGGAGACAGCTGGACTCACTGTCCATGTTCATGATACGTTCTCGCAGCTCTGCCATGGGACTTTCCACAGGACCGGAGCACAGCTGTCGATCTGTGATACCGGCCGCAACGGCCGTAGGGCGTGTTGCCATCCTGACTCGAGGCGGAGAGGGGATTGATGGCTGTCTCTGATGTATCTTCCCGGCTGGCGACTTCTGCTTCTTGGGGGTCGACTCTTTCGGTTGCGCATCCACCACTGAGGGAGAGTCAGCCTCGATTGGTCCGTCATCGAGAATAGACCACTTACCAGGTGCAGGGACCGCTTTGATGGGAGACTCTTCAGTGACTTCCGCTAGATGTTTGTCGGCCCCTAGACTTCGTCGTTGTTCGGCTTTGTTGGTCTTCTTGTCCTGCTGCAGGGAGGAATCAAGACTCTGCGGTCGAGGAGGGGATGGTGCCGGTCGCTTGATGGCGCCCAGGACGTCGCGGTCCTTGCTGTCACGGACGTCCTTCTTGGGTTTGTCGGGTATACGCCTAGTACCCTCAAGCGACCGCATGGTGCGCAGGACGGCGTGCTCTTTGTCTCTGGCGGGAGCACCACTGCTCGAGACTGCTGATACAGCTGAGACCCGGTGATCGGCTTTGCTGTGAATGCGGTCGCCCTTGGAGGTGGCAGATGAGCCGACCAAGTCTGAGATCTGGGACGCCGACGCTCGCGGCATGACCCGCTTGATGTCTGTGTACGAAGTGATCAGCGACGTCTTTTGGCAGGGCTGGCCCACTACTCACTCTTAGCGGGGACGTCGCGAACTCGTAAAGGTTGAGCGGGTTTGAGCACTTTTGTAGCTGAATAGCGAATGTTAGAGCCGCTCAAATGCTCACAGATCTGAGACTCACGAGTAGTATCATCATTGTGCTTGGCGTGGATTGGCTGGAGCAGATCGTCCTGGCTTTTCCTGATGACCATGGCCTTCTTCTTTGGCGTACCATCTGACTCTCCGGAATGACCTTTGGCTCTGGATGGGGAAGGCTCGACCGTGTTGGTGTGCTGCTTGATAGATTCGCCCAAAGCTGGTGTAGACGCTCGACCTTCTCTGGTGGCTGGTCTGGACTTGACCTTCTTGACCCGCTTCTGTTTCTGGGCAGGGACGGGGTGTTCCGTGGCTTCCTCGAATGTAGCTGCAGCTCGAACGAACTGTGGGGTGACGACTGGCTGAGGCTCGGGAAGGAGGAGGGCCCGGTGGTGGTACACCTGCATGGCGTTGATCCGGTACTCTGGATCAGGGCTCATCATCAACCTCAACAGGTGCTCCAGGTCTACAATCGTAGATGTCAGCTTTGTCGCGGAGCAGTGAGGTGAATCGAACTCACCGCTTGGGATATTGTACTTCCCGTACCAGAGTCCCGTCTTGGTGCGTTCATGATACTCTTTGTACTCTTCCTCAGTGGGAATAGGGGATTTCTCATCAACGCTGTCGGTCGAGTCTGATGAGAGGCCATCGCCATCCTGATTTGGTAAGACTCGAGTGGATTCAAAGGGTGTTCTGCCAACGAGGATCTCGAACATCGTGACCTAAACAGGTGGATCAGCCGACTGAAGTTCTCCAAGAATGAGATGTACTCACACCCAGGGCCCACACATCGGAGGCTCGTTCGTCGTGAGGAAGCCCTTTGAACCGCTGAGGGTCGAGATACTGCCAAATGTCAGTACACGGATTGATCGTCACACGCAGAACTCACCTCTGGCGTACCCCAGCAGATGTTGGAGAGGAATGTCCTCTCGGAATCAACATTCCACCGCTGAGCGAAACCGAAGTCGACCAGGACCGGAACATTGCTATGGCTCAGAAGGATGTTGGCGGGTTTGATGTCGTTGTGCGTGATACCTCTCTCGTGTAGGTAGCCGACCGCAGAGGCAAGTTGGCGGAAGTATGGTCTTGCGTAGTCCGGGTCGATGTTGACAGGGATCATGCGCGAATGAAACGGCATGATGATACTGTCAGAATATTAGCATTTGTATCGTTGTTCCCCCGTAGCTCGGCATGACTTACAGAGCGTAAGATGGAGTAATGATGAATGACTCGAACTGGATGATGCTAGGATGTGGCTCATGTCTGAGGGCTCTGATGACTTTCATCTCGTTCCAGAGTGATTGGACGCGTACTGCGCTGACCTAACATCGACGGATCAGCGATTGGCTCTCGGAGACTACAGATGATGCTCACCTCATCGTTGACTCGGTTGATCAACTTGGCGGCTACAGCGCCTCCAGCTCCACCTTCTCCCCCAGCTTGAGCGATCTTTCCGAGTCGAAACACCGCAAAGGCCCCGCTGTCTCCTCCCCCCTGAGTCTGGCTGCGCAAGAAGGAAGCAGCGGTCATTCGCCTCAGCCTGCAGTACCAGACAGAGCCCCAATTACCGAATCCAACCTCTTTGACGAAATTGAACCGACTGTTCAGCTGGGCGTCGGTGAGCGAAAAGGTGTCCTCGGTACCGGCGGCCAAGTTGTCAAACTCCTTCTCAGTCCAAGGGAGTCTGAGACTTTCCTCATCTGGCTCGATAAGCCTCTTGCGCCGGATGTCGGGCAGGTGACGGGGTCGAGGGAGCGTGTTCTCGGGGCTCAAGCTGGGTGTGGGGTTGTGGTCCCGTCGAGGTGATTCTGGCTGGGCCGTCCTCTCGTTGTGAGCGTATACCTTGGCAAGTTGGGCCGCCTCGGTGGCTAGAGAGTCGGGACTGACGGACCGATAGCTGACAGTGTCAAAGCTGCCAGCAGCACCATATCCAGGATGATACTGAGATGCCGAATCGATGGAAGGAGATATGTCCAGATCAAAAGCACTCCACGTGTCGGCCCGGGTGTTGGTCGTGGTGGATGTGCTTGTGGAGGTATCGAGAGCTCTTGTCCTGGCTTCACCGATCGAGTTGGTTATAGGAGCGAGTTTGGGAGAGGCGGTAGAAGTCGTGATTGTGGTATAGGTGGTAGTAGGTTCAGGCGCGCCCAAACCAAGTCGTAGCCTGAGCTTTGACTTTTGCTTGTGCAGGGCAGGGACTTTGACTGTCAAGCCCGGCATCCTGAGAGCCTTGACTGAGGTGCTGCAAGAGGTGATCCGGTCGATTCAGATCGGCAGATGACGCGGAAGGTGGGTTTGGGCGTGGTTCTTTATCGTCGAAAGGCGTTTGAGTCGTTTCCGGTCGTGTGGTTGAGAGTTCTCCGACCAGTTGATTTGCTATGATATACGTGGATGAATAGTAGAAGGGATGTGAAGTCGTCAAAAGAGCGTAAGGTCAAGATACCAGATCGTCGAGTTCGTCAAGATGATGGGGAAGAGGTCAACGCCGTTGTCGTCGAGAGGGGGAGGAATGGTGAGAATGGTCATAAACATGTCGCCTTGACCGCGATTGAGGTGGTTAGGTCATTCAACCCTCTTGTTAGCGAGTTTGGCCGACTCTACCCTGTCACTGGGCACTCTTTGTTTGGACATTGATCAGCATGACCACCCACCCCTTTACCATGCAGCATGTTGTTTATGTCGATGGTAGATCGCGTCCATCAACCAACCCCCCTTCAGACGGTGTTCGTCACACAGGAAAGCAGTCGCGTTCCGATCTGAGCGGACAGGGTCAGTGGGTGTGTGTCCTCGAGGCATCAGCGTTGAGTGATGTCGACGCGCGAGTCGCGACCGTTACTTGCTGGTGATGATCAAGCAGGATCAAGCTGAGAGAAGTGGTGGACTGTGTCTGGATAGGTCTGGATGTGATGTGAAGGAAAGAGCGGCTACATAAGGCTGATGCATGATGGGTCAGGCACGGTTCAAATGCGACTTCGTGCTCACCTTGTCTGCATCAGCGTCGTCGTCTCTTCAGTGCAATGACAAGATGTAGCTTGATACGAAGCAAATGATTGGGCTACATACACTTTGCAATGCACTGTCGCTCGAACGATACGGTTGTGATAGGTTGCAAAGTGTGATCGGTTGACAGCAGCAGGACTCCTCCGGGACTTCGGGAGACAGTCAGATCTCAGACGGGTTCCCGCGGAAGCAAAACAGCACTCAATGCATCTATCTATCCCTCCTCCGGGACCGGATGAGGTCCTTTCGAGCTATTCAGCCTAGCAAACCTAGGGCGCGGTGTCACTGATGCTGAAGATGCCTTGGAATCCCTGTCCCTCATATTCGAATCGGAATTACGACGGGCTACAATGCTTTCTGACGGTTGTCGAGCAGTATGTTGAGCTGGATTTTGCGACGAGTAATCGCAGCTGTTGAAAGTCAGCAATGGCTTGCGCAGAGAGTCTCGGTTAGGCTCACTGTACATATGCTCTCATGACTCCGTCAAGGCTGAACCACGGTGTCAGCGGTTCATGTTGAATCCTGTCGCTATAAAGAATCCGCTCACCTCTCCAGCACGCATTGTATCGTTTCCCCAACGTCGTGCGCGAAGTGTAGGGTGCTTGTGCGCGGCAAAATAACATCGACCTCTACAACCACCTCATCACTGAAGTGTAGGATTAGCGTCCATAGCGGAAGGCATATTATAGCTCCACATACCCAATATGGTAGACCTCTACGTCCCCAATTTCCAAGACCGGATTGAAGCGAGTAACGAGGTATAGCACTCGTGTCAGCTGGTCAGAAGGTGCAGCTTTGCCTGACACTGAACACTGCATCAGAACAACTCCATTGCGGTGGGCTTATGAACGCTTACGCTTTGCAAAGTTCTCCAGGAGAGTCTTGACCCATTCGACGATGATATAGGTCGAAAGGACCATACCGCCGATAGGATCCAAAAGCCTGGAATGCACTTTGCCTCCAATGAACTAGGGCACATCATCAGCTGGTACTCTGCAAGCGTATGCCACTCGCAAATTACTCACAGGAAATGCTAGCGACATTGCGTTAAACCAGACATCATTCTCCGCATCTTGAGCTAAAGCTTGAACCCCAGATGAAGGTATCCTCGAGCACCATTGCCATCTAGTATCAGCCCATCAGCGGACGACAGCACAACGGACATCAGGATGGCGACTGACAGGATGAGCTTGACGCCGATAGTGGCTAGCATGGTCCTACACTAGCGTCAGCCACACGAACCTCCTGCATGATATGACTGTGCTTACCCAATACCGAGTGCACTCAATGCCACGGTCTCCTGATTCTCCTTGTCGATCGCTCTTTGGAAGGACTCAATGAAGACCTGAACGAAAGACGCGATCATAGCCACAGAGAAAATAAGCTGAAATGGGTCAGCCAGGTGACCAACTTGAGTTAACTCCACTCACCACTCCCAGAGGCTCGAACCGCCTTTTGCCAGCCGGATACTATAAGCCAATCAGCCATATTCTATTAGCAAAGAGCCCTAAGACATACTGCATGGGGATCTGTCTTCACGCCGATCGCCCATGTCGTGGCTAGAATAATGAAGGTACTCAGGAGGTCCAAAGCGGAATCAACTAGAGAGGCCGTGAGGGATATCGAGGAAGAGTACAAGACCGCTGCGGCTTTTGCAGCAACGAGAACCACGTTGACAGCGGTATTGACTATAGTGGGGTCAATTAGACATAGTCACTGTATTGAGACGCAGGCTGGCAATTGTGCTGTACTCACCGTTAAGAGCAATCTTTGCGGTTCTCTCCCGCTTCTCCTCCTTCTCAAGCGTGCTCAATAACGGCTCTGATTCGCCATTCTCGACATGCCCATTCCTATCCGATCCATTTGATGGATGCTCTATCGACCCGTAATCCCCTTTGCCTCCATCTTTGCGGCTTGAATGCAGCCTCCAGGCGCTGTTGTGTCGAATGAACTTGGGCGTCCCTTCTTCGTCATACTCGTCCTCATAAGTGGCACCTTCCCCGCTTCGACGCGAGTGCTCTCGGCTGTGAGACTGTTTCTGATGACCATTGAACGAGCTGGCAATGGTTGAGGGCAGTTCTCCCGATAAGATCCCATCAACTTCTTCATAATGATCCCTCAGCTGGGCTAGATGTCGGTAATACGGTCGAAGCTAAGTGCAAGATGCTGTATTAGTCAAACAGCTCTACAGTCCCCCAGGCCTGCTCACCTTTTTGGGCAGCTTCTTGATCTCTGCTTCTGAAATGGGCAATTGATTGAATTGACTACTCTTCTCGTCTATGGAGATTATGCCATTCTCTTCAATCTCCTCAAACGTCAGTCCTCGATGGGTATGCCTTGGCGGCAGACTCTTCCGCCTGGCTTCTATCTCTGGTGAAGTGACAGCGTCACGTCGTGTGGACCTGACGTGGCCATCCCACTCGTCGTTCGGGGCGGATGTCCCTGGGCGTGTTGGCAGCGGGGTGACAGCTCGTCGAAGAGAGGAATCGGATGTCTGAGCTCGCGTCCGGTCTGCAGACTCTGATGGACCTGGATCACCGCTGGACATTGCAAATCTGGCGTCTTTGCTCCACCTATAGCGTTGGTGGTCTGACAAGTACTTGCATGAGCAATGACATTCACTTACGCCTCGAGGTAGAGTCACATCCCCAGCTCAGATCGCTATGACGAGTGCGACATTTTGCAGGCTGGTGCGACGTGCGGGGCCGACACGTACGAGTACGACACTGCAAATCACTAAAAGGTTACAAGGTTACTAGTTTACAAGGTCACAGTCAGGCCACGGCGGGCTGGATTAGGCGGGAGCTATTTTTGGTATTACGCGTGATTGGCAAAGTAGCTGAATCAACGAATTTCATTACACTCCGAGTCTCTGAGCTATTAGATCTGTGCTTCGCTCGCCATAACTCTCACGATCCGAGTTGTGACCCTCATAGCTTTTCGATTGCTCTCCGACATCCAACCGATCTCTCGACTCTCTTGCTCGTCTCCTGACATCTAGCCTTTTCGCCATCCCCTCTCTCCGGCTTCACCGTCACCCTCGGTATGCTATCATGGGACCGTGACGGGCTATCCTGGCGAGTCGCCTTCTCTGTCGCACAATGTCAATCGTCTCCCTGACTCCCTCCCTTTGATCTCGACATCGCTGAAAGCTCAAACGGTTTGGACGCCTCGGTCACTATCACTCCACTGGTCGAGTCTGAAAGGATGGACTCACGACGTTTGCCTTGCCCTCCTGGGGCCTTACACAGCCTTCGCCAGATATGACTGCCCACAGCTCGGCTTTTCAAGGCGCAAATGTGTCCATTTTAACCCATCCTCAAAATTATCGTGACACTGTTTGGCAGACTCTGGCACCATCGATCATCAGTATGCCCTCAATATCGACTCTTTCGAAGAGGATCTCCGTCGTAAAGAGGCTTTCGAGGCCGCAGCCGATGACATTCTCGGTTATGAGATAACGTGAGTATCAGAACATCCCTTGCCATCCCATATGCCCATTAACCACATTTGATACCAGAGCTGCTGTGGCCAGCTTCTTCAACGCTGCTCGTCAAGTCGAGTCTTTGGATAAGTCCCAGGGGAATGGAGCACTGGAATCTTGGGGCCAGGAAGTGGTGGCAAGAGGACTCTAATCATCGCGAGAATCCCGCTGATATGTGAGTTCCCGTGGGAAGACTGCACCAGTGCGAGCGATCTCCCATCTGACCATCATTGGACAGTCTTGAAGAATCAGTCGCGGTGTTCACGGCTACAGACCCAGGCTATCGCGCGTGGTACCAGCAAGTTTTTGGCGAGGACCCGCCCGACTTATCTGCGGGGTCTGCGAGTGTCGGCACTGCCGCGTGAGGTCATCGTGACCTCGCAGGATGGCGCTCAGTAGGGTATGCGGTCAGCTAAAATCAATTGACCTATCAAGGATGGCGGTATGCATCTGATAGAGGTGCGAGCTGAATCTGATTAGCGTGAAGGGTTACAGCCACAACCCCAGTTTAGATGTCGCTCACTGACTGATCTCAGACTCCTGCGCACTCAGAGAAAGGGCGAGCGTACCCCTTTGTAATCTTTGAACCGACAAACCCTGCCTCTTGCCGAAGACATCTCAGACGCGCATCACCATTGTCATACTGTGCAAGCACCACGCCTCCAAGCTCTTGCACAAAACGGGATAGGGACTTTTCAGCCTCCACTCACTGCACAGCATGTTACCAGCGTGTGCATGTGCCACACCTTCAAGCGTTTCAGAAACACACCTACTGCTGCGACCTGCTCCTGAGACTTGAAAGGATGACAGAGGCAGACCGTTACAGAGCTCGCTTGCGACTCACGGGCAGAAGCCGAAGAGAAAACCTGCCTCCGTCATCTCGGAAAGGAGAGGCAGATGTCAGCAGGGAGAGGCAGCAGGCGGGTACTCCGTGGAGTGTACGGACTGGGGCCGGAGGGCGGCTATAAGGGACCGCGTCGAGCTCATACCCTATTCTTCCCGACATATCCCTACTTCCCACCAAGCTCACCATACAGCACCCACAGCATCTCCATAAGTATAGATAACTATCCCAGACTTACCGAACATGCCTGATACTGGAGAATAATCGAGCTTCAAGACAACAGGCGCTTCAGCATGGCTGCAGGAGCTATCGAAGATGTCGGGACTGAAGGCATTCCTCGTTACCGAACCTCGTCGACTGGTAGTAATGGGGACGCTATCCCAGACGATAACAGCGCCAACTATGAGGTGACGTGAGTACTGGTCTGAAGTGATTTGAGAGGAGCTGAACGCATATGCGAACACTGATACCTTCAACTATAGGGCCGCTGTGGCGAGCTTCTTCGCTGCATCTCGCAAACTTGACTCCTGGGAGAAGGCCAAAGCCCAAGGCGCACTGGAGTCTATGGGTGGACACATTGTGGAAGAGCCGATGAAGCACTGGCCTGAGCCCACTGTTGGCGCGAGCTTGTGAGATTTGACTCCCATTCTGCGCGCAGGTGCGGTCAGCTGGGGTGATGCTGACAGCTTTGTCTACAGCTTTGATCATTCACTGAAGAAATTCACGGCAGAGAGCAAGGAGTACCGAGGATGGTACTCCGAGGTAATTGTCGGGGACCCTCCTGCCCTCGGGGTATAACGGAGACCGCAGGAATGCGGCACAAGATCGAGGATGACAGAATCTCGTGTGCTGACCGCTGTCGACCTATACTGTCGTGACTATGACTGTTGGGCTCTGCTAATGTGATCCCCCTATCGAGCGATTATGAGATTGAAACGTGAGCATTTGATATGCATTTGCCTGAGCGCGTGATCAGGTGCCAATGGGTCTTGGACTCTTGGGCTCACTTGACCACTGGACCGAGCAATAGCAAATCTTGCCTCGACTAGTCGAATTGCGCCGCCTCTCGAGTCAAACACTATGGTCAGACTCATATGATACTGACTTGTATCCTTCCGACTTTGTTCGATCTTGTTGGCTCTAGATGATACACTGACTTACTTCCTCGGCCTGCTACCAGCCTCAAGTCCGACTTATGACACGGGTTTGGACAAGGTAGCGACGTGTATGACTGACCCGTGTTGAGCTCTCAAATCAGTATGAACCTGAAAGGATGGCAAAGGGCCCTCTTTTGACCAGTTGAAACCCGACAACGACGCCCACAGCTCTTCTTACAGCGTCTAGGTATCAGTAAAGAACTCAAGACAGTCGACTCCTTCTTGACCTCATACCATTGAATTTGACCCATCCTCAAGACCATCGTCGGTCCCAGTTCCCTTCCTTCCTATGACATCGCTCAACCCCTGCTCGACAGACTCGACAAACGGCAAAAAGCAAACGAGGTCGCAACGACAGACGATTCAGCTGTCCGCACACTTCGGCGGCGAGACATTCACCCCGACTAAAGTATTCGAGTGGATCAAAAGCGACCTACAGACCAAAGTCGGAGACCTGACCTTGATTCCAATTAAGGTCGAGGAAGCCCGTAAAGAGTGCTTTGCTTATCACACTGTCGTTAGTTCCGCAGGTCAAGACGCTAGGGACAGATACTATGGGTCCTCGCGTCTCAACGGCGTCGAGAGTCCCTTTGAAACCGAGTAGGTCAAATATGTAGGGGATGTCAGGCCAGGCGGACCAGCTAAGGATCGGAAGCCACTAAGCTGACGACCACACGCCAGTCATGCCTTGCAAAGCTTTTTCGGGCCAGTATTTACTCAACAAAGTGATGATCACCTCAAATTCGCCGAAACGCTGCTCACGGACTGTTTGCTGAGAGACCAGCATGGCGCATCGTTGATTGCCGACGCAGAGTGTTTGAGGCTCCTACAGTGAGTTCATCGGTCGACTCGGTCCACCCATCACATAAAGCAATCTATGCTTGCCCACCTACATAGTCCATACATCGAGTCTGGCTGACACGGTTAATTGCGCAGGATCAAAAACCAAATGACCAAGCGCACGGCCGATCGATCGTATCTTGAGTGGAAGCACAGTATGACATTCGCAGAGCCCTGCGAGGGGCTGAACCTCGAAGAGGCTGCTGAAAGTAATTCTGCCGTTCCTTCCGGGAATGTCGATGATCCATTGCCGGACCAACTTCCTGCTGATTGGATGCTCTACGACGACCCCCGGAACGAAGCCGGCGAAGAATCGGGACCCGCTTTTGGATTTACTCTCTTCGACGTAGAGGATCCAGTTCCAGCCTATGGTGATCCCGAGACAGAGCAGCAGCTCGAGAACCTGGAGCGTGACCATATTGGTGATCAGGAAACTTACGAATACGGGAAGGGGTTCTACACTCAGGCTCACAACACGGACAGTGACACAGACAGCGATGATGAAGGATTCGATTTGGGGCCAGAAGTAGAAGGATACGGCGGGAGTGAGCTGATGCGCGTAGACAGTAACGGTTGGTGAGATGCTGGTCCTATGAGTGGAATACGCGAGCTAGCTAGCATACTCTAGGTCATGCGAAACTTTGGACCGCAGAATCAAACAGATTATGGAAGAGTTGGTGTAGAGACATTGACAGTCCTGAGTAGCACTGTGGAGTGTGGACACTGGACAACGTACTCTACTGGACAGTCGCTCATGCACAATATTGCACATGTTTGCCACCCAAATGCCAAACATCTCAAACGGAAGGAGCCCCGCGCGGCATGTCATGTTGCGCCGGCAATGCGCCGGTGGCCGTGGTGGTCCCAACGCTCTCGGGGGTCATGATCTCTTGACAACGCTCCTTTGCACCTCCTCACCCGTCAATTGACCCCCGCGACAATGTTGCTCTTCACACAGACATAGCTCACGCGCTGGCACAAGCGGTCCCCCCGATGAACCGATCTGAATTAGCACAGCCAACATGAGCCCAAGCCAGGAGGGAAGAGGGGCTTACCAGCCCTTGACCACCGCCGACGGAGTGCACGCTGGAGATGTAGGTGGGTAGCTGAGGGACTGAACCAGTCATGCAGTCTCTCAAGATGCCTATAGATCTCGAGCACCATATGTATTCCTCTGAGACAAGTCCGACCTTCTCCCAAGCAAGGACTCTCCGGCGTACCCCGGCTTCCATACCGTGGACGACATACGCCATCGCTCTGGTGGAGTTAGGTAAGACTCAGCTCATTTCTCTGGCTCAAGGGACAAGTTTGAGCTGACACTCTCTTCAGCTGAGCGAGCCTCGTTCTATGGCCTGATCAGCATTGCGCCGTAAGCTTCCCCCTTCTGAGCGAGTGCAGAGCTTGGTAGCTGACCCGACGATGTTAGAAACTTCATTCAACGTCCCCTACCCGAAGGAGGTCCCGGTACAGGAGCACCACCGCGCGGAAATGAGACAACACCAGGAGCACTAGGCTTGGGTCTCCAGACAGCGACGGCTATGTTCACCTTGTTTACGATGTTGGGCTACACTTCCCCCTTGGTGAGCTACGGTATGTTGAGCCCGCCTGAGAGCTCATACACGGACGTGACAGATCGGAGGAGCGTTGGCGGATATGCGATGGGGAAAGTACAAGACCATCATGATCGGAGTGGTTATTACAATCATCGCCCATATTGTGTCGGTATACGGTGAGAAGGGTACCAAAAGGTGGAAAGCGCTGGACTGACACAAACCAGCGGCACTACCTTCGTTGTTGCAGTCTGGGAAAGCTCTGATACCTTTCGTTACGGCTATGGTGCTTCTCTGCAGCTGTTCTGGTGAGCTCTTAGTCAGACCGAGTGTCGCTGTGTAGCTGACGTACCTGCCAGGTCTGATAAAAGCGAACGTCGCCCCAGTCATGGCCGAACAGTATACCCCGATAGGCGATTTCACTAGAATCATGCCAGATGGTGAAACAGTGATTGTCGACAGAGAGAGTGAGTGGGGACGCTTCACCCCTCTAGAAGACTAGCTCAATAGGCCTCTCCAGTGACCATTCAGAGAATCATGTCTGCATATTTTGCTTCTGTCAATGTTGGGGCGTTCTTCGCCATCGCTTCTGCTTTTGCTGAGAAGGTGAGCAAGACAATCAGACACTAGAGGATTCAGGCTGATGCATGTGCAGTACGTAGGCTTTTGGTTGGCATTCTTGATCCCTGGTATCATCTGCTTGATCATGCCCTTCGTCTTGATCATCGCTCGGCCATCGCTGGTACCGTCTCCTCCCCCGTCGTCTTCGGCTTTGGTGGACGCTATGAGGGGTCTCAAGTCAAGCGGGGATGGTCTGCAGGAGCTCGTCGACATTGAGGATGAAGGCGACGCTGGCATGAGGATCAAAGCTGAAGTCAAGGGGAAGGGGTCCAGTATGATCTGGTTCTTCTTCTTCTTCGCTGTGTACAATGTCGCCGATGGAGGTATCAACTCTCTCATCACCAATCTGGCGGGATCGATGACCACTCAAGTGAGCATAATTCACACGTGCTCCGAAGTGCGATGACAATTGATACTGGTCAGGGTGTACCCAACGATTTCATTATCACAGCGTGAGTGCAGAACCATCAGGTGTTTTGGCTATCATTGACGATCAGCAGAAACCCTCTCGCCATTGTACTGAGCGTGAGCAAGATTTTCAAGCATACAGTAACCAAGCAGCTGATCCATGGCAGATACCCATACTGAACCGCTTCGTCTACCCCTTCATCGAAGGGAGAGGTATCACCTTTGGCCCTGTAAAGCGTGTTGTTACCGGGTTCCTCATAGCGGCAGCGGCGATGACATGGTGTGGAGTGCTGCAGTACCGCGTGAGTCAAGTCTTCCATGATGGGATGTCGCTAAGCGGTTGCCTATAGGTATACGCCACGTCGCCTTGCGGGTGGTCAGCAACCAACTGCACGGAAGGCAGCGGGGTGTCTCCTCTTGTGAGTAGACTTGTTGCAGTCTTCCCGGTACTCAGTGCTGAGACTTTCGAAGAGCGCATGGCTTGTCCTGCCAACTCCGATTATGCTGGGTATCAGTGAAGCCATAGCAGTATGTCCACGAACGACACGTATCGGTTCTGCGCTGTTACTCACTCCACTGTTAGGTCGTCAGCGCAATGGAACTCGGGTACATAATGTCTCCTCGTTGGTAGACCCTTTTGACTCGCTGAAGTCATCTACTGACAGAACAATGTAGCGGGTCTACGATCGATCGTCAACGCCCTATTCCTTTTCACTCAGTCGATAGCGGCGGTCCTGGTTTTATTCCTGATACCGCTGATGCGGGATCCGCTATTGCTCCTCGTCTTCGGTATTGTGGTGAGTGATGATTCTCCTTTAAGCGTGGGCAGAGGCTGATGAGATGGGTAGACCATGTCCGTCCTGGCGGCCGCAGCTGGTGTATGGAGGATGTATGGTCATCTCGATCATGCTATGTGACCTAGGAGCCCATCAACGAAGGTTGGCTAGCGTACGCTCTAGATCAAACAAAAACGATGCGTATCTCGAGGTTTGGATCTTCACACGAATGCATTGACAACACTTGACTGCACTTCACATTGCTTTTCGCGATCTACAAGTTCAAGCACGCTTCTTTCTCATCTATAGCCGTGTCCCTGAGGCTGAGCCGCCTGCGGCGCATACCCCTGTTCCCGTCCGTAATCCATATTGCCCATCGGTGCTGGATGCGGTATTGGCTGTGGGATCGGGAAATCCGTTGCTATCCGATCCAAACCCTCCGGAGGGCCAGACAGCGCTGACGACGACGAGTTCTGTCTACGGACCCCGTATTTGGCCTGATGAAATGGCTGAGCCTGGGGGAATGACTCTGTGGATGCAAAGGCATTATTGTAGCCCCCTCCAAGATCTCGTTCGCCCTGAGGTGGTTGCAGTGGTCCGTCGACGTGGTATACCGACATGTTATCGCTAGTTTGATACCTGAAGCCATGTCAGTCTAGTTGCAAGATGATAAGGAGTAAGGTCCCCGGGATAGGACTCAATGCTGAGATGCCCAGGACTCACCTGATATCATATGGATTCTGATACGAAGTGTGCTTTGCCAAGATGGGCGATCGCATCTCCTGCTCTTCGTCGGCTAAGGGACCTTTGACAGCAGGTGCTTTGAAGGTGGAATGTCGTTTAACTCCAGTGACCGGATCAATGGACACTCCCTTCGCGGCCAGCGCCATCCTACCGAATCGTCAACACCGAGCTCACTGAGTTGCAGTCGCGGCGACAGCACTCACCTCTGTTTCCTCCATACGATAAGTCTCGCTTTGTTCATCTTGTAGTAGATGTAGTAAGCAGCGAGGACGGTGAGCACTAAGTCATTAAATAAGCTCTGGTCAAGTGTAATGGAGCTGTGTACTCACGACCACCGACAATCAAGACGACATATGAGATGATCTTGCTTTTTGTGCTCTTCTCCTGTTCTTTAAAGATGACACCGAGGTAGACGATGATCAACTGGCAAAGATGATCATAGTCAGCTCGGTCCCTGGAGAGAAAGTAAATTCGCTCACCTGTTTCGGCATTGTGAGCAGGGTTGCAATGGTGAAGACCCAGATATTGACACCCGCCGTCGAGAAGACGGCAGTGGTGAAATGACTGATGAACGAGTCAGCCTATAATTGTGAGGTGGGATTGAGGTGGGATCGAGAATACTCACCCGGGAATCGCAGACAGTCTCGCGATGAAGATGAAGAAGAAACCGCCATCTCGAACCACATAAGCCATGATAGCGTAGTTGAGATTGTTCCGCTCATATTTCTCCGCTCTAGCTCTGCACCAGTATTTGAATGCGTAAAAGTTGCCGATTTCGCCCAGCATGGTGCCCGCGGCGACAATACCGAAGCCGATCCACAGACCCCACACAACACCGCACAGTATAGCGACGATCTATAAGGTCTGTCAGCAGATGACATTGCTCGCTCGGTGAATACCCACCTCTTGTCCAAACAAAGGGGGGAATGAAAGAATGAACAGCACTGCAATCGGTATCGTCCATCCTGCGGGGAGACTGGTGGGCTCCCGATCAGCTACTTATCTGTGTGGTCGGTTTTATGGGTACTCACTTTTGCATCCACTTGACCACAGGCTCAAGCCAGTCGACAATCTACAACAAGTCAGTCTGAACATGTACTCGAGAAGACCCTCACTCACATCATCGTGGTATAAAGTCATCAAGATGACGAGGACCGCTAATATTACCAGAGCGACATACCAGTCTACATCCCCGATGTCAGCTTTCTCGACTCCCTAGACCATGACAGCTGTCTTGTCACTCACACCACCATTCCTTCCGGATCCAGAACCGCCAGCTGACTAGTTCCCTCCAGTTGAACATGCTCTGCTTCAGAAACTCTGCTTCGGCCTCTTCATCCTCTTTCGTCCACCCAGGAGGATACTCATCATCGACCACCCTGCTCTTCTTCCCTTTCTTTCCCATCTTCCACCTCTTCCACTTTTTATCAGAGATCTCCTCGTGGTGTGATGAGTCAGACTCCGACCTGAGCCTAGTCATGGGGATGGCCGGGTCTGCAGAGTATAATGGTTGAACGTGGTCGGGCTGTGGCGAGGGTGTGTTCATGTAGCGATCATGCTGTTCCGTATTCTGATAGCCATATGCAGAAGGCGGCGGCATCGTCGTCGGATAGGATGGCGCCGGCGATGGGTGCTGTCGGTAGGAGGGTGGATAAGGGTGTGAGACTGCCAATCGCCCTGAAGACGCTTCTCTCGATTGTCCTTGCGTCATGATGCCGCAGTGGAGCGGACACTAGTACTCAAGATGTCAATGTCTATTGCAGAAGACTGGTATCCGAGAGTCGAGATACCGACCAGCCGATACGTCTTGGCGTCGTCGAGTGTTGTTGTTGTGCAGTTGCGGCGAGGAGATGGTTTCAAAGGAGTGATGGCAGTTGACGCGAGGCCTTTGATGATAGTCGAGGGGATGATCAGATGTAGAGCGAGTTGGATATGAAGTACCGACACGAGCGTGTCTATACACCTACCACTCGAAGCGGTGTTCACTGTCTATAGCCGTCTACTAGTCAAACACCAAAGTCATCGCCATTCCTCGTATAATGTCCCTCCCTTCTCGACGCGTTGAGGCGGTGAAACACGCTCGAGTTTCAGATCGGACGCCGCAAATCACCCAATCGGGTAATTCACACGGGAACCGTTCTGCTGCGGCACATTTCCACTTCACAGCTTGCAGCTTGCTCTCTCTCTCTCCACTGGACAGATCTATGAGCACGTTGTGCATCACCGCTTCCTGGCTCTGGAACGATCGCTCCTATCCCTATACCTATCTTTGGACCTGCTAATCTCTCGGGTCCGGAATCTCTCCCGTTCTCGATCTCTATCTCGGTCTCGGTCTCCTCTACTGCCCTCGGGCTGTCGCCTGTCATCCCTATCTCTGCCTTTTCGCGAGGTCGAGCCCGCTGCTCGTCTATCCCTCTCCCGGCTAGCCTGCCGATCTCTATCTCTATCACCGTCCGACCTTCTAGCTCCATTCTCTTTAGGTGGCACTGGCGGTGCTCTATTTCGCTCGTCGAGGCGATCTGACGAATGTACGTTCGTCGATTGACTAGGCAGAATCGCTCTTGTTGGTGCTGACGACTGGTTGCGGGGTGCGGGTGCTGACTGGCTTTGACTTGCGGAATTCACACCCGAAGGTGGTTGGGGACGGGTTGGGTTGTCGATGGGAGCGACATTGCGATAAGGGTTGACTGGCTTCGTGGGCTCTTTTGCCAAATGCCCATGCTGAGCTTTCACAGCCTGCTGTGCGCGCTGTGGTACATGTGGATCCCGATGTTGAGGTGGTACAGGTGGTCTGGATGACACAGCTGGAGGTGTTGGAGGGCCTTTATGACCCTGCGGTGCGCCTGGTCGAAGTAGAGCTCTTGGGGGATCGGGTATGCCCCTAATCTGGACTTCTGAGATTTCCTTCCATCGCCCCACAACTGCCATTGCCGCACTCTTGTTCTCCCTCCTAGCTCGACAGGATGCCCAGCACCAGAACATCAAGCAGATGAGGAAGATGACCACAAAGACGACTCCCCCGCCTATGCAGCTTCTATCAGTCATTGCTCTCCACTGCTAGTCTGGCAACCTGACTAGCTGTGACTCTTAGTCTCGAACTCACAGAGGGCGACCGTCTGAGTAGTAGTGAACCGAATCATGACGGATACGACTAGCTACCTCCAGTGGGTCCGCTCAACGGCCCGCGGACTGGAATTCTGTTGATTTGGTGACACCTGTTACAGACATAGCCTCCAATGTCGAGTCATTGCGAGGGTTCCCGTTATCGAAGCCAAGAATCGCGGTCTCAGACCAACAACCAAGCAATGTACAACGTAAGTGAGTCTATACCTAGCCAATTGCCCACTCGAGACTCAAAGCCGTGAAACACTTCACCTCCTCCTTTCTTCTGGAACACTTGACAAGGCAACCCCTTTGACCCCTCATATTGCTCTTTATAGTCTCGCCAAGCTGGACAGACCGTTAGCCAGCCTAGACACATGGTGTACGTCGATCCTATGCCTTTACTCGTACCGATGCAAGGTCTGAAAAGTCATTCATACGGTATTTGGCACATGGAGTACCTTTAGTAAGCTCAAGTACAACTGACCAAATCCTCAATTTTTGAATAATCTCAAGCGAGTGGGATTATATAAGCAACCTAGATCGTCTCGTCCTCCTTCCTCGATACCTAAGACCAAATCCCCCATACTCCAGTCCTCTACACGTCCACCTTTACACTAGGCCAATCCCGAGCCCTGTTTGGGCCTGTAGTACAGCTGCATATCCCCGCCAGCACCGTAGTACTGCTTGAGCGTGGCCAGTGTCATCCGAGGGTCCACCACATGATCACCACAAACGAGCTCGAGGGCATCTTCGGGCGAGAAATCGTCGACGATGGAACCTCGACGTTGGTCGTCGATCGTCGCTGCGCCTCCTCGACCGGACTGTCCGCCGAAAGGATTGTTCGACTGATCGTGCCCGGAGGAGAACTTGCGCGCGGCGAGAGCACCGAGCTTCGATTGGGCTAGGGATCCCGTGCGGGCACGTTGACCTAATTCGAGCTTTTCGTATATGAACGCCATGATCTTTCTCGCACGCAAGATTCGAGAAGCCGACAGTCGAGTGGTCCTGCAGAAACCCAAATCAGCAAACTTCTCAGCCCTACTCGAAAGCAGTTTCCGCTCACCCCTCGGGCATCTCCTTCAGGCCGCAGCCGGGCATTGGCTCCAGGATGAAAGTCAATTTCACTGGGTCCTTGACTTTAGTCCTTCCGGTGAACAGATAGTCCAAAAGCCACATTGGCGAGTTCATCTCCAGTGGCTCCATGTCTGACTCTGTGGATCCAACTTGAGACCTGTACGTCACCACCCAGGCACCGGCGTCTTTCGACTCTTCGGAAATGAGCAATGATGTGTTGCCGGGATAAGGAATTGGCGGGGCGTCGAGCGTCGAGGGCGGGTGGAATGGGTGAGAACGGACCATGTCTAAGATTCGCAGTTGTTCGGCGTCTCGTTCCGACATCTTCGGCCCGTTGTCCTGTCGATCAATGTCAGCTCTATCTCTGTATTAACATGAACATGAAGCACACAACGTACCTGCTCCTCGACAGCAGTCTCCTTCGATTCGACCACAGTCGACATTGTCTCCGCCTTCTTCTTCTTGCCAAAGCCTTTGAATTTGCCCATCATACTACTCTCCTTCTCCTTAGCCTCCTTCTCCTTTGCCTTGTCAGCCGCACTGGGGGTTGTTGGCGTCTTGGTCTCGTCGGCTCGGGATGGGGATGGATCTTTTCTCCTCGTGGAGAAGTAGTCTCCGCGCGAGGTGCCATAGGACGTGCCCAACGTCTCGCCTGGAGTAGTAGGAGCGCCGCCTGAAACGACAGATCCCGGTGTCTGGGGAACAGAGCTGAGGGTGCCGGGACCAGTCCTGAGTGCCTGGAAGGACTGCCAGGCGGAAGGTCCGTTCGAAGGGGCCGACTTTGACAGGGATGTGTCGTCTGGCGCAACGGCGGGTCTGCTAGCTGGCGTGGCCAGCCCAGGGATCTCCAATGTCGGTGGCTGGGTGTTGAAGACACCGCTCATTGCTCGCTTTCGATGCGAAGGCGCTGCCTGGCCTCGATCCAGGGGGACTGAGCGGATCTCTGGGCTGCGTGGCAGAGACGCAGTAGTCGACAGTGGCGAATCGGCATAATGGGCAGTGATGTCCCGTTCCTCGGCTTTGATCAGGCCTAACATCCCGTCAGCATGTCATTATGGGAGCTGGATGACTGCGACTCACCCTTGAACAGATTGGCTAGTGTCCATTTACCGAGATTCACTATATTGGCCAAGCTCATCAGCATGGTCACTTGTAGGCCTCCTTCCTACTAACACCTCGTGTCGTCTCTCAAGCCATCTCTACCCGAGATGCCCAGCTCGTCGGCGTAGACTTCGGCATCAAACACTCTGCCTTCCTCCATATGTACGACCAAGCTTCCGATCCTCGTGTCGACATTGCACCAAGTGATGACCATTGTCTCACCCTCTATCCGCTCTCTAACCATTTCAAGCACTTCCACCGAATGCTTCCTGACCTCGGTTCTGGCGTTCCCGCTCAGTCCCTGCTCCAAGTGTAAAGCGGCGCTGACGTCTTCGGAAGAGAATTTGCCGATACAAGTACCCTTGATGATGTTCCAAACGGCGACTTGGCCCTCGGTATCCACTGTCAAGACGTGTTGACGGTCGTTCAAGATGACGGATCGGATGAGACCCGGTTTGCCCTCGATCACTTCTTCCGGTTGGGTTCTCAGTGGTACTGCTTCGGCGGCGATCTCCCGGTCTTGGAATTTCTCCCGAGCTCTCTGGGCTGGCGTTTGCTTGAAAGCTGGGACGCCATTCGAGATGATGGATTTGTTGTCGTTGACATCACCAGATCGATGGGCGTGGGAAAAGCCGAATGAATACGGTGAATCTGGCAACCCTAGGCTGACTAGTGAATCGTAAGGAATGCCGTTGAGGCTCGCCGTGGTCGCCGACGAAGTCAAGGGTTGCTCGTCTGCGGGTGCGGAGGAATTGGAAGCCACGGAGGCAGCGATGGATACCCCCGACTGGCTAGTCCTGCGAGGTTGGATAAACTTGACCGGAGACAATGTCGCTCCCGATGGGCTGGCAGAGTTGTCGTTTTGGAAACCGCGCGGGCTCGGCGTAGGCGCAAAGGCGATCGTCCTCGAGTCTCTCGATTCAGTCGGCAGGAGATCGCCCCCATTGACGCCATCATCGATGGACAAGCGTTTGTTTCGCAGACCGAGCCCTTCCACGGCTGGAGCAGGGTTGAATGGCGAATCTAGACCCAAGCTGTTCTCTGCAGTCCCGTTCGTTCCGGGGATCGGGTAGACGATTTCGCCGTGGGATGGTCGTCGGTGGTAGCTAACTCCATCGTCGTCCTCGTCGTGGTTGGACAATCTGTTGATCTTTCGACCGACATCCTTCCACTTTTTTACCTCGGCGCTACCAGTAGCCGTCCACACAAACTCGTCGTCCATTGCGACAATGCTCCTGATGCCTTCGTCACCCGATTTCGACTCCTCTTCGCCCTTGCGAGGCGTTCCGTCATTCTCTCGAGCGAGGACAACGCACTCGCCGTCCGAGATGTCGTTTGCCTGCTCCAAGTCGACAACACAGAGCATACCGTCTCGAGAGCCAGAGTAGAATCGCTCGAGATTTGGGTGTGTAGAGTGTAAGGACCAGACAGAAGAAGTGTGATGGTTGAATGTGTGGAGACAGCGGTGCGCAGCGAGCGACCAGAGCCTAACGTGGGAGTCAGCGGCTGTCTCTACATTGGTCCATTAGCAACACACTTGATAGTGGTGTCGGAGCTTCCGGTAAGCAGCTGAGCGTTGTCAGCGATATAGCCTTATTGCTCGAACGCGACAACATACGTATTTTCCATCTTCGCTGACGATGACGCTTCGGACACAATCCGAGTGACCAATCAATTTGCCTATACTCTTGTCGCCTGATCGAGGGTCCCACAGTCGTACTACCCTTTCCGGCGTTCCAGCGGCCAGGACCTTGCCTGCGGGATCGATACCCAGAGCATAGACCGATCCACGCTCGCCTTCCATTCCGACACCTGCCCAATCGTCCGCCTTGTTGAGATCGATATTGAGCAGAGGCTGGTCTGGGTTCGGCTGAGAGATGTCCCAGATCGCAACTTGACGGTCCAGCGCTCCTGAGAACAGAAGGCCGGGGTACTTTGCCCAAGCTAGAGATCGGACGTAGTCTCGGTGATGACCGACGAGCGAGGGAGACGTGTTGGTAGTCGAATGCGGAGACCAGGCTCTGATTGTTCGATCCGAAGATGCAGTGACTATTGTTTGATTCAGGTTGCAGAGAAGCATGGCGTTCACCCAGTCGGTGTGAGTCTGTGCCGACTGTCTAAATGTAGTCCGGGAAGGCTGGAAGGAGACAATCAGCTGATGGTATTTGGATGGACCCGCAAGCTGCTCACCCTCGAACTGGCAACCGCTTCGTAGTCTACCTCCCATCGATCCTCATATGGCACTTCACCCCTTGCTGGCCTCACCCTCCGGCCATCGCCTCGCTGGCCATCAATACCGGCGAATCCGTCAATCTCCTCGTCGCTGCTCCAAATCTCCTCTGCATCGTCGGTTCCATTGGCCGTGCTGTTTTCAAAGCCCATCTCTCCGTTCATTGCGTTCATCATCTCCTCGTCTTCATCTTCGTCCCACATTTCCGCACCATCGCCAATCTTCTCCCATTTCACCCGTCCCGTTCCTCTCCCAGGTAGCAACTCGTATCGTCCACCATTCCTACGTCGCTTGTGAGGGACACCTAGCTCCCAGCTCGCAACTAAACCATCTCTCCCTGCAGTGTAGAGGATCCCGCCTGGACTGGCCGAATCGGCCAGCAAGGTCGACGTGTCGAGAGCAAGGGACGTAACACCTAGACTGTGCCGAGGATGATTGGCGTATGATTGACCGTTGGCATTCGTGTGGTTGATGGATGGCGGTGGGATACCCTGTTTCGGCACGATCTGCGGCTGAGTCTGCCCTCGTTTCCGACCTCCCAATGGAGGCAGCTCTAGCTCTGGGGGAGTGTGATCTGGCGATGGGACAATGAACGAGACCCTGCGATGTATCGTGGCCATGTTGCGCGTCCGACGTCAAAGTTAGACGAGTCGCGACCAGCTGCGATGAACCAGGTGAGTGGTCGTGGAGTGCAATGTCGGTCGGGGGATTATGCCGGGCCGGGCAGAGCAAATATACACACAGAGGCCGAGGGAGTTTCGTTGAAGGTTCTGCGTCGATCTATCCTCACCGTCTCATGACCTCGAGTGATGTCGCGTGCAGGTGGTAGTGGTCAAGCAATGTGAGCTCGTCGACGACTGGTTGAACGGAGCATGCGTGACATGAGCTGCTCGCCGGAGTCGCAATTGCCCTCCCTGATCTCACCCGGTGATTCTCGATTCAGGGTAACTCCGCTCGGGGTTTTGCTCATTCCCCCGCACCCAGAGCATTGTTTACGTAACTCTCTCTCCATCCCCCACCGGCCGGTTTATCCGGCCCGCGAGGCCGTAGGTCACCAGCAACAGAGTAGTCGTCAAGAGACAAGAACAGAGCGACTGGCAGGTAGAGACTTCCACCATTCTACAGGACTACGAGTGGTGAAGTGACGTCCATGAGGCCAATCTTCGGCCAGTCTCCTCTCTCGACGCCTGAGCGACGATCTGTTGTTCGTTGTTTCCTGTCGTAATTGTCTCCTGATATCTGTAGGTTCAATCTCTGGTTGCCATCTTTGTCACTCGCGGTCTGTCAGCGCCTACCACTCCACGGAGCCAGCCCGTTGTCGCGCTGGGATCCTGATGAAGCCGAGGACCGCTCACAGTGCCTGGGAAGCACTCATGGCCATCCTGCTCCACCATAACGAGTCCGTCACTTCCGATCGCAGATACCGACCGAGATGAGGTGTCTGTTTGGCTGTCAGGCTGTCACTCTTGGTGATAGTACAAGTACTCAGGCTATATATGTCATCGGCTCCAGGGCCCGTTTCAGGATGCTCGCTGTTGCTACCGACAAGGCTACAAGTACAGCGTACATGGCAGGTGCATTCTTGCACTTGACCGAACAGATCCGCGGTTCGGGGCATCCGCCGAGATGGCGCGACTGATTTTCATCCCAAAGAGGTAATTTGACTTGACGAACCATGCAAGGTTTTGAGCGAGGCGGTGTTGTCGTTAAGTAGCGAGGACATGATGATGGTGTCGGCAGATGATGTTACCATACAGGATCATGCACCGCACCCCATAATACACGAGGCAGAGGGTCGGAAAATCGGCCAAGGATAGCGAGCGTCCTGTATCCTGTGCATAATAGATGAACACTACCGGCGATAACGATCTGTACTCTGCGGGAACCTCTTCAAAAAGCTAAGATCGATCACTTGACTCAACCCGCTTCTCGACAACTCCTTTGAGCTTCGGTCGTCTTGGATTCACTTGGCTTTCTCCCTTCCACTCAAGAAGCTTCAATAGGTATCGCAAATTGTACGAGAGAGTACAAGATCCCACTTTGCCAGTTACCACCGGCTCGATCGCCTCTCGATCCGACAAAGACTCTCCACCACGATCAATCACTTGGCTTTACGACCGATCGCAAGTCCATTTTCGTCTTGACGCTGCCTCTTCTGCTTCGCCCATCTCCATCGAACCACTCGCGCAACTTCACGCGGATATATAGACGTGGCCGCAGTGCAGCTTGACAATATGCCGATTCAACAAACATACACTCCGGTACCAGGGATGGAGAGACCAGGAAGCAACTACGGGATGAGCCAGATCAGGGATAGCTACATGAGTGATACCAGTCAGGACAGATACAGTGAGTAGTAGTGTCGAGCAGTGTCGAGCACGACCGGTCCATCCCTGTGCCAAATGCAATTGCGCGAAACCCGAATCCCTTGCTAGGATACGAAACCAAGTTCGAGCCACCCTTGTCTCCAAGTGACGCTACGAGTGGATGCGGTGGGCAGTCGTCGGCCTTCTGCTATAGCTAGCAGCACTCAGTCTTGTCATTGAGCGTCCTTCCTTTCTCATTATCTTCACATTCACACGACCTTATTCAGCGCTGGCCGCACCATTTTGTTCGATTTGCAGACGTTGATCGTCATACTTTACAGGCGGAAACTACAACGATCAAGGCAGATATCCAGTGGTGAGTCGTCGCTACATTCCTGATCGTATATGATGCAGGTGCTAATTTTCTACAGCCTTTCTCGTCACCTGACCGCTCCAGGCCTACCTCTGACGCTACTCTCTACCAAGATCCACCCGGTTCGCCAACCCGCTACGACTCCCACGCATCAACCTACAAAGCTCCTCTTGTCGCCGGTGCAGCTGCAGCAGGAGTCGGCGGCGGAATGGCAGCTTCATCGAGCATGCCACAAATGTCCCAGGTGAACAATATGGCATATCAGAACATCCCATCGGAGCAGTACTGGTCAGCGAACCCACCGACCACATTGCGGGGTGATGATGTGCTGGCTCAGGAGGCGAAAGCGAGGAGGAATAGGAATCTCAAGATAGGAGCCATCATCCTGGCCATCCTAGCAGTGATCGGAATCGTTGTCGGTGTGGTCGTCAGTCAAGTCACAAAGAAGAGCGGGAACGACAACAGCCAGAGCAGTAGTGGAAACACCGGAACGAGCACAACGGACAATAACGGAAATGCTGTTGTTGGGAGCGACCCCAGTCAATTCGACAAGGACAGTAGATTGCATCAGAGTTTCTGGGCCTTCGCGTATACGCCTCAGGTGAGTCAAACCATGCAGCAAGCAGTTCAATGCTGATGGATCTCAGAACGTCCTGTTACCTGCATGCGGAGCGTCGCAGGCGAATGTGACTCGAGATATTCAGGTGGGTGACTCTCAATGATCAATAGTGTTGTACGCTGACAAGCTCGTAGATCCTCTCGCAGCTGACCACTCGGCTTCGACTCTACGGTGCCAACTGCAACCAGACAGCCATGGTATTACAAGCCATCCGGGACACCAAGGTCGACATGACTGTCTGGCCAGCTATATGTGTGTGACCTCCCTAAGCCCTCGACAAAGACGAATGCTGATCTGTCTAGATGTCGATTCGAACGAGCAAGCGTACGATGATCAGCTTAAGGCTATCCAAGATGCCCTCAGCACATACGGTACCGACCATGTTGAAGGAGTGAGTATCGGAGTGCTCATCCAAGTGCCGACCACACTGACACAGGACTAGATCACAGTTGGAAACGAGTACATCCTGAACACGGCCGGGACCAATTCTCTCACCTCTGCCGCATACCTCGCTTCCGTTCGACAGATCACGACCAAGATAACCGAAGTCAAGGCCGCGATTGCGGGAATGAGTCTTTCCAAAACCTTGCCTGTTGGAACTAGTGATGCTGGTAGTGTGCTCAGTACCACTCTGGCCACCGGGATCGACTATTTCATGGCAAACGTCCATCCGTAAGTCAGCTCGGAGGACTTTGGCGTGAGTTTACTGACAACATGTGGGTAGATGGTTCGGTGGCCTAGGTGTTGATCAGGGAGCAGACTGGACATGGCAGTTCTTCCAGGACTTTGACGTGGTAAGTGAATCTTCTCCGCCCTTGTGGGTGTTACAATCTGATAGACCTACAGGACGTCGCCGCAACTGCACCCAATAAACCCGCAACGTACATTGCCGAGACGGGATGGCCCACCCAGTCCATGACAGTAGCAGAGGGCAACTCTGGTACGGGTACACCAGCTGGCGATGCCAGTGTGGCCAACTTGCAGAGTAAGTCCGGCGACTATTAGCAAGACTTCGCTCATACTACCATCAGCTTTCCTCGACACATATGTCTGTCAGGCCAATGCCAACGGCACGCATTACTTCTAGTGAGTTTGTTTCAGTCAGTGTGGGCAGGACTGCATCCTGATTGTCATTCAGCTTTGAGGCGTTTGACGAGCCATGGAAAGAGTGAGTGGCAGACTGAGGACTCGCATCGGAATGAGCTGATAGATGGCAGGCAATTCGGCGGTGTTGAGCCTTACTGGGGTTTGTTCGACAAAGACCGAAACCTCAAAGACATCAAGATCCCGACTTGCTAGGCAACCAGAATAGGAGGATTGGGTCGAGGCGATCACGTGAGCGAGACTGTGGAAGGGCGAGAATGGAAGCGAGACACCGAGAGGCAAGGCGAAGCTAGAGCAAGCAGTACGAACTCGTACAACCGGCCTAGCGTGGCCAAGAGAGTGGATTGCAGAGCACATGGACAATTGACTTGGCTGTAAGAGTAGCTTGTCTGTATGTAACGATGTAGCGTGTCGTCAGCGAACACAGCTTGTATGGCATGCAGACCTCGGTCGTATCCGGCACGGAGCTCGGAAACCGGCACTCGGAACTCACCAGCCTGCTGGCTCGGCGAAGCTCTGCGACCTCGACGAGTCGACTCCTCGACTGCTGCTCCAGGACCGTCCAGGGTTGTCCATCATGTCCAGGAGCTTCCAGGAGGGTCCGCTGGATCAGGCTGGATTCAGGGCGACGATTGGCGACGTAAGTGGCGGTTATACGGTTGTCGCGTGGAATGAACGCCACTGACGCCAATCCGAACGGAGTAGCTCCACTAAATTCGGCAAAGGTGTTCTAACTTTTCTCGATCAATGTCGGCATCTGGTCAAACTGCCGCATCTGCCGCATCTCTCTGACAGTCGTGACGAGGATGTCCAGGGTGATGTGGAGGAGGTCGTCTGCTGAAATATGCTTCGCCAAGGGACTCCTGTTCTACTGACATGCTTGTTTCGTGGATATCCGGTTGTCCAGTAACGAGACCTAACGAGACACAAATGACAACACTCAGACGGTGACAACTTTGACCGACCGGGCCGCCAGACTGCCGCCAATCCCGTGTCTGGAGTTCGACGGAGAGCGAGGAAGAGGCAAGTGGGGCTCGTGGAGGTCATGACACGAATTGAAACTGAACGAGAACCTCCACAAGCGGTGTCCCGTCGGTGCAGCTCGGGGGAAAGGGTCACTCACTCTGATGCCTAAAGCCGTCATCCGAACATCAATATCCGTCGAATCTTGCCGAGAGACATGATGCAGAAGTCGCATATATAAACAATGTGGTCAGACCACCCCGAGGGGCACTCCCGTTTGAACATCCAGAGCCTGAGTGATACTTCTCAACCAAGTGGAGGTGGTCCAATACCCTCACCAGCACCCTCGCAACATGGCTATCAACAAATCCGTAATCTTCTGCTTCTTCGCAGCCTTCGGTGGCTTTCTGTTCGGGTGAGCGAGTTGAACTACTTACAGTATGGTCGGGGTGCTAACCTTGTTATTCTAGTTACGATGTACGTTGCCCAGCTTCGAGTTGACGAGTCCGTTCACTGACCCCCGGCTAGATCGGATACATCTCAGGATGTCTGATCATGGTGAGTGATCCTCCGTTGCGAGCATGACAAGGATGGCGCTGACCTAATCTACTCAGCCCGACTTCGTTCGTGTGATGGGCGAAAGCGACGGTAGTGGCGGATACGTCCTTAACTCGGATCGACAATCCATCATTACTTCCCTGCTGTCCGCCGGTACATTCTTCGGTGCTCTAGGTCAGACTTTAACCAGTGACCGAATTGGCCGAAAGGGTTCGATCATCTTCTGGTCCACTATCGTGAGTTCCTTCTATAGACACTCGGATCGAGGGCCAGTTGTGTCTGATGACCTCTGCAGTTCACTATTGGTGTCATCATCCAAGTCTCCTCGTTTGGCCACATCCAACTCTCCATTGGAAGACTCATCGCCGGTCTTGGAGTCGGTGCCATGTCCGCGATTGTTCCCCTATACGTCGGTGAAGCTGCGCCCAAGAAGCTCCGAGGTGCTCTGCTCGTGCTGTACCAAGTCCAGATTGCGACCGGAATCTTCCTCTCGTACATGGTCAATTTCGGTACCCACCACATCAACAGCTCTGCTTCGTGGCGAGTACCCATCGGATTGCAACTGGCTTGGGGTCTTTTCCTTATTTTCGGTGCTCTTGGTTTGCCCGAGTCCCCTCGTCTGCTCCTGGGTCGAGGTCAAAACGAGAAGGCCCTCATTGCCATTGCCAGGCTCAACGATGCCAAGGTCGACGACGCTGTTGTTCAAGAGGCTATGATCGAGCTTGGAGACGCTATCAAGGAGGAGAACGAGGGTGGTAAAGCCACTTGGTTCGAATGCTTCAGTATCCGAGGAGCCATGTGGAAGAGGACCATGAACGGTATGGTGGTACAAATGCTCCAGCAACTCAACGGTCAAAATAAGTAATCCTCTCACCCAGCGAACGGGACTTTTGAAGCTAACTCTGTGGTTACATTTCTACTACTACTACGGTCCAGTCTTCTTCGAGAGGGCAGGAGTCGACCTCGACTCGTACTCGATCCAGGCGATTTTGGGTGGAGTTTCTCTGGCAATGGTCATTCCTGCCATGTGGACCATTGAGCATGTCGGTCGACGAAAGGTGAGTCGTATCCTCGACTACTTCGCAACCTTTGACGCTAACCACTCTCTGATATAGTCACTACTCTTTGGTGCCGCCCTGCAAGCTTGTTTCGCTGTTGTCGCCGCGTTCGTTGGCCACTACTTTACCGACAACACCAACGCTTCACCTTCAGACCAGACCACGGGTGGAAACGTCCAGATCGCAATGGCCATCCTTCACGTATCCGCCTACTCGATGTTCTGGGGACCTACGCCGTGGGTGCTTCTGGGAGAGACCTTCCCACTTCGAGTCCGACCCAAATGTATCGCTCTGGGTTCCGCCTCCAACTGGTTCTGGAACTTCATGCTCAGTGTACGTCAGCATCTCCTCCATGTCCACAATCATTGCGCTAAGCTGATTATCCTCTTACAGTACTTCTCGCCCTTCATCGTCGATGACATCGGTTCTTAGTGAGTCGTTGTGACTCAGACAGAGTTAGGACTGCGCTGATGAAGAATTCTTTCTCAGCATCCTGCTCATTTTCTTCGGATGTCTCGTATTCGCCATCATCTTCGTGTTCATCTTCGTGCCCGAAACCAAGGGTATCTCGCTCGAGGAGGTCGACGAGATGTACCGCAGTGGCGTACCAGCGTGGCGATCGTCCTCGTGGACGCCCTCAGGCCACAAGCGAGGTGCCCTGGAGTCTTATGAGAAGGGAGAGAAGCTCCACGGTCGACGAGCAAGTGACTCGACGGCGGTCGACGGAGTGGTTGACTCTAGCAAGAAAGCAGAGACGGGTCGAGTCGCCCACCACGAGGAGGACACTGGTAGAGTATAATTCAGCTGTATCCATAAGTAATAGTAGTCAGAAGTCTTCTTTAAACATGTATCCATATCATCACAAGTTCGCAGCGTCGCAGCGAATCTCTGTTGGTCAATTTCATGATGCTTCTGAACCCAAAATCCCTTCCATTCGTTACAGACCAGCGGGCATCCGAGCGCCTTTGGGCACCGAGTTGTTCTCCCTGAACTCCTTGTTGATCTCCTCCATAGCTACCCACTCTACGTCCTTGTGGGTATTCACCCACTCGATGAATCGCTCGAGCATCATTAGCACGTCTGCAGAGTGGACGTCAGGAGTCGTCCGACTAAAATGATAGACTGGGACTTACGAGGCCTGCCGGAGACGTCGGGGTGGATGGTGATCGGCATGACGAATCCCTCTGGGTGTTCTCTGTAGCAGTATTCGAAGTGATCCTTCCATTTCTGCTCGATGGTATGAACGTCGACGAATCCGTGCGAGTTGGAGGCTCCCTTGATGAACATCAGAGGTGGCAGGTCGTCCAGCTGTGTACGCATGGGGTCAGCTTTGAGCTCTAAACCTGTTCGTAGCTGTCCCTAGCACCACTTACATCCCAGTTGGCGGGAATCTCTACCATTCCAGTCTCCTCCCCTCGAGTCAGGGGCTCCATCCAGTCCTTAGCCTTGGCCTTGTAGTCGATACCTTTCCACTTGTCACCCATCCTCAGCCAGTAGGCTTTACAGTCGTGATGCTGGAACGAGTGGTCTGCACGGCGCGTGAGTGATCACATTCCTGAGTAACGTCGGATATGGCTTACCATACTGGATACCCTTCTCGAGGAGCATCTCTGTGCCTTCCTTGCTGACTTCCCACCAAGGCGCCACCGACCCAATTGGAGGTTTACCGCCGCAAAAGTCGGTCAATTGCTTGAACGTGTGTTCCAAGATATCCCGCTGCTGCTCTGCCGACATTGCCGTTGGGTTCTCGTGCGAGTATCCGTGAAGACCACTAATAGTGCATCCGCATCAGCCCCAGTCTTCCTCAGTTCCTGGTCATACAAGGTTGCAGACTTACATCTCATGCCCGGCGTCCCTGACCGCTGCCATTTCCTCCGGGAAAGTGTCGAGCGAGTGACCGGGGATGAACCAGGTAGTGCGCATGTTGTACTTCTTGAACAGTTTCAACAGCCTCGGGCAGCCAACCTCTCCGGCAAACATGCCCTATACGCCTGTCAGCCCAGCCTGAAGCTCACTATATATGACTGCCAGTTGCTCACTCGAGAGATATCTCCTGGAGAGTCTTCACCACCGTACGAGCCGAGCCTGACAAGCAATCAGCCTAAGTTTTGGGCTCGATGTGATCGCGCTTAGATACTCACCATCCTGCGACGGCGTCGACATCTACTCCGATACTATTACCCAGTCAGCATCTTCGCCCTTCGCTGTCATCCTTCTTCTGCCGGGCGTCGCTCTCACCTGATCAATTTTCTTCCAGAGGTGCTCATTGCGGACTGATGTGTGTGAATTCAAAGTGGTCGAGAGTGCAACAGCAAGTAAGGCTTATGATGAGAAGAGCAATCCGCGGTCGTATTTGTCGTTCATATACCCTCTGTCTGTCTGTCTACTCTACCACCCCCCAGCTGGACGTGGTTGGACGTGGTTGGACCATGCTCGGTGGAGGCTTCCGCGCAGATTCCGGCACGGGATCACTCTCAACTCTCGCTTCGTTATCGTCGGACATTTTATGACCAACTGCGATCCTCCGATCTCCAATCCGGGGTTTGACTTCTCTAAGTGGCGGCCCCGCACCGGGGATCTGAGAGACCGGGTTGTCACGGCGACAGAGCTCAGAGGTGTTGACAGGATGCAGACTCGTGGGTTAGCTGAATCACCTTATCCTTGACCATAACAACAAAGGATCACAACCTTCCTACCTCAGGCGCGCAGGTAAGAATCAGGATGGCCGTCACAGTCTGCTTTGATGCCCTCGGAACGTGTTTCTCCATGGAGCCACTCATCGAGGCTCTAGACGAATTGATGGGTGAGAAGCTCAGGCAAGCGGGCAGTGGATCTCGCATGGTGCTCATGGACTGGGTGAGCTCTGTCTCGTGCCAGGATACCAGCCAGACTCACACTAATCATCTCCCGTGAATAGTTCCATGCTGCCCAGAGAGACTTCACCGTGAGCACACGGTCTGCCTTCACAGACAGCGAGTCGTGTGTTCTGATACTCGTACATTGTAGTACCTCTCTATCACGTCGCCTCCACCTCCTCCAATTGCCCATGTACTTAAGTTAACACTAGGCCGCTCGTTGATGTTCGCTCTCCATCAACAAACACCGTCGCTTACCGTGGACCCACTACCGGATCTATCCCCCGTTCTTGACAAGCTCACTTCTCTCACCCCTTCCCCCGGGCTGGAGAAGTGCTGGGAGCTCATCAAGGCTTCTGACGAGAAAGCGAGGGTATTGGTCATTACAAACGGAGCGAAAGCCACAACGGAGGGATATATCCAAAAAGCGGGTCTGTCCAAGCTTGTGGACAGTGTCCAGAGCTGCGATCAAGTAGGATTAGCGAAACCTTTCGCTCAGGTGTACAAGATGGCGTTAGAGGCGTGTGACAAGGTAGAATCCGGAACAAAGGGGGACAGGTGGTTTGTGGCGTGTCATATGTGGGATCTAGCGGCTGCCAGCAAAGCAGGGTGGGTGCGAGCGTCTTAGTCGGAGGTCCTCTCAGACACGATCCCCGAGCTGACCCTTCCGCTCAGGTTCAAGACCGCGGTTGTCACATCGGAGCAACCACCATTGGGTCAGACTGCCGACGGCAAAGATACCTTGCAGGCGTGGTATGACATGTATGGCGTCAAGCCGGAAGTGTCTGGAAGGGATCTAGAAGAGTTGGCCAGGGGCATCCTGGCGTTCAAGAGCGGTTAGCAGTGATATCCTGCTTTGAAGTCTGGTTTCAATCATCAGATGCAGCTACATGTGATTACCACGCCATACAAGGTAGAATTACAAACTCGTCCTTCGAACACTGCACTCGCGCTTCTGACTTCCTCATTATAGATCACACTTAGTACGCAGCGATACCGGCAAGCTGCTTGACTCGATGCGACAAGACGGGGTCTTGCGTGGGTCGGGTTCGCTCGTCGTCGGTGACCTTTCCAGTAACTCGGGAGCCAGTCGCTCGGAACATAAGAGGGTCGTGAGACTACACCGAATGTCAGCAAGGGGAATCATGATATGGTAAGCTGACTCACAGTCAGGTCGAAGTTCTCCATGACCGACTTCTTCTCGGCGAGCTTCTCCGGCGTGATGTCCTTGGCGGGTTTGTAGCAGACGTCTAAGCTCAAGGTCAGTACTGGTCACCATACTGTCGATTGCAACAAGATTCACTCACAGGTAGCGACTCTTGGCTCGCTGCCCTCGGCGGCGGCACCGTAGTGGATACACCTGCTGTCCCAAAGGATGACGTCTCCAGCATGAGCCTCAATCTTCTTCCACTTGCAGCCTCGGTCGTAGAACCACTGCATCTGCTCCTCGTTGAAGTGGTAGCTGTCCCTCTCGGACCAGCCGCCTTCGGGCGCCTCGTGCTCGTGGGTCTCGAAGAACTCGGTGTAAAGCGGGAATGACCCCTCGAGGACCATCAGACCACCGTCGTTGGGGCCGTTCTCGTGGAGGTTCATGATACCCTGGACGCAGTGCTTGAATCGTCGGAGCGGGCTCTGGTCCACATGTGGCCATGGCTTTCGGTCGACATTGGCGTCCTTGTCGAAGGGGAGGGAGACGTTGACACCGTCAACAGAGACTAGGAGCTCTTCTGTGCCCCAGATCTTGCCGAATGTCTTGATGAGTTCGGGCTCCGCTCGGATATCCCAAGCCCACTGCTCCTGACCGGCGGCGTGTCGGTTGAAGAGACCACCCCTGGTAGGGTGTCAGCAATCACTTCAAGATGATAGCTGGCTATTTTACTCACTTGGCGAAAGTGGGCAAGTTCTCTGGCTTCCAAGTAGATCGATCGTCTCCCTTGAAGCCTTTGCCAAAGCCTTCCAACCAAGCGTAGGCTCGGTCGACGTAGGCTTTGGCAGCCTCAGGCTTGAGAACGCCTGGAACGACGACAAACTGACATATGAACTTCAGCACTGATATCCACACGGGGCCGGTCGTCCGGTCACTTGACTCGTATCCGGGGTTGTACTCACGCCCTGTCTGTCGAGCTGCTCGTATGCCGTTGTCTCTGGTGCGGCGTGGTGACCTCTGAGCTTGAGGTGACCGACCTCGGCCTGCTGGGTAGCGGTAGCTGTCTCTGATACTGGGACTGGCATTGTGTAAGAGTGTGAGTACGGTATGAGTTGAGGGTGTGTATCTTCTCTAGTGGGTGGAGTTATACGAAGAGAAGTATCGGTGGCCCAATAGCCGTGCGCTCTTATAACCCCCCCCACCTGAGCATGTCCGTCGTCTCGGTGTGCAAACGGCCCGAACAAGTCTGGCCCGGCTTGTTTGCGGCGGTTTATCTAGGGCGGAAAAATTGAAAAATCAACGGGGGCAGATGCGGAGTGCGTCTTATACTCCCGCTCGGGTCTTGCGCCTCGGTCGAGTGGGCAGTGGGCCCGAAAGGGTGGGGGAGGCGCCGTGTCTTACCGTCCAGCCTGGAGCGATGACAAGGCAAGCACGATAGAGCAACGATGCAGTAGTGCATCTTCTATGGGCTCTAGTTTCTATCTAACTGGTGTACACAAGAGTCGCAGAGCTGTGATTACAATATGTACACTTTCCAGCCATCTCACGCCTCCTCTTCTACTCTCCCATTCCACCGGGCACGCCGTAGCCGTAGTCTACGTACCCGTTGGCCATGTTCTGTCCCCAGTACATTGGCGTCGGCTCGTAAAACGTTTGAAGTCTGGCCCAGAGATCCATATCGAACAGCATCGGCTGCTGCTGTTGCTGTTGCTGCGCTGGATGTTCCTGATACTGTTGCTGCTGTAGGTGTGAATGTTGACCCATGTTGCTATGCCCCGAGTTACCTCCGCGGGTCGAGCTCGTTGGATAATGGTGATTCTGGTTCTGGTTCATCGTATGCTGGGATGTCGAACCCGAATGCAACGACATGTTCGGGCCATTGATATTGTCCACACCCTGATCCTGGGCCTGAGGCGCGACGTCCGGTTGGGCCATTTGCATTGGCGTCGCGCCGTGCCACTGCTGCCCTAAAGCCGAAGGAGGGGCCACGAAGGTGGACATCGGGATCGGGCCGGACGAGGCCGAGTTTGGCGTCGAGTGCCCTGACGGATGCGTTTGACTTGGGATCACCACCGTGGGCTGCTGTTGCGATGCTGCAGCTTTCCTCGCCGCCAGCATATCCATGTTGGCAGTCTTCCTCCCGTCTGCAGGTGCCGGAGTGGGTATAGGTCGATTGGCCAATCCTTGCTTGACGGTTCGCTCGACCTGTCCTCCCAGTAGTGCAAACACCATGTCCTCGGCCTCGATCGATGTCTGACCAGCATTTGGGTCTCCACCGATGACTTGCGGGTATCGATTGTGCACCAGTTGCTGTAACAGCGGCATCAAGGTCTACAGACAGTTAGCTTTTGGTAACACTGCTTCCAAGAACGTGACGGTCGCTCACCAAGACGTTTTGGCTTCTCTTCGACCCATTCTCTTTGACAATGTTGCATGCCTCGGTCAACTCTGCGTACGCCAGGTTGATGAACGAAGGGTCGACGTGGGGTCCACACCAGATGGCGAGTGCAGTCATCGACACCGCAGCAGAGAATGTCTGAACCCAATTAGACCACACTCGTGCCGAAAGCCGAGGATGCTGGATTGACGATCAGATGTCGCGCTTTCAACAGTTCAGGGGTATGACTCACTGTTCTCGATGTCCACGCAGAGATGGCGGTAATGGCCCGACAGGCTCCGTAAGTCATTGAGATGACCTCCTTGTCTTCGTCGCTCAGTGGTGACTCTTCTGGGCTCTTGGCATTCCGGAGCCGGGCGATGAGACGTCGCAATGATGGTCTGTACAGGAAAACTAGATCGAGTGTCAGCTGCTATTGATCTATAATCTATGAATCAGACTCACGCATTGCCTTGTAATGACACACTAAATAGTGAATGTCAGTAATGCCCAGACTCAACCGTTTCAGTGACACTCACTCGAAGTGGTCATTCTGAACATCGACTTCAGGTCTAGCGTCGTGGGATCCGAAACGGTCTGTGTGACACTCTCAGTGAGTCCTGGGCAATGTAGCTCCGGTGCGACAGACACGCTGAGTGAAAGAGGTCAAGGTCAATGAAAATCGCACACTATAACACCACTTAGACACTCACTCGTAGTGCATCAAGATATCTTTGGTGGCTTTGATCCTCTCCCATGGTGCGGGCGCAGAGTCCGGCAAGCAACCCTGTTTCGAAGTCAATGTCTTTCTTAGAGACACTATGGCAGCACCACTCACAATGTTGATTATAGACGTCTTGATTGACTTCATATACTGCGAGCCGCGACATCAGGACGGTGTCTGCGACATCCCAAGACTCGAAAGCACATACCTCGTATTTGACTTTTTGCACGGGCGCAACACCTCCATTGGGCGACTTGGTATCTATGATATCGAGCGGAGTGGCTGTGATTTGGCCGTGGTTGATGCTGACCAGACAATCGAGCGAATAGGCCTACGTCACTTCAGCTTTGCTCCACGGTACTTCAAACAGCTCGACTCACATCCCAGAAGATCCTACGTCTAAAGTCCTTCTCTTCTTCGGGGAGAGACACCGGCGGATCTTTGTGCAGGCCAAGCTGGAATGTGTCAGTCAGAAAAGCCTAGTGCAGACATGATTATCAACTCACCTGCTGAACCGCCGATGTCATCAACCTGAGCCAGTAGAAATTACTGCTGTTCGCACCCCTCCATCCAAATCCAACAAACAGAGTAGCCAAAGCTAAGGCTTGCACTCCTGCCAGACTTGCAGACCAGCCGAATCGCGTGTCAAAGCACTGCTGCGCGCCCTCCCAGTAGTCCACTATCGAAGGATCCTCTTCTTCCGTCGTGAGGTCAAAGTACGATTCGAGCGTGAGCACCATGAGCACACAGGCCAATTTATGCGGCGTGAGTGGATTCGAGGGTATAGGCGCGTAGACGGCAGGTTCGTAGATCGACTCAAACTCCGGTTGTCGTAAGATCGTGTTGTACCATTCGCAAGACTGCCAGAACTTGACACAGCGACGGTGGGCCTCCTCCCTGCTAGGCAGAACACGCATGATGTTGCGCAGGCGATCAGCAATGACCTGTCTCTCATCGAGGTCTGCTTGGGGCGAGCTCAGTTCTCCATCTCCAACCTGGGTCGCCGGTCAGCGTGACTTCAACGGTCTGGCCTGTTACAGCGTACTCACTATCAGAGCAGGGGCTGCGTTTGTACCGACCCATTGATCGCCCTTGCTGTCGGTGCCAGTCGCTTCTCCCTCGAGTAAGAGATTGCCCACGGCCATTCCTCTGCGGGAGGAAGTAGTATCACCCTGCGGCGTCTTGACTACATAGCTTGAAACCGAGGAGTTGGCTCTTGGTGAGAATTGGGCGAGTTCAGGTACAGTAGCTTGACCCTGTCGGAGACTTGGCGACGTGGAAGCTCGCTTGGTAGGAGAGACCGCTTCGACCTTCGCTGGTACAGCTTCACTGGCGAAACCACCGTCGAGAAACTGAGGAGCGAGCAACGGGTGTGTCGAAGGCGTCATCTGACCGTGAGCTTGAGCAAGCGCTGATTCCAGCTGTGCAATCTGGAGCGGAATTGTATGAGCCAAAGAAGACAGACCGCACGGAAACACCACTTACCCGATCATGCAGCTGTTCAGTTGAGGCGAGGACCAGCCTCTTCCCTTGCATGCAGCTCAAGTCTCCATCAGGGCATACCAGAGCACATCCTCTTCGTCGACACTGATTCGATGCATCAGCGATCGCTCCGTGAACAGACCAAGACTGTCCTCGGAACATACTCACATTTGAGCATGGAAACTGCCTGTCACACTTTGCCTTCAACCTCCTGCACTCCGCGCAGCTCTTCTTACTACCTTCTTTCCCAGTCTTCGTCTCCTCCTTTCTGGCCTTTTTAGCAGTTCCGGCGGGCAAGTCCTTTTTCGGTCTACTCTCGCTCGCAGCTGCAGGGTATCCGAGACCCAATCCAGCTAGAGCGATACCGGCCTCGACTTGCTCGGCGTCGCTGGAACGTCGCTTCGATGACCGATCTTGAGATGCGGCGTAAGAGTTCGGATCTGCAGAGTATGTATTGTGCTGCTGTATTGTCCATCCACCAGGATGGCCATTGGCGAGATCGGGAGCGGGAGGGGCCCAAGAACCCATTGATGGCAATTGAACGCTGCCTCGACGTTGACTGTTGTCGTATTCGTTGGGTTGATACATCGCATGTTGATACTCTTGGTGTTCGGCAGCGCCCGGTGGCGGCGGAGGATAAACCATAACGCCGGGATAGTTTTGACTTTGCTGCGAATTGGCTGGATTCGATGTTTCGCGGTGATTCTGCAGATGTTCTGGCGAAGCCCGTGTGGAAGCCGATGACACTGCCCTTTGACCCGGCTGGTGAGTGTTCTGTAGTGGACTGACGGTACCTCTTGATGGAGACGTACGCGATGAGGTCGATGCGTTGTGATCAATGGGAGCGTAAGGTGGCGGTAGGTGGGAGAGATGTTGCTGCGTCTGGACTGACTGAAACGACTCTTGCTGAGCTGAAGCTGAGGTGGGTGTAGGCAATGATGTCTGTACGAGTGTGGTCAGCCCCGGCAAAAGCGGTATTCCAAGCCTTCGGTGTTACGAGACCTGTTATGATATGGCTAAAGAGATGACTCACGCTCGAGATAGAGTAAAGATCGACGTTGTCGACTCCCAGCTTTGGATTACGCTCTTGCTGCTCTGCGTGGGGTGGAGATAGTCGAGCTGAAGAATCGAAGGGCGGAGTTGTCATCACACCGTATGCAGTGCTGTTGGTCGATGACATTGTGTCGTGAACTGCTACCACGGGAATCTCGGTGTTGGATGTATCGATTGAACCAATGTGCGCATATGGCCGGCTGCCCGAATGTCCGTCGTGCTGTCCGAGACTGGGCTGTGTAGTAGCAGGATGTGTGATCTTCTGTCCTGGGTTCGTTGTAATGCCCTGGCCTCTGGCGTACGCGTGTGGCAAGGTCCTTTTGGTTGGCGATGATCTATAAAGCTATGCGATGGGGTCAAAGTGGCAATGTCGATGTTCTGCGCGTCGTTATAACCCGGTGACCTTTGAAACGATGTCGTCCTGGCCAAAGGATCCCTGGAGAAAAAGTGGATGGTCGATGAATAAGCCCGAGTGGAATGATGACTTCGACCAGTCGACAAACTAACAACCGAACAACCCTCTCCACTTCGGTGATCCAGAGGCTGGTTTCCACGCGATATCCAACTGCAGCGCAAGTTGCTACCTGAAACTCAGTCTCACAGTCTTCTCTTGCCTCTCTTCTGATGGCCCGAGGCAGGTCAATGCGCTCTTGTGTTGTGTGGAGGTGATGGTGATCACCGAGGCGTTCTCCAAAACGGTCATTGCTATTACCAAACCAATTAGTAATGGTCTTCTTCCCCCTATTAGCCCCCGACTGCCCCGACACTTGAAACTGATTCCCGCGGTTTCCCCCCGGAAATGACGGGAAGCTCCATCCATGCCTTCCGGTTTCTACGGAGGGGTGGATTTCCGGAATGATACAGATGTCTCCGGGCAAAGATCACTGACACGTCACCTGTAGGCTTCTCACAAAAAGTCCGAGATCGCTGCTGGTCTCGAGCACAACTCGAGAACCTAGCTGATCGCCGATGGTGCAGACATCATTCACTACATACACAGTACTTAGGGCATATCCCAGCCAAGGCCTGGTTCACAACGCCGAGGCGGCACTTCAGAGAGTAGGGAGCTATTGCGGACCAAATTCGCCCAAACCTTCCGACATCTCCAACACAACATGGCTCTCCGTTCAGTCATCGCTGGACCATCTCGGTCAGTCGTCGGCGCGTCATGCATTGCGACAACAACTCCGGGTCATAACAGAGCAAACTGTCAACCTCAGACCCGACGCCATCTCCACATTCAGATTCCCCACCCCGACGTCACCCCTGCCACTCCAGCCGAGTGCACGCACTTCTTGATCCGACAGAAAGACACTCGGATAAGCAATATCGCCCAACTCTACACCATTGTTCGAGCCGCAGAGAAGGTGCTAGGATCTCCCATCATCGCTATAGATTCCCACTTTGACGTCACGACGAACGGCTATCAAAGCAGGTTCAACGTTGTCACCCTGAACAAAGTCCCGTCAACAACACATCTCATCGCCGTAACCCCACCCAGTATCACGTCCTCCGATGACGCGTCTTACGGAGGTCTATCTCTGGCCGACGTTCAAAATGCGCTGGATTCCAACCCACAGTACAAGATGCTCAAAGACGAATCCAAGCGGACACCCGAGGAGCAGATCGCAGCGGCTGCCGAGAATTTGGACAAAGCCGCATTGCATCCAAGTGAGACGACAGGGACCTCCACTATGCCCACGACAGTGGCTATCAGTCCTGATCCAAGAAAGGCTTTCGATGTGTTCGTCCGCCCTGAGGATATAGCCTCGAACGCTCCGTTTGCTGGGAGCTCTGAAGCCAACAGGTCTGCGAGCCGAGCGATCAAGCTGGAGTTGGAGACGGATTACGGAATGTTGGAGACGTTGGCCGGTTCTGAGGCGTTTTCCAAATTGCTGCCCAAATACAAGCAGTACAAAGGCGAAGGCGTCCCCGTCAGTCGAGCTCTCGAGGCGGCATCGCGTGGACGATCGACGGATCTCGTCACGGATCAACATGACATCTTTGGCTTCCTGGATCGATCTCGAGAAGAAAAACCAGCAGGAGCAATCGTTCCCCGTGCTGTACGCGCAGACCCCCCGCCCGCGCCACGACTCGTGGATCCCGCCGCACCTTTCCTGTTCAAGCCATCCTTCAACCGCCCGGACCGGGTTTACGATAGGCAATCCGTGACGGCGCCCGCTCTCGCAAAGGCGTGGAAGCACGATGAGCCATTGCAACCTGGAGAGCGTGCCTTGCTCCAACTCCGACGTCAACCAGTCCCCGAAAGCGCCTTACACCCGGCTTATGACGCTCCCCGACCTGGAGTCAAAGTCGGCAGAGGAGTTAACCCTCGGTGGTTTAAACAAGAGGACCCATATGCGCGACCGAGCGAAAATGTCAAAGCTTTCAGAAAAGACTTGGCTAGGACGACAGACGTAGTGCGGAAGGAACTCCGGGCGAACAAGCTCGCCAAGGCCGCTGCGGCCGCTCCCAACGCTCAGGCGACGTCGCCTCGGTCATCCGGCTCGACAACCACCCCGGCCTCAGCCGGCAAGACGCCTGCAATCTCGAGATCTAGCTTTGCTACGCCGTCATCGAAGAAGGACCTGGAGAAAGCTATGCGATTGGTAGCAGTACAGCAACCTGCGCCTGCGGCAACAAAGGCGGCTCAACCATCGTCGCCCCAGAACGGAGGAAAAGAGGAGGTGAAGAGTAGCATAGGGTCAATACCGAGGTCGATCAGGAGTATCAAGAAGAAGAAAGCAGAGGCAAGTCCACCCGCCAGTACAGCAGCGGGGCCGTCATCGAAGGCGGCTGGGCGGAGCACGGGACTCTGGAGTTTAATCACCGGGAGGGGGTAGTGGTAATTACACTCTAGCATATCATGTACATTGATGCCTGCATACTGTCTGAAACGACTCGGTTGCACCATGTTCGCTCTTTGCGCGTTGTCGTCATGGAGATTCATACGCATACAAAGATTGTCGACCCGTCTACAGCGATCCACATCACGAAAGTCTGACTATCTGACTAACATTTTGGCACGTCCTGATTCCCAAGATTGTTTTACAGCACACTCAAGACCATCCAGCCTGCTCCTGTCCTTCTACCCCGATCCACGTTCACACCGCCGCCCTTACCTCTTCGCAGTATCGGGCGTGGCGCCCGTGGGCAAGTTTGCAGAAGGCAACTCCGCCAGATCATCCAGATTTGGAGGGACGAAAGGGAAACTGCCCAACAAAGAATCTGCCACTGAGGCCTGGGTGATCGGTCTCGAGGGGGGCTGACCGCCTGCGGCTTGTGGATGTCTGAATGACACGGGCGGTGCCGAGGGTCTTGCCAATGAAGCATTGTTTAGCGTCATTGCCGATGTCGACTGGGGAAGTGCGTTTGTCGGTAAAGGTGGTGGACCGCCTTGTTGACCTGGTGGGATCATCGGGAATCCAGAGAGGAACGAGTCGGCGTTGGATTTGGTGGAAAACATGCTTTCTCTGCCCTCCGGACCCAGGTGAGAGAAAGTCTGGTTGGAAGCTGAGCGAGGTGGTGGCACCCGGGAAACACTTGATGCAGAGCTGTTTGAGTGGTCTTGCGAGTATGTCCCATCCGGTCTGGCCAAGTATCTCGACGTTCCAACTGTCGACATGCTGTCTCTGTAACCCAGACTACCCATGGAGAACCTCAGATCGCCCGACGAAGCGCCTGCGCTAGGCGGTTCATCCGCTCTGAGACCCTCCTCCATTTCCCTCTCGTATCCTCTTCCATGCACGCTCGCGGGCGAATTTGGCGTCAGGGCCCTCGAGCCAAAGGTCATCGTAGGACTAGGCGACCTGATTTGGTTGCTCGTAGCAGCTGTGGGTGGTATAGTGAGATTGTGGTAATTGAGGGGGTTGCTGCCGTCTCTGCCAAGCTGGACAACCTCGGCTTGTTGATATCGGCCAACGTGGACTTGTTTCGAAGTGACGATCTTCGGCGCATCATTGTAAACGTCGTAAGAGTTTCCGCTGAGAAAGCTAGGCGCTGCGCTGTTCTCACTCAAGAAACTCTCCCTGACTCGCGATCGACTTCCGTCGCCTCCCTGTTGAGCTGGCGGGTTCAGGCGAAGGTCCAACTCTGGTGATCTGGCCGGTCTTTGAGGTGCTCCTCGAGGCTTCAATAGATTCTGCCTAGCCTCATCCAATGTCTTTGCGGCGTGGGACAGGCCGTCCTCTGACCGTGATGGCGGGATGTATTGTATGGGGATGATGTTCGTCGACTGCGTACTGGAAGTTCCCATTGTCGATATACTCTGTCTATCCGAGAATGGGTTTCTGCTCGAGGGCCCGTCGTCTCGATGGTTTGGATCGGCATTGATCGTTCCGTTACCATTGTACACTCGGATGGTAGTGCCGTTCTCGTCATAGTATTCTGCGTTGACGGGTGCGGGGGGTAGAGGCGATCTTGCTGATCTCCGACTCGCCGATGGGGGCGGCTGAGGTAGTTGGGATGCGTTGTACGAGCGGAGAGAGGCGGAATGGGCAGAAGAAGGCTGTGGGGAGCCCGGGTGCGAAAGTTGCAGACTGGTGGCTTCGGCCTTTCGTGCTCGTTTCGCAAGATCCTCCAATCGCTCCAGGTCGCGACGCTACAGTCAAAGTGAGCCTTCATCTTCCGATCGCGCCATACTCAACCCACCTTCTTTCTCCGCATCCACCAGAAGAGGGCCAGACTCGCAATTACAAGAACTGCAACGACGGGCCCGGCTATAGCACCTGGATTGATCCCTCCTCCTCCTAACGACGATTGGTTCTTGATACACTGGATAGTCGGGCATTGAGAGCATGTTCTATATGGCAACAGTCAGAACCGTGCACTTCAGATGGTGAGATGACTCACCTTGATGTGAGAATACATCGCTCGTCACTGGCGCAATTGCACACTGGGTCATTCGAGCACGGAACGCAATCCTCCCGTCGATAAAACGACATGTTGTCGAGCAACAAGCGAGCGCGTTGGTCGGTAGGTCTGTCGTTCTGTCCAGCAGAATCAAGTGGTGATGATGGATGCGGTCTGTTCAGCTTGTGATACCGGCGGACCGTTGTTGGCTGAGACTTGTAGGTTGGTGTGTAATCGAGGAGAGTGGGTGAAAAGAGTGTGAGGCGAGTGCGAGCACGTCGCGATGGTCTCGGACTCGGGAGGAAAAGAGATGAAACGCCGAGGTAGAGATCGGATGTGAGGTGTTGGCTTGGACGTCGACGCAATGAGAGGATGATACGCTGCTGAGGAGTCGAGGTGGTGCGGTTGGGCGTAGAGCGAGGTGGCCTGCTCCAAGTTTGCGTGAGATCTCGCGTCTCAACACGGCCTGCCTTTCTGTTCTGCTCCAGGCCTGAATCGCTCAAACCAGAACGTCAAAGGACGGTGGTGTTTCCAGGCGAAAGGCGGGCAAAGGGGTTTTTGCGAAAGGAGGCGTTGGTGCTTCAGGCTTAATCGACGTGTCGGTTCGGGTATTGCAAATGAGGTGCTATAGTTGTTGGCGTGGCAAGTGACACCATGTAGTAGTAGTCTCAAGCTCCCAACTTACAGCGACGTCGGCAGGATCCAAGCGCGTAGAGAGGCCAGGCCGGGAGCTGTTCGGCGTTGGGTGTCAAAGCGTTTTCCGGTCTCTATTGTTCTATGTCCGTGCGTGGCGAGAGGTAGCGAGCGCGACCAAGCGCGAGTGTTGATATGGTATCGATACGTTTTTATGCCTTCGCAGACCAGCTGGAGGATTATGCTGACTCGATCGAAGAGAAGAGTCTCTGAAGTCGATCAAGTGAATGTGACGCGAGGGCGCGACGGAGCGCGAGATGTCGAGATCTTGGCAACGAGTGCGGTGAAAAAAGAAAGAACAGGCGCGTTGCGGTTCTGCCGGTGCCAACGACTCTGTGGATCACTTCACCGGGCGTCTCTGGCAGAGCAATCGTGGCAAGAGTACGTATAATGCTAGGCCAACAGCTCGATCCGCTCTGCTCTGATCGGGACTCATCGCCACACAAATACAGGCAGTTCGAGGCCTCGAAGATGATCGCCCACTAGTAAATCCAGAGAGTCCAGACCCATCCATTTTGTGAAAAGTGAACCTGGTGCCTCGCACTATTTAAGCCTGACCTCGAAACGATCAACCTTGTTCATCAACCCCCGCGTTACCCTCGTTTCATGGTCCAGATAGGTCCAGATGCTTGCAGATGTCAGTTCAAGCTTCAAGGGCCGATATCATGCTCATTAACCCTGGGCGGGTGACGGCGTGAGGTCGGATGGTGCTTCCTCGGACGTAGCCATTTGAGCATTGGTATTCATCTCACTTTTTGACACGTCCTATATTACGAGGTTTCTACCCATCCCGCCATTCAGACAGTCTCCTCTAGCATCCTTCATATGGACGGTTCAAGCAATTTACTACCGCTCTAGTATCAGCAGCTGCCACCTCCCGCTCACCCGCATTCTCGACTCACTGTGATGACATCTGGCTTGTCCCTCTTGGTGAACTCAGCCAACTTGCTGACACCGAGGGCAGCCTCGATCAATGGCTTGAGACCATCCTGGGCGTCGTTGCCGTATTCGCTCTCATCTCGACTGTACTTTTCGACGTACAATCGAACAGTGGCGCCAGAAGATCCGGTACCGGACAGTCGGAAGATGATCCTCGAACCGTCCTCGAACTTGATGTACAGACCCTGCTTGCTCGAGACAGAGTTGTCAATAGGGTCGGTGTACGAGAAGTCGTCGGCCTCGGAAACCTTGAACGAGGTCGAAGAGGAAGTCGCCTTGAGCTCAGAGCCAACAAAGTCGGACGAGGCGAACAGCTTTCGGAGGTGCTCCATCATGGCCTCGGCACCCTCAGACTCGCACTCCTCGTAGTCGTATCTAGATTACGATCAGTATGCGATTGCACCGACGTCATACCGCCCGAGTCTCTCACCTCGAGAAGAAGCTTCGTCCGTACTTCTTCCAATGCTTCATGAGAACATCGTTGATACCAGAACCGGCCTTCTCCTTGTTGGCAGCGGCGAGGATGGCGAGCCAAGCTATTTTCGTCAGGCTACTTCAGGCCTAGTCCAATCCGCCAACTCACCAACGATAGCCCAGATACCATCCTTCTCTCGGATGTGGTCGGAACCGGTACCGAAGGACTCCTCTCCGCAAATGGACAATCGACCAGCATCCATAAGATTGCCGAAGAATTTCCCTGAAGAGCGGTCAGCCAAGTCTTTTTTCAGCCGTAAGAACTCACATCCAGTTGGAACCTCAAAGACCTCGAATCCTCTCTCCTTGGCAACGAGGTCGATGGCTCCACTTGTTGGCATGGATCGAGCCAGACCCTTGATGCCGCCCTTGAAGTAAGGAATCGCCTTCTCGGCCCAGTCGGCAATGATGGCAACAGAGTCGGAAGGAGTGACGAAAGCGCCAGCACCGTAGATCATGTTTCGGTCACCATCACCGTCCGACGCAGCTCCAAACTGGATCTTCTCCTTCTCCACTCTCTCAACGAGAGTATGAGCGTATGTGAGGTTCGGGTCGGGGTGGAAGCCACCGAAGTCGGGGGACGGCGAGCAGTTCTGGATGGATGATTCGGGCAGGCCGAGGGTCTCAACGAAGATAGCTCGTCCGTAGGGCCCGGTGACACCGTTGAGGGCGTCGAAGAGGACGGTGGGTTTGGGAGAGGTGTTGTGGAGCCAGTCCTTGATGGCGTCAAAGTCGAAGATTGTCTTCAGCAGGGCGAGGTAGTCAGAGACAGCGTCGACAATGGTGATCTTCAGGGGGCCGTGAGTGAAGTCACCAGTCTTGGACAGGTCCAGCTGTTCATAGTTAGTCCAAACCCGATACAGTCCATTCACTGCCCGCACTCACATCTGGGAGATCGATAGACTTGTACTCCTTGATGTCCTCGGTGATCTTGTGGATCTTGTTTGTGACCTCTTCGGGAGCTGGTCCTCCGTTGGCGGTGTTGAACTTGATACCAAAGTCGGCGTTGGGTCCACCGGGGTTGTGAGAAGCGGTCAAGAGGATACCACCGTCCGTCTTGTGCTGTCTGATGAGAGCGGAGACGGCGGGTGTGGAGAGAATGGTGTCCTGGCCGATGATTATCTTGGAGATTCCGTTGGCAGCTCCAATTCGCAGGATGATCTGCACGGCTTCGGGCGACTAATGCAATACGCATCAGCCTGACGGCCTCTAACACTTTGATCAAGCTAGCTCACGAAGAATCGACCATCTCCACCAACGACGATAGTCTTGCCCTCAGAGCCGCCTGGCATGGCGCTGAAGATGGCCTGAACAAAGTTCTCGGTGTAGTGTTCCTGTTGGAACACCTTGACCTTCTTCCTCAGACCAGAAGTACCTGGCTTCTGGCCCGAGTAGGCTTTCGTGGTGACGGTTTTGACTTCGTTAGACCTGATGGAAGGGTTCCGAACATCGTCGCGAGAGTGGTGGTATTTGAAATGGGGTGAACGACAGGAGGAGGGGGTGTAGTGGTGCAAGATGGAGAGATTGACCAGGAGGATGGATACGGTAGTGCGAGAGAGACGTTGTGAGCATTGTACCTGGCTGTATCCATCCTTGGCGAGACTACTCACATTATGGCTGATGCTGTCTGGGATGAGAGAGGGATGTGAACGAGTGGTGTTGGATCAACTCTCGAGGTTGGAGCAATGGCATGAGCGGCATGGGCCAGCTGCTACCGCCCTGACGTATGGCATGGGGGGGGGAAGGAGGGGGAAGGTGCGGGAGGATAACGTAAGGCGGAATCAAATCCTCGAACGGAGATCGCCTTTGTGGCACCCTGCACTTCGGTCTAGCAAAAAAAGTTGAAACATCGCGAGCAGCAGCAGTAGTGCAGCAGCGTCAACCATCAGTCTGATCACGACGACTGGTGTCAACACCAACCCCAAACTCACTCATCAAACATACACCATGGCTCCCGTGGGCGAGATCACCACATTCCCAAGCCCAGCTTCGGACCTCAAAGTCCTGTTGCTGGGGGCAGGCGGACGGGAACATGCCCTAGCTTACAAGCTGGCTCAGTCGCCAAGGGTGTCCAACGTCTTTGTCTGTCCTGGCAATGGAGGAACAGCCATCATGGGCGGCAAGGTCTCCAATGTCGCTCTCCCATGGGGCGGAAAGAACGGATACGAGGCGGTTGTGGCTTGGGCAAAGGAGCAACAGCTGGACTTGGTCGTTCCAGGACCAGAGCAGCCCCTAGTTGAGGGCGTCGAGGTTCTGTTGAGGAAGGGTGGGTTCTGCAAGGACAAATACCGAAGGAGTCAGAACTAACGCTCGCTTCAGCTGGTATCTCCGTCTTCGGTCCTTCGCCCGCTGCAGCCCTCTTGGAGGGCTCCAAGACGCTATCGAAAGCGTTCATGGCTCGACACTCTATCCCCACTGCCGCTTTCCGATCCTTCACCTCTTCTCAATTCTCGGAAGCTTCCTCGTACATCCTCTCCAACCCATTCCACTCTGGTCGATGCGTCATCAAAGCATCCGGCTTGGCGGCCGGTAAAGGTGTTCTCATACCAGAGACCAACGAAGAGGCTATCGCTGCTCTCAAGAGCGTGATGGTCGAGAGGGAGTTTGGAGACGCTGGAGACGAAGTCGTCATTGAGGAGTACCTCACTGGACCCGAGATCAGCGTTTTGGCTTTCTGTGACGGCTACACCATCGTCCCAATGCCTGCGGCTCAGGATCACAAGAGGATCGGCGAGGGCGACACGGGCCTGAACACCGGTGGTATGGGTGCTTACGCCCCAGCTCCAGTTGCCACGCCGGAGATCATGGACAGAGTGTTGAAAGAGTCGCTGGAGCCAACACTCAAGGGAATGAGAGCGGATGGTGGGTTGCTCTGACGTGCCCTGCATTCGCATCAAAAGCGAGACGTGACATGAGTTGACCATATCTTTAGGCCACCCATTCGTCGGAATGCTCTTCACCGGTTTCATGCTCACGCCAGATGGACCCAAAGTCCTCGAGTACAATGTCAGATTCGGAGACCCGGAGACCCAAGCGCTCATGCTCTTGCTTGACGACGCTACCGACCTGGCTGAAGTCATGTTGGCGTGTGTGGAGAGGCGACTTGACTCTGTCAAGCTCGGTTACAGAGAAGGCTACGCTGTCTCTGTCGTCCTCGCCTCGGAAGGTTACCCCGGGTCTTACCCCAAGGGCATCTCAATGACTGTCCCACCTTCGTTGATCGACGACGGCATCTACGTCTTCCACGCCGGTACCGCCATCAAGGACAACACTGGTGTGACGGATGGTGGCCGAGTACTGGCCGTCTGTGCCGCTTCGTCCACACTCCGAAAAGCCGTCGACCTCGCGTACAAGGGCGTCGGCCAGATCGAATTCCAGGGCAAGACCTTCAGACGGGATATCGCATACAGAGCACTGCAAGCGGAATCCAGTACTCTTCCCCCTCGACCAGCTTCGCCCAACCCCGTCGCCACTACCTGGACGAGTCTCGACGGACTCACCTACGCCGCCGCTGGTGTCAGCGTTGACGCCGGCAATGCCCTCGTTGAAGCCATCAAGCCTGTTGTCAAGGCCACTCGACGACCCGGTGCCGACGCTTCGATTGGTGGCTTCGGCGGTTCTTTCGACCTTGCCGCTGTGGGATACAAAGACCCCATCTTGGTCTCTGGTACCGATGGTGTTGGAACAAAGCTCAAGGTCGCCCTCACGTACAACAAGCACTCTACTGTCGGTATCGACCTCGTCGCTATGAGCGTCAACGACTTGATTGTTCAAGGTGCTGAGCCCCTGTACTTCCTCGACTACTTTGCTTGTTCCAAGCTGAACGTCGATACTGCCGCCGACGTCATTACTGGTATCGCCGAGGGATGTCTTGCCGCTGGTTGTGCGTTGATCGGTGGTGAGACGGCCGAGATGCCTGGAATGTACATTGGCGACGAGTACGATCTGGCGGGATTCGCCGTTGGAGTCGTCGAGCGAGAGCAAATCCTACCCAAAAACGCCCTGATCAAGTCTGGTGACGCCATCATCGGTCTTCCTTCGTCTGGACCCCACTCGAATGGTTTCTCCCTGATCCGAAAGATCATCTCGATGGCCGGCCTCGCTTTCGAGGACAAGGCACCTTGGTCGAGCTCGAACGAGACTGTTGGTGATGCTCTTTTGGTGCCCACTCAGATCTACATCAAGCAGTTGCTGCCAGGTATCAAGACTGGTCTGTACAAGGGAATGTCGCACATTACCGGTGGTGGATTCACAGAGAACATCCCCAGGATCTTCGAAAAGGACTCTACGCTTGGTGTCCAGCTCGACCTGTCCTCGTGGCAATTACCGGCTCTGTGGAAATGGTTGATGAAGACCGGTGGTGTTCTCCCGGCCGAGATGGCCAGGACGTTCAACTGCGGTGTGGGAATGGTCATCATTGTCGATCAGTCAAATGTCGAAGCGGCATTAAGCAGTCTGAGGGAGAACGGAGAGCCAGGTGCTTTCGTCATGGGTCAGGTCAAGGAGGGCACCGGTGTGGCTTACACCGGCTTCGAGTCGTGGCAGTAGGGAACTCGGAGACACAGGTGTAGATAGATGGGGCGTGAGCGGCGGGAATGTGTTTTCATTTAGGGTTTTGTCAGTAGTATTTGTGAATCAATGTATAGACGTGTGCAATGGCGAGTGGGAGCGCTTCCAGAGGGGCAAGCTGTTTATTAATCTACATGGAATACATATCTGGTCAAGTACAAGCTCAGGCCAGTGAATGTTGTGACTAGATCACTTGATGAACCTGTAGCCGCAAGATCAGCACCCTGCCTGGTGAGCGTTCGGCCACTTGACTCACTTGTTCATGAACTTTTTGTGGAATTCACTCCTCAGCAGATCATTGACAAAGTCTCCTCTCTTTGGCTTCTCGTCGATACCGGCCGCTTGATTCTTGAAGATCAAGTCATCGTCCCAACGCCTCTTCACGGTGAACGTAGCTGCAGAAGAAGTCGTCGAACCGGGTGTTCCAGGTGTCTGACCTAGTGCCGCTTGCAGGTTCAACAATGGGTTTCCAGTCGCTATCTCTTCTTCTCTATCGCGCTGTCCGGCAGCGGCATTCTCGGCGTCCTAAGATAGCGTGTGAGCGTTATTCTGTTGGTCTGCCTGGGTCTTTAGGCCAGGACGGTACTCACCAGTTTTGCCTTTTCTTCCGCTCGCTCCTGCTTGATCTTTGCTAGTTCTGCCATCAACTCCGCAGTATCGTCCTCGTCAGAGTCACTGATGTTTGTGTCAATACAGTACACATCCCTAGATTGGCTTGATAGCCCACTCACTCGTCCGAGTCGTCGTCCTCCTCCTCTGAGGCCTCGTCTTCGTCGGCGGCTTTACCCTTGCCCTTATCACCGTTCGCCGCTCCATTCTGTGCTTTGCCCGCCTTGGCATCTTCATCATCGCTATCATCATCCTTGTCCAACTCGGCAGCTTCTTCCAGGATTTTGCGCCTCTTCACACTTTCATCCTCAACCCCATCCGCCTCCTCTCCATTCTCTATGCGCAGGTTCGACGACGAAGCGCTCGGCAACGGTGGCAGAGGTGGTAGTCCCGCAGCCTTCCTCTTCTTATCCTGGGCTACCCTCTCCGCAGCGGCTAATTCGGCTTTCAGGTCGCGTTTGACGATGTCGCCAGTGGTCTGTTGTCCCGGTTGACGAAACTTGAGCTTTTTGTGCGACGCGAGGGAGAGTTTGGCGATCCGTTGAGAGCCAGCTTTGGTCTCTCGACCTTGAGTCGGGTTCCACGTCGGTCTATGTGCTTGGGACATTGTGTGCAAGGGTGCTTTTGGGCTATGCTAGAGTGACGGAACTTGGAAGAGAGAGAGAGCGAGCGTAAAGATCGCGAAGGCCTAGATGGCAAGAGGCAAGGACACCTCGGGTGTTTTCAATTTCTGCTTCCGTCGGTCGAGCCTTTGAGCCTTTGAGCTTTGGGCTTTGACGAAGCTTTGTCCAGACCTCGCTGAACGATCGAGTTCAAGGATAAGTCACCGCCGGTCTCGACCGCGGTCATCGATCACAAGATCAGCTGATGCTAGCACCCTAGTGCCTTCGGACAGCTTCGGACATCTCGAGTCTGACCGCCCAGCTGACCGCCCCCTCGCAGTCGTCGCGTGTCGCTCACTCGCTCACGAAATCTCCGAGCTCGCCGTCGATCCCGACCGAGCACACAACAACACGAGGCTCGCCTTCACTGACGACACCTTCGCACGCAATCCCCACACTGCTTCTGCCGCTCTGAGACGTGTCTTGACGTCGCTTGCCGTCCTCTCCATACCTTTGGGTCTCGGGCAAGAAGGCGCTTTCAGACAAAACCCCCTGCTTGTCGAAGCCGCCAACACCCAAAACTCGGAATAGACCGGGTATGAGACATGATTGCATGCTCTGCCGCCTTCGAGACCTCGTCCAACGTTGAGAGGATCATCACCGTGGCGTCCTCGTGTTGATAGTAAGCAAAACACCCTTGGCTGCGCCCCCGAGCCGTAGCCTAGGCGACGTCATGTGTTGAATATCGGTGGTCAAGTGATGTTCCTTTCACCATCATTCACCCCGTCACCATCACCATCACGCGGCATCTGGGGGCAAATGGGGGGTAGACGGGGGAGCAGAAGGGGGTCCCTTGGGGATCACCTATAAGAAGATCTGGAATCTGCAGATCCGTTCTGAATAGCTTTCTCCGCACCACCACCTCTCAGCCCTCTCACAACTACTCAACCTGCTAAGACCATACTGCTGGTCTCTTTCACCACTCTCACTCTTACGCCTCTAGATCGTCCAAACTGATATGAGTAGTCCAGTCCGGTTCTCCGTGTGAGTGTGATGGTGCTCTTTGTTCCCACATCTCCCTTCCCCGCCGTCCCCTTTTCTCCTTGGCCCCTGCTATCCCCATACTCTATGCTCACGCAATCAATCAGCAGACCCAAGCACTCATCTCTGCTGCAAATGCATCACAACAAGACGCCTTCGAATGTGGAGTACTCTCCTAACAGGAGTAGTACGTATCCCCAACCAGATCAAACCTCGTCATCCTCTCCTCACTCGGCCCATGCCAAACCACATGCACCGGTCACATTGAATCCACCGTTCGATGGCCCCCATACGCATTATACCAATGGCATCCCAAATCTCAATGCCGGGGGCGCGGATCTCAACGCTTCTTTCGCCAATGACAACTTTCACAGAGGATACAAGTACACATTCCCCGTTACCGGAGTGGTCCCCGCCAGAGGACTTCCAGGACAGGATATCCCGGCCGAGCAAACGGAGGAGGATCAGAGGGGAAGGCGAGGCAAGAATGAGAAGGGAAAGAGGGGAGATGGAAGCGATGAGGGTGCATCGGCGGAAGGCACGCTGCTCTTCGAGGATGTCACTCGAAAAGAGATCCAAGCGAATGAAGCCAAGCGAAAAGACGGGAAGGAGTCAACGGACACCACAGAAGATATACCAACCCCAATCGACACTGAAGGCGAAGGCAACCTAAACGAGCAACATGTCATCAGCATCGACACTCCACCCGCTTCCGCGCATTCCAGTCGAGCGTACTCGCCCCTCGGCGGCCTACCCACTGGTCCAGGTCAAGCGGGGTACTATCACTGTACCTCGTCGACGGGCTATGCCAGCTCAAACGGAGGCTATGGGTACAGGTTTGGAGACAGCTTTCATTACAGGATTTAGTAAGCCTCACGAGGGTGGCATCATTCGACGATACTCCGTCGACTGTATTTATAGCTACAGACTCGCGTCAACTGTGAATCAGCCCTGTCCGCGCTGGCACGGGACGTCTGTGCGATTAGGCTTAGCAAAGATGTAATTAATATACGAGATTAATGAGTTGAAACCCTCATATTCGAATGCACTGTACATCCGATCCTCGTTGGCGTTAGAAATGCATTCGACACATATCGGTATCTTCTATCGGGGAGGAGAATAGGGTGTGAGGATCCTGACAAACCGAGCGAGGTACTTGGGCGTTGTCGTTTATTTGGGGATGGCAGCGATCTCGACCTAAGAGGATGTCAGCATTTGAATCGTCGACATCGACTTCATCACTCTGACTCACACCACCCTTGGCGTTCAGAGCCTTCTTGATGTCTCCGTAGATCAAGACTGGAAAGACCTATCAGCAAGCGATACAGACAGCATTCTGATGCAGACTTACATTGACCAGCGGTGAGGGTACCGATCATGACCAATCGAGCACCCATACCGGTGAAGAGACCACTGGGGCCAAGCTGACCGGCCATCTGGATGAGTCGGGAGGTGGTTCCCTGTCCTGGGGCACCCTTGGACTTGTTGATCTTGGAAAGCAGGGTGTCGGCGGGTTGCGAGATAACGGCAGCGGCCATACCAGCGATCAAACCAGCAGACAAGTTGAGTCCGGTCTGCTGTCCGCCAGTCAAGGAGTCCTTGGACTTGCCAGTGGCAGCGAGAATCTTCTCAACGGCGACCTCGAAGACGGCGAACTTGGCCATGGTGTATGGGACCTGCTTGAACAGGATGGGACCGAAACTGGAAGAGAATGTCAATACCCTGAAAAATAGCTGCGCCACCGCTCATGCTCACCCGGCGTAGAAGGCACCGGGACCCTCTTCTCGGAGAATCCTGAGGAAACCACCGGCAAGACCGTTGGCGAAGGTTGGCTGGGAGACAAGTCGAATTCGGGTGGCCTCGAGAGGGCAGAGGGCAATGTCGGCAAAGAACTCGGCGATGGCAGAAGCTCCGAGGTAGACGGCCTGTCTGTTGTTTCGGGCAGCCTCGATACCGAAGGTGTCAATGGCCTGCTTCTTCCAGAACTCGTAACTGAGCGAAGAAAAGTGTCAGCGGAATCCGACTGGTAAAGCGACATCGTGCTCACCCTCCGAATTTCAGGGCACCCTGAATAGAGTAACCGACAACGGTAGGACCGAGACCAGTGAGCAGAGCACCGGCTCCCTCCTTGGCAATGGTCTGTCTGAAACCACCGATCATACCCTATCGCGAATACTTAGTAACTTGATTGCCAAACCCTCTGAGCCTCGCAGTTAGTCACCTTGTTGTACACCTCGGGCTCCAGCTGGATCCTGGTCTTGACGACATCAACTGGGGTGAGGGCACCGTGGGTGATGGCACAACCCAAAGCACCGGCAAGAGCGAATCTAGAACGCAGGATATCAGTCATCTGTCCTTGCCCGCTTGTCCTCCGCTGTGCTCACCGAGAGTAGAGGTCGATACCGGTTGGGAGGTCAGAAGCAGAGTCCTTGACGGCCTCTTTGGCATCCTGGACTTTGTTGTAGAGTTTGTCACCCTGGGCCTGGGCGTCTTTGGCGATCTGCTTGCCTTGGGCAATGGCGCCGTCGACCTTGTCACCGACCGACTGGGCGAAGAAGAAGTTTGGGGTGGAGAAGAATGGGTTGACTCGTGGGGACATGATGGGCTGAGTGGTGAGGGTTTCTGACTTGATCTACAAGTGAGTAAGTGATAGGTGTGTGTTGGTTGCAGCTGCAGCTGTTTTTTGTGAGATAGAGTAAAGGGAGCAGGAGGTGTGAAAACTGGGGGGTGTGCTATGCTGGGTGCCGAAATGACGAGTGGGCGGAAGGGAGCGGAGTTATTCGAACTGGGACATTCCGCCAAACACGCGTCCACAACCGATAATCCCGAGACCCCGAAAAAGCGCAGGGTGGGAGACGGACAACCTAGAGTCATTACAATAGGCTGCAAATGGCATTAGAAACGGCCAACACTGTCAAGCTGGATTACAACATCACCCAATAGGTCCCTTTCGCCGGCAAGCTCGGCCGGCTCGGCTCGACCTGCTCCTCCTGATCGTGGTCACTACCTGGCGATTTGCTGACGATCGATCTATCAAGTGTCGTTCCTCAATTGGCATTCGCTTCCTATTGGCACTCGCAGATCGGCAAGCGTCGCATGTCCAATGGCCGTTCGCTGAATCTGAGTCCAGCGCTCTGGCGGCACCCATGGGTTGGGCAGCAAGTCACTGATATTTGACGGACAGTTGCTCGCCTGAATCACTGACAAAACAGGTGCCGATCACCGGCACTCGCGGGATGATGAGGACCTGGTGAACCATCTTTCAGGCCGTTGTGGATCTGGATAACCAATACATCAGAGCCGTTTCTACCACAGAACACCATCTACAACACAACGGCGAGACGCCGCTGTCGACTACCGATGGAACTGGGCAGGCGAAGCAGCGGTCGTGAATGAGGACCTTGGACCTTGAATTCCCGTCTGCATTGACTGGGTGAGAGGTAACACTCGATTATGGTGATATGACTGCGGCAGTCATACTTCACTTATCGATGGGATGTTGATGCCTGCGGGAAGTTTTGCGACCAATATAGATCGAGGTGCGAGAAGGTTTAGATGGGAAGAGACGTGAAGGCTATGCTTGTCGGGCGTAGTCAACCTACATACTTCGACCCGCTCAGTCCTCATGTCCAAACTGCGGTAGGGTAACGAGCCGTTATAGCTGCGGTCACGCGGCTCAATGTTTTGTGGCTCAAAGCAGACGGACAAGCTGGTATCCATACACTGCTTCTATCCTAGTCGTCGCAAATGTATGCTGTGGTGACTCAGTGCTGCTCAGCACGTCCTGGGTCCTGCATCACAGTGCAATTGCATCACGGTGTCGCACCGACCTTCGCTTCGTTATCTATGATTTGGTTCCGCTTGGAGTTAGCCGGACACTCGATTTCCAACGATTCAGTGACCGTCAAGGATCTCTTGAGCAAGAATTGGAAACTAGGTCAGACACATTACAGCGAGTCGAAACTGCTCAGCAAACCCACACTCCGCACCGTCAATCTTCATCCCCTACCCCAAAACTACACGCCCCACCAGCATGTTCACCGCCCTCCGACCTTCCGCCAACCTGCTCAGAGCCGGAGCTCGACTCTCGAAGCCAGTCTCTATGGGAGTCAAGTTCAATGCCGTCCGATTCGCTTCGACCAGTGAGTGTTGACACTTCAGCAGAGCACACGACGTGGTCCGCCTCGACCCAAGTGCTTTGCGGTCGAGGCGTTGGCATGAAGCATGGGCTAATCCAATACAGCTCGATACACTACCGACCACGAGTGGGTCAAGTTTGACGACTCCACCAACATTGGTATTGTCGGAATCACCGACTACGCGCAAAAGGCCCTCGGAGACGTCGTGTTCGTTGAGCTACCTGCAGTCGGCTCGGAAGTCGGACAAGGAGGTGCGTCTATATGTACATCGTCGTGAACTGGCGCTGATCAAGATCCGGCCGTCTATTCCAATACATCCACTGACATCGCTACCCCTTCTTTCGTACCTCATCCCGCTTAACGCAATCTCCATCAACCTCGTTGTTTTCTATCACAGAGGCCATCGGGGCCGTCGAGTCCGTCAAGGCTGCTTCGGACATTTACGCCCCAGTCGCCGGTGTCGTCGAGGAGATCAACGAGGAGCTCAAGGACCAATCTAGCTTGCTGAACAAGGACCCACAGGGCAAGGGTGAGTCTTGGAACTCCTGACGGTTTCGCACGCCAGGCAGCACGGCTGATGCAGCCTTTAGGATGGTTGTGCAAGCTCCGATTGACCTCGTCGTCCGAGTTCGACACGCTGCTCAACGCCGAGGCTTACAAGGCCCATTGCGAGGGAGAGTCGGAGGAGCATTAAACAAGGTATCCAATAATGTCAAAGTCGATCTTCACACATCACGCAGAATCTTCTGGAAATCGCTACTCGTTTTCGAGTCTTTGGCTGCACCTCTTGGGTCATATCAGACGTACCGATGGCATCAATCAACAGATGGCTATATGTGACGCGTCTTGGGTGATTGTTTCATTGTTCGACCCCTTCGCTAGCATGTGAATTGATGAAGCGGCTGGGCGAAACCCATAGATTGACAAAATCCTTTGATTGTCGTTGCGCGACTACAACTGAGCCGTCAGCAGCTTCGCTACATGTGTGAGTTGGGGACCCTTTGTTCGTCTGCCTTCGCGAATCGTTTGCTACAGCGTATAAAACCCGTAGTGTACATCCATATTAGTCTGACTTCTTACCCACCCAGGAAATCACGCCCATCTGAGCCAAAGCATACAACACCGACATTACCCCCTACACTTACCGCCTTGCTCTATCATGTCCGATACTCAGTCGACCAACGCCGCTTCTCAAGCCGGTAGCGCTCCTCAATTCTCCGGCCCATCCGATGGAGCGACCAACGCTTCTACGGGGTATACCGTCAGCAAGCTCAAGGAAGGTCCTTACTTCAAGTACCGAGAGGAGCTCGGAGCTAGCGGGAGGAAGGACATCCGAGTGTCCACATACGGACAGCCCGGTAACGAGGCTGCCACAGAGAAGTGGCTCAAGAAGCTCCAAGTCAAATACGATGAAACAACAGCCACGGGCCATGCGGCTTCTCAGAACTCGACCGAGGACCATTGAGTGACTTGACTCGATACCCGTAGTTCGCTGTGAAAGCTGATACGACCGCAGAAAGGGGATCGCTCAATGGAGAGGTACATATCGACGCGTGACGCAGACGATGCAGATGGTGCTGAGAGCCCGGTTGTGTGCTCGACCTACTGATTGGGCAGTACAAAAATGATGCCCGCCTAATCCCGATGAGACTGATCATGACTCATCGAAACGCGATCGATGATACAGTTCGTTTACCCCTGCTATCTGCCTCATATCCCCACCTCTCTCGAGGCGTGTCGACCCCGTGTCATATACTGAGTGTGGACAGGAGGTTTCAACGCCTGACGTGTCGCATACTTCATTTCAGACTCAAGTAAATCAGATATTGACCATGTGACATGCACTCCTTTGATACCATCTCCCTCTCGCATCGTGAAATGGTCAAGGTGGAAGGCTCGCCCTCGTCAAGTTGTCTATATAACATCAAGCTGTCCAGCGTATGTCTCTGCTCTTCTTCTCCCACATCTCAAGTGCTTATCGCTCGCTCCCAGTCAACCACTACCGATCATCAAACACTCGAGAGTTGACAGACATCACTCAACCTCACCTACAAACATGTCCGGCGAAACGACCAAAGACTTGTCTGAGAGCACCTACAGTGTCGCCTCCGCCGCCAGCGGCCCTGTTGTGTTGTCCTCAGTGGGGAAGACCGATTCCGAAGCCCCTGACATGGACAACCCGTCATTGAAGCGTAGGTCCGTCTTATCTGGAGGGCCTCCTCCTCTCTCAATGATATCAGCGTCCAGATCGTCCAAAATCGTCTTCGGCGGCCGTTCCGACCTCGACTCCGACAACGAGGTGACGGATGCGCAGACCGAGAAGTGAGGTCTGACAAGGAGGTCGAGGGATGACGGACTAGCACAAGGATGTAACACGACCTCGAACTTTCGAAGTGACTTGAACTCGTTCGTCTAGATCATACCCTCGCTTGATGCATCCATCGCCTGCGCTGTGAATCGCATTTGTCATGATTGCCCGCAGTCACTTGTCATGTCCTTGTGTTACTCTCCAGCCTCGTTCTGATCCTTCATCACCACGAGAGTTGAGCTTGTATGAAGTACTGTATACTAGTCGTGCTGCCACAGTCGACCCAGGCCGCTAATGCCGGGAGCACTTGGTATGCAGCCAGGCTTATCGCTAGGCTGCTACTTCAATGCTTCGCCATGCATCCCCAGAGAGCTCATGAGTGGCAATAGCCAGTACCCACTTTTGTACGATGTCGCATTAAACATTTGCATCATGCTATCGCTTCATCAATGGATCGATCAAGTGGCAAGACGTTTCAACGTTTCAACTTCAAGCCGCGGCGAAGAAGCTGCCTCTAAATTCACCACTCCCGAGATCTTTCACCCCTCATCCTTCTTAACTCACAATCCTACTCGTGATCTGACTATCGGCTACCCATACTGCATCTCCCAATCTCACTGCACTGCGCTATCAGCTTCGAGCCGATTGACGGATTGTCATTATACTTACAGTACTATTCAAACCTCCCTGAGTCCCTCGATCGCTACTCAGTTTGCGACCAGTCCCACATTCTCCTCCAACGAAGATGAATAAGCCTGCGGGGTCAGAATTGGGGGACGTTTGGTGGTTATGACGTCGTCAACGGAGGTCCAGGCTGGGAGAAGTACATAATAGATCCTCAAAGTGAGTCCCGGGTTTGCCTCGCAGTGTACTGTCAGGATTTGGGTGTCATCCACCCGTCACATCCTAGTCAGCCCAGGCACATCACGTGACCCTGATTGTAGACTCGTAGACACCGTACACATCTACAAGTTACTATACTGAGCTTATAAGGAAACCTTGACCTCCCTCTTTCTCGCCTGTTTCTTATGCATGTCGCTTCGTTTAAGTCGGCTTTCCCAGCAAACGTGACGGGCTCTGACGATCTGTGCTGTCGAAGCGCCTTGAACGGCCATGCATAGCATGGTTGAGGACGTTCTCCAAAATTCCCGCTTGGACATTTCTCACGGTTGTTTGCTGCCACCGCGCACCAAAAGGCCAGTGTGAGTCTCATCGTGTTCTGGAATGACGATGATCTCAGTATTGGCTCGCAAGTCAATTGAGCCTACATCTCTTGCACCAGCAATAGTCTCACCTTCACCTGAGTACCATACTCGATCTCGACGTGGTCGACCAGACTTTCAAGCCTGGCGGTCTACCCATCTTCCATTCAACCTCATCATCACAACGACGCCCATCTTTTCCGACCAATGAAAGCGAAATACATGTGAGGTACTCTCCTCCAGCTCCAGAGCGTCGTGCTGCCACCGCCGCGCAACTTGCTGCGGCACGAGCTAATGCTGAGCGCCGGCTTCGGGCTCACGACCATATTGACGTCGTCGGTATCGATCTACGAAACAATGGAGAGTTCTCTTCGGTCAGTCGGACTCAAACCCGAAGAGGAAGAGGGCGGGGACGATCACGCCGGACAGGTACGTCTAACTACCTTTTTCGCTCTTTGAATGCTCATGCTCCGCCAGCTCCACGTCGTGGTTCCATGTCCCCAGCGATCCCGCCCCCTAATCGCCGTTCAAGACCGCGGTTACGTTACAAACAACACCAGTGCTGCTGACCGCGCATGTCTTCGCGCAGATGCGCATGCCGAGATAGGCCTTATCAGTGAGCTCTTTCGTGGCCCACAACTCATTCTTTCACGCCTTCACACAAGACCGGGACCATCTTTGCACAGAATTGGGAAACGCTTCGCCTTCACTTTCGACTTTCAAGCCCTGAGCGGCTCAGTACAGCCGGCTGTACGACCTTCCCACCGCTGAGGGAGCCGCCCTCACCGTTTCCTCCCACCCCGGATCCGCAGATTCTCTCGAATACAGTCCTCTCTATAACTTCTTCCCAAGAACTAGCGTTGGAAGAGTTGCGCTTGCCAGCTGACGGCCTCACCCTCCTGCTCAATGGGGTTGTGTCCGCACGCGGGACCTGCAGGTTCTGCAACATCATCATCGACGATATCCTTCCTTCCAATGCATGATCAATCACCACTACCCAAACCCGTTGACACCGGGTCCTTTCACGGTCAAGTGACGGCGATAAACCCACCTTTGCACGACTGCTCCGTAAGTGGGTTTCAATGCCGAGGCGGGCACTCCGGGTCCGTCCAATTAGACTAAATGATCTGGCATTCTGTGTCGGCTTCGTCAGTCTAAAAGATATCTGTGTTATGTATCCAGTCATGTTATTCTGTTTGCATTCGTCGTTACATCTCAGCTGCATCTCAGCCCTCGCCTCATGCTTACTTTACAGCTTCACCGGTCCACCGGTCGGTCACCGCTGGCTGTGACTTGAGACTGCTCGGCCCTCGCCGCTTGGCTCTTTTCACCGCTCGCGCTCATTTCGAGCCCGCCCGACTGGGCGGGCCTTCCTGCTAGTACTTTAGCTACGATTCGCTACCTGTGATTCCTCACCACTATACAGAGTGCTGAGAGTCACAGGTACGTTCATGCACCACTATACAGAGTGCTGAGAGTCACAGGTCGTGACATGTACCATCCAGTAGAGGCTAGACAACAAGTATGTCTGTAATCCGAGCTGATCTGACCTAGAGACCGACGGCTATCAGACAGAGGCTTCAACTCATGCTATTGCTGATCACCCAGATGATCGATCTAGCTCAGACCACAACTGTACTGAAGAGTCACACCAGGACGTGAATGATGGCTCTCCCGAACAGGCTCCGTCGCAAGCACAACTTGAAGTACGTCGATACCCAGCCGCCCCAGCGACTCAGTCGACGAAATCGCCCTGTTCTTCGGATATCCCTCTTGGCGCGCTTTCGGCGTTCGACTTTTTCATCGACGGACCAGGAGCGCCAAAGACGACTGATCTTCCGACTCAACATACCCAAGACACAGCGGAGACAGCCCGAGCGACCGGGTCGCAACCTTCAGCCGGAAAATCTTCAGCCGGAACGAAACTGAAATACGATCCTAGCAATGACTTCGAGCCCGAGGCCAACAGGCTCCCGATGAACAAGTGATCAGTCCGCAGGGGAATGCTTTGGGGGAGATACTCGTAAGATGGATCAGCTGCGGTCAACGGCAGAGGTATCTAACTCGCGATTCAGTATCTATCTTCGACGTATGCACATGATATTGAGGCTATTTCCGCTGCATTCGGTCACATCTCTGTTTGGAATATATATTAGTTGAAACACAAGAAGCGCCATGAGGGGATCAAAAGACGATGCTATTGCGAAGGGTAGGCAAGCGTCTCAAGCCTTGGTAGGCGAGAGGCGCTTAGGATGAACTCTATAGTATTGACAAGACACTACGGAGGATTGGAGGTTGGTCGGATGCAATGAATTCTATTCGAGGAGGTCGGAGTAGAAGGATGAGAGGGGGGAGCTCCAGAAGTCTAGTCTGTGAGACCGCTTTAGGCGGCTCTTGAGCTGGCTCGCTGGAGAGCGGCACCAGATTGCTGGGCCTGGATCGAAGAGAACCTGTTATAAAGTCAGTACAAAGTAAAGCATCACGCGGAAGGGGTAGACTTACCTGGAGAGCTCGTTCTTCGACATCGAGACCTTGGTGTTGCCCTTGAGCCTGTTGGCAGCCTTGCCGAGGAAAGTGGTTCGGTTGGAGTAGAGAGACTCGTGTCTCGAAGCGGTTCGCTGAAGCCTCTCTCCAGACGCGTCGACGAGGGCAGGTGGGTGGAGAGCAGCCTTCCTCTTCTGGAGGTAAGCAATGATGGTCCTCTTGAGGGCGAACTTGACGAGATCGAGAGGGAAGTACCAAACGATGTTCCAGACCCAAACGATACCGATCCATCCACCAGAGATACCTCGGACGTAGGTGAAGCCCCAGTCTCCATAGGCGGCGATAATCGACGAGATGAGCTGAGCAAGCAAGAAGGCACCCATGAGAGCATACGACGGTCGCTCAGTCCACGATGGACCGTGGGATCGGGTGACGAAGATGAGGGCCTGGGAGATGATGGCAACCTGGAGGTAGATGACCATGTGACCTCCGTAGTCGTTGACGTCCTTGCCGATGGGGTCGACACCGAATCGGTCCTCGAAGAAGCTGGTGTGGTGCATGACAGCGAACAGAGCGATCGTCGAGGCGGAGAGGTACAGACCGTAGCCGATACCGTAGGCGAACACCTCAGCCAAATCCCAAGAGTCGGGAGTCTTCGATGGCAAGACTCGGTCGAGGGACAGGGTCATGATGGTACCGTCGTTGAGCACAGCAATGATAAGGACCATGAACGATGGGAACTCGAATTGCCAACCGAAGACCATGATGGCGAAGCAAACGACGATTCGGATGGTGACGGCACAGGCGTAGACGGCGTAGTTTCGCATTCGCTGGAAGATGACTCGCGAACCGTGAATGGCGTGAACAATGGTCGAAAGTCCTGGCTCGGTAAGGACGATATCGGCGGCACCTCGGGCAGCATCGGTAGCACCCTCGACGGCAATACCGACGTTGGCTCGGGACAAGGCAGGGGCATCGTTGGCACCGTCACCAGTCATAGCACACAAGTGACCGAGACCCTGGATTCGCTTGACAATCTCGAACTTGTGCTCTGGGAAGACACCGGCGAAACCGTCGGCGTCCATGATCATCTCGTCCAAGTTGGCGTGTTTGCCACCGGCCTCTGGTCCCTCCTTGAGCACCTTGGCGGCGTACATGTGGTCACCAAGACCCAATCGTCGACCAGTCTCCTTAGCGATAGCGAGTTGATCACCGGTAACCATCTTGACCTTGACACCGAGAGCCATGGCGTCGTCGATGGTCTGCTTGGTGTCGGATCGGGGAGGGTCGAAGATAGACAGAAGACCGACGAGCTCGAAACCGTTTCCTGGAGAGTCCTTCTCGTCACCGTTGACATCCTCGTAGGCGACAGCAAGAGCTCGGAGACCTCGTCGGGCAAACTCCTCGACGTCGGTTTCGAGTTGGTCCTCAAGCTCGGAGGTCTTGTCTCGGGAGCACAGATCGATGATGATACCAGTCATACCCTTGGTGGCTCGCTTGAGCCTGTTGTCTCGCTCGTCGAGGTAGGTGATCTCAGTTCGCTTGTCGACAGGGTTGAAAGGCTTGAAGTCGAGGAGCTTGATACCCTCTCGGGCCATCTTTGGGTCTGGAAGCGTACCAACGACACAACCGTCAATGGCGTCCTGGTTCTCGGTTCGGGAGCAGTAGGCAGCAAGGAGACAAACACCCTCGACGTCCCACTTGGAGTAGCACTTGACGTTCTCCTTGTCAATGGTGAGCTTGTTGGTGGTGAGAGTACCGGTCTTGTCGGAACAGAGGATGGTGACACCGGCAAGCTCTTCAATGGCAGTGATTCGGGTGACAATAGCCTTGTGCTTGGCGAGCTGTTGAGCACCGACAGCGAGGGTGACGGACAAGACAGTTGGCATGGCAATGGGGATACCACCGATCAAGAGCACCAAGATGTTGTTGAGACCTCGTCGGTAAGAGAATCGGTAGCTGGCGTACAGGACGAGGATTTCGAGGAGGACGAAGATACCGATGGAGACCAGACAGAAGGAACCAATTCGGGCGAGAACCATCTGCAAGTGACCAACTTGGTCGTTGTCCTGTCCGACAAGGGTGGCAGCTCGACCGAAGAAGGTGTTGGGACCGGTGGAGATGACAAGACCCTCGGCCTCACCCTGCTTACAGGTGGAACCGGAGAAGCACTCGTCTCCGAGCTTCTTGGAGGATGGAAGGGATTCACCAGTAAGAGCGGCTTGGTCCATGGAGACATCAACGGCATCAACAAGTCGACAGTCGGCAGGGCAAACGTCACCGTGCTTGAAAGCAACGACATCACCTGGAACGAGTTCGGAGGATTCGATCTCTTTCCAAGCACCGTCTCGCTTGACTCGAGCTTTGGGGGCGAGGGAGTCCATGAGAGCCTTGACAGCGTTACCGGCGTTTCGCTCTTCGACGAAACCGATGGTCGAGTTGACGATCAGGAGGAGGACGATACCGACGAAGTCTTGCCAATCAGGGGGCTCACCACCACCGTTGGAGAGAGCGATGGCGACGAGAGCAGCACCCTCCATGACCCAAGACAGAGGGTTCCACATGAAGGACAGGAACTGGAGGATGACGTTCTGCGAGTGCTCCTCGAGCTTGTTGGGACCGAAGATGCTGATTCGGTTGACGGCCTCGGCCTCGGTGAGACCACCTTCGGTACACTGAAGGAGCTGGAAGACCTCCTCCATGACGACGTGCTCGATGTCGACCTTGTCTTTGTCGTACAAGTCGGTGGCAGTAAATTGGATCTGGATGAGGATGTCAGCGCTTTGCCCCATTGGACACAGTCCGTGTACTCACAGTGTTCATGTCGACCTTGGCATGGAGATCACCCTCGTGCTTCTCCTCCATATCCTTGTACTCTCTCTTCTTCTTCTCTGGCTCGGCGGCCGAAGGAGCCACAGCGGCTGGATGATGGTCAGCATAGTTCGACATGTCGAAGGGCGATGGAGGAGATGTGTTCTTGAACGAGACATGATATAGAAGGCGAACTACTCACGAGGCGCTGTGCTGCCGACGGTCTCCCTAAGAAAGCCAAGTTTGTCAGCACAACAAGATTCTTGGAAAGTCATCACTGGGGAGGCTGGCTGAGAATGGCGTTCCTAGACGGGCCCGAAATAGAGCCCAAGCTGATCATGACACTCACTTTGTTACTTTCTCGTTCTCAGACATGACTGCAGAATGTTTTTAGGGTGCAAGGGGGGTAAAAAGAATCCCTTTATAGCAAGAGTTTCGAAGGCAGCCGGTGAGATATCCGGTGCTACTTCAGCGACTCGTGGGTTTGCTATGCAGAGACGAGTGAAAACTACTCAGAGACACAGAAGCAATGCTTTCTGTAGCCAAGAGTTGGGCGGAGTGCTGAGCAGCGAGGGTTGGGCGATTGATCTAAAAGTTGGGTTGTTTGACGACCAGTTGTTTGGGTCACAAACAAGGGGAGGAGGAAGATCAAAACTCGCTTAGCAAAGCTCGAAAAGAGGTGTAGTTTGAAAGGGGAGATGGTAGAAGGCGCTGTCTGTTGCTTCCTTTGTCGTGTAGACGACGGAGCGTGGAGACGAGAAGGAGGGAGGTGGTGTTGGTCGTTGAGGAAAGAGAAGAGAAAGTAGCGATAGATGGTGGTTATAAGACGATTTGGGTGTTTAGCTTGTTATTTGGTCGAAAAAGGGGGGAAGGGGAGCGCACGGGGGAGCAGGGGTGGGAAAGGGAAGGGGGGAACAGGCCGGTGTTGGCAATGGGCGGGATCGTTTGAGAAAAGCGAAAGCCCGATCCTTGATTGGCTGGTCCAGTGTCAGAGTGAGAGGGTCGATTAGACAGCGAGGCGGAAGAGCAGAGGCAGCCAAGCGCAGGTGGTCAAATCCGACAAGGGCAAACGTAATCGCCCATTTCTAACCCGGTCGAACAATTGCTACAAACGGCAATACCCCATTCCAACTCCTCTCTCAGGGTCTCACGAGTGGCAGTTGACGCTGAATTTCCCCGTCCGACCGTCCTCGACCGTCATGCACCGCGCATCCGACGCCGCACACACTTTCTGCGCCAGCCATAAATACATTCAATGTGGCAGCACCTCCTGTCAACCCGCTCTTGAAACGATGCATGACGTTTCGAGGTCCATGACCGGTTACGGCCGTGCAAACAGCGTTCCCGCTGCTCATCTCGGAGACCGAACCTGTCTGCTTGCTCAGCCGTATTTATCGCTATCAGTCACACCATCTCCTGCAACCTCGGCTCTGGGTGATCGATGATCAGTCACGGATGCTGGAAGACGGCCAGTCATCTCTCGGAGACGGTCGCCTTGAGGCACGATCAAATTGATCATCGATCAAGCCCTAAGTCCCCGGGCTGATTTCCTGGTAATTCCCCTATCTGCTGAAACTCGGCATCGACTACCCGCTGGGCCGATCAACTGAAATTCGAAGCTCACTCGGTCATTGACGGCCATGTACCTTTGCTTGGACAATCACAGCAGCAGCATGCAGCCAGTGGCAGCCTCCTCTCCTCTAGTTCATCCTCTGCATATCCACCAGAGTGCAACTAGAGGTGGATGTCGGCTTGGCTTGCGGGGTAAATCCGTCTGGGGAAAGCCGGACCAATATCCCGAAGTTGCTCGTGAAGCTTGAAGCGTGAAGGCTCGTGAGTCGTAGCGACATTCAGCTCAATCCTGCTCAGTCCGCACATCTGGGGTGCACCGAAGTCCTGCACATGCTTGCACAGGCTTGCACGTAGCCAAGTCTGCCGCTCTAAGCAGCCCCGTTCCGGAACTGAGCTTTGTGGCCGTCTGAACCTGTCTGAACCCGTATGAGACCGCCTGCCCCTTGCTCGGCGCCGAGCACATCAATGCCAGTGGAATCGGGGCGACCGGACCGCTGATCTGATGTGCTCAACCAGCAGGCTCGAGAAGGAATTACAGCAACAGACAGCAACCACCGAACCAGAACCGTGGCAGCGCCAGCGACGCTCGCCTCTTGCTTGGCGATTAGATTGGCAATCCTGTCCCGCGCTACCTCCGCTCGAAAACTCATAGTCGCTCACGGTGGATTTTCGATTACACGCTCTGCCTCCCCACCCAGCCCACCTCAGTCCTCTGAGAGTCTGAAGTCCTCCTGCATCTCGTGTCTTCTCCTCTCACGCCCGGAACACATGCCGCACTAGTTCGTAGGTAATCCCGAGAAAACAGCTTGCCCGTGCCGCTTTTATAACGTAACCGCCAGCCAGAGCTCTTCAGAGCTAGCCAGCTAGTACGTGGGTAAGTACCATGTCGCTTAAATGCATCCATCTATTCAGCCAGCTACACTGGCGAGATCTCCGGAGTCGGCCCTTTGCTCTTCTCCCGGCATGTCAGTGTCCGTCTGGAACTGTCTGGAATCGACAGCAATCAAAGCGGAGTCGAAGTCAATCTGGAGGAGACATCACGAGATCAACTAACCTTTGAGAGTACGGCGCATGTACGTATGTAGATCGTCGCAACGGCTGTCTTGACGTGCGCACTCTTGGTCCTCAGTCCCATAGTCCCATTTCCTATGCAGCACTTGCGTGGGAGAAATTCTGCCTTGCCGGAGCGGGCGAAGATCCTCCATCGGCATCGCTCCGAAGTCTCCGGTCGGGGGGTTTGCGGTTTGCAACGGGGTGAACCCTGGTAGTTCCCTGCTGGTGAACCTTTCACTCGGGAATGCCACCGAGTTGTCTCGCTGCTCGCAACCATATGCATGAACCAGGTGCAGCTCAGACCGCTGCGGCCGCAGCTTGCAGCAGCTCAGTGCAGCTCGGCGACTGATCGAGATAACTGAAACTTGAAATTTGGAACTTGATAGTCTTTTTTGGTTCTTTGGTCCTCTCTGGTTGCACCCAATCGTCAGGGAGTGCAAGGATGCGCTGCATCTCGCTGCATGAGACGAGCTGAGACACTTCGCTCGGTATGACTTATGAGATCGAACGCTCTTTCCGAACATTCCGAACATCCGAAGATAAGCTACGCTACCTGCATGTCATCGAATGCAGACTGTACTACCTTCCCTGGACACTACAACTTGACGCCGTTGGCGACCACACTCCACTCGTGCTCTAGCTGTCCAGTCTGGATAGCGGTCATAGTATCCAGCATGCCCTTTGCAATCGATCCAATGCCCCCTGGCCCTGTTGGGATGCTGATATCTCGACCGTTGTATCCGATCCTGAAATCGTATCAGCGCATGGACGACAAGACCATCTCCAGAGTTGCTCACTTGTCAACAACAGAGATGACGGCAGCTGTTCCAGTTCCAAAGACTTCCACCAGCGTCTCGTTCTTCTCCGCCTCCACCAACTCGGCCATTGTCGTCTTTCGCTCGGAGACGACAAGTTTTTCGGGCAAGCCGGCAATCTGTCTCTTACCACTAACGTGATCTCTCACAAGGTTCAACACGCTAAAAAGCGACCGTTCAGCTTCTCCGACAATCTATTCAGACTTCGCACTTACCTATCTCTCGTGACACCAGCAAGAACGACGTCGTCCAGAGGAGGAGTTACCAGCTCCACGGAGCCGTCCGATTTCTTGAATGCGACAAACAAGTTCATTGTACCAACCTACATGCCATCAGCCAGGGCCACTTCTTTGCAGCACAACGATCTCACCTCGGTCAAGGTGTGGTCGTCACCGTTCAACCACAGAATCTGGCTGTAGCCGCCCTTGGCAGCTTCCAGTTGGGGCATGACGCTAGGCGCATAGCTACATGGTGTCAGATTCACACGGACTGTATTCTGCGTCCACGCGAGCTGTACTCACTTCGCTCCTAGCTTGTATCCTCCAGTCTGACCTGGCCCGGCTCTGACATACTGCGTCGTTGCGAGCAACTTGACGGGTTTGAAGCCGCCTGATCATGTGTGTCAGTCCTTGTTCATCGCTGGCTTGTTGGAAGTTCACACACTGGCATAGTACGGTCCCACCTGTACGCATGGTTCTGTCAGCTCTCATATCAACACATATGTTGTCAAAGCTGCTTACAGGGGAGCAGATGACAAAGAGAAGAGCGTCCGAGTTTGGTCCAACGCCCAAAGCATTTTGCGTGCCGATCAAAGTGGGTCCTATAGTATCGATGTGATATTAGCAATGTGACATCGGCCTCTTTATGATCGCCTGAAGTGCCCCCAGCACTCACGGATGTACAGAGAGTAGCCTTTCTCCTTGGGAATCCACTCCTGGTCCAGCATGACGAGCTTCTTGATAAGTTCAGTCAAAGCTTCGCCGTCGAACGTCTAAGCGATGGACAAGTCAATCAGTGAAGTCTTGGCTGATCAACGGGCAGACTCACGGGAAGCGCTAATCTGGCGGCACTCTTCAGCCACATCAGCACGTGCGATTTCAGATACACCGCGTGTGGTCATGTCGATTTTGCGGTCCAACTCACCTTGTTCATTCTGGCCATGTTCATATCTGGCCTGAACAGTCGGACAGTACCATCTTCACTTCTATATGCTTTCGATCCTTCAAAGCAAGTAAAAGCATAGTGAAGGACAGTTGCCGAGGGCTCAATGGACAGTGGTGCGTCTGGAGAGCAGACAAGTGGTCAGTATACCGTCGATCTTCCTGCCGTTCAACAAGCTCACATGGTTTGATCTCGGGAGAGCCCCAACCGCTTGAAGCGGACCAAGGTATGGTGAGCATGTGATCGGTGAACGTGTGTCCAAAGATGAGTTTTGATGCGGCTGGGATCGGTTTTGGCGAGTCGGTTTTCTGGATCGACACCAAGGAAGACTATTCATCACAATGACGGATCAGTGATGTGTGCAACGAGAAATGTTTGTTGACATATCTACTCGGACGACCACTCACGTCAAGGTCTGGCAGTCGCATGGGCTCGCCAGTCATTACATCCGTAGTTGGCTGCGAGCTGGCAAGAGATTTGAGGGTCCTGCTGGGCAAAGCCTTGACACCCGCCCTGAGAGATGGGGAGCCATTTCGGGCGAAGAGTCGGGTTGTTGATCTGACGCAAGTCCGCATACTGGCCATGATCGAAGTGGTGGAAGGCTACTTTGAGCAGGAAAGATGTGTTTGATGGTCTCTCGCTCCTCAGACAGCAAGGCCTTTCTCGAGTCTCACAATGTCGTCGAGTCGAAACCGTCAACATGAGGCTGCCTGGCTGAAGATAGCGACGACTCGAGCCGCCTTTTGGCGCGACTTTTAAATTGGTTCCGTCCGGCCGGGACACGTCCGAGAGACTGACGGGCTAGCTCTCAGCTGGCCAGCTGGCTTGACGATGAAGATTGGGAAGATAGATCCTTGAGCTGACATCAATTGTTTGAGGCATGCAAAAGTCCGATGACAAGCCGTGCATATATGTCAGACCGACGGACTCGGCGACGAGACTGAAGATGCTGAAGATGTTGAATTGAAGCTCCTCACTTGCGATGTTCCGCCTCGCGCCGCGGCCATGCACGCGAGGATCGTTTTGGAGCCCCGCATGACCGGTACGCTGTGACGTCTGCTCCTCCCTTCGGGCTCCATCTTCGCAGCTTCTCGCTCAGAGGTTGTGCTTTCACATTGATTCACCTTGACAAACAGCTTGGAACAAAGTCATAATGCAAGGCATAGGAGGCAAAGCAGGAGGTATCTGGGGCAAGGTTAGGACGCAGGTCCAACAGACTGGCCAGCAAGCTCAAACGTTGATCAGGGTGAGTGGACGTGGAGCTCGGTCACGGGTCGGACAGCCTGCAATCTTCAGCGCGGCCTCACCTAGGGACCCAGAGAAAGCATCCTTCAGTGCGGTATGAGCTGACCTCTGCCCAACAGGATGGCTCGAGCGCCGCTTCTACAGGCGGGTCCAGCTTCATGCAGGGCTTTTCGCTACCTGGAGAGTCGGAGAAAGCAGCAAAGATCCTGAAACACTTTCTGGGTGAGTCTGTTTGCTTGTACACATCTCACCAGGCAGCTAGCTGATCATTCCATCCACTAGCCGACCCATCACACCCCCAGTCGGCACTCAACTCGATTCCAAAGGCGGTACTGCAGAAGGCGAAAGGTAAGCTACAGCGACTCCAACACCGTCACGACGCAGACTGACAGTGTAATATTCTTATAGGCCTCGCGGTGTTCACTATCCTGAAGGCCGGCTTCGTATTCTCTGGCAAAGCTGGATCAGGTCTTGTCATCGCCAGACTTCCGGACGGAAGCTGGAGCGCCCCGAGCTGTATCGCCACCGCGGGTGTCGGATGGGGTCTGCAAATCGGTGCCGGTGAGTTCTATAGATCCATCAATCCTCAAAACGGGGTCCTATTGCATGACTCGCTTGTATGCTGACATTTCACCATAGATCTCACCGAAGTTGTTATCGTGCTCAACTCTGATGAAGCAGTCAAGGCGTTCTCAAGAGGCGGCAACGTCACAGTTGGTGGTGAGTTCTTGTTCACCACTACCTCCACGGGTGATGTCACTAACATGATCACAGGCGGCATATCTGCTGCTGCGGGGCCTGTCGGCACAGGAGGCAACATTTCTGCCTCCCTAGCCAACCCAGCGCCAATGTTCTCATACTCGAGATCCAAAGGTGAGTTGCATAGTCTCGTCCCAAACTCAGCTGACGGACATCACAGGTCTGTTCGCTGGTCTGACTCTTGATGGAACAATCTTGGTCGAGCGGAAGGATGCGAACCGAGACTTCTACGGAAGCACCGTTTCATCCACCGACATCCTCACGTAGGTTCTGGTTCAACTTTCTTGCAGCCATCGCAGCTGACCCTCGTCTAGCGGCCGAGTACCAGCACCAGAGATCGCGTCCAACATGTACGACATTATCGAGGGTAGGTTCACCGAATTGCCCTCATCTGTATGGCTGACAAATGCTTCCGCAGCTGCCGAAGGTCTTGACGAGACTGGCCTGCCATCGCAGGGATACGTCCCCACAGCCTCTGGAGAGCACGCGCCCGTCCCACCCTCTGGTCAAGGCTACACCCTTGGCACTGGTGCACCTGTTCACCCAGCACCCGGGGCGGGCAACAAGACAGTCTTCGACGCTCAGCATCCGTAGATCGACTCGACTCTCCTTAAATTTGATGGCGAAGTGTTTGCCGTGTGTGATTGTGGCTAGATGTCTGATGAATCTGATTGTATGAAGGCGTGCCATGGTTCCCGAAGAATTCACTAATCAGCATTAGCATGCCATTGCGCCCGATAATCGTGGTAAGCCTCCAGCGCCCCTCCGAATCCGAAATTCATCGCGCACAGACCGTTGGCCACTCGGCCTAGGATTTGAGGGAGGGTCTTCAAGAGCGATTTTGCTCTTATTCTTTCCACTTCTTCCTCTTCTTTCACCTATCTCTCATCTTCACTCCTCATCAGCAGCTCTCCTTCCGATATCCGACTTCGTCGCTCACCATCTCCGCTCACATCATCTCAGCCCCACTGATCCCACTTACTAGCTGGGATCCAAAGAGACTTAGCATACCCAACGACAAAGCCCCAACCCCTCCAGGCATGTCCTCTTCACCACCCTCTTCCACTCTCAAGACTCCCCCACCTCCCGCCCTTAGCTCTAGGGGGAGGATCAGAAAGCCAGTCGTTCATTACGGCGAGATGACTGATTCTGACCTGGTCGAACATTCCGAGGGGGACGATGTCGATGTCGATGAAGACAAAGAAGACGGCGACTTTGGGTTCAAGGGAGACAAAGAGGAAGAGCATGAGGGGAAGGGGACTGGCGACGAGGAAAGTGAGGGCGAGACGAAAGCCATAGCAGTACGTTCACTCTGCCTGCAAGCGAGGAAGTCTTCCGCTGATGGACATCTTCAGAGTAAGGGGAAGAAGAAGGAGAAGCCCAAAACGACCAAGGCCAAACCATCCTCCAAGCAGACCAAGCCTGGTAAGACCGCACAAACAGCCAAGGCGTCTGCGAGTAAGTCGTCCCATGGGAAGATGAACCCGAAGGTAGGTCTATATGCCACGTTGGCGTCCACCGCGGACGAACACATAGCTAATCTATCAAAAACAGCCGATCAGTATCGGTGCGGCGAAGAAGGCTGTCGTAGCAAAGAAGACCGTTGAAAAGAAGTGTGTCGAGAAGGAAGCAGCTCAAGATGAAGATCAGAGTGGGAGCGATGAGGTGAGTCAGCCTTCCATCTCTACCGGCATCCTCATTCCTCACCATCTAGAAGGCGGCTAACAGTACCTCCATAGGAAGTCACCGCCAAGAGAGACCAATCGGCAGATCACAACGACGAGCGTGGTAGCGCGACTCCTGGAGGCTCCGAGGACGACGAAGACCCACAGCCTCCTACGAAGAAACCCAACGCTACGGTCAAGAAATCTCTCGCTGCACCTCTACTCAAACCGAGTAGCACCACTCTTCCGAGGCCCACCTCGTCCAGCAAACCTTCCATGGTGAAGCCAATCGGCAAACCCAAGATGAAGATCGAGCTCGCTCCTTCCAAGAGCTCGTCCGCCCCACTCGCAAAGGCTTCACCACTTCTAGCTCCGAAGAAGCCTTTGCTGCAAAAGGTCGAGTTGGTCAAGAAGGCTATACCCAAGGAAGAACCCAAGAAATCTCCTCCAAAGGCTGCCAACGTCCCACCGAAGAAGATTACCAAGTCTGTCAAGAAGGCGAAGACGTCCGGCACAGAAGACGATGAGCATGACGATCAAGCAGTCTCCCCTGCACTGCAAGGCGGCGAGGATGATGTGAAGATGGAAGAGGACGAAGAGGGTGCGACGCAGGAGGAGGAAGAAGTAGAAGAAGTCGAAGAGGAGAAGAAGGAACCGGCAGCCACTTCGCGCAGGCCACTCAAGAAACCAGCTCAAGCCAAGTATGGGAAGGTAAGTACTGCATATCTAGTCTTTGTCAGTGCTGACATCAATGCTAAGACCTCGAAGGTCAAAAGCGTTGGAGCGACTGCTCGGGCTCCGACTAAGGTACACAACCTCAAGGGCGTCAAGGCTTCCAAGTCGAATAGGGAAGTGTCTGCCGAGAACGATATGGAGAATGAGGATGGAGACGGAGAAGGCGAGCACGAAGACCTAGCAAGACCCGACACTGTGAGTAGCTGTATTGCCATCATAGGTTTCACGACTGAGCTCCAGCAGGACGATAACATGATCGATGGTCACGGTGGTGAAGCTTCAGATACTGGATCTCCGGCGAATCCCGAGGCAGGGGGCCAGGGGGGCGAGACAAGCCGAAAACTGTTTGCCAGGGTCAGTGCAGCTCCGTCATGAGTCTTTTAGATAGCTGACTTGTGCGAAGTCGGCGACTGCGGAAGAATTTCCACAGGTATGTGCTTCACTAGAATGTAATATGATCGATACTGACTCCCCCGTAGACCTCGTCCAACAAGCGAAAGAGGATGGAACGATCTGCCTCTTCCGCCTCGCCCTCCTCTTACGCCGGCATCGCGATGAGCGGTCTCGACTAGGCGTATGACTATCTTCGCACTCATGCGACCGACCATGATGGCTACAATGAAGAAGGTGATCAGCTAGGAGGTGAATCGAAAGATCTACGATGGATACGACCCGTCCGAAAGCAGATGTGTTTATCATCAGGCCATGAGATCCCATGTGTATGCCGTGTCGTGCCATGTCATTTTATCGTTATCAATGGCTATCTACAATCATGTATCCCCGACCATGTCCATACGACATCGCTGCAGTATAGGAGCCCTAACTCAGCCATTGCAGTAAGCTCGAGACTTCGAGTGTTTCGAGTATGGGCTGTATGGCTAGCATAGATCGCTACGACGCCGTCAACGTAAAGGCGCGTTTCAGATTCAGGTTGACTTTGACTTTGACGTCTTATTGTCTGTCCGTCCATCTATCAACATCTCTGCCGGCCATTCGTTAGTCGGCAAGGTGACTGTAGATCTACTCGGCTCATCAAGGTTCCGCACCTTATCACCCTTGGCTGCTCGCCTGGTGTCGATCAAACCGAGCAGCAATTACCGCCGAAACATACCGAGTTGGACGATGAAACACGCCTTCGTCGCATATTGAAACGGGGCTCTCATTCACCGTACTCTACAGCACCGTAGAGCACGATTGGAACTGTCTAACTCCACCTGTCGATCCTCCGACTCTGTCATCTGTCTGACCGATCACCAATCCGCCCTGGTCACCATCATACTGGTCTGTAGCATACGTGACATCGTCTAAATCAACGCTCAATCAGGGTGGCCTTCTCTACGCCTACTCTTGCCCATCAACGGCCGTATCTAGGCGTCTCCAGATCATCACACTCAGCTGTTAGACTTAGCCCTCCGACACTCGCTCGTCATGATGCGCCCGCTTCTTGCCTCTGGATACGGCAGCATACCCGACAGGAAGAGTGATCTGGATAAAGTCAGGACAGAGCTTAATGCTGTCATCAATGGTATGTGAACAGTCATTGGTGATGCCGCTCTTGTCGGAAAATCTTTGATCGATGAGAGGAAGCGTCGTTGCTGATGGCATCCTCACAGCTATGCCGACACAGCTTCATCCGGACGAGAGGGAGAGATACTTGAAGCTCATAATGGAAGACCTGGAGGATAAGGAGAATGCCCCTTGGACGCAATGGCCTGAAGACTGTAGGTAATGTACCTTCCGAATTCCGCTTGGACACCTCATTCAATGACCACATGTGACATCTGGACTGACAATAATCAGTATTCCTCCTAGCGTTGACTGCAGTAAAGACCCTTAGTCGGAATCCCATGGGTTCCGAAACGTTACTAGAGACCGCTCACATGGCTACAATCATACATCACACAGCACTACCCTTTCCACCTCCCCCTTCCCCGTTCTCGCATCCGCCCCCACCTCGCTTTTCGCCTCTAGCTCATGAGGCACTACGGATTATTGCGAATTTGCTCGTTTTACACCCAGCCGGGAGGAACAGATTTGCCAAAGCAGGTGGAGCGAGAGCTATCGCTAAGGCCCTGGCGTGTATAGATTCGAACGGGGAGTACATCGACCAGAAGGATGAAGGATCATCAGTGGCCTTGGAGAATCTGTTCTTACTTGCGAGGATCGGATTCTTGGTCACCCTAGAGAGGAAAGATGCGGCGGTGACGATGGTGGACAAGGAAGATGTACTGGATAGCCTAGTTCATGTGAGTGGAAAGTGCCATGAATAGTCGAAGTTGCTGACATAGCGTGTGCAGCATCTTCACACCACTTCCGTCACGCCGTCAGCATATTCTACCTTGGTCGAGCTGCTCAAATTAGCAAACAACCTAATCCAATACTATCCACACACCAAGCCTGCAGCCTCGAGCTGCAAAATTAGCGACACCGATGAATCCTGGGACGAGCGGTTTGATGTGTGAGTAAGAATGCACAGTGCCGACTATCGCTAACAATTGCACTATCCTTAGCCTTTTGTACCCCGTGCTTTGCATCTTCCACACCATCCCTTTCGCCCGCATGGGCCCACCAATCAGCCAAGCCATTCATCTACTGTTCGCCATCCCTTTCCTGCCTCGACTCTTGCCAACTTGGCACTCCGTCCCTCTCCCAGACACTCCCGCCCCCGGAGCCTCGACCGCCTCTACTGTCAAGGCATTTCTCAATCGCTTCAGCAATATGACACTGTCTGAACCGCCCACCAGCCCGCCCAAAACCGGTAACGGCGATGGTCAGAACAGGCGGAAACTGTCGTCAAGCACTTCCGACACGGCATCGACAAGGTCCAAATCCCCTTCTCCACCTGTTGGTCGGAGACGATCACATACTGTTCCATGGCGGAAAGACGATCCAGAAGCGCTTCCAAGGAAATTGCTGGAGATCTTGGAGGAGTTTGTGCGCGAGTACCTGCCTCGTCGAGTTGATGTGGACGACCAGGAATGGGCCCAAGGGCTGATATTGGACGAACACCTACCTCCGCTTCTCATGTTGATGGCAAGGGGAGCAAGTGGATCGGAGCCCGTTCGGGCGTTCTTGAAACAATCACTACTCCCGCCTGATCTGTGAGTAGTTGAAATCACTTTCCCATCGCACTGAGGCTGATGTTGACTTGGACGCAGTGATCGATCTGCAGAGAGCGGACCGCTAGAGGAGAGGGAAGGCGCGCTAGGCACATTACTGGTTCTTATGAGGTGTACCTCCCATCCGAATAGCAGGGACACGGCAGGAGAGCTGCTCTGGGCGATATGCAACAGCGACGGTGAGTGCCATTGACCCTTTCCGTTGTCCATCCTGGCTAAACAATTCGCAGCATCGACACTTACTGCTGAGATCGGGTATGGCAATGCCGCTGGATTACTCTTCAAAAAGGGTATTTCTGGGGTTCCACAAGGCAAGATCGAGGAGATCCCTACTTCAGCCCGATCCTCTATCACGCAAGACGACCGAGACGCCATCACCGCTCTCAAGGGGGTTGACGACGGCGTAGACCCTATGGAGGGGATGACCGAGGCGGAAAAGGAACAAGAGGCAGAGCGGCTCTTTGTCCTCTTTGCCAAGTTGCAGAAGAACCCCGTGATCTCGACTCAGAACGCGGATGGGTCCAAGCAGAGTTTGAAGGAGGCGATGCAGGGCAAGTATTCAGAGGTAGACGCCGGTTGGGCCGAGAAGGAGAGAAAAGAGCAGGAAGAGCAGGATCAGAGAGAGGAAGAAGAGGCTATCAAGGAGCTCGAGGCGTACAAGAACAGGCTGGGGAGGAAGTGAAAGTGATGACGATGGGTAAACGGTGGACATGTTGTATGAGTGTCTTGTGTTTGGCTTGAATAGTCCTAATGCCATGCTATAATCCAGAATCACGGCACGGTGTTGAACCAAGAGAAGTGAAACGGGTACGCGGTAGATTGTGAAGATGCTCTAGTCGTTACATGCACAATGTGTTGGTAATTTGCGGATTCCGAGGTCATCTACCCAGGCCCCACCCCTCGTCCTTCCGCCTGGTCGACCTATTCCTTCATTGCGTCGTCGGCAGTACCGTTCCTCTCGTTAATGGCGGTTCTATTGAAAGCGTCAGTCAAGTCCAGCACTCCACCTTAGTCGAGTCCCGTCTCAAGCGGCCTCGATGCTGAAGACGTGATTGACCAGGAGATCGGATACCCACCTGAGCTGTTTTGTGAAGTCATCCTCGATATCGTCGTCATCCCAGTTGGCCTCCCACAAGTTGTCACCTGGCGACTTGCCCGCCTTTGCCAGCGCATCGATCACATTCCCTGATTGCTCGGCTGTGAGTCGGGTAGCGGACAAGTGAGAAGAATGGGCAAACGATAAAGTCAGCTTAAACAATCTTGAAAGACTTGTTGAGATCAACGATCAATGCTCAACGCACCCGATGCTGGGAAATCCTGGACGGCTTATCAGCAACGCATCTCGCAGGCGATGTAAGATATTGGCTCACCTCGAACTCGTCATCATCCTCTAGAGCACCCAGCTGAGGTAGCTTCTTCTTCTCTTCCTTCTTCTCCACTGGGTTGGAAGTTGATGGACCTGCAACATCCGCTGTCTCTTTCTTCTCCGTGGGCTGATTCGACATGACGTTTCTGATTGATTCTCAGGTCTGTAGTGCGCGGTGTGTGACCAGATGAGTAACTTGTGCTTCAACTCTAGAGCAACCGCAACTTCAACACCACCGTTCACAGTTCAAGCTTCGACGCGTGGCCAGACTGTTAATCCGCCACGTGGCCTCCACCTATGGATCCGCCGAGGCTCCCTAATGCCACATGATCGGACATTACCGATCAAGTGGGGGCTAATCCATCCGCTGCCACGGAATAACAGCCGTTTACGATTCTCGAGTCTTTCAGTCCTTCTGCTAGGGTTAGAGTTCTTATCAATGAGGAGACATCCGAGATAGAACAATTGCTGGTTGCAAATTACAATCCTTCACTTCTGCACGGTCGCAAGGCCGTCAGGGAATTTCTGGAAATACAAAGATCATTTCTTTTGCATCTTGCCATTGCTTTTTGGCCGATGAGGAGGAGGTCGGCATAGGGTGGGGAAGGAGTGGACTGGAAGGAGACGTGACGACTTTTTGGATCCCCTTGACGAGTCGTGTTGGACCGGAGCGGACCAATTCCCAAGCTCGTTGTGACCACTACCTCCTCTTATCTGCTCAACAGCTCCGTCAATCGTCATGATCTGCCTGATGTTGGTTTGGTGCGACTCAGTCAGAAAGGCAAGGAGAGTCATTGCAGGCAACATGGTTCATCGATTCTTGAAACATATCCTTGTAATTGTGATTATACATTAGACTTCTTGCTGTTGATCCTCCTTTCCTCTGACTCGTCCTCTACTTCTTTGGCCTTTCCTTGGTCTCTTGGTGATGTCGGTACAAGTCTTGATCTCGGATTATAGATCGGTTGGGCGGTGTCGACCGAGGCGTGCCCCAGACAGCGCCGCTCGGCTTTACGAGCATTATGCGCAATTTGACCTACTCCATATCCACGTCGCTTTGCCTTCTCGTCCTCAGGCCATCCAGATCGTCGTCGTCATCCTCGACCTCGTCGTCCTCATCATCATCATCGTCATCTACGGCATTCTCATTGTCAGAATCGCCGTTCCCGCTCATTGGATGATCGGCAAGATTCGAGATGGGCTACCAACGAGTCGTCAGCGTCATGTACAGGTCGAGAATGCTCAGACGACCTACCATGAGTGACTCTCCGGTGTAAGTGAAGCCTCTGAAGTTCTCCTGGATGCTGCTGGTCAAGGGACTGCCACCGCCAGCGCCCAGCGGTGGACGAGGCTGCTTGGAGATCGCCACACCCGGGGGTTTCGACAGACTTCCGGCACTAGACAGACTGCCTCCTGGCCCAACATAGGAGTGCTTGCCCGGTGCACTTTGGCTCATGCCATAGTCCTCGTCAATCTCCCAGGGCACGATGCCAGCGTCCTGCAGCGACGAGTTGGTGAACTCTGGGTCAAAGTTGGCGACCGACTCGTCCGAGTCGACAATGGGCTTGAAGGGAGGCGTGATTTGCTTCCTGTAGAGCAAGTCCCAGTCGATGGACGAGAAGAAGGGGTGTTCTTTGAGCTCGTCGGTGCCTCGCTTGGCTCCAAGACGGTTCTGTGGGTTTCGATTGAGAAGCTATAGCCGAGTGTCAGATCGATGCAAGCGTTGCTTCCGTGCAGACTCACGCCCTTGACGAACTGCTTGCCATCCTCGCCAATGACTACAGCGCGCGGTCAGTTCTGGTTCCTGACAGAGGAATCTAGGTACACACCATGCTTGGGGAATCGGATCTTGCCGTAGCCTAAAGGAAAGCATAATCAGCGATTGCAATACAGGCTTCAGCAAAACCACTAACAGATCAACCGGTACATTTCCTGCGTCTGCTCGGCGTAGAACGGACTCCAGCCGCAGCACATCTCGAACAGCAACACACCCAACGACCAGAAGTCGACGTGTTTGCCATAGCCCTTGTCATCGAGCAAGACTTCGGGAGCGAGGTATCTAATCTTCTTCAGCAAGTATCGCCAGTTGTCCAGCAACTCGACTCACTCGGTCGTTCCGCAGAATGTGTTGGTGAGCTGGTCGTTGCCTAGATCGGGCTTGGAGAGACCAAAGTCACAGAGCGCGACGTGACCCGTGGCGTCGAGCAAGATGTTTTCGGGCTTCAGGTCACTAAGGAGACTAGTCAGCGAATGATCACGATGTACATTCCCCAGATCCCACTCACCGGTAGACGATGTCGTATTTGTGGAGATGGCCTAGAGCCAAGACGAGCTCGGCAATGTAGAACCTTGCCCTATCCTCGCTGAACCGCCCTTCCTTCTGCAAATGCCAGAAGAGCTCTCCTCCGCATTTGTAGTCTGTGACAAAGTACAGCTCCTTCTCCGTTTGGAAAGAGAACTTCAGTCCGACCAAGAAAGGACACTCGAGCGATCTCTGCAGGATCTTCCTCTCGCCGATGGTGTGAGCGACCTCCTTCTTGGCCACAATCTCCTTCTTCGACAGGACCTTCATGGCGTAGATTCGTCGAGTGTCCTTCTTTCTGACTTGGAACACTCTGCCAAACGTGCCTCGCCCGATGAGCTTGAGGAACTCAAAGTCGGATGGTCGGAGATGGGCTTTGTTCCGGGTCTGCTTGTAGGTGAGCTGGATCCAGATTTCACCTGTGACGTGCTCCTCCCCCCGAGTAGCGAGCTTGTACCAGCTATCAAGGGTGTAGCTGTCTTTGAGCACCGGCTTGATGTCGAGCATACCGAGGAAGCCTTCGCCTTCTCTGCTTCGATCGTACACCGAGACGTGGAGCGCGGATGTCGAGGAGGTAAGATCGCTAAGTGCGTGAAGGAGTCAGCCTTACGCAAATGAAACAGCTTGGGGGACGTTACTCACAAAGCAACCTCCTCTTTCCAGACTGGATCGCCTGGTCCTGGCTTTCCAAACCAGCTGCCACCTCCGGGTCCCTCTTCATTCCTTGGCGTGACTAGACCGCTGGCGTCGTCCTTCTTTCCCTTGCCCCGTCCCACTGCTTCAGCGAACGCCCGTGTGATTGTGCCAACACCCAGTCCACTGGTGCTCCTGGTCAAGTTGCCCGGAGTGACAGGTTGCGCTTGCGCAGTGGTGAATGGTACCGAGTTTGCGGCCGAGTTGGCTGGGCGAGGTGGGCTAGACACGAACTCGTTCTGCTCGAACTGCATAACGACGTAGGGCTGAGGTGGGTTCTCGTTGTTGTGAGTAACGGCCAATCCTCGCGCCGAGATGAGTTTGACTGAGAGTGTTCCTCTTGGTGAGTGTCCAGGGTGGTGATGCGAGTGCTGTTGCGCGTCGATGCCCTGGGAGGAAGTCGTCGATCGAGAGTTGGACAGAGCGCTCGATGATGTCGACGAGTTTGTGGTAGTGAATGATGTACCGGATGTACTCTCGGTGTATTGGGACGATTCTGGGGATCCACCCGAGACTGGAGTCTTTGCACCATCCGTCTTTGTCATCGCTTTCCTCATCTTGGGCGGCTCATGCAGTCCGAATCCTATTCCAGTGTTGCCGCCTACAGCATCACCGACAGTGACGCCCGTGGTGGGTTGACCTGCACCTGGAGTTCCCAGAGGCAATGGCATGAATCCGTGGGAGGTGGGTGTCCGGAGTCCAGAGGCTTGAGGGGGTCCTGCGCCACCTGCGCTCCATCCACCCACGGCTGGTGAAGCTGCTCGTCGCGATGGATCGAGGGATAATCCAGCTGTAGACTTGGCCAGTCCGGATGATGGCGTGAACGCGCCGACATTGTCGAACGGGTTGTTCTGGACAGAAGCTCGTGGGGTGGCTTGGTCATTCGGTCCACCCAACGCCGCAAACGACGCGGAGGGGGATAACGTAGGCGAAGCCGTGTCTCGCTGTTGACTCTGCTGAGACTGTTGTGCTCCCGAGCCTGAATTCGATGTCGACGACGATGGCCATAATTGCTGAAGAAGAATAGGACAGTAAGCTGGGGTCCTCGCAGCTGAGTAAATGGTACCTGAACTGGGTAGATCGGTAGGCTCACTCACCTTGACTCCTTTCAACATGGTGAGGCGGCGTACTCAGCGATCAGATGAAGGCCTGCTGCAGATGCTATGTAGGTTGTGTTGCGATAAAAGTGGATCGTTGGACGGATGATTGGTACAGTGGAGCAGGCGAATATTGAACGAGTAGATCGATGTTGGAGTGGTGACAAAGACTCGAAACTGGTCGTATTCGTACAACTGAAACCTTGCTTGACGCAAAGAAGCTAGCTGGTAAAGTACAGGCGAAAGATGACTCGAGCAGGGAGTCTACTGTGCACAAGTACTCGACGATGAAGCTCTCGAGTGTGAGTGTCAATATGGTTTGTAGTGTTCCACCACCACCAAGAGGCACTGCCCACTTTGGCAAGAGCACATGACGACAAAACCTCGCAGCCAGCGGTGGCAGCGGATTGCCCATTGTTGTTCGGCTCCCTCCGCCTTTACCCTTTAGCCACCGTATCACCACGCATTTCCGCTTTATCCGGCCAGGTCCCAACTGCGTAGTCACTGCAGGACGTGCAGGTCGGCCCCGAGACATCCTCGACCGTCATCGGGCCTCGTAGACACCGCTTGCGGATCTAGGCGGATCTATACGTGGTGATACATGTAGTACACTGAACAAAAGCAAACAAAGGTTCACACTTTCCACATTCACACCTGGCCTGATTCCGAGCAGCGCTACAGACTCATAGGCAACCAGTTGGACCTGACCCGACGTAGTTCCTGCCCAGCAACTCGGGACATGGGCGCACGCCTCTCTCACTGAGAACCAGGTGTCAGGATTCATTCGCGTGATTTGGCAGACGATTACTCACATCTCGTCCACAGCCTGCACTAAGTCATAGTTGATCTCCTCAGACACGACCGAGTCCTGTTTGTAAGCCGGATGAGAGGTGATGAACTGTCTTATCCATGAAGCGGGCGTGACCAGCTCGCCTGAGAGTTGTCAGCCTGGAGTCTCCCTTCCCCCTCAGTCATCGCAAACCACACTCACCTTTGGCCCTCAGCTTGATCAAATCGAGATACCTCCTCAGCTCGCACTTGGTCGCCAGGTCGACGTTCAGCGAGTTCAAATACGCATTGACCACTCCCATCAGTCCAGGGAATCCCTCCTCCCGACCATTGATGATCTCATTCATGGTCATCTCGACCGATTCGCACGGTCCCCCATCCCTGCCCTCAGTCTCGTCCGGTATCGAGCAGTCCGTGTTGACCGTGGAAGAGCGAGAGTGAGATCTCTCATTCTCTCCAGTTCGGATTTGATTGACTCGGCTGGACCCTTCGCTATTTCCATTGAGATCTCCCGTTCCGTTGAACTGAACAGAGGTCGGTCGAGATGTGGTTGGAGATGGCGAGAGGGAAGAAGAGGGCGGTGAGACCGGCCTCGAGTTGAGGTCGTACTGCTGAGGAATGCGATCTGGTGGAAAGACATTACGGCGGAAGTGAAAGCTTTGCTTGGTCGAAGCATCTCGTTCCTGGGCTCTTTGCATGTTTTCGTCGACCTGGTTCGATCCGTCAACGTAAGTCTGCGAAGGCCCTGATACCACTTACCTGTGAGATTGGCATGTAGAAGTTCAGATTGAAGCTGATGATGGCTCTCGTGAGCAGGACGATGAAGATTGAGAACGCCGCGTTTTCGAAATCGGTCATCTGGACTTCCATACTCCTGAACTCGACTCTCCAGCCAATGGGCGAGTTCACGGGGGGTGGCTTGAAACGGATCGTCTGCCAGTTTGTCGATTGAATGTTCTCGAAGTGATCCATTGACAGCTCATCGTCTTGGTCGATGGTCTCAGAGAACTGGACCAATGGGTCGCGGATGAACAAATGGGCAATGTGACTAGCAAGCTTGTCATCGAGTCCTAGCAGCGTGTCAGTACTTATTTTACGATGTGTACCAGCTGTACTCACCGTGCTTCAACAGCCTTTGCCTGACGCTTTCGTTGATAGGCACATGAGTATCATGGTACTCGGCTTTGTTGCGCGGATCATCCGAGATGTATAGGTCGACAGAGTCATATCGTGACTTGGGGATCCTATATTCGTTATCCTTGAGAGGCTACGAGGGGATCAGGTCTATTTCGTGGAGATCCTGATTAACGAACCTTGATCCCACGCTCCTCTTCCGTCCTATCGTCTACGCTTGCCGCAATAACGTTCCATCTGGCATCCACATCGGCCAGCTGTCCTCTGTATGCCGGACTCGCAGCAGTCAAGGCGAGCTAAATCGTGATCTTAGCTCATGACTTAGAAACGACGAGCTGGAAAGTTGACTAACCATGATTGGAGCTACTGGCACCAGAGCATCGTACACACGCCTCGCCTCGTCCACGTTCCAAGCCTGAAAGGTGATTTGCAAGCAGCAACAACCCATGCCGAAAGCCATGGCATCCATGTGTATGTATGGTGTACCCTCTTGCGGCTTTGACGGTCCTGATACCGGTCAGCGAAGCGCTCATGTTCCTTCTAGTCAGAACTGGACCTACCTGGGGAACCGTTGGAAAGGGCCTGTTTGGGGTTGAAGCCATCCGGGATCAAGGTGTTCTTGTCAATGTATAGCGGTAGTCTGATATCGACCAGAGATCCTCTTCTCTGTCTGATGTTGGCGGTGAGAGTTCTATACGAGACATACAGCGATCAGCCAACGCTCATCCAGAAAGAAGAGAGATTCTCTGCTACTCACGGGAATCTCGCGTGTGGATTCGTCAGAAGCTCTCCAACATATTGACTCCTGCTACTACTCTTCTCGCTGTCCGGATACGTGGCTGGGTCCGTGAAAGCGGTATCGGTGACTCCCAATCGAGGCCAGCTGGTAAGGGTGAGCGGGATCTCGCCCTGTTTGAGGTGTGATCGGATGATCTGTCTTCGGAACCGCATGTCGCTCTCGACGGTGACTAGGTCCTTGGGACTACCGGAGAAAGGGCATCCTGGCGTCGACTCGAGCATGTACCTTCCGTACTCTGGGTGGAAAGTGGGGATCGTAGAGCTAAATGATTCGTGACCAGTCAGCACAGGTCGTACTTGTATCTGGACTCGGGGTGTGTGTAGAGAAATGCGTCACCCACCATCCCTTTGGCTTGTACTTCTCGAGCTTCGGGTCGAGAGTGACGCTCTGGAGCTTTTGCAGGATCTCAGTTTGTCTCAAACTCAGATGAGCCGTCTTGTTCTCCTTGTCCGAGTTGACAACAATGTATTCTATCTACCACGAAATCAGCCATGTCGTTCGCCTCGCCCTCGCGTCAACGTATGCGATAGGAAGAGAAGAGCTCATCCGTTGACCTCTCGCACTCACCTCATCTCCCCATAGTAGACCTTTACCGGTGCGATCCTTCCACTGGTCCCAAGTGTGTAGGAACTGGGTAATGCCGTGATTGCGGATGTGCTCCGCGAGAGGTTTGGTCTCTGGCCAATCGAGCGGTGTTCCCAGCGCCAGGAGACCCATATTGCGGCGGAACTACCTTAGCTCCGGAGTTAATCGCTCTTGAAGATGAGATCGAAGCCCGATGAACGTCGGGCGGGGTATCCTTGGACGATGGCACCGAGTCGAGACCAAGTCGGGATGACGACTCGATGAAAAGGACCGAAACGGAAATCTGGGCCACCACGCGTCGGTCGATCCTCTGGGTAGCGGACCTTTGCAGACTGGGTAGAAGGTAGCAAGAGAGCCCTCTGCTGCCTTCGCAAGGGGTTCCCCGAGACTGCTTTTGAATCTACTGCGAGTAGAAGTACAAAGCAAGGAGAGATATAGATTGGAACCCGTCGGCACGCTTGATTCCCGCCAAAGTTGTGAAAATCGACCTCCACTCCGGATGGACGGAAGATTGATGCCCTGAATTCGTGATTTTAGTCAGCAAACGCTGGGCTGCGGGTCTGGTCTGCTCTACGACGGCCTTCGAGTGAGCAAGACGGCGCAGGGATATCGAGAGACAGGTCTGTTCCAGCGAGCCTCGACCGGGCTATATAGCATGCTGCTCGTTGGTCGTGTTTGGTGATCAGCCAGGATCAGCCCGAAATCACCCAATCCACCTTCGCGATGGCGAACAGGGACCCTGCGACGATCATTCCGTGATTCGGATTCGGGAATGGGGAGATCAAGCGAGCAAGGTACCGTTTAGCGAGGCCGTGGGGGATGTATCTCGTTACATGAAGTTGTTGCACTCGCAGGCTCGCAGCACTCGACACTGTGTTGATACAATGCAAAAATACGATACATGAACGTTTACAAGAACGATGGTCGTATCTGTCGGGTATGTCTAGAATGCAAAGTGTATGCTATAGGATTGACCTGCCTACTAACGGTCCAGGTATGCTATCTTGGCTGATGTGTCTGCTTTTGGTGTTGGCAACCCTACGTCCGTCACTTCCATCATCGGTTTGGTCCCCTTGAGCAATGTCGATGGCCAATGATCACCCGTCACGGCTGTCAGCGCTTTCAACGGTTTGTCGGGTGATACTGGTCCCGAGGGGTTCTTCGAGGCCCATGGCTTGTCTTTTGAGACTGGAAGCTGCAACGACATGTCGCCAAGTAGTGCGTCGAGAGCGCGTAGTCGGAATTGGGCATCGAGTGGGATGGGTGCATTGCGGTTCTGCTCGTATTCCTTGTGCGGGAACACGAGTGGGGTCTCGGTGGGTGTCGAGAATGGGGAAAGGCGAAGTCTGGATGACGACAAGGACGGCGTCGGCGGTGTCGGCTCGATCTCGGGGATCGTCTAACGTCACATGTATCAGCAGTCGTCCAGGCCGTTCCGAGGTTGAAGGGTACTCACCGTATCTCCAGGAACGACACAGTCGAGCCAGCCCTGGATTTTCGCTTTCAAGTCACGCTCTTTGCGCTTGAACCTCAAGTGTCTCCTCTCCTCGTACTCCTCATCCTTCTCGGCTTGTGTCATATCCTGGACGTTTCTGAGAGCCTCCCTCGCTCTGGAATGATTATATCCCGCATCCGAGGCTGATCCTGGTCGTGCTCGGGCGAGGTCGACAGCCTTGCTACTGTTTGCCGCGGAGGACGATTGGAAAGCCGAGTCACCACCGGGTACCATGCTGCCACATCGACTGTTCCCACCAGTCTGACAGTCTCGTGATCTCGACAAAGTGAATGAACCCCTCGCCGAGCTGGCCATGCTGAAAGAGCCGTTGCTGGCAGCCTTGTGCAGTGGCCTAGACATTGTGCGGACCTCGAGTTTCTCTGCTCTGAGGAAAGCCGCCTCGATTGCCGCTTCGTCCTCCTTTACTCGGGCGAAAGATCGGGAATGTGATCCAAGGTGTGGCCGAGTGACACTAACGCCTTCTGTTGCAGAATCCGTCTTCGCGACCTTGTCGAATGTACCGGTGATGCCGAGGCCTATACTGGCTTTCGAGTTGGCGGTTTTGCTGATGTCTTGAGCAAGGGCTGCGGACGATTTTGACGATATTTGACTCTGGTTGCTGCCCCTCCTTGATGATTTCGAAGCCAGGTCGAGGGTAAGGGTAAACCCTTTCGGAATTGTCTTGTACACCTTATGGCCGTCCGTTTGCCAGGCCTTAACGGCCTCCTGCTCTCGTGTTGCGTGAACCAAGGTGGACCCGTTGTCGACCACTAATGGCTGCGCAGGCAGATTGACAGGTCTGGGTGTTTCTTTCTCCTTTTCCCCAGCCTCCTCGTGAATAGGACCCACAGAATCCCCTTCCTCGGTCTCTAGCGCCTCGTCTTCCATGATCACATCGTCCGGACTGAGCGTCAAAGGATTCGAGTGCTGCTTCGTGATTCGAGGTCGCCCAGACTCCACAGAAGACGTCACCGAAGAGACCTTTGACAGACTGGATCCTGAAGCCGAGGAAGTTCTTTCTGTGGATCCGCGTGTCGAAGACGAGCTCGCAAGTGCGTTGAGGTTGGATGGTTGAGGTCCTGACTTGCTCGGCGGAGATGAGGCTGTGACTGCTCGGAGTAGAGTGAGGATGTGTCGTGAAACAGTCTCATGATATGCTAAGACCGAAGAACCGCTTGGTCTGGTGGTCGGGGTCGTCGTGGATGGACCAGGAGTTGAAATGGGTTGATTCATGTTGCGGGGATGATTGAGATATGACTCTCTTTCACCTTTGTTGGCTTTTAGGGAATGCAAAGATGGCTATTGGGACATGGGGGATTGGACGCCCGTCTTCTGGCGATGAGGATGATCGAATGGTAACTATATGCAGGTACTGTAGGTCCCTTTGGTCGTCCTTTGTGCTCTGAAACTGCTAATCCCCTTTTGACTGCTCGTTCTTGACAACGTCCAGATGACGCTGCCTCAGCCACCAAGTTGTGGTTTCGGTGACGATGGACTGTAGGATGTAGCCGTGATCGTCGTCCAAACAATAGCGCTAAGGACTTGTGGGATCCCAGGTGATCGTCAGGGGAAGGATTGTCTCGAGAAATCCGTTTGAAGTGGTTCGAATTACAATGAAAAGTGGGGACGGAGGTTGTTTCGTTGACGTTGTGGGAGCGGGAACGGTGGAATGCTTTCGAGTAGCGATTGGTCGTGGGTATGGTGATGAGAGTTGTTCAATGTCGTGTGCTATGTATTGGCGCTCTGTCAATCAACATCTTCATCTTCGAAGGCGTTGTGCTCATCCATTTGTGTGAGAAAGCACAGCGTCCTTGTTGGACATCATCATCATGTTCCTTCACAACCGAGCAGTGAAGCGTTGACAAAGGCGGAGCATGCAAACGTCAGGGAAAGAAAAACAGAACCCTGCGAATCTCGCCCGTGTGACCTAAGCCCTGCCCCTCTTTTGACCCGTGCATTGTTCTCTCCCCAGGGACTGGTCCAGGTCGTCCCCTGATTCGAATTGATCGACAAAACGTAAGCGTTCTCTCCGGTCGATCTGCGGAGTCGGCGTCTGAATCGCGAGCGGCATTGCATTTGGCTGTCCAATCCAGTTCGTCGAATCTCTCCGCTCCGAACTCAGCGGACGCTTCGAGTCGCTCTCTCTCTCGGACACAAGTTGGCGACCGACAGCTTACCTACGGCTTCCGCCAGGTAGCTCCAGGTACGCTCTTTTCACGGTATACTAAGCTTAAGTCGCTCCCCATCGTAAAAGGTCGTAAGTTCAGATCTGGGATTGTCCACCTCTGTCCACGGGTCGTCAAAGCCTGTCAAAGCAAAGGCAAGATGCTGCAAGATGCCCTTGTCTAGCAAGTCCCAGTCTCTTCGCATGCCGCCATTGCGAGCTAAGTCACCATGCGTATAGTCAATATTGCAGTCACACGCAGTCACGCAGATATAGAGTCAAGTAGCCAGCTTAACTAGTACTTACAGTGAGCGTACAGTTTTACACCCGGAAAACCCTGGAAAACCCCCGAACACTCCGGACTCGACTAAATTGACGTCACCGCTGGTTATAGTTTGACTGTTCGTACCTGGTTCCTGTCAGCTGAGAGGCGCCGCTTTAGACGGCGTTTGGCTGCGTTTGGCAGTTGGCAGCGTTGGCGCTCGTTGGCGAAGTCCAGAACAACCATGCATGCATGGACGTTTGGACAAGAGCTACACTACGAGCAACTGCACATGTGCAGCACGAAACGTAGACGCGCATCCTGTCGTGCGTTCCTTATATGATATCCTGCAAGTAGAACAAGCTTCGACAAGCTGCAACGGCGATCACCTGAACCTAACAGCTTTACCGACCTACTGGAGCTGGAGAACAAGTGACTGGCCTCGACCGAACTTGTCTATGACTTGCGGCAATTGTTACAAGACTCTACGTACTCTACCCTACTAGACCCTACTCTTCGTTACTCTACATACTGCACTCAAGGTTCGGGTATAACGAGAAGAGGAGGCTAGGATACCGCCGGTTGAATCTATCAGGTGTTCTGCACTCTGTCGCGTGGCGAGATTGCCGTGTGCGTGCCTCACTAGCTGCCTCACTGCCTCTCACTGCGGACAGATCCATCGACCGGCCAATAGAGGCGTCACAGCCTGTTACAGCAGAAAGCAGCAGAACAAAAGCAGTGGAACTAGGCTTGAACTGGGACCTAAGGGTATCTACTGGGACTCAACCTGACTGGACGCCTCGCGAAAGCCCAGATCTCCAGATCTCGGATCTCGGTGATTCCTCGCGTAATGTCGGTGGTCCTCGAAGAGAGTACGAGAATGCCACAAGAATGAGCAAAGAGGTGCAACGCCATGCATGATAGGGGACTCTTTGAGTATGCTCGTGCTCGTCATGCTCGTCAAGTGCCCGCCGTGGCTCCAGGCCTGTCCACTCTACTCCGGACGGTGATATGATCATTGCATACCCTGCTGTGCCCAACGTCTTCCAATACCTCCGTACTCAATCCTCCATGTCTGAAGTCACAAATTCCTTGCTGGCCGGTCCATCACGCTCGACTGTAGAGGAAGATCGTTTCTTGCTGCCATCAGGCGCGGACTTGGACCTCTGGTCAATGGTATCTATCATCGCGTCTAGGAGGTCTATCAGGATGTCAGCACGGCGACCATAAATCCGACTCTGTACGCACCGTTGAATGCCAATGACTCCACGTCCGGAACCGCCTTCTTCATCCTGTTGAAAGCTTTCTGCAAGCCATCACCCCTGACACCGCTCCATACGCCACTGGCCAGCTCGTCCCAATCTATCTCGTCTTCGCTCTTCAGCCCCAACTGCCTGATCCTACAACGCGTTACGGTCAGTCAGGGTGATCATCGGCGATGTTAGACGGAGATCCACCTACTTTCGGACAAGCAGCCTTCGATCCGAAGACTGAAATCGTGAAGGCTTTCCCCTCGCCTGCTCGAAAACATACAGCTGCGTCTGCCTGCACTCCCACTTGTTAACGTCCAGTCATTTCCTAGAGATAGCGACCACTCACCACTTCTTCCTGCACTGCGTGGGCGTCCTTGTGCCACCCATTTTCTCGCAAACGATGTCCCAGGGCGCTTCGTACCCCGCTGCGTCGTTGCCCACTGCCTCATTGACCGCTTTGACGATGTCCACCAACTTGGTGCACTCTTCTTCGGTCCAGTGACCTGAAATCCGTCAGCTGGGTCGTGCATGACGACCAGAGAGAACGTGGAGGGCATACCCTGATTTCGGTTATTTTTTTGCTTCAACTCCTTCTTGTACCTGTCTCTGCAGTCGAACTCGGTTCTGTCGACTACACTGGCAATCTTGATCCACTCGTCCGGGTTGATATTGTATGCGCTAGGGGCAAAATCAGCGAGGTTGACCTTGCCGCGACCAACACGACTCACCGCAGCAAAGCCCGGTCTTCCTCCGCTGTCCATGCGCCTTTTCGACCTCGCGGGTCTAGCTCTCGCTGGATGTGGTCCTTTACCGATTTGACTGGACGCCCTGGAACAACGAGAGCTGGCGGGATGTCAGTGCAGCCTCGTCGCCCATATACTGTAGTAGACGCCACTCACCGGCGTCAGGCCAGAATTGACCGAAATCTTTCCTGTCTGTCGTCGTCCCCTTGGCCATCACCATACTGACAAGGTCCTCGTCGTCCAGTCTGTTCATCTGTGGTAGAGTCAGATACGTAGCTAGTCATGACACTAGACTCACGTGTTTGAACTGCGTGAAGTGCTGCTTGAGAGCATCTTTCTCGGCCTGCGAGAATTGTCCTTTTCTATATGTCAAGACTGGAGACAGATGAGCTGCGCTCGGGGTCGTAGAATCTGCCAACGCTCTACTCACTGCCTGCCGCCTCGAGTCGCCTCAGTTCGTTGTATGATATCCACTTTGACGCGATCCAAGCGTTCATGGCACCTGGATTGCTGAACCGCCTTCGCAGCTCTTCGTCCGTTTCCTTCTCGCTCTTCTGGTTCTCACCGCGGCCACTCGTAGAGGAAGCTGCAGTAGATTGCCGCGACGCTTTTGGCGCTTTCGCTACGCTTTTCGTCCTCGATGGTCCAGCCTCTGGCACCTCCTCCGCCGGTGGCTCGTCGCGGTTGCTGCGAGAAGCGGCTTTGACGACCTTGGATGCTTTGGGAGATGGTATGGTGTAAACAGCGCGTTTCTTCTTTCTAGCTGGTTCGGGAGACTCCATGAGTTGGGGGTCTATGGGCAGTTGGTCTGCGTCCTCTGGCTCTGGCAAAGAGGCAGCGGGCTCGAGCGTCGGACTTTCGGGGTCTTCTCGCTGTGGCTGCTGTGTCTCCTCGACCGCCTCCTCGTCTGCTCCTCCTTCCTCTGCGTCATCTTGATACTGTCCGCTGTGTCCTAATGTATTCTCCCCCTCGTCATCATTGTCCTCTGGTGCTGGCAAGGACTGCTTGGCCAACTTTCTCGCTGCACGTCTTTCCTCCTTCGCTTCTCGCTTTTTACTTCGCTCTTCCTTCTCAGCCCTCTTACGCTGTCGTTTAGCAGCTCGTCGCTGCTCTCTGGCCCACTCGTGATTTTCATCACTGCCATCGTCGCCGTTGTCGCCGATAGAATGTGACCTCGCTCTCTTTGATGGTCCAGCCGGCTGGTCATCCGCGTAGCCCAAGAGTAGTCCTTCCATTTTGATAGTTCTGGCCCTTTAAGATGGTTCGTAGGTATCCCGGGAACCACACGTTTTCTGACTGTGGACGGTGAGAGGTGATCGAGCTTCAACGATGCCTTGCTTAGCTACCTCCTCCGGTCAGAGCGTTGCGACGAGGACATGCAACAACAAATTCAATATTGCGCCAGGCACGGCGCGTCTGTATGTAGACTAGAGTACATGACGTGGCCAGCGCGTCTTGACGGAATCAATTGTATCTAAGCTCAGTTCGCGCCATGCTTCGTCCGCCTTCGAGGTTGGAACCTCCATCATTAGCGACCGGTACTTTGCATCAATCCTTCCTTTCTCAACGACGCGATAGCTTCGTGATCTGTTGGCTTATATCCAAGCATCAGATCTATCGCATAGAACACTGCCAACCGTCGCCACGGGATATTAGACAGTAGCGAAGACCTTCACAAATTCACCATGTCTACAGCTGCTGCAGGCAGTAGCGGATGGAAGGAACCCACCAAGCATGACAAGCCGCCAAAGTGAGTCGCTGAATCGGCTCCAAGCCAGCCACATATGAGTCTTCGCTCATCGCTCTGCCTACTCTTAGAGATGCCGACCTCAAGGTGTGTACGGGATGGCCTGAGTCGTTTGGAGGGCAGTGCTGACGAAGCTGATCTAGACTGCTTGGGCGTTCCTGAGGACGGGAGTGGATCACATGATGCGGAGGTGAGTCAGGCATATGATGGCTGGCGGAATCCTGAGCTTGTCGTGGTCGCTAACGGTGGATAGACTTCACTTGGGAATGTCGTACTCCTACTACATCCTTCTCTACACCGCCATTTACGATTTCTGCACGCAGAACAGGTCCAGCATTGGCAGTTTCGGAGCTTCGAGGGGAGGAGCGAGTCTTCAAGGTGCAGACCTGTACCGATGCCTGCATCAATACTTGTCTGACCACTGCAAGAAGATGAAGGAGGTGGGTTAGCGGGTTGACTGACCGGTCATTGTCGCACGAGCAAGAGAATGACCCATTTCGAGTGCGGACCATTCTGACTCAGCAACTGACGATATGGAATTTAGGAAGCTGAGCAGCTTTCCGACTATGAGCTCCTCAAGTTTTACGCCAAAGAGTGGGACCGATATACCTCGGGAGCGACATACGTCAACAAGCTATTCAACTACTTGAACAAGCACTGGGTCAAGAGAGAGAAAGACGAGGGCCGGAAGGAAGTGTACACCGTCTACACGGTGGGTAACTCTTCAGTCGTGACATGGTCTCGTGCTCATCGCTCCGTTAAGCTGTCTCTCGTCGCTTGGAAGCAGAACTTCTTCAGACACTTCAACAGCTCTGGAGGAACCAGTCGACTCACTCAGGCACTCCTTCGTCAAATCGAGGCTCAGAGGGATGGCGAGGACGTCGACTCGGGTTTACTGAAGAAGGTCATCGACAGTTACGGTTAGTGTCTACATGACACCGAACACTCACATGCTGACCTGATACAGTCTCGCTTGGTCTCGATGAGGCGGACGCACAAAGGCAGCAACTCGATGTCTACCACGAGTACTTCCAGGACGCGTTCATCGAGGCAACCAAGAACTACTACGTTGCCGAATCTGCCGCTTACATCGCCAACAACTCGGTGTCGGACTACATGAAGAAGGCCGCCAATAGGCTCCAAGAGGAGGCTGATCGAGTCAATCTGTATCTCAACGACACCACCAGAGTTCCTGTGAGCGTCCTACCTCATCGTGCCCCTCTGGTCAGCCACTGACCCCGCTCAGCTCAAATCCACCTGCGAGCAGACTCTTATAGCAGCCCACAAGCAGGCCATCGAAGCTGAATTCCAGCCGCTCCTTGAGGCGGACAAGACTGATGGTGAGCGTGCCAAGTCGGCTGAGAGCATAGTGCTGATCTTCTCCAAGATCTGGCGAGGATGTACACACTTCTTTTCAGATTAACGAACGGGCTGGAGACGTTGAGGAAACAGTACGAGCTCCATGTCAAGAAAGTTGGAATCGAATCTGTGCAAAAGATCATGCCTGTCGCCGGAGCCGGCGCAGAAGGTAGTAAAGCCGAAGGAGTGGTGAGTCAATCCTTCAAGCTTTACCTGCCACTCGGAGCTGACCGAATGCTAGGATCCCAAGGCGTATGTCGAGGCGTTGCTTGGGGTGCACTCCAAATTCAGAGATCTGGTCAACGGACCCTTCAAATCGGAACTTGGTTTCAACGCCAGTCTCGACAGAGTTGGTGGTGCCATCGACATTCGATAGCCATGCGCTGACGGCAAGGCCAGGCGTGTAGCGAGTTCTGCAACAGCAACCCGGCCTGCACTGTTCCTACCAAGTCGCCAGAGCTACTCGCCTCGTATTGCGATCAATTGCTGAAGAAGAACAACAAGGAACTGGATGCCGAGTCTCTAGAAAAGACATTGGAGCAGGCGGTGTGTTTGGTCTTTGGTCTATATACCCCACCCTTTTGCCGCACGCTGACATCGACGCAGATGATCATCTTCAAGTTCATCCAAGACAAGGACGTCTTCCAGAAGTTCTACCAGAAGAAGCTCGCGCAACGTCTTATCAATTCGCTGTCTGCGTCGGATGACAGTGAATCGAGCATGATCACCAAGCTGAAAGAGCTCTCTGGATATGAATACACCAACAAGCTCACCCGAATGTTTACCGGTAAGCTCAGAAATATATCTGTTGCAGAGCCATAGCTGACATCCGTCCAAGACATGAACCTCAGTCGCGATCTCACCGAGAAGTTCAAGGACAAAGAGAGGAGCATGGGCGTTCAGGCTGATAGTGAGAGATATGGCTACCGGCATCTGATCCAGAACAGTTGGCTGATCGAGCATTACAGTCGATTTCACTGCGATGGTACTTGGTACAAACTTCTGGCCGACCCAGCCTCCAGCGACGGACTATGCCGTGCCTCGAGAGATCGACAGCACATACCACCGTTTCATCAAATTCCACAGTGACGTGCACTCGTAAGTACAATCCCGTCACGAAAACGTCAGATGAACACGACTGATGATGCATGGATTACAGTGGCCGAAAGCTTACTTGGCTATGGCACTTGATGAAGGGGGAAATGAAGACGACGTACCTCTCTCAGAAGTACATCTTCATCACGTCAGCGTACCAAATGGCGATTCTGTGCCAGTTCAACGAGAGCGACTCGCATACTTTCCAAGAACTCGCGACAGGAACGAGGCTAAGCGAAAACGTTCTGAAAGCCCAACTCGTCCTATTGGTCAAAGCCAGAGTTCTCCTCCAAGACGACGACACGTACGAGCTCAACCTCAGTGAGTCTGCACGCGTTCTGTCGGCCCTGAAGGGTTTTAGCTGAACTCGGGCTAGATTTCAAGTCCAAAAAGCTCAAGGTCAACCTGAACGTACCTGTCAAATCCGAGCAAAAGGCTGAGCATACCGAGATCCAACAAGCCATTGAGGAGGATCGTAAATTCGTCTACCAGGCTACGATTGTTCGACTGATGAAGTCGAGAAAGGTGAGCTAGTGCTTAATTCTGTTCCTGTGAGCCGAAGGCTGATTTGCGATTCAATAGACGTCAAAGCACGCGCCGCTGGTCCAGGATGTCGCGTCCCAGATTGCCAGCAAGTTCACGCCAAAGATTCCCGACATCAAGAAAGCGATCGACCTCTTGATAGACAAGGAGTATCTCGAGCGAGACGAGAACGACCGGGACACATAGTAAGTCGCGTACAAGCATCCAATGACCATCAATTACTGACTATCTACTAGCAAATACCTGGCCTAAGAAGTGTGCTCGGTACGATAGATTGGCCTCATCACGACCTCAAACGATCACCTTTCCCCCTCGATCGACCCATGGCTTGACATGGCGATATCACATGTGTATATGATAAGTATCCATAAGATGGCCGACTGCAGATGAGGCATTGTCGGTCAGTCCTTGGGTCGGGGGGGGGGGGAGCTTGTACATACAGCCAGTCCCAGTCATTGACGGGTCAGCAATTTCAACAGGATTCTTTCGTTCAGTCGCATGGCATATTGTATCCTTACAGCCGAAGGGGCCGAGTCTGATGCGCACAAGACTGACTGTACTGACCTGACCGAACTCGGTGTACTCATCCCGCTGATGCCACATTCGATCTGATGAAAGGAGCAGAGACCGACCGCTCCTTTGTGCTCAGCGAAGGATCATCCTTACTTGTATGATCGGGTCTGCTCGTCACGTTTCTTCGTATGCTCACTCACACAAGTCTTGCCTGCTCGTGCTCGTCGCAAGCTGTTGACTGTTTGGAGACACTGCTCCCATGGCCGATATCTGCAAGAAGTCCAGCACCGCGGCGAGACGGGGCCACATGGAAGTCGTCGACTCTGACGAGGAGGAGGTAATGGAGACTTCGAAGCCGGCCACGGGCGAGGGAGCAAAGTCGGGCCGATCGTCGCCATCAGCACAAGTCACTACCGCAACAAAGCAGCACGACCCAGTCCTCGCGGCGCCCACTCCCGAGCAGAGTAGTCGATGGAAGAGCGGGATACAAGCCGTTTTCGCAGGCTTTGTCGCTGCTGCGAAGTCCAGTGGCGTGAGTGGCCACTCATAATGCTTCGAAACTGCAAGAAGCAGTAAGCACTGAAGGGTCTGTGCTGATAAAGCGCGGATAGATTGAGCCGGATATAGAGACGTTCTGGAAGGCTACGGAACAGCGGGATATGATCTCCCCCTCCTTGCAATCATTGTGTAAATGCCCAATCAATCGAGACAATCAGCCTAGCCAAGGGAACGATGAAGAAGAGAGATTGAGAACCCTCCAGATGGAGCTGTACAACGTCTTGGTCGACCCGTCAAACGTGAGCATCATCGTAATCTCTCGACCGAGTCACCATGCGACTAGCACTGGCTGATGGTAAGATTTCAGATACTGACCAAGAGGCTCCAAATGGACACCACTCAAGACACCCCGGACGACACCGCTCGGGTCCAATGGCAACTCACGAAGGCAGCAAGGTATAAGCTCGTCAGCCTGCCTATCACTCTGACACCTGGTCAAACGCCGGTATCGACGGCACCACCTTCTCCGACATTGGAATCTCCCGGTTGGTGGAATTTGTGACAAACCTCAGAGGCGTTTCAGTCAACCAAGCACTTATGCATGCTGAGCGACTAGTGCACACTGCCTTGCTTCCGCTACCTCAAGGACATTCAATCTACAACCATGATTCCATTTCCTCCAAGCAAGTTCTTTCTTAAACCACAATCAAGCTGGCGTCCCCTCTCTGGATCGAGCTGCCGAGGACGGGTGCAACGATACCGAAGGTCGTCTTGAGGCTGTACGAGACGAAGTCCTCGATCCGGACCTCGACGTCGGCCTGGATCTCGCTCTTGAGACCGATCTATCGCGCAAAGTCTGCGGAAGACCGCTAGCGGGGGCAATTGAACCCCTGCGAGAGGCCGGGGCGGAGCCTGGCATTATGGAATTACGTCGGCTTCCATTACCGATCGTAGCTGAATCCCGGCGGTGTTTAAGGATGCCCAGAGCCGAGGCTTCGGCGAGCAAGGATCGACAAGCTTCGCAATATCGGCAAGTAAAGTTTTCCACGAGGACACAGTGTGATCTGCAGCACCATATGATTAGCTTGGCTTGAAGTAGGATTGATGCGAAGACTCACCCGCAAAAGACACCGCCGCAACCACCGCAATATCTCTTTGGTTCTGAGTATTATCGTCAGCTACTGCAATCCAGGAGAGCCAAATGAGCTTACCTAAAAGACCGAAATGACGACCACACTGCTCCGCCATGCAAGTATGCGAGATGGACTCTGGGACGTTCCTAGCACCTCCTTCTGGCAGTGACCATTGGTACAGCAAGTACTTGTTGGATCCCTCCGCCGGCTCGAACCCTGCGTACAGAGTCTCCCTGCAGTCCACTTGTCAGCGCGTCCTCTCGCTTCTCTTGTGACCTGCATTTCTGCTCACCCGACGAATTTGACCATGCAGCAGTCTCCGCCTTTATGGTCATCAGACCTACTCAGCCTTCCTTGCTCAGAGAGATGCCAGGACGGGGTATCGTCAGAATCGGCCGACTTGACACCGGGGACGCATCGGAACAGCGCGATTTCCGACCCAATGCCGATGACGAACAACACGCCGAACTTGAGGAAATCCCGCTTGAGGAACGAGATACCGCCTGTGAATTCGTCCTTCGTATCGTCAAACATCGGCGTCGTTGGCAAGCCGAACGAGAAGCTAGGAAGGGAACCTAGATCCGCAGCTGTATTGGCGATGGGGTGACCATTCAGCGAGAAGAGGTATAGGTGGTTTCGGGACGCAACAGCGATTTGACCCTGCCCCATGATATCAGCAAGAATCCTTCGATACGCCGCTCAGCCACTCACATCCGCTTCGTTGATCGCGCTGTGGATGATAGGTTCTCCATGCGGTGCGATCATGGTCCGAATGTACCGTAGCCTATTCATGTCCCAGACCATGACACTTCCGTCCTATCAAAACAGCAATCAGCCGCCATCTGCTGCGCATCCGGGGAACGACGAGATCACTCACTTCAGATCCGCTGATGAGAAAACTCCAGCCGAAACTGGCCGCCAAAGAGGTGACAGGCCGATCATGACCACGCAAGGTGCCTTCCCGAGTCAAAGTCACATCGCCCTTTCGGTATCCGCCAGACTTGACAGACAACCTCCATGCAGTGATAACTCCTTGTTCTGACGCCGTGATGAGAAGAGTTGGCGAGGCGAATACGGCGTGGGACACCGAGATCCCCTCGACAAGCAAGACGGCCTATTTTCAAGTTCAGCAAATCGACAACATAGTGAGGCCTGCAGTCACTCACTCTCGCCACGCTCGCCCCTGTCTCCTGGTAGTAGACACGCAAGGACTGATCCACAAAGCCATACTGCACCGACAACAACTTGCCCGGCACCACTAGCCTGTACTTCTGTTGACAGGACGGTTTGATCTCTGGCACGTTCGACTCTATGACATCGTGGATGGGTGAAGTCGTCTCGCTGATGGGCAATATACTCCTAGTGAGGAGCTGCCATTGCTCGGCCACCCCGAATCTGACATTCAGACTCAAAGACGGGATGCCGCTCAGGAACTTGTGAGGGTGTGGCGTCCGGAAGATCTGTAATGGTGTTTGACCAAAGTTGTGGATGATCGCCGTCGATGCCGCCTTTTCACCTTCATCCTCGATATTCTCCAAGTCGACGCCACCGCGGTAGGAAAGCGGGTGGAAACAATTGTACGCCGATGGTTCCCGTTGCTTGTATCCGAAGGTCAAGTCAATCCAGGCCGGTAGTTGACGGGACACAATATCAGATTCTAGCGCTTCTCGATGTCGGTGGATGAACAGTGACGGGTCGTCCAATGCCCACGGTGGCAAGGCAACGTCGTTGACCAACTCGCCAGTGACTTGCTTGCGACCAAAGTCATGTCGGTTCTGATAGCTATCAGACAATGTCCTTAATGGCCAGGACGTAACTCACGATATTGAGCAGGAAAGCAGGCGAGTAGAAGAACTCTGGAACCAGTTCCCTCACATCACCTCTGTTGTCGGCAGAGGCAGACTCCCAGGCTCTGGGTATACTAGAGAATAACCTGTCCGCCAAGTCGAAGTTGCCGCCCTATGCGAGAGTCAGACCTCGGCATCCGATGGTGTTTCTGCCTCGCTCACCTGTAACGCAAGGAAGATCTCGGTGAAAGGCGACATCCGGATCATGAAACCGCATACAATCATCGACGAGCTGTAGTGAGTTCCATAGTGGCTGAACGGCAGGTCAGCGGTCAACATCGGTTATGAGTCCTTTGTAAACCACTCACAAAGGCTTCTCTCCCACTGCCTCCGTAGCCGAGAATCGCTCCATGGCAGCCTCTCGTCGAGCCGGAGTGAGAGCTCCCATGGGCAAGGTCAAGTCTCTGAACGAAGATGCCTTGGTGAGATCCAGTACATCCGAGGTGTAGTCCGATAGGACCCATGGAAACACCGGGTACTGGGTGACATCTGGAGCAAGATGAGTATCTCCCTTGATTGACCAAAAAAAGAATGTTACTGACCATTTGGCGTTCTATTAGCGTGTTGGTTCAGCAACTGCAGGTACGCGAACTATCGCGAGAATCAGCAAGTCGATCTTGGCCTCATGGACAAGCCCAGAACTCACATTGCTGATCTCCCGGTTTTGCCATTTCCTGGTCATTGCTTCCAACTGCTGTTCCGTGCGGTCCATCGCCCTGGCGACTTGGTCAAGCACAAAGTTGCCAATCACCGACTTTGAGATCCCCCCGCTCTGATCCGACTTCTGCGTCAACTTGGAGACGACGCCCTGTCGCTCTCGTTTATCCTTGAAGACAACCAAGAAGTTTCGCTTGTCGGAGAAGTACAGCTCCAGTCTGGGCCAGGTATCAGTCGACTGAAGCGGATTCGGTCGACTCACGCTACGTCTCTGAAGAGGAAAGCCCGTTTGTTATTCTCCACAATCTCATTGTAAGCCCTGCATTCTGGTCAGCCAGGAGCACCGTCAGTTTCATTGTTCCAGCTCACCATCGGTGGCTCTCTTGGTCAGAGCCTGCAAGGTCGACCAACGTTCCGGGAATGGTCAAAACGTCCCTCGGAGCATCCTTGGCGTCGATGACCTCTCCGTTACTGGTCTGCACCAAGCCATCCACCAGATACAAGTTCTTCTTCCCCAAGATCAACAGACCAGGACACGCATCGACTCCGACAATTCTGACGATATTATGCGCTTCTTCCACAATATCACCCGCTTGGAGAGTTTTGGCGATTCGACGCATTTTGTCGTCCTTGCCCTCCTCTACGTCGACAAACGACTCATCCTCAGCTCTAGAGTCTGCAGACGGACTAGGGGGTCGATCAGATGGACCGCTACTCGCTGTAGGCGCCAGTGGTGATTCTGGGGAACGCTCGTCAGTAATCCTGCTCGGCGGAAAGGAGACTTGACTCACCCTCTTCGGCTATAGGAGCGGCGTCGCCGAGAGCCAACGCAAACGGATCCTCCCATGGGGCCATGTTGACTCGCGAGACAGCAGAAGACAATTCGTCCATCGAGGGAATAGCATCCCGCAGCTTGGACCGCGTTCTCGGTCCACCATGTTGAGAGTCATTAGTCGCTGTCACTCTCTCCAATCGATTTCTGAGGATGCATCAGCAGTGCATTCGAAAATCAGAGGATAACTTACCTCATTCGGAATGGGCCTTCAGACCCATCGAGTCTCCAGGCCACTGGACCTTCAGCCTCATCTGGCCAAAGACCATTTTCGGCTCGAAGTGTCGAAGCAAGTCTCGGCCAGTCTAGCTCGGATATCCTCTGCCAATGCTCTTTCCGCTCCACTGTCATTTTGCTAAACGCTTGGGAGTCCTGGAAATGCGTCAGCCATATTACCCAAATGAACGAACGCGATACTCACCGTGGACATGATGATCAACTTCCACGCGGCATTCTTGTCTTTGCCGCCCTCGAGAATGGATTCACCAGTGACGGTCCGCTTCAACGGCATTCTCATCTCATGTATGCTTTTCGGCCGACTCGTCATCATAGACATGCCAGCGTCTGTAGACGGACGTCTGCGCGGTATGGGCTTGTTGTAGCCGCCCAAAGAAGGCGAAGCGGGCGGTGTCGAACTAGTCATGCCGGCGAAGGAGGAGCCAAAGTATGAGCTGGAGCCAGAGGGTCTGGGCGATCCTGCGGGAGATGTGCCCAAGGCAGAGGAAGACAACGGTCGTCTGCTGAACGATGTCGAGGCGAAGGAGCTGGTTGCCGGCGAACGCAGTTGCTCCACTAGCAACTTTAGCTGGTTGACCTGAGAATGCGATAGCTTGGATTTGTCCACCAAAGCCAGAAGCCAGTCTGCCAGGGCGCCGCGAGTCGACTTGGTCACCTCGGGACGACTAGAAGAGGATGAGACCGCCGCAAAGTCCACTATGGACGGCAGCATTTGCTCGACCCGCCGACCGGTAAAGGTCCGTCGGAAGGCGGTGGAGGATCGGTAGAGCCTGGTGAGCTCTTTCAGCAGATCTTGCAACTTGGTCTCCGACCGACCAGAGGTGTTCTCCACGGGTGTCTCTGCTGATTTGTGTCAGCTAAAGAACGCAAGCTGACTGGTCAAGCTCACCGGCCGCCATGGGCGTCATCAGGACTGAACGAGTCGAACCGTTCGTTGGAATCCTCCTCAAGCTCGGAGTAGGCGACTTTCCTCCCGAATCGTCCTCACCGAAACTTTGCAACAAAAAGTCGAGGGCGGCCAGCATCGTCGACACCAGCGGAGGGCAGTGTAGAGGCGTGTCCTTCTCTTTCTTGTCCTTCTTCTCGACCTCGACGACTTTCCCATCGACCAGCCTATCTCCCAGTACCATCCTCACCACGGGCCCTTGGACTTTCGGACCCCAGACCTGGCCAAGAGTGCTGGTGAGAAGGGCGAATCCACCTTCAGCCTCGAAAGACCGCTGAAAGCCCTCCAAGCCGGGAGTCGTGATGCAGTGTTCAAGGATGTCCAAGCACGGAATGATGACGTATGGCGCGGAGTTGCTCGAAATGAAAATGATGAGCAGCCGGTGAAGAGCGAGGGCTTTGTTCAGCTTCATCAACCGGGCGGGCTGATGCGACAAGTCGGCGATCATAGCAAGGATCTGGGCGGCTGGAGCTTGTGATGGAGGAGGTTCCGGGCCAGACATCAGGGTTAGGTATCCACTGCCTAGAGACCACTATGTCAGCTCTTAGTGCCCGATATGGGGCCGAACTTTTACTTACTTGAGCAAAGCGAAGATACGAGGAAGGAAAAGATGGGCTTGATACTGATGAAGCAGTGAGCATCTGAAATCCCGTATCTCCCTACAACATCCGCACTCACGCATCTTCGCCTGACCATCTGGCTAGGACGGCCAACCTCAAAGTGTCCACTACAACCGATACGACGGCCAAATCAAACAGTCCCGATCGAAGCGCATACAGCATCTTCTTTACCATTGCCGCTTTCTGGAAGGTACGCAGGACATTGTACCGGGCATGTTTGGAGGTCTGCACGAGGTGTTCGAAGTGTTGGAGGTACAGGGTCACTACGCCGAGTGGGGCATGCGCCCACAACTCGAACTCGAGTGCCAGGGCCCGGTACGCCGCGGAGTTGTGTACCGTGGCAGTGCTACAATCAATTTGTCAGACTTTGCCTTGCTGCTACCGGCATTATGATGACCCACTTTGGCTTGTCCATATTGATGCCCAACATGGATAAAATGATCTTGGTGCAGGTTGTATCGACCATTTGGCTCATCTTGGGTCTCAGGATCGCTGCCAGTAGTTCGAATCCACCTGGAATGGGCTGTCAGCTGGACCCTCGATACGCTACGGATTCAACTCACGGATCCTTTCCATCTCCTCGCTCGCCTTCCAGCTGTCCTTAATGGTATCCCTTAGGATACCGAGTGTTGTCGCCAACTCCTCTTTCGTCTGACTCAGATCTATCATCTTCAAAAGCACCACTCCACCCCCCACCGCGGAGACACTCTCATCCAGTGAGGTCATGGCATGGGATTCAACATTTCCCACAAGCTCAAGGGTACCATGTCGCAATTGCCTTGCACGGAAGGGATGAGGTACTGCCGCGTTCAGGCAGGTGCGGGAGTCAGAGGCTGCAACATCCCTCGCAGATATTGCGACCAGGAGATTCTCCTCTGGGAATGCGGGAGACTGCCGGATGGCTTTGACGAGGACAGAGTTGGAATTTGAGGTGAACAGTCGCTTGTCAGCGGCGCTTTGAGCCAATGATGATAGGTAGATGTTGATAGAGGTCGCTCCTTCGTCTAAATCGAGGTCAGGACAATACGGGAGATGCTCTCTTGAGACTTACATGTCAAGAATTTGCCCAATGCTTCTTGGTAATTTCCGGCATAGCGAGGACCCTGATGATTCGCGTGTTAGTCTCGCCTTTGCCTCTCACCAGAAACACGTACGAGATGATGTAGCAACAACACGATATCCTCCGCAACAGCCTCTTCCATCAGAACAGCTCGTCCCAGGAACCATTCATTGCCCTCGTCCCTTCCTGCAGGAGTTTCTTTCGTCTTTTCTTTCGGCTTCTCGTCCTTCCACTCCTTGCCCAGAACCAATCGAATGGCTTCCTTGCTTAGAGGCGGCTTCGCCTGGAGCGTATTTGGTACAGGAGCAGCCGGCGCTGGTACTGGATATGGCAATCTCATTGCGCCCACCCTCACGCCATTGATGAATATCCTCACTTCTCCATTCTCTGCGCCTTTGGGGTGTCGACAGCCAACGGAGAAATGCACCCAAGAGCCATGAGGGACCAAAGCGTCTGGCGCAGGGCAGATCGTTTCATCGAGCACCATGTCGGCCGTCGGCTCTTCCACTACCAAGGGGATTTCTTCAGTGGTGGCTGATGCGGGCTTCGTTGGCTTTGGCTTGAAGACAGAGGTGTAAATCGCTATTTGCGAGTTCTCGAGGATGCGTATGCGGAGTAGAGGATGGAGCTGTGTCGACTGTGAGACGTCAAGTAAAGTGATAGGTCCATTCAGCTTGGATATATACACCCATGCCTGAATCAATTCAATCAGCATTGTTCAAAGTTTACTCATTGTCTTGGTGAACTCACCGAGAAATTGAAGCCTTTTGGACCTACAGGCCAGGCCCTTCCTAGATCTTTCATCTCCAGACCACCATCGTTCTCGCCTGTGCCTCCTCGGAAGACGAAAACGTCCGGCCAGCGCGATTTGACGGCATGTCGAACCAACTCGAGAATTTCTGGATCCAGCTTTTCCTCGTCTATCCTAGGTGGTTGTGTGTTTATGCTCAACATTGGAGCTTTTGGACGCTTCTTATCCCGCTTGGTAGGCGTTTCATCCCCGGCAACATCTTCCAGTGGAGGCGAAGTGACCGCCGATGTTGTCTCCGCTCCGTGCTTTTTGACGATCTTGAGAAGGCTGAACAAGCGCCAAGTCAAGCTCTGATCCACGCCCGCCTCGAGAATCTTCCGCAAAAGACTGAAATACGTCTTCCGCAGCTCGGGCGAGGGTTCCGACCAGGGAAGATGATCATCGTCGCCGTCGTCAAAGTTGCCATTGTCGTCGTACCAATCTTCTCGGGCGGGAAAGGTGACTTCGAATTTACGTTTGATTGGGTATCCGAACAACCTGGTGATGAGAAATTCCGGTAGATTGGGCAAGTGCCGCCTCAGTGCGAACAGGTTCGCGCTGGATGATTGCGCTGAAGCCAGCACGATCTCGAAGAACAGTTTGACGATTGATTGGTGGGCCTTTTCGCCCTCACCCGACAAGACGTAATCATCGTCCAGGTCGGTAGACCTCTCCTTGCCTTTCCGTTTACCCAATATCGACTGATCTGGCTTCTCCAGCCCAAACACGTAGGACCAGAGGAGTGAGAGAGCAGCGGGACGCTGGAGAATGAGGTTCCCCAGCCTGTCCTTGATATCCGCGGCAGGTGGTCCCATAGGCACCTTGGCCTCGTTGAACAGCGATAGCAGGGTGTAGTTGTCGTTTAAGGCGTGAGCTAGGAAGTGAGCCAAAACTTGTGGGTTTGGGGGGTTCGTATGATGTGATATGGAGGTCGTGGAAGATGAGGGATTCCGAACATGATCGTCGTGTGGAGACAGGTCTCTCATTGCATCTAGGAGGGAGAGATATCCGCCTTGATCCTAGGAGATAATCAGTATGGAGAGTCATCAGGGCCTCTGGCAACTCACCTCAAACACTTGACGGTTCTGTCTATCCACCAGTGCCCAGCCAAGGACTTGCAGCGCAGCTCGGACCCCCTCCATCCTCTGCACCTCTTGCACCTGACGTTCTTCTTCGTCCACACCTTCCAATTGCTTCCAAGCCAATCCCGAAGCTAGCAGATGAGACAGCTTGTCAAACCCTTTGTGTCTTCTGAACGCGCCAAGAGTGTGCGAATCGTGCGGTAGAGACTGTAGCTGCGAGAGGGTCTACATAGACATTGTCAGCATTCATACTCTACAGGTCGAGGATGACAGTGGCAGAAGTCATGATGCCAGCATACTCACCATGAGGTAGTGCAACACGGCTTCCTCCTTGTCCAACTCCTGCAACAGCTCTGCTACATTTTTGGCCCCGTCTTCCGTCTCCGGCAACTCTGGCACTGTCACTGCGGCGGCTCCATCACTGCCTGCAGCACCAGGATGACTCGACGATCCATTGGCTACAGCTTCTGGACCTCGCTTTCGGCTTTGTCGAGGGGTGTAGCTGGTTGGCACTGGAAGCGGGTCACCCTGAGTCGCGGTATGCTGAGTTCCGGGCGACGCTCGAGGCGATAGTGGCTCCGGAGCCCTAGTAAGCTCCTTGATGAGCTTGAACATTGCCGCAAGGCAGGCAACTCCCCTGCTTTTCTACACGTCGTTCTAGTCTTGCGATAACGAGCGCGGCACACGAGGCGTTTCGAGCCCCGGTGCACCTTGGTCTCGGTCGGATCGAACCAGCGAAGGATCGTTTCGACCAGTATGACGCTCTTCTACAAGTTCTTACCACGAGACGGACTCTGCCATCCTATGCTGGGCTGCGTCGTTCCGTACTTTGGGTGAAGAGACAAGGGGAGAGAAAGCCACCATTACGAGGAGGTGTCCCGGTGATCGCCCAAGTGGAGCCCCGCAGGATTCCTGCTGCGGCTGCTGCGCTGATAGTCTCCTCGTGACTCTCGGGGTAAACTTGAGACTGGGAGTTGACTGGAGCTCATAGCGAGACAGTCAACCTGAGCAGTATGTATTGGTGTATGTAGCTTCAACAGCAGGGGAACAGCCTAAGCCGTGCTCAAGTCTAACTCTACTCAAACAGCAGTTTTACATTCTCGTGTATGGATACAGGTGGGTTTGTGACTATGGACATTTTACTGGTGCTCGCTTCTTCTTACTCGATGAACACGGAGCATCTACTTCGGAATCGTCTTCGTCTCCGCGATATCCACTCCTAGTCCTTGGCTTGCAAGCGCGGAGAGTGTTGAACCTCGCTTATGCGAGGATGTGGCCAGCACCGACGATGACACCTACGGCACCAACGAGAGCACCAACCATAGCGCCGGTAGAGAGGATGGCAGCGGGACCAGCGGCACCGGTTGGGGTAGCACCTGAGTCAGACGTCAGCTCAAACCGGTTCAACATACTGTAAATGAGAGGACTCACTGGTGAGGCCGGACGAAGCGGCAGAAGCGATAGATCCTCCACCACCAACAGCCAAAGATGAAGCAGCCGAAGCAACAGATCCTCCGCCACCGACGGCCAAGGAGGAAGCTGCGGAGGCGACGGAAGCACCGCCACCAACGGCGAGGGAGGAAGCTGCCGAAGCGACGGAACCACCACCGCCGACAGCCAAGCTGCTAGCGGCAGAGACGATGGAAGCACCACCACCGACAATGGCACTGGTGGCAGCGCCAACGACACTTCCGCCACCACCGACGATAGCGGATGTAGCGGCACCGGCGATAGACTCGAGGACTGAAGGGATGTCAGCAGAGTTCGGAAGCGTTTCAGACGATACGCTCGGGCAACCTGGTCGGCGCAGTAGCGTGCAGGTGGTTGTGGCAGCGGCCCTGAAAGACCGTACTGCAAAGACCATCTAGCACTCACCACCTTGTCTGGGCTCAAGACCTCGCTTGGCTGGGGCAGCAGTTGGGTAGACTGGCTCGGCAATGGCGGAACCGACCATGAAGGCGGAGAGGACGACGGCGGTAGAGAATCTCATTGTTGTGATTGAGGATGGGTGTTTTGTGTTGGGTTTTGATCGTTTGTTGTTTGGTGTGGAAGTTGCGTTGTACGGAGTGGAAGTGATGGACGAGGTTGACCTGTTGCGCTATATACCGACTTCTATTCTCGCTCACTTTGAATCTCGCAGTCACTCCTCGTTCCCCGGTCTCACCATGCGATGTCATTTTCGCGCCTGAAACGTAACCCACTCGGACATGCATGACGACCAGGGCACTAACTGGAGGAGGTGATGTCATCGGAGTGGGTGGATGCGGTCATCCTGCACGTGGTCACACGTGGCAGTCACGGAGATCTCATGTTGACGCGTGGACGCTTCCGCTGGCTTCCGTTCTCTTCCGTCTCTCTGCAGGACAGGTTGGGACAGGTCGCTCGCGGCAGGTTTCCAACAAAGAACGAAGACTTGTCCGACATGTGCCATCTCGACCATGCTCTGCTTGATCTTTCCAGATTCGTCGACAACCCATCCCTTTGCAAACGATGTTGTGTGCGGATAAACTTAGCCATGACTCCCGCTCACATGCCTTTGACTGGGTTTGATCTAATGTCCCGTTGGTTGATCACTTCTACCATCTTCCCGGATTGTTTGGACCTTCTCTCAACAACCCTCCTTTCCCCGCTCGAGGCCCTTTGCCCCGTAGTGTTGACCCGATTTGGACACAGGAGAATGAAATGGCCTGCACGTCTTGTGCGGCAGATTCTGGCAGATTCCATTCTCATCTGACCAATAACCCACCACGATTGACAAAGTGATCACTGTATACGGCACGCTCGGTGGACCATCACTCAAGACCGCTTGGAGTCACTGAACTGTTGGCTAGCAGGAGCTACAAGATCAACATCCTGGAGACCTACAGCCTGCGGGCCCATTAATTCAGCAGGATCCTCGCTCCGCCTGCATCATTTGCTGGATCGACCATTGCCCGTCTCGGGGCTCTACCTTCACGCCCTCGATATCCGACGCTAAACACCTCCTTCTCTTGTATCCCCTCTAGACCAACATGGCTCTCATACCATCGGGAGCGGCTCGTGATGCCGGTGAGTGACCCCAGCAATGTGAACTTCCGAGCTCATATTCGCTTCAGCTATCACCATCGGTCCATTCAAGCCTTCGTGAGATACCAAGCACTCATCATCTCATAACATGAAGGAGGATCTTCTGACACCAGACCATCAGGCGGCCGGGTTATGGACCAGTCCTATCATACCTGCAGGCGGCTCAACTGGAGACTCCGTTGAAGATACATCCTTTGCTCAACTTGAGAACATGGGACCCGAAACCATATGGAAAGTATCTCGCCTGGAACACCATAGAGGTAGGTCCAAATGAGGAGGACTATGGGTCAAGATGGATCGCTGAGCGTACTCCACGTAGCACCCTATGTTTGCGGCAATCTGGGTCGACTACGATGGTGAGAATGGGTTGGGAATGGGATTGTGCATGTGTTGACGGTACAAATTTCCCTTGTCTACTAGATACCGAAACGGTGAGCATCCAGTCAGGTCGAAGAGGGGTATCATGAGATGATCATTGCTGACCCTACCTCCTCTAGGAATGTGAGTGCAACTATGCCAAGATACGATTTGGCAGAAACTCAGCTCCGACATAGGGATCAAAGAACGAGGACAGCCCGCAACATCGCCTATCGTAGAAGAAATCAATATAGGTCATGTCGAAACGGGATGGTCGGTAAGGGTTCGTAATAGAATGGTGAGTGAGGCAAAGCTTTGGTTGATTCAGGAGACCAATCAACTGACTGTCGTAGGGTATCACATGGTGAGTGTGTAGTGTTGATGCTCGAATCGCCGATCTGACCAACGGTCGGCAGTGAGGATGTACTCTTTGCAATGTGAGTCCTCTCCTCATTGTCATGTCACGCAGCATCATGCTGAACCAGTTTACCAGATACGACTTCTTCGCTTCACCGCGTAAGTAGGCAGCCACAGGACGGAACGCACGATCGCTGATTTCAGCAGTATACGTCGACGAGCTGGGAGAGATGCGTGAGTGCCTACAGCCCAATCTCACACCAGCAGACACTGATCTCATCAACAGATCCCAGAGCAGTGAGAATCAGTGAGCACTATATCCACTTGACAAGGCTGTTCGCGCTGACGATCTTCGTCTCAGTGGAACAGCAGTAGTGAGTAGATGCCACAGGCAGACGAGCAGGATCTCCTCGCTGAACCATTCACGCAGCTTTGAGAAACGTAGGATGGGCTTCTTCGACTTGATGGAGGGATATCGAAAGTCTGACGCGCTGGTGAGTTTGCACCTTCTCCGCCGATTCCCGTGCGTGGCTGATTCGGTTGTCTATCCCTCAGCTTGGTCAGGTACGCTCTGCATCCCAATCTGCTCCTCGTTGGGAGTCACTGACTGATTGAATCTCGGTAGACCTACTTTGACGGTCTGCACAACGACCCCGAAAGCGTGGCCCGACTGAAGAACAAGTACAACTATCACAGCTCCAACTTGCTGTTGCTGCGCCTGAATAATTGTTAAATTGAGCCATTGCGGATCGGATTGGTAGCATATTGTGCGATTATAGAGATGATTATTGGGCGCCAGGGAAGGGTGGTCACTGGAAGATCTCCGTGGGTGACGGGACTGGCGAGGCCAGCTGCGCGCTCTGTTGTTTTGGGACCTCTCCTTGTTGGCAAGACGTAGTGATTGGTAGTGAGAGTACATGAATCGCTGGTGACTGTAGGTGACTGGACATACAGCCCACATCACCGATGTCTGCTACCTCCGATGCCGATAAGGACGGGAGTCGGGAAGTGAAGCGAGTTGGCATCCAAAAGGCCAGAACAGAACAGTGACAGCTAATGCTTCCCTGAATCCCGCTCTCTCTCTCCCTCTCGTCCCCCGCCTGGGACGCAACGCGACGCGTTTCCTTGTTTTCATCCAAAATGTGAATTCGGTTTCCCCTTTGACGCGTCCCTCCTCCCTCCTCCTCCTGCGTCTGTTGTTTTTTCAATAGAACACTCTGCCCTATCATACTGAGCCCTATCCTCACAGCACCCTGTTGTTTATGTTGTGATCGTCTCTACACATCAATGTCTTGACAGGTCTTGACGCAATATCCATCCGCACCGCAACTCATCTCGCTCGTCACAATCTGTCACAATATCAAAACAACGCACCTAGTAGATCCCAGCGATCGTCCGTCCCGGTGTACCAAGCTCTCATTTGCATTCCGACCAACGACGGTAATACGAACCGAACCAAAGTGGATCGACATTGCGTGTGGTGCCACTGCCAATATCACCAGTCGTATCGCGAATCCACTCGTCCCCATTACTAGGCAACAAGGACGTAACGCAGCGCGCAGCTCGTTCCCCATCCCGCGCAGGACCAGTCCCCTACTGCGCCCGTCACTTGTCTCAACAACTAGCTAGCAACGACGCACCTGCAGCCATACACCGCTGCGTAATTGCACTTTGGCACTTGACGAACGTGGCCTGATCAGCGATCAGCCCCAGCATCAGTCATCACCGCACCCCATCGACGCAGCGCGTTGCCACTTGTGACAAAAGAAACCAGACACGTTTGACACGAGGCATCCGGTCGACATCACCACAACACATCATCACACATCATCTGTACCACCCATGTCTGCTCTCTTGCAATCACAGATCCTGTCCCCTTCATCACAGTACCACCCCAACTTGTTGCCCTATCTCAACGACTCGGGACCTTCAACATCGCGTAAATCCACCACCAGGAGACACGACGACATGAGCGACTCTGATGGCTCGGGAGCTTCACCAGACTCGTCTCCTAGAGGAAGGTGTCTCTGCGGCAGATCAGTTGGCGGTGCCGACGGTGGTATCTACTGCAGTGTCGGTAAGTAGCTCTGGTCTGCGTCGCGGTCAGTATCAGTACTGACCAGTCTTCTAGCTTGCGCGCGAACCGATGCCTTCTCATCGTTATGTTACAAACCCACGCCACCTTCATCCTTCGATTACGCCCAGTCTTCATCCTCCTCGACGCGACAAATGCCTCAGATGGGATCGTCGATATCTGCGCCTCTATCCCGGAATCCCTCCAGCGCATCGAACGCGTCGACCGGGACGAGTGCCTCGATCACGTCAGCCGGCACGTCTGACGAGTACAACGCGGCATCGCACTATCGCCGACTCGCTCGAGCGGACATCCGACGAGAGGAGAGGAAGGAAGAGAGAAAGCGACGCAGGGGCGACCCATCCCACAGCTCGATCTCATCCGTCTCGTCAAGAGGAGTGCCTGATCTCATAGGCGGTCATCTCGGTGGCGCACACAGCCGGAACGCGTCCATTGCCTCGACAGCGTCGTCCTCCTACACCGTGGCCAGCTTGTCTCGTAATCCGTCTTCGGCCTCATCAGCCTCTTCTAGACGGTATGGCGGTGGAGTCAACGTCGACACTGTGATCATGGAGGACGACGACGAAGCGGAGTGGCTAACGGGAACGCCTTTCGAAACTCAGACGCAAAACAAGCCATATTCCGCGCCACCACGTAAACAGCATGGAAGAAGGCAGTCGAGTACAGGCTTGTCCTCGGGAAGAATCAAGGAGCTGGAAGCATTTGGTATGGGCAAGGATATGCGGGATGTGCTCGAGGAGATTCTTCAAATGGAGAAGGAGTTCGTCCTTTCAGACACTGAAGATCAGCTCCCTTCACATGGCGACTTGGACGTAGAGATTCAACATCAACACAATGCCTTGTTCACTGCCAAATTCGATCGACCTCCTAGGACGCCTTCGCCCATGGAGGTGGACAAGCGGAGCAGTCTGGTTCCCGCTGCGCCTGGAGCGCCGATCCGAGGACACCGAATGACAATGTCGATGCACCACCCACAACCCCGACCAACGCAAAACAGCCTTGGCGGAGGGTTTGTTCCATCTGGAGGCAGCCAGCGCCCTGGTAGTTTCATGGGCCATCAATCATCTTTGTCGGAATCACATACCGCATTGTATCTCGCCACTGCGTCGCCAGTCAAGTCGACGGGCTCGGCTCGACGAAGTGCTTCGCCCAAGCTCGAAGCGAGGAAATCGCTCACTTTTACACCGGACAAGGCTGGCCCTAGTATCAATTCTATTCCCAACTTTGGTGCAATGTTCGACTCGCCGGCCGGCTCGACGCCTGTCCGGAGGCGAATGCACAGTGGAGCCTCGAGTGCTCATCATCCAACGATGGACGGGTGGAAGTTCCCATCCAGCGGACTGGGTTCAAACTCTGCTACGCCGACCAAACCACCTCCTATCAACACGTCAAATCTCCCAGGATCATTCCAGACACCCGTTTCCAACAGGCACAAGCACGCGGGCGCAGCGAATCAAAGTGTTCAGTCTTCAGGGAGAATCTCCCCAAACCTCCTATGGCCAGCGACGTCGTCCAACGGTTCTATCAGCGCCAATGTCTTCAGACCGCCACCCCCTCTTGCACCGGCGCTCTTCCCTTCGTCGCCAGCGGGCAACTCGACCCCTGGAGCGAGTCTGCATCACGTCGCGCTATCGCCCGAATCGGTGATACCACGAGCGGGATTGCGGATCGGCGTATTGATGGGCAGCGACGAGTCCCCGGGTGACATGGATGTGGATATGGACAACGACGATGAAGATGGGTCTACGGAACATGGTCACGGAGGTCACAGATCCAGGGGATCGAGGACCTCGGCCTATCTACCGGTATTCCTGGAGGCGGAGGGGTTCAGAGTTGGACCCAATGGTCAACGGTGGAGAGTTTGAGTCTTTGAGTGAGGTCGGATTGTAGGAGGGGAGCAGAGTTGTAACGATTTTTCACGACAATCTAGACGAAAGAAACGATCTGTATGATTAGAAGCGGGCTCTTGACGGGTCGAGCATGGAAGATAGGCTTTTGTAACGATCATACAGCATACTAGATGTACAGGGCATACAGTTGCATGAAGACATGACTACCTGCTACTGGTTCATCGTGACATAATTCGTGACTTGACATGAGTGGCTTTACAGAAGAGTACACATTTTGCTAGATATCTTACACGATGTTCTCGAAGTAGACAGTCGTAGCGTACCACCAACACTAAGTACAATCCCAATGATCCTAACACACCGAACCAGCGCCACGGCCTCAACACAGATGACCTAGCCTCGTCGCTCGTCCCGGCTCATCCCCTTTCGAGGAGCATTTGAGCTCGAGCAACATCCCGTGCTTCGACTAGGATGTTGGCCGTGTGGAAGGTAGACGAGTATAGCATTCGGATCGACTTGCTGTTCAGCAGGTTGGAGAACAAGGTCACGAGTCCTGATTTGTCTACAAATCTATCAGCCAGTCGTCTGCAATGGAAGAGGAATGGACGACTTACCCATGTGATACACCTCGTCTGCGGCTGTCACACCATCTTCATCATCGACACCTCGCATGTCAAGTTGAAGACACCTCTTTCCCCGGCCTTTGGGTGCTCTGCCATGATTCAAGTCGCCTCTGCGGATTTCAAAGTCGCTCAGCTCTACCGAATCGGTCATCTCTACAGCAGACCTCAGCGAGAGAGTAGAGCGCTTTTGCTGTCTTGGTCGCCCATCAGAGTCGACGAGACTGATGTCGGAACACCAAGCGATGGGAATGGGTGAGAGCGTAGAGAGGACGGATAAGGGCGAGTCGAGGGGTGACATTGGGAGTGAGAGAGGACGCGCCCTTTTTCCAGTGATCGCGGAGGGTGTCTGGTATACCGATCCCAGTGGTTGTCCGGTGGGTGCGTGGTCGTCCAAGTCAAGGTCTCGTGGTATACCAGTGGATGGCCTGAGGTCGGAGAAATCCACCTCGGAAGCCGAGTCATCATCGACTATATCGGCAGACAGACCGAGCTCAGTACGGTCAGTGACGTAGCCACCGTTCCGCTCGCCCTCGTCGTCCGAGAGGTACAGATCACCCTCTCCTTCGTCCCCCAGGTCATCATCGTCCTCGTCTCCGAGTATCAGATCGAACTCTGCACCGCCCTCCCCACCTTCGTATGAGTTTGAGGAAAGGCCGTCTGGTGATGATTTACCGAACATGGATCGCAGGATACGAGACTCTGTGATCAGACTGGCTCCGTCCTCGGTCCTGGTGTAGGAGAGAAATGGGCGTCCGTCAGACTGTCTTGGTGTTTGTGGCGCAGGTCGCCGAGTGAGCCGGTCATCGGACTCGGGCTGCGTTGACGAGGAGATCCTGCCAAACGAGGCTTTTGGTGACGAAGGGGGAGTACTGTCGGGTGTATGAATACCACCAAAGCCGGTATCCTGGGAGGAAAGGCTGCGGTCGATCGCCGGAGAACTTCCATTCAGAGAGTTTCTCTTGTTCACCCAAGACTTCTTGGCCATTTCGGGCCATACCACCAGTTGCCTGATTCGCTCGGCAGTCGATCGCTCCATTGATGGCGAGAAACCAATACATCCCAAAGGCGAGGGAAGGACGGTGATCTCGGGAATCGAGTGTTGAACTTCGTTGTGCGGAGATGAGGGCGAGTGTGATGGGGAAGTACGACCGGGAGATGATGTCGTCGGAGATAAGAGTTGTGATCGTCTCCGATTCGGCTGGACTGTAGGATCCACCCTCCCTGAGAGACCTTTTGTCAGTATCATGTATTCAGAGAATAGAGGTGGACATGACGACTCACAACCCTGTGCCGCGAATATACTCGCTGTGCGGTCAAAGTCGGATTCTTTGACCAAGAGAAAGTCGGTGTAGTAGCTAGACTGGTATAAGATTGGTATGCCAGCTCTGGACAACGGCGCAGACACATGTCGTAGGTGAGGCGAATCTGCACGAGAAGAATCAGCTCTTTTGGATATGTTGTGGACCGGGGAGCTGCGATCCTCTCACCATAGTTGCCGACCTCTTCCACATCACCGGATGAAATCTCAAACACCCTCCACGTCGAGCTGATCTTGATGTCTGATTCTGGGGTATCGATCCATTGGTCGTTGATCAGGTCTATAGATGCGAACACGGCGATCTACCCCGGCTGTCAGTGTACTCCTCGATGCTGTATTCGATCAACTCACCTCGAGACGGTTGGAAGTCACGTTGAAAAACTCGCTCGACTCTGCCGAAGCGTTCTCGACTGTCCAGTATAGTCGGGTAGAGGTGCTCTCCGCTAGATGTATAGGGATGTGGACGATACCTACTGCGTCGCTCAACGCCCTATACAACGGGCCTGATGAGCCAGGCAACAAAATCTGATACTCAAGGCTGGACCTACGTGATCGATATTGCTGCCATTTTGGGCGTTATATCACTCCTTGTCTCCCCCTATGACTTCTCTGGTCACAATATGTACAGGCCGACGACTTTTTGAATGCTGGGTGGGCGGCGGTAGATGTCGTCGAGATCCTGTCAAGTTATACCTCTTCCTAAGATCCAGTCAACCTGTTGCTCATTGGCAACCTCCCCCACTCTGAGCTTCGCAGCGAGCACACCATTCAAGCTACCGGTAGGTTGATTGGGATGATTGGAATTTGTAACTTATTGCAGAATCGCTCCGAACAAAAGGATGCCCCCCCTCCTTTGATGAGCGTGCTTGATGGTGAATGATCGCTCTGCTCTTCCCCTTGTCCTTCTATTCTTTCACTTTCAGCCTCCGGGATGGAAGCCGTCACTGAACTAGGCACACACACCCGTCGACGATCAGCGATCAGATTGCTTCGCCCCTTACTCAGAGTTAGCTAGAATCGCTGACTCGCACCGACGCCCGCCGGTGCTTAGCTCCGTTCTCCGCGGCCTCGCTTTGCGTTCGCTTCGAGGTCGTCGCAAGACGGTCGGAGCGTCGAAGTGGGGGGATTGAAGGCAGAGTTGCGTAGCTAAAAGCTAAAGTGTAGTGCGCATAACGAGGTCGTTGTCGAGTTTGACACCAGAGGCCTGAGCAACGGTCGGCGAGACCAAGATCCGCGAAGAAGACGAGTTGGTTGTTCTCCAAGGATGGCTCCGGCGTGACTGTCACCGATGTATCCTGTATTGTGATGTGGGGCGCTGAGGATGATGACAATTAAAATGACAACCGTGACGTGGTAATCATTCAACGGTGAACACACTGAACAGGATCAGTCCGATACGGGGTGTCCTTCCAGCATTCCAGGTTCCGACGTCCCCTCGCAAGAGCGGCTTTCCAGTGAATTCTTCTTTGTTTGTTCATGTAGCATCGGATGCGAGTAGTCTTGCCGCAGTCTATGATCATACCATCCGGACATCCTTCTTGATGGTGTCCGTCGTCAATACTCATCTTGTCATGTCACTTGCTCATCGTTTGACACCTCCTCGACAGGCGGAAGCAAAATTTCAGCTCGGCCAGATGCGTTCGCAGTTCGCACTTCGTACTCGGTCTCGGCTTCGTGGTGTTGCCAGCTTTGTGCCAGCTCAACAAGTTGTGTAGCAGATCCGCCGTCTCTGAGCTATCACCCATTGCGCCATGTCGTTCGCAGGCCCTTCCCGATTGAGCTCCATCGCTATACAACCTCTCAAGACGGCGACTCGCACACCACGATCCCTCGTCCAGCAACGCTTTGCCTCAAACTCCCGAGTCTTGCAGAATGGAGTCAGGCCTCCATCGTCACCACCTCTATCGAAAAACCTGTCGAAACGACCCGAGGGCACCGTGGAAGCAGTATCTGAAGACTCTCGATCTGTGACCGAAGCTAGATTAGCTGTGGAAGACAAGTTCCGTCGACGAGTCGGCAGGTCGGCCGCGAAACCCCCTCAAAGAACAAGTCGGCTGTTGGCCTACATAGGTTGGGGCGGGTCCATAAGTGAGTCCCAAGTACCATCTCTATCCTTGGCCTCGGAGCTGACGGCGTGTATAGTGGCAGCATTCTGGATGATACTGTATGAGGATTTCGGTCCAAACGAGCACGTCTTCTCACCCGTGTGTATCCCCATACCCATCCCATGCCGAAGCGTTGAAGCTGATTAGAAATTCAGTTCCGAAGAGTTTACAGCCAAATCACGGACGCTGTCCTCGGCGTCACACCTTATGAGAAGTCGACGCTAGGCTTCCAATACGCCTCGATTCCAAATAGGAGCAAAGCCGAAACCGACCTGTCTGATGAGGATGGAGAGGCATACATCCGATCTCTAGAGGAGGAGTTTGTCAAGCCTGCTCGGGAGAAGTTGATGCAGGAGCAGGCTCAGTATAAGTGAAGACTTGATCACCCCATACAGTGAGTTCTTCCTATCGGCGGGAGAGTCTGGACTAATGGACAACCTGCGCAGATCAGGTACAGTTTGCCGAAATGCATACGCCAGCGTAGCGAGATTATAATTGCAGATGTCAAAACACTTCTCCCGTCGCGGACCCCCGGCCCATCACAAGCGACTCTGCCTCTCCGCTTCCCAGATGCCCTCCAGGCTCTTCTGCTTGTCCGACCTGACCTTCTTACTCCTCACTGCGCTTGATTTCCAGGTGTGTTCTCGGTGAATGGAGTTGTCACCAAAGATTGGGATATTGAACCTCAATTTCCCCGTGTCCCGCATATCCAAGCCCTTCCATCCCAGCCCCGCGTCGTCCCGCACTAATGGTACAGGCCTGGTCCATATCCTGCTCTCCGATACCTTTTCGGTCGAATTCCCATTCGCAGGGTGGTAGAGGTTGTTGTTGTCTGCGCCCATACCCGCCAATGCGGAGATGTAGACCACCACCGCGACCCAGAAACACACTCTCAGGAGGAACTCGCCGATCGATCCGAGACCCTTAGTGTGAACCAAGTTGGCCAGTGCTTTACGCGTATCGCCGACCATGGACGCGTAACGAGGGTGAAGGAGTGTATTGGAGATGGAAGACCTGGACATACCCATCGACAAATTACTTGAAGCCGACTGGATCGCTTGGTGAAGTCGCATATGGGTGTAAGAGGATCCAAGCCCACTAGCAGCACTGTCGCTGGAGATGGAGTAATCGTTTAAAGGGCGGAAAGGCAGGGAGAACGGATTCGAGGGCGAGTGGTACGGTGAACATGATCGCGTCCTCTTTTCCGGGTTCATCATCGGGTGTCTCGGTGTGACTACACCTATGGCTTTGTTGATCGGCGCGAAGGGACTACTGAAGTTGGAAGTATGGGCGTTGAGTGCCGCTCCGACCGAACGGGGTGGTAGGATTCGGCGAGCTCGCAAAGGTGTACTTGGGGCAAAAGTCGGAGAGGGCATCAAAAGCCCTTGAACTGAAGTTGAAGACATGTCAACAATAGTGTGTTGCTTGACGAAGATGGTAAAGCGATGGGTGCCTCGAAAGCGATGGGTGACTCGAACAAAGATAGAGACTAGCTCTGAAGAAGAAGTGAATGGGCCAAAATGGTTTCCGGGGCGTAGCTGGCTCTTCTCCGTCAGGTGTCCTCCTTATAATACACGTACGAGAGTTCGCTGTCATGTACCATGCGTAGCTTGTTTGCGTCGGCCATACCAAAGTCACTCACCACCTCGTCATTCATCTCGAATCTAGCCAGAAGGCGCCGGTGGCGCCGCTGGATGAAACCGGTCGTTCCGGTCACGATCCGTCGAGATTGCAATTCGGGTGGTCGTAAGTATTCTAGGATGTCATGAATGCTCATTTCGCATCGAATCTGTTTCATCAGTTGTGCTCACCGCTGTGGAACTCCTGGAGATGCTGACAGTACCGCCTTGACTGCTCAGTCACATAGACCTGCTCCGCACCGAGAGAGCGCATCATTGAACCTCTCTCATCGACGTTCATACGCGTCGACACGACCAGGTTGTCCGGTATCTCAGATAGTCCGTATGGCATTGCCGCAAGTATGCGGTCTCGCCTTGCGACTCGTGAATGATATTCATGCAAACCTACATTATCACTGTCTACCAATCTAGCTACCTTACTCCCATTCCACCTCCTCCTGGCAATCTCACACCGCATCACTGCCCCACGCGCGCGGCTTTGCCAGCTTTTTCGATTTCCCACTCATATTCCTCGTCACGCCCGTAGCCTGGCTATAAGCACTGGTATCGCTCATCTCACTGTCCCCGCTGTTTCGCTTTGGTCTGGTCCTCGCGTAGCCCTGTTGACCAAAGTCGATGTTGGCATTACCCCTCGAAGGCACGATGAAACCTTGGGAAGGGATGTCGGGATATTCCCTCGGATCAACTCTTTCAAAGCTGGTCAAGATGGAAGATCCGACTGATGTGCCAGATCGAGAGGATGCGATTGAGTTTGAACGGGTGAGATCCCTTGCAAAGATGCTAATGGGGCGTTTGTCGGTTGTCGCCTCGTACAATTTTGCGTTCTTAGCATATCCCCCGTTCGCACCGGTATCCCCATCGACATCGTTGGTGATGATCAAATTGGAGGTATTGGTTCGATTGGCATGGTCGGGAGTAGGGTCGTTGGAGAGGTATCCCAGTCTACCGGTATTGAAAGATGGGACGGGTGAGCCCAAAGTTCCATTCGACTGCACATCCCTAGGTACGCCCAGCGCACCGCGTCGAGGAGGGAAGGCGGAGAACGGGTTGACAGGCGGAACGAGCTCTCCGGGTGAGAAATAAGCACCACCGTACGCGGAGGCATTGTTGGTCGGAGGGACTTGGTCGGTTGAGCCATATCCCAAAGCAGCGTAGCCGCGCTGTAAATCCCTCTGATCGGGGTATTTGACAGTGTTGCTCTGAGCACCACGTGGAAGGCCAGGATATCGATCATCATCGTACCGACCAGAATCCATGCCAGGGTACCCGATCACCCTGGAAGATGGATCGTTGAACGGGTTGAGCAAGTTGCGAGTAGGCGGAATGTCCTGATAACCCCTTTGTTCGCTGCGGGCGGGTCGGGGTGGAGCTGGCCGAGGTGGTCTCGTAGGCGCACCAGTAGTATCGGTGCCCCTGGGTCGAGTGGATGCAGGGGCATCTACTTCGAGATTGGTGGTGATTGTCTCGAATTTCGGTTCGAACATTGTATTACGATCCGATCGCTCAGTGTCGACAAAAGAGGGGACAGAGTCACGTAGTCTTCTCTTCCTGTTCCAACCGCAACATCGGACCAAGATGAATAGCACCGCTGCGATAACCACAAGACCTAAGAGACCAGGTCAGCTGTTATCAAGGATCATTCACGCAGGGGTAGAGACGCTTACCTCCTACAGCGACTGACGCGATCCCCAGTGGGAATAGTCGATTATTCGGGACGAAGATGTTGCTACCTTGATCCACGGCGTCATTTGCCTGGGCCAGGTCAGCCGGTGCAGAGGGTGCATTCATCGCCAGTGGTGACATGGACGATCGGAGCAGACTCGATGTCGGGACCCCGTCTGAAGTCATGAGGATGGCCGAGGGCTGCGAGGGGAGCACCGGGTTGGTGATGAGGCTTGGAAACGACACCATATCAGCTTGAGGCCCCCGACGAGCAGTAGAGCTTGACTCACGATGCAAATTCATCGGTGGTTGTGGATGCCTCGTTGACGCTGAATATGCTCACTTGGCTCGCTTCGGAGACCGGCTCCTGAGAGACCGACGTTAGGTCCGAAGGCAGAGCACTAGAGGCGCTGGCCTTGGAAGATGGTATAGCTGAGGTAGCGGAGGGTTCAGATATCGCCAAGCGAGTACTGGATTCAGCAACACGTTCAGATGAAGGTGTACTGGCAGAGCTGGGCGCGATAGACGGCGTGACTTGTGTCGCCGTGGTGAAAGAAGTAAGGACGCCGGTGAATTGACCGACAACACCCCCGACCGGACCGTCTTGCACGGCCGCCTGGGCGGCTCCCTCTCCACTCTCACTGCTGACGCCGGGCTCAGCTACTGAGGAACTGACTGATGGGGTTGAAGGTGCCGACTCGGCACTGTCGAGAGGTGTTGTGCTGGAGATGCCACCGGGGCTGAATAGTTGATCTTCCACAGTGCCGCCTAGCGACATCTTGGGCGAAGGTTACAGCACCAGGCTGTATAGTACTCCGGGTACTGGATGAAATATCGACAGATGGTGAAGAAAGCGAGTTCACATGCCCAGCACGTTGAAAGAAGGGGATGAGGTCGATGAGGAGGGTCGAGGATGCTTCGATCTGTCAGTGACTGCGTGAGCGATTGATGATCCTGAGTACCGCGTTGTCAAGGTGGACCCAGATGATCGTCCCATCCGGGCAATGAGATCATTCTGCTCCGTCAGAAGCCGAGTAGAATAGCGAATGGGTTGAAGCCCTGCGGGGCGGTTGTCACTGTCGAGTTTCAGCATGATCACCTTGAGATCTAGCTCGTTCTCCAAGGCGTATGATCAACATAGTTTCCCGTCGCCGCGTTACCCTCCGCTCGTCTCTCAGTCTCTTCGAAAGCCAAGTCATTTGACCGTTGCTTAGGACGCTCATGTCGACCAAAGCCGCCAAAAGCTATCTGCGCGATCTCATGGGCTCTGCGTGTACCTGGTTGTCGTCCAAGTTGGAAGTTGAAACGCATCAAACCCGCCACTCGTTTCAGAATGATCATAACGCCGCGGGATTATAATCTCGCTACTCCCGAGTCGCGTCTGTGCCTGCAGCACCGTACAAAATTTCAAGGCAGCCATCTCTCCTTCTTCTTCTTACCATGGGTCCGAGCTGTCGTCGAACCACCCTTCGGGGTCGGTTTTGCGGCAGCACTATCGACTGATTGGAAACGCCGCGACTCGGAGATTCAAAACCCCCTTGTTAATTTGGATTGGCGTACATTTCCTGTCGACGGAACGAACTATTACGGCTCATCCCAAGATCGATCTCCCACCGATCGAACCTCTACTGCTTTTCCCCCGCCCTGGGGTCGAGAAGCGGTAACCTATAGGATCTCGGTGGTGTAGGCATCCGTTATTTCATATCCTTGCTTAAAGGCGATTCGCCATTGAAGATTTGGGAGAAACCAACGGAATGACATTCATCCACCTCGCATTTGTAGTTGATTTCGTGGTCAATGCATCTCTTGATTTGTCTTCAGGCAGTGTTGCGCCCGTTCTGGAGGACTTCGCCACTACATCTTACATGTGTCCCAAGGCAGGACTCGGGCTCGTTGCGAGTCGACGCGAGAGCTCCAGAGAGCGCCGCCTCGCTCGACATGAAACACGCAACTCGATTTCCATCGGAAATTTCAGCTGCCTCCACCTCACTGGCCTCACTTGTGAACTTGTCCCTCGGGTCTATGTAGCGTCCTCCAGCTCACTCCAGAGCTCTGAAGATTTGTATTTCCGCTTCTTGTCTTTCTATCAAGCTGTACAGTCGCTCCCACAGCTCTCTGAACCAGTCTTCAAACCGGGCTAGTCCCCGCTGGCGTTATGCTTCCATGAGCTCACTCAAAGTCTTTCCGGCATACCGCCCGGTCCTACCCTGGTCGCCGAATAAGCTACCTAATCTGCGGCAACGACCTTCTCCGCGGCCCGCGCTCCCGTTCTTTCAGGACAGACGTCATACAGTGTGAGCATGCTCTGGCTGTGTGCGATCCGAGCTAATTTGTGCATACCAGTCCCACTAAATGGAGTCTGTATAGAAGTTTGATCCGGGCGACTTACGGTCAATCTCGAGTAGGACCAGGAATAGCGTCGCCGACCTCGCGTAGACCAACAGCAGGATCAATTGCGGAGAGTGGAGTTCACAATGCGTCTCAACTCACAAGGAAATCGCAACTCAGAAGGAGTTCAGGACAGACAGACGGGTTAGCCGATCTGTCCGCGATACGTCGATCGATCCGAGAACGGTGGAAACAACAACGCGGGATGGCCTCCCTGTTCAAAGCGAAGAAGATGCTCGAAGCGGAATATCAGCTCCTCGATCTTCTCAATGCGCGCGATGCTCGACGCGGGGACAGCTCGACCTTGACTACGCTGGAGGCCATACTTCGCAAGGAGCAAGCTACCGCCGACAGGATCCGCTCCCGGCCACCGCCTCCGCGGCGCCGCCCAAGAATCACATCTGGGATCATCGAGGGATCAAAGCTGAACCCACCTTGGCCTCGACTGGTTCCCCAACCGGCTCTAATGGCTATCATAATGAAAAGACGACAGTACAACAGCCAGATTCGATTGAATTTACGCCGATCCATTTTCGCGTCCGTGGTCGACATGCACCGAGAAATGAGAACACTGGAAATGTTGTATTCTCCTTCTCCTGGGCAGTCTCGGCACGGTACGATGTCGGAAAGAGATAATTACATAAAGCTCCGGACGGAATGGAAGAGGGATTTACTCGAACAGGTCAGCGCTCTGCAGGATATGGAAGTTCTGGATAGGAGTAGAGCGGAAACACTACCGTCGGAGCAGCTACTCAAGGAGTTGGCCCAGGCAAGGGTCGACAAGGCACAGCATAAAGCGCGATTGGAAGAGAAGATGAAAGCACAAGCGGATCCAGCGAAGTCGCTCAAGGAGAATAGACGGGACTGGAAGAGGGCAGGCAAATTAGCTACAAAGCAGTGGAAGAGGGATAAGAGAAAATCGGCAAGGATGGCCAAACTGAGTGCAAGGCGGGCTTTGCAGTCAAGCAGATTAGACAATCTGCTGGCTGCCGCTGCCGCCTCAAAATCGTAAGCGACAGATAGACCGCCAAAAGGGATAATCAGCAAGTCATAACTAGTGAGGGGTGAACAACGAGGCCAGATATGCAACCGACCAACAGTCATTTCAGTACTACATGTTGTCATCATAATGCATTTGTTTGTTCGTTCCTTATCGTTCACTGCGTTCCGAGCCTCGTCCTACAACGCACTCTTTGCCAGTCACAAGGGGCGCGGGGTCCAGATTCTCAACTATCCGCATCTGATTCCTCGTCGGAGTTGTAGTCCAGGCCGAGACCCAAGCTAGTTGGAGGTGCCGGTACATCCACTCTGGCCCTCTTCATTTCTGGTTCAACTACCTGACAGGCCGCCAGAGTGTCGGATTGTATTGATGGTTGTCCAGATTGAGATGACTCCTGCATGGTCGCCTGAGCTCTCTTGGCTCCCCATCCGCTATCGCGAGCTCTCCGCTCCGGGATCTCTTGCAGCGGTAAGATGGAGAACGATCCTTCTGCGATTCGGTCGTCCCACTCGAACTTAGTGTACACCTCTATGGTTGGGTACTCGACGAATGTGGTGCCTTTTAGAGCCTGCTGAAGCTGATCATTGGCCTCGAATGGCGGGAAGAAGCTCTTGCTGGGAAGTGCGGACGGAGTCTCACTGCCATCCGTGTCGACGTCTCGGTTGGTGGTATGCGGAGTATATCTCATCGCGATCACGTGCTGCTCTGCCTGTATCGAGGCGGGTAAGAGGGAATCGAGAGTTGGAAGGTCGGTTTGTGAAGTCGACGCGAAGAGTACCCGACTGATTATAGTCGTTGTCGCAGGAGATTTCCCGTTGTCTCCTGCATCGATACTCCTGAGCGTATTTGGCGAGAGGGTGACTTGTATTGTCAAGTTGAGAGTCTGCGTCCTAAGTGTCATATCAGCGAATGAATCTCGGGCACAATGAGCTCCCTCGACGTACTTTGAATTCCAGCTGGACTGGTTCTTCTTCCTCCTGTCCATGCCTTCCGGCATCAGTTTAAGCCCGACCCCCCTCCTCTGCAGCTCGGCCTGCAAAGCTTCTCGACCCGTCCCCGCAGATCTCTTGCCCTTATTCATAGCTCCGCCTCTGCCTCTTCCACGGGCTGATCCTCCCCTGCTAGACAGAGACTCGGCCTCGGCGGCTGTTATCCCTTCGCCCCAATCAGCGACTTTGCGACGCCCTTCCTCTAGCCATTTGTAGTCGTCGCCCCATGACGCATGGCCAACTGCGTTCAGCGGGACATAAGAGGTGGGATCGCGCGAGCCAGAGCAATCATCTTGAGCTTTGTGGGTCTTGGTACAGGCCAACGAGCAAGTACGCTTCTCACACCGAGGACAGGTGTACTTGGGAGGTTGACCGCAGATCTCGCATTCGGTGGTATCTGGATTCCGGCCTGATGTCCTTGCAGGTCGAGAGGGGCCCGCTTCGGAGAGGAGGGAGAGCGGAGGTAGGGGCGCTGGCGTATCCTCTCCCGGACGTGGCGGGAGGGGATGAAGCATAGTCTCTGATGGCTCAAGGTAGGTCCAGGTGAAGAGAGAATCGTCAACAAAAATCGGACCATCCGAAGTGGAGGCACGACTCTCTACATTCAGTGATTCTTCGCAGGTCGACACCTCTAGTTACGATGTACTTTACAGGTCTTTACTACTGTGTACTGTACCCTGCTGACTCGAGGCTTGTAGTCGATCATCATACTGCATCTATAGACTCTATACATCAAGGCGTCCTCCGATATCCTGTCTACTCTGTCTTGACGCCCTCTGCCGCTTCTAAAACCGGATAGCTTGGGAGAGGAAAGTCGACGTTGTTCTCCGACGCGGCCTTTTTGGCGAAGTACGGAATGCTCATGATCTTGGGAACGATGACCGACAATGCCCGGACGAGGGAGTACAGCATCTTTCGCTTGAACGCGGTCGCTGGGTGTCCAATGCCCGGGAGGTAGAAGGGTATGTTCTGGATCTTGTTCACGAAGGGCTTGAATGTGGTTTCGAAAGCCTGGACTGCTTTTGTTGGAGTATCGTGTTTGCTGAGTTCACCGGCGAGAACATAGGCGCCGGTCAGAGCGAGTGAAGTGCCCATACCGGTGATAGGAGTCGGTGCGTATGCTGCATCGCCAAGGCAGACCACTCGACCAGTCGACCAATTCTTCATCCTGATTTGCTGTACGGCGTTGAAGTAAAAGTCCTCGGTCGAGGACATCTCGTTGAGGAACCGATCGGCCTCCCAGCCCGAGTTTGTGAACTCCTTCCTGAGGATATCCTCCTGACTCTGCCTGCTACCTCTGGCCGCCTTCATCCACTCCGTCTTCTGCGCCTCGTTGCACGGCATGAGAGAGAACAGGGTTCGGATGGTGCCGTAGGGGTCGGGTCGACTGTTGATAGCTTTGGATGGGATTGCTAGGTAGATGTTCCAAAAGTCATTGTCGGATGGGATACGAGGAACGGTGAAGTATGCGATGAACATGTTCTTGTCGACGACGGTGATCGCATCCTCTGGGAAACACCGTTTGCGGACTTTGGACCATTGACCATCGGCCACCACGAGCAAGTCGTACTCTTCCACTTGTCCTCCGACTCTAACCTTGACTCCTTCCTTCTCATCATTGGAAATCACCTCTTGGATTGTCGTGGCGAACCGGTATGTGACGTTGGTGAAGTCCTTGGTGGCCTCGTACAGGATCTTGGCCAGGTCACCACGTAGAATCTCGTACTCGCGAGTGAAGCTGGCGGCGGTGCCTTCGTTGACCGGGAAGAAGGCGAATGGTTTGCCATTGGGATCGATGAACTGGGTACCCTTTTCAGAAGTGTTATGTTTCTTGACCTCTTCGAGCAATCCCATTCGCTTGATGACTGTCAATGCACTGCCGGTAATGTCGACATTCTGACCGCTGACCAGACACGAGGGGTGTTTCTCGAATACGGTGACTTGATGACCGAGTTTGGCGAGATGGTAGCACAAGGCGGGACCGGCAATTCCTCCACCACTAATCAAGATCTTCATGGTGGTTCAGTGAGTGACTCTGACAAGGGCGAGGTGGACAGCTTACCGGATTACTTCCTTTGCGGCTTATATCCTTCTACGTATCTCACACGGAGAACAGCACTGGGCGAACATGTCAATCTCACTCGAACATCCTTCGGCTCGAGTAAGGTAATCTGGCTGTGCGTGGCGCCGAAACCATTCATCGCGCGCAAATCCGGCGCCGAAGTGTCAACCATCCTCACCATCGGTCGGGTGCGATGTTCTATTTTAGACACCTATACGAGTTATACGAGTCTATCTGAGTCCCTTTGGCTTCATAAAGCAGCCCGGACCTGTGAGAGCTTGCAGAGCGGTGCGGCCAACATGGTGCAGACTCAGAGCATGACTACTATCGGTGGCGCTCCAGGGCTTACATTCCCGCAGTGAGTGGTCGCATCAAGCGATTTAGACACGGGCAAAAGCATTCCAGCCGATTCCAGGTCAAAAGGGAGACAACTAGATAGCACAAAGTTGGCGTTCGCCCTTCGAACACTCGTACAGCAATCGTTAGTAGACGAAGGGCTTCAACAGTGCAGCCCAGAGCAAAGTATAGTTATGCCTTCATACCGGATGCGAAAGCATGAATGACCGAAAGAGATATCTAGATACACTTACAACAAGTCCGAGCCTAAGGACCACTGTGCTTGAAAGTCCCCTCCCACATGCTTATCATTTTCAGGCTCGCCAGCTTTGGCATACAGGTCGATGGGGATGTGCCCGATGTAATGCACGCTGCGATACACCATCAGTCGCCTCCCCAGCCAAAAGTCTACCGTGAATACAACTCACTCGCCAAAGCCGCCGACATAGTAGATATCCTCCAGATCGAATCGCGCCCAGCTGCTGAAATGCATCTGACCATCGGGCTTCTCTCTCGGCAACCAAGCGGCAGCGTCATGGTGGTAATGCTTGTAACACTCCTCGAAGCCTTTTCGTTCGTCTTCTGGGATCGAGGCGTAAGGTAGCATTGTGATGTTACCCATGAAGGCGACTCTGCCGCGGGACATGGGCGAATCGACATGACGCGTCGACATCGAGATGGTATACGTCGCAGAGTGGGTCGGGTGGGATAAAATGTTTCTCGTTGAAAGGGAGATTGGAAGCAGGACAAAAGTCAATGCCGGCGAAGGGTGACAAGGAGCATGGTACTGCTAATCAGTATGGACGACGCACACGGTGGTCTCACCTCCATCATGGCGAATGGGTGGCCTGCAGACGACGTCAGGACTAGACTATTTCTACTGCAAAGAGTCTTGACGTACCGGCATCAGGACTGTCTTTGGGGAAGACACTGGCCATTGTCCCCGTCACGACATTATGGACGAGCTTCTTGACATTGACAGCTGGAGGAAGTGGCGTAAGCGTCTTGATTGAGCGATACAAATGCTTGTATCTCGACCCACCTGCCTCTTCCAAGGTCTCTCTGTGAGGTGCTTCCAAGCGGCTAGGTCTTGCCAGAGCACCAGTAGCGATCAGGACGGAAGTTAGGATGGACCACTTCATGGTGGCTGGGATGTCGTCAATGTTCAGAAGGAGTGGTGATTGCGCAGATGAAAGTTGTGAGGGGAGATTCTTCTTGACCTGAGCGCTATATGGGTCTTGAGAAGGGCCGGTAGAGACACGCTCTGTGTTGCCCTTGTTGCCCGTCCTCTGACCCGAGAGCCAAGACCATAAGCTCGTATCTGATAACGACGGCCGAAAGGCAACCCGATGGCGTCCCGATGCGCCAGAGCAGGGAGAGGACAACCTCCACCTCAGGAACAGGCCAAATCGGTTTACCTGTACACGGTTTCGAATATCGAAGAGACCGGGGATGTGCGCCACGCCGGAATCAGAAAAGTGGGATGCACCGAAACGCCGCGAAACTCCGTCCTGCAAAATCCATCCACCGCCGTTTGATCCCGTTCAGCCCACCTGAGCGCGAGCAGCAACGCTGGTTGATCGAAACATCGAAAAACCCGTCGTCGTTAGTCAGTGGTCGTTCGCCTTTAACCCGTTCAACAACTGCCCATCATGGTGAGTGACGGATCCTGGACGGGGCTGGAACCGTCTGCGACAAGAGAGACAGCGATGTAGAAGCGGCACGACATGATTTTAGTCACAAGGCGGATGATGATCGACAGAGGAAATGCTCGATGGCGAAGTGGTCTTGAAATCGCCGATGGTTGGGCATCGAGACAGGGCAGATGCGTGCTAGGACGCAAAGAGAGAGAAAGACGCGGATCGACGTTGCAGGAGAAAAGGCGAACCTATGGAGGAAGATAAACAAACAGAGTCTGCATATACTGACACTCTGTCAGGACCCCAACGGCCCCGTCACACTGCGAACCTCCAAATTCATCACCAACAGGCTGCTCAACCGAAAGCAGTTTGTCCTCACCGTCCTCCACCCCACCCGAGCCAACCTCAGCCGAAACGAGCTGTCCGAGAAGCTCGCCGCTCTGTACAAGACGGACAAGGAGAGAGTCGCCGTCTTCGGTCTCAAGACCAAGTTCGGTGGTGGTGTCAGCCAGGGTTTCGGTTTGGTCTACGATGACGAGGAGTCGCAGAAGAAGTTCGAGCCCAAGCACAGGCTCGTGAGGGTGAGCAAGGATGGTGTTATGATTCAGCGACTGGTCTGACAGTATTGTTTCTGCAGAACGGCCTTGCCCCCAAGGTTGAGAAGGCTTCCCGAAAACTCCGAAAAGAGCGAAAGAACAGATCCAAGAAGGTGAGCACCCACCAGCACAAGAAACATCGACGTCCCCTGACTGTTTTTCCAGGTCCGAGGAACGGCCAAGTCGAAGGCCGGAGACGCCAAGAAGAAGTAAACGGCTTCGCTCGGAGGGGATATGGGTTTTCGTTCGAGTCCCACGCTGCACTCAGCTGGACTATTGTTCATCTAGTTTTACGAGATGGATACTCCTGCATACGACCTGGAGGGCACAACGAGACTGTACAACAACAAGGAGGATCGGAAGTGCTTGACTGGCTCAGAGATGGTTGCTGACATTATAAGGGGTTTACCGAATCCATCCTTCCCGTCTCCCGGACTCGATCACATCGGCCGCCGTGGTTAGGCAGGATTTCGTGCTGGATGTTCTGGACAACGTCAAGCTCATATCCAGGCTCGATTGAATCTCTTTCAGCATCGTGTAGACCTGAACAATGCCTTTGTCGCCCTTCTTCCCTTTGGTGATAAGGATCCGCTTGGTCGGTTTCAGTGGTGTCGAGTTTGCTGGTTTGCGGAGCGCCTTTCGAGTGAGCATATACTTGAGGAGGTATTGCAGCCACTATTACAACCGTCAGCATCGTCCGATAGCCTCAAACGGGTCTGGTGGACTTACCATGACATTCGTGAGAGGGTAGTACCCCTCCCAGTCGACTCCGATCTGAGACCTCATCGCACGATACACGTCCCACTGCTCGCCCACACCTTCATACACGTCCTCGGGGAGTTCAGTGTAGATGGCTTCGGCTGAGCTCCCCGATCGAGACAGTCCGAAGTCGATGATTGTCGCCTTTATTCCGCACGACTCTGGGCGGAGGTACTCGGTCTTTGACTGTGACTTCTTCGTGGGGACAGAGGTGATCAGAACCTGACCCTCGTGCAGATCACGATGCTAACTTAGCGTCAGCTTGTAAGTTCATGGTTTGCCGGTGGCAGACTCCGGACCTACCTCGAACTCCAATTCCTCCTCGGCGGTAGCTAGAGCTTGAGCGACTTGCCAGAAGACAGCGGCAACTTGCTCCCATGACGAGGAAGGTGAGAACTTGAACGTCTCGAGATCGTCCCCACCGTCCTCCAGTAGTATCAATGCGTACTTCTGATCCGGAGGGAAAGACACTGTTTCGTATGGTCAATACAAGTCAACACGACGGAAACATCGATTCCCTATCTCACTCACCAGGACTGTCGGACTGGGTGCCGTATGCATCGCGGAACTCGTTCCAGGCATCCAGTAGAAGGGACGGATAGCTTCCCTTCACGACAAACGATCTAGTACAGCGTGTCAGAAGCAAATCGGGAACGTCGATAGATCACTCACCCCTTGTACCCGATGAATCCCCCTTCTCGGACATTTGACATCTTCTTGGTCATCTCCACTTCCTTCAGCACGTCTTCAGGCTTGGAGCAATCCGGAAGATCGTCTCCAGATACTACACTGTTGGCTTGCAGGGGGATGACTTTAATGACCACCTCGTCTGCACCCTGGCTGAAGCCATACACCTCCGAGTAGGAAGCTTCACCAATCTTCTGAATCCGTAGATCTGTGCTGGAGCCTTTCCTGATTGGTATCAGGTCGAGCAGGTGCGATGATCCTATTAGAGCTGTGAAGTCATGTAGAGTTGATATGGAGCAAATAGATGCCAGTCTTTCAACAGCTGTCGACGAACTGGTTGTTGGTGATCGAGTGGTCCGAGTACGTCGACTGTCTTGACCCAGTTGTAATACGTCCATCTGTACCAGCAGCTCGACCTCGGGCTCGATAGATGGCTGCAGACGACCTCTTCCCTTTGTAAGTCCTGGCGAAGAATTACGGGCCTTGATCGTCTGCGTCGCCGGCAGCGGCTTAGATTCTAGGACGACCACCTCGACCGATGGACTCCGTGGCAGCATCCTTCTCCGTCCATATCCCTTCCTGGGCCTGACGACTGGACTCAGACTGACATCCCGATCACCTGGCGTGGAAGGTACATAGGCTGATACCGGACTGTTCGATACTACTGTCGAGGGGGTGTCGATGACAATGGGATTCGCCTTGTTGGACTTGAGTGGCGTCATGGGTGCTCTTGGCTTCTTCGGAGGTATCCCCTTCGCGGGAGCATTGGCGGGCAATGGCTTCGTATAATCCGACTTGATACTGCTAGAGCTCTTTACCCTGGGTCTGATGTTGTCGTGGGATTGGCGAACGGCAAGTGGAGGTCTGATGACGATTGGTGCAAGAGGCGAAGAAATGATGTCGGTATCGAGCACAGGCTTCGCTTTATCGCCCTTCTGGGGTGTGAGGTCGGCTCGCACGGAGATAATTTGCTAGAAAACCATCAATATGGCTCGTACGATTGACTCACAGTCTTCTTTCGACCATAGGTGGTGACCTGTAGCTCCAGTCAGTACAACTTCAGCTACAAAAAAGATCCAGTAGATCACCTTTTTGGTCTGGCAGCCGGCATCAGTCCAGCATCCTCTCACACACGTAGCTGTCGGATCAACTCACCCTCACACCTGTGCTCGACATGGCCATGCGCGTGCTGTATAGTCAGTCGAGTGAGTATGTACAGGCAGTATGTCTATAGCAACAGTGTAGGATGGATTTGTTTACGACGTTGATGAGCTGGGTTGATCGAGTACTAGTTGGACGCGGATGATTTTGCCACGTGGTCTGATCCCGTTAGACTGGACCCTGAAAATCAACTTTGGCTCACCCCGGTTTGTTTGCATCGATTCGACAACTACAACATCTGATCATCCACATCATCTCTTGTTCAACATCAATCAAAGCGGTGCAGCAGATCGACCCACGCACCATGGGGACCAAGATGGAGAGTCTGGACGAGTACAGGTTTGACCTGCGGGATGGCCTTCGAGTGGCCGCCAGAGCCGGTTTGACCCAGTTGGAGGAAATGATCAATGATGTTGGGTACAGCTGGTTGGATGGATACATGGAGAGTGTCATGTCGAGCAGTAGCAGCAGCAGGTCAGTCACCGAATGTTAGCTGATCTCTCTGAACGCACCGGTTGACATGCCTTTCTAGGGCACCAATGGCTGAGTTGATGAAGACACCATCGAGAACGCACACGGTGAAAAAGACTAGAGCGGCTCTAACAGCTGCAAAGGAGAAGACGGAGAGGATCAAGAAGTTGAATCTATCTCCAATGCCCAAATCCCCTCTAGTAAGTCGTATCAACCGTCCTTTGAGAGATTAAGGCTGATATGGGTGAACAGTCTAGGCAGCCTTTCTCGCCTTTGCAACCTCGATCAGTCAATACCACCCCTCGACAAGCGGCATTGTCTCCGTCGAAACCTGCCAAACATGGCAATCAGCTACTTGTACCTACACCATCAAAGGCCATCAAGTCAAGATCCCCCAAGCAGCCTTCTCCCGCTAGACAGGTTTCGCCGAAGAAGGTCAAACACGCCAGCAAGGAGAACGAACAACAGTCCCGCCTAGAGTCAATCAGGTCTGCTGCGCCGGTGCCCCCTTCTAGTCCGTCACGTATCAAGCCTCCGAGCACCAAGGCGATGAGGGATAAACCCGAGCACGATGTCGAAGTGCAAATTCCTCCTCTCGACGCCGACAAGGAAACATCAGACGCTCATCAGGATGACAATGTTGCTCAGGTCCTGGATGACACGCCTATACTCGTAGCACCAGAGACTGAAACGACAAGAGATACTCAGGACGCCGTGTTCGCCTCCAGCTCCAAGGTGATAGAGCCCGCCCGACAATACAACGATATCGAAAAAGTATCTGCTCCTCCCTCTGAGGTCACTGTCGCTGCAGTGCTGCCTGCAGCTCCAGAGGAGACACGATTTCCGCCCACTTCATCTACGGCACCCATCCCTTCAGCTTCCCATCCGCCCGCCTCGGCGCCTCTCGCGAATCTCGCGAAGAGGCAAACGGGCGCCTCTGTGTCTGAGAAGGAAGTGCGCTACTCGTGGCTGGCCAAGGCTCTCGGTACTGGTTCAGCGGCAGCCGGACAACCAGGTGTCCAAGGTCCCGAGTCAAGCGTATTGAGACGATCGATCGCCCCAGTACAATCTGCACCAATCGATTTCTCAGCTGTGCGCAAGAGCTTGTTACCCCCAGGTGGACTCAAGAGGAAGTCGGAGGCGGCAGAGTCCACGATCAAAGAGTTGGAAGAGACCAAACGACCGGAGAAAATGCTCAGGGTCGACAACGACGCTCAGCCATCTTCACGAGAGAAGTCGATGTCGGTTGCGACTCCTTTCAACCGACTCACAACAAGCACTCATCCTGCTCTCGAGAGCGATTCGAAGATCAATAGAGCGTCTGTTTCTCAACCTTTGCAAAGTGCTCAACCAGAAAAGTCTCACTCGGACATACGACGGGTCACCCAAGCTCTGGACGATATCAGGGACAAGCAATCCGCCCGAGCTGCACTGGGCGCGTCTGTGGGTGCTTCCGGTCCTCGATCCACGGCACCGATCGGCATCGCATCGTCTACATCAGCACTGGGTTCCCGCCAGTCTGGCCAACCTGCCACTGGCAGTGGTTTCCTCCGCGGTCTGAGTAATTTGGGCAAGAGCTGGGGCATTGGGGGATCCGCCCTCGGTGGAAGTGCGAAAGACGCAGAGGAAGGTGCGCTGAAATTACGACAAGAGCTACAGGAGGACGAAGCCGACGAAGTGGCGGCCGAGGCTGCTGCTCAGGCTGAATTGGACAAGATCATCGCGGAGACAAAGTCCAAACCAGTCGTTCCTACGCCAGGTCCACCTTCCCGACCTCAGAAATTCAGCCTCTTCCCAATTCGCCCAGCCGAGGACGTCGATGCTGTCCCCAAAGAGAGTGTACCGGTCGCTCAAGATGCCTCGACCAATGCGACGGCGCAGTTAGATCCGGAGCCAGAAGTCGTTGTATCGGTCAAAGACAACAACAAAGCCGATAGCGATGTCGAGGATGAGGATGAGATCGTCGAAGGGCTCAGTCGGGTCATCTCACATGATGACGACAAGGAGGATGCAGAGATGGACAAGACGGACGACTTCGTGACTGCCCTCCAGGCTCAAGTGCCAACCGCCCAGACACCTTCGCCCAAATCGAAAGCACCGGCCAAAGCGTCTCAAATGGTCGCTGTGTCCACAACGCCAATGATGTCTCCCCCTCGAACCGTCAAGACAGTGGTACAAACCACTTCCCATCGTCAGTCTCCTCAAGGACCTTCGCCGATCAGAATCCAGGCTCGAGCACCTCAGTCGCCAGTTAAACCGCCCAAATCGCCTCTCCGGTCCTTACAGCAGCCTAAAGAGACTGTTCCGCCTGTCCCCTCGATGTCACTTGCAAAGCCATTGCCAGTGCTCAAACCTACCGTCGCCGCACCGCAACCAGCTGCACCGGCAAGAATTGAGGTAGAGGATGAAGCGGATGAGAGTGTGGATCTACCCGAGCTGCCTGAAGGCCTTCAGACGGACAGCGAGAGTGATCACGAGAGCGACGAGCAGGAAGAGGTCGAAGATGAAAAGCTCCCCGCGAAGAATATGTTCAAATCGGATCACGCATCTGTAAGTCATCGTTCGAGCCACACGGACTAGAGTGATACTGATTGGTCCCCAGTTGTCGCAATCAGTGTCTAACAAACACAACCCCTTGAATGCCTCTACGGCGTCCAACACTGGTAGTATGTTTGGCCAAGCTTCCTTGATGGCAAGCAAGACCCTAGGCTTCAAGCCCACCACGGGCCCTGTGAAATCGATTCAAATGGCTCAATCCATTGCAAAGAAGGTATGCGACCCCTCTTGATGAATGACAAGGAGGAGGAGACTGACTATCATTGTAGGAACAAGCGACCAATGAGCGCCGAAAAGAGCTGAGAGAGCAGGCCGAGCATAGGAAGATCCAAGCGGCAAAGAAGAAGGCAGAGGAGGATCGGATCAAAGCCGAGGAAGACAAGAAAGCCCGTGCTATCGAGCTGGAGGAGAAGAGGAAGATCCGATTGGAGAACGAGAGGAAGAGGAAGGAGCGAGAGGAGCGAATCGCTGCTGCCGCCAAGGAGAAAGAAGACAAGGAGGCGGCTTTGAGAAAGGTGAATACAGTGATTGACAGGCTGTACCTTGTGCTGACACCACTCAGGCCGAGGAAGATGCCAGCAAGAAACGCAAGCTCGCTGCTGCTGCGCTGAACAAATCCGGACCTGTCAAGAAGATGGCACTGTCCAGCTCGACCAGTACACAGGTCGTGGTCAACAAGCCAAAGGATGCGCAGGGTCCGATGCGAACAATCAAGCCGATTGTCAACTTGGTCTCGGCTTCGACCTCCACTTCAACCTCAGTCTGTGCTGCCGGTCCATCCAAACTCGGACCAACGGTCTTCCGAACTGCTCAGACTGCTGAGTCATCCACCTTCTCAGCTCAGCCAACCGCTGTGGTCATTCAGCCACAAGAGAAGAGACCCTTGGGACCACCATCCAGACCGTCCCAGCAGCCAGCGCACGGCCAGTCATCGCAGCATGTCCCGCTTACGCAGCAGAACCTCCAGGCTCTGGGTCAAGGCAGCAAGGCTTCAGGCGTACTTCAGCAGAGCAGAATCGCGTTAGTCAATCAATTGGAAGACAAGGCGAATTTGGTTCAGAGCGAGGACATCGAATTGCCCGATATTGCATCCGAGTGAGTTACACATTCTATGGCGATTTCGTAGTGGACGTCGACTGATCATGTTACTCTAGGTACTCTGACTCTGACGACTCTGAGAAATCCGACGATTTCAAACGACCCGGATGGGCGGAATCCCCCGAGCTCCGCGCAGCCCTCGAGGCCCAATCCCGTCGAGACCCCGACGAGCTCTTTGGTCCCATCAAGCCAATCAGCATGGAAGAGCTGTTCAAAGTCCGTCATGGCAAGTTTAGGAATAGGACCAGTAGTGCCAATTGGAGCAAGGGCGATGGTTTGACCAAGCTCGAGACGGTGGAGTATGCGAAGAGGATGAACTTCAAGCCCGTGGGCAAGTTCGATTCCGATGTTCTCTAGGGTGAGGGTAAAGGGATGAAGGGCTGGGGAGAATGAAGGGGAAGAGAGATGATGACCTAGCATGGGAGAAGAGTTGATTTGGTGCTTGTCATTTCCCACATACTTGCTTACTTGCTATGCTTGCTGTACGACAAACATGTTCCGCAACGATATCACGACACTTATACCTTGAATGATGCACACAGTGCTTGAGCCTTAGCCCGGGATGAACTCATCCTGGTTCCCCTGGGTGCCGGTCGGTGACATGGAATCTGTTGCAGCTTCTGTTGCATGACAGCAATCTGCACATCAATCGTATATACAGTGTGAACGGGACATTATATCATCTGAGGCCTCATTCGTTCTCGATACGAGTCATCGACCAATCACGCCCTTCCTACGCCGCCTTCTTCTCCTCCCATCGTACTTTTTTCTTCTTGCCAGCTGGTCTATACGTCGATTCTGGCCCAAACATCGAGACGGGTCGGAGAGAGCTGGGCCGAACACGAAGCCTAGAAGGACCTGGGTTGTCCATAGCCATACCAGCTCCCTGCGGTTCGACCGGGAAACGTAGGCTGGCCCATCTGATCGATGGGCTGTTGACCATAGGCCACACCGGAATTGGCGCCATAGGTATACGGGTGCATGCCCTAGCGCGAATTTCCAATGTCAGCTTGAGCACCTCTACCCCAAGCGAAGATGACTCGGGCGCGAGTCAGGAACGACACTCACTGGTGCAGCTTGAGCTTCTCCCATGGAACCGTGGCCGGGGTACATCATAGCTGGGTTCATGCCCCCCATGCCCATACCACCCTGCATCATGGGGTTCATGCCACCACCCATCCCCATCCCTCCCATGCCCATCCCGTTCTGCAACACCATCGGGTTCATTCCCCCGTGCATCCCTCCCATTCCTCCCATCCCGCCCATGCCCCCCATACCGTGCATGCCATTCATCATGCCGCCCATCATGCCGTTCTGCATGGCTCCAGGCATGCCCAAGGCGCCGTAGCCGGGTTGGGACATGCCCATACCGGCGGGTGGAAACATCCCACCTTGACCCATCATCCCGCCTCCCTGCATCCCGTACTGGGGTTCTGCTCCCCGTCAGCAGGCAGCATCTCACTGACGACAACTTGAGCTTCACTCACGACCGTACATGCTCCTTCGTCTCATGCGTCGGCCTTCGCTACCGGAATCTGAATCATCGTCGGCACCGTACCCCGAGTTACGAGAATAACGATTGTACGATTGAGCGTTGTGATTGTGATTGTAGTTGTGATTGTGGTTATGATTCTGAGACTGGGAGCGCATACCGTTTATGTCATAGTACTGCAAGTAGAAGGGATCAGCTGGGGGCTGCGGGATCGACTGTAACTCACTCTATCATACAAATACTTTGCAGTGGCGGCAGCATACTCGGCAGCTTCTTCGATGACTGCCTTTGAGCTTCTCGGGCTCAATCGCTCCCACAGAGCGAACACTAGGTTTGTCTGAGCATGGATCTGAGGCTTGTGGGTGACAGCTCAACTCACACTCGGCCATAGCCAGCCCGATTAATCTCTCCCTGTTCTCGTGCGAGGGAAAGTTGTTATATGCGCTGTGGTGATCACGGTCCCAGGTCCTGATGAAAGTCGTCAGAAGTGACCTTGGATAGCTATCTCTGCTCACAAGTAGGCCTGGTATGCGGCGGCACCACCTAAAGTCCTGTTTCCGGCATCTTCACCCTCCAGGTTGTGGTATACTCTCCGGTGGGCATGCCTCGCTGCATCCTCGGACAGCTGACGCACGCCAAAGAAGCTGCCCAGAGAGCCCATCTAGTCCAGGGTAAGCATTGAATCTTATCGCTGTAGGCCTTGCTCTCGACTCACGATGTTGTCGAAGAAGCCTCTATCAAACTTTGATCCAGAGTATCGGGCTCTGGCCTACGAAGGATTAGGAGAAGTTCTGACCGTTGGTCGTCAAGCGACTTACCAAGTCCCATGCTCCCCACGATGCGTCCGGGGTGTAGCCCAACGCTGGCAACTGATAGTCATAGCCCTAATCCCAAGGTCAGAGACCTGTATTTGAGTCATTTGGCCTTCACTCACGAGGTTCTTGTAGGCTTGACCGAATCCAGCGGCGGGGTTCATAGGGTTGACTTGACCCATCATGTTCTGATTCATCATCCCCTGTCCCATCATACCAGGCTGCATGCCTCCCATCATGCCCGGTTGCATACCCATGCCTCCCATCCCACCTGGCATACCTGACATACCTCCCATTCCTCCCATCATTCCCGGATTATTGTAATAGTTCTGCATGATGGCCTGTCGCCGAACGGTCGACAGAAAGAAGTCGAACGGAGTTGGAGGGGCGAACGGTAGTGGATACGTGGTGGGTGTGTAGTCTTGAGGTAGCTGAGGTGTCTGCTATGGTTTGATGTCAGAGTGAACTTGAGTCCCAGAGACGATTCAATGTTGTAGAGCAACGATCATAGGTTGATGTTAAGATGTCAAGAGCTCGTCATCTGGGCGGGGAAAGGACTCTCTCGCTGTGTATTTCTCCTTTTGTTCCCCTGGCTCATCGCCACTCGTCAATGATCATCATCGATCCGTGTTTCATCAGTGCAACAGTGCATATCATGTACAGCCTTGGCTTTCGTTTCAATCCATGTTCTCAGTTCATTTCATAGCCTTCTTCACACAGCTTCCGTCTGCCTGAATGACAATCAGCCACACGTCTCGTGAACCACAAACGACACTCACCTAGAGCTTGTTGTACACATCGAGAACGGCCTTGGCGGTGGCCTCGGCAGAAGCGGGGTTTGCACCGGTGACCAAGTGTCCATCGGTCTGGGTGAACGAGTCCCATGGTCCGGCTGGGGAGACGTAGTTGGCACCGAGACTGGCAGCACTGGCCTCGATCGTGGGTCGGTTCCAAGATTGGATAGTCTCCAGCACACCTTCTTCCTCCTCGCCTTTGGTGGTGAATCCAGTCACGTTTCTGCCCTTGATGATGGGAACGCCAGCTTTGTCGACGATACCGGTGAAGATGGCGCCACCGTGACACACTGCAGAGACGATACCACCATTAGCCCAGATGTCTGAGGCAATGCTCTGTAGACCTTTGGCGGACGGGTAGTCGATCAGGGACGCGTGTCCAGCAGAAGCGAAGAAGACACCATAGTCGCTAGACTTGAGGTCGGATGGTTTGTGGATCTTGTCGAGCTTTGAGCGGAACTCGGAACATGGATCCTCGTACACTTTCCTCTCGTCTGGTTTGAGCCAGTCGTCGGTGGTGGACAGCCAATCGGGAGAGTAGGATCCATTTTCGGATACGAGGTCGACCTCAAAGCCTGCCTCACGGAAGACGTCGAATGGGTGTAGGGCCTCTGTGATGAAGAGTCCTGTCTCTTTGCCGTCTGGGTAGAGCGGTGCGTGGGCAGAGGTGATAGCGATGAGAGCTCTTTTCGGTGGTGCCATTGTGGATGTGATTGTTGGTTTGCTGGGGGAGCAGAGGGACCTATGGAGCTCTTACGGCTCTCTTATACTGTAACTTGCTCCCAGACCATGCAGACGCTAACTGCGCGCCGAGATCTGCTGATCTCATAACCGTAGCTCTGTTGCGTCATTCCGAAAGTTGCGGGTCGGTAAGGCTCGGTATCAAAATCGTAACTATCAGCGGTGGTAACCGCCTCCGAATGCTAATAGCCGAGCTCGAGCCCGAGTTTCAGCCTACAAAGCACGCATTCTCGGGGTTGCTGTGATACTCTGCTGTGACGGTAACTACAAGACTTATAAAGCATTCTGGCTCTGGTAGCGGGACCACCTCTGATCGCAACGTGGACCACTATCGGACTGTCGGTCAACTTTTGGGCCACATCTCCTTCAAAAGCACAGGGAAACAAGACCGATGGCTGCAATTCTCCGCACCGACCGCTGAAGTCTAGTTAGCCTACGAGATGCTCGCCTTTGTCACCTGTATCATTCTATCGGTCGCTTCGGCCACTGCGCTCCTCGTCCTGAGACGTCTCACTCAGCTCGTGGGTGGATCCAAAGCGCATCATGATGGAGTGCCCCGACCACCCTTGGTGCCCGATTGGTGGCCCTTCCTCGGTAATGCCCTGAACATGGCTACGGGAGATCCGTTCTGGGTCAAAGTAGAGTAAGCCGACGTACATCCTGCCCTGAGGCAATGACTTACCAAGACTTGGTCGTAGGAAGAAACATGGACCTGCATTCCGTCTACTGGCAATGGGAGAGACGAGGACGTTTGTGACCACTCCTGCACTCATCCAACACATCTACAAAGGGTCAAAGAGCTTGTAAGTCGGCGTGTACTGGAATAGCTTAGCTCTTCGAAATTCTGCTGATCTCGGCCTCACAGTGACTTCCTCTACTTCAGGATGCACTACCAGTCGGTAGTTTTCGGCATGTCTCGCTCGTTCAGTTTTTCCCCGGTCTGGAAGGATCACCTGTTCGCAGCGCACCACAAAGCTATGCAGCCGAACATGCTCGAGGGAAGTACCAGGAAGTATGTGAAATTGCTGGCTGAGACCTTTGATGCCCGCCTGAGCGAGCTGGGTCCGGGGGGAAAGCAAGTCGACTTGATCGACTATGTGTATGATATCATCGTGAGTGCAGACCTCGATACTTCCAACCTGGCACCCAACCAACCTGACACCATGCCGCAGTATACTGCATCTAGCAAAGCCTTGTTCTCCCGTTCATTTCCTTCTGCTGCGACCAAAAAGCCATTCTTGGCATTCGACCAATTCTTCCCCCTCCTCACGTTGAAAGAACTCCCTGTTCTCGCTCGAAAACCCGCGGTTGCTGCTAGGGAGCAGCTTCTCGACTTGTTGGTAGAATGGTGGAAGACGACAACGGAGGAAGATCAGAAGGGTCTGGCACCCCAGATCATGATCACCTGGGACACCAAAGAGAGCGAGGGCTGGACCGACAGGGACTTCATGGCTCTTCTCTTGGCCGAGCTATGGGCTCTTGAAGCCAATGCCCCTTACGGTAAGTCCCGCCTATGATGTTCATACATGTCTATGAGACTGACTGCGTCTGATAGCTGGCTTGTGGACCGTGGTAGAGATTCTGCGCAAGCCACATCTGATTCAGACGCTGCGCGACGAGATAGGCTCGGCTACCAAGCAGCTCGAGGAGCCTACCCTCGAATCGCTACTAGCGCAGGGTCAAGCTGAGCTTGTCAAACTTCTGCCCCAGCTCAACGCTTGTTTCCAGGAGACACTGCGATTCCACACCTCCAGCTTCTCTCTACGTGTAGTCGAGGAGGATAGCGTCATTCCGGCAAAGTTGACCGGTACGCCACTCGGGTATAGCTTGAAGAAGGGCGAGCAGGTTATCTGCGTCACGAGAAAGAATCAGGTGGATCCAACGGGAGATTGGGGACATGACGCCAATGTCTGGGATCACGAGCGGTTCCTCGGACAGGACAGGATGAAAGGGTCAATGATGCCATTCGGAGGTGGAGTCTCAATGGTGAGTTGCCGGTTTGAGATCATTGTAGGAGATCGAGCTGATGGATATCGCAGTGTGAAGGTGAGCATGATATGCTACGGGGCTCACGAGGGATGACCGAATGGACTTGCTGATGCAGTATAACAGGGCGGCACTTTGCCTCAATCGAGATCCTCACGTTCATCACAAGTTTCCTTTCAACTCTCGATGCCGAAATCGTCAACGACACCCTTGTTCACGACACGAATAGATTGGGCCTTGGTGTCATTCAGCCCAAGGGCAAGATGCAGGTCAAGCTGTCCAGAAGAGGGAGTTGATCGGTATCTCTGTAGATGACAGTAGTGTATCTTCCGTCCTATATCTGCAATGTCAACCTTGTATCCCCTGGAGCCAACAAATAACGGCTCTGCCCTGAAGGTTGGCCCGCCGGTCTTGGGGGGCCTCGCATAAGAAAACCAAGTTAGTTCGCGCGTGCCGTAGCGCACGCGGCATCATGCCATCTTTCCGTGTCAAATTTCGACCGTTTGGCGTTGGCACAAGTCTCTTTGTCATTCTCTTCCAGCTCGTTTAGACAGCTTGTAGCGTGCTTTGATCCGTCATATTAGGTACCTTGTCTGAAGGTACTTTGTCTGTTATGACGAGTGCGCGTGTGAACAGATGAAGTACGGTATGGATCATGTCAGATCAACGTCAATGCACTGTACCTCACGTGATGAGATAAGCACTCATAGGATATCCACAAATCCTCAGGTTGCATATCAGCACGTCACAGCCTGCCATGCTGGTCCGTATGCGAGAAGAACTACCAGGGCTAGCGCTACTGGGCACTGGCTACGCAAGCTGAACAGCAGCCTCAGCCCTCAGGGGAGTACCCTAAAAGATCTCCCACGGTCTCCGCCGAGTAAAAGGCCAGATCAAGACCGAATTTTTCAAGTGGACGGTTGGACTATCTAGGCGGTCTTACAATGCATAGGCGGTCTTACGATGCATAGTGTGTACTAGAAGATACGCGGTGACATCTAGAACTCAACGGTGCAAGTTGCAAGACTGTAGCAGCGAAATTGGCTGAGCACGATGGAAATCCCCGTTTTTAAGTGAGATTGAAGTGTCTTGCGGTAAGACAGTGCATGGTGGGTTTGAGTACCTCGGACGTCTAGTTGACGGTCTTATAAAATCCGTGAGGGAAGCCCCGGCCGTATGGGTTTATCTTGCCGACTACACATGAGGATATCAGCATACGTCGGCGTCATATGCTGTGAAGGCTTGTCACTCACCGAATCCTCCGAGTTCTGGCTTGAGTGGCATCTGCGCGGCATCACACCGCATCAGTTCGGAACGAGCTTCACAGCAGCCTAAGCGCGACTCACCGGGCCGTACTTTGGCCAACCGTAGTTGAAGGGCATACCCTGCCCCTGCGGCGTGGTCCCATACATCCCAGTCCCCCTGCCTTCTTGCATGGCGAGGATGGCGGGGGGCAAACCCCATTCGGGCATTTGTGGCATTTCCCAGGGCACATGGCCCCAGTAGCCCATCGAGTCGCCGCCGGATTGCATGGCGAGGTGTGGGCCGGTCAAGTTGCCGTTGGGGAAGAACGAGGCCCCGGGATAGGTCGACATCATGGGGTGGATTGCGAACGCCATGATGGGAGACGATTGTGCGGATTTGCTGGTATCCTCAGACTAGATCACTCCAAGACTGGATATATGAATCGACTGGTGACACTGTGCATGGTGATATGGTCAATGGGCACGCCAGAGATCAGCGTTGCAGTCGCGCAACTGGTCTGTCAGAATTCCTTTGTCCTCCGTCCAGACCACGCACGCCTCCTTCTGGAAAAAATTGAGTGCCTTTGATTGATTCGAAACTTCACTACGTCAATACGAGCGATCCACGTCAGTTCTTGGGACGCTTGTGGCAATGAGGCTACTCGACGGTAAGTGATACCTTTTGGAAAGCATAACAGCTCGAGCTCCGTCGAAGAAGTACCATCAGATGACACCATACCACGTCAGACGTGGTGACGGAAGCAACCGGATCAGCCGAAACAGTACTGATCCAAATTTCGCCTGTTTCAGGTGTGTAGCCTCCTGTAAGCTCCTGTAAGTTACGCACTCGCTCGCTGCATTACTGCATACCTCGAGTTTCCGAAGCGCTCCGCAGAATCGACATCTGGAACCAAAGCATCCAGGACCGCTTGGATCTATCGCCAGACGGAAATGTCGCCACAGGAACCAACTCGGCACACCTACTCGGGCGGCGGGGTCGTCCCCAAGCTCAACGGGATAAACTACTTCACATGGAAGATGGAGGTGTACAACGTGGCTGTGCTCAACGGATTTGCGGATGTCCTCACCGGTACAAAGTCGCGGCCTCGAGGCTCGCCTGTGCTTGAGGATGCGGATGAAGTCATCGACTCTGACTCTGCGAAGCCTTTTGGGACGCGTACGGCGGATCAGAGTCGAGCCGGTTTGACCCAATCCCAATGGGAGTCGCAAAACCAAAAAGCTAGGGCTCTGCTCCTCAGGTCGGTGGATGAAATGTTCCACTGGCAGTTGATCGACATGGAGCTAGCGAGTGACGCTTGGGCGTACCTGGCTGAGGTCCATAGGTCCACCCAAGCCGCCGCGGCCAAACCATTACGATTGGAGTTACACGAGCTCCGTCTTAACGAGGACGGAGACATGGAGGCGCACTTGCGCAGGTTCGGCTCGCTCGTCGAGCGGGGACGCCAGGTTGGCATGAGTGACTTCTCAAACGACGACAAAACGTGCATGTATGTCATTGAACAGATCGCTACCGCATCAGCTCAAGCGGTACATAACCAACGATTGGACATCGCTTCCTCCGGCCGAGCAGACATTTGCACAATTGCTTCGTCTATGCCTAGAGGATATGTGTGAGCGATTTGCAAGCGATGCGAGAGAGGCAGCAGCGGCTCAAGTTCCGTCAGGAGGCAGCAGCAAGAACGGAAGAGGAAACGGTCGAGGCAGTGGTGGTGCCAATGGAGGAACCGGCAATTATTGATAATCGATGCAACTCGTATATGTTCTCCACCTTTACATCCCGTCTGTCAACTCTACCCTGTCCACGCCAAGCTTCCAACTGACATCTTCGCCCCCGTCGAGTGGTTTATCGGCTGTGCCAACAAGATCAATCACAACTGCACTGCTTGAGACCCTGCCAGACCCCCCAACTCAAGCTGGAGTGACTTGATCGAGCAGGCGGAGGGCTAGGAGGAGGAGGAGCTGGCGGAAGTACTTGTGGAGCGTGAGGCGTACGGCGGAGCAGCAAAGTAAGTGGGGGAGAGTTGGGTTTGGCAGCTCATCACGTTAGGAAGGAGAGAGGAGGTTGGAGGAGCAATCATCGTAAAAGCCAAGCCTGCGGGTATACTTTAGTATTCGTTGCATCATCATTACTTCCCACCTCGAATGCTCGGTGCCAGAACGCTGCTTGAGTTCGCCAGAGTCAATGTTGCGATCAGAGATACCTGAAAAGCTTGAAGATGAAGAGCGAAGACGGAACCAAATCTCGCCACCAAACGCGTATAACTGGTGATATGATCGCGTGCAGGAACATGAAACAACAACAACTACTCGTAGCTCATGACTGCCTCTAGAACTGACTCTATAGCTCGTTCTGACTCTGAGCTGCCTGTGTCAACTTCCGCTCACTCTGCTCTCCCTCTCAAACCGCCATGGCACCGGCCGACTTTCTCGAATACCTTGACGATGCGGTTCGGACGACCGAATACTGCTGCCACTCTATCGACTCCAGCATATCGCGATTGACACCCGGCGTGGAGGACCTGCCTCGACTGTCCAAAGTCCTCTTCAACGAACATGTAAGTAGGCGCCGTCTCCTCCCGGTCTTGCTACATCTATATCCGTGACAAGAGTGCTGACGATGATTTTAGCGATTCCTGGTGTTGCCTGCTCCGACGGTACAAGCGCACAAAGCGGCATTATCACGAGCACTCGCACCCCAGATCGAAGCACTGATGGCGAAAGCAGAGACGGCGATACAAGCCCAGCAGCAAAAAGTCCAAAGGCTGGAAGAGCGCTTACAGCTCTTCACCACTGCGCAAGAGTCTGTCCAAGCGGCACCAGCGCCTTCGTACGGAGGCCTGGGGGGCGAGGGGGATGAGGAAGAACAGGCGGAGGGGGAAGATGCTTTGGAAAGCAAGATACAGGGGATAGATGAGACTGAATTGTCGGCGGGACAGAAACGAAAGTTGATCATGCTGCGGGCGAAGCGTAAAGCCTTGGAAGCGCAGAAAGCCAGGTTGAAAAGCGGCCAAGGCCTAACAGAGTAAGGGGGGCGGCACTGGGAGTGGAGACCATTAGGATGATTCATGGTGTATACATCAAGTTGTACAACTCTGCATACCAAATGCGAGGGCTGAGCCTCGTTTTCGTGGGTACCTTGGATATCATTACGGCCGTAGATCACCTCGTTTCACCTCGCGTACAATCACTCCCACATCAAGCTACCAACATCGAGTCTCGACCCCGGGGACTTCTGAGCTCCTCGTTGGGCTTTTGGGCTAGCGTTTTGAGCATGTTCCTCTTGTTCGCGGCGCTCGACTGCCTGGGTGGTCGTTGCCACACTTTGACCAAAGCTGCCCTCGAGATGGTGTAGATTGCCGATGGGGTGAAGTATATCGAAGTCAGGAGGTTACCCTCGATCACCCGAGCCTACGTCCAAAGTCAGCCGGGTCCTGGACACGAACTCAGAACAAAATGCTCACCATGACGGGCTGGAGAAGGGCGACTTCGGATCGAGGTGGTGCGGGGTGATATCGCCCACCAGCCTTGTTCACCTCTGCTTGCGCCTGAGCCTGGTTTGCCAGAGACAATGACGATCCAGCAGCGAGTCGGTGATGCGACGAGTTGCTCGGGTGGTGGTGTCGTGGTCTGTGCAACTGAGCGGCAGTGAAGTCCCACTAGACACACGAAGTATCAGCACAGTCACTCATCGCCCCGCATCACGAGCACTCACCAGAACCAATTTGCCGTCTTCGCCTACACTTCCGAATCGATATCCTCCCCCTCTCGAGCTGTCAAACTTGATAGCAGTAACGAACGCCGAGTGCCCCTGGCATCTAGCGACCACTCTGCCTTCTCTCGGAGAGTAAATCGTGATAAGATCGTCCTGACCTCCAACCACCAGGAATCGAGAGTCCGGGGACCAAGCCACGCAGTTCAAGGCACCGAAGTAGCCAGCGAATGTGTCTGTAAGCCTGAGTTTCGAACGTTAGCTGGACTCTTCACAAGTATAACCTGAGTTACCTCTGATCCTCTACGTCGACGAGGCGCAACGCTCCATCTTCGGAGACGACAGCGAGCGTCCGAGCGTCTGGGGAATAGGCCAAAGCGTTGATTGCGCTTTTGCCCAATTTCATAGCACCCATCGGATTTCTCCCGGCCCAAGGCTTCCTCTCTTCACCCTTGTTCAACTTCTTGGTCAACTCTGCTAGATTCCCAAACTCATCATTCTTCCAGATCAGCATCGAGTTCTCGTCGACATTGTCCTTCAAGCCATTCTGCATCTTCTTGTGCGACTTTGACGCCAGGTCCCCGGGACCGGGGGTGCCAGGCTCGGAGATACCCATCTGGCGGTCAAAGTATGTGTTCCAAGGCATATTCTTTAGATCGATGGTCGTTGCCACGGGGTCCTCGGCGAACAGGTTGAATTTGAGCACGGTACCGTCGGCGAAAGTGCTGATGAAGTAGTGAGGGTGACGAGGGTCGAATTTGACCGAGATTACCGCGGTGTTGTTCAGCAGGCCCTGAAAGAGGAGGTGAGTCTGACGAATCAGCTAGGAAGATGCGTACTCACCCCCTTGTTGATACGGGTGTACTTTCCAATCACAAAGTCGAGCCACACCAAGTCACCGGACGAGAAGCCAACGACGAGATCCACTCTATCCGGTCCAGCGGTGAAGTGCGAGATGGCATGACAAGTCGGAACTTGGGAGAAAGTCACTCTGGCGAGAGCATCCTACCAACCAGTCAGCGACATGAGGGACATGCTTTTCAGGACGCCTACCGACCTTTACTTTTCCACCTTCCTCTCCCCATCCCAGCGTTCTGCCCAAGTTCCAGAACCCCCATCTGACAGTCTCTGGACCTCCTCGGCCCTTCTCGGCCATGATCTTCGGCAAGCTGTCTAAAGCCTGAAGTCTGGTGACGAAGGTAGATGAGGACGATCTCAGGTTGTTCTTCGGCCGGGGCAGTCCACTTGGAATGGCCGTCTTGATGAACGGCATTCGCTTGCCCTGCTGAGGCAAGGCGGAAAGGGGCACTTCGATGGGTATAGGTGGCGGTGGGTTATCCGAGGATGTCGGAGACGAGTCGTCCGAAGAAACGGAAGGTTCGTAGCCTGACATTGGAGGGGGTTGTGGCGGCTGATTTCCAGTCCCCGATGCTCCTCCTGCGGTGTTGCCCATTCCCAACAGACCTCCAAATCCACTTTGCTTCTCAACCCCAGTCTTGGCCGGGAAATACACCGTGACCCAAGACATCCTCACTGGCCATGCAGGTTGCGTTTGGCCGTTGACGACGGTGCTACCGAAGCTCAAGGCGGTTTGACCGGTCGGCTGACCCGGTTGTCCTGGTACGGGGACGATGAAMCCCCCTGCTCCGCCGATAAAGCTCGCTGCCGGGGCCATAGGTCGCGGATCATAGGTGATGGGTGGGGTAGGCGTGCCGATAGATGGGAATAGCTTGGTTTCCTTCGTGTAAGCTCCTTCTGGGGCGTAGATGGTGTCTGGCAAATCAGGGACTGGGACAATGGGCACGGCAGGTACCACCGGCCGGGGAGGCGGTAGTCGCGGTAGGAACGTCGATGGCGGTGGGATGTACAGCTCCATCTTGAAGACGCGGGGTTGTGATTAGTGTGTTTTGAGACGAACGATGTGGTGGATAGAGCACCCTCAGTAACAACAGATCGTCGAGGCCGTCATCTCCCTCTCGGTGAATACTGAATAGGACGATGCGCCGAGCAAGAGGGGAAAACACCGGGCCGAGGCCGAGGGAGTTGGCAATTACAACCTGATTTGATCCCGCTAATTGAACTCTGATCCCGCTCTTTACCGCCACCGGTTATAAAAGTAGCCACCATGTCGGGTCTGTGCACTACGATGTGCACTCTGTTCACTCGACTCAACAATTGCTCAACTAGCATTACAGCTTTGGGTCATTGAGGTGAGTACGACTAGTCCTTCTCCCCTGGAGCATGACAGAGCAATCAAGCAATCCCAGAGCTGATCTCATCATTCCAGGCTCAACCAACGTCATGGCCATCACAATCGAAGGTCAGGACCCTGTCCAGCCGACGTTCAAGCGACAGAGGTCGTGTGAGTGGGCTACCCAATGAACGATCCATTGTGAAATATGCTGAGACTGTCTAGCCTACCACCCAGATGTAGCCGCTGATCAGGAACTCCTGAGACTCCAGCACTACCTACACAGTTTACCCACGAACCTCCTCAAACACACTCACCTTTCTCAAATCCGCCAACAAAATCCGAACCTCTTTTTCAGAGCCGTCCAGGAAGACCTGAGCGGGCTGTGAGTCTATCTGACTAATATCATCAGACGAACTTACCTTGCTGACTAGAGTCAAGTGCCCCTATCGTCTACACTCCTACGGTTGGTGAAGCATGTCAGAGGTACTCTGAAGTGTACACCCGCCCAGAGGGTCTGTATTTCTCCATTCACGACAAGGTGAGTGCGAGGCAGATACAGTCACGAGCCTAGCTTAATTCGCTATAGGATGACCTCGACCAACTTCTGGCCGAATACGCCAAAAACACCAGGGCCGCACCTCGAATGATCGTGGTCACCGACGGCTCGAGGATTCTCGGCTTGGGTGATCTCGGTATTGGAGGTATGGGAATCTCTGTCGGCAAGTTGAATCTCTACGTTGCTGGCGGTGGACTCGATCCGGACGGGTGCTTACCGATAGTGTTGGAGTGAGTGATTTCTGCCATTCCTACGTATAGCATGGCTGACCTTTCGTTAGTATGGGAACCAACAACGAGCAGCTGCTCAAAGATCCCCTATACATCGGTCTGCGACAACGCAGGGCCTCTCTGACAGAGGCGAGTGAGGGATCGCCTGAACCCTAGATTTCGAGCTCGACTGACCTTCCTAGGCTACTGACTTCATGGACAAGTTCATGGAAGCTGCAGTCAGAGCCTTTCCGGAAGTCGTCATACAGCACGAGGACTTCTACTCAGAAGCCGCTTTCCACTTCCTGGATCGATACAAGGACACGTACAAGATGTTCAACGACGATGTACAGGGGTGAGTTGGTATACTGATGTGCCAGTGAGGAGCTGAAAGAGGGCTCAGAACAGGTTCCGTCATCTTGGGTGGCTTCCTCGCTGCCGCTCGACAAAGCAGCACAGCCAGTGGGAGGGCTTTGAGAGATCACAGGGTCGTCTTCCTCGGAGGCGGCAGTGCGGCTGTGGGGTGAGTCGAAAGACAGTTTGGTAGAGGTCGAGCGCTTATCCGGCACAGGGTTGCGAAGGAGATGATGAACTTCTTCCGCATGATGGGACTCACTGAACAAGAGGCGAAGGAGAGGTTTTGGCTAATCGACACGAAGGTAAGCCCCGCGTGCAGAGCAGTGATCACGCTTTTTGTAGCTCAGGCGCTGATGACCCACAGGGCTTGATCACCTCGACTCGACCAGACGTCATGGCTGGCCTACTGGCTCCGCATAAGAAGTACTTCATTCGAGACGACTCTCAAGGACAAGAGTATGGAAGTCTGGAAGATGTCATCGACTACGTCAAACCAACTGCCCTTGTCGGACTCTCGACCACCTTTGGTGCCTTTTCCGAATCCGTCGTCAGGAAGATGGCTCAGATCAACCCCAAACCTATCATCTTCCCGCTCAGCAATCCGACTTCCAAGTGTGAGCTCTCCTTTGCCGACGCCCTCAAGTGGACCGATGGAAACGTCCTTTTCGCCTCTGGTTCGCCATACGCCCCCATCCAATTCGGCGGTCATCGACGAGAACCGGGACAGGGAAACAATTTCTTGGTGTTTCCTGGTATCGGATTCGGCGCTCTTGAATGCGGTGCGACCAGAATATCGGACGGGATGATCACAGCCTCTGCACTTGCTCTGAGCGAGAGCTTGACCCAAGAAGAGACTCAGGAGGGGTTATTGTACCCCCGTTTGGAAAGGATCAGGGAGGTTAGCGTGAGGGTGGCAGCCGGAGTGGTGGTGCAAGCTCAGAAAGAGGGTCTGGACACGATTGAGAGCTTGAGAAGACTTGGTGAGTGATTTGGATAGTGGGCTTTGTTGAATGGAGCATACTGCTGATCCGGTTCGGTCATAGACTATGAGACGTTGGTGCAGAAGTTGACCGAGGCCCAGTGGCACCCCTAAGTGCGAAGCCTGTAGCATCCGATGGATATGGCGCGGGCGAGAACGGAAAGGACATTCAGGACATTCAGGACATTCACATATGCGAACGAATAATGGTTCATGAACACTGCAAGGCCATCGAGAGGAGCGTGTTGTACAATATGTCTCATGGGAGCGAGGTATGGTGTGTTGTAGACTTGTATGCATATAGTCTCGTCGACTCACAGCACCAGCGTTCTCAACGTCTAACGCCCACCGCGCGGCTGGCATGCCACTAGTCCAAGGACCGAGCACGCCACCGACCCCCGCTTGAGCAGTGTTCGAGCCTGTTCGAGCCCTGCCCGTTGCATCCTGCTGCATGTAGGCTGCACTAAGGCTGTACCACCTTCAGCATCCGGCCGAAGAGCCCGGAGTTCCGGATGTCTGGGAGAAGCTGAAACGAAGATGACCGTGCCTGGCTCAGGCACGGAGTAGGAGATGTTCGGAAGTGACGTAGCTGCAAATGTGGGGTAAGTCACCACGTTCTGAACGTCATGCTGTGAGCGCTGGAGCTGCTGGGTGCGCAAGCAGGGAAGTATTGCGCCAGCGTTGATCCCCCGCATATAGTGACGTACGATGCTAAGATTGCTCGCACCACCAGACATGCATGTCCCTGCATGTCCGCCGCACGGAAGCTCGCAGAAGGGATTGCCCAGGGGTCTCGGGGGTTTATCGTATAACCGGTGATCCTTTGTCGAGGTGCGCAGCTCAAGTCGTCATGTTGGCTCTGAACTCTGTCAATGGGACCTGGTCTATCCTGCTTTGAGAGACCCAAGCTGCGAGCGGTGCCTGATGATGACGAGTACACACACTCAGGTCAGCAGGTCGACACCAACTCCCATCAGCTCCCACCAGCGCCCACCCAGTCCCACCCAAACACACTCCATCAAACCCCTGATCGCCTGACCCCTCGCCGGAAGGCGTGATCGCCAAGCTCGAACAAGACAATAGGAGGCTAGATCCAAAGGAGCACGTTGGCTTGGGTGGATGCTCTGGCAATGAGTCATGACTCGCTCAAACGTCATCTTCAGATCATGTTTGACGTCATGACGTGCAACCCAACGCCAATGTTGATGCGGTGTTGATGGAAGAGAGTTTGGCAGGCGAGTGGATATATAAGACTAGAGGTTGTTCTCCATCTTGCCTCTTCGTTAAATCATCTCGAACAACCACGAGCAACTACCAACTACCAATTCAACTTTACTTTACCCAGACTAAACACTTTCAACTTCCACAATGGCCAACCCGTAAGTCGTCGACCACCACCACACCTTGCCACTGAGTCATACTGACCTTCCCTATAGAACCCACAACGAAGCTCACAAGCCCACCATCGGTGACAAGATCTCCGGAACCGTAGACTCTCTGAGTGTGTCCCGTCCATCCTATCTCTTTGAGCAGGACCATATGCTAAACCAGCACAGTCGGCAAGGCTACACACAACCCAGCCAAGGTCGCCGAGGGCGAGGCCAAGAAGACCGGCAACCCAGTCCACGCCGCCAACGCCGCTGCCCACACCAACACCACCGGTGCTCACGGCACACATGACAACAGCGGTCTCACCGGCAACCACGGCACACACAACACCGGCACTGGCCTCACCGGCAACCACGGTACCACTGGCTCTGGTCTGACCGGTAACCACGGCACCACTGGCTCTGGTCTCACTGGTAGCCACAACACCCACACCACCGGTACCGGCCTCACGGGCAACCACGGCACTACTGGCTCTGGCCTGACCGGTAGCCACAACATCCACACCGCCGGCACTGGCTTGACGGGTAACCACGGCACCACTAGCTCCGGCCTGACTGGTAGCCACAACACCCACACCACTGGTGCTGGCTACGACAACCACTCTTCCGGTCTCACCGGCAGCAACACCCACAACACCCACGACAACCGAGGTGTCGGCGAGAAGATCAAGGACACCCTGGACCCCAACACCGACTCTCAGGGCCGACCAAAGAACGCCAACTCGCATCAGCTCGACAACAACCAGTACGGTTCCAACACCACTGGCTACAACAGCAGCACGACTGGTCACGGACCCACTGGTGCCTCTACTGGAGCTCCTCTCGCTGGTGTTGCCGCCGGCACACACAGTACGCATGGAACACACGGTACCCACGGCACCGGTTTGACCGGAAACAACACCCACACTACCACTTCGGGCATCTCCGGTAACACCCACTCCTCCAACACCCACTCGTCCCACGACAACCGAGGCATGGGCGAGAAGATCAAGGATGCTCTCGACCCCAACACCGACTCGCAAGGTCGACCCAAGAACACCGACTCGCACAAGGTCGACAACCAGTACGGCAACACCTCTTCCGGCTACGGCAACACTGCCGGCGGTGCCCACACTGGCCACACTGGTCTCGCCGGTGGCAACCACGCTACTGGTCTAGGCTCGAGCACGGGTGGATACTCCTCTACCACTGGTGCTCCAGGTCACCACACTGGCGGCTTCACTGGCAACGACCACATTAACACCAACTCCAACGTCGCTTCGGGACCAGGTGCTGGCTACGGACAGACCGGTCACCAGGGTGGAGGTATCGGCCAGAAGATCGAGAACGCCCTCGACCCCAACACCACCATGAGCGGCCAGCCCAAGAACGCCAACTCGAATGTCTTGAACAACGCCAACAACAACGCGTACGGAACCACCGGTACCAACCCAGGCGCCTACTAAGTGGATTCCAGTCCCAGCGACATCGAGATGTGGGAACCAACTAGTGTTAAGAGAAAGAGCGATCAGAAGGAAATCAGAAGCCAACTTTGAGTACGAGTAATCTGTCACGAACCACATAACGATGCATACATGACCATCTGCCTGTTGCTCTTGCTTTTTCTTCAATGGCGAGTGGCTTGGACTGATGGTGCTTCGTCGAGAGGCAGACCATTGACTCTGACTCCATCGCAAGGCAGGACGAAAGCGAGGAACCCTTCGTCCAGACGTAAGCTGTGTGCGCAAGAGTGAAGCGGCTCGTTGTATTAACTCACTAGCCCACTCGCTCGTGGGGTTCTTCCATTTGTGCACAGAGCCCAGAAGGGTGATGAAGTCGCCCTGCTTGAGGGTGCTCTTCGACCCGTCACTGTGATACACGTCAATAGTGCCGTGGGTGACAACGCAGTGATCAATAGTATCCGTAAAATGGACACTTCCCTCTCCGCCCGGTCCCAGGTCTACTGCCTGTCAGCAGTGTAGGGCGATGAAGCACCTACTGACCTATCACTCGAATCACCAGACCGGCATCAGGACTCATCCCCTTTACGATGGGACCATCGGCTCCAGAGATCGCTTTGACCGGATCAGAGACCCTGTACTCCTCTTGGACGAACACCTGGGTTCCGGACCATAAGCCCTGTGGTTCTGGAAGGTCGAGGTGGTCGTCAATGACTGCTGGCGAGCCGTCAGACGAGTGGGCAGAGATGACTCGGTGGAAAGGCCCGAGGGGGGTGGGCATGGTGCGGATTGCGATGCGATACTTGCGAGAGTGAGGGGAGTTGAAAAGATAGTGAATAGTGATCGATTACATGTGATCTACGTCCAGTTTGCCAGTCTCTTCCGCCTCTCTGGCCTCTTCTCAAGCTTATCCCCAAGAGGATAGTCCAGAGCAGGAGGAGGAGCGCTGAACGTTGAACGCCAAAACGCCGAGGCGGACCGGCAAATTGGGATCGTTCAGCTCAGTTGACTAATCGCGATTTGTGTGTTGACTTGGTGTTGACTCATAACTCATACAGCGACTGCTCATCCCAAGCTCCGCTCCCGTCGTGATAAGCTTGTAGCTAGGCGATGTCAACGCCTGGATTGAGTTTCAAGCGTGAGCAAGGGCGGTACAGACCGTACCGGGGTGCTGACAGATCTTGCAGAGACATGTGATGCGTTGACGTCTTTCCGTGGGTGACCTCTCGACCCAAACTGATTGACACCTACGACTCGTTGACACAGTATCGTAGTTGAGATAGTGCTGCATACACTACTCTGCGTTCGACAGGTATACCCCCCAACTACCTTCACTCGCCGGCGGGCGCATGGCGTCCCGGTCTATCAGTCCCGTCATCCACAGGTGATCGCCTATATCTCGGAAGTGGTGTCAAACATTGGGAAAGAGATCGCCCAGGGAAGAGCCAAACGCGTGACGGTAGTGATCAAGAGTGTGCAGTCGGGATTGCCCATGGAGCGGTTCTTAGTAGATTTGGGGTATTTGGCAATGGACGACATAAAAGACAGGCACCAGAAGGAAGCGCCGTGAGTAACTTCGTACTGAAGAGGAAGGTCTGTCGAGGTTCTGACGTATGGCAGACTACTGGGAGCACCCACGGTGGATGAGCTCGGCCTGATGTTAAGAGGGTTCTTGATCAAGCTTATGGCTCTAGACTCTCAGTTGGAGGATAATCGCGGTACGTCTCGACATACCTCCTGGCCTGTTCTCTGCTCTGTGTTGGGATCGTATTGAGTTGTTGATCAGTCGAAACGACTTTCGCCGTCATTGTTGAGACAGACGACGATCTCCAGCCATTGGGGAATTCAACCTCGGACGGGGTGAGTCGTGACTCAATCCATCGCCTAGGAATGCACGCTGACAGTGTACAGTCCATTCCACCATGGGTGCCGGCCCTAGCGGCAGATACCATCCGTCCACCACATGATGCCAACGCTCCTGCGCACCATGAACCCCTTCTCAATGTGAAAGCCGTAGAGACGGGTGTGATTGACGTAAGTCCCGACGAAGATCTGGACGAGGTAGTAGCCTGGCTAATGGGTCCTTCTGGCAGTTCCGACTGATGGTGCAAGAGTGCGTGAGCAAGACTGGGGTCGATCAGCTTCGGATATAGAACTCAGAGTTGTTGTATGCATCTACGCCCTTGCCGGACTAAGGCTATGAGCCTGAATCGAGCCCTGTTGCAGTGAGGACCATCAGAGGTCCTGTCGAAATGCTATTCGTGCTGTCTACAGATCACAGGACGGTCACAGACCTCCACTTTGCGAGACCACCTCGTGTCGGAAATGTTGATGCCCTTGCATTAATTCATCTTGCTTCCACCCTGCACTGCTAGTCGTACAGTCGACACATCGTATCACTCGTCTCAAGCTCTTACTCAAAGAGCCGTTGACGATATTGGAGTATGACGACGGCGGAACAAACAAGCAGCATGGACGAAGCCACCGAGACCAACGTCCTTGGTTCGCCTGAGCTGAACCTAGCCGCATTGACGGCGTTCAGGTTCGAGCGCATCCTCATGGAAAGTACGTTCGGTAGGGACTTGGATTGCTGTAGCTGACTGGCTATAGGCATTATGACCGGATCTGTCTATCTTCTGGGTAGTATACAAGACCAGCCGGCGATAGTCCATGTCACAAAGACGATGCTGGACAGTAGTAAGGCGGTGGATATAGTCAACAATGGACTGGATGAGCTCCAGGTTTACCTCGTCAATCAGCCGGTGAGTGATAGGATATATCACCTCTTGCAGATGGTGTCTTCCAGAGCAAGCATGGAGGACACAAGCTTGCCGAGCGATAGGCTGACCATAGCCACCATAGTACTTCTCGGCTCATGGACTTCTCGCCCGTACAGCCGACTCTGTTCCCGATCTCAAGATCGCAGTCACCTGGCCCGCGACGGAAATCCACATCAAGAAGTACACTGAGCAGAAAAACGTGATGGTGTCCGAGACATCGGAGATGTACGAGAACATCGTGGTCCCATATATCGAATCCATGCCAGCAGATCGTCTGGGCTGGTGCGTGCTTAGCCTCCGGCCTCCTATACGATCTTCCTTCACATAATTGCTGACCGCGACTGCCAACCATACAGGGTATACCAGATCCTTGGAGGGCTTAAAGAGGCAGAAAGGGTCATCTTCCAAGATGAGGACCCGGATAATGGATTCATCATCCTGCCTGATCTCAAGTGGGACGGCACGAACATGTCCGCTCTGGTGCGTCTCCCCATTCTGAGACTTAGCGAGAGCTGACCATTGGTCGCAGTATCTGACTGGAATAGTGCAGACAAGATCGATACGCACCCTCCGAGACTTGACAACGGACCATCTACCTCTCTTGCGACGTATTCGATCCGAGAGCAAGAATGCGGTGAAGGAAACATATGGGGTCGAAGGTAATGAGATCAAGATTTTCATTCATTACCAGCCAAGCTACTGTAAGTCATACCATGGGACATTTATTAGCAAGGAGCTCCACTGATCTCCTATTCAGACCACTTTCACGTCCATATCACTCATATCAAGAACTGGGGTATGGCAGGCATGGTCGTGGGCAAGGCGCACCTTCTCGACGATATTATCTCCCTTGTGAGTTCCCATCAACAATGGAGCTTGATTGTCACTGACTCTTCTTGATCAACAGCTCGAGCTGTCGGAGCCAGCACCTGCCAAGTCGCTCTTGAGCAAGATGACAATGACCTATACTCTCGGCGAGCAGCATGGCCTCTTCCCCGCCATCAGCGCTGCTCAATCAACTCTGGCCGCCACTATCTAAGTGACAGAGCCTACTGAGACCAGCCATACGATGTCGGACAGCAAGCACACGGTGGAGTACTGATCTTCATGCTTGCTCTCAGCGTCGATATCGTCATCGAGAGTTTCCCTTGCGAAGCATATAACATCAATAGATCAGCATGTCCCATATCTAGAAGCTGTCAGAGGATCAGAGTCACATTGGCTGCCGCAGTCAATCATATCATTCCTACCAATTAATACGTGACATTCGGTCAATAACTCACCCGGTAGTTAAGATGCACATAGCATGTAGCGGGCTATTCACTATATTGCATTCGGGATCACGACTCTGATCCAGTCTTTCCCGAGAGTCTCGATGCGTAAAAGTCGCCGTGCCTATTCGTCGACCAATCCAACAGTTCTCTATTCCGAGCTGTCTCCTGGCCGCCTTGCGCCGTCACCGAGGCAGTAAGGTTTTCAGGATCCTTATCGCGTTGATTTATCGATTCCGCATTGACGACAACCTCCCCAACTCCTTGACTCAGTAGCCGTCCTAGGGATTCCTTGTCCTCCGGCAATTCCACCTCCTGGACCTTTTCCATCAACGCTATCAACTGTGACAATTCGCCTATCAACTCTTGTTCTTCTGCACTACCCTCTGGAGGGGGATTCAGGGCGGATAGTTGGTGTAGCTTGTGTAGTTTCTCGCGGGTGATGAGCGTGATTGATGAGGGAGTACGAGTTGTTTCACTGAGCTTTGAATGAAGCGGCCTGGGACCGGAAGTGCTGTCCTTTTGTGACCACCAGGTATATGAACCGAATGTCCTGGTTCCGGATGTGTTTGTAGATCTGGGACACGAGCTCGTTGAGAGGTGTGAAGGAGTGTGTGTGGTATTCCGGGAGACGACCTTGAGTGCCTCGTAGATGAGCGAGGATCGGGTTGAGACATAGGCCATGGACATGGCGATTGCGCTTGCGTCGACGTGATCCAGTAGAGGAGTACGAGCAGCGGAGTACGAGCAGCGGTGTTCGAGGTGAAGCGATAACTACTCGCTTGAAGAAGCGTTTGCAACAAGTTGACAGTCTCGAGGACCAGTCTTCGTGTTTCATGTTGCTCGATGACGGAAGCAAATCAAACTCACTTCGACGATGGTCGAGATGGTTAGAGAAGTCGTTTGAAGTCCAAGTTGAGTCCAAGTCCAACGATCACAAGTCTTACCTATCCCTCGTTCTCCCCCTAACCCAAAAGACACCCGGAAACACCACCAGCAAGATGCCTGACGCTCCGGAACACTCGTATACCGTTTTGAGAATCAAGAGAAAGGCGACAGAACCGCCCTTGTCCTCTCTCGGTGGGTAGATCCCCTGTCGTTCATCTCTTGGTCATCCTTCTCCACCCATTCCTGTGCGCATGCATGGTACATATTGTGGAAATCTTCCAACTTTTGATCAGATTGGCAGGAATGGCTCTAGAGAAAGCTTTACTGACTCTGCTCGATAGTGATCCAGGATGAACCGGAGGACAGGACAAAGATCAAGAAGAGAAGGGACATCACCGGCCGGGCACGGGGAATCTTCCGTCTGGCGGAGACAGTGCCAGACACATGGGAGGGGAGAGGTGAAGAAGGGCTATCGCTGAGGGTGAGACATGCAGTGCTTCATACAATGTGTTGCGACACTGATCGCTGATTAAACCTCGTAGGAACGTATCAAAGCGCTCTTATCGCCTCCAACGAAATCCGCTGCGCCTGTGAACGAAGCTCCAATGACCCCAATGACGCCTCTGCCACCATCTTTGGCTCTGCCGGGAAAGCCATCGATCCCCGATATACCCCCGACGATGCCCGCACCCTCGAGACGGAGGAGCAGCGGCCAGCAACTGCAATATAGAGTGGTTCCTCCGCCGAAGATCCACAGGCAGCCAATGCTGCCCCCAAAGGTAATCACAATAGAAGAGTGAGCTTTCAGACGCTGTGCTTATGGAGAGAAGCTCAGGCATTCCATCTAGGGAAGAAGCTGCCAAGGCTGCTCTCAACTTTGTCGACGCCGAGGCAGTCGCTGGACCATCGAGCCCCAAGCGCAAAGCATCGACGAAACCCGTCAAAGCGTCAGCAAAGGAGGAAAAGGAGATGGAGGCTTTTTTGCCTATGTTGGAGGAGTACCTGAAGCGTGAGTCGAACGCTACGTTGGTGACCGGATCCTGACCGGAACTGTGCAGTCGAAGAGAGCAAAGCCAGTTTGTCAAGGGTCTCCGCGATAAGAAACGGCCACTCCAGCGATGAAGAGCATTACGTCTATGATCTGTATTATCGTGACGTGAGAACCGTCGACTCGTCAAGCTCTCTTGGCTTTGGTGTTGGTGACGGCGTGCATATCGGAGCATTGTAAGTGCTTAGCCCGATCGTATCTCCCTTGCCAGACACTGACCATGATCATGTAGACTGGGCTACACGGATGACTCTCCGCCGTCAACGCCCTCCGACTCCGAGCCGGAGGATGAGGCCGACGAGGACTCGAATGACGAAGACTTTTATCGTAACGATTATCCAGAAGACGAAGATGCCGACGAGGACATGGTCAATTACAGAGACGCGTTTGATGACGACGAGGAGGAAGAATGTAATCGCGTTGGGAGCGACGGCTCGGATCGGGCTGGACTGAGCGACAACGACGATAACGATCGGGACGGCAATAGAGGTATCTGGTCGTATAGGTAATAAGCAGGTAGCCGCTACTGGGTGGATGACGCCTCGAAGGATTGAGGGGACGAAGAGATATCTGCGCAAAGCCAGTTCTTTGTTCATGAGCTCGACAATATAGTTGACTAGCTATGCGATACTGTGCCTTGACGTTCGAACTAGCATTATACTTGTGTAAAGGCGATACTGAGGGGGGTTCCCGCGACTTGTCGGCAGTCACTACTGACGCCTATACGCGATCACTCTCCTAGCCTCTTCATGCCTCCTCCTCAGCACCTCGCACTGTTCCTTGCCCCAGACTTCCTCTAGACTCTTGCCGCCCTTCAAGCACTCCGTCTCGTGCTTCTTCGCATCGGCTAATGTCATGATGGCGACATTGTCCTCTAACAACTCTTTGGACCTGTCCCACCGGATAGCCTGGGGTTTAGGCAGGATGACATGCGGCGCGAACGAGCTCCGACCGTAATGCAGGTCTTCGAATATATATCCCATGTCATCGATGCTGATTTGGATAGTTGCTTGCAACTCCATTCCCTGCCACCGCTGTTCCCGCTCCGAGAGACCGGTATGAAGGACAGAGTATAGTTTCCGTCGGTTCTTGATGGCCAGTGGCTCGAAAGGCTTGCCCGCGAGGTCGAGTAGGACATATGTCGCAATATTCAAGCCGAATATCGCGGGTAGTGGGCCTTGTTGATGTGGTCAGCATCTGCGATGCGCTTTCATCGCCACTTGTGACACACCTAGTACAGGGAGGATCCTGACTCTGAAATCGTCAAAGGCTTGTAATTCCTTGACGGCACCTCGCTGGAATTCCTCCTCGGGCAACGGAAGCAGCTTGACTTCTCCAGGAACCTCTGTCGAGTATACAACTCTGTGATCCACCATTCAGCTCGGATAGTACGTATGACGGAAAAGTCCACTCACGGGATGCCAGACGAGACTCCCTTGACCCTCAGACGTCTTCTGACTGAGCGAGCTAGAGGATCTTCATACGTGTTCGAGATATCCCTGATGGCGAAATATGTTAGCTGAAACGACCTTATTACTTGCAGTGGTTCCGTTCGCTCACGCTATTTGCACTCTGGTTGGATCACACTTTGCCCCAGATCCCATACTGGAAAACACCCTGATGTTGCTCTTATGGCAATGCGCCAACAAATCGACTTTGGTGTCCAGATTGTCGATTGCGTCCACGACCCAGTCTGCTCCTTCTAGCAACGCCTCGCCCTCTCCTTTCCTCCACAAACCAACATGTACTTCGATCCTGCGAGAGTGATGTCAGAAATAGTACTCGTATGGTTATAAGAGGGTGGACTCACTCGGCCCAAGGGGCAATCTTCCTGAGGAACTTCTGAGTCGCGATGACTTTCGGAGTACCCACATCCTCGAGCGTCGCACAGGCGTGCCTATTCAAAGAGGATAGTGTGGTGAGGTCGAACTGAGATCGAGTCAGATCATCTCGCAGAAAACAGGATCCGTCACTCACGTCGATCAACTTGATCCGCCCGATGCCGCTAGGGTTCAGTCAGTATCTGGGCAATTTATAACGAGCTCCCAGGGAGATCGCTCACCTCCTCAGGAGCATGAGCGCACACCAACTACCCACACCGCCACAGCCGACAACGACGACCGAGCTGTCCCTAACTTTGGCCATGGCTTCTTCACCCAGAAAATTGTAATTCCTCGTCAACTGACAACCAATACCCATCAGCATTGGCCCCTCTAGCATCGCATAAACCATCCTAGGCGACTGCTTGCATGATCCGTTAACCCACCTGTTCTCTGATCAGCTCCTCGTCGAATTCCCCCTTCTTCCACTCTTTCACCCTCCGGCCGTGGTTTGGCGTCCAGGTCCCATCCGCATGCCTCTCTGCGAGCTCCTCGGGGGTGACAATCCCGCTCTTCTCCATGTTCTTCTCCCACTCTTCGACATCCTTGCCGACCTGTTTCCGCAGACGTTGTGTCTTGTGTTCCCGCCGCAGACTTTGGTAGGTCAAGATGATCGAGCTGGTCGCGACGGCGGTAACGAGTCCGGTCAGAATGAGCGTCTGTCGCTCCGACATCCGTTGTGTGAACCCCAAAGACATCTCGCGGTGTGTTCCTTGTATGAGAGATAAGGCAGCACGCGGCGAGATGTGAGGATGAGCAGTAAGAGTGCAAGACTTATAAGGAGAGTCGAGCCAAAAAACGGTGGATGCGGCAGATCGCTTACGACCTCCACTCGGCTCAGTGCTCAAGGTCAAGTAGAAGACGTCTTACTCTACCTGTTCTACATCGACTGTCTCTTCTGCGAACACATCATCGCCAACAGAGCCGCGCAAGCGGGGACCAAGCTCAAGAGCATACAGAAGGGATACGCAGACGTGGACTTCCGGCAGAGCAGAGGAGGCGAATCCAAGCGATACCGCCATCCGTCCAAGTCCGGAGCTCTCCTCATGCCGATCTGAGAATCGCGCTCCGTCATGGTCCAACAATCCCAGCCGTCCTTCTCCCACCCTAAGAAGGCAACGGCCAGCACTGCTGTATCTCCCACTCAGCCCCTGGACACGTTCTTGGACAACCAGCATCAGACGTACTTTGAGGAACTTTACCGATCAGAGGCAGTATGTATCTGTATTCTAAGGTGTGTCTCCACTCAAACGCGTTCTGCCTTGAGTTCTAGCGTGCTGAATAACGACTAGACTGCTACCTCCAGTGTGCAGACAGATTGTCCTGCATACTTTATGGTCATATACAGCATTGAAGGGCCCTGATCTCAAGGCATTCTGCCAACTCGACACTACGCCACTGCAGCAGTAAGCATTGACTTGCAGCTCGCGGTCTATGGGTTGTCTGCTGACTGCGCCGTAGGGTCGAAGAGCTGATAAGACCCGCTTTGGATCGCAAGATCTTTCATCCTATGCTAAGGGATAGGAAGAAGATGGAATGGGTCTTCAACGACGCTTTCAAGCAAGGTCTGCGGAACGCCCTCACAGGATTGTGAGTAGTCGGATCCAGGCGTATGTCGACCGGTATTGACGACTTTGAAGAGGCACGTCGAATTCATTTGGTGTCCCCTACGGGAGACAGGAAGGCGACGACGCTCCAGACATCGAGGAGCTGATGACTTATGGTGAAAACACTTGGGAGGTGAGCTGAAGGTCAACGGGTCAATGAATATAGTGCTAAACCCCGGATTAGTCGATCCTCAAGTATATGGTATCGTCTGGACTCGGCGGGGGGGTCTCAGCAAGAAAGCCGAACAACCAAGTTCTCCGACTTCTGGCAGCCAGTCAACTGATGGCGGACAAGTGAGCTCTTTTGGCCCTCTACAGGTGACAAGCTGACGGCAACATGCTACCAGTGCAAATCCCGAGAGCCCGTCGTTGCAAAACCTCACAATCACCTCGAAAGGTTTCCAGTTCCTCCTTGAGGATAGGCAAACCCAACTGTGGCAGATCCTCATGTATTACCTCCAGCAGAAAGAGGTGGGTGAAGTCATCGGTCTCCAAAATCGACCATACTGACCACTTTCTCCTTGTAGCAAGGCGAAGGTAGATCGGCTAGCGCCCTGTCGCTGTTCTTCACTCTGGGATGTATGCAGCTAGGCCAGGTGAGCGGAACACAGCGTTTTACACAGCGTTGTACTGAAGCCCGTTCAAGGATTACTCGGCATCGCGGTCCTTCCCACAGACACAGGCCGTTCTGGAAGACCTCGAGTCTTATGGGTTCATCTACAAGCGATCAGAGGCGAACGGCGTCAAGTCGGATCAATTCTTCCCCACGCATCTCGCCACATCGTTGTGTTCCGGCGAATCTGGGAGCGCCAACGGGCAAAGTGCCGATGAGAAACGGTTCCTCATCCTGGAGACGAATTACAAGATTTACGCTTATACCTGTAAGCCAAACCGCCGTCCCTCTCATCTTCTTCGAGCTGACAGAATCGTAGCGAACGAGTTGGAGATTGCGATATTGAACCTATTTGTGGATATCAAAATCCGGTATAGAAATCTCGTCGTTGGTAAACTCGACAGGCAGCACGTCAAAGCGGCCATGGAGAAGGGCATCTCGGCGTACCAAGTGAGTGATTCTGGCAGATCCACAAGAGCCTTATGAGGGGCTGACCACTGGTAGATCATCAGCTATCTAGCGAGTCATGCCCACCCGCAGATGTACGCTTCAGTGAGTATGACCCTGTTAGATCCCAAATTTAGCGCTGACAAGTCGACCCCGCTCAGCCGCCGCCACTTCTGCACCCGACAATTGTGGATCAGTTGCATCTTTGGGACAAGGAGAGGAACAGGCTAAAGACTGAAGACTGTAGGTCCAGTATAACAGTGTACCGCCCAGCAAGCATATGGCTAATGAAACCCAGCCATCATGTTCGAATTCTTCTCCAAAGACCTATTTGACGATACAGAGAATGAGGCAAGGCGATATGGCGGATTGCTCCATAGCGTGCCCGCCGCAAAGTGCCTCTTCATCAGTCCCGATATCAAAGACGGTATCAGGGATTTTGTAAAAGGACAGCAGCTCCAGCTGCGCGGTGGTTTGGCCTAAACTCCTCCATACCTGGGGTCGACGGAGATCCGAACGCGATCAGGGTCTTTTGTAGCGTAGAACTGTATGATGCATGTTGTACAGAATAGCCAAGTGATAGATATGTGCAGGTCGGGGCACAACGATACTGAAATCCGGTATTGTAACATCGATCTCTTGACACTAATGAAGTGATCAAGGGGGGCACTATCAGACCCACATCAGCTCATGTCTAGCACAGATCGGTGCGGCTTGACTCGCCATGACCACGACACTTTTGTGCACATCGTGGATATTGTCCCCATCGTCAACAAAGGCCAAGCGATACTTTTCCTTTTTTGCCCCGGGGTCCGGTCTGCCACTACCGCCCTTGACACCGAGTCCGTTGCCTGTTCCTGGTATTGGCGCCGACATGACGGTCGCGCGGTAGAACGACGTGGTGTCGGGATATAGGGCTATACATAGCCTGAGTGCTAGTCTTTGGGTTGATGAAGGGGAGGACGTACCTAGCACTTGGGAACCCTTAGGGAAATCCTCGAGATTCGATGGGTGAGACGATAGATGCGTGGGCGCCGAGGCGTCGGGCAGCGGGATAATCGAGCGCAGTGTCGTGTTCCAAGTGCTTTACGGTTGATCAGCGAATCTCATCATCAAGGCTTGCGCAGTTTAAAAGGAGACTTCGTCTGAGAGGAGGTTCACCCACATGTTGACATCATCGGCATCTTGGACCTCGTACCTCATCTTGTCGCCCTGTATACATTTCTTGATCGTAGCCAAGATCCACTCTTCGTCACCTCCGCTGCCCACACCACTCTCGCTCATGCTTATATCACCACTGGAACCCGTCCGGCCTCCACCGCCTGCGCCGGTCGCCGTGGTCTTGGGCGGTGGCTTGGCTGCGACCCTCCGACCGGGCTGTAAAGGCAATTGATCGTGATACAGCTCTTTCTTTTGCTTGCCCGTTAACTCTCTGTTTCCGGGTGTGCCCCCTCGTCCGGGTGTAATATCCCTTGTGGCGCTCTTGAGAGTCGCACTGGTGGGCAGGGGGGACGCGATCGAGGTCAAGGCTGAATCCGCGGAATTCGGGGGCATCATCGGTGCTGGCGAAGCTGAAATGGAGTTTTTTCGCTTTCTCTTGACTCCGCCCCCTGGTAAAGATGAGAGTGAGGGTGTTGGAGTGGAGATCGACACTATGGGGATTGGAACCGCAGATCCAGAAGCACCATTGACAGTAGCTATAGGCACGCTGGTAGCACCAGTTGACGCTACAGAGACGGGTGGATTGCCTTGGCTGGAGAGTTGGCCGTCGTTGTTGTTCCGTAGGGAGATTAGCAAGTTCAGTTTCTCCAATGCCTCGTCTAAATGTTTCTTCTCGTTGAGTGTCTGCCGGAGATCCTTTTGTCGCTCGTCCTCGGTGGTTGGCTTGGTCGATGATGGTGGGATCGTCGGTAAGAGCCGGAGTGTATCGATAACTCCATGCCAGACCTGGTGCATCGCTTGACGAGGAGCGCAGTCAGTCAACAGATCCTAGACCATCCAGCACTTAGTACCGCACACTCACTCTGCTCGTGTTCGCTCAGTCCGTCGGATTTGCCGGGCTTATTCCGCGAGGTCATTGCGCCGAGTCACTGCGAGCGGAGGACGATTGCGCGTTCCTAGTGCAGAAACCACAGGCAAAGTATGCCCAAACACCACCGACAAGCAGATCACCTGTAGCCGAAAGTCGATATCCGAGCTGTGGGCGGCAAACAGTGGTCCACTGGTCCCCTTGAAACGCCGAAGGCTGAAGATCCGGTCCCCGCCGGTCGCTTAGCAGATAAAGTCGACCTGAAGAATATATGGCGGTATCTCGAGCTGAGCAGCGGTACTGACTGCGCCTTCCGGGATCACGAGGACCAAGTTCAGGACAAGATACGCGAAAGAGGCCAGGCGTTGTGCGAGCAAGATGCGAGCCCGAGGCAACGAGTTCGAGGACATGAAACGCCAACAACAAACCCGGAATCAAATCCCGAGCGTTATAACTTACCTTTTGCGTCAGCTGGTCCTCTTGGACGACCGCCAACGGAGCGACTGGCTCTGAGACGATCAACCTCTTGCATGAGCTCGCGGTAACCCAAACGTGTACATTGGATCATTGAGAAACTCGATAGTCGTATCGCAGTACTATATCTGTATTATAAGAAACTCGTAAATTGAATCCACCGTGACTAGGCACTACTCCTGGGTGTAGCCGCCGTACCATGCCTCATCGGGAGGTCCTCGTTCGACAACGATAGTACCCGACTCGTCCATGTGGTTGTACTCGTTCGAAGCCTCCACGCCAGCCTCGTTGATCCGCTCCGTCTCGAATTTACCAATACCAAGCTGGTCATTGGCGATCCAGATAGCTGGCTGTTTCTTCCATAGAGCCGGGTGGTCGAAAGCTCGCTCGTGGAATCCAGAAGTGTTACCAAGGTGTGGGCCAGCAATAGCACCTTCCTCCGAGCCGGAAGTGTTGATTCGGTCCATACCGGCCTTGTTGCTCATGACACCGTGCTTCTTGGCGGGTCCAGAGTTGTGGGCGAAAAGCAGGAAGTCTGTCTTGAATCGGAACCAATCGATGTAGATCTGGAATGCAGCAACCGCAACGATCATGACAGCCTAGAAAGACAGGATCAGCATCGGGTGACAGCAGTGCTCACAACGACTCACCATGATGGCGCCACAAGCAAGACCTGACGTCGATCGGTCACCATTCTCGTCCGAGCTCAGGAAGAATAGACCGCAGAGGCAGATACCCTCGAGGTACAGACTGACGAAAACAGTTCGCAAGGCCTTGATGTAGAACTGACCACCAGTCTCCAGAGAGTCGGGCTGATCGGTCGTCCAGTTGAGCGAGTACTTGTATGCTGCGTAGAACATGACGAAAGCGACCAGGCCAAGGACGGTGATGAGTGGCTGGATGACAGAGTAGACCATGATGATGCAGATCAACAGACAGATGGGAGGCCAGACGGTAGCCCACATGAAGTGGTCCATCTTGTACTGCAGCAATAGTTAGTGAGTGGACCGGAAGCGCTGCATGTCAACTCACCTGTTGGAGGTACGCCTTTCGTGGGGTGCCGCCTGCAAGAATGCCCTTGAGGAGGAACATGACGAATGGGATAGCTCGAGAGTACTGCTTAGCTGCGGCGGTAAAGGTAGCGGTGAGAATGCTGGATAATCGTCAGCTCTAATGATTCTCAGGGGCCCCTTGAGATTGAAACTTACAAAGTCAGGAAGAAGATGGAGGCATCTGGGAGCTTGGTCGCCAGCAACGTTGGTAGTTGACCAACAGTCTCGCCGATGTTCTGCAGCGCGCCAACAAGACCGGAGGCAGCAGTGACAATGAGGAAACCGTGAATGACCTGGAAAAGCCAGAATCGACTGAAGAGCTTGAGTTCGATATCACTGCAGAAAGTCAATATCGTTAGAGGACACGGCAACGGGCTCACCTTCGTCGCACTTCACCCTGCATCTTGACCATCAATCGGAGAACGACTGGAAGCAGCATGAAGAGGACCGCAAGAAGGACTGGAGGCAAGACACCTTTAATGATACCCAGCACAGGACTATGGTCGTATCAGTACGATGCGTCTACTACCACCGCTGACACTCACGGTGGGAGATCACAGATCCATGCCAAGAACGGCGCAGTGGTACAAAGAGTGTCGACGTTTGAAACGATACCGACGAAAGCAACGGGAACGGCCCAGATAATGATGAGTCCGATGGTGAGCGACCAAGAAACAATCGTTCGGGCCTTTCGCTGAGAGGCGCTCATCGAGATGTTCGTCCATTGGATGTCCTCGGGGACGACCTCGACTCCGGCTTTGATATTCTTGTAGCTCTTGTCGGTGGTGGATACCAATCGGGCGAAAGCGTGAGCCTCTGCCTGGGAAGAGAATCGGATGAAAGCGGTGTTGCCTTGGGGGAGAGAATCGGCGTTTTCTCGCATTCGGGACACCTCTGCGGATTTCTCCTTAATGAAAGCGGGCGAGGACTCTAGAGTCATCTTCTTGCCAATAAGACCAAGGAGACCCTGTTTCCAAGATGGCTGCTTCTTGGGCAGGACAAATCGGTCGATCAGACGTCCGCTCGAACCCTCGGCATCAAATTTGCCTATAATAGGTTAGCTAGCGGTCGACGATGATCAACGAGTCATGCTCACCTTGCTTCTCTGGGGTCTTGCCTTTCTTGTAGTTCTTGACACCAAGCTTGACCAATTTGCCGACTCCGCCTTCAAGCCTGGCACACTCGTCGTTCCTGTCCTGCCAGACCTTCTCTACTTCCTTGACCTTGTACGTCAACCAGATGTTCTTGATGCCACCAGCTCCGCCTTCGGACTCCAAGTCGCCACTACCGTTCACAGCTGTGCCTTCAGTCACGTTGCTGGATCGAGGAGCCATTGGGCCGGTCAGACCACTGACAACACCACCTAGCTCCTTGATGCCGGAGATGGAGTTGACCGAGTCGGGCAGGTTGGTGATGACAACGGTCCTGGATCGTGCGAGGGACAGGTGCTGTGGAGAGGATAGCCAAGCTTGTCTGACCTCGACGAAGTGGCTGTACTCTCTCCAGATGAGGAACATAGTCCATGACATGAGAATGATAGCCACCAGGAAGTGGGCGATGTGTCTGTTCTGGTTGGTGAGCGGAACGTTACCGAAGGTCATCTTGTTGAGTCCATCTTTGCCTTCGTTGGGCGAGTATACGCTGTGGGAGATTTAGCAACATCTCACAAGGCAACTCAAACGCAGGGACTCACGAGACGGGAACGCAGATAGCGATAGTGAGGAAGACGTAGGGGACCAGCATCTGGCATCCGAAAACCTTCAGGTATCGCAAGAAGAGATACGCATCGAGTCCATTCGCGGCGATGATGGTTTGGTCTGGCAGCGCAAAGACTGTTTTCCACCATGATACAACACCTGTCGGCAGAGCTGCGGGTCGTTTCGATTCTGGCGCGAGGTCTGCTCTGGGTTGGTAGACGTGCTTGAGCTTGTGTCTGCTGTGAAGCACGAGGAAGACGGCACTGAAGACACCGACTGTGATACCTGCGACGACCAAAGCGGAGATGAACTGGGGCGTCGAGGACGCATTGGTGTCCTTGTCCGTAGCCGACATGGTGGGCGGTTACGACTGTGGAGAGAGGAGGGAAAGAATGCCGAGTAGTTATAGACTAGGACTCTGCTGACGGGGGAAGGGTTGGGTGATGCGAGGCTGCAGGAAGGAAAAGGAGAAACAGCGTGACGATCAGCGATCAATTTCGGTTCCCGTCGAAAATGAAATCTGTGCTTGTTTCATTGGTTTCTGGATCCTTTCTGGGGGTTTTGATGGGAGAGTGGAGGGCTCGAGCGCCGGATCAACGGTGTTTGGAATGGCTGACGGGAGGGAGTAGGAAGGAGTAGGAGGAGAAGGGACAGGAAAGGTGATGATCGGGTTCCAAAACACTGGTCGATCGTGACAGAGGGACAGAAACAGCACTCACAGCAAGGTGTGATTTCAGGTTCTCACGCTTCAAGCTGTGATGTTTACCTCGAGCGCCGGGTTTGCCGATGTGTTGATGTCGAAGGGCACCTAGCACAGATCGATGTGCTCGTTGGTGGCCCGACTACTGTGTTCTAATAGCCTTGCTGCGAGGACCGATCGATTGGTGAACTCGATACTACTTGTTCACTGAGCACCGCCGTTATCGCAGTCTAAATCACCTGTTGTTATAGGCAGAAACGAAAACAACTCACCCAAAATCTGATTCCGTGTTTTCCGTCAGAAACGGTGCTGACCCTATGACGTCGTAGGGAAAAAGGAGTGATCTTTACCCTGAGAATGAGCTCATTGGCCGCTAGTCTGGTCCTGTGTGGTCAATGTTCTGCTGCTGCTGCCCTCTTGCCCTTGGCTGATGCGTTTGAGCTCTGGAGATCTCGCTCGCGGACTCGGAAACGAAAGACTTGAAACGAGTGGAGGAGGGTGACAATCGATTTAATGTACCTTGAAGTTAGCTCCAGCAAGCTCCCTGCATCATCACGCTTCGAGCCTCTTCGAGCCCATCGCACGGGACAGACCAGGAATTGGATAGGTTCCCTCAGGTTCCCTCCCAGTCAGTCCCAGTCCCACCCTGTCCCACCCTGTCCCAACCTGCAGTGCCGCCGATCATCGAATAATCGATCACGTCTGGTCGTGTCTGATCCTGTCTGATCATGTTCAACAGCGTTCAACAGGCGTTCAACGAGCTGCTGCTCGTATCCGTTGACAGCCTAAAGTAGTCGACAGCAGCCTACAGTAGAGTTGCTGAAGCGGCAGAGAGCAGCATGAGCAGGAGACAAGAGCTCTGGCAGGCTCTGGCTATACCTATAGCTCTAGATCTCTCTTGAGTGGATCTCCTTGTAGCTCCTAGTCCTAGATTCATGCCGGCATCGTAATCTTCCACGCGCGACGTGTTACACTTCGGTCGATCGCCGGATCAACAACAACTGATCGACATCGTTTCAGATTTGCGAGCGACGTGGTCGATGAGATACGAGATTGTCATCGGGCGCAACACGTAATGCGACTCAAGCTGCTTCTCTTATCGATAAGGATACGGGGGCAAGGGGGAGGGCTGCTGTCGTAGCGGGGGAACCGTCAATCTTTTAGGAGCTCTCAGCGAGAACCCGCTGAGTCTCCGAGGTGCTTCTGAAAGTGAGTGGGGTCATCTCGCGCAACGGTAGAGGTACGTCCTCCTAAGCTCAGCACAACCTTGGGTGCTATCATCTATGTGCTGGCCAGGGTCGCTGCGTCTTCCTGATCGTAAGTAGTACAGTACATGGTATTGATTGCGAGCAGCTATTCGGTAAGAGGCTAAGCGCTGAATTGGCGGATCGGGACTCCACATAAAACCGTACCGACTGCCGAGCAATAGCATACATACATGGCAAATTGGCAAGTCTTTGGGACCAGTAACGCCAAAAAGCACGCTAGCACCCCATCTATATCCTATAATCTGATTATCAATGATCGACGGGTGCCGAAAGCAGGGTCGAAGACTCGACGACTCGTACGATGCGAACCTCAGTCACCTCCTATTTTCCATCTATCCTATTCCTCTCCCAGATCGATCTCACGAACTCCTTCAGCCTGCTGAGGCGGAACATACATGATCCACAGCTCGTTCCTCCTTTTACTCGAGCTCGGTTGCTCATAGTCCTGTACCGTTGGTTCCCCCACATCGCAAGAAGGATCCCCACATCCGGGGCGATCATACGCGTACACAGTCAGGGGATATCCATAACCTGGGCCACAAGCGACGGCTTGGAATCTTCGAGACAGATACCATTGCACGGTCAAAGCGGAGAGGTAGATGATGTCGATCCGCTCGAATGGAGTTCTGGCTCGGTAGAATAGGTCGAAGAGGTAGAGCGCGTGGAAATAGATGGCAAAGTTGAGCCGAAAGTTGCATTTGGAGAACGACTCTCGTCGCCTAAGATGTGATGTTAGTACAGTTACATGCTATCCTTCTGTGTGCCTACAGCGTCGATGACACGTTGATCGTCAGACCAAGCGGTCAAAGCGTTGTGACCAGTGGCAAAAAGTGCCACTCGCCGACTTGCTCGTAACTCACTTCTTGATGTCCATGTGGTTTGCTATACAGCAGTAAGTTGCACAGGTGAGTTGATACCAGAAAAGAGAGCTGACGAAGAAGTGGAATCGCTGCAGGGTCTTGAAGCTGGACAGGAGGGTATTAGCAGACATTTTCCGACGCTTCCAGCTTGCAGGTAGCAGATTGAGTCAGGTCCGACGCGTTCTGCACTCACTACTCGACCGCCCATAGCATGTAGTCGGAAAGAAGGTCGAGGTAGGGAGCCGCGTCCTCCATTGTCGGGTAGGTAAGGATGAGCTCGCCAGGCATGGCGACGAGTTCTGACTGGGCGTCTGGGACTGCGTCTGTTCGGCGGTCTGTAGTGTGTGGGGGGTGATAGGCGGTCTGTGCGTTGTGGGCACTGTGGGCGGGTTGGCGGGTGAATGCGTATGAGTGTAAGGCTGGGTGTAGAGAGAAAGAGAAAGTCTTTGGATCTTCTTATGACCTCTGCACAGCAGACCGAGGGGCAACGTCAAACTTTGTCCAGACGCGACCGACATGAGACTGGATTCTTCGTTGCGATCTGGACCACTTCAGCAAATCGCCGCTATCCCCGATCTTGTGGCCCTGTCTGCCTCACACTCCTGGTCTGGGGAAGGACGAGTGTCGGAGCGTCTACAGCAACGGCGCGTTGCACTGCTCAACATGGAACGAGCACTTCTGGCTGTGAAGCATCAAGTCGGCCGACCTTCCGACGAGGGCGACTGCCTCTCGGTCGCGAGTGAGGATCGCGGAGTGCTAGAGGCTCCCGATCCAGAGCTCAATCGGCAGGTTAGAGTTCGGCATCGGAATAGGTATACATAGCTAATCACTACGCCCAGTAGCAACCAAAGAAAGCTGGCTAACACCCCATTCCCACCAAACACCAATGATAAACCGAAAACAAGAGTGATGTGATATAAACACCAGTGACCTGCCGGTTCACACTCAATCTACCCTAGACATCAACCCCACCGATTCCACCAGCCTTCAGCGATGCCCTGCTCTGACTCGATATACATGATCCACTTGTCGTTCCCCCTCTTCTTCGAGCTCGGTTCCTCCCAGTGCGGCACCGTTGGTTTCTCCGCATCGCACGAAGGCCGGTGTCCGCATTCCGGACGGTCGTGCGCGTACATCGTAAGAGGATATCCATATCCCGGGCTACAAGCGATGGACTGAAGTCTCAGAGACAGATGCCATGTTGTCCATAAGGCGGAGAGGTATAAGATGTCGGTTCCCTGGAACGGGGGTTTGGAGCGGTCGAAGAGGTCGAAGAGGTCGAAGAGGTACATTGCGTTAAAAACCACAGCAAGGCCGAATAGTAGGTCGCATGTCCAGGACCACTTCCTTCTCCTGTGAGGTAACGTCAGCGAATACACCCTCTGCGCGTATATATCATCTATAACGGGCTGGTCGAGTCGATGATGGGGATCGCAACCAGACCAGGCGGTCAAAGCGTTGTGACCGCTGACTAGTGGCAAAGTGAATCCCACTCCCCGATCCCCTTGACCTCCCGTCATCCGAGCGCGTCGACACTCACTTCTCGATGTTCACGTGGTTTGCCAGGTAAAAGTACGAAACAGACGCAAGCTGGTAAGAGACTATAGCGCACATGAACCAGTGGAATCGCTGCATGCTCTTCACACTGAAGGGGAGGCTCAGTCAGCAACCTGAGTAAACGAGCGCGTCACGGTCGAGTCTTCGACGCGTCCAGCACTCACTAGTGTTCCGCCCTACTCGAGCAGTCGGAGATGAGGTCGAGGCGGGGAACTACGTCCCGCATGGTCGGATACTCGAGCGTGAGTTCGCCAGATATATGTAGTACGGTTTTCAGACGCGTGTGCGGCAATCCTGTGGAGTGATAGGCGGTCTGTGCGTTGTATGGGCGAATTGGCAAGGTGCTTGTTGGACGCCGAAGATGTATGTGTATGTAGGTGAAAGAGTGGATGTAAGAAGGTACAGTGAAAGAGAAAGCCTTTCACTCTTCTTGTGTCGACTACACGGCGATGCGGGGGCGAACTTCTTCCAGACGCGACCAACATGGGAGTGGAACGGGATTTCTCGTTGCAATCTGGACCAACTCAGCAAATCGCCGCTATCACCGATATTGTGGCCCTGAGTAACTCACATGCTTAGCCAGGAGTGGATCCAGTGTCGACAGGAACGGCACGTTGCACTGCTTAGCATGTTACAAGCACGGTCGAATCGTAGTCCACGTTCGACGATGAGGGAAGTTGATCACTTGTTCACATGCGATACAAGCACTTCGTATTGCAGTTGAACGGCACGTTGTATGCTCGCTGCTGACGATACAGGTCCCACACGGCACCTTTAGCGTTCCGTCGCGTCGAGTACCTAAGCGAATAGACCACGGTATGGCAGCGTAGCTCCATATGTGACGATTTTGGCAGTCCGGTCATGTGAGACACTGTGATAACGGGGACATTAGCCTTCTGACGACACGACAAACCGCTTCCTCGAAAGAGAGTACTCACGAGATCACCCGGCCCTTATTCACCGCCACACCCAAGACCAATCCCATATGACTATCCGGCCACCTCTGGATCAACTCCCCATTGTCCAACCTCCATGTCGCCACGCTCGTGTCATAAGACCCGGACACAATGATCCCATAATTGAGATCGACTGCGACTGCTCTGACAGTTTCCAAGTGTCCATCGATAGTGCGCAGTAATTCGGCGGAGGTAGAATCGTAAATCATGATCAATCTGTCCCCGTCACCTGTGACGATGTACGGGCCCTATACGTCTGTCAGCGGAGACGTTCGTCAAAATGCAGTATACTCGACCCACCGACCAGGTAACGCAGGCCAAAGCCTTATGCCTTCCCGCAGCGCCTCCTTGTAAGACCTTGCTTTGAGTGGCCATATCCCACTTGATCCACACCCCATCTCCTCCAGCGCTTATGACGTAGTCGCGATCTTGCTCCGCGTAGCTAGGCTCTGTCTGCAAGCTTAAGCAGTTCACCGAGGCAGTATGCCCCGCCATGGAGTGAGTGAATTCCAATGTGGCTCTATTGTATACCCGGATGGAGCAGTCCTTCGAGCTAGAGATGAGATGAACTCAGCACCATCACAGCGAGCCCAATTGGAAGGCTGAGGGAACCTCAACTCACCAAGTGACTATCCGGTCCCGACTCAGCACAACATGCAGAACTCCGCTCATGTGGCCTCGAAGCGTTCCAACCTTCTCCACCTTCACCCTGATATCCGCTTCGTCCTCCTCTCCGTCAACCAACCCTCTCTTCAGAGACTTCAGCCCGTCTCCATCTCGCGCTCCTTGGACAGACTTGATGAAAGTCACATCCCAGACACAAGCCTTGATATCGCTTCCGGACGTGACGAGAGTTCCACCTGAACCATCCTCCTTCAAATCAAATTGCACGCTGAGGACACTACTCTCGTGTGCATCCTCAAGCGTGTATAACTCGACTGGTGGAGTGTTTATCCTACTGGACGCCGAGATCGTCGATGTGCTGCTTCGGTGACCAGAAGGAAGGGAGTCACTCTTTGTAGGCGAAGGAGAGGTACTCAACTCGGGCATAAGCCAGAATTTGACGGATCTGTCCCTTGAAGCGGTCACGAGCCAGGGTGAGGCGACGGCGAGAGCATACACTGGACCGTGGTGACCTTCTAGACATGCTGGAGTAGGGGGATTGGGTAGATTCGAAGCTTGGACGTTTCTCTGCAGAGCCAATTTTGACCGATAGAGTGTCGAATAGTGGACGGGTATGGGACCGAATACTTCGGTAGGCGGTGAAAGATGTGTGCTCAGAGGTGGACTGGTGTCTTCGACGTGGGATAAGGAGGATGACGAGGTGGATGGCGGTATCTGCTTCGAAGAAGGTGATGTAGATGAGAGCTCGGTATCCCTCGAAATCAGGTCCACAGTCCATTCATCGTCGATCCAGCGTCCAGAGGGGACTACAGCTGTGGGGATCACCCTTCCCCGATATTCTGGCGCGAGCTCGAATCCAGGCGTCAAAGTGAATAACCGGTGCCAGAGGACAGAAGCCTGGGTGACCCTATGCAATCGTTTGGAAGCGAGCGAGGCGGACAAGAGGTGTGACGGCGTCGGTGGGAGATGAAGCAGGATCGCGATGAGTCTTTATGACATGAGCATGATTCCGGTGTAGTAATCGCATACTCGAGACGGACTCACAACTCATCAGGCAGGTCCAGGAAGTAGCATCTTCCAGGAGCCTTACCGGTGTCTATAACCCTTTCCTCCTCTTCAAGCGAGAGATTTCGACTTGGCCGAGGATGTCGAGCTTTGGTAGGCGTAAGATAGGACAGCCAACTTGAACGTCTTTCAACTTCCTCTTCTTCAACGATGAATCCATCCTCCTGGTCACGGTCTTTAGAATTCGATGCAGATGCCGAAGATGATGCCGCAGACGAGGATGAAGCCGAGGCAAATGGACCTCCGATGGTCATGGAGGAGAAAAGCGAGCCTAGTCTCCGGCGATTCGTCTCCAGCGTCCGAGGAGAGGAAGAAGGCGGTTGGTTGAGCTTAGTCGGGATTGCGGACATGGCGCAAATCCCAATTGAAGCCAGGGGCGTAGGTCCGTAAGAGCGCCAGCTTGAAGTCCCTTAGATCGACATAAGCACCATAGTGAGCGCTGACAGCGTCTTGGAACAATCCAAGATGATGGTGATGCGATGAAGCGTGGATGGAGGATGAGACTGTCAAGTGCAAGTCAAGTGTATCCATCCCAAACGTCCAAACATTCCAGTTGATTTCTGAGACGCGATGACGCCAGAGCAGAGAGTCCGCTACAGACGCAGCGTCGTCTTCCTGTAAGCTCTACTCCAATGCTCTATAAACGCTTCATGTCGTGCATGTGGCTGCATATGACAATGATGCAGACGCGGATGCTATGCGAGTATCTAATCAGAGTACAACGTTGGGTATCGGACAATGCTTCTATGGTCTAGGTATACAGATGAACTCCTCCTCTCCCGTCGTTCGTCGAGATACACGATATCCTGAGTGTGTGTAGAGTATGCGCGGCACCACCTTATCCCCTGACCATGACGCCGACCATGCATTCTTGCAGCATGTAATCCATGTTGACCCAAGAATGCGTCAGCACTGCGGGAAGAGTCAGTTCAAGCCTTTCTGAAAAATAGCCCTTGCAAGTAACACCATGCAGGAAGTACAAGCGCAGGACTTCGCCAGGACCTTGCCAGGACTCACTGAACAATTTGGTGCCATCTCGACCAGCAACTCGCATGAGCTCGTCCTCCCCTCCAGGATGGAATGGGAGATAGGCGGTCATATTATAGACTTTCCCGTTGAAGGCCGACCAAGCATCCTGCCGTGTGTTGTGCTAAATCTACTCAGCTTGTGCCTTGCACGCAAAGTCACACGGGAGGAGGAAAGCTGAAGAAGGGATTGAGAAAGGACCAGTTGTGACTCACCTTCTTCAACTCGTCCATCGTCACCCGCAGAATACCAAATCCCGTGCCCTTGAGATCCTTCCCGCTGCTACACAGCCTAGCCCAGTCCAATGCTGAGCAGCCGGGCGCTAATGCCACTTTTCCCTTCTTTCCCTTCGGTTTCGAAGTCGCCCCTAGACCGCCCCTGGGTCCAGCTGTGCTCGTGTCACCACCTTTCTGAATACCGAAATCGGGTTTCTTGGTAGTAGAGGGCGGAGGAGCCATATCCCCAATTGGCACGGTCCCATCCGTGACTGCAATGTTGAGGTCTGAGGCAGGCTCATCGTCGTCTGTATTTCGAGGCGGCGACGGAGGAGCGAGGTTGAAGAATGGGGTAGGGGCCGGGCTCGTGGCCTTCGATGGTCCAGGTGCTGCCGACCGTTGATGCGAGTTGAGGAGGGGAAAGGGTGGAGGGATATCCAGGTTTTCTTCCTCCTCTTCACCGTCGACCCGCTTGTCTTCTGTCTTGTCCGGCGAAACCGCTGGTGCACGCGACCAGCCAGGTATGGAGGGTATCAGCTGTATGAAGAATGAGTCAGCTGCTCTGTACTAGGGCATCAATCGCTTTGCGCACCCAAGACATGTCCGAGATCTAGAGACAAGACCTCAATCTCTGTCTTGTGCTAGGACCGTCAATGATGTGTGATGAGTAATCGGGGTTGTGGTCATTGGCTACAGCTATGGCCGCGGACTGTTGATCGATGGACAGGTTGCCACCCGACCCAAAACCGAAACACATGTGTTTCCCACGGTGTCTCTCGATCTTGAGTTGACGCGACTGGACTTCCGGACTTCCGGTGGAGGTCTTCCGTCGACCAGCAAAGCTAGCAACATCACTCTCAACTTCAACTCAACTTTCTCCCTAGCCCATCAGGCATCAGCCGAGGAAAGAGTCGGAATGTAGGTGCTCAGGCGGCCGCATACCCCTATCTGACTGCGCTGACTGCATACAACAGGGCGTCGCTGAACAAACTCGCCATCCGAGGCATCAGGTCGTTTGACGACAAGCATGTTCAGGTCATCGAGTTCTACTCGCCGTTGACGGTGATTGTCGGTCACAACGGTAGTGGAAAGACCGTACGTAGCTGTTGAGCTGTCCTCAGAGCCTTCGCAGAGACTGATTTGGCCTTAGACCATCATTGAATGCCTTAACTATGTGACGACGGGTATGCTCCCAAGTGGTGCAAAGACCGGCGGAGCATTCGTTCATGATCCCAAGGTATGCGTGGAGCTGTCGATAATGTCACTGGACTCGATGCAGCTAGCTTACGTTGAATATAGATGGCCAATGAGAAAGAGGTCAAAGCTCAAGTCAGACTCCGATTCTGGAACGTGAACCGTCACCGAATGACTGCGACGAGAAATCTCCAGGTCACCACGAAGAAGACCGGTGGGCTGACCTTCAAGACCCTAGAAGGAATTTTGGCCAAGACAGATGTCGGAGATGACAATAAAGTGAGTGGGTGGCTCAGGGTGTCCGCATCAGCTTCTGATCACATGACAACAGCGAAATACTATCTCGACCAAGTGCTCGGAGATGGATGAAGAGGTACCTCTTTTACTCGGAGTCTCCAAAGCCATCCTGGAGAACGTCATCTTCTGCCATCAGGAAGAGTCAAACTGGCCACTATCGGAACCAGCAGCCCTGAAGAAGAAGTTTGACGATATCTTCGAGGCAACCAAGTAAGCAATGACCTGCCAGTACATGGCTGCTCTAACGTCCAATCTTAGATATACCAAAGCGCTGGATAACATCAAAGCGCTGAGGAAAGAGAGAACTGCCGAGCTAAAGGTGGATAGAGAGAGGCTGAAGTTCTACAAGGGCGACAAGGATAAGGCGGAACGAGTGAGGATTCATGACTGTAGGCTAGTCCTCCTGCTCACACAGAGACTTTTAGATGAAGAAGCAGCTCGAGGAGGAGACCAGAAAGGAGAATCTGAAGCACTCCGAAGCCGAATCCCTCAAAGAAGAGTACGAGCGCCTGCATGAGGCCAATTTGCAGCACTATGCCGAAGCGGCCGGGTTCCAGAGCATATTCGAGAAGCACGAAAACCTAAAAGCGAGGAAAGTGATGCTAGAGGACAACCGGAGGCACATCCTGGATGGCATGAACGAGATGACAGGTAAGCGGAGAAGTCTCAAGGTGTTTTGCAATGCTCAGAACCTCTACAGAAACTACCGACGAGCTTACCCACATGCTGAAAAACTTCGACAATCACCTGAAGTCGATCGAGGCCAAGAGGACCAAGCAGCTCGATATCAAGGAGAAGGAGGACAAGACTCTGGACGATCTGCGCCGTCGAGAGAGAGGTCTCGCTAGTACCCAGGGTGAATTGAAGGCCAACAGAACGGTAAGCAGCATGACCACATTAGTAGATGAATCGTGGAGACTGACTACCGTACTCAGGCCTACGAGCGCAATCTGAAAGTGAGGGAAGCAGTTGTGAGGGAAGCTGCCAAGGCGCATGACTTTGCCGGATACGACTACTCTCCTCTTGAGGAAAGCAAAGTTGCCGAGTTCCTTGACAAGCTGTTCGAGCTTGTCCGCCGAGCCGAGTCGGACTACAAGAAGCTACAGGTGAGCATCACGCAGTGATCGCAATTCTAGCTGAACATGTATCAGGCCGACGGATCCAGACGCGAACGTGATATGCAGTCTGAGCTCGATAAGCTAGCTGGAGTAAAGACATCCGCTTTGGCAACCAAGAAGTCTAAGCAGGAACAGATTGTGAGGTCCACAACTACCTTGCGACGAAAGATCCTCATTGACTGGCCCTGCGTAGACTCGACTGAACGACAAGATCCGCTCTGCTGAATCCGCCTTCGACTCCGTGTCCAGCGTTGACGTGCAAATCGAGCTACTGGAGGCCAAGTTGAAGGAGAATGAAGACCAGAGGACTAGGTTGGAGCAGGATATACGAGAAGCCCGATTCGACGAGCAAATAAGGGAGAAGGCATCTGCTATCCGACAGAAAGAGACAGATAGGGACAAGATCAACGCCGAGCTGTCGGCTCTGAACAGACAAGCGGATTCGAGAGCCCAACTAGCCATCAAGAGGAACGAGCTGTCATCGAAGAAGAATCAAGTCACTGCCTCGTGAGTCAACGCTGCCAGCATTCGAGTTGCGCTCATGTGCTACTAGCGTGGCGAGCCATGCACCTCGATTTAAAGAGCTCGTTGGATCAGATCTACAAGCTGAAAGTATGGAGGAGCAGATAACATTGGCCGCCAGCCGCAAGGACCGAGAAGTCCAAAACGCAGAGTCGTCCTCCGCGGCTGCAAACAGGAATCTTTCTCAACTTCAGACGACCCTCAACATCAACAGGCGGACGCTCGCGGAGAAGAACGCCGAGCTGACTAAACTGGAAAAGAAGGTCAGAGACGGTTTGGAGGAAAGCGGCCAATTGACAGTCGAGGCCGCCATCGCTGAGGCTGAAGAGCAAGTCCAGACCGTTCGAAAGTGAGTCTGAGTAGTATCTACAGACTCTGAGCTTGATACTGATTTAACCAGGGAGATGAACGATAACACGAATATGGCCGGATTCTGGCAGTCGATACTGAACAAAGCGCTCGACCACCACAAATGTATGGCTTGTGACCGAGCCATATCCGACAAGGAGAGGACGGCCATAGAGGCCCATGTGAGTATGGAGTGGGCAGTCAGCGAGAGTGACTTTGCTTATGGTCATTTAGATGCTACGCGGACTCAACCATAGCAAGAGTTTTGACGCAGACGAGCTGAACGGCGATTTGGAGAACTGGCTTGCCGCTCTAGATGAGAGAAGAGCGTTGCAGCCCTTGCAAAGCACTATTGAAGAGCTCGGCCAGAGTGTGACTCCTCTAGAGCGGAAGGTCGCAGAAGAGGAAGCAGCGATTCAACAGGCTGAGACTGAGGTAGAAGAGGTCAGTGGGACGTTACGTGGTGAAACTGTGACTTGCTGACTTGCGTGGATGCGTAGTCAAAAGACACCCTCCAGAAGGCCAGATTGGCCGTCAGAGATTTAAATACCCTTAAAGGCGCTGCATCGTTGATCAGCAGGACCTTGAGCGAGATCAAGGATCTCAAGACAGACATTCTCCGTCTGGAGAGGGATCTCGAGAGCTCGGGGTCGCTCAAGACCGTAGAGGAGGTTCAGCACGAGGTGGACAATATCTCCAACGAGATGTGAGTTCTCGTGAGCTCGGGATGGGAATCCTGCTGACTTAACACGACAGCAAAACGCTTCAGCGGGAACAGATGGCACTCAGCTCGGAGAAGGACCTCAAGTCGAGCAATGTCCGCGCGCAGGCGGACGATATCAGCAGGAAGACGTTGCGGCTCGGTGAATTAAAGAATCAGCAGGAAAGGCGAATGCGGGATGAAGCAGCGTTGAAGGAGCTGCAGGAAACCCTCACCCAACTGCAATCTGAACTCAAAGTAAGCTGACATTATATTCTTGCCAGGACGCTTGGACGCGATATAGCTTACACGACTCTGTAGGACCTGGATGCCGCCGCACAATCGGCGGAAGCGCCTTGGAGAGAGAAGACGGAGGTCTTGAATCGATACCGAACCGAGAGGGAGAATGCCGAAAACGATGCCAGTCTACAAGTCGGCCTGTACCAGTCAAGCCTGAACGAGCTGGAGAGCAAGCACAGAGCGTGTCATTCGTGAGGGCTGTGACTTTCTGTTGAGATCGTAAGACGAGCTGACCGATCACTGTAGATATTTGTCTGAGGGCAATGACCGCAAGCTCCGAGACAATGATGCTGCGATTGATGCCATCAAGAGAGACATCCACGCATCCAACGAGGCCCGCAAGACCATTGACGAAGCGATCTCCGGCTTGCAGGACGAGTTGTCTCGCTCAACATCCTTACGAACGAATATCTCCGCGAATGTGAGGTACAGAAACGAGAAGAAGGAGATCGAAAAGGTGGAGACAGAGATGGAGGGGATCGACATTGAACAAGCCGCGAGGAGCAGGAGAGAGTTCAACAAACGATATACCGCCATGATGGATAAGGAGACCGAGACGCAGAACAAGGTGGGTCGTATTTCCGTCGAAGGTCCTGCGAAGCAACTGACGCCATGGTGGCTGTAGTGGCAGAGCGCCAATGGAGAGCTCCTGCAAATGATCAAGGGGAGGGAGAGTCTAGCGGCGACCTTGAAGCGCGAATATGACAATATCGACAAATTGTTCAAGGATCAGTTGATCAAGACAAAGGTAAGCTGACGGGTCAAGCTGTGCGCAACTTGCAGCTGAAGACGTTTCAGGTCAGCGAATTCGCCAACAATGATCTCGAGAAGTACGGCAAGGCCCTCGACAAGTGAGTGACGAAGGTGTTTCTTCGCGACTTTTGACTGATCGGAGCAGTGCTATTCTCAAATACCACTCGATCAAGATGGACGAGATCAACGACACCATCGGTCACTTGTGGAACAAGACGTATCAGGGAACAGGTAGGGAATGACCCATCCACCTTCGGAGGTGTCCACTAAGGAAATCCCTGATCTAACCCATAGATATCGACGGGATCCGGATCGTTTCTGATCATGACGAAACGACATCGACATCGACGAGGAAATCGTACAACTATAGAGTGGTCATGGTGAAGAACGACGTCGAGCTGGATATGCGAGGCAGGTGCTCGGCGGGTCAGAAGGTACTTGCGTCGATCATCATCCGACTGGCATTGGCCGAATCGTTTGGACAGGGCTGTGGAGTGTTGGCCCTCGACGAGTGAGTAGCGATGCACTCTGAGCCCATATGAATCAGCTGATCATTCATATAGACCGACCACCAATCTCGACCAGGAAAACATCAATGCTTTGGCAGAAGCACTGGCAGAGTGAGTCCACCAAATATGTGCTTCCCTGGCATCTTGGCTGACCCGCGCAGGATCATCCGCGACCGACGACGACAAGCCAACTTCCAGTTGATTGTCATCACCCACGACGAAGGATTCCTGCAGCGATTGGCCGCCCACGACGTGTTGGAGTACTATTGGTGAGTCCGCCAACTGCTCAGCTACCCCCGGCAGTGCTATAGCTGATCACGTATTAGGCGTGTGTCGAGAGACGCGTCTCAGAAGAGTATACTGGAAAGGCAGAGGGTGGGGATCTGATCACACGGAGAAGCTGTGTATACATGCGAACAGCACCTGAGTCAATTGATCGTCGTGCTTCTCGTCCTCCAGGATCATGCCAGGAGGACAACTGCTGGGATCTATGATATGCCGCCAGGTCGCGCGGATCTGGCATTAGGATGCATTATATGCAGGCATGTTGTTGGATGCTGCCTCCAAGCACTGCTGTCTTGAGTTCTCGTCGAAGACTTCGTGAAGGTCGTGACACTGCGTCTGAGATCTACTGGTAGGGGCTACACCATGCTAGTTTGGGTTTGAAGGCGCCGTTCCCTACGGCCAATCACTGCCTTTGACCACGATATCCAGCAGACCCTGCAACCCCCGACGGTCCGCGTCGTCATATGTTCCCACGACGGTGGCGTCCAGGTCGAATACGCCGACCTTTCGCAAGCTGCCATCCCCTGAGGGTATAGATAATGGCAGCACTATTTCCGATTTCGAGTCTCCATCACAAGCTGCCAAAGCTGAATCAGTAACAGCTCGAGCGAGACGTTGAACGTCATAGCTGGGAAACTCCTCACCTAAATGTCCTGGATACTGGTCTACATCTGGGACGACTACCGCCTCGCCCTTGATGTATGCGTCTGCGCAAACACCCTTGCCCGCCTGTATTCGGATCTGCATACATGCCGGTCGACCATGGAAAGGACCCAAACCCAAGGGTGAGTCGGGGCTAGCACCGGGCGATAGATCCTGGACGTAGAAGCCTGGGTTCAAGTAGTGAGCGAAAGAACAGATAGAGGCGCTAATCATGACCAAGGGGAAGGAGACATAGACTTACCGACCCAGTTGACAACAGGGGAGTAGGCCTTGTCCTTGTGCAGCCCGTACAACGGAGAGGTGAGGTAGGCGTGATACAGTAACGACGAGATTTGAGCAAGATTTGATACCTACCGAGGTCAGAAAATCAGCTGGTGGTCACGGATAGATGTATATAAGCTGGACAAAGGCGACATACCCATGATCTGGTGTCCTCTATCAGACTGGCCAGCTGTTCTTGGAGGAACTCGTAGAACTCGTCCTTCCTACCGACAAGCTGGGTAAGCTTGGTTAGGCCAACGCGGGAGCGAGGTGAAGATGACCGGACACTCACGTTCGGATATCCGTAGGTACGAGGCTGCTATCAGCGTGTGTCATGTTGCCGAGACTCTGAGTGTTATTGTTGTATGTATCTCTCTGAGAATGTTGCTTCGACTTTTGACAATTTGGGCAGCTGCTGGCTGTATCCATGTCGTTATCGGCCATCTCCTATTAGGCTTTCAGGCACGGCGCATTAGTCACACGGAGATGAACACGATCTCCTCTCGTCAGCAAAAGATCATGCAAAAGCGTCAGCTGCTGGGTGCACTCGAGATCTGGTACTCTAGGTCGCCTGTAAGTCTCCACTTCGCGCGGTCAATCACATCCACCTCTAAGGAGACCGGAAACCAGGTCGAGAAGGACGCGTTCGTCGACCAGACCTCGCGAATATATTCTCAAGCTTTCACCCCACCAACACAGAGGTTTAGAGATCACATTCAAGCGTTCAAATTTTGCGAGAAAGGTATCGCCCATAATCATGCCGTCTATACGGGACACGCCCTCTCGAGCCGCCTCATCTACGGGCACTCCACAGAGGTCCAACGGCAGTACTTCCACCCCTGGAGCTCGGCCACCATCCCGTTCGACGTCGCGCACCCCTCAACCGGCCCTACATCACCGCTCTGCCGACGAGATCGCTCTCAAGGAGGCACAGCGGATCCTCGGCACACCCACCAACAGGATACTGCGCGATGCTGACCCTGTATTCACGTCAGGCGGCAGTGCCAGAGATCTTCGACATCGCAAGTTGCTCGAAGCCAGACATGAGCAGGAATTGGAGCAGGACGACGCTCGATCGCAAATGACAGAAGCTACGGCACGCGAGGTGAAAGCCGGGGAGGATGATGGGACCGATGCGGAGACCAGCAAAGGACCCGACGAGGATAGCGAGGACATGGAGCCAGAAGTCCCCTCGAGGTCCAATGGTAGACGGACGTCATCGAATCTGGACAATGGGGATGCGCCCCTGACCTCGACATCGGTAACCACCGCGGACAGCGTGACTCTACCCGATCAATCGGAAGACGAGACGCCAATCGTTGACCTGGGACAAGCTGGTTCGGACGACACTTCCTCTGAATCTGAGTCTGAGTCTTCTGACTCCGAGTCTGACTCCGAGTCTGATTCTGACTCTGATCCAACCAGCGAAGAGGATTCCGACGCGGAAGAAGAACGCCTAGAGCAGCTTCTAAGCAAGGCGAAGCTCAGCGCGACACAGCATGCTCCCAATACCAGCAAGGGTGATCAACCAGAGGCGCAGCGCGGCGAGGTCGTCTTACAGTTTGATGAAACGGACAAGGAGCGAAAAGAGGCGTACGTCTGCTGTTGTTTAGGCGCAATATTTGAGCTAATGAACGTCGTCTAGTCCCATTCCTGACTTGACCATACCCAAACTTCCCAAGGCTCACATCACCTTCACCAACGACGGCTCCGCTCGTGCATCGTCTTCAGGTACAGCTCTCCTCCCGGCTAAAAGCGCTGGATCTTCCAGCCATCGTGCTACCCCTTCTCTAAAGGGCAAGGAGAAAGCTGTAGAGCTGGAGCCAGACAACATTCCCTACGAACGCGAGATGAGCAAGAGGGAGAAAGCACACGTGAGCGACAGATCTTCGACGAGATTGCTTGTATACTTACAGCTATTCAGCAACCCCGCAAAGCAACCGCCTCGGAACTGTGGACACAGATGCCAAAGGCGCGAAGCGATGTTCTACCTCAAATGAAGAGGGACTACCAAGCCCTCGCTCTGGCGAACAGTTTGGATCCCAAAAGATTCATGAAGGGTAGTACAAAGCTGAACAAGGTTCCGGAAACGTTTGCAGTGAGTAGAATTCAGGATCGACGATATCGAGGGCAAAGTGCTTATAATTATCGAATAGATTGGACGAATAATAGATCAACCGAAGCATCTCCAAGACACAACTCTTGCTCGAGACCAGCGGTACAGGCCCGGTCAGATTGTACAGGACATTGTCCGCGACGAGAGTGTTGGCAGTACAGCGAAGAGAAAGTATGGCGATCTGCAGTACAAGAGGATGGAGAATGGCCGCGGAAAGGGCTGGCAGAAACGGACCAAGTGGTGATGAGTGAGCGACATGACTGCCAAATACGACCTATACCTAGCTGACCTCTTCCCCTGTAGCCTGTTTGTACCAGTACGTGGTGCTGGTCTCTCTGTTCAATGCTTACCGACACGTGCTGACATGGTGAGCGCAGTATACTGCATGACCTTCATGACAATCGCATATTGCTTGTAGCGGTGGCTTTAGCTTGCTCGACCTGCTGACCATCTGACATCGTCTGCCTGACTTGCTCTTCTATGCACCCGAGGGGGCGAGATAGGACATGCGCCGAGACTCTACGAGGTAAGGGAAGACCGAGGCTCTGTCTGAAAAGTGCCACATTTATAACGCCGCGGCTGTGCAAATTTTCACCACTCTTGTAAAGGGGTGTTTCAAATTCCCCGTTAGCCTTCTGTTTGGGTGGGAAAGGGACGAGGGCGTGGGCGCAGCAGGACTGGGCGCGTGACGGAAGAAACCGCTTGTCGCCGCCATACCCCCGTCGCCCACCACTCGTGCTGTGATAGGATCCTATGGCCGCCTAGCAAACGGCCAGCGAGATCACCACCTAAAGGCCCAGTCAAGCTGCTCGACCCGCTCGGGAGACTCGATCAGCCCAGCCCCTCATGGCCAGGATGGTAACGGCCAGCAGGAGAGCTGGGCGTGTGACCAACAAAACAAAACTACTCGTCGTCCGAGGATCCGAAAAGGTCGATCTCGGCGCGGCGGAAACCATCGTTTGGGACGAAGGAAGCGCGTCTTCCGAGGCGACAAAGAATCAACATGTCGGCGCAAAGGGAGTAGAAAGCGGAGAGCTGCTGGTAAGTCGACCCTCCTCTACAACTTCCTCTATGCATCCGACCCCCCATTCCTATGCTCCTCGTCGACTTTGGACCTCTCAAAGACGGGAGGGTCGGTTTGACCTCGTGGGAAAAAACCCGAGCCGGGTTGTTTGGAACAAAGGGGTCCGCGTGTCGCGCGTAATCATCCAACATGATCCATTCATCCTCGATTCCACCTCTGGCAACGCGACGCAGGATGGAGGGCCAGGCCAGGAGGCATCTGGACATGCATGCAGGGACCTAGCATGGCTCCTCGCCATCGATATCATCACCATCGACAGTTGTTCACTGTTCGACTCGTGCAACTTGCCCCTTTGGGCAGGTGCTGAAAGTGGCAGTTTGGTGATTTGTTGTTGTCAACATACTGACGCGACCGTAGGAACACCATCTTCAGGCAGCTCTTTCATCCGCCTCCCTTCTCCATTCGAGACCCGCAAAGCCGTCCTCACCTACATCTGGTCATCAACGGCAACCGTCAAAGCCCGAAGATGCCGCGACTACAGCCAACTCGACGCTCAACTATCACATTCCTACACCAGACGCTACCGGCCTGGTCCAGAACACCGACTATGCGAAGCTCTACCAGACTGTACAATACCATGAGCCTCACGGTTACATTCGGTTTAGCGACACGGTCGAGGAGTCGTCAGGAGGCTTGGGAGGCTTGGGATACTGCATGGACGATGCGGACCACAAATGGTTGACCGGCTTCAACTCGAAAGCGGAAGGAGGTAGTGGAGACTTTGGAAGCGCTGCTACCCCGACACAGAGTCCTCTTCGTGAAAGTAAAGCGGATAACTCGATGGGACCACCGAGCAGTGCTGGCAGACCGAGCAGAGGTAGCAAAGGCAAGGAGAAGGAGAAGGATGACAAAGGTCAACCTCAGCCTGTCTTCATCACTGAGGATACTTTCGAGTTCATCATGGGTGTGCTGGAGAAGTATGCAGAGGACTCGCTACCGATGCTTCACACAGTGGGTACAAGTCACCGTTAATTCTGACTTGGCTGATCCTGTGATCAGAATCTGGCTCTCCTACCGACTTTCCAAGCAGTCGAACATCTCTTCTCATCACCCATTCCCGCTTCGTTCCTGCCCAACTTCGAAGTCCCAAAGAACCTCCCACCAGTGAAGGACCTCACTCGCATGGCTCGCAGTGTCTACAACCATTGGAAGGACCGGAGGACGGAGAGAAAAGGCAGAACTGTGGCCCCAACGCTAAACGTGAGTCTGCATCGCAGGACACGACTACGAGGCGTAATCCTAACTAAGCTTAGTACGACGAGACAAACGACGGTGACCCATACGTCTGTTTTCGGAGAAGGGACATCCGGGCGACCCGGAAGACGAGGCGAACGGACAACTTTTCGGTGGAGAGGATGCAGAAGCTCCAATTCGAGATGCGCACTGCGCACATGATGGCTGCTATGGTCCTTCGCCGAGAGGTCGAAAAGTTGGCCCTCTTCAAATCGGACAAGGAGGTCTGGGAGGCCAAGTGGAAGCTATACGAGACGAAGAGACGCTGGCCAAGTCTTGGCATGACGAAGGAGGAAGAGGAGTTGATTACCGGAAGGCAATCACGAGAGGCGGCTCTCACCATGGCTGGCACTGTCAACGCATCGATGCTCGGAGGAAGGGAAGCGCTCGTACCCCAGCGCGACAACATACCTGCTATACGTAAGAAGTTGCCCGAGAAGGAGAAGGAGGAGAGAGACAGGAGAGAGAGGCACGCGTTGGACAGTGCGAGGATTGCGGAGAGGACGATTGGTGGTGTCAGTGGTGGAAGGTCGAATGCGCCGGAAGCGCTGAAGGAGAGGATGCTGGTGTTGAAGCAGAGACTAGAGGAAGAGCTGGCTAAGAGGAAGGCCGCGGACGCGGAATGGGACGACGCTCTGGACGTGAGTAGCGACTCATCTGTGTTCTTTACCCGCAAGCTACATACTGATGTTTTCTCAGTCGTCTTATCAGCCTTTACCCCAATCACAGTCTCAGCATGCTTTCCGTCCCCTCACTTCGCTAGATCCACAGTGCGCCTTCGACTTTTCGCGCGATCGAGATGATATGAATGAGGAGCTACCTCTGCAGCCCGCTTCTTTCCGACTGCGTCGCGGCCGTGGAGGCATCGTTCGGCTGGACCGACGCCTACCAACGTTCCCCAACAGGCGATGCCCGTCGTCAAGGGCGTCCACAGATCTGCCGGACTGGATGTTCCCCGACCAAATCTCGACTAAGCCTTCTCGACCCCGACCGAGATCAATTGACGAAGTCGAGAAAGAGGAGGATGGCGATGAAGCCATGGATGGCGAGGATGCGAGTGAGGAGAGTGCGAAGCGGCGCCGCTTGAACGAGATTTGTCGGTACAATGTGGACAGCGGAGGAGGCGTCGGAGTGGGGATGGGCATGACGGCGGACGACGATCGTGTGATCATCGATGATCTCGATGTCAAGTGAGTCGGCGCTGCAGCCATTCGTGCGATTGCTAACACGGTCTTCAGGTACATCAGGCATCGAGTCAATCTCCTGCACGACGAAGACGTCGACAAGATGCGACCGGACATGAGTGCTTTCGTTCAAGCGTTCCAATCTCTAGATGCTCCGATCGAAATGCCGCCAACTCCTGTCTTCGTTCGACCGCAAATCCAGCAGCCCAACCCCCAGATTGTGCAGATGCAACAACAGCAGATGCTGCAACAACAGCAGATCGAACATTTCCAGCGGTATCAGATCATGGCTCAACAGCAGGCTATTGCTGCTCAGCAACAGGCTGCCATGCAAGCTCAGGCTCAAGCTCAACAAGCTCAAGCGCAGGCTCAGCAAGGCCAGGGTCACGTAGCGAACGGAGCGGCCGGCTCTCCTGCGATGAATGGTGCCAACGGAAATCTGCAGTTGCCAGCCAATACCAACGGTCGCCCAGCGGTGATCAAACGGCCTTCGTCGCAGAATGGAGGATCCATGCCACCACCTTCTCAACCCCGGCCTTCGCAATCGCCCACAAATCCGATTCACCAGTCGTTGAATGGTCAGTCGCCCCAGATGGTCAATGCGATGCTGCAAGCTCAGGCGCAGGCCCATGCGAACGGCAAAGCGGGCAACTTCAACCCTCAACAGCCCATCGATCCGGCTATGCAGCAGAGACTGCTCGCCGCCCGCAACTTTGTCGCCCAACAGCAGGCCGCCGCCGCTCAGCACGCTCAGCAGCAGCAAAATGGTCACGGTGGTGTCAACGGTATGACTGGCTCCGACGGACAAGGTCTTCAGGCGACGAACGAGAGCCACATCGAGCTCGCCAAATCCGCTGTCGCTGCCGGGTTCGGCAACAACATCCAAGGGTTCCTGGAGGCCAAGAACAAGGCGAAGCTGCTGGCCATGGCCAAGCAGGCCTCGGTGCAACAAGCCGCCCAGGTCGCCGCTCAACAGCAAAACGGGGCGCAGAACGGGAACCCTCAACAAGCCGGCGGGCAGCAGGGCAACTTCTCCCCTAGTTTGCCTTCGGGGCAACTACAGCTGAAGCTGCCGCCTCACGCTGCGGCGAGGTTGGGAGCCGCTCAACAGCCACCATCGCAACGGGCCTCGTAGACTCGTTCGCCTAGGTCGACAATCGTCCCGATCGCCCTCGATCCCGACGGCGCGTCGATGCGTACCGAGGTCTCGCTCCTCGTGCCCGACATCGACAGACCCTCAACCGGAGTCGCGTCCGACGATAGAGACGTCAACAGAAGGAGGAAATCGGTTGTTCAACATGACTCAAGAGAACATTGTATCTTAGCATCCTCATTCCTCGCCACTACGTTTCTTTCTTGGGCAAATGTGAGATAGAGGCCAAACGAACCGTGAAGTTCATTGTATATAGCCCCAAGAGGGTAGCACAGTATAGATGCCAAGGAGGAGGAGGAAGGATAAAGGAAACAAGAAGTCAAGAAGAAGCAATACCAACATCAAATCTACCAATACAGCTATACGTACACAATGATTCATTGTAGCCAGCACAGCTCATAAGAATGCACACACTCCTGCATGTTAGTAATAGGTGCCCTAAAAATGATCGAACGGAAGGGTTCAAGAGAGGCTACGTGAAATGATGGTACATGACAAACGCGTGATCGCGCCAGCGTTGCGTGGGGGTCCACTGGTGAGGAAAAGTCATAATCGGATACAATGGGCGAATGAGGCTCGTCGTCGTAGACATGTTTACGCCGTGGTAGAGAACGAGTCTGCCATCTGACTGATTACCACTCGAACTCGCTGATGGGCAAGTGAGCTTCCTACCGTATCGTCGCTTTCGTGAATCGCGCTCACCCGTTACATTTGCCAAACAGGTAGTCTTTGCCGTTGATGTGGATCATGCCGTCCTTCAACACGGTCTTCCACTTGTTCTTGACTCGCTGTACCTGGAGATAGGGTCGTCAACACCAGGCTCATCTCTTCCCGGGGTCGAGGAAGCTTACTTTATCGTATACGCAGAAAACAATATCGACCTCGCCTTCTGCCTCTCCATCCTCGCCCTCATCACGCAGCTCATCATCACTATCATCCAGGTCGGAGTCTATGACCTCATCTCCGGGAAGCAACCCAGCGGCATTTGGTTCGGCTTTAATCAGTGGTTTGAAATCGTTGTCGGCATGGTCGGCCTGTCTTATAAATTAGCAGATGTAGCTAGCAGGAGGAAGCGATCACTCACAGCGCCTCCACGAATACGTAAGACATCGTCAACCGGCTCTGCTTTCACATTCACTCCTCCCTGTTGACTGCTTGAAGCTGCACCGGGAAGAGCCAGGCCAAGCGACGGACTAGGATCATATGCCTGTCCCTGTGACGATGTACCAGGTAGGGCGCCCGTCGGCGGGGCTGATACGCGCGGTTTTGAAGGCTCTCCAGGGCTACCTGCCGATGGTGAAGGCGAACGGGATCCAGGTGCTCTCGCAAATTCAGCTACTCTAGTCTCCAACAACTTGGCCTCCCATTTCTATACCATTCCTAAATTAGCCAAAGTGGTTTACGCAGAAAACCACCTACCGCTTGGAGGTTGACAAGGATATCCTCGTCCATTCCATAATCCTGGAAATCTATTTGGACGTTTGCAACCACGTCGTCGATGATTGTGCGATAGACCTGAGGCTGTAGAGGTGAAAGGAGTTATTTTAGTAAGCTACACGGTGTCTCGAGCACGCGACTATACTGACCACTATTTTATTCGACCTGAACACGGGAAGAGACCATGTCAGCGTAGCACTCAAAGTGACTGAGGACAATGATGCAGATGTGCTAGGGGCAAAGGTAGGCCAATGACATACATGATCACCTCACACCTTCCTTGCGCGCCGGATATCGGTTCCGACACTAGAGTTCCGAATTCGCGTGCAGATCGTCCGGCCGTCTCGTAGCGACTGGCAAGGAGGTGGAAGGAGGAGCTGCGCGTGTTTTTACCGACCGGAAGGAGTGCTTGACCCTTCTGTATCACAAAGCAGGATTCTGAAGAGTGAGATGGGGAACGTCAAGAACCGAGTACTGGCTACTTATATAGGTACCCTGGCTGCCAGCATGCGAAGGAAGCAATTTCGCCACCCGTGTTCCCGAACTCGTTACGTAATTGCTGCCCACAAGAATTTCAAAAGTCAACCGGTCGTTGCTGCTCATGATCATACGTGTAGTAGTGAGCACTGGTCAATCGTTTGTTCAGCTTCTGAATACGCATCAAAAGGGCAGAAGCTGTAGCTAAATTACCATCATGAGGAAGCAGCTCGACCCACGTATACCGGCCTTGATCAACAATGGTGTTAAGGCGAACCACCGAAGCTTTTTCGTCATGGTCGGCGACCGCGGACGAGATCAGGTCAGTGCAAGCTGAGCAGGGGTCTTTGGAGGGATATGAGCACAAGCTTATATCATCTAGGTCGTGAACCTGCATTTCCTGTTGTCACAAGCAAGAGTCTCCAGTAGGCCTAATGTCTTGTGGTGTTACAAGAAGGACCTCGGCTTCACAACGTATGTTCTTTGCTCGCGAGGTGCTTGTACAATTGACTGACCTTGCGCAGACACCGAAAGAAGCGTGAGGCGAAGATCAAGCGGGACGTGAAGCGAGGTATCCGAGAGGCCAACGAGCAAGATCCGTTCGAGCTCTTCGTCGCTGTTACGGATATCAGATACACCTACTACAAGGACTCGGCGAAGATTCTGGGTCAGACATTCGGCATGCTCGTCCTACAGGACTACGAGGCCATTACGCCGAATCTGCTTGCCAGGACAATCGAGACGGTCGAAGGAGGAGGAATCGTAGTCTTGCTGCTGAAGACTATGACAAGTTTGAAACAGCTATATGCCATGGCTATGGTGAGTTGCTACGGAAAGGTACAAAGTACCGCCTTATCTGATTTGATTTCAGGATGTGCATGGGAGATATCGAACGGATGCGCATCAATTCGTCCAGCCTCGGTTCAATGAGCGATTCATCCTGTCGCTTGGTTCAAATCCCGATTGTCTCGTTCTGGATGACGAGTTGAACGTACTGCCACTTTCGAAAGGCAAGGACATTAGCGTTGGTCGGGGAGATGAGGACGACCGAGGCAGGAAGAGGAAGGTCGAAGAGCTAAAGGAGATGAAGGAAAGCCTGAGCGACGTCGAGATTGTTGGTGCGCTGGCCAAGTTGTCAAAGACTGTCGATCAGGTACGCAGGCAATTCAGTTCACTCGCTCGTGATCAAACTGATCCTTGACAGGCCAAAGCCCTGCTCACGTTTGTGGAGGCGATCTCGGAGAAGACTTTATCGTCCACCGTGGCCTTGACGGCAGCTAGAGGTCGAGGCAAATCCGCTGCGCTGGGATTGGCTATTGGAGCTGCCCTTGCACACGATTACTCAAACATCTTCGTCACATCGCCAGACCCGGAAAATCTGAAAACCCTCTTCGAATTCGTCTTCAAGGCTTTGGACGCTCTCGGCTACGAAGAGCATTCCGATTACGATGTAGTTCAGAGTACCAACCCAGACTTCAAGAAGGCCATTGTGCGAGTCAACGTCTTTAGAGGCCATCGTCAAACCATCCAGGTACGTGATCTTGGCGATGTTGTGCGAGAAGGATCCTACTGACGGTGTATCCAGTACATTGCGCCTGAAGACGCACACGTGCTTGGCCAAGCAGAGTTGGTGATCATCGATGAAGCTGCCGCAATTCCCCTTCCTTTGGTTAGGAAGCTCATTGGGCCATACCTGGTATTCATGGCTTCTACGATCAACGGATACGAAGGTACCGGCAGATCGCTCTCGATCAAGCTTCTTCAACAGCTAAGGGAGCAGACACGGCCATCCATCGCCAAAGACTCAGATGCCACATCGACGCCAGGAGCTGGGCCATCCAAAGCATCCTCGGCTGGCCGATCCGGCGCTGGTCTAGTGAGGTCGTTGCGTGAGATCAAACTCGAGGAGCCAATCCGATACTCGCCAGGAGATCACATTGAGAAATGGCTCAACGGTCTCTTGTGTCTGGACGCCACGGTCATCTCGAAAGCCGTCCAAGGCTGCCCCCACCCGTCGAAGTGCGAGCTATACTACGTCAACAGGGACACCTTGTTCTCCTATCACCCCGCATCCGAGGTCTTTCTTCAGCGGATGATGGCGCTTTACGTCGCTAGTCACTACAAGAACTCGCCCAATGACCTGCAGATGCTCTCCGACGCTCCAGCGCACCACCTCTTCGTACTGCTACCGCCTATACGGGAAGAAGACAACTCATTGCCAGATCCATTGGTAGTGCTACAAGTGGCTTTGGAGGGCAACATCTCGCGCGAATCCATTCTGAAGGAGATGAGCACGACGGGTAAAGGTAGCTCGGGTGACATGATCCCATGGATCATCTCGCAACAGGTAAGCTACAGTCTTTTTCGTGATGGTGAGCCGACTGCTGACATGCCGCTAGTTCCAAGACAGCGACTTCGGTCAACTTTCCGGAGCACGGGTGGTGAGGATTGCCACACATCCTGACTATGCTCGAGTGAGTGACTCAAACAAAATACCAGATGTCGGCTGAACATCATCACAGATGGGCTATGGTTCCCGAGCAATTGAGATGCTCAACTCATACTACAGCGGAGAGCTATTCAACATCGACGACGTTCCTGACGACCTCGGCGAGTCTTTCGAGGAGTTTGCCAAGGTCGACGCTGTGAGTACACTTCTGATCCCTGCGTTGCGACTTCAGCTCATTGCTATGCAGGGCTCTTCGCTGCAGAGTGATGCGATAGCGGTTAGGTCAGCGGACCGCATGCCACCTCTACTTCAGCGGTTGTCAGAGAAACGTCCAGAATCGCTCGACTATCTTGGAGTCTCCTTTGGATTGACCAAAGAGCTACTGAGGTTTTGGAAACGATCCGGCTTCGTACCCCTATACGCTAGTCAGAAGGAGAACTCGTTGACTGGAGAATACACCTTCGTCATGCTGAGGACGCTATTGAGCAACATCGCTCAAGCAGACGGATGGTTGTCGTCATTCGCCCTTGGTGAGTCATCTTGCGCGCACCAGTGGAGCACGCGTATTCGAGGGCTGACGCACGTTTAGACTTCCGTCAACGATTCATGAACCTACTGTCGTACGATTCCTTCAAAAAGTTCGAGTCAGCCACAGCTCTGTCGATCATCGATGCGGCTTCCCGCAGACAGGGGTCTACATCTACTACTCCCGCAGCGAGCAATCGAGTCATCACGGCGGAAGAGCTAAACACCCTGCTCTCGCCTTTCGACATGAAGCGATTGCAATCCTACGCCGACAACATGATCGACTATCATGTCATCATCGATCTCATCCCGACTCTTGCCACACTCTACTTCTCCAAGCGACTCAGTGATGAGTGTACGCTCTCCGCAGCTCAACAGGCCATCCTCCTCGCGTTGGGCCTGCAGAGGAAGCCGGTCGAGGCACTCGAGACTGAGCTAGGATTGTCCTCTACGCAGACATTGGCCTTGTTTGCCAAGATCTTGAAGCGGATCGTGAACAGCCTTCAAGAGGTGCGAAAGCTCGGAGCTGGTCGGGATATTCCTACGGAAGAGGAAGCGACGGAGAACGTGGTCAACAACAGTACCGGCACCTTCAGACCAGTTGAGGAGACAGTTGAGGAGGAGCTCCGAGGAGAGCCTAGCGAGGAAGCTAGGCAGGCGAAGACCATCCAGCGAGAGCTGCTGGACTCGATGGACATGTCCCAGTGAGTCTAAGCTCCAGCTTAAGGATCGAAGCATGAAGCATTGGTAGCTGACCACAATCGTAGGTACGCTATTGATGGCACGGCCGACTTCTCGTCCGCTCAAGCTCAGGTGGAAGCGCTTTCCAAAGCCCCGCACGAGGCGCGTTCAAGGCTGTCCACGACGATCAGCGTCAGGACGCAGGATCACCAGACCGAGGACATCAAGAAGCGGTCAGAGTCGAAGAAGGAGAAACGGAGGGATAGCACCGGTCCTGGAGACAGCAAAAAGCACAAGAAGACAAAGGTCATAGCTTGATCGCTGTCCCAGTACACCTCGCATGTAACATCAGATACCGGTCCCCGCCATCTTCAGCGAATGCATAATGTATGTCGTCAATTGTCCCGTATCGGAGTTCATCGTAGCTGTCGTAAATTTCGTAGCCTTTCCGAGGCATATAGATCCTCTCTGGTGGTTTTGATGATGCCCGCTCGATCTATGGCAGTGTCTACCAGGCCCACTGTCTCCAACGCAACCTCTGCTCTCATAAACTTGCCGACACTATGCCCGGAGGAGGTGTAGGCCTGATGACGGTGCATCAGCCTCAGAGTGTGGGTGAGCGCACTCGCGTGCGCTGTCGAAATGGCTGGATGGGCTGCACCAAGGTAGATGACCATGTCGAGAGTGACAGCGTGAGCGACGGCTCGGAGCGGCTGTGAAAGTGTTAGCAGGATGTTGAGTCGTTCATGAGCTCCCACTCACTCCGTTGATACAGGTGGACTCGAGAGAAAGGCTCAGCAATCGATACAGGTCAGGCCAGATTCTGGACCAGAATATCTCCATGCTATCCGTTACACCATCGCCACCTTCAACTGCCGCTCCATCTTGCGTAGCGAGACTCGCTAATCGGAAGACGATGAACACGGTCGAGAGGTAATCGGCGCCGCTGCCTGTGGCGTCTTGAACCGTGAGGAGATCCGCACTTGCCCGGAGGCATAGCGCCGTTGATCGTGCTATGTTGGGATATATCGACCTCAAGCCATTTCTCGCGCTACCCATAATGACATCCAATGAGGCGGATAGGATATGAGCGAAAAAGCCAAGCTGGGCGGAAGAAGCTTCATTCTCGGTGGATCGGAGTGCGCTACCTACGGAACCCGGGACCATGATTTCGGCTTGGATGAGGACAGCCGCAGCCTGGCTCAATACCATAAAGGCGTGTCTTTCATCCGAAGAGGCCTCGGCAAAGACAGGGTGACGCCTGTATAATATATTGGCGCAGGACCAGGTGGAAGCAAGAATGAGTTCCTGCTTTGTCGACTCTAAAGAGTCCCTCGATCCCACCAGGGCAGAGTCGACCAAATATCGTAGTAGCACATGCAAGGTAGACATGGCGACTTGTTGTCCGTTGAGCGCCGACCCGAGCCCCTCGAAGATAACAGTCTGGATAGTGTCTTCTGCTTTTGATACTTCGGACACTGCCTGTGAAGCAATGGCAAGCTGTGTTATAGCTCCGTGCTCGACATTGAATCGCGCAAGAGAGAGGAGTAGGAATGTCGATGTTTGATGCAGAAGGGTCTGTCAAAGGGCAAAGTCAGGAGGGTCCTTGGACAAGCTTCAAGTGCAGCGGAAAAGCTCACCATAGCAGCCTCATTGGGTGCTAGTGATAGCACCCGACCGCACGTCCGCAAGAACGGATTCGGGTCAAATTCATCCGGATTCCACTCAGCCACATGTTTGCCGAGTCTGGAAATGAATGTGCCGAACTCTACATTCCGTTAGTTTTCAGCCCCATCACAGCTCATCGGATACAGTTGACTCACCAACGACGGTCTCGTGGGATATGAGCGCTTGGATTGATTGAACGAAGAGCTCCAGCGAGCTTAGCACGTCTGCAAGTGTCGATCGACCCCGCTTGAATACGTCCGATCTGGTTACATGGTTAGTCTTTCATAGCTGTGCTGGTGATTCGTAAGAGTCTTACAAGTCCAAGAAGGCCAAGTTCGTGGTAAACTGGCCGCTAGTGGATCCCTTGGTCGTTTTGTGGTCATCCAGCATGACCATTGCTTTCCCCAATGCCGTAGGGTCATCGATGACAGTGACATTGGCTGCTGCGGTCTGATCGTCAGCTCTATTTTGCCAAATAACTTACCTTGAACAGCTGGACGTAGAGTTTTGGAGTCACGAAGCTAGTGAGAAAGTCAGTGGATTTTGTGGGCATATGCGCATTGCGGCGTACCTAGTCGTAAGAGACAGAAGCAACGATCGTACTGAGAGGTAGTCAGCACCCTTTCGCCAGATAGACACTCCACTCACCTCCTTCCGTGACTTTGCCGCCATTGCCGTTTTCGGTTTCCTTGACAAGGGTTCCAGACAGCGTGCAAACGACGTATCTAGATCGAAGTCAGCTGTTTCGCCCAGATCTCCCGAACTAGTCAGCATAGTCGATCACTTACGGTATAGCTCGTATGATGCTGTCCTTGTTCATCCTGTCACTGGCGACCTGTATGATCTGAAGACCAAGAAGTCTTAGATCCACATTGGTCTCAGTCGCAACAAAGTCAGCAATGTCCTGGATGGCGGCCAAAGCTGCCAAATCGATGGGGGCAGTGCTATGCTTGAAGAATATGGCGAAGATGATATCGAGCACCAGTCTCTTCTCGGTATAGCCGAAAGTTGGGAGTTCCCTTGAGAAGCCGATGGCAACGGTGACGAAGAGAGCACCCACAAGGGCATAGCTGTTGACGTCTGAACTGCTGTTGGGATTGCGGACACTAAGCCGCTTGGGAGAGTCGAGTACTCGTCGCAAGGCCGCTAGAAGCGTCATGACTGTCGATGGCGAGTCTACGGTCCAAGATGGCTCGCAAGCCTCAGAGACATATTGCTGGATTCGCTGAATGGATGACCACGGGATGTCTATTCCTGCGGCGATCATGTCGAGACTCAATCCCAGCAGTTCGGCTCGTAACACTTGAGCATCTTTCAGCGCGGAGGTGGATTGCGTCGATTTCGCCTGCGTCATCTGGGTAATACTGTTGCTATTGTCGACCAGAATCTCCTCGATCGCGCTCCAGGCCAGGATTGGCCAATTTGGGAAGGAATCGACCAAGGGGCGGAGGCGACACGAAAGGACTAGTCGGCTCTCGTCGGTTCCCTGAGTGAGATGCGCCTCAAAGATTGATGAGAAGACCTGTAGGTGACTCGGCAATAGACCATCTCGAATCGCTTGGTCGGCTGGTGATATGTTCGCGGGGTCTAGCAAAGCCTCCATAAACAGTAGAACGATCCCCACTAGTGAGCTCAGGTGGTCGGGTATTGAGTTTGGCTCGTTCAGCCCCAGCACAAATGCAAGGATATTGTCCTTCATCATCCGCCTGCCGTCCGGGCCTCCATGAAATGCTGCTTTGATTAGCGCCTCCATGGGCCGAGGGTTGACGGAGAGGAGTCTCAGCAGAATCTCGAGACGTATTTGACGCTGGCGACCATTGGTACTCAAGCTCCACAAGGATGGGTAGAGTGTCACGGCATTGTCGTAAAGAAAGCCGTCGACGTTTGCGGCCGATGAGGCCTTGGTGAAGAGCAGCGATAGGAAGTCGAGAATCGGTAGTGCTAGCGACATTCTCTCGCCGATGAGGGATGCCAAACTCGTGAGAAAGGCGGAGTCGATCTCGATCAGATGAATCGAAGGTACGAGCTTCTTCTGTCGGGATGTGGGTTCCGCGCTTTGACCATTTTGCGAAGAAAAGACCGAGTCTTTCAAGTCAATTTGCGATACACCGTACGCCTTGAGAGTGGCACGCAGAGCTGGTGTGAGCACGTCGGACGCGTCGACCTCTTCTTCCAAGGAGTCGAGTATGGTTCCAGCGAGACTCGTGACGAGATTACTGCACAGATCTGCGAAAGCCTTTGGCTCTGTTGAGGCAGTATTGGACTCCAGAGCGATCACAATGTCCAGGGTCGACTGCCAACCACTGAAGGACGCCAGCTGACTGTCGACCATGTGTTGTAATGTCTCCCATGGAATCTCGACACCAGATACGGCCAAGACCCGCAACCATAGGCAAGCTCGATCAAGGTCTTGAGGGTCGTTTGCCGCCATGGTAGCTATTTCCAGCCAGATGTCGGATATTTGGGCCTTCGAAGTCGAGGCCGCCTCTGCTGCGCGTGTTAGAAGCCGGGATAATGTACGGTACGAGACGTCCTGCACGATATCAGCCTGGGGCAAACCCTAAGTTAACAAGAGTGACTGACCTGACGAGCATGAACGCCTAAATCTTCGAGCCAAGCAATTACCAGTTGGACGTGTATGCCAAAGAGCAGATTCTGATCCGACATGATCACCATACCATCCAAAGCTTGACTCGCAATGCCGGACACCTGATGAAGAGAGTCAGTCAGGGTCCGCGAGCCGGTCGTTTCACGTACGGTCGACATGATTAGTTTGTCCTGATCGAGTGATTTGCACTCCTCATATACGACGAGGGCGTACCTGTGTGGTCGATTACGATTAGCTCTTTGAGCAAGTATATAGGGCCGGACGACTGACAGTATTGGATCCTGCTGATGAAGGGCTTTGAGCCAAGGCGAAGCATAGCGAGTCTGCAGCTGCTGACGCGTCCTCTGGTATGCCGATACTGAGGTTTGGCTGCCTTGGCGATCTGACCTTACTCCAGGTATACGTCGATTTTTGCTGGCGTATTCTTTGACAATCGTGTGCACGTCGTACTCCTACATACACATCAGTTCTACGCAAACCGCGATAGCATACCTGAGACATGACCCAAGAAACCAGAGCCCGGCCGACTCTTTCCAGGGCATAAGGCGAGCACATGACACTAGGCCAAGCTCGAGATCGTACGAGTCGCAGACCAGTCTCAACGAGTGCAAGGTCGAGATTTCCCAACATGGTCTCGATGACTTGTATGAGTAGCTCAACCGAAGGTGAAGAGTCCACCAACATTGGTATATCGAAAGACGCCAGGTTTGCCGGTTTTGATACCTCTGCCTCCCCGATGGACATTCTGCGAGGCAGATTGAGAAGCCCGAGCGCAGCCAATTGCTCCAAAATAACGGAGCGGGCGTAGGCTGAATTGATATTGAAGTCGACGCCGAGCCCCTCGCAAATCGTGGGCAGTTCCAGAACTCCGTAAACCTCTTGATCTTCTGCCCCAGAAGGCTGCTCTGACACCGCCTGATCCGGTGCCAGTAATGACGCGTCGTTGGAGGGCGTCCCGCGGGGAGCTCGTAATAGCGCACTGCAGTATGAGAGATATCTCGTGGAGAAAAGGTACCCTTGGCCAAGGACCTCGCTTTGATCCGAAACATGAGCAAAATCCGTTATTGCCGTTGAAGCCTGAGATTGTCGATCGCGAAGGTCCTCCTCGTAGATCTTGAGCACAGAGCGCAGTTGCAAGGGATCGGAACCTAGCGTCTCGCCTGTAGCACCATTGATAATTATCGATCCGCAAGCTATACCGTTCTTGAGCAGGTTGTATTGGATCCACAGCGAGCCGTAGAGTACTGCTGTCTCGTCGTAACTCCGGTGGCTAGACTCATCAACATGCAGTGTCGGCCTCACATGCTTTGCGTATGAAGCATCCAAATTTGCAATGCCGATCTCGAAGCGTCCTGTAAGGGTCGTTTGACTCGTGGGCCCGGCACAGACGGGTCCGCTCTTCCCGAGCGAGTGAAGACAACCTGGATGGAAGAAGCGCTGGCAACCATCAAGACAGCCATACGCCTGCTTCGTGTTCCCCCAGAGCGGATCCCGACACGCCGCACATAGAGTGAATGTCAGGAGATTGACCAAATGCAAGTCATGCGAGCCCACTCTCCTGATCGTCGATTGGTCATCACCGTTCGGTCCAAGTCCGTTGAGAACTATTTCATCGAGTCGAGGTATGGCTTTGCTGTATTTGATTGTGACACGTGGCACATTTCCTGCAGAATCGACAATATGGTAGTCAACCATGTAGTCAGGATGATCCAAGCATTGAAGGTGTTTCACGTCTCCGCAGAGCGTACACCGCACGCAGAAACCATGAACGTCGACTCCGCAGACTATACACCGTCCGTCTTCAATGCCGGGATCATCTCGGTGACTGATACGCCATGGCAAATAGTGGTGACCTTCTGCCTCATCTTCCCCCATAGCCTTGGCATGACCGGTCTCCCACTTGAGTCTCAACGTGTCGTAGGTACCGGCGGGAATGCGTCGAGCAAAGCTGTTGTGACCGATCGATTTGACATAGAAGGTATTCAGAATGGAAATGGCAATCTTTTGAACTTTGCTGGGTCCCCAAGCAATGATTTGGAGAAGGTCTAGCGATGCGTCGGCTTTGCCATTCAGTATGGTCCCCAGTAGGCGATGGTATCGGTAGGACATGGTGAGAGTCGGATTGTCGGCATCGATGGTCATGATGAGAGCAGTCAGAAGCCGAAGCACCAGGTCGGATATGGCAGCAGATTCATCGCTCAATCGGCTCGGGCCTTGGAAAGGTACGGAGACACCGGCAACCTTGGCATCGCCGTGACGCCAGATGGGAGACTGGCTGATGGGCGAGTATTGTTTCCATCCCCGGGTGTCTCCAGTACTGGGCGTGTCCGAAGCTGCAGAGAATGCGAATGACGGAATCTGAGGTTTGCGCTCGAGCGAAGATTGATTGGCAGAAGAGTCTTCAAACAATCAGTATCGTGAACGACGATATCTGCCCAAAACTCACCGGACGCAAAGGCGGCTGGTAGGCGTTCTTCGGCCAGCAAGGTAAGAAGCTCCGCTACTCGCCCTTCCAACCAGTGGCAGATCTTCTCCGCCATGCCGTCTGCCATAGATATGAAACCCTCTAGCAAGATGTCGATTGCACGAAGTCGGACTGGCAGATCACCATTGTCGTAGATACAGGTCAAAATGTCGAGACAAGCGGCCTGCAGGGACTGCGGCGGTCTAGAAGGGCGATACTGGTTGAGCGGAAATGCGCAGTTGCTGCCGACCAACTGGCTGATGATCGACAACAGACGCGAGCGGAGAGACGCATCCGAAGATTCTGTTGCGGCCATGTACGAGGTCCGTGGCCCGATCCTGCTCCGCTGACCAGGCTGGGTTGGTGAAGACGGACTAGCAAGCGACGCAAGGCGTCCAACCATGTTTTGGCGACGATGAGTCGAGTCTGGCGTTGATGTTTGACCGCAGGGAGAGTCACAGCTGAGAATATCCACTCCTTGCTTGTGGGCAATGAGCAAAAGGCTCCGAGTTTGCTCCACTAGATCGTACGTCTCATCTAGGCTCGAGTTGTCGGTCTTCTGCTCAACGGTGTCCTCCCACCGATCCTCTCCGCCGCTAATTCCACCCCCAGTACCCTTGGATCCCACTGTCGCACCAGTTTGTGCAACGCTGAGACCGGTTTGCGCAGCTGCTATCACCACTTGACCGAGTTTGGCGACCTTTGTCTTTCCACCGCCCCTCTGCGCCGAGCTCTCTCTGGCAGACGCAGCAGCCCGCTGCAAGAGATCCGGAGCCAGATCTTGATTCTCTAGTCGATCCAGGAGATGCGATAAGAGCTTTTGTGACTCCGACAGACCTCGAGTGGGGGATTTCGAGACATCCACCTTCAAGGCTGATTTACGAAAGCGACCGAGCGGGTTCGAACTGCTGGAAGTCGGTGATGACGGGACTTCCAGCTTGAGTCCTGCCCGGGATGCGCTGTGTGACCGGGCATTGGCTCGAGATTCCAATGTAGGAGAAGCGGATCCGTTGAAAGACTGGTCATCCAGACCGAGGTCGAGCTACGATCAGAAGTTACGTTTAGCGCAAATGCCAGAGAAGGCATCTTCAACTCACTCTAGGGGGTAATGGGGCATTGGATCTCCGACCTAAACCACGTCTTGGATCTCTGGATCGATAGGCATCCTCCATTGAGGCCCTTGAGTCATTTGTGCGCGTCCGGGTGGTGAGAGTGAGGTGCAATCAGGGACTCGTCTTTTGACCGACTTTCAGAGTGATCAGTGAATCCACACGCAGTCGGACAAGACCGTCATCCTCCAGCATCATCCTTTCCACTTTCATCCTTCGTGACTGCCAACCAAGCATAGAATCGGGCTAATGAGCAGCACCGCAGGACCTTCCCAGATCGCTGGCAGCGTAGGTCTATACATACTCGTGTAGACTCAGCTGACACCCCTAAGGCATCTGCGCCGCAATTCCGCACCTTCACCTCGTTTGACATCGAAGAGGTCAGAGACGTTGAGGATGAGACGCAGAGCCCGGCTTTTATCAGAGTGGGTCTCCGCGGCCCGCCTTGTGCTCTACCATCTCTGACCTATACTCCAGAGCCTAAGACCGCCAGTTGTAGTCACGCCCACGTCCGCACATTCCCCCCTCGAACCGTCGTTGATCCTATCGTCCTCGACGCACATCACTATCCTGGACCGGCATTTTACACCGACTCGCACCTTTCGAGCATGGGAGGAGAATGGGAAATGTACAGCTCTGATCGAAGCAGGAGGGCTGCTTGTTGGGATTGGCGAGGATGAGGGCAGTCGATACCCCGTTCTGAAGATCTGGGATCTTACGAGGGACGAGAAGCGGCGGGCCAATAGTGGGCCGGTGCTGATGCGGAATGTGAGGATACAACACGGTCAACGACCTCATCCAGTGAGTACTCTCCGCTATGGGACATGGAGCATCCCTGCTGAATAGGGCAACAGGTGTCTGCGATAGCTCTGACCTCCAACCTGTCACATCTGGCAATTGGACTTGGAGACGGAACAGTGCTGCTCTATCGGCATCTATTACAATCTCTCAGCACCTCTCCGACGGCATTGACATCCCTCCCGAAGGCTAGAGTCATTCACGAGTCCCCAGAACCGGTCACCGGTCTTGGATTCCGAGAAGCGACTCCTACCTCGAGAGCCAGTGCCCCAGACTCTGACAAAGCCAACGCCGGCCAATTGAGTCTGTTCGTTGTAACGACAAACAGAGTTCTTTGCGCTTCAGCATCGGGACGGGGAGGTGATGCCAGAACGATAGATGAACGGGGTGCTGGTCTCGGGTGTGCCTGCATGAGCTGGGACAGGAGCGAGCTCATCGTTGCTCGGGATGAGGGTATAGATCTTTACGGTCCCGGAGGCAGAGGAAGGTGTTACGCCTATGAAGGTGAGTACCCTCGTACATACAACAGCGGAGCTAATCCCGCCTCTGACAGGCCCAAAGTCATCCGTCGCAGTGTATAGGCATAATCTGATAATCACATCCCCCTCTTTCATCCCGACAGCCAACTCTGCCTCGGCCACTGTACGGAATCACGTCAAAAAGGATCCTACGAATGGATCCGATATAGCCAAAGTCACAGTCTTTGATATAATGAACAGTATCATCACCTATTCTGGCACGTTCAGAGAAGGCGTCCGAGGGGTCTTCTTCCAGTGGGGCGAGATCTTTGTCTTGGGTTCAGACAGCAAAGTGGGTTATATCGATCTTGCGGGACGAATGCAGTGTGCCCCATACTGACCAACGGACAGCTTTCCCGACTTGATGAACACTCTACCTCTGCCAAGCTGGAGGTGCTGTATAAGCGTAACCAATATAAACTCGCCATTCAGTTGGCAGAGTCACAAGGCATGGGCGACGTTGGCATGGCCGACATCCGCCGGAAGTACGGAGACTACTTGTACACCAAGGGCGACTTCGACGGGTCTACGGACCAGTTTGTGCAGACTCTGGGTCACCTTCAGCCATCCTATGTCATCAGAAAGGTGAGCTGAGACTCCCAGTCGACGAATCACAGCGCACTGACCTTTTGCAGTTCCTGGACGCCCAACGGATACCCAATCTCACGGAATATCTGCAGCAGTTGCACGAAAGAGGACTCGCCAATCCGGATCACACGACTTTGCTGCTCAATTGCTACACCAAGACAGGCGACCGCGACAAGCTTGACAGCTTTTTGAAAGCCGAAGTAGGCAAGTCTGGGGCGTCATCGACATCCGTCGACATCGATGAGCTGCCTTTCGACCTGGACACTGCGATTCGCGTTTGTCGACAGGCTGGATTCTACGAGCATGCCAGCTATCTCGCCAAAAGATGGGGACGACATGAGGATTACCTCCGGATACAGATTGAGGATGCGGAGAAGTACGAAGAGGCCTTGGAATACCTGCGCTCGCTGGGTCATGCTGCGGTGAGTCCCCATATCGTCCTTGGTATAATGTAGCTGATTAAATTTGGCCCCAGTGCCAGGAGAATCTAGATATATATGGTCGGGCCCTGCTGCAACATGAGCCAACTGTAACGACCGAGCTCCTGATCGACTTATGCTCTGGTCAACTTGGCAGAAGACCGACTAAAAAGCAGCCGGCCAAGAGTAACAGCACCGAGGAGCCAAAAGCAAATGGTGCTTCTGGTCCCGCTATGCTGTCCTACCTGGGAGTCAACAAGGTCACAGGTCTATTCCTGGGCGACGCCTCGAGCACTGCTGCGGGGCCGACCTCGCCGACTGTGGAGACCAACGGCAAAGACGAAGTGTCGGAGATACAGCACGCGTTGAAGGAAGCGACTCTATCCGAGGACTTGAACCACTATGTGCCACCATCGCCGCAGACGTATTTCGCCCACTTCGTCGATCATCCTGATCACTTTGTGGCATTCCTGGAAGCGGTCGCTCAAAATCTTTGGTCCCAGTCATCGGCGAAGATATCTACTTCGGCCAGTAACGGACATGCCGAGCGAAGAGCGATCGAGGTCCAACAAACAAATGAACCCGGAGCTCAGGATCAACAGGCAGTATGGAATACACTTCTTGAGCTATACCTCAGTCCCGCCGACCCGTCCATAGGCACAAGATCAAAGCAGTACGAGGAGCGGGCATTGGCCATCCTTCGCGACTCTGGGAAGAAGTACGATCCGGTGCATGCCCTGATTCTCTGCTCGACGGCCGGGTTCAACGAGGGCATGGTGGATCTGTGGGAGTCTATGGGGATGTACGAGGACATCCTACGCTTCTACATGGATACGCCAACGGATTCGTCCATAAATCCGAATGCGAGACACCCGTCAGACGAAGTTCTGCGCTACTTGGACGTCTACGGACCGGACCACCACCACCTGTATCCTCTTGCGTTGAGATACCTCACATCTTCTCCCGAAATTGTCAGTCGCCAATCTTCGGCGATTCCTCGTATACTGCAGATCATCGACGAAGAGCATATCCTACCTCCACTAGCTGTGGTCCAGCTATTGTCCCGAAACGGCGTGGCGTCCGTCGGTCTCGTCAAGGAATGGCTCCGAGCCAAGGTCTCGGAGACGAGGCAGGACGTCGAGAGCGACAAACATCTCGTGGAGAGCTACAGGAACGAGACCAAGGAGAAGGAAGGGCAGCTCAAGACGCTGGCCGATCCCACCGCGCCAGAGACGTTCCAAGTCACGCGATGTGCATCGTGCAGTGGACAGCTCGATTTGCCAAGCGTGCATTTCATGTGCAAACACTCGTACCACCAGAGGTGAGCAGTAGGCCGAATGGATGGGTTGTGCTATACTGACGTTTGTTCACAGGTGCTTGTCCGATTCGGAGCCAGAGTGTATCTTGTGCGCGAGGCAGCATTCGATCATTCGAGAAGTGAGAAGAGGTCAAACCAGGCTGGCAGACCGACACGACCTGTTTGTTAACGAAGTTCACGAGGCGGAGGACGGGTTTGCTGTTGTGGCAGGCGCATTTGGTCGAGGTTTGATGGGGCGGCAAATAACTAGTGCGCCTTCGTAGTTGAAAAGAAGCAGCGAGTCTGTCATGCTGCCCAGTATGCATACAGTATGCACCGCACTGAATCGCACATTAGAGTCATACAAGTCCTTTGGCTATGGCCTCGTTAGTTTGGGAACCGATGGCAGGCAAATCGACTCACCCATATCGACATATCGCGCAGATCGATCTGCATCAATTTCGGCGAGCCGCTCCAGCGTCTTTGCCGACTCTGCCTTGAGGGTGTCTGCCTCACTATGATCTGTGGTGAGATCGACGAGTTGCAGCGAGTAGTGAACAAGAGCAAGCATGCACCCTATACATAGGTCAGCGCAGACTCAACAATATTGCCTTTCTAGTGGCCTCACATCTCGAGTCGGGAGCTTCTTCTAACAACTCCTTGGTTTGTTTTAGCTCTTGCCGCAGAACGTCGACATTCGGTTCTACGATGGGTGAGGGTCAGACCGAGAAGTTCCCAGCCGATAGAACCTCACCCTGACCGATCAGCCATCGGTGATATAGCCATCCCGACTGATCTCCCGGGTCCGTCCATAAAGCTTGCTGAACCAGTTCTAGCTCTGTTTTCTGATCAGTGACGGCACAACGAATACGAAATGACTTGCATCACCTTGGCTTCTCCGCTTCGTCTTCTCTTCTGCACTGAAGCCCTCCCACAGGCTTCCTAGCAATTTTGACCTGCAGTGCCACGCCGAGAAGTTGGAGAAGTTGGCTTCAATCTTCTTCTGGGTGTACCGCAGCTCGTCCTCCTCTGCCCGCTGGGGTTTGAAAGAATCTGGCAAGGATCTAGTCACATAACGACGGTAGTCCCACGCATGGACTTGGCGCCTTTGGTCAGCGTGTTCCGCCCAGTCGGCTCCAAGGTCAGCTTACAGTTCCGAGCGTCGACGTCCAGCATCTTCTCTATCAACATCAATTCCATCTTCCAGAACTCGTTCCTCCACCCTTCCGATCCCTCAGGACCCAATGGAACAGACTCGAGGCACCACTTCCGATGACTCCAGATCCAATACACCTTCGGGTGGACTTGGAGGTATGCCGTGGTCAGCCTCAAATCCGCCGTCAGAAGCTTGACGATCTCTTCGGCGGTCCTAAAAAGATCGACGCGACCATGAGCTTCGAAAGAGTGATGCGGAGACATCAGACTGACGATGCAGGGAACAGCCCTTTGAGCAAGATATGCCGTCGGTAATTCCATATAGTGTAGAACTCCGGATTGAGGTCCAACAATGACGTTGTCCGACCAAACGCCTCCATGCTGTAGTCTTGGTTCCGTTTCTGCCCAAGTCATCAGTCGTTATCAGGATAATGGATACGTACGCGCTGGAGCACATCATCCTGTAGAGAGGTATATGCTTCGATCTTGGACACCTCCTTCTGTCGTTTGGCTTCCGCCGCTTGAGCGGAGAGTCTTGAGCGCTTCACGCCGTGCTGCTGTACTGTCAGTGCGCATCTTGGTAACGTCGATGTCCTTACTCGCCATTGCGTAGAGGGTATATCGTGGCGACGAATTGCTGTCTGGGGGTCCCTCAGGTAGTTTTGGGCTACAGAAGCTTGACAGAAGCTGAATGCCCTCCGTTATCCACCGCCCTGGGCCCATGCACAATGCTTCGACCGCGAGCGCTCGATCATGGACATGCGGGGCCCCCGCCGCTGCCTAGATTGATTCCGCTCTTTGCCACCGTGAGCTTGTGATTGTGTTTCGCCTTTCCGATGTGGCCCAGTCAAGGACCCTTGCTGTGCCTTGCATTCAACTTGCTTCTAACTGTTCCAACTTGGGTCCAACTCTGTTAGCAAAAGCCAGAGCAGAGATCATCTGACACTGTCGAGGTCTGGATTACCTACGACACAATGACAGAGTGAGTCGCTGTGGGGCTAGAACAGTGCAGGCACCGTCGCTCACTGTTGACACACTTCAGATACTGGGTCTCGAAAAAGCAGTATTGGTGCAAATACTGCAGTATCTGGATTCGCGATGATGCTCCAGTGGGTTGAATACTGTTTAAATCACTTGTGGGCTGAAGCTTACGTGCACGTGCAGTCGCGGAAGCACCACGAAACCGGTTTGAAGCATCAAGGACAGAAGGAGCGGTTCATCCGGGACATCTACAAGAGCGGAAATCAAGCAAAGAGGGACAAAGAAGCAGAAGCTATCGAGATCGCGAGGATAGAGAGAGTAAGTGGTCTATTGAGAAACAGCTCAAGGAAGGATGGAGTATGAGCAAAACACTGACATTTCGGCTTAGGCTGCATCCGCCGCTCATGCAAAAGACGTACATCTCCCATCGGCGAAAGCCTCCCTACTCTCATCGGCACGACCGGTCGCTTCAGCTTCATCTTCCAGACTTCGGGAAAAGCCCAAAGACAAATTTGCCAACTACTCCTCCGCCAAGGATCTTGGCTTTGACGGTGTCGACACCCAAAAGACAGCATATGAAATCGAGCAGGAGATCAAGGGACGTTCCGGCGAACCTGGTGGCTGGGAGGTGGTGGAGGAGCAGCCAGAACCGCAATACTACCCCGATGCCGAATCAAGTGTGGTCGCCGGGAAGCGAAAGTTGGGAGAATATGAGGTCAACGAGGAGGAAGATGCCGAAACGTTCAAATTCCAGCATAAAGACAAACGACCCGTGCGAGATCCTTACGACGACGACGAATGGGATCCTAAGAAAGCCCTGGGAGGTCTAAAGATCAAGACCAAGGAGCAGAAAATGTTTGAAACAAAGAAGGAACAGTCACCGCAGAGTGCAGTCAAGGATGAGAAGCAAAATGAAGGTGGTCTCGATCGCGAAAAATGGTCTGGCCGATTGGAACTGCAAGAAGGGCCCAGTCGACCGGGTATGGTCTTTGCGCCCAACGGAGGTGGTTGGGTCAAGACGGAAGGGAGCAGTAGTCAACCTGCCGAGGAAGTGAATCAGGAGCCAGTGGATCAGAAGCCATCTTTTGAGGAGGAAGCCGACGTCACGGTGCCAGGGAGTGACAAGGCGCAGATCGCTATGCAGGCGCCTGAAGCTGAATCGGAGACCGCCCCGCTCGACGTGAAGCCCAACTCCGCGGCCACGGAAACAGAAACGCCAGCGGCAGGTCTTTTCAAGAAGCGTAGACCGCCGCCTAGTAATAGGAAGAAGTGATGGGCCAGGATCTCGGTAGTGTATGCATGTATCTCTGTTATAGTCCTTGTCCCCCTGATCAGAACTTGCGCGACTTGACTGCGGTGCTGATACCAGTCTTCTCTCCGCTGTACGAGCCTCCGAGAGTTGCTTGACCGCCCTTGAACACGGCTCTCTGAGATCCGACCTTCTGCTTGGCCTTCTCGTACGCCTGTCTCTTCTTGACTCTGGGGTTTCTACCTGACTTGGACCTCCTGGGCGTGAGTCCTCTGTTCTTCTCGATGGCTCGGGTAAGTGCTCTTGGACCGCCTTCATGACTCTCATCTTCGAACGACGCGCTATGACGAAAGCTATCAGTCTTGCACCGTGTCCGAAAAAGGGGCGATAACTCACAACTTGGATGCTTGATACTCCTCATGTGCAGCAGCTTTGGCGTCTTTGTCCTCCTTTCGCCGTCTCTTGACTAGGTCATAGTATCCATCCCCATCTTCGGCCTCTGCGGCATCCTCGTCCCGGACCTCTCTAGCGCGCTTCTTGTCCTTCTCGGTGTATTCGCTTCCATCCAGATCTTCGCCCTCCACAGCCTGGCTGTTCTTCCGCAAGGCAGCGTCTCTAGCAGCTGCTCGGTCGCGTCGAGGCACATCCTCATCACCGCCCATGCGGGAGGCTCTAGCTGCAGCTCGTCTAGCAGACGTGGAAGCGATTTTCGATGTGTGGAATTGAAGTGATCTTTTTCTTCTCTCCTTGTCCACGGCATCCGCCTCGTCCAGCGCAGTTGGGTCGCCAAGAATATCGCTCTCGTCGTACAGACTCTTGCTCTTCTTCGACTTGGTCGACTGGAACTCGGGTTCCTCAAGCGGTGCAAATGCTGCTCGGTTGGCGGACTTCTTTCCGGATGCGGTGGAAGTGGAGTCAGAAGATTCCTGCTTCTTTCGACGGTTCTTCTTCGGCTTGCTTTCCGTCTCCACTTTGCTCTTCTTGCTTTTCTTTGAGGAAGCTGCAGACTTTCTACTGGATTTGAAGGATGGTTCCTGCTCGTCCTCATCGGCGTCGGCAAGTAGGTCGTCCAGCTCCCCATCCTCCAGACCAGCGGTATGCCAGAGGTTCTGAGCGTCCTCCATCTCGTCAATATCTAGCTCGCTGGCATCCTCATCGTCGTCCTCGTCCATCACCTCCTTTCCGCTGCCGCTGGCCTGCAGCATTTTCGCAATTAGTTCGCGTTTGGCTCGGACGAGTCCTGCTTTCTCCTCATCATCCTCTTCGCCATCTTCCTCCTCGTCTTCCTCGTCTGCAAATGGATCGATGTCGGAAACGGAACCGGCGGCAAAGTCGAGAGATTCGAGCATGGTGACCCCCTCTTTCAACTGCAGTAGTCGCGGGAGTACTGGGTGTTCGGTCAAATTTGGTCTCTCCGACACCGGAAGAGCCGCCAGGTGTAGGTAGAAAGCGAGGGTCGTCGCGTACGTGAGTAGAGTCTCTGCATCGCTATCAGACATTGCCTCTCGACGACGAGTGTACGGAGAGACGTGCACTCACGGTAATGCAACCAACCGAGACCTTTATGTAGAGATTCTTCGCCCTCTGCCTCTTTGGATATCTCAGCGATTCCTTTTGCCGTCTTTTGCAGTTTATGCACGATCAGAGGGAAATCTCGAGCGAGAGCCAACTTGACAGGCTCATGCGCTTCAAGGTGTCGCAGAAGAACCGCTGGGTCCGAAGTCTCTGGTACGGCCACTGGTGCAGGGGCTGCCTCATCTTCGTCGTCTTTCCTGTTGGAGCAATACGGTATCAGCATTGGATAGCAGGACCAAAATCTGTCCTAGGACTACTCACAAGGCCTCCACATCCAGAGACTCGTCCAGACCCCAATCTTCCGCGCCCCCAAGTGCTTCTCGGGCTTTTCGCTGCAGTCGCTTGACCTCTCTCTCCTCCATCTCCCTTTCTTCCTCCCTCTTCTCGTCAAAAGCATCGTCGTCCTCCTTCGCTCGCCTATTACTGGGCCGAGAGTAGTAGCTCCTTCCCCATCCCTCTTCATCGTCCTCGCTATCAGAGGCATCCTCGTCCTCATCTTCATCGGAGGATTCTATGGCTTTCCCAAATCGCCCGTCTTTGCTTCGATCCGCCTTAACTTTCTCCTTTCTCTGCTTTGGCAAAGGCATCTCTTCCTGGTAGTCCTCTTCATCCGCTTCCTGTTCCTGCTCGTACTCTGCTCGTCGAGCTTTTTTCGATTGTGCTTTCGGACCCAGACCCAAGACCTCTTCCCCCTCGTTGGCGTTGATGTCCTCTTCGTCACTCTCGTCTTGGGGGTTGAACATGATCTGGTCTCGCTTGAACATGACTGGATACCGAGTCAGTCTTGAATGCCATACAATTCCAGCCACCGCCCACTCACAGTCGTCAACGCCACCCTCGTTCAGGGTGTCTTCGTATGTCTCCATCTTTTTGACTCTTGCACTGGACTTCGACGGACCGCCAGTGGGCTTTGGCTTCTGCCCACTTTTACTGCCTCCTCGGCTGCCACCTTTACGCGCCATTTTTGCGAGATGTCTAGGTCTGATGTCGAACGTCCTCGAGCCAGTAAGACTATGTATCAAAGACACGAGTAGATCTCAGTTCAACGCAAGCTCGAGGTGAGCAGCAGCTTGGCAGCGGCAGCCGGAACAGGCAGCGAGATTCAACTTTTCAAAATAGAGAAAGCGGCGMCCCCCGCCTCTTCGACCATGGCCGGGTGGCGAATGACCAATAGTTGTGCACGGTGCTCAAGCGCGTCCACGGCACGACGCCGGCGGGGGCTGTCATGGTGGCCTGGAGAGGAACGGCTGGCTCAGAGCAGTTCATATATGCATACAACAGCTATCTAGTCTCAGCAGGCTGCCCCAGAAGACGTTTGCTGAGCGATTATCAGCCTAAAATTGCAGACAGAATCAAATGCTAGCCGAAACTCACAGAAACATCGGGGTCTGTATACCGCCTTTCCCCGTTGTCGACCACATCTCCCTTGGCCAGTAGTCCTGCAGAAAGACGTAGGTATGGCCTATCAGTAGACCAACCTGAATATTACGTATCAGCTCGCATGTCCATTTCTTGATTATCCTTTCCTTCCCCTAGGATAAGCTTCGCTTACCAGATCGCCAAGCGCCGCTTTCAGTCCACCTTGAAGGAGCCATGAGAACATGATCAGACACATGGGGAAGTATGGCGCAGTGATCCTACATCAAGTCAGCGTGTGGCTCGGGCAGGACCCGGACCGAGGACGTACGTAACGATACCGAAGAGAGACATCTTAACGGATGGATTCCGCCTGGCCCATATGTAGCTAAGGGAGAAAGCCAACGGAGACGAAAGGAACGGTAATGTGAGCAGAGGTGAGATGATCTATCAGAGTAGGGCGATCAGCAAAGACCTCAACTAGTTGTCTCAACTCACCAGGAGAACGGATGAGCAAAGGAAGACCAGAAACACATAGTCCGCTCGTTTGTTAAGGAACGAGCTTTCTTCTAGTAGTCTAGGCGTTGACATTCTGTATAGATATCAGCACCATACGTGTTGATTCGTCGATCCCGTGACGAGCCTGCTCACATGAACATGAGATGAAAGGCGAGATCAATCGATAGTGGTCCGAAATAGCAAAATGTCGTCATGAAGCGCCAGAGCTAGAAGACAGGGTTAGTCACGCTTGCTGACCCATGCCAACATAGCATCTGGCACTCACTTGCATCTTGCCTACGGCTGACTTCCAGGAGAAGTAGAGCTGGATGGCAGACACAGCGCCGCATTCCTATCGTTACATCACATTCAATCTTTGGTCCTGACTCGAAATCAAGGCCCAACCGAGAGTGCTAGATGAAGCGCAAAGCAACTTACAACTAGCAAAGTCGTCCCCACAACCGCTACTATCCAGACCCTGGTCACAGGCGGAATGTTGTAAATCCATTGTTCAAGGGGTTGAGCCATCGTTGCCTTTGTCACCCTTTGTCACACATGCGACCCCACACCTCTGGTGGATCTCAAAGTCCTCTTGGTCGATGAGGCCCGCTGCGTTCACGTTGTCACCGGATTAGTGTCGGGGGTAGAAGGAACAGACAACTGACTGATACTGGTGACCGCTGAACGAGATACGAAGCCCCGCTGGCAAGGAGTGGCAATACAATATGAGAGGGGTGGAGGTGATTGGAAAGTGGTGACGTGGAAGATGAGCACCTCCCTATTTAGCCTATGGGACCATCAACCGGCACCACCTGAGCGCTCTGAGCGTGCGGACTGCGCTCTGGGAGAGACGTGTAACACGACGGCCCCCCATTTGTATAGTTTGGCCGGGTCCCGCTTGAACCGATCGTACATATTGCGCACCGCTTCACTTCTAATCTAATCTAAGTAATGCATCTATATCACTTCTGTTCGTGTACAACGGTGCTGTGGCGACCATTCACCTGTGCCCGCTAGGGGCCCTTGTCGTGACTTGTCATACTGTCGGGTCGTGTGCTGGAGTACCGGAAAGGAGAAAATGTAATATACAAGGAACGTCTATGTCGATGAGTCGAAAAGGGTGATACACAGTGAAAGCGGCAGCCATAAAGCCAGCCTCAAGCGGAGCTAGGCGAACGCGTTGATCACCTTGTTGGGTCTTTGGCGCATGTCCTGTCCATAGCTATTACGGGGTCCAGGCGGGAAATGTCGGTCAAAGCGAATGATTGGTGCTTCGCTGGATGACGAGGAAGATGTCGCGGCCGAGGAAGTGGATATCGTCGATGCGATAGACATGAGCGAGGTGGACGAGAGAGAGGTGGCGGGCTTGCTGAGACTGGCTTCGATGAAGTCGTCGAGGATTTCAATTTCCTCATAGGCGTCGGTGCGATCGCTCGGAGAGTCGGACAACTAGGCCAATTGTCAGCTCAAGTACAGTTCATGCCAGAAATGTGACGACGTGAAGTGGCCTGAAAAGGCTTGCGGGATATTTCAACTCACCTTGTCCACACTCCCGGGGACATCGACCTCCCTGCTGATGTCACTAGCTAGCAAAGCCTTTGACTCGATGGGCGGTGTTCGGGGTATCCTCTCTGCTGACATGGAGAGGTGGAGCGTTCTAGCTATGCCTAAAGAATGGTCAGCAAATGGGATGCTACGCGATAAAGCGATACCGCTGTTGTCACACAGAGACGCGGATTTCACTGCTCACCGTAGGCGATAAGGTCGAGTGTGATGAAAAGAGCGACTGGCGCAGCTAGGAGGAAGGCGAATACTCGACATAGGAAGGGGAGCTGGCGGGCGGTATGATATACAGCGAAGTAGAGGATGTGTGGAAGCATCGGTCATTCGAGTAGCAGGGAGAATCACTCGTCAGCTATGTGAACACAACGACAATGAAGAGTGACAGGTGGACATAATCTGGTGATTACATGTGGCCAGCGTCTTGAAACGCTGACAGCGCCGAAGGATGGTCGATACGCGGGGTAGGATCGAAACAACTCACGTATAAAAGTATACTCAGTATCTCCAGCCGGTAGAGCGACAGATAGGACGACGATATGATGTACTCCAATTCTCCTCCTACTTTCTGAGCAATCGATCCGGCGTCCAGTGAGGCGGTGAAGGGGGTGAAGAGGACGATTGGTTGCAACATGGTCAAAACACTGGTCGAGATGTTGAACATGTGTATGCGCCAAGTTCGCGTTTTACTTGCTGACTCGTCCTGGCTTAAGAGGATCTTTGGTCGAGGATCGGTTACATCAATGAAGGCTCAAGCAGGTGATTTCTTGCTGCAAGCTTGGCGTGGGAAACGTGCTGTTCTTTTCCGGCGGGGCTCTGGCAAAACTAGTCTGCAGCCGGACTATCGCGGACTCGGCTCAATGATCGCTGATGATCTCCGGTGAAGAGGGAGAGGAGCGTAGTGTGAAAAGGGTAGAGGCGAGGTACGTCGGTTGGCGAAGTTTCAATCTCGACCAGCGTGACTAAAAGGTGCGTCAGGAATCCGGACCTCTGGGAGAGGTTGAGAGCTGGAGCGCACCTTGATTTCCCTCTGCGCAGTACTCGTAGTAACTTTACCTGCTGCTCGGCAGCTTGTGCGCGATGACCAGCATGTATCGGCTGTAGTGGTGAGTGTCTGTGTCTGGTCTCGTTGTCTGGGTGATCTGATGGTGTGACCTGGAGCGTGAGAATGGTCAAAAGGCAGTGGTTGCCGGTCGAGATCTCTGTGTGTGAAAACGTGAGCCACCGAACTTGTGCCGAATAAAGCCGGTTCACCCTGGGTGGTTATCTCACTGCATGCAGCTTATCTCGAATGCTAAGCTCGACAACATACGACGTGTATCCGTGCTCAGGTCGGACTCAGGATCACATGCATGTGTTTGACGAACAGAGTAGATAGTGATACCTGGAATCGCAGATACGCCCGCCGGAAGTGTGTTGCGGCGAGACCGGCACGGCTATCTCCCTATCTCTCCATCGTGCCGGACAAGGCTCTGCAGCTATAAGTACTTATCAACGCAGCGTTGAGGCTGTTGGCGTTCAATTGAGAGGAGTCCAAGCCCCGACTTGCGTCCATCCATCAATGAAAGAGATCACTTCGATTCCCAAGGAGTACCTTCCAGCCCGTTGAGACTGGGCAAGGGATGTTCACTCCTAGCTTGTTCCAATAGAGTTGATAGACTGGGGTTCTCTGCTATCGCTTTCTGGAGGGGATATCAGCGTTGATTCTCTCTGTTTGTTTAGCCTCCCAAGAAGAGTTCCGGACGATTTGGAGCACAGCGGGCGACAGAGGTGGGCTACCTCCAGTCCTCAACCACTCACGACTAGACATCCCTGATACGCTCTAAACGCGTCTCCACAATCCCTCTCGTACTCTTCCGCTTTGATCTGAGCTCGGTTCTTGCCGCGTGTATCTATGGGTCTCCTGGCCGATCTCACCCCCGTCTCGCCTTTCTGCTCCGCCACAGCTTCCGTCTCGACTATGCCTCCGCCCTCAATGATGCCCGTCGCGGCATCCCCTGAAGTGGGGTATGCTCTGCGACGAAGCGCATTCGACCAGCTGGTGATTAGGGGTTTTCCAGGCCGCACTTCTTCTACTGTCACAGGAGTAGGTTGTCCTCCTTGCTCAGCGATTCCCGTCACCCCTGCGCTTGGGGCATTTGGAGGTTGTGTACCGCTCGAACTCGATCCTGGGGAGGACGATGATGGTGAGCTGTAGATAGGTTGATTGAGCGAATTTGACCCTCCAGCTGCGAGGTTTGGCTGGAGATATCCTTCAAACCACGCATTGAAGCATGTGTCGTATCGCTGTTTCAAGGGCGTGCACTCTGGAGATAGGGATCTGAAAAAGAACAGGCGATCGGTCAGCGCAGATTACCTCCATGCTCAGCGGCTTGCTCACTCCATCTTGACAAGTGTTTGGCCGTTATTGATGGATGGCGAGTCACCGAGAAGCTTGACCAAGTTACAAGCAGGTCCACAGGTCAGCGCCCGGGTGGATTCGAAGCAGCTGCAGCAGCCAAATCCACCCTTCCAGGCACCGAAGTTACGTCAGCAATTGGACCCAGTTCCTCGCAAACTGCCTGCAAGCTCGGGTTTTTCGTCCAGCATATGGTGGGAGGACTGCATCGATCGCACAGATGCTTCTGCGCACGACGCTCTGATTGAACGGTTGTAGAGCATGCAGATCAGCCTGATATGGTGAGGGCGCTCCGCTCCGGCCCCTTGTCTGCGAGGATCCACCTCGTTCTCGTTGTTGCGCTGCGCTGTGGTCTGCTGTGGTGCCGGCAGTTATTCCGTATTTGGTTCCGTGTGTGTGCTTCTGACATAAGGGGAGCTGCTAAGCTGTTGATACTCGAGCACCCAACTCGTCCATAATCACACTACGATCGCCGTGATAGCAAACATCCTAGGACTTCAAGTAGACTGGAGCGTTCGAGTAGCTGCGTTGGCTGAGGTTAGAGGAGAAGCTGACTTGTGAGTGCCGTCCTATGCGTCAACCGAGGAGAAAGGAGTCCCTGCACTGGCCACCACAGGACAATTTGGTTCCCTCTGCCCTGACGCAATGTCAAAACACGACGGCAACTAGATATGACGCTGACCAACAGCAACATAGAGGGCAAGACACGAATACAGTAAAGACCGCACAGCGCCATCAACATACCCGAGGCACAGATTGTCTCATACACCGCGCTCGAATGATCGGTGCGAACCTGGTAGTCAGAGATTGAGCGTTCATCATCGCGATTGAACGGGTGAATCTGGAACGCACGTCATCATGGCGGGTCCATCTTCCAGGGCTTCGTATGGAGCGGGGAACGCCATCAATAAGCAAGCTCAGGTGAGCGTCGGCGATGCAAACGAATCCACGGAACACTGATAGGTCTTCAACGATAGCTCGGCAACGCTTACCAGCAGTTGGGGAGGGAGCTTGGATCGGAGCAACTCAAAGTCATCGGAGGATACACCCTAGGCCGAGTCATAGGCGAAGGTATGACTATCGGCATCCTTCTCTGCGCGTAGCACTGATGATTCTTCCGACAGGTACATATGGCTCGGTACACCTAGCCACCCATCGATTGACAGGAACTCGATGCGCCGTGAAGAAGATACCAAAGTCGGCGACTGGAATGCTCACACGAGAGATTCACCATCACCGTCGACTTCATCACCCCAACGTCGTGCATTTGCACGAGATTGTCGCGACGGAATCTCATGTGTGGCTTATCAGCGAGCTCTGCTCAGGCGGAGAGCTGTTTGATTACCTGGTTGAGAGAGGCAGGCTCTTGGAAGGAGAAGCGAGAAGGATGTTCGGGGAGCTCGCCGTGGCCGTCGGATGGTTGCACAACCAGGGTGTGGTTCATCGAGATCTCAAGCTGGAGAATATTCTTCTTGATGGGGAATTGCGGATCAAGCTTGGCGATTTAGGGTTTGCTCGGGAATGGCAGAGAGGCAGACTGTGAGTCTACCCGTCCTGGCATTTACGCAGAATAGTTGCTAACAGATGTTCCCGCTTAGTATGGACACATTCTGCGGCACGACGGGTGAGAACCATTTCCTCATAATCCCAGGTACCTCTACTAACTCGATACTAGGATATGCCAGTCCGGAAATGCTAGCGGGACGAAAGTACTTGGGTGTAGAAACCGACGTTTGGTCGCTTGGCATCATCCTCTACACGCTGCTTTGCGGAGGTCTGCCATTTGACGATGACGACGAGATGGTCATGAAGGAGTTGATCGGGAAAGGGGAGTACGAAGAGCCAGAGTGGCTTGGGCAAGGTACGTAACAGCTCAACAGTCTGCTGTGTCCCGCTGACACTTCCTGCAGAAGCTCGCTCTTTGATCAAAGGCATGCTGCACGCGGATCCCAACCAACGACTATCGATAGAAGGGATCCTCACTCATCCATGGTTCCAAATGACCATTGTCGACCAAGTCCCCCAAGGCGATGGCCACTCGCTACCCACCACTCCAGACCCTTCTCGCTCCAACTCGGGAATGTTCGAAAAAGACACTTTCTTCACAGAGCCTGCGTATCGCGGCGATCCTGGACCTTCGTCTGCTCGATTCCATGCTGGCCACTGGTCAAATCAACCATCCCCGCTGAATACGGAGATGACGCAATTCATTCCTGACCGAGTGTCCGAAGCTTCCGAGACCAGCGGTGATCCAATAGACAGCGATGACAGCAAGAATGGTACTCGTTCAACGACCCCGACTACCGCCGAGGACGAGGAGTCGGACCAGAAGGACCCGGTGATACCGAGGGTGCACAGTGGAGAATTCAGTCATACGGAGAGGACGCTAGAACTACTTCACCCAAACTCAAGTCAATCGACGATCAAGAGGCCGGAAAATGAGTCAAAGGCGTCTACTGGGAGTGTCAAGGCCAGAGTTGCTGCATTCCCGGGACTCGAAGGTCAGACTGAAGTGGACGAAGACGCTGTGGAGCTCGCGGAAACCAATTCCGCAAGTGTTCCACTGTTCGACGAGCACTCACTGCACATCCCGATTCATTCAAGAACACCTTCACGGACGAAAAGGCAGTCGGTGTCATCTCTCGAAAGGCGACGGTCTCATCAGAGCACATCCGGTCAATGGCAGACCTATGCCCCCGAGGACTATCTCTCTCAGCTGCGGAAGGAGAGGCCAAAGTTGTTCACCCGCCCTGCCGAGAAGCATCTCCTCGAACAGCTCTCGAATATGGGATTCGACACGGGCCAGATGGTGCACTCTGTAACCTCGGATGCGTGTGATGCCTCTGCTGCCACGTGGTGGATTCTCCGGATCAAGCAGTACGAACGAGGAGAAACGGATGAAGTGGTAGAAGCGCGAAATCGATCCAACGCGCGCAAACGAGAACGAGCAGCTGCGTATGCCAGAGAGGAGCGTCGAAAAGCCAGAGACTCGAACAAGGATAAAAACAGCAGCAAGGACGTCACGCCCGAAGTCCGAACACCCGAAGTCAAATTCGCCGAACACTCGACTCCACAAGTTAGAGTGATGGATTTGGGAGCTCCAATCGCTTCACAGTCCCTCCCGAAGGCGATTGTGACTTCGCCCGAACCGATCCTCGTGTCTCAGTCCCTCGACAGCAAACTCCACCTGACAGGTCCCCCAGAACCTAAAGCAGTGACAGGCGTCAAGCAGGAGTACTTTGACCGTCCGATTATCGTTCCACCGCAGACCCCGCCAAAGATGGACAAACATCTAGAACGGAATGAGAATGTTCCCTCGCCAACGGAAGGCTCACCGACGCGAGATCGAATCAAGAGCCGATCTCCGTCTATGAGCATGCTGCAGAGGGCAACTTCCGCGATGATAAACGTTGGCAAAAAGACGGTCGAGGACAAGGACAAAGAGAAGGAGAGAGATAGGGAGAAGACGCCGACGGCAGGGGAGCACGCCCATATCGAAGGGGACAAGAAGACGGATTCACGAAGCGAATCCCCAACAAAGCTCATCAAGCCGTATAAGCCAAAGGGTGTAAATCCGGAGAGCACCTTACTCAATCTGCCAAAGGGCTCGCCCGCATCGTCCATTACGATCAAGAGTCCGAGTGGCACGCCTCATCGCGAATTGCCCACGTACATGAGCTCCCTATCTCGAGATCGTTCGCCGGCGGCGTCGAGCCATCTGTCGGAGGCTCATTCGAGCGAGACTATCAACAAGGACTCGACATCTGGTCCTTCGACTAAATCGCCGAGTGAACCGGTAGAGGACAAAGGCAGCAAGATCAAATGGGATGGCCTGTGGACTCAATTCCGGCACATGTTTAATGAGGATCGTCGACGACGGAAGAGGGATATCCGAGGTGGCACCACTTCACCCTTGACTTACGCCGATGGACATGTCAAAATCGCTCCTGCTGTCGTGCTCTCTCGAGGACCAGCCGCACGGTCACCACACGTCGGCAGAGTTCCATACCCGTCCAGCGCATCATCAAGAAAGTCACTGGATGTCAGCAGACCAGGATTCTCCCGACGCTCGAGTAGCGCCAATTCGCGTCGGTCCAGTGTCAATTCAGTGGTCCATGCCAGCGAACTGCATGATTCGTTGTCGGCTTTGGATAGGCGAATATCACACAGGTCACACGGATCTCAGACGCCAACTAGCGATCGAGAGTACGCTTCGGCCCTGGAATATCCCTCTCGACCGTCGTCTTCGCATTCGATGCAAAGAGGAGGATCTTTCGGTGGAGGAAGCAGTAGTCATCCTGGACACCGATTATCGTCGACTTCGCTGCGGTCTCCGTCTGTGCAGTCAGACTCGTCGCAACACAGTCGACAGAAGTACAGAGGACAGAGGAGTATACATGATGCTCAAAAGTCGCCCTTGCACGAGTATCAACGTCGTCGGACGTCTGGTGCTTCGTCAACTCGGATTCGGCACATCAGGGTAATTCCAGAAACGCATGTCCTGCGGAGTACATCCGTCGCCAGCAGCACTCGGTCGAATGCGTCCAGCCGAGCATCGTCCATTAATGGCGATTATCAAGATCGGACCAATGGCGAAAGTGACTACGACAATGACACAGGCAACGAAGACTCGTCTATCCGATCCGGCATCAGAGGAGGCCGAAAACGAAGAGGCTCAGACGAGAGAAGGAGGGGCAGTGGTAATCTGGCAAGCTCTTTGGCTCAGCAGATACATCGAAAAGGGTCACCATTGGCTCTACACAACTATCACTCTGCCAGCAAATACTCGTCGGGGAAGCCAAAGCCAAAGCCGCTCAGAGACGTTTTCCAGCCCAAGGAAGGGGACAATGAGTGGGTCGACGAGGACGACGACACCGAGACATTCCAGGGTGGACTGGGTCAGGGAGAGTATACCCAATGGGACGCCAATGGAAAGCAGGGTGTCAACAACCTCGGCCGAGCTAGTCAATTCCCAACGTCGACACCCATGGGAAAGAAGAGCAAGAAAAAGTCGGACCAAACTTCAGCTCAAACGCAAGCCAAGGATGGCAAAGCCTCGCGAGGGGATGTACCCGAAGGAGTCGAGCTGGAAAATGTTCGGAGGGTCGGATTACCAGATAGAAGTGGTAAGCCACCTGTAGTCATGGAAGAGGACGAGGAGGAAGAGGAGTGATAGACGTCAATGGATGGGATTGATCTGCGCTGTTATGAAGTAAAGAAGCGTTTGGTATATGCCATGAAGTATACACGAAAGTCAGGTGAGGCCGCCGTAGATGAGTAGATACTGCGGATGACTTGTTGTAACAGTTGGACGACGAAATGGAATATAATGCAACCATGTCCAATGCTCAGAACAATACATGCGTGCAGATGGCGAAAATTACAGTGTGACAACAGGATGACTGGTGCCAGCTGATGCGGGCGACATTGATGGTCACGAACGTGAGTTGTGGTACTGAAATGTTGACACAGAGGTCCTCCCGTGTCCTTTCTTCTTTGCGAAGCCACTAGAGTGTTTGACAGTACTCTGGTTCAGCTTCATAATGGATCCAAGAGGGGGTATGACGCCTATCTCGTGATCAGCGAGAGATCACCATTCGAGCTTTAAGCGGCCGACTCACCCTTCTCTTGCACGAAATACTCCACAATCTCCCTGGATCCCTTTTTCATGGCACACTCGACCAACGAAGGAGTGATCATAATTCTGTCGCTGAGTCGTCTTCGCTTCTTGGTGTTGAGCTTTCCAGCACAATTGCCTCCGACAACACCGTCGCTCCGCTCGACTAGCAATTTGATCGATTTGAAGTCGTGCAGGGAGATGGCGACCTGTATTGCAAGCGCATCTTTCACACTGGGGTCCGCTCCATGGTCGAGGAGAAAGGACAGTAGAGTGTAGTTCCGGGTGAGGACGGCTCGGCAGAGGGGATAGCCTCGATGAGAGTTGGCGGAAGGGGAGTACTTCGAGAACAGGTAGGTCAACAATGGGTGTACAGGCGTTTTAGGGTCTGAGGGATGGCGGAGCAGTCTGCGAGGTATTTCTGAGCACGACAGCGGTGGCGCCTTAACCAGTGGACTTGTAAATAAGGGTGGCGAGGTATCCCCCTCTCTGTAGAGCGATTGACCAGTGTCGTCCTGCGGATAAGGAATCCAAGGCGGAGTCCGTATTCGTGTCCGATCCCATATCCTCGCCATCTCCTCTGCTACGGCGACATCACATACTGGATGTCGGAGGGCGCGAACCAAGACGTCTCCGGGCCCATACGCCTGGTATAGGGATAGGAGGTAGGTGGCGACATAGTGCGAATGTAGGTTGGACAAGTTCCGGTGTACCTGGACACAAATTTGCGGGAAGAATGGGTTTTGAGAATGCAGATGTATTTGCTGTATCAGCTGCAAGGACCGGAAGGATGTCATGTTAGCGTCATCATACATTCAATGTAGCCGACAGCGCTCACCTCGGAAGGCAGATCCAGAAGCCCCGTTTTGCGATGTGACATCCTCCTCAACCTTCGCTACCTCCCTCTTGACACTGATCACAAATTGAAAGTTCTGAGCCGTAGTGACTGGTCAGGCTGTTGATGCCTGAGCACAGCTCACATTGATCACCGGGGTTGGCAGCAATAACTCCACCAGTAGTGCACAGTATGTGCAACGGAGAGTTGACGGAGAGGCAGAGTTCGTTGATTGCGGAAGGTTGGTTTGCTCTGAAAATTTGGTTCCGCTTCAGTGAAGTCGAAGTTGTCGAGATCGGCAGGAAATTATGATCTCACAGCTCACCCTCATCCTTAGCTGCTAGTGCCGTCTAGTCAAGTCAGTCTCATCGACCATGAGACGCTCGACTACTCAATTGCTACCTCGGGCTGGTCCATCAACTCTGCGCTCGACTTGTTACAGCTCGATCCGCCCAGGACTTTTGGCACACCCTTCCCAGTCGTCGTCATCTTCAAGCTCGTCAGTCCAGCATAGGACATTGTTCGGATGGTTCAGGTCAAAGCCAAAAGTCGCTTCTGTTGCCAATCCCACACTGGGCGCTCAACCAGCGAAGCCGGTCCTGGCGCAAGACGATCTGTTTCATTACCTTGCGGAATCGCCCTTCCTCGATTTGAGGGAGAAAGCAGAGAGGATAAGAACAGTCTCGATATGTCCCGTCTCGGTGGAGAAGTACAATGAGCGAGTGAGGCCAAACTTTGATTGCCCAGAGTGTGGCTGGCCGACGCATCGGAGTGAGGAGCGATGGGAGGAAGGCAGAGCAGAACACAAGGAAGTTTGCGATAGGTTGAGAGAGGTCAATGAGGACGAGCACGATTTGAGGAGTGGAAGGCGGATGACAGAGTTTGAGAACATGCCTAGTGAGTGAAGAACATGTTCTGCGCCTTATCATCGGAGTAACTGACGCACCCCCTCTTTATAGGAGAACAGCAGTACGACCAAGCGATATCGTTTGCCAACTGGGACACACTCTTGTACACCCGAGATTTCCCCTCCATCGACTCGGATCGGTCCTTGCGCCACGTCTCAAAGGTCTTGACATACCCCTTGACAATTGCCGCTGCGTTGCATCAGAACGGTCCCTTCACCTCGGGTAACGGACGTATAACACGTGAGGGTAGAAGGAGTATGGCCGGTACGTGGACAAATAACGTTCAATACGGAAGTGAGATCTGATCATGTTGTCTTCTAGCCCTGCACTCTGTTCTTCACCTACCACCCGGAAGTATTGAGGAGACGGCGATCATCACCCCACAGCCCGCCATTAGGGTCATTATCATTGGGGCGCGAGCAGAGTCGACCTTACCACCTGGACACTGGCAGCAGCTGAATTGGATGTTCCCGAGAAGCACCTTCCACCTATACTTCATCGGTCCTGAAGTCGGTCTGCCTTTGCTGAGCAAATCGGAGATGCAGCGTCGACCCGGCTACGAGTTCCACGAAAGGGAAGGTTGGGGATGTCCCTCTCATACACTCCACGTCTCGCCCACGCTCTCCATCACCTCTTTGCGCTCGTCCTACGAGACGCTACACTCCCAACTCGGCCCCTTTGACCCGTACACCGATGTCTTCTTCTCCTTCTCGCCAGGACTGGGTTTCCCCCATCAACCTGGATTGGATGTGAACAGGAAGCCTGCCGTCCGATCGGACGAGGACGAGGGAGCGGACGACTGGAACTCTGTCACCACCCAGCCATTAGTCCAAGCTCAGACGACATGGCGAATGGCTTTGAAAAAGATTCTGCAGACCAAATGCGCCGTCTTCTTCACCGCATTCTCCCCCCTCGATCTGCAACGAGATGTGTCGGCGCTGTATGGCACAAATCCACCTTCATTCCGACACAAATCGGGGATCAAGGAGTTCCCAGATTACGTTGGATTACCAACGGCTCCTGTGGACCACATCGAAGGTGTCACGGACGAGTTTGAGCTCGTCTTGACACCAGGAAAGAATCAGTTTGGAAGTCAAAAGTGGGAGATTGCAGAATGGGATGTTAGAGTTGCCGTCAAGGCCAATTGGGGTATCTGGGGTATCAGAGGTAAGAAGTATGAAGTCGTTGAGGGAGAGGAGCTGGAGGATGATGACTAGAGATGCCATGTATGAGGTACAATTGCATCGGTACAAGGCGGGCATCACGAGCGCTTCCGGTTAAGAAAACGTAGTGCTTGCTGTTCTCCTCACCAGCCCCATGTTCCAGGACCTACCACGCTCGTAGTCAGCTCTCAAGCAATAAACCCCACGGATCTAGCGGAGCCGTTGTACTCACCGCCTTTCATCTTGCCCTTGATATTGCTCGTGACCCAGCCGCCGTAAAAGTCTCCTTCTTGAACACCCACCTGCTCGTCATCGACATAACATCTCCATTCACCCCCATGAACCTGTTTCGATTGCCCGGTCGAGGCGTAAAAGCTCAAATAATCCTTGAGCGGCGTAAACACCGGAGTTGGGGAGGGGTACGACCAGATTCTATTCACGACGGGTTTGCCAGCACCCGGTGGGGTGATGGCATGGTATGCCGCTGAGCCTTTCCACTGCGGATAGGTCAGGATTCTCGCTGCGATATCACTTCAACCGAAGATCTCACTTACCTCGCAGTAAGTAGACCGAGGGGTTTTGGTCAGTCGAACTTTGAGCGCCGAGGGTGGGAGGTAGTATGTTGGCGGGTGTCTAGATATTGCTTTCAATCACGGTATCTCTGATCAAACCCTTTGGCCGTGGACTGTTACCCACGAGGTCTCTAGAACCCTATATCCTTCCGTTGTGTCGGCGATCACTGTCTCAGTACCATCGGTAGCTGTCCATACCACTCTCAATCGACTATGGGAGACATCAGCTTTGTGCATACCGTCCAAGGGAAGACGCTCACTTTGGTGTACGCTGTAGCAGCGGAGGACGGGGGTACGACCACACATCCTCATCTTCCTTCCTCGGTGCCAGAGGGACTTCATTTACTTTGCTCATCGCTCGAACCGTTGTTGAGGCAGGTGTCGCTGTTGTCGTCTTTAGTGCTCTGCAGATCACTCGCATGGCAAGTATCAAGTACAACTTGTAGGACAACGTTGACCCAACTCGGCGTCGATCGATCGGCGGAACGGACACTTCGGCTTTGCTGTAGCCAAATCAGGTGATGCCCGAGGTTTGACAGAAGTCGATGTTCTGCATGGCTATATACATCTCGCGACTATGCACTCCTCACGTCCTCCATTCCGCTATCGCTGCCCTCATCCCCGCTCTCGGAGCCTTCGCTATCGCTCGCCTCTGCGCCCAACTGGGGCAACTCTCGCCTTTCCACCTCGAAGCCCAATTCGCTGAATCCTTCTTCGAGCTCGGCGGCCTTTCCGCTGTTCACAGTGACGGCTCCGATGGATGTGGCCGAGTCAAAGACGGGTAGGAAATACTTTCGGATCGCCTCCTGGATGTCTTTCACTGTGACGTGCTGTGACGGGGCAAAGTCCATCAGCAACAGTACGAGGAATCCACGACTGAGATTCAAGGCTCACCGGCAACCTCTCCAGCATGAGGCGGTCTTCGTCTTTGCTGACGCCCTTCAGAACTTCATTGACATATGCCGTGGCAGCCTGAACAATGTATTAGCTTCATCATTCCACAGCACCCTTGTACTCACAGCCATGGCCATAGTCTCGGAACGTCTTGCGTAGTCGTACGTCAAGGTCGACCGAGCTCCGTCCACAAAGTTCTGGTCGAGCTCGACCTGCCAGTATGAATCAGATGTAATCCAGATCTTGGATAACTCTACTCACCGATCCATCGGCTAGACGTCGGATGATATTACCAGCCGTCTCATATGCTTCTTTAGCATTACCACTCTAAGCCCGGAGTCAGCTTTCCTTGCAGCGCGCGTGCAGGAGGTAGCAGTGCTCACTCGGTACACGCTGAATCCCGTGAATCCAGACTCAGCGTCCACCTCCATGTTGGCGCCATAAGCCAGACCGGACCCTCGCACCGCCGTCCATAGGTACGACTCGGCGGCATTCAGGACGGCCGACGCAAGACGCAGGGCCGGTAGATCGGGATGGGACCAGCCCACTGGGCCTTTCGCAAAGTGCAGCGAGTTGGATCCCTCAATGGCAGCCATGGGCACGAGAACCATCTGGAAGGGATCAGTACTGGAGAGCCGAGGAAAAACCGGATCCGGCAGCTCACCTTTGATCCGGGCTTTTCTCCGAGGGGCGTTAGCGTCTCTTTGGCGGTCGATACTGGCTGCAAAGGCTTGGACTCCTGGAAAGCGTATCAGTTCAGTCGACTGCTGCTTATATCAAGCCTTGACCCACCTTGTAGGGGATGAAGTTTCTCGCAAGTGTGGCTTTCGGATTAGGTATTCTCGTGATATCTCCTGCTATCGACACCCGGACGATCGAGGGGTCGAGTACTACCAGACATTTAGCACTATTTCGATTGTGAGTGTATGGGTGAACACTTACGATACTTCCTAACCTCCTCCAGGGCACTGATGACCGAGTCTGGGTCGTCTTCCAAGGCTTTGGCAGTAGCCGGGATGAACTCCAGCAGCGACAGGAGCGAAGCAGCCTCCGAAGTCGACCTGTCAATGTCGTAGACCAGTCTGTTGACCCAGGCTCTCGCTACAGAACTGCCGTCTCGTTTCTCGTACGGCAGCTCTTGTAGCTGTTTGGCAATGATCACGGACAGTCTAAACAGCAGGTCAGCTTCATCATCGCTCAAGTGGTATGCAACAATACTGGACTCACCGGTCCTTGTCAAAGATACAACCGGAGATGATATCCCGGATCCATGCGATGGCCTTTTCGTAGTCGGCTTGCTCTACCTTCAACCCGACGGTGAAGATCTCGCTGCACACGGATCGGAAGTACGCGCTCTGCGACACGGTGAAGCTGGAATAGGGTTTAGCTGGCACATCGACATATGGGTGTTCAGCTCGACCTACTCGCTGAGTTGGTCCACTACCTGTTCGTGGGAGAGCACCGAGCCGTCGGCCCGTCGGACGCCCAGCGTGAACAGGGCGTTGGAGAAGACCGAGACGTATCTATGAACAGTCAGTACGCGCATTTGGATCAAGAGACAGACTAACGGTTTGAGGTGAGATGGAATCTTGGCTGTATCGAACAGTGCTGATACGGAGACGAAGTTGGACTGCTAAAGCTGTCAGCGATCCACATACGACCGCGCAAAATGCTTCGCACCTTGACGCCAGCAAAGTGTGCTTGGAATGGAAGCTCTATGCCATCTTGGTCCAAGTACCGTTGAAGCTCTCCGTTGTCAGATGTGACTTGCTGTCCTGGAACGTTGTTGACGGCCGTCTCCACAGGTACCCAGGTCAGTGATTTGGGCTAGCATAGCATTGTCAGATTTTATTGGTGTCTCCAACTATCAAGTCTACTCACGTCGGTAATGGGAAAGTCGGAGATCATCTTCGGGGGAGGCGGAGTCTCGCTCTCCTTCTTCGCCTTTTGCATTGCCTCCTCGAGTTCTTTCAGTTTATCCTCGCCTAGCTCTTGTCGTCGTTTTTCCAGTCGCTCCTTTTCTTCATGCTCAATCTTGGCGGCCAATGCGGCGGAGGGCTTGCCGACCATCGTGATGCAATTCGAGGAGACGAAGTACCTGCAAAAATGTTAGCTTGTTTTGGCTTGTTTTGCAATATTGTGCGGACGTTTGGCTCACCTATCCAGCAATTGAGCCCAGTCCATTTGAGACCACGAAGAGAGGACTTCGTAATCTGCGATATCCTCGAACGTGACAGCCAGGTCCTTGCCGTCGGCATCGCCGTATAGGAAGTCTGCCTCTGGTCAGCTCCATGGTCTGAAAGAAACGCTAAGACTCACCGCCAATCACGGCATCTGCTAGGATCGCACTGACTCTCGATTCCATCGAGTTCAGCAGCTTCCTCTTGTCTCGTCTCAGCACTAAAGCCATCCTCTCCATGTCAATTCCATCGGATTTAGCGATGGCACCCAACTTTTCCCTGATCTGGTCACCGAGAGTCTCTAGGTGTTTCGTCGGAACGTCGGATGCAAACACTGTGATCTCATTCTTGTTGACTCTGTCCTCGGAATAGAAGCCGACGCCGGTACACAATGGCTTTGGGATCTCCACAAACTCCTTTTGCAGCGGCGCAGTAGCGGAGTCGGTAAGATACTGCCCGAGAATCTTGAGCGCGAGATTCTCGCGGTAATCTGTTGGCTTGGGTCCCAGGAAGGAAAGGTACACTTCGCCAATGGACTCGTCTTCTTCCATGAACTCGACAACTTTGCTCTGGGGTTCCGAGATGCTGAAGGGTTTAGAGGTGGATGTCTCGACAAAGGGACGCTTCCAACCCGGAGGCGGAACAGTGGGGTTTTCGGGTAGATGAGAGAGGATGAGAGGTTCCACTTTCTCGTTCAAGACTTTGAAGAGATCGGGTAAGGGAACTCCTCCGTCGATCAGGAGGCAAAGCTATTCACCGTCAGCCGCAGCTATGTACAGTGTTTTGGGTGTCAACTCACATTGTGGGGAACGTAGTAGCTCGAGTGATAGTCTCGGACTGCTCAAGAAGGTCAGCGTCTCAATCCGATTCTTCGGACGGTGCGACGTACTCTGCTGAGCGGTCAAGACCCGCAACTTGGCCATCAGGCCACCAGTCTCGCTTCGATATGCGGAGCTCTCGGGATATAAGGCTCGCTGAAGACTGAGGAGCAGACTGGTTAGTACCAAGATGGAACACCTGTGGAAAGTCTGCGCTCACTTCAGAGACACTAAATCTCCTGCTTGATTCTCCCTTGCTTGCATCTCGCTATACACGACTCCGGCGTCTTCACCTTTTCCGTTGATGTGGTGGACCTGAAATCAGCAAGGCGCTCGATATCGACTCGTACTTACCTCTGTCACAAACCCGGCATCGGTGATGGTTGGGTGCAGAATGTGGTCGATATAGACTGTGAGCGGATCAGCACGAGAGGATCATCATACCGAGTAGGGCTTACTGGGCAACATGTTCAAGAATCCTTCCGATCCAGCCGTGGCTATGGTGTAAGCCGTATCTAGACCAAAATTAGCCATCGGCCACGGAAGGTACTGAGAGCCGAGCTCACGGTCATTGGCGGTCCATGCATTTGTACCGTTGCTGCCTGCCCGGTTGGCGAGATGATCCAGTACTCCCTTGTATGGGTAGTTCTTCGATCCCAGGAAAATCAAGCTACGCAAAGCTATGAGTACCTCGCAACGCAGAATATCATCTGACTCACTGCTCCAAAGTATGCGGCCGGCCGGTATCATCGAAGACTGCGATCATGAGCTCGATCCCCACAAGAGGTACACGATCAGCTTACTCTCTGAAGCTATCGTAAAGTGACCATTCGTCTATGAGGTCGCAAGTCAGACAGTGCCAGTCACAGCTTGCATGGACTCACAATCGGCGTGTCATGGCTTCCCACGACTACCGTCAAACCAGTCTTCTTGCTCCGCCACTTGGACACTGTTACCGGTGCGTATTTGATAGGAAACGACTGCAGGAGCTCAAAGTCGCCAAAGTCCGTCGCTTTCTGAGCAGATACTGATGCCATACTGCGGTGTTGGGACTGAAAACGGTCGAAATGCCTCGGTGTGCCTTTGAAGAGGGGGTTGTAAGCTCGAGTGGAAGTGGAGAGCGATCGTGCTGAAGCTAGAAGGTTGCCGCGACTTGTGATCGATGGACCTCTCGACGTTCTCAGCAGCTGTAGATTTGTCAACCGGCGAATGTTCATCCGTTGAAGGTGGCCGAGAGGATGATGTCGGCTGGCTTGGGTCGTATGCAGCACGGGTGAGTTCGAGGATGGGCACACTGAGGAATCGTCGACCAGCATCGACAATATGATCGTCCAAAACATGGTGATAAGAGCTTCCGACGGAACTTGGGACGGAGTAACAGCCAATCTCCGTGCTTTCTCTCGGTGAGATCCGCCGGCCCGCGATCGACTGGATCTTCCGTGTCAAAAGATGATGACGTCTGATTCCAGCGTAGCTCATTCATTTGTTGTTGACAACAACTCATTCAGCTAAGTCGACAGAGGGAACTAGGATCGCAGGTCGGTGTGAGATTTCGTCGTGAACATGAGCGCTCCGAGAACGAAGAAGGCGAAGATCATCCCATTGCAGAACCAGCTGGGCCCTCCGACCAAGAAGACGCCAAAAGCAATCGGTCGCAAGACCACCCCGACGATCGTGTCCGATTCCGCAGGAGCCAGTTCAAGTGTATTCAAGGTCAAGCCAGCCAGGACGAAGAAGGGTGAGTCGGTGAACACTCATGAAGGTCTCCACTGACCGGGATTGTAGTTGCACCACAAAAGCCGATATCGGTACACTCGAGCTCTGAGAATGAAAACCAGGAAGACGAGGAGGATGACCTGGAAGAAGTGCCTATACCCTCTGCGGCCGGTCCGTCTTCTTCGCGCGGCGGCACACCTGCCACTGGTGGTACAGCAACAGGCTATAACACTCCCGGAACAGTGACCACCGCACCTAGCATGAATGACCACTATGGCGCTTATGGCGAGGAAGATGAAGCGGAGGATCAGGGCACAAATGACGAAGGAGTCATTCGGTTGGAGCTGGATGGTGAAACTCAGGAGCAGAGAGACAAGAGGAAGGCAATGGCTCTGAGAAAGTGAGCTGACTCTTAGGTGGGCCTCGTGCACAGCTGATTGAGATGACAGGAAACCGATAACATCGAAAGACAGGGCTATACGTCTGGAAGCACATAAACTTCATGTGGTCTCCTTGATCGTATCTGCCCGGATACGCAACACCTGGTGCTGCAATCTCCTGCTAAAGGTATGTCACTAAGGTGGTATTTTGTCTAATCAATTACAGGCTCGGCTGTTATCGCTCCTACCGCATCCACTACAAGCAGCATTCAACATTCCTCCCTCTCGCTTCCCTGATCGAGCTCAGCGATCCCGCCTGTTCTTCGATGCTCTGCAATCATTAGTCACATGGTGGTCTCAGTCATTCTTTGATATCTCAGAGTCGACATTAGGACTCCGGACTCGACCTTGGGATGAAATACAGGAGCTCGTGGACCAGCTGCCCAGGTTGACACGGTCGGACATGTTCGGCAGTCACTTTGGCGAGACAGGCATGGATTACGCCGAGATGCACAAGAAGCTGGAAGAAGGTTCCGGTGGAGAACGTCTGCGTTCGTGTAACAGCTTGATGAAGAAGGTTCTCCAGCAAGAAGGCTCTAGGGACGTTTCCGCTCAGCTGTTTGTCGCGCTCGCAAGAGCTTGTGGTTTGGGAGCAAGGTTGGTCACGTCCCTCCAGCCGGTGCCTTGGCGAGCGGAGAAGGTGGCTGTGAAGAAAATGTCTGGGTCGAAGGGACGTACGGTTGCAAGTCGGCAGGGCAATGGTGCCGACAATGACGATTCGGAAGAGGAGGAAATGGAGGAAGTTCCAATACCGGGCACACCGGACGGAAACGGCAAGGCGCCAGTCAAGGGTAAAGGCAAGAAGCCGACGGTGCGAGCAGCGGGACAGCGTCGGCTACAGGATCCAGCGGATCTGTACCGCTTGCGTGCGCCCCGCCCACCCACTCAAAAAGTCGGAGGTCCATCAAAACCAAAGCCCAAGAAGAAGGAAGGTGAGTGGAGCCAGACACGCCTGACTAAGTGGCCAAGCTGATATATTGGCAGACTTGACGAATCAACCTCCTGTTTTCTGGGCCGAGGTCTTCTCGCGGTCGGACCAACGCTGGATTCCCGTCGATCCCGTTAGAGGCGTTATCAGGAAGAAGACGCACTATGAGCCAGTGTCGGACACTGGTCCGATTCGAATGCTCTACGTCGTTGCCTTTGAAGAGGGTGAGTCCCAAGACGGATCTTTTGCGCATGATTTGACGCAATACAGACAACTACGCTCGAGACGTGACTCTGCGCTATGCCAAGAACTTTGGTGCAAAAACTGTCAAACTGCGAGTCCCGCAGAAGAAAGATGAGCCGGACTGGTGGGCACAAGTCATGCAAATCCTTGCGCGGCCCTATCGCCTGGTATGTTCAGCTAAACCAACTCAGACAGACAGCTAATCTCGGTGTAGAACCGCGATGACCTGGAAGACGCCGAGCTGGAGACAAGTCAGGTGTCGGAGGGTATGCCTGCGCATATGAACGGTTTCAAGGATCATCCGATGTGGGTATCTCCACACCTTCCAGCGAAATCAAAGGCTGATCTGAGGTGCAGCTACGTCCTGGAACGGCATCTGAAACGAGAAGAGGTGATCACGCCCAAGAAGGAGATCGGCCGATTCCGAGGGGAACCGGTATTCCGGCGGCACAATGTGGTGGCATGCAAGACCGCCGAGACGTGGATGCGGATCGGGCGGAGGGTGAAAGACCGCCAGGAGCCGTTGAAATGGGTCAAGCAGCGAGCCGTGACTCTGCAAAAACGGCGGGCCCAGGAGTTGTCGATGCAGGAGAGTGGAGAGTCGATTCAACAAGGTCTGTATGCCGAATGGCAGACGGAAATCTATCGTCCGCCTGCGATTAAAGACGTGAGTCGGCCCATCCCTTGACTAACGGGTAGCTGACCACAGCTGGATCAGGGCGTCATTCCGCAAAATGCCTTTGGCAATATCGACTTGTACGCTCCAACAATGTTGCCAGCAGGCGCGGTACATCTTCCATGTGAGTCTGTAACAGTCCCTGACATAGACACATATCCTGACTACTCCCCAGACAAAGGGATTACTAAGGTGGCCAAAGCTCTTGGTATTAGCTACGCAGAGGCTTGCGTAAGTCGCACTTTTGATCAGTCAATAGCTCCTAGCTCACGCCTGTTCAGACTGGGTTCGAGTTCAAGAAACAACGGGCAATACCGGTCATCACAGGTATCGTGGTAGCGAAAGAGAATGAGTCATTGGTCATGGACGTGCGTGTAACAATCACAACCTTTATTTCAGCTGTACTGACATTCACATAGGCCTATGAAGAGTCTGCCGCCGCGGCAGAGGAAAGGGAGAGGATTAAGCGGGAAGAGAAGGCGCTCAAGAAATGGGCGAAACTCATTAACGGGTTACGTGTTCGAGCTAGACTTCAGGCCGAGTACGGCACCGGAGAAGGCGTGAGTGCAATTGAAAACCCTAATCGGGTCATTTGCAATGATGACTTACGGTTCTTTATCAGTTGCAGGCGCAGCAGGTGAACCCGCTAGCAGAGGTGCCCGACGTGGAAGGCACAACGAAAACGCCCAAGAAGACTGCGGCGTCGGTCATAGCGAATGCGACAAAGGAAGCCGGAGAAGCCTGGACGTCGGCTATGCGGGATGAGACTCCTAGTGACGATGGCGGAGACGCGATCGAGGCCGACTCTCCCGAAACAACAACAGCAGCAACATCACCGAAAGTCAACGCCGATTCTGGGGCCGAGCCGCCTGCTGTGATCGAGAATGACTTTGCGGCGGGTCACGACTCCCTACAACATGCAGATTCCGACCCGGAGCCCGACGAGGATATCGAGGATACGATGGCCACAAACGACAGACTCGGGGCACCGCCACATCCAGCGGAGACAGAAGGGCCTGTCGCTGCTAGCTCTGGGCGACCTACTCGATTGAAACTGACATTGTCGAATAAGGCAGCCGACTCGCCTGGCCCGGTCGGTAACGGAAGTTTGGATGACTCTGTTCGGCCTAAGAGGAATACGCGGAAGCAAGCTGCGACAAAGGCCAAAGCCCCTGCCCTTCGACCGGCAACCACGAGGAGCCTACGCAGCCGAGCTCCGAAATCAGAAGACAAGATCAAGGAGGAGATTGAGAAAAGGAATCGGCTCAAGGAGGCTTTGGCCAGTGACGCCGAAGACGAGGAGGACGATGAGGACATGTGAAGCACGCGTGTCGCATATCATGCATCTATGCGTTCTCTTGCTGCTCATCGTGTTCACAAGCTGTGCTGTCACTGCTAGGGGTATCGCATGACGTGTCGCACTGACACGGTTTGACAAATTTGTTTCCGCTGGCTGCACCGCTGCGCATTGATACGCGCGGCGGTGGTCTGACGTTTTTGTGTGGCCATCCAGCGTGGATCGTGGTCATCCCGTGGATCCGAACTCACTCGTACGTGAACTGACAACGCCAACGACTCCAGGTACAACAACGACTGGCGACGAACAGGCATCAGAAGGCGGTAGCACTCTTGCCGACAGAGAGATTCGGAACTGAGAACTCCCGGCTCTACGCTGCATCGAGTGGAAGCCAAAACGTCAACAGAATCTGAAACGGCAAACAGCTCTACGTCGCCGTCCTTTCTGTCAACTTTGCACAAACCCTCGCCCCCTTCGTCCTCCGACCCACTCAACTTGCTCGACGAAATGTCCCCTTCTCCACCCACCCTCACGCTCACTTCGCCCGTATCCCCCACTCGGTCAAGATCCGTCTCTCAGCCGATCCGGGAAGGTGTACAGACGGATTTCTTCGCTCACATCTCCTCGTCCATGGCCAGTGGTCAGGGCTCATCCGCATCCCCTTCATCCTCCAAGGCGGTCAATAGCAGCAATACCGGCTCATACGGTAGCTCTTCCGGATCAAGCACGTTGGGCAGATCCAGCATGTTGAGAGCACAGAGCTCCAACTCGATTCTACGTTCGACTTCAGCCGCCCACTCCCAACTTCAGAAGCCATACAACGGTAACTCTGTCAACTTTTCCGATACGCCCGCGACCGTAGGATCCACACTGAATGGCCTGATCAACGCAGTGGGAGGTGTGGCCATGGGCGGAGGCAGTCCGAGCGGTAAATCCACGGGTGTCAAAACCCGGGCGAGGAGTAGCTCCCTGGTCACGGTGACCGAGGTCGGAGGCGGCGGACCGGAGAACGAGGTAGATAGCTTTGGTGTTGGGCCAAATGAGAATGCGGCGTGGGTCAATGGTCCAGGTGAGCGCGGTGCTACCAGAGACACCCATTGGCCGTCCGGGCTAATGCCTATTTAACAGGTGCTTGGATGATTCACCCAGTCATCATCTTCATCGCCAAGGTGCTCATTGATGCCATTCCCGGTATGACGCAGGATGTCAGTTGGACTATTGTCAACCTCGGCTACATGGCTGTGAGTACACGTGTTGAGCTCAACTTCAGGAGACTTACCCCTCTCAGTGCTCTTTCCTCATGTTTCACCACGTGACGGGCACGCCTTTCGAGTCAAAGTGAGTAGTGTGATCGTGACGAAGGGACCACAGCTTATGGGGCAACAGCTCGGCAACTGGAGGTGCATATGACGAGTTGACGCTGTGGGAACAAATCGACTCTGGAGCTCAGTACACCCCGGCCAAGAAGTGGCTGACCAGTATGCCCATCGGACTGTAAGTCGGCCGGTGGATATCGTTCCATTATCCAGGCTGACCTCTCGGCTCCTAGATTTCTCATCTCCACCCACTATACCAAGTACGACTATATCCTGTTCGCTTTGAATTTCGCAGCTCTAGTCTTCGTCCTCTTCCCCAAGCTTCCCATCGTGAGTTAAAATTGCAACACAGAGGCGGCACAGCGCAAAGTCATTAAATTGACCAATCTCTCAGCTGCATCGACTTCGGTTCCACTTCCTTCCCGCCGTGCCAAATACCGATGCCGCCCCCACGCCCATCACTTCCCGGCCGCCCTCTCCACTCCGTCAAGGCTCTCCTCTGCGTCAAGGCAAGGACGGTAGATGATCTTTTGGATAGGATACTGCTGTACACGACTTTATGAGGATGGAATGATAGTTTTAGAGGTCGTACGGTCAGACAGCGTCTCGGCGTGACTTACATGTGTGATACGCTGTGATGCACCCTGTATGGACTTTGACCACGACATCAACCTTGACTTCATCTCTTAGCGAGAGGGCGGGGCCAGCGATGAGAGTTGGGTCGAGCATGATGTACATTCAGATTATATACAAATGTTTGTAGTTTGCTTCTTCAGACTCTTCCACAGCCCCCTAGTCCTGCGAGCAAGCAAGTTGCTTTACTCGGCGGTGGCCTCGTCGACAGCCTTATCAAGTGCCTCCTCCTGCTTGTATGCGTTGACCTCGGAGTTGGATGATCGAGTTCGCTCGTCAACGGTCTCTCCTCCACCGATCGAGTCTTTCAGTCCCTCGACCTCCTCTGTGAGGTTCGTCAGCATCGAATAGTTCGTGTGAGAAGGGTTGCGATGCACATGGAGGTGTGAAGAGGTGGTCGAATATGAAGAAGCTCCGACTCACGCTTGGAAACCTCGCCAGTCTCCTCAGATCGAGCAGCCTCTTTGTCCTCCTTCTCGGCGTCGATGTTAGAGTACTCCTCTCTGCCCTCGTTCTGGGGGACGAAGGACTCGTCGTTGGGGGCATCGTTGGGAGCAGACATGGCGTTTAGTAGTTGTGTTTGGTTTGGGTGGTGTTGAGAGTGGTAGCTTGGTGTGGATGCTTGTTGGTTGATTGTTGGTTGATTGTCGGAGACAAGGGGGATCTGAAGCTGCTCGACCTTTATATACTCTACCCCAAGGCCCTGACGACTTGTTGACATGACACTAAGCCTTAAGGGGCAGGGGTTGTGACGTCTGACGTCGTGTCTTGTGGTGACGCCGTGACGATTCTTGGGAATCGATTCCCGCCATCGTGGCTAATGTTGATCAGATTAGTTGCGTCATATGTTGCCTCATAGCTCATGCAGCTGGTCCAAGACAGGGAAACGGCACTGAAACCATGGATCATGACATCGACGCGACGGTCCACATCGCCGATTTCGCGATCGGGTCTCGGGCCCTTGGACCGTTCTGTCTTGGGTTCGTTGCCGGCTACTATATACTAAGCCTAGGATATCTTCCCGATTCGAGCTAGCGGGAGATGCTGATGCATGCAGTGTCATAGGTGGAATGGGCTTCAACATAAGGTCATCGCATGCGGTCCCTGCTGCCTGCGTCGCGATGATCACTGCCAAAAAGCAGATCGATCGGATCGTGGTGACTGGCGGTGACATGATGCCGGAATGGACATTGGAATCTCGTGCCTGAATTCCTCGATTCCAGGGAACCGCGATTGCGGGGAAGTCCGGGGAAGTCTCTGAGCGTGATCACCGTCCAACGCTGTCCAACGGTCCACCAACCGTCTCCTGAGGACCAGCGCGACTGATCACAGAACAGTCACGACTAACAGCGACTAACAATGACTAGATGACTTTGAGATGACTGAACCATTGCGGTAACACTAGTTGCTTGCAAAATGCTTGAACGGAGTGGGATTGAGTTCATCAGTGCGGCAGTCATGCACAAAGGCCATTTTTTGGACGCCTGTTGACTCCTGTGAGGTAGTTAGGCGAACGTCACAAAGTCCGTTTAGGCATCACTGCAAGCGGCGTTGTGGGCACAACATGGAAAGGTCGCAGTGGTGAGATCACGATGGGGAGGACGGTCTTTTGCACTCTGCAGCATCTGAGGGACCCATCGTACGCCAGGACGCCTAGTCCTGCCTGTCCTGCTCAATGGGCGATGCAACTGATCAACCCGATGAACGCTGATCTCCCCAAGATAGGCAACCACGATCTTCTGCAGGATGCCCGGTACCCACTCTTTCTGAGTATAGCAGGCAACGGCGTCAGTGGGTCGTGAATGCAGTGCATGGCCATATGTGCAGACTGCTGATCATTTGGCGACAGTACTAGTTGTTCTAAGATATCAGATAGGCCCCCTCTTCCCATGTATCTATGTAGATCCCGACAGAAGCCAACAGGCATGCCACAGATCCAAGTTACGACCCAAGATGGCTCGACGGTTCAGTTACCACTAACACTCATCGACTGCTCTTTTTGATCAAGCGCTGTTTCTCCGCTTTGGCCATTTTCGTCTTGCGCTTCTCCCGCTGTTCCTCCTTGACAGCCTTTTTGCGCTCCTGCAATATCAACCACTATCAGCGAAAAGACGGATTCTGCAGGTTGCTTGGACATACCTTCTTCGACTCCTTATCCTCGTGTCGGAATCCTCTAGGCCGGTTCTCGTGGTCCTCCTCCTCTTCATCCTCCACGCTCTCGGCGTCCACGTCTTCCTCGTCATCGAATCGGACCTTCTTCTCGAGTCCGCCTGATAGCTGCGTGTCTACCGTTGCGAGGTCTTTCAGTGCACTAGGGAGACTTTCTTCCGTGGTCTCCTTCGCTGCCTCCGAGTCCTGCTCCTTAGTCGTTGACGCCGGCGCCGGCTCGGTGTTTTTGGGCGACTTTGCTGCTGTCGACGTTGTTGCTTCCTGAATTGCTGACTCCGGGTACCCCTCTATCGCGGTCTTGTCGTTCCTCCTCTTCACATCGTTCAGTCCGGTGACTCCAGCGTAAATCAGATTTGCCCCTTTTCCTTGGTTGACCAATTCGACATCCCTCTCCGGGTCGTAAATCTCGCTCAGATTCTTCGGGATATACGACGACATGAAGACGGCATCGTCGTCCAGCTCATCTTGCCTCGCCTTGTCCGCCGCTCCTTCTTCATCCTGCTGCTCAATGGCGTATTTGTCCAGCAAGTCCCGGAACGAGTCCAACAGTTTCTCCTCGCCACTCTCGCTAGTCTCCTCCGATCTGTTGATCCCATCCAGCTCCTCGTTGACGATAAAGTCCCAGGTGCGCCGTAGTGAGAGCATCGGGAAGGCACCGTTAGACCGACGAGCAAAGTAGTCTTTGACATTCCGGATGTCCATCCGTAAGAAGTCGAAGGACCGGGGATGATCGTGTTCCACAGATTGCGATACGTCGATGATGTATAGATGGGAGTCGTGATACCTGAGACCGGAATAAGGAGGTTAATTACAATTACTGAAACCTCAAGACCACACTTACAGCACGTTATACTCGCTGAGATCAGCGTGCACGAGATGGCAATGCTGATATATCCGCCTCATGCCCACGATCATCTCGGCGTACAGCATCGGGAGCTCCTCTTCTGGGATCTCTGCATCTTTCAGCCGGGGCGATGGGCTACAACAGGTCAGCAACCTCTTGTCAGGTCTCGAAAATGCTCACCCTCCGTCAGTACCGAGGAACTCCATGACTAGGACGTTTTCCCGGCACTCCAGTACCACCGGGGTTCTGATACCTCCCGACTTCAGTCGCCGCAGATTCCGGAGCTCCTTCTCCGCCCAGACTTTGATCATCTTCCTTGGGTTCTTCGACGACGTGTATTCTCCCTTGAATCGCTGCTCGCCGACAATGTAGTTCTGCCTCGAACGGAAATTCAGGATGGAGGTTCGATAGATTTTGACGGCTACGGGCCCTTTGTACGCAAGATCTTCGTTACTTCCTGTCGTGGAATAGTACACGTTGGCCTGAAAGTAGGGACAGTCAGTATAATCTTATGGCCGGTAACACTATCATCCCTCACCTCTTTACCGGTACTGATGCAATTCTCAATCTTGGTGATCACGCCTCTACCCCCCAGGCTCTTGAGGACGAGTCTGGTTCTGTTGTCCAAGACTTGCTCCTGCGTCGCTCGATCGCTCTTATCCTTTTCTTGCTTCTCACCGCCGGCCTTGGGATTCGTCGATACACCTCCGGTGAACTTCAAGGCATTCACTTGTCGAGATGACAATGCTGATGTCGTTGAAGGTCCCGCAATCTGGTTCTTCTTCTGGGCGTGCAGTTGCTGCTGATTGACGTGCACGTTCCGTGAGGGCAATGGCGGTTTAGCCAATGTGGTACCGCCATTCAGCAACATTGTGGGCTCTTTAGTAGATGTCATGGCCGCTTGTTGCTGCCTTGCACGGTTGTAGTGCTTGGTGAAGTCTGCAAAGGTGACAAAGGTTTAGCTACATGCCTGTGCACGATCTGACGCAGCAGAACAGCCGCTTGGTACACTCACCTCCATGAGCCAGCTCCCAATCCTCATCCTCGACGTCCCATTCCTCTTCCTCTCCTTCGTAGTACAGCTCATCCTCATCCTCCGAGCCCGCGGTATCTCTTGGTGGAAGCAGCCCCTCGTCATCTGGCCCCCAGTCAGGCGGTCCTTCGTCATCCTCGCCTTCCACTACACTTGAGCCGCTGGACGATCCGGATGTCGAACCAGAAGCATGGCGTTCCAGCTCTTCATGGTCGACGTCGCCGTCTCCAGCCTGAGCTGGATCTTGAACATCGATGTACGCCGCTCCGTCGGGTCTGCTGGTACCGGTCCCTGATATTGCCGCCATTATTGCGAGATGTGGTGGCAGATGGCTTGGGTGTGCTTTCTCGCCGATCGATGCAGCTGAGATCTACTGCTGGCTATAGTCTAGACTCTACACTCAATCTATACCTCTCGAGACCTCTCCATGCTACAGCAGGTCCAGACAAGGTGCAGACAGAAGCTGCACCAAAAAGTTGGACCCGGTGGAGGTTGCGAGTGGCAACAACTTTGACTGCCACGTGGCGAGAGATTACCTGGGCCGGTCAAAGCCAATTCCGGAAGGTTCCGCGCCGGGCCCCCGGGGGTTGACAACACGACGACACGTCCCTCGTCCGGCCGCGTTCACTACGTCATCAGCCCAAACCAGCAGCTTTGTGTGTGTCGTCACGGGGGCAGTTGATTGGACACACCCTTGCAGCCCACAGCGCCGCCTTACTCACCTGTATAAAACCCGCTCCCCCTTGCTCTTACAACCAGGCCTTCCTTCCTCGCTGCATTACTATCACTTGGACTCTTACCTTTCTTCATCACTACACCCACAAACACATAGCAACAATGTCTCCCCTGCCAGAGTTCCTCTTCGACATCGCTCGAAACCCAGTCCTCGCCGGTGAGTCTCGCGTCGTTGACAGCCACAAACAACGCTCGGCAAACAAGCAACCGTTTGCCGCTGTGCTATTGGCATCCATACTCATGAGCACCGTACTGACTCCTGGGCGCAGTGGGTCTTCCCATCGGTCTTGGTGCTATCAGCGGTATCATCACCGGTCAGACCTCCCGAAGCAACTGGTTCACGGTGAGCGATTTTTCACAAAGAGACAATTGGGGTGTGCACGTGCAAGTGCTGATATGAATTGCGTCCAGACCATGTCTCCTCCCCCAGGAAACCCACCCAAGGAGGTCTTCGGACCAGTGAGTCCAGAGCCTTCCCCTACGAGCTTGAATTCTGGCTTACTCCCCATATCAGGTCTGGACCGCCCTTTACGGTCTGATGGGTTACGCTTCTCACCTTGCTGTCAGGTCTTTTGACGCTGCTGTCACCCCAGGTCAAACGTGAGTGTGACATGCCAGTATCGCTGTAGCTAGGCTGACGGCTCTGTAGCGCCCAGGCCGACTCTTCCCTCCAGCTCTACTACGCTCAGCTCGCTCTTAACATGCTCTGGACTCCTCTCTTCTTCGGTGGTGAGTGAGGTGTAAACCCTTTTCTGGCCAGTACTGACCCCTCTCTAGCCAAGCAGAAGGAGGTCGCCCTCGGTAACATCCTTGCCCTCACCGGAACTGTCACCGCCATGACCGTCAAGATGCACGGCCTCGACAACCTGCCATTCAGCACCACCTGGTTCCTTGCCCCATACTGTGCTTGGCTCGGATACGGTTAGTTGCAACAACGACTGTAGCGTATTGCATGCTGACGCCTGACTCTTAGCTACCTACCTCAACGCCGGCTACGTCTTCCTTAACAGGGACCGACCCAACCCAAGGGCCTAAGCTTGCGTGAGGAATAGGAGACGCGTATCGTCTAGTTTGAACATGGCAGAATGTACTACATATATAGCAATGTCGACATGAATCGAGTTCTTTCATCTCCATCTTGCAGCTGCCTCGACCGTCGGAGCTGTCTGACGCGTTGAAACGGAAACATACAGGGCCAGGAGGTGGATTCGTTTGCCGTTTCGCGTTTCAGGTCTTCGGTCAACGCTCCCCACGGCTACACTCTCATCCTTTGGCGCGTAACATCCTACATCATCTTTGAGTCTCGCCGGAGACATCGATCGGTTTGCGACACTTCGAGTCATCAGTGCTAGCAGTGACCCAAGGTCCCGAGAGCAGCGCGAGGCAGCTCGAGCAACCCCAAAGCCACCTCAGCCTTTCGCCACCGTTGCCGCCAATTTAAGCTTGAAACTGATCGGTTGGACAAATATTTACACGATTTCGCCTGTTGAATCTGCGACTCGACAACGCGTCAAGGACATTCAGCTCTGTGCAAGAGGCTGAGCATTGGTGATGACGACCATGGACGCGCGTGGACGACCTCCGCCGCCGCCTCCTCCAACGTCTCGCTACGAGGGCGGAGTTCCAAGTCGTCCGAGACCGTCCCGGAATGGTAGCAGTAGCAACAGCAGCATCGCGACTGGAGTCAGCCGGAGCCACCTCAGCGTTAACACTTCGTCCAATGCCCCAGGGACAAAGCTCTATAGCCTGCCGCCATCGCTCGACTCGCCAATAAGGTCAAGGAGCGGGGATAGGGATCAAGGCAGACGCAATAGACCAGGAGGACTTGCTGCCGTCGCCGCTTCTTCCAACCAATCCTCATATTCTGGTGATGATGGTGGATCCATCATGAGTGGCGCAGGGAGCTCGCGCGTTCATCAGTATGGCTCTGAGAGTGTAATCGGGGGTAGAATGGCCACTAGAAGGGGATCAGACTTTAGCTTGCTGGCAAGCGCTACCAACCCTCGTTCATCATTGAAAGAGTGGAATGATGCTCAGTCTACGAGGACAACCACTGGTGGTCATAATTATCATGGGAGCTACGCTCCTGATGCTGGAAGGAATATGCCCAGTCAAGAGGTGAGCTATTCTGAGGCGTCAAGCCGGAACACATGCTAATGACACCGCCTTGCAGAGCCTCTCGCTCTTCGCCCATCATTGCAGACATTTCTACATGTCCACCAATCCACCATCCGAGTCATCCGCGTTCATCTCCACCGCCCTCTCTACCGTCCCGCAGTCTCACCGAGCTGTATATACCCGGCTGCAAGGAAACATACGTTCTCTGGCGCATCTGCATCACCTCCGAATCAAGCTCGTCTCCTTCCACGCCCTCATGACGTCGACTCTGCCTTCGGGCTCCATGACTCCTGGATCACGATTCGACTTGAACTCCCTGGGAGCCAAGAGGGAACGAAAGGACAAATTCAGGCAGTTCATCAATACATGGTATACCAGCAGTGAAGGAACAGGGATTGGCGGCGTGGAGCCTTTCTTCGTAGGTCTGTATGCGGTGCTGAGGGTGCAGAGTCGAGGTGAACGGGAAAGAGGCGGGGCCGGCGGAAAGTGTGTCGTGTGGGAGGTAGATGATGCGGTGTTCATGGAATCAGGGTGGGTTTGATTGAAGCTGTACGAGCTAGTACGTTCCGCTGATGCTCGAGTTCTGTAGCGGCGCCGATTTCATGAATCAAGCTATCACGCTATTGAAGGGGATACTCGGGTTCACCGATCAGCCTTTGACTCTACCGCCCCAGCTGAAGAAAACTAGAGGTAGACGCACTCCTGCGCCCTCTAGTGTCACATTGGATCCGCTTCAATCGCAGCGCTCAGGTCAAGCACAGCCAACTCTACCTCCCAAGCCAGTGCAACCGTCGACATCGAGTAACCTGATCGCGCTCGACTCGTCCGATTCACTATCGATGGATGCGGCCTCTCGCAGCAGATCGTCCTCTGACCCTTTCACCGACAATATCCTCACCAATAGACAATCGGCATTGGTGACGATATCCCAAGGGCAGCAGCAAACTCTGGGCAGTCATAGCCCCGGTCTACGCTATCCCCTTCCTTCGCCCCGCGATACGGAAGAGACGGAAGTGCTGCTCCCCTCGAATCGGATCCCTTCCAACTCGTCAACCTCAAATGGCCTGTCGAATGACACAGAGTTCGACGAGGAGGAGTATAATGAGGATGACCTATTGCACGAGGAGGCCGAATTGAACAAGCCTCGGCTGAGATTATGGCAATTTCCCAAGCACATCACCGACGAGGAGATCCTGGATCTTTTGTCGATATTCCCGAAATCCATCAAAAACAAGCCGCGAATTGCAAAGATCCGATTCCCCTACGCCTCGTCGTACGTCGGTCAAAGCACATTATCGAAGCACTATGGAGATGGTCCTGGTGAGGGTGGTAACATGGATCCCAGGTGGACCCGCATCGACATCCCCGATAGCCAAGGCCGGGTGATACGAGTACCCAAAGAGGTTAGCGAGAGGGAGCTGGGGGTTGTTAGGCTTGGGACGGGCCGGATGTGGGTGACGGGCGTGGAGGAGGAGCGGGACGGCGGGTGGCGAGGTTCAGGCTGGTTCAAATTTGTGTGCTGGTGGAAGAGATTGTTTGGTATGGAATGATCCCTCAGTCGACCAGTGGCGAGGGTGGGGAGAAGGCGCTATCATTGGTCATGTAAACTAGTACGTGTAGAAGGGTATAGCTCATCCTTTCAACATCCCCATGTAGCATGATACTCAATTTGCAACACCACGCTTCACCCTTCTGGTCTCTGTCACGGTCGGCTGCGTTTCGACTATACGGAGTCCACGTACAACGGTCGACCACGCAATTGGCAATAGCTTACAAAGGGATGGGGGTGCCCCTGGCTTGCCCTTTCATAGGTCGACACAAAAAGGCCGTCGGAGATTCGAGCCCTCCCTTCAGCAATGCGTCATTTTTGTGGGTATATCGCGGTCCAACGCGGTACTAGCAAGCCTTCAGACCGTGACTGGGCTCAAAGTGCTCCTTAGACAAGATCAAAGTGGTTGAGACAGCGCTCGAACGTTTCTTCGCCGCCGCATGGCGATAAAAGACGCACTCTTAGACGAGTATCAATCGTCTTTTCCTATCAACAATCTTTCGAGCCAAACCAACCAGCTCGATATCGAAGATCATACAGCGACTTCCAGTATGAGCGGCAAAGAACAAGAGTGGCGAGAGACCGAAGCTGGCAATGAGTCGGGCGAATATGACAGCGACGAATCGGAGTCTGAACCAGAGCCTAGTCAAGAGCAAATCGTGCAGCTAGCTATCGATGACGCTAAGGCAGCAGCTTTAGGAGACATTGATCCTTGGAATTTCACCTCCCCGACCGACATCAAGAGCGCCGGGGGCTTCACTGATGGTGGTGACGGTTCTGATGACGAAGAAAAACCAGATGAGAGCGAGGTCGCCGAATTGATGCATGCGATGGCTCTCACCAGGAAAGAGTCTTTGAATTCGACGTCACCCTACTTGGCCCTCTACAAAGAATCCGGGGACGGTGCCATGACTCACCAGGGCGAGAAAAACTTTGCCACATGGGGCTGGGACGTTGGACCAGGAGACGACTTTACCGCCGCGGCCTCTCACTATCGGAAGAGGAGCAAGTGCACACAGCACGCGTGGATCCATGGTCAAGCGGTGCCTTCGCGCGCTTTGCTCAACAACCTCTACACGATGCACAGTGGCGAGGTGAAGTCAGCGATGAGCCCATATAAATTCCGGCAGGGCAACACAGACCACTTGGAGGACGACTTCTACAGGTCACTCTACATCGAGATCGGATCGGACCACCTCAGTACGCAGTTCAACAAAGACAAGGAGCTGCTCAGCGCCTTCAGGACCAAGCCAGTGTCAGAGGTCTCGCTCACCGATCAAGACACCCTGGACAAGCTGAAGCCTCTCAGCTGGATCGATGACATGCGTGATGTCGCAGCGCAACTGTATGCGGCGGGTGGAGACGAAGGTTTCGTCGTCAAAACCGACGCCTAAGTCTGCGCAAACCTGACGGATAGTGGTGATCCGAGTATGTGGATACGGAAGGTTGCGGACCAAGGGGAGGGAGCTGTGCTTATCTGATGGAGGTAGAGTATCACGAGTGATGCAAGGAGTAAACCCAGACTCCAGAGTCCAGACCACTGACACCACCTCTATATCTCCCCTCTCCTGTGGGATCGTCCGCTATGTCATGAGCATGTGATACATGGCGCTGATATGATGTTGGCGATCGCCCGTACGAATCACTCTGCTTTAGATCGCTTCGGCGTCGTGTCCTGTACGACCTCCGCATCCGCCTTGCGTTTTGCACTCTCGCTTCCTTCACCGTTTACAGGCACAGCATCGCCCGTTCCCTGTTGGTCCTCCTTGGGGGTCTTGTCCGACTCCGGGTTTGGTGCTGGTTGCTGCCTTTCTTCATTTTTGGACAAGACAAACTTTCGGAAAAAGTCCTGTCCGCCCTCGGCTTTCGTGCTGGCATCCGGTTTTGGATCCTCTTTGGCCCTTTCCGATATCTTGTTCACTTTGCTCTCCCTTCCGATAACCTTGCCGCCTCTCCTGGCCGCTCTTGGTGCGAACGACAACGCGGAAGCTGGTTTCGCATCGGGCTTGGCTGCAACTTTATTGGGTTTGTCTGACGTCGAGGCTGGGACTGGCTTCGTGGTGTGGTCGGTGATGACAATAGTGGTGTCGTTGAATATGAAGGGTTCCGATCGGAGCAATAGCATCCCAACATCCTGTAGGTCGTCAGACTCGTATGTAGTCCATGTGTAGGTTTGATAGACTCACCGCTTCTTTTTCGAGCTCGACTACAGCAGTGCCATTGTGCGCGAACAGTTCCACCCTCCTGACCGGGACAATCTTTTCGAGAGCTTGCTGAAGCAGACCTTCTTGCGCGTCCGCTGGGATGTTCAGTAGCCGGACTGCTCTTGCCCTCTTCTCGGCGACATGTCTGATCCCAGAAGCGGTGGTTCTACAAAGCGTATCAGAATGCTGTTCCCAGATCCGCCCCGAAGGAGTACTCACGGGTCCTGCTTCTTGTTGGCGAAGTTGGGGTCGCTGATCTCGACCCTAAGCACCCTGCCTTTACGCTTTGTCCCGTGTAATGACAGTGCGGCCTTCGCTTCGTCCTGCGAAACCCAAGTCAGTCTCGACACCCCGCATCAATCATCCGGCACCTCACCTCTGTAGCCATCTCGACGAACGCATGGCCTTTGCAGACCGACTTGATGGCATTCCAGCCCAAGTTGACATTCTTGACCTTGCCATGCGGCTTGACTAGCTCTTCCACATCGGCCTGGGTAGTCGCTTGGGTCAGACCACCGACGAATAGCGTTCGCTTCGAGACTTCGGTTTTGTTGTCATCGGAGCGTTTAGCCTTGACCGCAGGGTCAGAGATCAGGACAGTCAGAGTCAATCCTTCGACCTGCATGCCATGGAGGATGAGGCATTCCTGCGCAGCAGACTAAAGAGCTAATGTCAGACGGCTCTGTGGGAAAACGAGATTTACAACTTACAGGCGATTCCATGGTGATGTAGCAGAATCGTCGAGAATCGGCATATTTCCTGCTTGGCCATCTCGTCTGCAGGATTCTTCCGTACTTCGTCGAAGGTCAGCACCGCTGAGAAGCAAGAAAGAAAATACTCACCTGGCTGAACAATTGTCTGATACCCTGATCGTCCATGTCTCGAGGGAAGTTGGTGACGAACAAGTTCGATCGCCATAGCATGGAAACGTGAACAAGTCTTCCGTCGAACTTTCGGCCATCCCTCGAGAGCGCTTCTGGCACAGCGTCCGCGAATCTAAACTCGACCAGTGCGGCCGATGTCTCATCGCCCGAGAGGATGGTCGTTTCTCTGATCCTGCCACACTATAAAAGTAGTTAGCTAATATTCTGTATGATGTCCACTTGAATACCCACCTCTGCAAAGTATGCTTCGATCCTCGGCACGTCGATCCCGTTTGGCAGACCGTTCACCAGGACAGTCGTATGCTCTCGATCCCTAATGCACAGTCAACAGAGCTCACAAGGAAGAAATGGAGCGCTCAGACTCACCTCTTCACGGTGTTGTCGTCGTCTGCTGCCTTGGGGGCCTCTTGGACAGGTACGGGCGCGGGATTCTCCGATGAGGCTATGACCACATCGCCTCCGGTCTCGACAACTGCTTCCGCTGCAATATTCTGAGGTGGCTCGGTCGCGGCGGCAATTTGTGCCTGTTGCGCCACCAGTGCTTGCTGCTCGTAGTACTGCTGATACTGCTCCTGCGCGGCCTTCTCCCTTCGCTTGACCAATTTTTGCTTCTCCGCCTCGATCTGCTTGATGGCGTCAGCCAATGAGTCCAACGTCCCGTGGACATTCTCGAATTGTATCAAAGCCTCGTAAACTGCCTCTGGCCAGTCCAAGTCCGTTCGCTGTATTGCCGTAAGGAGAGTCTCACGGGCATTGTCGATATCGCCCTCACGCCTACGTTGCTGTAAGTGTGCGGAGCGGAACATGTTTTGACCTTGACTCACGTCTCAATACCAGCTCGTAGCAGTACCATCTGGTACGCTGCCGATCTAGCCTTGGTCGGTCGGCTGACAAGGGAGAGGGCGTTGGCGAGGAATTGTGGCGCCTGCGTTTCCGCCCAGTCCAGTAGCATTTTTTCCAGGCGTAATGTGGTATCTCCAGCTTTGTCCACTATACTCTTCGTCAGGCCCGTTCTTAGACTTAGAGTGGGATGTACGATTCAACTGACCTTTGGCAATCTCCTCAAAGGCCTGTGCAGCTATCACCAGAACCGGATGTATGTCTCCATCTTGGACAATTTCCGTTGATGGAGCACGCCTGATTTCGTAGGCTATCCGGCCGACAAACAACTCAGAGACGTCTCCGGCCGCTGTCATGAGATTCAGTCTCAATGCCCTATCTGTCGTGTCTGCGATATCCTCGGGGTCTAGGTCCTCCATCTCCTATGGGATTCGTCAGTAAAAAGCGTACATCTTATCTGGAGACTGACCTGATGGACAATGAGCTGCTTCCACAACGCACCGCTCTGTGGACAGGCTCTGACGGATCTGCGACGAAGCTGGGTCACGTCGCCACCTTCACCTTTAGTCCAAACAGCGTATTTCTCCCAAAAGACCGTCTCGGCGTCCTTGTACGCCTTGATAGTCTCAGCTCCTACCCGCCTTGTCTCGACGTTCTCCGGAGACTCTTCTTCTTTGGCCTTGGCTTTTCCCTTCCCCTTACCCTTCGCTTTCTGACTGGCGACGGGCTTGGGCAGATTATCCAGGCTTCGCTGCGTATCCGAAGCTTTGGAAGAGCAAGCTGCGATGGCTCGCTCGAATATCGATACAATCAAGGTCGGATCCGCCGTGGGTGACTTTTCGGTTTTGGGGTTCTTGGCTCTTGGATCCGTTTCCCAATCTACATATGTGGTATACGCCTGGATCAGGCCTCCAGTAGCCTATGCCGAAAGGTCAGTATGGTACTAGAGCAATGAGACGTGCACTGACCAGCTGCTGCTCCAGGTCCTCTCTCGTTTTACCAAACCGCTTTTCACTCGTCCACTTGAATTTGGCTCGCTGAGAGATCGATGTCACATCCACCATGCGTTGTTCGTACTCCGAGGGGCAAAACTCCGAGAGGAAGCTGGAATAGGCCGCAGAGGTGATCTCAGACGCTGAACGTGACTTTAGCATCTAGTCTGTGACTGCGAGGGGGATCACTTACTGGAATGTGGCTCAGCGAGGCGTTCAGCAAAGACGGCATGTATGTTCTCCTTTTGACCGCCACTACCTCGGCAATGAGCTCTAATACACCTTTCCGTAGGGAGTTTAGCTCACTGTTTCAATCTGCTCATCTCCCAATCAATCCTTTTCTGCCATAGTAGGTGACTTTGGCTAAGGAACCCGCTTCCTCTGCTAACAATACCTTGAAGCATGTCGCGTACGACGTCCTCGGTCAAGAAAGCAGAGACCTCTTCGTCAACAGTGAGAGCTTCTGACTCAGTCTCAGTCTCGGTGAGGGAGAGTCCGGGCTGGTTGCTCGAACACGACAGGACGAATTCGATATGGCGCAAGAGCACGGCAAGAGCTGCAGCAGTGTGTTGAGCTTTGATGCGGGATGTTCACGCGGACTGAGCAGCTCACAAATATAGTCCTGTTCCGCCTGCTCGAAAAGCTCCAATGTCCCCACGAAGCCATCAAGCGACAAAGCACCGGTGCTTGTGGCCGCTTTGATTGTGGCATCCAGGTATTCCAGCCAGGTGTCTGAGGTTCATCATCAGCTTTCGGCTAGTGACGGAAACGGCCTCTGTCCAGCTGACCTTCTGAAAGCATAGTAAGTGATGCTAGCCTTGACGTCGCGTCCAGCACCTCTGTGAACATCTGCAACCCTTTCATCAGGCTGATCTGCCTTCGGATGAGAGGCACATTTTCCGGTGTCGTTTCTAGCTGCTCCAGGACTTCGGTGAGCTCGAGGATGGCATTTTCAGCTGCGGCATCGGTTACTGCTTGACCCGCAGGGGCCGGGTCGATCTCCATGGTGGCTGAATGGGCGTATCGCCTTGTCTAATCTCGGTCTTGTCCTTACACCAAGCTTTGAGCTTCTCATGAGCTTCTGCTTGTGCCATCACAGCCAGATGCCAGAGATCCACAACCTCGTGGTTTTGATGCCGATATCTGAACGGAGATTGACGAATATCCGCCCCGGATTAACTCGCTCGCGCCACCGAATTCTCCGCTGTTTACCGGCCCGAAGGGTTTCGCCGACACGGTCCATTTCACCTGGCTGCACTGCGACGAGTCACGACGGCTATACGGCCTGCTACGGCCCTATCCTATGGCCTCTCCCCCGCCCATGATCCAGCGCCCAGACATGGACGCTATGCTATAAGAACAATGGATCTGCCGCTTGGATCCTCATATCTTCTCCCGAAGCCGAATAGAAGTCACAGCACTCACGGAACCCGTCACAATGACTACCATCTCTTCGGCCGGAAAGGCAAAGCTGCAGGCGACTCTCGACAAGCTAGCTGAGCAACTACCTTGCGTTCATGTCGCCATTGCTACGCCCTCCGAGGTAATTTACGAGGGCCGCACGGGAGTGTTTGATGCTCTGGAGAAAGGCAAGCCTGAAGCCAAGAAGGCCGATCAAGACGACATCCTCTGGTTCGCCTCGTCTACCAAGCTTCTCACCGCACTGTGTAGGTTGGCGTCAACATCAAGCGTGCTGTATCGCTTACTGGCATTACAGGCTATCTGAGACTTGTTGATCAAGGCAAGTTGTCACTCGATACCGACCTCCGACCGTTATACGAGCCGTTCAAGCAGGCCACCTCCAAGATCATCCAGGGCTTCGAGTCTGATGGCAAGGCCGTGTCCTTGGACAATGCCAATCCTATTCCGATCGGAGACACTGTCGATGTTGTCCAGCAATTCAACGAGGACGGTAAAGGCAAGGCCATCTTGGTCGACAGCGACGAGCCAGTCACCCTGGGCCAGATGCTCAACCAGACCAGTGGGTTTGGTATGGAGTTCGGAACAAAGGTCCAGCTCTGGAAGAAAGTCACAGAGAAGGGTAAAGGATTCGTCAACTCCTGCAAGGCCGTGAGTATTGCAACCGAATTCGAACACGAGAGACCCAGAGTGCTGAAATGTCGGTGCAGGAGAACCTTGTCAACACCCCTCTCTGCCACAAGCCTGGTACAAAGTATGAGTACGGAAACTCTGCAGAGTGAGTAGACTTCTATAGAGCAGATCATCTGCACCGCTTCGCTGACATGTATAAGGTGGCTCGCTCTGATGCTGCCCGAGATCGTTGGCAAGTCCACAGAGGAGTTCCTGCAGGACGAAATCCTCAAACCGCTCGGCATGTCAGAAACCACCTACTATCCCTTCGCATCAGAGGACAAGGCGAAGCATCTCATGCCTTTGCGATACGGCAAGGATGCTGAGAAAGGCGGGGACATCCAATGGGAGGTGTTGGATCAGCAGCTGCCGCTGTTGACCTTGCCGAGGGAGTAAGTGACTATTTATATCTGCGCCCGTCAGATCAGCTCCTGATCAAAGCTCAGCAAAGCCAAAATGGACTATCCTGCCGGAGGAGGAGGCATATACTCCCGAGTGGCCGATTGGATCCTGGTGCTGCAACACATCCTCGCGCACTACCTCTCTCTGTCTGGAGACAAGGCCAAAAGGCCGTCTCAACCTCTGCTCAAGGATGAGACGGTGAAGTCGCTCTTTCAATCGACTCTGCCCGAGTCCGCCGTTGCGAGCTTCTGCGAGTTCTACAGCATGTATCTCGGCCTCCCGGACTCTGACGAACAGAAGCGAAAGCTGGAGAGTGGGGATGCTGGATGGACTACAGCGCAGGGGTTGTATTCCCCCAAAGACGGTCGACGACGCAGTGGCTGGGGGCGAAGAGCTGGCAGTATCGGATGGGGTGGTGCCGCAGGCACAGAGTACTGGATCGACCCAGCATCCGGAATTGCCGTGAGTAATCTCGTTCTCACACCAACGATTTTCGCTAACGAGATTGCGCAGGCTGTGTTCACGACACAGATCCTGCCTGGACGGTGTCCCGCGGTGGCCAATGCAAAGCTCGCAATCGAGAGGGCCATCTATGAGGCATTAGAGCATGAATTCTGAGTGGCGACTGTTGTCAGAGTCTTGTAGAAATCTGGTAGAGCGAGCTAAGAGCGAGACATGCAGCGATCTGGAATCTGGACGAGTTCAATTGACCACATCGGGTTGCCCCGCAAAATGACGGCGGTCGACGATGCCGCCAAGAGCACCGCGGAAGAGCTGATATCGTAACTGCTGTAATCGCCGTACGGTCGTCTTCAACAGCTTGCGCAACCACTTGAACCACTGTACTGATCAGCATCTTCAGTGAGCGGAATATTAGCACCGTCTCTTCGGATTCGACAACACCCACGGATCACATTGGGAACAGGACCGATATCGGCATAGCATTCAGTAACAAACAACCACCAAAAGACTCTCCGATCGATGTCATCCGACCTCGTAGCCCAGCTGCGGATGCTAGGCATCAATGAGAAGACGGCCAAGTTTGCCTTGGAGGTGAGTGGGACCAGGAGAGTCCAAGGGACAAGGACAGTCGATGCCGGCTGCGCCCAGGTGGAGAGTGATGCCCTGCTAAACCCTAACATTCGCAGCGTAATGGAAATGATGTGACCCGAGCCGCAGATTATGGTAAGTTGATCTGTCCACATGATGTCTCGGTGCGCTCCAGTGGATGCAGATGAACGTGTGGTCGAAGCTGGTCGAGTGTGGATAGACAGGGAAGCATGGAGGAAAAGAGAAGACCATGTGATGAAGACATGTTTTGGGGTCATGGACATCATCATTTTTATCTCCGAAGCCATCACAACCCCGCTCGGCTGCCCCTCTCTTTTCCCGCCGATCATCCAACCCTTCCTTTGACCCCTCGATGGCCTGGATCCGGACTGTGCCTTCACGCCGATCCCGTAGACTTTGAGCGCACGTTCGAGTCGATGAGATCTGGCGACGAGCAGGCATGGATTCAACGGTCGTGGGCATCTTCCATTATCTCGACAACGTTTTGCTTCTTTCAACCAGGCGTGGCCAGCACGCAGTCGACGCCAAGAACGTTTACCTCCCATTCGAGCGGTCGCTGACTTTCAACCCCTTTGATTTGAACTGTTCACCTTATAATATACCCACGCTACACACCTATCGATACGATGGCGCCTCTCAACCGGTCATTCTCCTTACCCGTCTCAATGCCTGACTTGTCCCGACTCAAAGTCTTCTCCGGAGCAGCAGGCAAAGACGAGGTGAGTCAAGCTACGAGGTGTATTGCAGTTTAGCTGACCTCTGTGCTTGCAGGTAAGCGCAACAAAGACCAAATCACCTTCTCCCGCCGTCCCCATCGCACCCCTTCCCGATAGCCCTAGTCCAGGTCGGGAGAACGAAGAGATTCTCTCAACTCCTTCATCTTCTACATCTGCAAGAGCATGGAGCAGACTTAGCTCGCTGCCGTCGAGGCTGCGTGGAAAGTCTGTCTCGTCAAAGTCAGATGCCGCCGGCGAGGAGCCCATTCCCGGGCTGGACCTGCATGATATCGTGGAATCTCCGATCGAAGAGCCGAGAGGACGACAAGGTGCCAAATCTTTAGAGCTAACGCAGACTATTCCTCCTCCTCAACCATACTCATCACCACCTCTTCTTCCCGTTCATCATTCCGCATCTCTCGACGAACAGTCCTCCTCCTTGATCATGGGCGCCCTTGATCGAGATCGAGGCAGGTCCAGCAGGAACATGTTTGGACTCAAACGTGCTACTTCACCAACCACCCCACCTAAGCCAGCCGGAGGTTCTTCCCGCTCAGCAGTGATTCAGCCTTCGAAACCGGTGGGAGCGGATTCCGGCCACAAGGAGAGCCGATCTGCCAGAGCGCCTTCACCTTTCTTCCGAGCTAGAAGGAACAGGGAGAAGCAAAGAGAAAGGGAGAGGAGTCCTGAAGTCGGCCCGCTAGTCAAGGACACTGAGTCGGACGGAGAGTCAGTCGTCGACACTGCTTCCGCCAGAGGTGGTCTTAAGAAATTCCGACCGCAAGCCTCTGCTTACGACGATACGGATGTGGAGGGGGATGACAGTGGAAGTGATGGAGACCGAGGAACCGAAGCAGAAGATTCGGATGACAGTATCGACGAGCACCATGGAGACGACGATGCGGAATCCCTAGCCGAGGACGAGGAGATTTTCTTCGATGAGGAGACGGAGAAGAACACCGAAGTCAACGCTTTCTTCCTCGAGGGTGATGCCGCTGGTTTGGGAGGCGAATCGGCCGTTCCCGAGGATTATGGGAGGGACGTATTGGACAACTTTGGAGAAGAAGTCGAAGAGGACATCCTGGGTGAAGGACCAAATGTCGTGGTGCCCCCTCAACCCTTGTTTCCCGTCGCCAACGCACTACCCGCCAAGAGTAGCACAACGAAGAAAGGGATCGACCTAACGACTTCGAGACCGTCCTTCGCTAGAGACCGGTGCACGATTAACTTGACGCACGGCGACCCAGATGACGCGCTGGAGGAGAGCGGGAAGAGGCTGAGGAGATACGTGGTCTTGAGTGACATGAGCGACGAGAGTCGATATGCGGTGGAATGGGCAATTGGCACAGTGGCGAGAGACGGAGATGAGATCTTTGTCATCTCAGTCAAGGAGGACGAATCGAAGGGTGAGTCTGTTCGATGCTCTCTTTAACACGACCTGACTGATCATGGCTCAGTCGATCCAAAGAACTGGTCAGACTCGGATCGCGCGCAGAAGATCAAGATTCAGAAAGAGGTGAGTCGAGGTCGTCGGCATTGGTGAGCTGCATATTGAGGATACACTCAGCGACAAACCACCACGCTGGTCTTGGTTCGACAAGTGACGAGTCTACTGCAAAGGACCAGGCTCAATATCACGGTGACCTGTCAGTTCCTGCATGCGAAGAATGCCCGGCATATGTTGTTAGGTGAGTTTGTCGCGGAGCTCCGCCCAAGCAAGTCCCTCTCTGACCCGCTACAGACCTGATCGACTTCTTGGAACCAACTATGGTTATCGTCGGATCACGAGGTCTGGGTCAGCTAAAGGGGTAAGTTGCATGTGCTGCATGATCTTGTCGATTGACTGAGCTCCCTCCAGTATCCTTCTCGGATCCACCTCTCACTACCTCGTCCAAAAGTCTTCCGTGCCGGTCATGGTAAGTTCCCGACTCTTCATCTCTGCTGCCTTTTGCTAAAAGGACGTGTCCTTCAGGTGGCGCGAAGAAGGTTGCAGAGGCCTTTGAGGAAGACGAATCCTGCCAATCTCAGACATTCGCCCAGAGTCAGTCTGGCATCTGCCTCTATCGAAAAGGCCGCGACGTCCAAGCAGGAGGACGAGAACCTGGATGTGGCGACGGAAGAGGACGTCAAGGCGGAGGAGGCACAACGCCGGAATGCGGAAAAGTAAAGCAGGCACGAAAAGGTACGCCGGGGTTCCGGTTCCTGATCCAGAGGACGTCGGTGTCGACGTTTCAGAAATCAGGACGGTGTGTTTGTGTGTGCAATCGAGGACACATCGCATACAGTAGTTGGTTGTATACAGAGTGCATATACAGGATCGATACACAAGTAGCAGTAGAACTCTACTATAGTTGACCATGATGCCAAATCCACTCCATCTCTCCCGACCTCTCCGCAAACAAATGATCCACGGGATGTCCTTCAAAGCCTCTCCCGAAGACTCGAGGAGACTCCGAAAGGGATTCCTGTGTGAAGGACCTGTCAGCAGCGATTCTCGACACGAGTGAGAGTGGTTATAAGTAGGCAGTCATGAGAGCGTCTCCCTCCCTCTATCCGTCTTCTCACGACCCCGTATCTCCCATCAAGAACAGCTGTAAAACGCAAAGATGTCAAACCTCAACGAAACATGCGCCGGGTTGATCGTGGTCATGTCGATGATTGTGAGTTGACGAGGGACTTTTTGCTGTACCGAGGTCGACTTCCCAGTGATACTGGAGCCTTGACTAATGGTCTGATAGTCTCTCGGTCACGCAGGGCTACATACGTACAAGTTTGACAAATGGCGGTGTCTCGTTCCCCGAAGACGGGAATGGTTCAGAGTCCTTCTCACCGTGAGCTCAAGTCCATCAGTACTCCTGACCAGTGCTGATTCAGGTGTCTAGTGGATGCTCATATTGGCCAACGTCGGCTTGTTCGTCTGGGGACTGGGATGGTCTATAGTCAAGTATAACCTGGGCTGGGTGATACTACCAGATTACGGTGCGATACCGACGCCTTACCCCATGTTCCCGGGAAAGTACTCCAAGGTCAACATCCCTTTGACCATCTCCATGAATAGTGAGTGAAGTCACAATCTGCATGCTGGAGCTCTGTGGGGATGGTACTGACATGAAGGCAGTTGCGTACTCTTTGCAAGCCTCGCTCAATGCCGAAGAAGGACTATATTGGTTCCACCTGATGAGAGCCGTACGACAGGTATGTCCGCCGTCCTTAAGGAGAGCGCCTTTGGGTCTATGAGAACCGGGATTGACACTTGGATAGCCCAAATCCGCTAGGAACTGGCTGAACTCGAACTACTTCTATGCCTGGATCGTCATTTCCCTCTTCATCGCCTTCGTGCAGTGCGGTGTTGGTTATATCCGCTCTGATGGCAACCAAGTCCTGGCTCTGGCCAAGGAGTTGACTTGTGGAGGCGTGGTAGAGCTGTTTGTGCTTCTTTGCGCCTCCTGGGTTCTGCTAAAGTTCCCTGCTTTCCTGAAAGACGTCGTGAGTACTGCATAAGAGGCCGAGGCTATTGTCTCGCTCGGAAGTCCGCTGAAGCTGATCTGCCTGGTCAGAAAGCTTCTGGTGCCGGTCCCGACGTCAGAGCGAGACTCCACTTTTACCATGGTGAGTACACGATCAACGTGATTGATCTACGCTGACTAAGTTCAGAGGCGAACAAGGTCCGAACGTTCTTCCGAGCTGTCTTCACCGTGACCCTGCTCATCCTGGGTATCGACGGCTGTACTCCTGAGATGAGGGTTAACAACACACAGTGAGCATACTTACTACCTGAGGAGGCGCCCATAAACTGACCTACGCTGTAGCATGGCAAGCGGTGAGAACGGATCTCACAGCCGATTCGGCACGTACTGACTCGCCCTCAGACTTGATCATCATGGTTTGCCTCGGTTCATTCTTCATCGTTCTGATGGTTTCAATGACTGTCAGTACCTTTGCAGTTTAAAGATGAGAAGGAGCAGAGCTGATCCTTCCTTTAGCTCTACCTCCCAAGGACGTACAACACTCTGCCACGATCTGGACAAGTGATGATCGGGCAAGCGCAGCCAGCTCACGGACGAAACGCTCAGGATATGCAACTCACCAGCGGCCATGCCCTCATGTCGTTGCTGAGAGAAGGCGGACAGTGGGATGACGACGACGATCTTCGAGCGGGAATCACCACCGCCAACGGCACCCAGAGCCAGCATAATCTCGAAGTCGGCGGACCATTCGACAGTACGCCAAAGAACTGGAGTCTCAGCAGCGGACAGTTGAGCAAGGAGGACAAGTGGGAGGAGGATGTCGAGGCGCAACGACCAGAGCTGCCCTCTGTGGTGAGTACCCAGTCGTGTGGTTCTCACGAGTCGAGGAGCTGATAAGGTTGCCCAGTTGGAGCACTTTACTTCGCCAATTTGTAAGTCCTACTTGACGATGTGGAGTGAGATGCGATACTGACCGGCTCGCCCTTTAGCTGTTCAACGAGCCGAAGTCAGCAGCGGTCCATTGAGGATCCACATCCAGCGCGAGGTGCATCAGGACAGGGCATGAAGAGATGCACGGTCTCGACTGGACGCATGCGATTTTTGGTGAGCGGTGACATCAACCGGCGGGTATGCGAATTCCCGGGAGGTTCGGAGCTTGGTAATGGGTTTTGGGAGATCTGTCATCTGAGTCATCGTTGGTGGATGGTGCAATCCATCGCGCCATCGCCATCGTGCTGTCCAGAGATGGCCAGGTCGATGGCGGACTTCCAGTGGTTTTAATAGTTCGCTTATAGGTTCCTACATTTGCTTCTTGTTGTTGCATGAAGAGCGTTCTGTGCAATAGTCCCGATACCTCCCAAGATGACAATCACGCAAAACGGCGACGCTGCGCAAGTCGAGTATACGGCAGGTCAGGCTAGCAACACCAATGGATCCACGAATGGCCATCACAGTCGACACCATGACTCGTACACCACTCGAGCTATACACGTCGGTTCGGAACCCGACCCATCGACAGGTGCTGTGGTCCCTTCTTTGAGCGTCGCGACGACCTTCCTCCAGGATGGGATCGGCAAGGACAGAGTGAGTCACGGAGCACCTTCTCGAAACGCCAACGAGGAGGGGCGTAACATTGCTGATACAGACCAGGGCTACGATTACTCTCGATCTATCAATCCCACCCGATCCGCACTAGAGGCAGTTCTCACGTCTCTCGAAACCTCACCCGCGTCCTCCACCACCTCTAATGGGCAACACGACCAGCACGATGGTTCAGGAGGAGATTCTCTCGTCTTCGCGTCCGGATCAGCTGCTACGGCTGCTATATCCCATTGGGTGTCGCTACCCACCGTGGAGGGAGGCGCAGGGGGCAAAGACGGGGAGAATGGCGTGGGCGGACACATCCTCGCAGTCAACGACGTGGTGCGTATTCCCACGTTCTGAGATCTGGTCATTCTGGTGCATAGAGCTGAATAGCCTGAACCTAGTACGGCGGCACTGCTCGATACTTGTCTCGAGCGTCAAGGGCAAGTGGACTCGAGGTTACGTACCTCGACATGGAAAAGGCAGGGGAGCAGGGGATTCGTGACGCCATTAGGCCAGACACCAGGGTACGTTTGCCTCAATCCGTAGCTGAGTCTCACATGATGACCTCTACCAGGTGATATGGATCGAAGTGCCAACAAACCCCCTCCTCCTAGTTCCTCCTCTTGGCCTGGTCGCCAAGATTGTCGACTCTCTGCCCGCCGGACAACGGCCGCTAGTTCTCGTCGACACGACCTTCCTCTCCTCGTTCTACTTCACACCTCTGGTAGCTCAAGGCGGGGAAGGCTCTCTGCCTCTAGCCGACATTGTCCTATCGTCACTGTCAAAGTACTCGGGCGGCCACTCGGACATCATCCTCGGTTCGCTCACCATCTCCGCTCGAACCAAGGCGCATTTCCCAAACCTCCTCAAAGGCCTCAGATTCCTTCAGAACTCAATGGGAGGGATCCCCTCTCCCCGCGATTGTCACCTAATGATCCGGAGTCTCAAGACGCTCAGCGTTAGGGCCCTTCGTCACGGCATCAACGCCCTCCGCTTCGCAGCCTGGTTGAGGGAGGAAAAGGGCGACGTGGTCGAGAGGATCAGGTATCCCGGTCTCAAGACTGACGGTGCTTTCCACCAAGTCGAATCGCTCTTGTCTGGAAACGCCAAGAAAGAGCTCGCCTTCTTGGGCTGGCAGTTCCCATCAAAGAAGAACGCTGCAGATGAATCGGTCGACAGGAATTCTCTCTCGTATGCCACAACATTGGGTATACCCTTCGGGGGTGTTGTCTCCTTTGAGATCAAGGGGGCTTCAGAGGAGGAGACAGAGAAGTTTTTGGTCAAGTTGCGCTTGATATCCCTGGCGGAGAGTCTGGGAGGAGTGGAGAGTCTGATCGAGGCGCCGTACGGCATGACTCATCAGGTGAGTATTCTCAGCGCGGGGATCAGCATTGTTAGTATCAAACTGACCTGTGTATAAGGGACTGCCCGCGGAGACTCGAGCGGCTTTGGGCATCACTCCCGGTTTGATCAGATTCTCAGTCGGTATCGAGGATTTCGAAGACTTGGTAGATGATATAGAGCAGGCGTTCAAGAGCATCGGTCGATGAGCAGCACATGGACGATTCCTGGCTTTATACCTACGACTTCATAGCATGTTTCCATGTATGCCGTTCATGTGTGGATCCAGGACTCAGAGTTCTCATCTTGCAGTTGTAGGCACTTGTAGCATGTCGTGTCGTATGCAACACGGCACTTCCAAGCAGGGCCAGGCATGCATGCAGATTGCAGAATGCAGACCCCCGCACAGGACAAAGTGCCACACTCGTCGGGAATATGGAATCCTCGAAACTCCGTTCAACATTTCAACCAAATTGATTCCGTCTGATCCCGTTTCGCTGGCTCGGGTGAGCACCGCCAAAAGCGACGAAAGACGTCTAGGTGAGGAGATCAACCATTGTAAAACACCTCAAAAACCCGACACTCGTTCAACAACTGTGGGTCACGGAGGGACAGGAAGGAATTAGAGTGGACGGAGCGCTGACTGATAGGTTGTCCTATTCTTGTTCTTCGATTTTCACCTTGCACTTTCGATTGGATCAATTTGCACAAACGTTCACCCGTCACTCTGGACAAATTCACTACAACAGGTCGAGATGGTGAGCGAGAGCGATAGAGGAGGAGTGGAGTCTGGATGCTTATATGGTGACTACAGGTCCGATACTCTTCTGCTCAGATCGCCGCCGGCAACCCGGAGAAGTGTACGTTCAGACGGGAAATGCTGGAACTATGGAGGATGTGATCTGACGAGGCTGTCTGTAGTCGCCAAAGCTCGAGGAGAGTATGTCCGAACCCACTTCAAGAACATGCGGGAGGTCGCCGCCGCCCTTAACGGTGGGTGAAAGAGGACATGGAAGGAGGACTTTGGGAGCTGATCGCGGAACCTAGGCATGAACCTGCAGAAGGCTTACACCTACCTCGCCGATGTCCAGGAGCACAAGCAGATCATCCCATTCAGGCGATTCGCTGGTGGTATTGGACGAGCCTCGCAGGCCAAGCAGTTCGGCACCACGAAAGGTGAGGGGATATCATATTGCGTGGTGTGGGAGATGGACCGGAGACTAGATGGAGACAGAAGAGCAGGATGTGGAGTGCAAGGAGCACAAGCTGATACGTCTCAGGTCGATGGCCCACCAAGTCTGTTCAGTTCATCCTCCGTCTGCTGAAGAACGCCGAGTCCAACGCCGATGCCAAGGACCTTACCGTTGAGGACCTGTTCATCAAGAACATTGTCGTCAACCAGGCCCCAAAGACCAGGAGAAGGACGTACCGAGCCCACGGTCGAATGTGAGTGACGGCTCTGTATCATGTGGAAGTGGTGTCTGACCAGTTATCTCTTAGCAACCCATACCAGGGTCACCCATGCCACATCGAAATCTTCCTCACCACCCCATCCTCCGAAGTTGCCCGATCCAAAGACCTCGATGTTTCCGCCAAGAGCTCGAAGAAGGGCAAGACGGTCGCCGCTATCGAGGCTTAAGCGGGAGTAGGACCAACTTAGGGTGTAGTGATAGGGTAGATTACGTGTATGATTTACATTGATGGATCATATGCTTGACGCTGTGGAGTGGATTGCGTGGGCGGTGGTACTCTCTGAGTGATTTGTCGTCAAGCTCGCCCATCATGGTTGTGCGAGACATCGAGGCTCCCAATCCAGTACTAGTCCCGTTGAGTATCGTGATTCCTCGTGATTCGTGCTCGCCGAGTGAATTTTACTTCCGGCTCGCGTCGTCGCTTTGCATGTTGACGGGTTCGGCATTCGTCGGTTGTAATTCATCGATCTGACTTGGGTCCAGCGTCTCTCGAAAGCGACTCGGGACCCGAATATACAGCCGTCACATCGCATCATGAGCCAGATCGGACCGCCCGCCGACGCCAAACAGGCCCAAGCCGCAGCTTTGCACGAGCTGGAGGCTGCTATGAAGAGGAAACGAGCTATCGACACTTCGCTCGTGAGTACCGTTGGCGATCTCGAGGGGCCGCTGCTCCATTCCTTGATTTGTGGCTGAATGATATTTGTATAGGCCAATCTCGAAGCATCTATATACGCCTTCGAAGGTAGCTATCTTGAAGAGACCGCCCAGTCTGGCGGCAACATCATCAAGGTGAGCCAAATTGCCCTTTCTACGCCCGAATCGTTACGATGGAGGGACGACCGCGGTTTACGAGCACTTGGCTAATTCGTATAGGGGTTCGATAACTACCTCAAACCCCCTACAAACTCGAACGTCTCGAAGAAGAAGTTGGACGTGACGGAGCAAGATCGATTGTTCAGTACCAGCAGTAGCACGTATCAACAGGTGAGTCTCCGCCGCCTTTTCACAACTACGTGGTCCCTCTGATCAGGAGGGACGTCAAGGGAGTACTACTAATGCAAATTTAGAGCATTGAAGCGAAACGACAGAACGAAATGTCGCAATATGCCATGGGCGGCAGGAAGTAAAGGGGTAGAAAGGACTGCCGACTCAGCTTCACATCCTCACCGACAATCCGGCGCCAGCAAGTCCCGCAGGGCACAGGCTCCGCTTTCCTGGCCCACCTTGACAACCACGACACATCGGACGATTCATGAGCCATCGATGTGGCGAGGCGCAAGCTAGGAACGTCGAGGGATAGAACACAAGAATCGTCAAACTTGAGAGTTCCAGCGCAATGAGATCTCCTGACACGGTGTTGTACTCGTCCGTGTTGTAGTATATGCATACAGTATGTATCCGAGATAGTCCGTGTTCACGATCTACCTCCCGCATCGGCGAGACATGGCGACGCTAGCCCTGGGCATGCGGGTGGTTGTGCTTTCTGGCGACTTCGAGCGTCTTTGCGGTCATGGTATAGCCTAGCTCCTGCATCTCCTCCGAAACCATCTTCCACCGAGAGTCCTGCGCCTCTAGGCATCGCCGGAGGAGCGAGTCGTAAGTTGCCCGTGTTGGCATCATCCCGGCAGTCTTCATCGCCTCGAGATAGAAGAATGCGTCTTCGTATGACGTTTCGGCGGCGACCGAGAGCAGAATGATCCTCTCGTATGTCGCTCGATTGGGCTTGAGACCCTCCACTTCCCCCATCTCCTTCATAATGATCTCGCCGAGGTCGTGGAACTTGTGGATCAAACACGCGTCGAGGATCAGGTTGAACGAGTCGATTGTCGGAGTCAAGCCAAAGTCCTTGATGGCGAGCTGGTTAGCTCTGGCTCTTTGCAAATCACCAAGGCAGACACTAGCTGCGATCAGAGCGTCCAGGACCACAATATCGACCGGTTCCCCCGCCTTGTGCAGATCCTCTGCAGCGTAGAATGCTTGGTCGATGAGATTTGGAGTAGTAAGAACGTTGACTATCGATCGCGCCGTATCCAATGTCACCGGCAGACCACTTTGTCGAATGTTGGAAATCGTTCTAATCGCATCCGGCACCCTTGACGCGTTGACAAAGGCTTCCGTCAAGGCAGTGAGGTGCTCTTCTCCGGGAGTGATATCAATGTCGGCCAACGCGGCGATGCTTTTGGTGACCAAGTCAGGATTTCCTAAACGAGCACCGGCGTCCATGATCTTCATCAACAGACCTCCATCTGGAGTGAACATCTGAGTGTCTTCCAGTCTGGCCCAAGCTTGCTCGATACCTTCCAGCTGGGTTGATTCAGCGATGAAAGTGTCGGGACAATCTGGAGCGGACTCACATAAAAGTTGTCGGCACTTGAGGTAAGAATCGCAATCCAGGATGTGAGAGAGATTTCCGCTATTCCAGGCAATGCCTTGAACTTCTTCGAAAGCTCAAGAGCCAGCCGTGGCATATTGTCCACGCAACACTGCGTCATCAATGCGTCGATGGCCACCGGTGGAGGAACCAAGCCTTTTGCCAACATTTCAGTGACGATGAACAACCGTTGGTCGGCTCGTACGTCCTCCTGCCATTTCGGATGGAAATTCCGAACATGGCCTTTCGTCGGATCGACCTGGGATAAAGCAGCATATAAAGCGGTCGGCCAGTGGCCCTCCTTCGTAGCTAGTGCCATCAAAGAGGGGATCAATGACTTGTCTTCCTTCGCGAGCTGAGGAAAGAGTCAGCTTTCTAATCATGCGTCGGTGATGTGCGTACTCACCTCGGACAAGCTATCGAGCGCTTCTGACGACAACTCTATTCCCGATGCCCTTGCGTCCTCTACGGCCGACAGCGCTATGTCTAGGAAGAACCGGCGCTCAGGGGTGATACCATGTCGAGGGGTCGTAGGAAGCCGACTCGTGGTAGCGGCGCATTGTTTGATGACGTCCTGGTAAGCTTGAGCTGTCGCTGCGTTCTGCGACTTTAGGGCAGACAGCTTTGCCAGTGTCACAGCCAGCAGATTGGGCGCTGGACCGGAAGCTAACTGGATCAGCATTCGGCCCTCCATTTCGATTGCTCACCCTTCCTGGGTCGATGTCCTTCTCTATTGCTGTTCTGTCGCTGTTGACTTTCAGAGGTGAATCTTTGCACAGAGGTGGAACCTGAGGCTTCGGCAGGAGCTGGGCGTAGTGTGAGCTTTGGTGACCTCTCCGGGATCTGGCTTGTACTTACTGAATGTACTCGAGGAAAACCGTGCGCGGGCTACCAGTGATGTCCCATTCCTGATGACCGTCCGAGACATGGTGACGATGCTCTGACTTCTGTCCGATCAAGTTCTCCCGTGCTTGTATGGTGTTGATCGGTCTGCGATGAAGGTGCAACGCTGTGCAGACGCAGCAGCTGCCGATTGCTACACCTATGCTATACAAGCACGCTAGTTACAGCTGCAGAGGACAGCCAACGATGAACATGAAACTCAACTTTCTGTTAAATGGGTTACGAATTTAAGAAATCGACAAGAGCTAGACCGCCGAAAAGTTGGGAAATGCGAGTTGAACCGTCCTCGAACAGCGTCAACTCTAGTCAAACCACCTCGTCCGACCACCAGCGACCGCCACGCCAAGCACCAACGGCAACGCCAGCCTCGCCTTTGCAGGATGAAAGGATCATGTGGTGCTTCCTTGAGAAGCTTGATGGCTTCGTCGTCTCGCCCCAGAGGCAAGTCGAGTTTTGCTCACTCTGCTCGGTCACTGACCTCTGTAGCAGCGTCCGTCAGATCATTTGCATCGGTATCTCGTCGGGACAATGCTTCGGATGCCGAGGGATCTAGAGCATCGTCGGTGGACCCAGCGGACATTTTCCAGCCGCCCCGGGAACGGATGACACATCGCCAGACGGAGGAGGAAGCATTTAAGAAGAACTTGAAAGAGGTACAGGCTTGGAGAAGGGGGCGGGCTGCCACATGTGAGTTCAAACCCTCGATCTTGCAAGGCATCCCAATCTGACGGCTCTCTCAAGATCAAAAGACACCTTTCATCCCGAAAATGAAGGACGAGAGCTTGCCGAAACCTCAGGTGGAACCAAGCAATTCAGACCTAGCACTATCGACACTTTTGGCAAGCGGAGCCGCATTAGGCTGCTCTTCTGCCAAGATCAACCCTCATTTCGCCCATTACGTCTACGGCAACCGAGCTGGATTGTCAATCATAGATCTGGATCAAACGCTTCCACTATTAAGGCGGGCAGCGAATGTCGTCCGAGATGTTGTCAAAAACGATGGAGTTGTCCTGTTCGTCGGCCATAGACCTCTGCTCAAAAAGAGCTTGGAAAAGGCAAAAGGCAGGCTGGGTGATAATGGATACACCACCACGAGATGGACGCCGGGTGTCTTGACGAACGCAGAATCATTGTGAGTTACGTTTGATCAGATGATTAGGAAGGCAGATCGCTTACGATGGTGCAGTTTCGGTCTACCGGCAATGCAGGATGGATCTTATCTGCCAGATCTTGTTGTCTTCCTGCATCCTGGAGATTGTTCGCATGGAGTGCGAGAGTGTACCAATAGAAATGTGCCCACGATCGGTGTGGTAGATTCGGATACCGACCCACGTATGGTCACATATCCTATACCAGCCAACATACAGGTGAGTTATCTTGGTAATCTTCTTCGGCACTCGAGTTGTGACTGACGATATCACAGAGCATTCGCACGTCAGAGTTGGTCCTCGGAGCGTTGTCGGTTGCTGGGGCGGAAGGCAGACGGTTGAGAATACAGGAGGAGGAGTTGAGAGCGGCGCGACAGAAGGCTCTGAAGCAAAGAGCGGAACGAGCTGCGGGCTCCGAACAGGCTGCGTACCGCTCACGACCAGGTCGTTAGATCGTCGATTAATGTAACGATCAGTAGGGCATACAGAGATAGCATAGCAACGATGACGAAACACATCTTCATGCACCACGCTTGGTTCGCAGCCGTACTTCACACTGATCTTGCATTATATGGCTCTAATACTCTATGTGAATGACGATCGGGACGGGCTGTCCTGAACATTATGATGAGCGCGCCTCTGATATCATGTGTGGTCTGTCCGAGCTGGCTATCTCTATAGTACTGCAAGAAGAGTACACGACCATCGTCTGCGGCATTGACTGCTCTACAGACTCTCCAGAATCTTCATCCACTCGACCTCGACACTCTTGACCCAAGCATTGTCGATGATTGCGCCATCGCGAAAGGCAGTGATTACGCGGATACCATCCTGATGACCCAACAGGTTCACTTGAAGTGTAGCCTGGTATGGCGTGGGTGCCATCGCCCACATCACGTCCTCTAGAGGCGCATCGAGAGTGCTCAGGTTTCCTAGGTAGCCGAGATTCGAAAAGGATATGCTGTCGGCGATAGGTTCGTCCAGTAGCCCCTTGAGCCAACCTTCCCATCCACCGGGAACGTTGGGCAGATATTCCAAAAGACCGATCGACTGGTCGCCCATGGCGATCTGGTAGGGATCACTGAGATGAGACTGGACCTTGACAACCTGCGGCCAGGAAAAAGTCTGGTCGGGGTAGGTGAGATCGACACTATCGGCGGACAAGTAAAGGGCGGTACAATGGCCATGACCTTTTCCGACATCTCTCATAGATCGTGGCGACTGGACCCGAAGACATTTCGCCGGCATGTCCATCTTATGAGTACATCGTTGCACCGCTAGAGCATAGCTGTAGAGCAGTATCGGGTGTAATGTCTTGATACCGTGCAGTCGTCCTTGGCTTTTGAGGCTATCGACCATAGAGGAGGGTATCTCGAGTCGAGAAATACCAGGCGAGTGAAGACCTCTTCCAATGGGCTTTGCCGGCCAAGGCAAAGGGCTGAACAGTCGGTCTTGTAGGAAGACTGGAAGCTTTGGTCGGATCTTGCTTTGGAGGATGACGGGCAGCAACTTCCAGAATCCCGGTTTGATATTATACGTCTCCTCCCCTCGAGCCACATCCTCGATTGTTTCGGCGGGTACATTGTCCACCTCGAACAGTGATTTGACTAGATTCACCATGCCTCGACCGTCGACCAAACAGTGATCACCAGAGATGGCGAAATAGGCTTTTCCCCCGTTGTCGCTTTCGTTGGTATAGGTGGTGATCCGCCATAGTGGGGTTTGGCCATCGTTCGCCATCAAGTGCTCGATCATGCTTTCATGTTCTTGAGCGAGAATCTCCTCGCTATGGTCGTTTGCGTAGTGCGCCTCACGGATTAAGAGGTCGTCGGGCCAGTACCCCCTCTCCTGGAAGAAAGGCCGGATGGTGTCGGCGTCTCGGACCACACTTCGGAGTAAGGGGAATTGGTCCTGCAGCGCTTTCGACCGCTGAACCAGGCTTTGATGTGTGGGCAAAGACTTCGCGTTGGGATAGGTGAGTACGAAGGATATCGGGTTCGGTGTCCCAATATTCCGGGAGGCGACATGGTACCGCTCATGCCCGCTCACTGAAAGCAAGTGGTCAGACGATAAATCACTCGCGTCCAGTCACAGCTGTGCTCACGATATCGAGTCCCTGTCTGAGCCTCTGGCTGTATCATGCTGTGCCGAGTCTTGTTGGTGATGGAACGTGTGAGTAGAGAGTATAGTCACCCCCATCTTTGTCTCATTAACAGAGCGCAGCCAGATAAGGCCTAAGGCCTTCATGCTTCGGGTTGTTCGGACTCAGGGCTTGGCCGGCGGCCATCGGTGCATCGGTGATATAGGTGCGTCGACGATTGTCGCTTGTCGTAGGACGCCAACAACAACCACTTACAGCTCACCCCGCCAGGGTACGTCGAGTCAACACTCGTAAGTACCGTCTAGGGCCCTCGGGGATTCAATCGACCTGCTTGGCACTTCACAATGAGTAGATAAACGAAGATCACCCTATTTGCAGAAGCCGCCAGGAGAGCCCGACGTCTTCAAGTCCAATACCACCTCATACCTATGCTGCATGCTGATTTCTTGATATTATACAACGATATCCTCTTGTCCTCAGCCACACAGCGATGCGCGGCATGACATCTCTATGATGCTGTTCGTTATAGGAAGTACTCGTACATGAGAGGTCGCTTTTGGGGTATAGACCTCGCATCGGTCGGAGCGCAATCGAAGACCTACAACGACGTCAGGCGTGTCATCTGAGACGGAACTCCGGGACTCACCTTGTATTCTTGCCGCAGATTCTCGTCCAGTTCTAGTATACTCGCAACGTTTCCGCATCGATAGCAGTAGTTTGGCGCTGACCAGACCGTGACTATCTTTCTGTCAAACATCATCTAGAGAGCATCAGCATATGGTATTGACCTGGTGACCCACTTTGTAACCCTCCATGACGAGCTGATGTGCTCGAGCTATCAACTCGATGTCATTGTTGTGGTTGAACTGATCGACAATGTCTCCACCGAATAAGAACCCAGCACCTCTCGGTGACATTCCCCAACCAGTTATATCTGAAGCATATCAGCGAATGATCGGACTTGTTCACTCACCATCAGGGTCCGACCAGAGTAAATCGCACATTGGCCCTTCATGTGGCACTTCCTGACGACGATCTATCACACGTATCTGTAAAGTCAGCCGGGAGCACCCGACGAAGACTCACCTGATCCAGCCGCGAGACCTGCGGACTCAATCCGCCATGCACACAGAACACCCTGCCATCCACCACCGCCCCCAGACTCAGATAGTCGAATACATCGCAGCAATATCGCCAGACGTTGCTCGATCCGTACTTCCGTTGACACTCGTCGTAGAATCCGTACACTTGGGTGATCTGTCTCGACTCGTGGTTCCCTCGTATTAACGTTATCCTATCCGGATAGCGGACTTTGTATAGCAGGAGCAGCAGGAACGTCTCCACTGAATAGAAGCCTCGATCGACGAAATCACCTATGGTATTCTTAGCAAGTCGAGCAACATGACGGAGGTGAACTTACCCATGAAAACGTAATTCGTTTCTGGACAGAATCCTCCTATTTTGAACAACTCCATCAAATCGAAGAATTGACCATGGATATCACCACATATCTGAGAGTCTCGTCAGACCGTTTCCAGCGAATCCTTCCTCTGAGACCCACTGTGACGGGGCTATCGACATATTGCACATTGCCTTCCTCTATCAAGATCTCCTTTGCCTTGACGCAGAGTTCTTTGACCGCAGCTTCAGATATGATCTCACACCGCTTCAGTTGGTCTATTTGCCTTTGAAGGCTGTCAGCTGGCTTCAAGGATCGATGGACGACTGGGCTGATAACTCACTTGTCGAGGTCAGACGACATGGTCTATCGTTGCTCGAGCTTTTCCTCCTCGTCCTAGACACTCGTCTTTCCCTCGTTGTGACCTCCGTCTCACCAGGATTCCTTGCACTCTGCCTCGAGGTGCTTTTTAATCGATCCTCGTCTCGGGGCAGGACGGGATAGGTGACTCTCAGCGAAGACTCAGCGACCAAGCATGGACATGGATGTCGACATGACGGGACTCGAGACCGATAAACGGAAATTGTGGGGGTGGCAAAACAACAACAAACCGGGTCTAGGCGCGCCCACGTTTCTTGGGGGGCCTAACAGTCCCTCAAGGCGTGTGCTCATCTTCGTGCATGTAGCTCGGCTTGCAATGAGCCAAGCTTGAGCTTGCCAGATTTCCGTTTTGTTGCATCTGATACAGCACAGAGGATAGAGTGCCACCATGTCGTTCGGAGGGTAAGTGAGATGACGAAAGGTCGCTGAATACGTGCTGAACTGTCTGCAGTTTCAGTTTTGGCAAGACTGCCCCTGCAGCAGCCGCACCAGCTGGGTCCACCGCTCCCGCAACGCAACCCACTCCTAGCTTCTCATTCGGCACGCCTCAAGCCCAGCAATCTGGCAATGCGGCTCAAGGCACGTCTGCTCCGGGACAAAGTACAGGCGGAGGATTGTTCGGTGGCTTTGGACAAAATACACAGCAGAATCAGACGCAGACGCAGACTCAGCAACCGGCAGCTGGAGGGAGTGGCCTCTTTGGCGGTGGAACTTCCTCGCTATTTGGAGCAAAACCCGCTCAGCCAGCTACCGGAGCGACGGGGACAAGCAGTCTTTTCGGAGGAACCTCTTCGTTGTTCGGGGGACAGCAGCAGCAGCAACAGCAACAGCAGGGACAAACGCAACAGCAGCCTCAGCAGACCTCATCGCTATTTGGTCAACAGTCGACTACGCAGCAGCCGACTTCGGGACTCTTTGGCGGTGGACAGACAGGACAACAGCCCCAGACGAGTCTGTTTGGGAACAGCTCCCAACAACCTCAGCAGAACCTCCAAGCCTCAACAAGCAGTCAATCTGCCATCACGAAGACCACCAAATTCACCGATCTTCCGGAGAATTACCAGAAGGAGATTGAGGCTATGGAGTAGGTCACTGTCGACATCATCTTGAGCACCACTGACTTCGCATAGTGCTGTCTTCAGACAGCAAAAGGACGCCTCGAATGGAGTACTGGTAGAAGGACTGGGAGAAGCTTTGCGTAAGACGAGAAGCGATGTCAAGGTTGCCAAAGACGTGAGTTCGTATTTCACAAATATCCTAAAAGTGGTGCAGGGCTAACCCATCACAGGAGCAAGCATCCCTGCAGCAAATTTTGAAGTCGCTACAGTCGACGATAGACGAGTTGAAACAGAAATTTATTGCGCAAGAGCAGGATTTGCAGAAGGTCATTGACATTGTCGATGCCGCCAAGGCTTTCGATGGCCGTCAAGGCGTGTCGCGGAGTAACATCCACAGAGACTTTCCTCAGGAGTGAGTTAGACGCGCACGTCACTTTCTGCGTAGCTGATTTTTCAGCTTCTTCGCCCGAGCGGCCGAGAGGATGGACGAGCGAGTCGGGAGGTATAGAAAGACGATCTCGGTAAGTCCCGCCTAACTAGGCTCCGCTAATCGTTCCTCAGCAATTGCAGCGTGCTATCCAATCGTTATATGCTGCTTCAGACGGGTCTTCGCCTCAAGGTGGGTAAAGGATGAATTACGGTGACTGATATCTGTACAGGCATCGTTCCCACTATACAGAATCACGAGCAGGCTATACTCTATCTGGCCGCGAGAGTGGAGCAGGTCAAATTGCGGCTGGACTCCCTGCGGTACGAATACACGTAAATTGGCCCATCATGACACTTTATAGTGATACTGACAGCAATCGCAGCGAGATCTGGCGGGAGAACAGACACTCGATGCGGAGTCCGTTCGAGGTCGCTCGAGAAGAGCAAGGCCTGCCGTCTGCACGAGCATGAGTATGACATGATGACAATTCACGCTTCTCACTTTCAACGTACATGCACATCGCACACCGTCATTCACAAACACCACAAGCAAACTTCTGACTAATATCTTACACTCCTAGTTCCAGCTATCCTACAGTCATCTCACACCTCCCACTAAGCCACACACTCGCGACACGTACTATGACTATTGGACAACCGACTTCGCCCACTAACCTTCCTTGACAGTGGCATTTCCGCAGACTGTCGCGCCGGCGGTGATCCGCTGTTCAACTTCCTGTAATGCTCCTGACCAGAAGCAAGCCGACCTACATCTCTGGAATCCCTTCCCCTGTGACTTCCACTTGAGGCATTGGACGTACTGCGCTGACGTTGACCGCCGTGGCAATGCCCGTGGAGGGTAATAGCGCAATCCGGACAATCATCGTCGATGGGAACGGGTCTCAGACTCGCTGCCCTGCGTGGGCGATACAGCGAGTTTGATATCGGTGGCTGGGCGTATGCTTCGTCTACGATCATTGGTGGTGTTGGCTGCAAGACGGGGGAGATGTGTCTGACTTGGGAGAGTGGCGCGTGGTTGAGAGGGGAGGAATTGGCGTGCAACCAATTGGAAGCGGTGGGGATTCTTGGTAGACCACCGGCGGCGGAAGACAGATCTGGGGCGAATCCTCGATGATCACGTCCTACCGAGCCATTCCATCCATCATCAAGCCTCATTCCTCCTGCTGTACCGTACGATCCAACTGACAGCCCCGTTGCCACTGATCCTCCGGCCAGCGATCTTGGCGCTATCATTGTTCCACCGCCACCTTGGTAACTCGGTGCGATGCTTCCAGGCCCATATCCACCTGCCATCGATCCGTTGATGGAAACTCCTCCTCCCGCTACAGACCTGTTCATCTGCATGTTCACCGCCCCCACCGCTGCCGGCTGATACGTCTCCCCCGCGTGTGGAGCCCAGGGCTTTCGCAAACCGTTTGGAAGGATTCTTCCACTTCCCGGGACGGGGGCAACACAATCGGCAATACGAGCTGGGCCCGTTGGGGGCATGGACCCTCCCCAGGCTGGACCGGCGTACATGTGTCTGTTGGGGTGACCGAATCCACCACCAAGTTGCTGTTCGTATCGAAAGGGAGCAACTGTGGTCTCTGTTGGCATCAAGTGGCAAAGGGGAAGGAGTGGCGAACTTGACCCTTTACTTGTCGTCCGGTGGTCGGCGTCGACTGGGAATCAAGGTGTGCTTTCGCTTGCCTTTACGGGTGGCCACAGCTTCGTCGGTAGAACTGGGTTCGAGCGCCAGATATGGTGATGAGGAAGTACTGATCGAACGATGTGCTCATAAATCCGTAAACCTCAGTAAGGTAAGTTTGACTAGAAATCCAGTGTAAAGTTGCAAGAGCGATATCTGCCAGCTGAAGGGGAGCATCAGACTTATGTAATGTCTCGCCACACCGACTCATCCCCTACAGCGTCAGCCCCACGGGCGTAGTTTCTGGTGGTGACAGGATGACAAACTGTTTCACGATATCGCACAAAGGATCCTGGTGAGCCAGGCGAACAGCAGAGGACTTGCTTTTTCAAAGGGTGGAGCAAGCTGTTGCACGTTTGGAATTGGACCCATTGCCATGTGTTCACCCTTCCCAACTATCCTATCCCTCGTATCGACCTTTGAGACCAGTCAAGCCTCGAAACAGATCAAAGGTCGCAAGTCTTTGGGCTAAAGAGCATGACGTAGGAGTACGGGGGTGATTACCAGCCAAACTTTGCACTCTACACGACCAATACAGAACTCGATCCGTCACATCTCGAAGGTTCTCGCAATCGCCACACCGGAGGCTTCGCTTCCTGAGCTGTCACCCACTGCTTCTGTGAAGCTAATACCATCGGTATAGTCAGGGGAGATGTCTGCTGCATGCCTACAAGTGCAGTGATATCAGATATTAGATAGCACGTTCTTGTCCTATGTCTCAACGCCATCATTGGGCGGTGACCCCTCCTCGTCCTCGTCCTCGTCCTCTTCCAAAACACCAACCTCCCACTCGCCACCGACATCCCAGCGACTTCCTCCGGCGCCTGCGCCGAGGTACTTGACAAAGCGCATGACTCCTGGATCCCTCAGTACAATCATGAGCTTGTTGAACGAGACTGCCTGGGTGAGAAGCGGTCCATCATCCTCATCGTCATCAGAGTCGGAATCAGAGTCGAAATCCGAGGGCGATAGCTGAGATGGGTCGATCTCCAACTCCACCTGTCTACCTCCAGAGCCACCTGATCCTCCAGCGACCTGCTCTTCAACTTGCTCGTTCTCCCCGTTTGTTCGAGCACTCGACGCTGTGAGTTCTGGCTCGACTGGTGTGGGTTCCTCATCGCCATCCTCTTCCCCCTCGTCACCGTTGGCTTGTCGTGCCAACTTGCTTTGGAATACGGCAGGGTCCTCGCCCTCCTCCGGACTGGCGATATAGCACTCCCATCCTCCCTCGTCCAGTAGCTTGTCCTCTTCGTCACTTCCGGCCTCGACATCCGCCCACCATGTAGCGCCCAGCACGACGTCCAACCTGGCTTCCCCACTTGCTCGGTCCTCTCCAGCGGCAAGGGTGTAGTCGAGTCCTTTTCTGAACCGCCTTGCTTCGCTTCGATATCCAGTTGGCGCCAATGACGATACCACTGAGAGCCACGCTCTGAAAGCCTCAGATGGCAGCAAATTGTCGAGGACGTCGGACATCACGGGGGTGGATGTCGAAGTCGCCTTCTTGCCCAATGACAGATATCGATGCTTGCTCGTTGGTCCCTGTAGAGCCCAGCCAGAGCCCTCTCCAAGGTCCTGCGAAACGAGAGAGACGGTCTTGGGGTACTCCTTGTCGTCGATCGCCTTAGTCTCGGACTTGAGGTTGCTCGCTAATTCAGGGTGGAGAAAGTTGTGCAAGACAATCTCTGACGCAGCGCCAAATTGACCAGAAAGCTTTTCCAGCGTTGCTGTTGAGAGATACGATGGTGCAAGGTATGATTTGAGGAAAGCCAGGTGGGAGGATGTGAGGCCGACAGGTGGGTCGGCGGTGTATTGAGTGAAAGGAGCCGAGGGAGCGGAAGTCTTTGGAGATATCAGTATATCGATCAACACCTTGCCGTTCAGGACCCACAATCTGCGCCAGCGAGCTCAAATCGGCTTTGGCTTTTTCGACATCTTCAGCTTGGTACCCCTCCTCTCCCTCGACAGGACGATGGAACCTGCAGAGAATGTTAAACATGACCCAAGGATACACGGTGGCCAGCTCACCATCCGCTGACTCCAAGTCTCTGCCTGCCATCTCCTACAATGACCTCCTCCACGGCGTGATAACTCCTGCCGGGCTGGACCTATGTTTACCCTGGTCAATTACACGGTCCGAACCAGTTCACGCGATTTCTCAAGTTGTTAACTTGCCTCGAAGAAGATGATCTGTCCCCAGCTCACGTCGACTTTGGTCGACCGTTTCGTCCCTGGAAGTCCGACCTCTTCTCCATTCTCCACAGGGTACAGCTCCAGAGCTCCACCCCACGCGGAATCCCACCCTTTCAAGAACGAGCCAGATGCCGAGGGTTGGAGAGCTGACGATGAGGGAGCGGACGGAGGGGAGTTAGGAAGATACAGAATATAAGAGACAAGTCGGGTCGAGATCGAGTCATCGTGCAAAAGTAGGTGTGATCTGCGAATGTCATGTGAGTGGAATGCTCCGTTCATTCGAGCCACGACCTACCCTTGAGTGTAGAGACCGACAGAGGCGTCCGTCTTTTTCTGAGATAGAGGTCCACAGCCAGTGACTTTCCGTACAAAGTTTCTGAATTCCGTAGAATATAGCGCATTCTTGAGTTTGGTCAATTGCGGCAGAGCTGCGAGTGTTTCATCGGGAAGATGTTCGGTCGTTAATGACGAGAGATCTGGTGTTTGCTGAATCTACAAGGACTTAGTGACGAGCCTTCAACAGCATTGGCGAACAGGACTCACCTTGTAGATGTCAGTCTCCTTTTGCTCCCAGCCCCAACCGGGTAGCGAGCCCTCCTCCCCTCGTATACCATATGTCGTAGACTCCTCGACGACACTTTCAAGCTACACCATCTGTAAGCTACCGGACAGGATATGATACCTGGTATCTCTCACCAAGTCGTCACTCAGCAGTCCGCCGATCACCGCATGCTTGTATGGCGTGGATTTGGCATAGTCTTCCGTGTATTGCTCCAATCTCGGCCCAGAAGGAAGGGTGATGTCACGGGTGGTGTTTTCTACTTTCGCTTTCTTCGCCACGGCCGCCTGATTAGCTGGACTCGCAGATCGTCTACGGGTTGTCGACGTCATGATGTTGATGCTAAACGAGAGGCGTTGATCTCCCTTGGGTCGAAGTCAGCGGTGTTGTTGCTGTCGGTAACGTTGGGCCCGCAAGCTGCATCCTCCAGCTGGTAACTCGGCCAACTTTTTATATCACGTGACTTTGATCTACCCACAAGTGACAACCGACAGCTGCTAGCCGTCGACGCGTTCGAGGGTCGAGCGAGCTCAGCCTCAGCGAGCTTCGAGCGGACCTGCAGCAAATCTCGAGCGTGTTATCACTGCCACGCAGTGTGGCTGAGGTCTGCGAAGCAAGCAACGACTGACTGCCTCTATGCATCTCTACTTTGTCTACAGCTCATCTCTCAGAGAATGACCTAGATCGAAAATCTCTGCGAGCTCTGATGGTGGACAGTTAGCTGGAATCTGGGTCGCACAAACCGGCACTTACTTTCCCGAGTACCGTCCGATATCGCGGTTGGCATAACCACTGAATACTCGATGTACATGTCACCCTGGGGTACATCGTGGAATGAAGGCATCTTTGAGAGGTGGCGTCAGCTTTTGCTGAGTAGTAGCCTGTCGAAATACTCACTCCTTCACCCTCAATGACCTCGACTTCTCCTGGTTGAGTGGTACCCTTCCTGCCGAAGGTAATCGCCCGACCGTCCAAATGCGTCAATGTCCGTTCAAACCCAATCAAGGCCTGAGAGCGAGTCTGTCAGCTTCGGCACGCCGAGTCTTCGCAGAAAAGTGCTCACTTCAGCGACGTTCAGAGTTATTCTGCCAATGATACCCCCATCCTTCCTGCCCCAGCTACCCTGGCCATCCTTCCTCCTGCTCTTGACTCGGACAATGACGTCTCCAGCTTCCCAATCCACCGACTCGTCGGCCTCTCCATGGAAAACCTCTTCGTAATTCTCGGGTGCACCAGCCGGGATGTGTACTGCCAATGTGTGTTGCGTGTCGATCGTCTTGACACCTCGACAAGTTCCACACTGCCGACGGATTTGTCTTCCCTTACCTCCACAATGAGGACAGCTAGAACGATGTCAGTGACTTTGATCTCAAAGGAAGGCTGTGGTCCCTGCACACCTCATCTGAACGTTTGTCACCATGCCCGGGAAGACTTGATGCCGCTGGATGACAATGCCCTTGCCTCCGCATTGACCGCAATCGGATATATCGGCATCGCTGTGAGCGCCAGATCCATGACAATGAGTGCAAATGATCTTTCGCGGTATTTGGAACTGCGTGAGAGCAGTGTGTCAGCACGAAGAGAAGCCAGTCAGGGCGGCCAGTGGCCACTCACCTCTACCGTTCTTCCACTATACATGTCTGCAAGGTCGACTTCCAAGTTGGTGAGCAGTCCAGGTCCCCTCTGCTCTTGCTGCTGTCCTCCACCAAAGAATCTCGAAAACATGTCCTGCTGACCGCCTCCTGCTTTACGGGCCTCGTGCTGCTTCAATCCCTCCTCTCCATGTCGATCGTAGATCCCTCTTGTCTAGAACACGCGGAATGTCAGTTTACTGCGTTGAGTATAGGACATGCATCTCTCCCACCTCAGTATCTGACAGGATCTCATACGCTAAAGGCTTGGTCAGTCTTTCACCCTACCAGGTGAGTCCGGTCCGCGTACCTTTCGCAACGTTGATGAACTTCTCATGCGCTGCCTCATCTGGGTTGATATCTGGGTGGTACTTCTTGGACAATTTCTAAATGACCATCAGCGGCAGATCACCATATCATTCAGGTCCGATCTCACCCTATAAGCTTTCTTGATGTCTGTCTCCGAGGCGTCCTTGCGCACTAAAGCGATGTTGTCAATACCGACGTGGCAAGCGTTGCAGTCGATGTTCACTCACGACCAAGGACCTGGTAGTAGGATTGAGCTGCCAGACATCCTGATAGCAGCAACAATGACAACACCCAGATGGCTGTACTTGGCAGCATACCTTCTCGAGCTGATGAGTTACAAACGTATAGATGGATCTCTCTATCGCTCGACAAAGAGGTGGACCAGCTTCATAACACAAGCATCCACGTGGAAGCCATGCGGGTGTCACGTGACTGCCACGTGCAAATGACTCGGGGCCTCGGGTAACGATTCCCGCAACCAGACTCGTCCGGATCTGGTCCGGTCCATCCTCCATCCATCATCGATCCATCTATACGACGAGTCGACAACGAGCGAGCGATGTAACTGCAAATCGTATCTCAGCAGACAATCTCATCAATACTCAAGCATCAAGTTTATCGCCATCCAGAATGCCGATCGCGGTCCCAACTGTCAAGCCATTCGAGGAGAAGTTTCGAGCCCGCAGGGAAAAGTACCAAGAGCATCTCGCCTTAACCCAGCGACTACAAGAGGACTTACGTCGCGACGCTGAAGAATTGAGCTCGCAAGAAGGATGGGACCATGCCACGCTCCAAGGTGTAATGGGTTGGATAGGCGACACATCTAGTATCTACCGCTTCGCAAAGGTAATTTGACCTCTCTCACTTGCCAAGACTCTCGCTGACAGTGCTGGTCAGCGTAATAGCTTCAACGAGGAGGACTCTTATGCCGCGCTCCTCACGGCAACAGCACATCGTGCTGAAAGGGCTCTGCATCAACCTATCTCGACAATACCGCCATACTCCGAATCATCCTTCTTCTACATCCTGCCGCTGCCTCAATGTACGGACCGGCTCGGACGACCCATACTGGTGGTATCGATACGTGATGTGGTCAGAGGGGAAGATGGCACCCTGGACGATCTGAAAACCTGGTTATTCTGGGCACTTGAAACACTGCGGAGAACATTGCAAGATTACTGGTCTCAGAGGCGTTGGAGCGGGAAGGAGCACGGGCAAGGCGGTGAGGGGTGCATAGTGATAATCGATGCGGCCGGAGCGGGTTACAAGAATCTGGTAAGCTGTCGCGTTTTTTGTTGCCAAATTAATGGGGCTGACTCGTATCACCAGGAGGCTGAACTCACGCCTACGCTCAGAGAGGCTTTCGGCGAGAATTTTCCCGGACTGATGGATGCGGCGTACATTGTGAACACTGGATGGCTGCAGCGCCGCTTATGGGGGGTCGTGAAGAAGACTCTACCACAGGGTGCCCAACAGAGTATGATACTTGTTGATCAGCCTTCGGAATTGGAAGAAGTGTTTGATCTGGACAAGCTACCGAAATGTAAGTTCAAGCACGGGTCGTGTCAAGATGATCGTTAATTCCATCGCTCTGTAGCTCTCGGCGGAAGATCCGATTACGAATTCAGCCCCGACAACAATCCAATACTCCAATACTACCAGGAGCACACTCTGGAGTCCGCTGAGCCCTTCAGACCCCACCTTGACAAGAAAGCCATATCACGCAATGCGTCGCACTCGTCAATGGCCGACGTCTTCTACACTGCCAACAACACCCCAGCTCCTAGCAGGGGCGCTTCTCGAAGGCAAAGCATCACAGAGCACTTTCCTGCTCGAGACGTGTTGTCGATGCGCGATAGCGGACAGGGAGAATCCGATCAACTCTCAGTGGAACACGGGCTGCGGCCTCTGTCAGAATTCAAGCTACACCTGTCATCGTCGCGCTTGTCGCAGATGCGTCGCCCACTCGGACCAATTGATCAAACACAATCATCCAGACCGATACCACGCAGATTGCTCAAGCCGGCCATTCTTGATCGTGGCGGGTCAGGTAGCCGCCGACCGGCTCTCAGTCTCTCGACAAGCGAAACGACGAGGACCTATTCAGATAGGCTTCTCAGGCATCATGCTTCGGGTTTGAACAATCTCGAGTTCGACGACCCGGAACCGCAGGTCAACGCCACTGAAGCCATACCCGGAGTCGAGTCACCGGATCTCGCGGTAAGCCCCGGCTCCGCCACGTCCAATGTAATCTCCGCTTGGTCTCGCTCCATCAACCCGTGGTATGGCTACCCGGCAGTCCTTGTACCAGACGCTTCTGGCAGGATGTCGATTCGACCCAAGCACACTCGTAATCGCAAGCGGGACCTGGTCAAAACACTAGTCTTCCTGTTCCTCCTCAGACTGCAATCATGGCGAGTAGCCCTCGAGCGGACCTTCAGTATCTACCGCCCGACGTCGACAACGCCCAGACCCCCGATCACAGCAGCCCCAGATAATCCAACCGATGGGCTCCTCAAAAGCGCAAAGGTCGGACAAGGTCAGTCCACTGGTATAGTGAAAGAGAGGGGTTGGGATCGGGACTTCGTCTGGATGCTCATCGGCTTTCTCTTGATGAGAGGGTCTTGGACTCGTATAATCTCACAACCTCTTGATACTCTGGGTTTGGACCACATCAGAGGATATCTCGGCTTGTCACATTGATAACATACACGTTGTAAACTATGCTCTGGATCTGTTGTGTGTACTCTGCAGGATGTATCAGTATGCAATAACTGTGTAGAGCCCCATCGAGATGCTCGACTCGAGCGCTGAATGTAGCTCTTTCCGCCGCCACCTTTTCGCGGCAGCTTGTTTCAACGCGACTTTTGAAACGAGAGCTTGCGATATCGATGTCAGTCGTTGACCTTACGCTTCACCTGCACTCTGTTCACTTCGAATCATGGGAGTGGTCAGGCTGGGAGTATGCGTCGCCGGGGTGTATGCGACCTTCTTACTCTGGGCTATAGCTCAAGAGCGACGTGAGTGCCGCAGAGAGCTCTGAGGGGAAACGCTGACTGGGTCAACAGTCTCTGTGCCATTTCCCTCGAAACACTACCCCATCAAGCTTCAACCCACCTCGCGGGATGGATCCCATAGAGGCGACAAATTCCCCTCGCCTCTATTCCTCAACTTTGCACAAGCCCTAGCTTCATCGCTATCCGCCGTGGCGTACCTTGTATACTCGGCCTGGCGGGACGGTTCCATCCGAACCAGGTCACTTGGCTCGATATTGGGATGGTCGCAGATATCAGCTTCGGTGCGGGACGCGAGACCCATTCCCGCGGTCAAGAGTACACCGATGTTGCTAGCGGGTGACAAAATGCCGGAGAGGTTGGAAGTGAGAGGAAGCCGGAGGAGGAGCGAGTCGACCTTGAAAGCGGATTCTGCGGCGAAAGACGATCCGACCGCAGTCTCTACCAAAACCGATAATCTGGCTTTGAAGCCAAAGACACCATGGAGGAAGACGTTGCTCGTCCTTTTGCTCCAAGTAGCAGTCTTTCAGACGACAGCAGGCCCGATTGGCTTCTTGGCATTGAATCACATTTCATACCCCACGATGGTGCTAGGCAAAGTAAGTACCGATTCTTGCTCGACAATGATGTCTAGTAACGGAAGGCATTACTGATTCGATCTTAGTCCTGCAAGCTTATCCCTGTCCTGCTCCTCAACGTTCTACTCTACAGACGGAAATTCTCGGCACACAAATACGTTGTTGTCGCCCTTGTCACTCTTGGAATCAGTCTCTTCACCTTGTTAGGCGACAAGAAGAAAAGCGGAGGATCCGATAGCAGCTGGGGCCTTGTCTTACTCCTTTTCAAGTGAGGACTGAAGCCCGTAGATGTAGTCATATGCTGACCGCCTACCTTCATCTTAGCTTACTCGTCGATGGCTTGACAAATTCGACACAGGATCAGATCTTCAGCACATACCCAGCATTCACCGGTCAACAAATGATGTTCACGATGGCTTTCCTTACACAGCTCATTCTTCTACCAATCTTATCATTGCCACTGCCAACTCATCCCGCCTCTCTGCTGCATTACCTACCCTTTCCTCTCAGCATGGATCTACGACCCGGTGTCCACACGGCTCCAATCGTGCTCGCACCTCCAGCGATGCTCGATTCAATCCGATTCCTCATATCACATCCGGCTGCGATACAGCCCTTGGTGGCATATGCCGTCTTGGGCGGCCTCGGACAACTCTTCATATTCGAGACGATTCAGCACTTCGGAAGTTTGACACTGGTCATGGTCACCGTCACTCGCAAGCTGTTCACCATGCTCCTCAGTGTCGTCGTGTTCGAACACAAGCTGTCGTCGCCTCAATGGCTGGGTGTCGCTGTTGTCTTCAGCGGCATAGGCGTGGAAGCCGCTGTCAAGCAGAGAGACGTCATGAGGAAGGCAAGAAGAGACCCCAAGTAGACCTATAGAGCATTACGATGACTACGACTACATTGACGAAATTTGGCAGACTTTCAAGTCCTCGGGTTGACGTATAGTCCCCAAAATGTGCCAACCATCTTGGACGCGATGAGCAGGACCATCGCCGTGATTAGGCTAAACACAGATCAGTCAATCTTGACCCACATCTGACTGACTGGACTGACTCACAAGGCGCTCCCCATCCCCAAGTCTGCCCGATATCCCTCCAAATTGCGATCCGCCCATGAAATCCCCAGTCCGACTACAATCAAGGTCGGAAGGCACCATACCAGCACAAAGAAACTGGTCGAAAAGGAAAGGTAGCCGTTCCAGCTAATGTACGAGCACCAAGTCCCCGTTGACAATCCGGGCGGAGGTATCCATTTGTTCTTCTTTGGGTACTTGGGCTGCGGCTCGAGAGGGGGATCAATAATCGCTATCATGAGGGCCAGAAGCGTGGCGAACGCAGACCACGCCGCTAAGTCAGGGTTAGCACTGGTCGTTCAGGTTGCTTACTTAGGACGACGAAGAAGGAGGCTATGGACAAGGAGACCCGGATCGACCTATCCCTCGCCGTCAGCTACGCTTGTCACATCGCGGCAGAGATCGGCTCACTGTGGTAAGTGGATATTCAAGACTGGATCCCCGGGATCGGCATCTCGAGGCAGCCTCCAGAACGCCTTAGTGGTGCACACTGCTTCTTCCGCCGGGGTGAAGATTGACAGTTGCCCTCTCGCCGACGTCCACGTACACCATCCCCAATTCCCAAACCCGTACTTCACTGTCGAGCTCACCACTCCGGTGATATCGGCCGCAGGAGGGATCTCCGAGATCTTGAGCAGCCAAAACCTGGCGGCGGCCTCGTTTGACCGCAGCCCATCTTCATTAGGCAGTGGGGCGTTGAGCAGCAAGAGCACGAGGAGGAATACAAGCGACACAAAGGCGAGTAGGATGGCCAGGATATGGGGTAACAGCCCTGAACGTCGTGGTTTGCCTTTCGACATGACGATGGATGGTGGATGGCTGGCAGAGTAGCTGGAGATTCATTGATCTCAGTGGTACAGCAGGCGGCAAGCGACACTCCAAGTGACTCCCCAGGGAACCTAGAATGCCGATCATCCACAAAGGATGCGGAGGGGGTGAGAGTGCAAAGGATCATTATACTGCCAATCAAACATCCTCCCGCCATCACTTCGCATCAAACTGGCTACAGTACTGGTTGCCAGACGGCTGCATACAACGAGGCTACGAGCTGGGTGCATCTCACATCACTGGTACGGCTTAGGCGTCATCTTCCTATGCCACAGACCGCCTGTCCAGATGACGATCAAAGCTCCCAACTGGAGACAGATCACTGCTATCAGGCTGTTCCCATATTCAGCTGATTGAACGATACGTGCTGATATCTTGGGAACTCACCAGAATGTACCTGTACCAAGCTTAGACCGATATCCGATCCCATTCACACCTTTATAATGGCTGACTGCGGCGACGGCGCAAGCGATCGCAGGGATGATCAACGCCGTCGAAGCCAACCACAGTCCAAATCCATACCAGAAACCCCTGATGAGACAAGCACAGCGGACTCGAATGTTCTTACTGGCCAGGACTGAGGTGGCGTCCTTCTTGGCGTAATTTGGGAAGACGGGTGGGGCCTCGTCGTGGGGATACCTGAGCGTAAAGGAGTGCACGATCCAGAGTATGAGTCCGATCACGGCGGCTAGATTGGGGCCAGCATTTCAGCTCTAGACGTATCCGGGTTCGAGCCACTCACGTATGATCAGCAACACGGCGCAAGGGAACATCGCCTTAGCTACAGCACTGTAACAGTCAAAGGGTATCAGTGGCTGATATCAAGGAATAGACCATGGACTCACGGTGGAAGATTCAGATTGACCACATCATCCATTGGCGGTGCACTATCAGGTATGGACCACGCCCCTCCTCCATTACACGTCGCCGTGTCGGTCAAGCCATCTATCGTGCTTCCCCAGCTGCACCATCCGAAAGTGCCGAAACCATACTTGACATGGCCGCGCACAGCATCTTCGGAGCCGGGCAGTGTGGTGTTGAGGGTACAGAGCCAGGCGGCAGTGCCCATCTGACCCACAGGCGTATTGTCCGGTGCCCAACTCGGGTAGTTGTAAATGTATACGTAGAACAGGAGGATGAAGCTGATCAACAGCATGGTATTTGCCAAAGCGAACCATAGGAACGGCAGCTTCGGGTTACGCCTGACATCGCCAGTTCGCCGACCCATGGTGATGTGGTTGACAGTTGGATATCGAAGCTATCGAGGTAGCCTTGAGTACTAAAGCAACACCGCCCATCTCCTATCTCGTCACGATACCGGTCGGCCTCTGCCTGATGTGAACACGGATTACGGTCTCAAAGGAAGCGAGTGTGGTGCGAGACTGCAAAGGATCTACTACATAGATACATATCGGATGTACTGGTACAAAGACCGAGGTCGACCGTGCGTGCTCTATACTGATCGAATGGCATGGCGGCGTGCGGGTCATGAGTACATACAACAATGCGACATGTGTGAGTGCTGGGGTTGTGTGGAGTTTGTATCGGGGTCTAGTGTCCGGGTAACTGCTTTTCATAAATCTTCAGAAGGCTGTCAAGGCGTCAGCCTTCAGGTCTCCTTGTCGATCTCCAGCACTCACAGGTCCATGCCGTCCTCTAATGGGAGTGTGACGAATCGATGGCTCAATGCGGGCAGCTCCTTGGCCATGGTCTTGAACTTCGGAATATACCTAGCCGCTTCGCCTGTACTTTTGCCCAAGGGTTTGAGATGTGGAATCGGGGCAGCATTCGCCCATTCCGGATCACGAGGGCGATATTGGAGTGTGGTCGTCGGATCGGAAGTATCGGGTCTCGCAGCAGCGTCAGGCGTAGCATTGTTTGCCGGACGAGTGAATGTGGTGTCTATGCGGCGAGCGCGTGCTTCTTGCTGTTCGTCCAATCCGCTCAAAAGCCGGCGGAAGGCTTGTATAGCCTGATCGAAGAAATTGGGCATGACTCCAATGTCACCATCGGTTTCACCCCAGATGAGCTCAAAGTCAAAGTCCAACACTGGTGGCTCGGGGAATTCGGACGAGGACATGTTGAGTGTCTGAGAATATTGGCATTAGTACTGGTTTCAGGCAACATGACAGTGACTCACCATTGAGGGCAAAGACGCTACTGCGACGTGACCTTGACGCCACGCTTTATCTATGAGATCCGAAGCTGACATGTCAGGTGACTCCTTGTTACCGGCCTTGCGACCGTCACAAGTATCCCATCTGACCATGGAAATGAGCAAGGCCAGGTCCCGCATCGGCAGCGACTCTCGTGACGTCTGTCTCTTGAGATCTGCCTCAACCCGCCCAATAACGAAGCGGTAAAAGTCGGCCACGCTCGTACTGCTGACACCTTCATACTCCTCGTTGAAAATGCCGATATCGATTCCAGCGAGATCGAAGCGCATGCGCTGGGCCGTGCGTAATGTTGGATGTGGGTTTCCAGCGATGGCGGTCCCGGTCCTCCTGGCGGTTTGAAGTATAGCAACGGCTACCTGGGACGGCTGAGTGAGTTTGCGGGCAACCTGGGTCTTGAAGATCTCGGACCGTTGACTGGCAATACGCCGTTGAGTGTCCACCATGTCGAGCACAGAGTACAAATTGCCCAATAGTCGTGGGATGGCCAGCAGGCGAAGCACGGCTTGCAACTGACCCGCTTTGACAGCAAAGGAAAGCAAGATTTGACTCTCGCCGCCCCGAGCCGCTTCCACATTCCAGTCGTCGGATAGAGTTACCACAGCCGGATCCAGGCTGTTTGAATCAGTCCCACTCAGACAGTCTCGTCATATCACTCACTTGAAACGCAAAATGTTCATTTCGCCCAAGAACAATTTCCCGCTCAGTACATCGGCATTGATACTCATCGCCAGGACCGTCGAATGGGCCTTGTTCTGCGCTCTCGAGGATTGCCGTACCGTGTTGAAAACGATCCCTTCACTGCACAACTCTCCCGAAACATCGCCTTCTGCGTAGACCTTGGTGCAGCCAATTTTGAGGTCGACTTCGGTTTGCTCGCCATTGGAAATTGTTCTCAATATCACCGGCGTGATGGAGAGCTTTGTTTGGGAGATTGCGATATCGGCGTCAAAGTCGATCGCCCTGAAGCGGAAGAGCCCCGCCACAGCGAGCTTGCTCCCTGGCTCTTCCCGAGCCGACTTAGTCGACTGATTCGTGGCCTCTTTGCTGTGTTCCTTGGTATGCTCCGCAGCCTCTGGTATGGCATTCCGCAGCGGCGTATCCAGCTTGGGCGCATTGTCGATCCAAACCGATCGGAAGATGAGCCATGCGCTGAAGGCATCCAATCGGAACTGACCGACTAGTTGCGTGTCAAGGACGATGGACAACCCTTTGCCCTCTCGAGCTGTTTGCTGTGGATGTAGGGTGATCGAAAGCGCCATATCCTTCGCCCCTGCCTCTATACAGCTCCGACCTCGCTCGGCGAATTCATGACTCAAAGACGCAGTCACTCCCGACACAGACCCAACGACCGTCGAGATGCCTTGAGTGCCTAATGTTGTACTAGTCATGAAACCACCAGACTCCCATTTTAGGTCGACATAGGCGTTTGAGTCTGGTGCGCATGATAATCTCAATTCGGACCTGTCGATGCGGATGGTGAAGCGGACCTTTGTATGGGCAGTGTTGACGCTCTCTACAGTGGCTGTGTCGTTTGTCTTCTCCAGCATATCCGCCTGTTTCTCAGCTACCTGCGCAACCAGTTGAGCAGTCTTGCGTGAACGCTTTTCGATACGATTGACAATATCCACACAAAAGGGAAGGATCGAAGGCCGTAGGGTGTTTTTACTCTCGTGCACAGCCTGAGGATTTAGCTTGGCACAAACGGTCCCAAACTCACCGTGTTGAAGATCAAAGTACTACTTTCTTCCACTTCCTCGCCGTTGGTGAAGGAATGATGGGCGCCAGTGTAGTCCAGCCAGACTGAGATAGCGGGCAAGGTAAAGGTGTCATGCCATACCGCTCGTCCAGTCCGCGATCGGGGGTCGGATTCTGTGGGCGTAGCACCGGCTTGACGTTTGATCGTTCGGTGCAGCTCCACCTTGCCGCTGTTGAAGGTGTACGACATGCGAACGATGATGCGTTGCTCTTGGCGGGACGAGGTCGCCGACTGCGGACCGTCGTACGCACTCTGTGCGGCTTCTGACGTCTCCCGCTTGAGCATTTCCGAGCGGTAGTGAGCCTCCAAGTCGACCAATCGCTCTTTACCTTGCTCGTAAAGCTCGATCAACTTGAAGACACCATCAATGACGTCTGGTGCCAAGGAGAGCTTAAAGTCGTCGGCCGAGCAATGTGCAGATAACGTCCATGTATCTGGCTTGGACGACATTTGCGCCTGTGTGTCCAGTGACGGCAATCGCATGCAGTTAACCGAGGGGTGGTATTCGCCGGTGAAGTGTTCTGCTGCACCTTGGTCGAACCTACCCACAGGGTCAGTATTCTAGCTTTCCGGAAACTTTTGTACTCACCTGTCGAGGAACTGTAGCGCCATCTGCTGGATCTTGAAGCGAGCTGTCTCGTTTCGCCGATTGTGGAAACTGATGAGCCTGACTGAGAGCAGCAGTGCCGGATTGACGGTTTGCTCTTTCGCCTTCAGATCGATCGTCGCGCTCTCCTCCAGGGGGATGGCCATACCGAAACCGACGACCTCGACTATGAAAAGGCGGCTAGCGAACCAAGACTCCTCTGGTTGGTCGAGTTTATCGGTACTGTCTAGACTCTTGAAGAGCTTCGCTGTAGCGGTCTTCACCTCTGCTACTTCGCTGCCTCGCTCATCACGGAGCGAGTGAATGTCGTTTTGCCAACTCCGGATCAGGTCCGAAAGCTCGCTGAGCGCTGCGACGTGCATGACGGTGTGTACGCGATTGAGGTAGACACTGAGTTGCGCAGAGCTGGTTCCATGTCTGGGTATCTCCTGCACCTCGACGTCGAGGATCATGTACGCCGAACGGTGTTTGCGAATAGGCTCGATGTTGTCGGTGATACCCGCTGTACCGAGGTGTCCGAGCGATAAACCAAAGTGATCCACCTTGGCCCGCCACATCAAGGCTGCTTGCTCGGTAGATGTATTAGACACCTGACCGTTCAGCGATATCGCCTCGAATAAAAGGGTGGTAGCCACATCGTCGGCTTGAAGACCAAATCGAACACCCGATACGCTGAGTCGGAGGTCGAGAAGAACTGTTTTGCTGCTCTTCGTAGCAGGAGTGGGCTCGTCGATGTAGTGTTCCGCGTGGAGTGATGTGCTCGATTGCCGGATTCTCAGCTCGGACTGGACTGTGGACTTGTACTCTTTGGTGATCTCTGCAATGTCCGCACCTAATCTCTGGTAGAGTGAGAGCAGACGGTCCAATAGTGCCGGCTTGAGTACTCCAACGAAGAAGCCGAGGCTGATTGTGGCCGAGACGCGCAATTGTTCACCTTCGCTGCCGGTGGACCCAAGTACCGTCAAGGAGGGTAATTTGACAGTCGACGTGTCTCGACTCTTGACCTTTTTGACAGTGCTGTAGGCGCCGATGACCTGTGGACTGGCTCGGATGCCAAACTTCAAATCCCTACCGACTCCCTTCCCGGTGATGTAGATCTTGCCAATCTCCCACCTAACCCAAACCGCTTTTGCTGCTCTGACTTTGAGGTCTGCCGAGCCAAACGAGAGGTCCAGAATGACCTGAGAAGGAGGACCGGTGTCTACCGACGTGTCTGCCGATTTCGACATCAACGAGTCCAGTCTGTGCACTAAAGGTCGTATCTCTCTGTGCTGAGTGTTAGAACGTAACTGTATCGGCGCGCTGCTACCCAACTCACCCGTAGCGCTGGGTCTTCCAGTCTTTGGCGAAAGCTAGGAATGCCCTCAGCTGCGGTTTGCTATCAAGATCGAGGCGGCCTATGGCGAGAAGAACATTCGAGGTGAGGTTCTCGCCGTCCTTGGCTGTATGACAGTCCAGGAGGAGACGCGATTCTGACAGTCGTACGGCCAACATCAGTCGTTCAGACGGGTTCTTGGTATCAGGTGCCGTATCGGATAGCTGGGAGAGAAGGAGTTCGGTCGAGCCGGCAGAAAAGGTGAGCTGTCGAGCTTGGCTGTTGGTAGTCGCGGATTCGGCTCTACTTGAGCCCAGCTTCTGAGACAGAGTCGAGTGGACCGATTGTATGCCCAGCCTTGATCTCAGACCTGATGCAGTCACTGATAAATTTGTGTCTAGAAGATGGACGTCGAGGACGATTGCCGTTTGAGACTTTGACTCTGCTGGTGCAGATCGCGGCGGAGGCGGTATTTTAACTTGAGGTTGCCTCTCATCTATGACATCGAGAATGCGCTGGATAGAAGGCACAAGACAGTCGTTGACATCGACGTCGAAATTGCGTAATGCGACCATAACTTGGTGTGTGGTAGTTCGCTTACCACCTCTGTATGCCTGCTCCGAGTGCAGACCAACTGTCAAGGTTTGAAGACGGACAAGACTGGATCCAGGCAATTGCGAGAGAGGCGAGCGATCCCAATACAGCATTGATAGGTCGATGATGCTCAGCAGGATATAGTTCTTGCCCGATGGCCCTTTCTCCTCGGCCTCTCCCTCTTTGGACTTTGTTCCAAAGACGTGCTGGACGAATGCCTGCTGTAGCACCCAATCCTCTTGCCCCTCGAATGACTCGTCTTGCTTCGCGAGCTCGGCCACTACCAATTTCCGCAAGGTGTCGTCGGAGGGCCGGTAGAGCGCTATATTGAGGTTGACGTGATTGAGCCAATGCCTCAGCCTGGCGAGCATCATCCAACCGGCGTCTCGGCGGATATTCCTCTGGTCCTCCACGTGCAGACCATATGCACTCTCGTACATGAATGTCGGATAGCTGGCGGTGATCCCATCCTGCTTGGCCGCTTCGATGATCCGGTAGAGCAAAAAGGCGCTGCTATTTGGCGTAGGAGTCATTTCGCCCAATCGATCGATGGATGGCTGCCAAGAATGTGCGATATCGCTGACGACTGATATGATCGAGGGCACCGAATTTCCTTCTACCGACAGCACGGTGGAATGGAGTCTGTTGCCTTGATCGGATTTGCGCGCGCTGACACGCAAGTTTCGTACAGAAACGTGACCGAAGCGTGCCAATAAGCTGTCTTGGCAGTCGGCGAATCGGCTGGTATCTTGCAAGGAAATTCCAGTGACGGATTTTGGCTCTGCAAATACCTCCACGGTAGCAGAGGCCATACCGACGAACAGGTCCGTATCGGTTTTGCCGTCTTCGCGGGGTGAAGTGGTCATGTTGACGTGATTGCCCTTCAGTGCGATCTGGATCGCCGCCGCAGAGTCAGAGCTGGTGGTCTTTGCGTTCAAGGAGATATCCCTGGTGACCAAGTCGAGCAGAATCATTTCTCGCGTGCCTCCAGAATCCACCACGCTGTCCACCTGCTTGATAAGAAGACCATCAATGATGCCTTCCACCGATGGCTACCAGGGAGGGCTGTCAGTCAAGTAAAATAGGAACGTCGGGGCAATTACTCACAGTCGTTGACAGCGCTGACCTTATCATGCCAATTTGATCGATCGTACCAGGACTGACGTTTGCGACCACCGTACCGAGGCACACGCGAAGGATCTTACCATTGGTGAACGTGGCCGTATCGCGTACCGGCTCAGACATTCCTGTAGTACCCTCTTCCGGATCCTCCCACCGCTGCTGTGTTGGAAGCTGTGCTCGTAGCTTGCGGAATTCGCCTAACTTGTAAAACAGGGCAGCGGCCATGTCGGGCGTTGGGGCGATAGGAGATGGTGCGTGACTCGACTCTGACTGGAACGATGCCTGGGATTCGGAATCAGATTCTTCGTTTGACGAGATCTGCCGGGAAGGCATCCGGATCATGGGCGTAGACTGAGGGCGTCTCATGGAACTCGTACGCGAACGCCTCGGCTGGCTTTGACTCTGTGATTCAGAGTCTGTCGAGCTTGGGGAAGAAGCATAGTCGTCCTTTTTACCCGTACTCAAAGACTCCTCGCTGTCGTCATCTTCTTCGTCACTATCAACCGTGCCGACAAGTTTTGGCTTGGGTAGATACACGTTCTCGACGTGCGAGACCGGTCCGCTTTGGGCGTCGTCGCTGTAGAGGTACCATAATCGACGAGTCGGACCATCTTCTTTCTTCAGGAATTCCTGTTGCGCGTTCGCGTGGGCTTGCCAGCCGGTCGGAGCGTTGTAGACGTCCATGCTGAGGCTGGTGCTAAGCTCTCCGCACGAGGCCCATCGGCCAGTCGACTGATTACGCTCGAGTAGCGCGACATCAATCGAAGGCGCGATAATTCCGACCGAGGATGCAAAATTTCTAGTCGCCCAACTGCTGGTATCCAGGTTTATCCCTTCCGGAAGATCTGCAGATACCGCTGCATCGCCACAATCCATGACGACTGATATGTGGTCGATCCCAAGCTTGAAGAAGGTGACATCTGGCAATGCCTTCGGCTCGTAGATGGATGCAGGAGCATTATCGATGTCCTGGTAATTGAAGACGACCGCCGCTACGGATGATTGTATTGTCTGCAAGAACGTCGGTGTGAGGAACGCAGTCATTCGCGGGGCGACGATCTCCCATAAACAAAGGTATGTCTCCGCCCTCGGCTGAGGTCCGAACAATCGATTCGCCTTGACTTCGAGACCTTCGATGAAAATTGATTCGTCTCCTGATACCGCAGGAGCCGAGCCCAGTTGATACACGTTGGTCATATCCTTCGTAGCGACAATGAAGGTCGGCATAGCGTCGAGGGACAACTCCAGAAAGTGTTCAGTTGACTTGAGTGCCATTTGAAGTTGGGGTACGGGCATGACCAGTCCTCGGCGGCAATTGTAAATCTCGTCGGAAAGGAGGATGAGAGACTCCTCGACGTTCATCGTCACGTTGACCGCGAAAGCATCCGAACGACCAGGTCGGTACTTCTCCTCTACAGGATCTCCAACGGAGTTTGGGTCGTGGTCGTATCGCTCGAGGTACTCCTGCAGAGTGGTGAACTGGGTAAATGATCCAAAGTAGTTGTTCTTGATGCAGAAGAGCCGCCGCAGAGCCCATCCAAAAGCTATGAACACGACCTGCTTGCCCTCGAGGTGTAAATTCAAAGTCTCCTGATGCTCTGGATGCGGAGTCGAGTAGTAGGTGTAGCTGCCTTTCGCGCTGATGGCACCGATTTTGCCGATTTCTGTGGCGCCAGCTGGACCAAACGATCGGTGCGTGTCCCAGTTGGGTAGACTCAGGTCGACCTTGGCGTCGCTGAGCTGAACGGAAAATGGGATTGTGCTCAACTCTGCTCGATACTGCGTAGCCGCGACAGCGACATATGCTTCCATGTGTGCTCCGTACACATCCATGAAAGCTAGGTGTCGCGTCAGTGACTATCGAGGGCGAGGATTAAGAACACTCACCATTGCTGTCCCGGGATTTCGGCTCGTCCACGATGTTGAAGTCGTTGATGTATAGATGCAATGCGTAGTTGAGCAGAGTGACTCTGAAGTTGTAGTGGTTCGGCACAAAATGCTGGAAGTCGCCGACCTGACCCGAACTCCAGTCTTTCGCCAGGTCAGAGATGAGTTGAATGTGGTCCCGCAGTAAAGTGATGTCGGCTCCGTCAAGGGTGATATCCAAGCCCCAATCCCTTCTGGCATCCCATCGCAACGGCGTTGGCATCGTTAATGACACCTGGAAATTACCAAATCAGCTGTGAAACGAGAATGGCATGACCATATCGCTCACCTTGCACGTCTTAGCCCTGATAAAAGTCTCGAGATTGACACTCGAGGCTATACCCAATGAATCCATGTGTATTACAAGTATCGCGTCATATCCCCTTGCGGTCGCAAACTGGGATTGGGTGTACGTGATTGCCGAGTTGGCGCCAACTGTGACGTCTATCCAGCCATACCGCCTTTCCAGGTCAACTTTGGCATTATCGTAGATCCAGTCCTTTGAGGCTTCTCGCGTTGGTATCCGCAATGTCGTCTCCTCAGACAGCTGCAAGTTGACCAGAAGATGGGAGTGTACCCGAGTATCACCAGGTTTTAGCCTTTCCTTGGCCATAGTGTCGAAGAATATCGATGGTGCAAAATTCCTCTGCAAAGCATCTCTCTGTCGATCTGCCCATGGTCCGTATTTGATGATACCGCCGTGAACAGTGATGTCAAAACCGTACTCTGGGGCTGGTTCGACGTTGCCAAATTCGTCTGTCTCGTCAATGAGCTCAGCTTGTGAGGGAGTCGGAACAGTTCCTGCGGAGTCAATCAGCCAAGAGTCCGTCTTAGTAATAAAGCAGCTCAAGCTTACCGGGTGTATCCGCATAGTAGGTGAGATCGAGCAACGGTGCGTCAAGCAGCGTAGTGACTTTGGCATATTCTCTCTGTTCGCCTCTAGGCGCGTTCTTTACCTCATCATCGTCCATGCGGTATCGGGCTAGACCTCTCCATATCTTATCCTTGGGCAATCCTGCGACTGGAGGTGTAGAGAATTTGGGATCATGGAGAAAGGAAAATCGCTTTGAGAGTGCGTGAAACTGGAGGAACGAGGATAAGAGTGACGGCTTCTGGTTCGTCACAGCAGCACTACGGACAGTAGTCAGTCTCGGCAGGTCTACACCAATGACAACTCAATTACTCACTCTTCTTTGTTCAGCTGCTCGTACACCTTCCGCCCATGAGCCAGGATGGGCCCAGAGTAATCGACGTTGGTCCGCATAAGTAACTTGGGCTCTTCAAAGTGAAGATCGACCGTCGTTTTGTACAGATCGCAGATCGACCGCGACTGTAAAGAAGCTGCGTAAGCTTTGATCCGTCATATCGACACCTCATACTCACGTCAGAGATCTCGACTGTACCGTCCGCTCGCTTGAAGTCACCGATGAGCACCATGGGCGTGGCATCGCTTCCCAGGACAATTGAGCCGGTAACGATATGAAGCTCCATCGGCAAAGCTTCTCGTAGCCAATTCACTCCGGGAGGAACCGGCGTCTTGATCGGTGTCAGAGGTGCAGGCAGCTCTTCCGACACTTGAACAGGTTTGAAAGCTGTAGAGTCTGATTACCACATGAGCACACTATTCCCAGGTCGAAGGGAAGGCTACTCACCATCACTGGAAGGACGGTCAACGGAAGACCTTGTGTCCTGACTGGCAGCAGACTTTGCGGTCCTTCTCAACCTGGCTCCGAAACTTGTCTGCTCCCCTTGAGCTGGAGACCCGTCACCCGCCTTGTGTCCTTCCGATATATCTTTCTCCTGCTCGTGTTTCCTCATACGCTCGATGATAGTCTCATACGCCGGAGTACGGTTGTACACGAATCCCTCTACCCCTTCGGAGAACACCTTTATCCGACATGGCAGCTGTTCTGACAGCGAGAAATGTGGATGATCAGCATAACTGCGTACAATGCAGTCTGAGACTCAGATACCACTCACTGCGTTTCGTGTTCGTGCTCTGGGTGTCCGCTTCCTGACGGACCCGCAGGATCCAGTATCTCCAGGTGACATGACCATTCAGCGATCTAAAGCTGAGATTGCTCGAATGGTACTCGAGGTCCTTCCAAGCTATACGACCTGCCAAAGGCGAAATCTGTAAGGATCCAATGGAAATGTACGCCCGTAGCCGTCTCCACGTGTAGAGGCGGAGCAGGAAGCCAAAGACGGATCCCAGCAAACGATTCCAGTAGAATAGGAAAGCCGAGGTGACAATGACGACGACGATCAGTTCCGCCAGGAGGAGGTTGTTGATGCCGTCCGCCATGGTCCCGCTCGATCTTCAGGTCCGGGTTATGATCAGCGCATGAGGGTGGTGATGCTCGATAGAGCAACGCTCATGCTCGCTCCGCTGAGTTGCGCTCGAGCACTGCGCGTCTGCGAGATAGCCTAGTGATGATAGGTAGAGCAACACGCAAGAAACACGATTTGTTGTTGCGCAACTCAGAAGCTGCCAACAACGATCGTAATTTTGAGTCCGCTTCATATCTCTTGGCCTTCGACCATCTCAACTTCTCAGCTCGTCCACGCTATCCAAAATGTCGGGGCCGACTTTGGGAGCTTCAGAGGCGTCTGTCTCAGCGCTGGAGAGACTGTCGGTGTCGATTGACCCATACGCGTTGGAGGGCGGAGCCGGCAGGACCAAACTCAAGTCCATCAACCAGGATGGAACGCTCAGCTATGAGGAAGGGTGTGTGGGGTGCGTGGCCCAGCTTCTATCACTCGTTTGATAGCTGACGAAACGTCTCATATTTAGGAGGGCGCCTGATGCCAAGTTCACGGAGACTCTGGGTCGGATATGGAACGAATACCCCGGTGGTATGCTGGATATCACTGAGGATAGCATAATGTCGAAGGATCTGGACGCTCTGGCAGTGGAGCAGTCTGAGCCAGAGGGCGAGAAGGGTACAGAGGTTGCTAAAGGCGACATCATGGCGTGGGAGGACATGGAGAAACTTCGTCAAGATGTCCTCTTCCAGCTCAAGTGGGTCATCACTGCCGTCTATTTGAGGAAAGCAGAGCTGAGAGCCGCCCGTAGCTCTTCACGGAACGAGCTGTGGTATGTTTTGGAACTGGCAAAGACCCTCTCGCTCTCGTCCTCATTCACAGCAGATCCACCTCCTCCGCCATCTTTCGCACCTGTGCCCATCCCACCGAAGAAGAACCGTAAAGACGCCAACGCTCCCAATGGTTCTGGAGCAGGTTCAAGCAAGTCTGGTTCTGCCGTGCCGGTTCCCCAGGAGGACCCACCTGTTCTCCCTCCGGGCACATTCACCACTGTGTCGACTGCAGCGCCTCTCAGAACTTTGCAGGAAGAGGTGATGGACCTGGAAATCGCTCTGGCCTCGAAACAGGCAGCCCTACAGGACTGCAGCGATCTCATCGATTCGGCAGTCGAGGAACTCACGTCGATGGGAGAGGCTAGCGACAAGTTTTGGGACAATGTCAATAAGCTCAAACATGGCAGAGGAGGAAGATCTCAATGGGCACTGGTACCCAAACCGGATTTCGGGAGGGTGTCTGGAGAAGGGGACAAGGCCAAGGATCTGGTCATACCCTATGCCCTGGATGAAGGTGAGTTGGAAGTTTTGGCTCGAGCGCATGGTGGCACCACAACTGATGACGACACTAGCCCCACTTTCAACTAGAACTAGATGCCTCGCTGCGTTTGACCTGGATCCGAAGAAGGACCCTCTGGCATTCGGCGTCAGGACGAATTCGAGACTCCGCTTGACTTTTACGGATCACCTGGGAATGTCCTCGTCATCGAGTTTACCTTCTCGGTCGGAAGATCCTTCGGAAGTCGAAAGGCGAATCGGCGAAGCTCAACTGGAGGCCTTCGACGAAGACCTATTCGGGGAGGTGAGTATCGCTTGACACTGTCGTATAACCTAGAGCTGATGTAATATCTAGATACGGTCAGAGATGGCAAGGCGGGGAACAGGCACCATCGAGCCCAGATCCGTCACGCTCAGTGTCGGCGATCAGAAATTGTCTTTCGAACTGGTATGTCCCGTCAGGGCATCGTTCAGCTTTTTTGATACTAACTCAAGTGCAGATACTACCCGACGATTCACAACCAACGGAAACTGGCGGAGGGTCGCCTCTGCCCGAGATACTACTATCAATGACGAGGCAATCACTGCTACAACTGTATCGAAGCCGAAAACGGCAATTGATATCGCCTGCCAAAACCGGCGCATTCAGACCTCGATCGCTGTTGGCTCCCATAATACACTTGATCCAATATCTGCGGATGGTTGAGCAAATCACGTCAGCACTGGAGGGTATTCATCGCACTATAACCGGTGCTGGCGTGAAGAGCAGAGTCGTCAAGAGGATGAGCCTAGAAGCCAGTGCCATCTCCGATATTCTCGCCGAGGGCGGCAATATGGACAGGATAGGAGGTGTATTCTCGCTTCACCTCGCAGGGGGGTAAGTATACATCTCAGATGGTGAAATTGTCGGACTGACATTATCCAGGCAAGGTGTCTCGTTTAATACCGCAGCTCCAAGCTCGATCACAGCCACGACAAGTCAAGCTACTTTCCCGCTCTTTGACACCTCCGACCTTGTTTCGATCGTATCGACAGATATTGCCGTTCAGCTCACTGGAATATGTGCGGCTCACATTAGGAGCGCTCTCCGAGAGGGCGAGGGAGACAGCGGGACATTGTTCGTCGACGAGCTGGAGAACAGCCTGTATCTACCAAATGGACCATCTTTGCGGTGAGTCAATGACATCTGATGCTCCTCCCTCTCAGCACTATGCCCGTGTTCTGGGGAACCATCGCTGAGATTGCCATCGTAGTATTTCCATACCGCCACCTTTCGACGCGGTCAAGGTGCAAGTCTGGAGTGAGACAGATGCACCGGAGCCTTATGACAGTCGATCAGGAGTGACGTTACAGGACTGGCTCGCAAAGCTCGTCAATTGAGCAGCTCAGCATCAGCATATACTATACACCTCTAGCATTCTCCTAAATTGCTTTCAGCTACGATGGATGTGGGATAATGTGCGATCGATTCCATGATATTGGTACAACACAAAATGCTGATATACAGGTAGCTTGCCGTTCCGTACTATTGCCCTAATGCTCAATACTGTCTCATTCCATCTTACATGCTCACGCCAGTAGGTGCGAGACTGGCGCCGTTACTCCACTCCTAGCGTAATACGATCTCCTTCCATTAGGCACTTGACCATGACCTCTTCCTCCCATTTCATCGGCTGGCTCTTCTCGGCCTACGCAGAGATCCTATCAGCTTAGGATACCCTTGCGTCGAGTAGGATGAACTCACCTGACTCCCTGATAGCCGATTCCACAGTCCAGCGGCCACCCTCTGATGAGCCTTCTCAGACGGGTGAAAGCAGTCCATTGGGGACAAAGCCTCGATCGGCCAATTCGCCAGATCGACCATCAGGCCCGATTGCCAGCTGACCCCAAATCCCTCGTCTTCCTCATCATTCCAGGCCGTGACCATCCGCTTCACGGCGTCGTCATATGACTCGCCCAGAGAATCCATCTTGGATCGGGTGTAGTCGCCAACGGGACCAGGGGTGAACGCGCACGAGCATTCCGTGGGAAGGTGAGGAATGGGCGGCAAGAATGGGCCTCGACTGTGAAGAGTGTCAGAGTGAGCTTGGATGTGGTGGATCTCGGAGATAGGCTCACCAGTAAGGATCTTTGAGGGTGAGGTCGTATATTGCAGACACTCGGAAGACTCCCACTACGCCGCCAATCAGCGGTTTCCTCGATGAAAATGGGTGATACCGACTTATGTTCACCAACAACCTAGCTGCGAAGAAAATTAGCCATAATTAACCAGTACTGTACTTGAACCCACGGATTCTTTTCCGTAGCAGCTCCACCGCCGACTTGATTCCCCTGGAGAACTCATCCGGTGTGCCCACAAGCGGTATTCCCGTGATGTTGGCTGGTCGGGAGGTCAGCACACATGTTGCAGCCTCCAGCGCTCACTCACGAGCTAGACAGAAGGCACACTTGGAGAAAAGCAGTCAACATACGGCTCTTTGCCCGCCTGAGGAGACGCATAGTCTCTTGATGTTACTCACTATGTCATTCGCACCAATCCCCACATTGACAAACGTCCACCCGTCGTCATCGATTTCAAGCATCTCTCGGCGACTCAGCAGATCTGAATGGCTGTCAGGAATGTTGAATGAATCAGACTAACCTATAGCTTGACTGAACAGGTTCTCGGTGGTGCTACCGCTGACAGCGGCGTTAAGGCCATGGTCGAACCGTTGACCGTTGCATCCACCAATCTTGGTGCAGATGCCAGCTGGAGTGTGTCCTCTGCTCGAGCCAGTGATATTGGTATTCCAGTGTTGAGCGATGTTGTACAGGGTGATAGCCCCTTCGTCTCCTCCGATCGGGTACGATACTCCTCTGTACTCCCTGGCTATGGGAAGACTGCCAGGGAATCGGAGCTGATCACCCGACGATCCTGCCAGATTTGCATGATCATGTTGACTCCATCTGTGTTTGCCTTTGGATTGACCTTCTTCTGGACTATTCCGAGCTAGAGCACCGGCCGTGATGGAATCTCCCATGGCCATCATGACGGTTATCTCATCTGGCCGTCTGCGACATTTCTATATCAGCGAATTCCGAGCTCCACAGTCGGGGCATGGACTCACACATCGCCTGCAGATCTGGTCAGAGGTGACCGCATCTCCAGCACTGGACACTGCTCCAGCGAAGCAAAAGGGACCCAATGACTTCTTGATGTCGTCACCTCAGATGCCGACAGCGGCAAAGCGTTGGCCACCGCCAACACCAGTAGAGTGGCCAAATAGACGGTCATCCACATAGTGAGTCTCGTTCCAAAGTGGTGTAGTCGACCCGCTTGTCATGACCGATTGCTCGTCCGACACCTCCTTTCTGAGTGTTGACAGCAGTGTGCTTTGTGTCTCTCTGTAGTCTGTGAGTTTTGAAACGGGCCGGAGATGATGTCTGAGATCTGAGAAATTCTGAGGTCACCGCAAAGGCAAGATCGACGAATCGATGGAACCAAACACGCTGGAGCCCCGCATCGACTTTTGGAGCCAGGCGCCATGCTGCTCGTTCACGCGTTCACGGTTGCCAATTGCCCAACCTCACCTACCACCTTCTGCAAGCTCTACACTTTTAGTCGACTTCGATCATCTTCTCAGCAGTCTCTGCACCGCGCAAGATGTCAGAAGTCCGGCCTGAGCACCCTGCAGCTACGGCCCAACCTCAGAATGCCAAGGATTGTTTGTACGTCAGGCCGCACATGCTGATTTCGTATACTGAAGGAGCACTAAGCTGACTTGACCTTCAGGCCATGCCGGTTGACAGGTGCTGCTGCCTTCGGCGGAGTTGGTGTTTACGCAGTCTATCAAGGTCAACAGCAGGGTGCTTTCAAAAGAATCAGACCTCCTGGTGGTCCCATTGTCCAAGCCCAAATCAGTGTAGCAATTGGCGTTGGTGAGTAGACTCCAATAGCTAGATCAGATCCTTCCTGACATCGCGACCTTTACTCTAAGTAGTCATGATCGGTCTCGGTCTCGGTCGCTTGGCGATTTGAGCCAACGGCTTTATGGCTCGTGCGGCAGACATGCTACATGTTGCTTATGAAACGCCACCAACCCGCAGGGAGGTGATCTAATCAGCTCGATCACTGGCCGCTTCAACGCGGCAACGCCGGCTGCCCGTGAAACTCCGTCAATCACATGCTTGTCGGTCACCGCCCACCACCCACCTCATGTGTCTCCTTTAACACCTCAGCCAGCCTTCGCAGTTCGCCCCACTCTGCAGAGATAAGAGCATCGCGTTTCAGCCACTTCGGACAGGTAGTCGCCGACAACCCCAGGCGAGATCAGGTCAAAAAAGGGTAGATAGCGGGCTAGCGAGGGCTTCGGCGACGATAGAGAGATAGTACAACACGGGGTCGAGTTGAAGATTGGCCAATCCCTAGCGTACTGCTGCGCTGTAGGCATCGCCGAAGATGCCAGGAGATCATTCATGCATGCTTCACCGCCGGCCTGCATACGACCGCTGTGCATGTGTGGTCCTTTGCTCTGTACAGCCTGGACGCTGATCCTCGCTGAACTGCCCGTATGCGATCTTATGCGATGCATGCTCGACGCGTCGAGGCTGCAACGTGCAACTGCCACACTCGGTGGTAGAGGCCGTTGTTTCTCCGCAGCAGCCAATCGCGTTTGAGCATTTTGAGATGTGGCCCCAAAGCGTCGGGAAGGAATTCGCTCAAGGCGTGAGAGCAGAGGCCTGAGGCGAGGGATAGCCCGTTATCACTCCGGGGCGTCATACTCGCGGAATTGGGTGGGATATGGGAGGATATGGGTAAACGCTCCGGGCCATCGCACCGAGAGCCGAGAACAGGAAGGCAAGGGGGGAAAAGTGTGTCAAAGATGGGGGCAAGGCGTGGGAGCAGAGGGCTGTGCGCTAGCTGTACCCCCTTTTTTTATCTCTCGTAGATAGCGAGGTAGAGTGTAGATATGGCATGACCACGGCTGTAGTCAACGGCCATCCTATATAAGTCGGCTTCACCACGAATCATCTTCCACACAACTCACACCTCCCCCCACACCACCGTCCACCGGCCGACCTCGCCTGCTTGCTTGCTGTGAGTCTGCTGCTCGTCGTCTCACTCGCCCAGAGACAAGTCTCGCTGACAACAACGTTCCCCTTTACCAAATCTCGCTCTCGACTCGACTCGGCTATCGTCATTCTGACTGAAACCCTTACTCGCCTCTCCTTGTTCGACCGCGAACCCCATCCTCGCTTATAATTTGTCCCCTTCATCTCGTTCTATATCTCTGCCTATCGTTCCTCCTCATCACCTCTCATCTCTCTACATCAACTCCTCGTTGATTCACTACACTCTGTACATTTTACCTGTACTACTATCACCTCCTCGCACAACCCACGTATCCTCCGCAGTTCTGAAGAACTAGTCTCTCTATCCTTTCAGCCACAATGTCCAACCTCATTGCCACAAAACGAGTCGACTTGCTCGCCCCATATCTCGCTCTGGATCAAGGCTCGAAAGTCCAAGCCGAGTGTGAGTGAGAGCGTCTCTTCGTGTCAACAGTCATTCCCCACGGTCGTGTGACGGTCCTGGGGATTGCTCTCAAAGGCCGGGCCTGTCGTGACATGCCTCATCGTCGCGACAGATATCCCTCAACTGGCAATCTACCATGACTAGTGCCTCACGAAAATCACTCGCACACATATCCCTCATCATTTACCAGACCCCGTCCTCTGCGCTATTTTTGCCCTCCTCCACCTAGCGTACAACCCCTACCAGAAATAGCTCAAACTGACTCCGCCTTAGACATCTGGATCGATGGAGATGGTGGCATGAGATGTAAAACCATGACCCTGGAGAAGAAGCCAGCCTCCGTTTCCGAGCTCAAGGAGTGGAACTTCGACGGTTCGTCAACAAACCAAGCCCCAGGCGACAACTCGGATGTCTTCCTCGTGAGTGGCTTTCTTCAATCCGGTCGCGCGACCCAGAACTGACGACACCTTAGCGACCAGTTGCCATGTTCAAAGACCCCTTCAGAGGCGGCGACAACATCCTCGTCCTCTGTGAATGCTACGACAACGACGGCACCGTCAACAAGTCCAACTTCCGAGCTCACGCCAAGAAGGTCATGGACGCTGCCGCCGACGAGGAGCCTTGGTTCGGTCTAGAACAGGAGTACACCCTCTTCGACGCCGACGGACAGGTCTTCGGCTGGCCCAAGATGGGTTTCCCAGGTCCCCAGGGTCCATACTACTGTGGTGTCGGTGCTGGCAAGGTCTTCGCCCGTGACTTCATCGAGGCCCACTACGTGAGTTGGAATGCCTACAAAGCCTTGAAATCAGCAAACTGACTGTATGCAGCGAGCTTGTCTCTACGCCGGTATCAACATCTCCGGTATCAACGCCGAGGTCATGCCCGCCCAGTGGGAGTTCCAAGTCGGCCCATGTCCCGGTATCGAGATGGGTGACCACCTCTGGATGGCCCGATTCCTCTTGCTCCGTATCGGAGAGGAGTGGGGAATCAAGCCCTCTCTCCACCCCAAGCCCCTCAAGGGCGACTGGAACGGTGCTGGTTGCCACTCGAACTACTCGACAAAGTCGACACGAACGCCGGGCAAGGGTATGGCCGCTATCGAGGACTGCATCAGGAAGCTCGAGAAGAAGCACCTGGAACACATTGCCGTCTACGGAGAGGACAACGAGCAACGTCTTACCGGCAAGCACGAGACGGCTTCGATGACTGCGTTCTCGGCCGGTGTCGCCAACCGAGGTGCTTCGATTCGAATCCCCAGGCATGTCTCTGCCCAGGGCTTCGGCTACCTGGAAGACCGACGACCCGCCTCCAACGTCGACCCATACAGGGTCACCGCCATCCTCGTCGAGACCACCCTTCTCAACTAAGTTGAGGGGAGAAGCTAGAAGGGTCGAGGTCGGACCCGGAAGGCATCGACGGCGGCGGTCATGGTTCAGTGTTTCGGTATACCATACATACAATATCCCCAGGAGGATTGGGAGACGGAGGAGGAACGTCGAGAGCAGTAGATACATATCCCCCCACAACAAACCCATCATTCCCGAACCCATAGTATTCTCAACACCCATTTGTGCTTTTATTCTAATTGGTCACTCCCGTTGTGTTTTATCTGTCCGTACATTGCGATGAATGGCATGATCTGCGATATCAGGGGAGCACGAGACATCTCGACGGAAGAAGATGATGCTGACTCAGCTAAGATCAGCAGCTTAGATTAGATAAGATTGCGACGGGATTGATGCGCCATGCGGGACGACGAAGCGACCCATGCGAGGCACTGACTTTAGCTTGGTTGCTACATGTCATTCATTTGATTGATGGTTGCTCGTCATGTGACTCATCACTCGTAACTAGCGCCGTGTAGTACTTGTTCCTGAACTTTGATGCTTGGATGTGTCCGACTTGTGGTAACTACCTAGAGTCTTCCGAATCAGGACGGAGTAGTTATCGGAAAGTACGTGTCAAGAAGGTTCAACGCAAGTGCTTGAACCGAACAGCGATCACACTCATGGGCTTCCGGACATGAGAAGGCCCAATTGATGTTCGACGGTCAACATCCTGCCGAAATTGCCGCGCACAGTCTTGAGTGTCGTTCGCGGGCATGTGGCTCCATGTTTGATCTCCGACAGATTCATAGAGTAGTTACAAAGATTATGATCGTGTATTACTTTGTTAGAACTACTATACAGGCAACAGCGGATAAAGCGGACAAGTACAGCTCGGATGATATATGTGCGTGTGTATGATGGGGTCATGATGGTCGTTGGCGGAGACGTTGATAGCTTCTGTCGTGTTTTTCTCGTCTTGGTGACGGTTTTCGGGGGCGATGAGCGAACGCTTGTACCAGACAAAGCGCGAGCGAGGGGCCATCGGTTGGATGGTGGTGTGGGGAGACAATCCGATGTAGCGGAGTCGGTGGAGGAGGAACGAGGCATTCATGGCGTGGTGGATTCGGTATGGTGGGCCGTGGCAAAGGGACGAGAGGACGATTACCATCTGGCTCCAGCCCGGGTGACGTTTCTGCCTCGCTGACACCTGATACCAGCTTGAGCGACCATTGTCTCCGAGATCGTCCTGTTGTTCAACCACCCGAGGGCTTCCGTGTCACTTTGCTCGGGAGGAGTCGAGATGGCGATGGGAGTCATCGCACTGATGAGTTTACTAGTGTCGCCGCCGCCACCAGAATTCGACCTGTCCTTTGCGCGCATCTCCACGGAAGCGGGATATGGCTGTGTCCTGTTCTGAGTCGTGGACGTGATTGACTTCTGGCGTAGGCCAATTCCAGGTCGACCAGGCCGCTGTTGAATGACTGGCTTGGCATAGATGGCATGAGTGAACGTGGCCTGTGTGGCCGAGGTGATTGTAGAAGCGGAAGAATCCGTGGACAAGACTGAAAACCTGTCGAAGGGTGGGGGCGTGGTACTCCTGATTTGGTCCGTTGATTGACGATACGATGATGACGATGAAGAGAATCCCTCGAAGAAGGGGTTTCTGGGCTGGTATGCCGAAGACATCGAGTCCTCATCACCTCGACCATACATTGACTGTATGTCCTCGGGCTTGATCGCATCGAAGCTGACTTCGCTGAACTGGCTACCGGCGCTCCCCGGAGTGCTGTAGTCGTAAGACGAGTAATCGAACTGGTACGGCGTGACAGCTCCTTCCGCGGAGGGATCCGAGTTGGTTCTTGAGAACGACGGTATAGGTCCGCGTGATGAGGAGCCCATGGGCGAGTTTGCTGATGAGGATGAGGACGAGTGTTGTCGATGGAACTGGATGAGACCAGGTCGGAAAGGTGCGACTTGCACAGGGTGCTTTGTCTGATGATCCTGTGTCTCGACCAGCATATCCACCATTTGAGCATCCTTCTGTTGCTCCTCGTCGTGCGACGCTTCTCGAACGCTATCTCCCAGTCCCTCCATCCTGTCGTCCTGACCCTGAACAACCTCCGCCCTATGAAAACCTTGTGACGGACCTTGAGCACCAGGTCTGATGACTTTCGGAACCGCGACTTTTTGACCTGGGGATAGGTGCAACCTGACGTGACGGGCGATGGGGTCTTCGTCGTCGTAGCCGAACTCGACGTCGAACTGCCTCTCGATGTCTCTGGTGTCGTCGTTCATATCGGCAACGGCAGCCGACATGCCTCGTTGCATCATCTTCTTCAGAGCCGTCGAGTACTTTCGAAGCGATTCAGGTGGTGTGAACATTGGCTCTGTCGGTGATGACGATGACACATCCCGATCAAACGTGTCCGAGATTGGTGAGACGGGACATTGTGTTGTCGAAGCCGGTGTCGAGGTCTGAGGCGTTTGTGGTGGTAATGTGGATGCTGACGATACTGTTGAGAATGCCGACATGACGTTTGGCTAATTTCTCAGTTTCGAGTGAGTGGAAGTATCAATTCGTACGAAGAGGTCGACCTGTCGTATTCTTTATTATCTGATCGATGGGCTCCACAATTGTATAATGAACGAACAGATGCCTGCGCAGGTGATGTCAGTGACGTGAAGGTTTCGTAGACTGCAACTCTGACGGACCTTGATATAGCCTGTCTGAAGGATCAAAGTATCTCGTTACACCACGAGTTTCGAATCGCACTTGGCTGCTCGCTAAGCGTCGTCGATCACGCGTTTCACAGTGCCCTTTGAAGACGGTGGAGCGCCGACTGCGGGCTACTGCGGTGGACACTGGATCTACTGGATCGTGATGTAAAGGAGGTCGGCCGTGCGGGTGTCGTTTCAAATTTGACCGAAAGGGAGTAAGGGGCTTCGGGGGTAGGTGACGTTTGGCGGCGAATGGAGTTGCCAGAGGATGAAGTGTATCGGCGTGAAGTGGGTCTTAAGGAGCGTGATGGGTGCTGTAGTGGTCGATGCAAATTGGGTGGACGCGATTGAGAAGATGGCTAGTCGAGGATATATGAAGTGAGGGGGTGTTGAGCGTGTCTGTCTGACGATGAGGTCAGCGGACTCGTGGCTTGGTTGCTGTGTAAACACAGGGTCTTTCGCTGTTTCGGAGGATTTTTGGGGTTTGATAATCGAAATGAACTGTGCCTAGACAGGCCTAGACAGGCAATAAAGAAGATCAAGCGGGAGGTGGTGGAAGGTGGTGGAGCAGTTGCAGTCGATGCAACTGAATGAGATGGCGGGGAGTAGACGTGAGGTAGCTGCGCGTCCACGGACCAGTCTGCTATATACCCTCGAGTAATGTTCATCTGCGCAAGCCGGCCATTGAACGGCTCGGAAGGCGTTCTTCGATGGGGAAAGCGATCGAGCAAGTGTTCATGGATGCTGCCAGATGCTGCCGAGGCCGATGCCATTAAACCTCGTGGCATCGACTCTCGGGCGTACAGAGAGGAGAACATGATAAGAAGAAAGGGGTAGGGAAGCTTGACCAAGGCGCATGGCGTTCGGTGGGCATCGCTCGACTATCGCTCGCGACGCTCGGAGCCTTTGCCTGCCTTTGCACACCTCTCTCAGCCCGTGCTTGCCAGCAATAGACGTGAAGGTTTGGGGAAGGAAGGAGGCAAGGCAGAGGAAGGCAGGCCAAACGTAACAAGAACACGCGCCGAGCACAACTCACTCGAAACACCAACAAGGTACCAAAAGTGGCGCTTTTGTCCTGTTTAAGCGGGGGGAGATGACGTCGACGCTCGGGGAGGCGGCGGAAGGTGATTCCAGCGACGCGTCCTGTCCTCGTGGTGGCGTGTTCGGAGGCTGATGCCGTTGAACGCTGTCGACTGAGCACCGCTAGCGTTGGCGTCAAGGACGACGATGCCGATGGTGACAGCAGAAATTGATAAGACGAGTGACTGCGAGTGTCGGAACTGAGGAGGTTTGAAGACGAGCGATGAAGGGAGCTTCGGGGTGGATCTTGAGATGGGGTCGATTTGGTTTCGTCCGATGCAGCGAGGCTGTGGTTCTATCGTTCACAGAAGTCGCTGGAACAGTGCTGAATAGTGGCTCGACGACTCGATACGGGAAGAGTACTTATGATACTGCAAGATTGTCACACTCCATCTGCGGTATTTTCCTTACCTATATGTAACTTCAACTTCTGTCCGTCCTCCCACCGGCAAATGGCGATCGACAGTGAAACGTCTTCGTCAACAACACATCCTTGTCTAGCGTTCGGTGAGTCGTCATAGTGGAGCGTCGGGTGCTCGGTCTGGACTGCGAACGTGAGATCGAACATGTTAACCCCATTGAGGAGGCTGGTCAGTCGCGGTGGACATGGTTCACATACTGGGTTCTGTCCATCCCACGCCGTGCCGTCGGATCTGGTGTGAGCGCGTAAGCGGCCGAAGGTGCGTGTGATTGAGAGTCTCGGCGAGACTGGTCACTGCGAGTGTAGAGTGCTCCACTGCAGCCTTGTCGGTGATGACATTTCCAACTCAACCTCAACCTCGCCCTTGGGGCTTTGACCCCTCGAGTCTGAGTTGCAGGAATCTTCAGCGTCGATGCCGACTACACGCCGAGACACGTTACATCAGTTACAAGGCAGCGGCTGCCGCTGCACCTCGTAACAGCTGGTACCATACTCGAGCTAGTCCCAAGGGGAGTCACAGTGAACACTTTGACACGCCAGTCGGAATGCCAATTTTTCATGGTCCCTCAATCCCGCCCTCAATCGTCCTTGCACATACACTCAGCTACTAACGCTCAACGCTGGATCGAAAATGACGCACCACCTGACATACATTTCTCCTGTTGTTTGCATCGGACGACGAGGTCATGGTCCGAAGGTCACAAAGCGCTTGGTGCTCACTGACCGGACTAATTATCACCTGGTTTGATAGCTTCACCGGGCAAGCTGTCGTCAGAGTCCAGATTGCGGATCGATCCTGACGGCCTCGCTGTAGTACGAGGGCTTCACTATAAGTCAACGTCATCGTTGTAGTACCACCAGTAGACGGATCTGTACATCAACACGTCGATCAGCCCACTGATGCCGAAAAGCGAACAGCGTAGGCGCGATTTCGCGTCCGACCATGTATCGGCACCGAGAGTAACGACTCCACTCATCTTGACGTTTCAGACCTGAAACCTGTACTCTAAAAGGGAGGGTCATCAGATCTCTTGACCTCACACTCTGCACCGTTTCAGCCTTATCTTCATCACATCTTCCAATCGCCGGAGCGTCGCAAGTTTGGCCCCGTGAGGCATTTGTTGCGAGTCGCATCTTCGGACAAGTTGTGCATGGCGCTTTTTCCCAATTTGCGGTTGTGCAATGCGATCTAAAATGACACTCCTGTCCTCAGACCCCGGTCATTGTCGGTGAAACGACCTAGAGCCTGCTGAGGATGGCATCGGTGTACTCTTTCGTTCCCGATTTACCTCCCAAATCCCTGGTGATAGCCTTGCCCTCGGCGATTGTGCCAAGAGTCGCCTTCTCGATCTTGTCGGCAACGTCGTATAGGTTCATGTGTCTGAGCAGAGGAGTCAGCTGGACCTTGACCGCGAAATTTCGTTCGCTGAATATGACTCACCTCAGCATCATCAGCGAAGACAGGAGCAAAGCAGTGGGGTTGGCTAGTCCTTTACCCTCGATATCTGGGGCGGAACCGTGAACGGCCTCGAAGATCGAAGCGTCCTTGCCGATGTTTCCAGATGGGGTAAGACCGAGACCACCGATAAGACCAGCGGACAAGTCGGAAAGAATGTCACCGTACCTATCCATTGTCAGCTCGGTGCCGCCTGACCCTTAATCCACTCACAAGTTTGGCATGACCATGACTCGCTCGGAGAACGGCGATGGGTCGGTAGCGATTCGGAGACAAACTCGGTCCAGGATGTCCTCGGTGTACTTGATGTTTGGGTACTCCTTTGCGACAGCTCGGCAGGCGGTCAAGAACATGCCGTCGGACATTTTCCTGATATACCGTTAGCTATTGTACAACGAGGATATCCCACGCTACCCACATGATGTTGGCCTTGTGGACAGCGGTGACCTCTCCTCTGCCGCTTTCGACGGCGTAGTGGAAGGCGTATCGAGCGACTCGCTCGGAAGCCTCGTAGGTGATGAGTTTGATCGACTGCACGACACCGTCGACGATCTATGTGCGGGATCAGCGCCGTCCGAATTCTGACTGGTGTGTGATCCTACACACCTCGTGCTCGATACCAGAGTACTCTCCCTCCGTGTTTTCTCGGATCAGAACCTAAAAGAGGATTTAACTTTCGTTCTCGCGGTTACAGAACAGGATACAGAGAACGGAGACGGTGTTGTGCAGTCGCTCCACTCACAGTGTTGACATTGTCGTAAGCTGTCTTGTAACCCTTGATCGACAAACAAGGTCTAACGTTGGCGAACAGACTGAAAGTCCTTCTCAATGTCAAGTTGAGCGAAACATGACCCTTTCCAATGGGCGTGGCAAGAGGACCCTTCAAAGCGACAGTGTTCTTCTTGATCGAGTCGACGGCTTCCTTAGGGATAGCAGTCTTTCCGTCAATGAGGACTGGCGTGACGTCGACCTCCTCCCAGTCGATAGGTGCCTGTAATTAGAGTCAGATAAGTGTCCAGAATCTTCTCCACGCGAGTCAGCTGTTCCTCGTTTAGACATACCTTGGCGGCCCGGAAGATGGTCTTGACAGACTCAGCAATCTCGGGTCCAATACCTATAGTGCTGTTAGACCTATCCTTGCCACGGAAGAGATGGACTCACCGTCTCCTGGGATGAGAGTGACCAAGTAGTTACCCTAGTACATGTTGTTAGTACGCAAGAAAGCTTGCTTGATCTTCTGTACACTCACATTGGCACCCTTCTTTCCCTGGAAGGTCGAAGTTGGGGCAGCGAAAGACGAAGTCGAGGCGGTAAAACTTCTGGTGGGAGTCTGGAGGTTTCCCACGTTAGCAAATGAACAAACAGATTCACTGTTGCGAGGACCAAATGCTCATAGACGAAGTCTCAAAGCCCAGTCACAACAAGGGTGAGAAACCCACCTGGAGTGTTCTCAACGAGGTGAAAGCTCCTCTGGTTGCGGATCTGGCGAACATGGTGATGGAAGTGGTGACAGGAGATATCTACAGGTCGGAGAAGTAGGTAGCTTGTCTGCCTCTGGTGACGATGAGTGACGATTAGGATGTATACAGTAGACGTTGTGCTTTGCTTTGCCTTTGAATTGTTCGTCGGTGTCGTTTAAGGTCGTCGCCCAGTTGATGTCGTCGGTCCTTATCGGCCGTTTACCGCCGAGCTGCCACCGGATGCATCGTTAACACTCGGCGCTCGCCGACATGACGTGTCGGGGCCTGGTGTCATCCCATCAGATCTTTCAGCTCACGTGACCGGGTACAACTTTTATCGATCGAGCGGCCACCACCCTCACCCATCATAACACACCGGGAAATATTTTGAACCGTCCTCTCCATCTTACCACTCCTATCCACTACTCACCCTACCCAACACATACCACACACAACAAAAATGGGTAAATCATCCAAGACCGCCGCCGCCGCTGCCGCCGCCCCACCAGCCAAGGCCGCTAAGGTCAACGCCGACAAGAAGGCCTCCACCAAGTCCAAGAAAGAGGGCAAGAAGGTTGCCTCTGCTCCAGTCCCTGCTCCAGCCCAAGTGAAGGTGAGTAAAGTGACCTCTCTCATCGCTCCTCTTTGTATATTGTAATTCGCGTCTGAGACATCCCCGTGTAGGAGAAGAAATCGAAAAAGGCCAAGAAAGAGCCAACCCCCCCTCCCGAGAGCTCGAGCTCTGAATCCGAATCCGAGGACGAAGAGGAGGACTCGGACTCTGACTCTTCGTCTGAGGAGGAGGTCGCTGCCAAACCAGCTGCCAAGCCAGCCGCTGCCGAAGTACGTGATAAGGCGATAGAGCCGCGCAGCGAGAGATGCCCAGTCTCAAATCATAAAGCTGCTATACCCGAGCTATCGTTGCTGACACCTTTTCCTCCAGGCCGAGTCCTCCGACTCTGACTCCGACTCCGACTCCGACGAGGAGGAGGCCAAACCCGCCGCCAAGACCAACGGTGCCGCTAAAGCTCAAGCCGAGTCTTCGGACGAGGACTCCAGCGACGACTCTAGCGACGAGGAGGAGGCCAAGCCTGCCGCCAGAGCCGCTGCCCCCGCCAAAGCCGAGGAGAGCTCCGACAGCGACTCGAGCGATGACGAGGAGGAGGCTAAGCCAGCCGCCAACGGTGCCGAGGAGAGCAGTGATGAGGACTCTAGCGATGACGAGGAGGAGGCGAAGCCCGCCGCTACCAACAGTGAGTGGATCCCGACGACGAGGATTCAAGTACTGATCCTCACCCCCCAGCCAAGCGAAAGGCCGATGATGCTGTCGAGGCCCCAACAAAGAAGGCCAAGACCGAGAACAACGGTGAAGAGGAGCCAACTCTTCAGGTCTTCGTTGGTCAACTATCTTGGAACGTTGACAACGACTGGCTGCAGTCCGAGTTTGCCGAGTGTGGAGAGGTCGTCTCTGCCAAGGTCATGATGGACCGAGACACTGGAAAGTCCCGAGGGTTCGGTTTCGTCACGTTCTCGACCCTCGAGGAGTCCACCAAGGCCGTCGAGCTGAACGGCAAGGAGATTGACGGACGACCTGTCCGAGTCAACTTCTCCGCCCCAAGAGACAACGCTGCCGCTGGCCAGAAACGAGCTGGAAACTTCGGTGACAAGCTCTCTGCGCCCACTTCCACGCTTTACGTTGCTGGTCTTGCCTACTCGCTGAGCGAGGACGCTATCTACGAGGCTTTCGGTGATTTCGGAGACATTCAAAGGGTCCGACTGCCAACGGACAGGGAGACTGGTGCCCCCAAGGGATTCGGATACGTTCAATTCGCCGATGTTGATCAGGCAACAAAGGCTCTCGAGGCCATGCAGGGCTTTGAGCTTGCTGGTAGACCCATTCGATGCGACTACGACCGACCCAGAGAGGAGGGTGCTGGTGGTGGTGGTGGTGGCCGAGGTGGATTCGGCGGTGGTGGTCGAGGCGGAGGTGGCTTTGGTGGTCGAGGTGGTGGCCGAGGTGGTGGCCGGGGTGGATTTGGTGGTGACCGAGGTGGCGGTCGAGGTGGTGGCCGAGGTGGCTTCGGCGGTCGAGGACGAGGTGCTCCAAGGGGTGGTGGTGCCCGAACTGGCGGTATCGTCCCAGGTGCCGGATCGAAGGTTACCTTCGACTAAACGGCTCTGCAACTTCTCTCGAACCCCGGCGCCCATGTCGACGCTGTCCTGTCTCTTAACGACCCAACACCCATCGTCATCATTGACGCACTCTCGCACCAAAAGGGATTGCTTGGTCTTCCCAATATACCACGTTTCCATCCATATCTACTGAGGGAATAATAGAAACTGTATGCATCTTGCTACGTCAGTAAATGGGACAGAATCGAGTTGCAGTGCTTATTTTTGCAGAGATAGAGGCAGTGTCTGATCAGCAATAGCATCTGCTGTCGAGCGATGAGCTGGATCTCCTGCTCGGAGTGGCGCTACAGCCATAGCTTGCCCCGGCGGAGACTCCATATTGTTTACAACGGAAGCAAAAGTCGGTCTGGGCGGAGGACGCTAAGGAACGCGCCCAATTAGTCGTGGTTGTCGTAGAGCATGCTCTGTCCATCTGATCAGCTCATCAGCCAGCTGTACATTCCGGGACAGCACAAGGATTCATCTGTCGCTTGGACTATCGGATCAGGTGGTCAAGAATTGACACACTGCCTGCTTCATCACTTGCTACGCGATCGACGACCGTCGGACTCAACGCTCAATCCGGCACAGAAGGCAGAAAAAAACGACCCGACCGTCTGGGTGAAGCAGACACACACCCTGCCAACTTTGCCTCGAAACATCCTTCCTTTCATCATGTCCCACTTTGGGTAGAGGCATTTGGGCACTATCAACCAGTATCTCAACCACACACATCCACCGTGCATCACTTGACACTCGATCTATCGGACGCTTTGGGTCTTTAGGATCGGGTGTACTTCAGTCCGTGCGAGGTCTTCTTCGGGCAAGGTAAGTAAAATTCGACTTCCATCCCTATCAAGTCGTCAAACGTCGTGATAGAGCACCTTCCTTTGATGCCGGAAATGGCTGAAGCTAGCTCGTTGCCTACGCCTGATTGGCTTGAACTGACTCATCACTCCTGTAGGCATCACAATAACACCGTTGTCGTGGGTCATACCGATAGCTCAAAGTGACGTTCCGTCTTCATCACGAGATATCTAAGACTTGTGAGTTGATTGGAACGTCCATCTCGCCAAAGAACCACAATACCCTCTACCCCTCCGGGGTCGCTCTTGTCCACGAGGCGACCTCAATCATGTCACTCTTCTCTCCCCTGCATCAATGCAGATCAAGGAGCCCTTCTGTCTAGAAAGATTGAGATACTAACTCTCGATTACGTTCAGCTCCTTCTCGTTTTGTCTGGTCCTGCTTCTTGAGCTTGCCATCTCAGCGCCCTTCGCATCTTGAATCAGACTATGCAGGCCGGCGTAAGGCCGATCATGGTGAGTCTCCACTTTAGTTGCAGACCTCTCTCGACGACCAACTGACACCCCTGAAGCATCCTGGGCAGCAACAGTATGAAAGAAGCGGGATGATACACATAACTTTGCCCGATGGACGGACAGCGCAGATCGACCCGATGACAATGGACGATCAGACCCGAGCGTACGTTGCCCAGCAACAACATCAGCAACAACTCCTGGCTCAGCAGAATCAGATGCCTGGAGGAGGACGGGATATGAAGGCGGCTGCTCAACGACAACTTGGAGTAGCGGCTTCTGCTCAAAATGCCCATGCTCTCCAACAACAGCAACAACAACAGCAGCAGCAGCAGCAGCAACAAGCGATGATGTCCACTGCTGGAGGCACGCCCAGGCCAATAATGCTACAGCAACATCAGGGACAGACCGGACAGCAGTACTACATCGATGCCTCGGGTAGACCTGTGGCTGTGACAAGCTACCAACAAGCTCAGATGCAACCACGAGGCACTCCCGGTCAACCTGCACAGTACGCCCAGATACCTCAGCAGATGACGCCTCAGCAACAGCATCAATTGCTCTTACAGCAGAACGCTGCGCAACAGATGTTTCAGGCTCAGCAGCAACAGGCTGCAATGCAGCATGCGCAGCAGATGCAGCAGGCTCAACAACAGCAGCAGGCCCAACAGCAGCAACAAGCTCAGCAGTCGATCAACGCGCAGCGAATGTCACAGACCCCATCGGCTCGACCTCCTCCCGCACAACCAGGAGCTCAGTCCCCATCTTTACTCCAAGTGCCTCCGCCAGTAAAACGCGCTGTCAGTCGAGCCGCTTCGAGAAGCGCTTCGCCAATCCCACCGCATCTACGGCCACCACAACAGCCCCCGATGCCAACTTCACAGCCGATGCAGCAGGCCGCTTCGGCCATGCCAACTGTGAACAGCTATCCCGTCAACCTGCCAGTGAGATCAGCCACGATGCCGGCGCCCATCGTTCCCCCACCGCCTCCTCAGAACAATGCAATCATTATCGATCCTGCACAACAAGCATCAGCTGAGGCTGGACCTTCGAGGAACCCAATGACCAGAACAATGTCAGAGGCGAAGCCCGACATCGAAGAGACGTTCCAGTATATGCCACTATACCCGAGGCGCGCGAAGAAGGCAATGGGAGCTGCGAGGAAAATCGAGGAGGTGACGGATAGGCTGAAGAGGCACATCCGAAACTTTGAGGAGAGGCTGGAAGAGGTGATAAAGGAGGAGGAGGAGTTGAAGGCGGATACGGAGAAGCAGATGAAGGATGGAACTCTGCTCGAGTCGGAGTTCGAGAAGCGAGCGAGGTTTGACCAATTGCTTCTTGAATAGTAAGTCTACTTTGCTCCTAGATCCCCTGGCTGGGGCGATCGTGCTGATCGACTTCAGCCTCCAACGAGCCGGTTATGATGAAGTCGCAACCGCTTTGAAAGTCCGGATAGAGGATCCACCTGCACCTGTCTCTTCCTCGGACTCGCCACGGCCCAAGGAATCCAAAGCGGAGGAGGCGAATGCAGAGTCCAGCGTACAAGACGAAGCAGCAGCGAGCGATAAGACTCTGGTTCAGGACACCCCCGGATCCACCAAGTCAACCCAAACATCTCCTCTCAAGATGATGACTCCACTGGAATCTGTCGTCAAAGTTGTCGAGATCAAGGACGCAGAGGCAGACCAGACTATGGACTCGCCAGCGAAGTCCAGTCCAGTTGCGAAGAAGTCCGAGGATGGCGAGAACTCTGGAGTCCTCGAGGTGGATGCCGCTGTACCCACGCCTGCGGCGGAGCAAGAGGAGGACGACTCTATCTTTGGCGATAACGAGAAGGATGGACCTGAGGATACCAAAATGAAGGACAATCTGGATGAAGCCAAAGAGGACGTCGAGACAAAGGCTCCAGAGACGGCAACGTCTCCCACAGCTCCAACGAATGAGCAAGTGGAGGCTCCTAAGGAGATCGAAGGGACACAACAGGCTGAGCCTCAGCCACCTTCGAGCGAGCCCACCGATCTGGGCACGCTATATACGGTAAGTCATCCATCCTGCTTACGAGTTTACATCACTGACGGTACTATCAGTGGTGGAATGTGTACGAAGACGCGCAGCGTTTGGCACAACGAAAGATGCTGCGAGCTCGTCAGAGCCAATATCATGCCCCTCATGCTGCCGGTCCACCTACATCGGCAATGGCAGCTCGTATAGCGGTCTCGGCACCGGAAGCTGCGGTGAGAGCATCGTCCGACGGCAAAAACGGACCCAGCAGACCAAACACTGGACTGTCTGTCAACACTGCGATGGGTATGCAAATGTCGAATGGTAGTCCGCCATCGACTGGTCTTACCGCCAGATTGACCGCGGCGGAGGAGATGCGACGGTCGCAGCAATTGAAGATCTCGCAGCAAGAGGATGAGCGCAGGAGATCCATCACTGCTGCTCAAATGGCTCAACAAAGCGTGAGTGGAGTGGCTGTTCTCCTCTGTGCTGTAATGTTGACACTTCCGGGATAGGGCTCTGGATCGTCCAATGGCAGATCTGTCGGCGTCGCCAATGGTGACCAGATGCAATTGACCAATGAGCAAATCGCTCAACATATGATGGCACAAGCGCAGCATGTCCAACAGCACGGCTATGCCTCATCCCAGCTTATCCACACGCAGGCTCAACATCCGGGCTATGGCCAAATGCCACAAGCGGGCGTGATGAGATCGCAAACACCCAGTGGGACCAACAGGATGCTGCCGGCGTACATGCAGATGCCGGGACAATATGTGGCTGGGGCCAATGGTCAGCAAGGGCCAGAAAGCGTCGGTTCACCTTCTACCGATAGTGGCATGAGCGCAAAGAGGCAGGCAGGCTCACCTATGGACGGTGGATCGGTCAAGAAGGCCAAGCTCTCAGGCAAGCGTCCAAGTGAGTAGACGTTTCTCTATCCGTTTTCGATTTGCTGACAACACCCCAGCACCGGAAGAGCACCAGAGGCAAGCTCGCGAGGTTGCTAGCCGAGCAGCGGCACAGCAAGTCCCCGGACCCGCTAGTGGGCTACAGGGTTTCCCGATCCAGCGCCAAGCGTCTTTAGTGAGTCAGCTCAGAGCCCGGCACAGCCGAACACAGCTGACGTATGCCTTAGCCATCCCTCCCTCGACATCTGACAGATGCCGAGCGGCAATATGCCCAAAGCCAAGCTGCGTTCGCGCGGCAGAACCTGATCAACTCGCCAGCGACCATGATGGGTATGTCTCCCGCGCAGATGACGGCTCCGTCGCCTGCCACCTTGTCCGCCACTTCACCAGCCGACTCCTTCGGCGTCGGTGTCAATGGTCTGCCCATGTCGGCCAAGGGCCACAAAGCCAAGGGAAAAGCTGGCTCTCTTTCGCTCGACATCGAAGGCGGCTCTGTCGAAAGCGTCGAACTCACGCCCACGACCGCTTCGGCAAAGCGGAAGGTGTCGAAGAAAGCGGCCAAGCAAAGTGCGGCCAAAGGCAAAGGAGGGGGTAAAGGCGGGAAAATGGCAACAAACGGACAACCCAGTACACCCCCTGGAAGCGTGTTCAGCGCTCCTGTCCCAGTCACACCACAGCAGTACGGTCAGCAGGGTGATAACAGCTATGCTACCCCGGCTCAGCAATCGAATCACGGCGCTCAGTCTGTTCATCAGTCACCCCAAGACGAACAGCAGCAGCAGATGGGGAATTACCACGAGACGAGCCAATATGAGACACCTCAGACGCAAATCTCGCAGCAGCCCTCGCAGCCACCAAATCATGATGGAAGCCAGCCAGCTCCCTCGGACCAGCAGCAGCAGCATCAGCAACAACAACACCAGCAGGAGCTTGCGTCACAGCAGAATCAATACCAAGCGCAGATGTTGAGCCAGAGTCAAGACTCTCTACAGCAGTTCAATCACGCGCACAACGGTATGATGGCGCACCCGGACGATCCGAACAGCCATACCATGGATGAAGACTTCATCAAGGCCCTGGGATCCTATACTGCCGACAACTCTGGCGCACCGCCCATGTCCGCCGGTGTCAACTTTGACGATGCGTTCGACTTTGACGTGAGTAGCCCATCCTAAGATCCCTGGGGAAGAGCTGACAATCTCCGCCTGCAGTGGAACACGGCCAACTTTGGAGTCACGGAGGGCGATGATACAGATTGGTTGACCAATCTGAACGAGGGAGGGGAGTGAAGGATGTGCATTAGATCGTTCGTGACATCTTGAGGCGAGTGACACGTCACGGAGGGCTGTACACAGCTAGTAGCTAGTATCATATAACGAATCCTCACGACCAGTCGAGCAGTTACGGGTAGTGGTAAAATCGGGACCAACCGAAACAGTCTTGAAGATGTACACAGCCATATTATCTCTTGCACTTCGATCTGCGGCAGAGACACTCGGATTCTAGGTGCGACAACTGCATTGATCTATGAAAACAAGTACTGACAACAAAAGACAAACTAAAAGACATCTAGCTGACAGCCAGAAGGAACAATATGATACGATACAGCCGCATAGGGTGGGGGGCTCAAGCAGGATGCCATACTCTAACATACAGCAATTTTACGAATTCCGGAGGAGGAAACAGAATACATGCCTCGCAAGCATTGGGACCTCGACTAGCACAAGATGTCAAATGGGAGCCCAGATTGACTTCTTGTCCAGCGCCATCCAATTCGTCGGGAGCGATTGTAGTCGGCCATGGGTCCTCGCTTCCGCCAGCGCGTTGTCAAGACCTCGCGGTGCCTCCGCCTCCTGACTCTTGGTTCGCGACAGCGGTACGACGGGCGTGCTCCAAGATGCTGGACCTCGACTGGCGGTAGATGTGCCGCTGACATCGTTCTGAGACCTGGTCGGATGTCCGGCCTGCCTTGCGGCCACGTTCGCTGCCCACCGGGCGACGGTCTCGGTCACTGGGAGTTTCACCCCCGCGGGCTCGTTCACGTGATGCTTGGCTGACGAGGGGGTGTCGAATGACCCTTCAGTGAAGTCAGGGTCTACCTCATGGTGGGAGGAAACACCGGTCGAGCTGCTGGAGGGCGTAGTGGAGACGATGGGTTGAGCTTCATCGACAGATGGCTGGGCGGCTTCGAGCTGGTGTTGTGGATAGGTGTTGTAACCATACCACTGCCCGATCGGAGGGTGAGACGCCATTTGCGAAGGGTGGAACTGGTGATTGTAGTAGACTGTCCCATTCCAAGCGCTCCCTCTTGGTCCAGATGTCAGCTCCTGACCTAGCTAAGCTATACGAGAAGTGATTCACCCATACCATGGGACGAACGCCGAGCCCGACGAGGTAGAGGCATCGTAGGGGGCAGCAGGCTGGGCCTGCGTATCGTTTCTCGCGAGAATTCTCAGTCTGAGATGGGTCAGCGACTGACTACAGTGCTCCAGTCCATACAACACTCACGCAATGGCGAAACTGGCCAAACTTCCATTGAACTCTCCGGTGATCAAGTTTAAGATCGAAGTTGCCGAGCCTTGGTTGATGGCAGCGTTCATCGCATAGATACGACCCTCAGACAGGGTATTGCTTCTCGCGAGTGCCCCTGTGAGGATGATGTTCAACCCATATTCGTTTGACTTTGCTGATCGTTCGAACTCACTGATTGGCTTGCCGTATGCGGGTCTCAGGTTGCACTCAAAGTAGGCGAAGCCTTGCATTCGGCTGATGGCAGCTTGGACGCCGGCCGGAGAGTCAAATGAGATGAAGGCGCAATCCTTCCTATCACCAAGTTGGGCCTATGACAGTGAGTCAGCCATCGAACAATACGCAAAGACAAGGCAAACTCACGTCTATCACGTCACCGAAACAGTTGAACACGAGCACCAACTCGGAGATGTCGGTGTCGATGGCCAGCCCACCGACGAAAACTGAGTAGAGCGCGTCATCGTAAGAGCGCGTAGCTCTGCCAGACCTGGCCTCGTCGAATCCCTTGTCGGATCGAGGGCTCGCGAGACCGTCTCGGAGATGAATGGATCGGACCACCAGAATCAAGAGCATTTGAAGCTTGTGGTGGAGCTTGTCGAATTGCTCTTGGGCGACGGGGAAGACAAGTTGAACAATGTGCTTCTCGAGGCAGAACCTTTGAAAGAGAATCATGGCCTTGTCCTCGAACACGGTGGGATCGATGCACGCGACGTCGAAGGACGACGGGATGAAACCAGAGGTCTTGATGTCCCAGACTGGGTGACTCATTGGGTTGGCGTCCAGGATGGAGTCGCTGACCATAGCAAGGGGGTTGGCGGGGATAGCAGCACCGTTGGTGAAGTGGGGCGCGATTCCGGGGGGAGGAGCGGGGGGAGCTGACATCTTGGCACGCGTGCGAGGCTGCTAGATATCGCGTGGGTGGGCGTGAACAGGCGACCGAGAGGGTGTCGAATCGAGCTGAGAGGACTCGTATAGGTGAAAAAGACCAAGAAAGGCCTGAGTAGTGGTTAAGATGAGGAGTCGACGTGTGAAGGAAGCGTCGTAGGGTGCGAGGTGAAAGTGAACGGTTTTGGCGGCTTGAGGGGGAAAAAGAAGCGGCCTGCGACTTGGTCTACATATATGCGCAGGGGGGTAAGCTGCTTGACTTGTGACGACCGGTTTGAGTCTGGTTGAAACGGGGTAGCCTTGGTTCGAGGCGATGCTATAGATGGCCATGAGACTCGGCTCGAGACGAGGGCTCTGACATTGCACTCTGCACGCGTCTTCACCAGGTCGCAACTGAAATCCTATAGATAGCAAATTAGCTGATGTGCCAAGTGAGCAGCACAGAAGGGTGAACAAGTCTGAAACGAGTGGAACCCATGTGGATGGATAGACAGGGAGAAACGAATGAATGTTGGATGGTAGGCATGTCGGGTGAGGAAGGAGAGGGCAGGGGGAGAGATCTTCCGATCGATAGTCTAGGCAGAGATGTGTGACTCGATTGGCATCAGGTACCAGAAGGTACCTAGTCGAGTTTGATATTTGTTACTTACCAGGTCAGGCACTTGCCTTTGAAGTTATCCGTCCACGATTTGCTCCGATGATCTACACCGTATGTCGGAGCCGAGGTCTGACAAGGTTGGACGTTGAACGTTGAACTGAGAGCCGAGAGTAATTGCGTTTGAGAAACGAAGGGGTAATTGATACAATTAGGCTGCTGAAAGGGGATTGTTGTACTATGGCTGACCGAGACTGACTGACTGACTGACTGATCGTTGACTGGATTGACTGAAAATGACTAGACTGACTGAACTGACTGATTGACTATGTGCGAGGGCGTTGAGAGAAGGTTGCTAGACTCAGCCATTGCTGGCTAGTCTTATATCGCCTCTATGGCATCGTAGATGGAACGCAACCAAGGCGTATGTATGACTTGACCGCTCAGGTCCTCATCTCACGTTTTGAAACTAGCAAAGCGAAGCTGGTCGTTTGTCTTTGGCAGTGGAGCAAGCCGCCAGCGTGGCAGTCGTCCCATAGGCTTCGACATGGCAGGAGGATGCGTTAGGGTGGGCCCATGAAGCGCTGAGCCGGGAGAGCACCCTTGCAGACGTCAATGACGCTGCTAGTGCTACCAGGTCACGACTTATTAGCTGCAAGTTCGCCTTCGAGGTCGCGGCCAAAAACATGAAACGGCAGATCGAGGTGCGGAGCTCCATACTCGTACTGTAGCTATTGCGTCATCTTACCCACGTGGCTGCTGCCGGCTGCCTGCTGCCTTCTGCTCATCCTGTTAGCCCTCCCTCCTAGAGACGTCTCCGAGTGAGAAACAGTCGAGCGGTGGATACACGAGTACTCGTACACTGAGCACGAGGACAGAGAAGGACTCGATGCATCGTATCACAATGAGTACTGCTTGGCTATGCACATTCGGGCTATACGCTCAAACCCTTCTGGCCTTGCGCGAATCTTGCTCTTCACCAAGGGACTGAATGGTGCTCAGCTCAGCTCATTCAGCAACAGGCAATGCTTGACTTACCTCTCGGAGGGTCTCCAGAGCGGCGCTCAACTTGTCCAACTTCTCACGGGCGACTTCTCGTCTCTGCATGAGATCGTCAGTCGAGACAAACGTGACGCTTGATCGTCAAACTCACCTTCTGATCGGCTTGATCGCGCAAACCGGCACTGACAGATTCTTTGTCCTCCCAGAACTTCTTTGCCGTCTCTTCAAGTCGAGCCATCAGATCAGGGTCTGCTTCTGGAGAGACCAGCTCCTTCGCCTTCTTCTCCTCGGCGGCCTGAGCTTCCCTTCTCTGTCGTCGGCGGGCTCCCCAGCCCCATACATGCTCGATGCTGGCCTTGGACTCGACAGGTGTGATTTCTTTAGGTGCTGGGCTGACCTTCATCTGCTCGAGCTGCTTGACGATCTCCGAAGGATGATCCACAGTGGTACTTATGGGAGCACTTGAGGGCGTGGGGGCGTACTGGTAGACGGGTGATGGACTCGATGGCGGAGTGTTGGGAGTTGTATTGACTTGCTCCCGACGACAATGACTCGGCCACTCAAAGCGTCGGGGCTGTGGCGCGTCTTGGACCCTGGAGTCGGTCGGGGGTGAGCTAGACTCCTGGGCTTTCCTCTCCGCCCGTCGATGTCGACTGTAGTAGTAGTCTGCTACTCCCCATCCAAGGGCAAACTATCTCAACATCAGCTACCTCCTACCCACGTGAAGACCACCGAGACTCACGTAGAAGATCCGTCGACCGAAACCTCCACCTCCGAATCCGCCGTACCTGAACGGCCTCCTACCACCATAGTAGTTGTAGTGCACGTTGCTGGTACCTCGAGGTGGTCCACCGACTCCACCTCCGGAAGAATGGATGTGCTCGCCCGCCTTGAGCGCCTCTTGAGCTAGCTTGCTGTCTGGAGGTACGGAACCTGGCTGACCGGCGGACCAAGAGAAATAGGCATGTTCTGTATGCGGGGGCCACCAGGTGCCCCAACCTTGGTGCTGAAGTGTCTTGCTGGGTTGCATGACAGCGGTGTGACTGTTGTGTTGATTGTGGGGTGATTTGCTGGAGGTTGTAGGTGAGAGTGAGATGAGTATCTCGAGTGGTATTAGTACTACGCTGTATATATACCATACATGATCCATATGGCGGTACTGTCTGCCGATGAGCCTCGTGAGCGGTCGGCCATGCTGATGTGTTGCTATATTGCCATGAGCCAGGCGCTTGCATCTTCGTTCGGCGTCGAGTTCAAGACAGCCCTTTGACTGCTGCCGATTGGTGACGTCTTCGTTTTGAGCCGAATAGGTCCGGCTAGGCCGAAGGAAGGGTGACCGTGGGAAAGCCATCCGGCGTTCAAGTCTCCGGCTAAGAAACTTTTGTATGTTACCCGGGGATTACAGGGATCTCGTTGCCGTCATTTCGGTGAGATACCATTCGCCTATTGACCCGTGTCAACTGGGACAAGCTACAAGTATATCTACGTCCAATCTCATCATCTCCTCAGTCAGTCAGTCATCCCGCCAACACTCTCACCCCGCACTACCCGAAGAATCTCCGCCGCCATGTCAGACGACGCGTCAGAGCTCGAAGCCATTAGGAAGACGGAGACAAAGCAGACGGTGGACCCCATCAAGTCCTTTCTCTCTGGTGGTTTCGGTGGTGTCTCGTGTGTTCTTGTTGGTCACCCATTCGACTTGACGAAAACGAGGCTACAGACCGCTCCAGAAGGAACTTATAAAGGTGCTCTGGATGTAGTCAGGAAGACTATCGCGCAGGATGGTATCAAAGGGTGAGTGATGGACGACGCGCTCTTGGCATCACCACCGGTGTCATCATATGTCGTTTGTCTCGAGGTCGTGTGAGCGTCTAGGCTGATGAACGACGCCAGAATGTACCGAGGTATCACCCCTCCGCTGATTGGTGTGACGCCCATCTTCGCCATCTCGTTCTGGGTCAGTCAACGCGTTTCGCACGGAGCTCAAGCGGCAGGCTGACCAATATCTTAGGGTTATGACATGGGTAAACGGGTCGTATACTCCTTTACGCCCAACAGGAAAGACCAAGCTTTGTCTCTGGGCGAGCTAGCAGTCGCTGGGGCTCTGTCGGCCGTTCCGGCCACTCTGGTCGCTGGTCCAGCTGAGCGAGTCAAGGTGCTGCTGCAGGTGCGTGAGGAATGCAAAGCGGGCCAATGGGGCTACGCTGATTGTTTCGATAGGTGCAAGGTGGAGCATCTGGAGGTCCACAATACACTGGACCCGTGGACGTTCTCAGGAAGCTATACGCGGAAGGCGGTATGAAGTCGATATTCAGAGGTACCTTTGCGACTCTTGCCCGAGACGGACCCGGATCCGCAGCGTGAGTGGTGTCAGTTAGTCGCCGAGACGTTGCTGAATGTGAACTAGCTACTTTGCTACCTACGAGCTCATCAAGCGAAAACTCTCTGGAGAGCCAATTACGCTGCCCAATGGAGACAAAGCACCAGCACCGCCTCTATCTGTTCCCTCTGTTATTCTCGCCGGTGGTACCGCTGGTGTCGCCATGTGGTCCCTGGCCATCCCGCCAGACGTGAGTATGCGTTGCCTTGTCAAGAGTTCAGACTGATGTGACAAACTATAGACCATCAAATCCCGCCTGCAATCCGCTCCTCATGGCACGTATTCCGGCTTCCTCGACTGCGCCCGAAAACTCATTGCAAAAGACGGTGTTACCGCGCTATGGAAAGGATTCGGACCTGCCATGGCCAGAGCGTTCCCTGCCAACGTGAGTGGAAGAGTGTCAAGAATGTATGATTATTCACTGATGTGCCAATCTCCCAGGCCGCTACATTCCTGGGTGTCGAATTGAGTTTGAAAGCCATGGACAGAGCTTGGTAATCGCGACCGATACCTTGCACTGCGAGACGATAGAACATAGAACATTCGCCGAGCTCAAGCATGACTTCTGTCTATACCCTTGTTCCGGGTTGATGCATCTCTGGCATCATGAATGGCTGTTCATCGATCATCACTCATACATGGTCATGATAGTGCATTGCTGACTGGATTGTAATTAATACTTCATCGTTAGGACTGTTGTCCATAGTACATGCTCACTCGCTCTACCTCCTTGACCCGCCCTCATGTAAGCGTTCGGCCCACAGGCGTATTGACGACCCAGAACGGTCCAGCTCTTTCCTTTTTCTGCTCCTTCTCCCTCTTCTCCTCGCCTTCTAAGTCCAATGGGACCAAGCTCGCCTTTGACTTCCTCGGCTTCGCTTTGGGTCGTCCAGATGGCATTGGGGTGCGGGGGCTGGACTCGGGTTGGTATGTTGGCATTATGATCTCGTGCTGATCGAGCGCTTGATCTGTCGTTGTGTTGATAATATCGTACATGGCAGGATGGGGTAATAGTGATCTGGAGGCCCGTAGTGGAGATGACGGGGGATGAGCTCTTGGTGTAGACTGGTCAAGGTCGGGCTGGGGTAGGGATGACGACAGCAATTGATACTCCTCGTCTTCCATATCTCTTCTTTCGGGAGTAACGCTTTGATGCAGGTCAGGTTGCCCTTTGTTCTTCTGCCCGGGCTCCAACTTTTCCCTGTCCGTGACCTTCGTGCCCTTCTCCTTCCGCTCTTTGTCCTTCTTCACCTTCTTCACCTTCTTCCCAGTCCTCGTCACTCCAGCACCGTTGCCGTTCGTTATCGATACTGTCGATGCTGACGAGGGGTTCTCTTCTTTGGATATCTCGATTGACGCGATGCCGGGTTGAGGAGCAAGCACCAAGTTCGACGGCTGTTCAGGGTTGGCTATCGGACCCGTCAACACCGCCGCTGAGATGGGAGCACCAATGACCTTCGTAGGTCTTGGTTTTGGCGTAGTAACAGCCTTCGAGCTCTTCACTCGGGCCACAGGGCATGGATCAACCTTGGGCGAGGCAGACTTTGGCAACGGAACGGTCGATCTCGAGGGAGATGCCCGTAGGTGATTTAGATGGAAGAGATGGACGTCGGCTTCCGAGGTCCTTGCCCTTTTCCTCTTTCGCTCCTTCTCCTCCTTCACTGCTAGCTCATTGATCGATCGTCTTCTAGCGAGGGTTGAAGTCGTCGAGGCGAATAGAGTTGTCGGTGCGGCGGGTTCCTTGGACGATGGACCTTGTGATGGACCAGCGAGGAGGGAGGATATCCTCTGGAGGTGAAAAGAATGTATTTCCGATTCGAGTAGGGTCATCTCGTACTCTCGATCACTGTTATAGTCGAACGTGAAGATGAACGACTGCTACTATGACCTCTACTCAACAGAGGTCAACCGGCCACCGCTCAGCGCACGGAGCAGGAAGACAAAGGGTCAACCGAGCAACTTTTTGATTCCGCTTTGTTGACAAGCTCCTCGAGCGCTCCTCCTGCTACAGCGATCTGACTCAGTGCGATCTTCTCCTGACTCCTGCTCGTTCGAGCTGTCCCGGTCGAATCACAAGCCCTTCAGTGGGGCTGTGGACGATGTTAGGGGCTGTAGACGATGTTACATTACGGTCGGAAAGTCGCCAGTCAGACTCTCGCGCAAAATCAGCCTGAAAGCTCGGCAGAAGACAAGATCAAGTCAGCTGAAGCCTGAAACCCTCGCAGTTCGAACAGCAGTGTCCTCCGTTCGACCGTCAACCAACCGTCAACGCACTTTACACCTGCGCCTTCTCGATGATGCAAGCGACAAGCCCACGTCTTCTCCTGGTCCACGCTTTGATTTTTGCAGTCATACGACCACCCATCATGTCTTCGGAACATTCACGCGGCACCGATGTCTTGCGACTTTGCCCGCAAATCATCCATACCTACACCGTGGCCAATACCTACACCGGGGCCAAAGACAGCGTCTCTATAGAATGGTCCGTCGGGCCTCTACGTATCGACAAGGGCATCACATGCGCCACTGGTCCTGTCGAAGGACAAACTGCCCCGGAAGACGCATCCATGACAGTCGAACAAGATGAGGCCTCCCTCAATTCGGCTTACTCTGCCGCTCTGACAGAGTTGTACAGTGCTGTGAAATTGAAGGCAGCATGGGAGACGATCTGGCGACAGGAAAGGGATGACTACGAGACCGGACTCTCTCCAAGGGACGGTTTGGCCAAATGGTCCAGCCACATCCGCGATGTAGCCGGCAAATTGATCCGCGAAGAATCAAGCCTCGCGATACTGACTTCTGACAGTATAAAAGTCGACGAGGCGATCAACGTGCTTATTCGGTATTCCGGTTAAGCCAAGCTGCGACATCCCGAAGTGCTGCAAACCAAGTCATAGCGGTTAGTGGCGTGTCAGGGAGCGTGGGCGACAAAGGTTTGTGCTGCGTCATAGGACTTCGCGGTAAGTTGCGCAGTTTACATTACATGCAATCTAGTCTCAGGCCTTCCTTTCCAAATCACGACAATTTGGACCACTTCGTCGTCACTTTGTCTGTAACCCCTGTCATCAAGCTGCTCGTGTTTCAATCAAACCGATTTAGATGAGCTTTCACCTCTTCGAATTGAGATATGGATCGAAGGCGAGTCGCTGAAGACACTCAGACACTCAGACACTCGCAACGTCGTCTACTACAAATGGATTGCTCAACGCTTTTCAGAGCTCACAGTCACACTCACTCTCTCCTTCATAGGACAACGAAAGCACCATTCACATCAGACCATCACTGCAACCATGGCCACTGTAGCCACCAACGCCACTGCCCCTGCTCCGTCTTTCCAGTCCGCAGAGTCGACGAAGATGATGCAAGACTATTGCAAGAAAGTCCTTTCCGAGAACGCTTCGGTCCATGGTGAGCTTGATGAAGCTATAACCGAAGCAATTCTGTTGATGCACGACCCCGCCACTTCTGCGGAGAGACTGCAAGCCCTGTCGACTCAGATTGACGCAGCTGTCAACCAGGCTGCTGAGCCGATGAGCAAGATCAGCGCTCTCGTCTCTCTGGCCTTCTTCAACTCGAACTACACCGCCCGCGATGACACTGAGGGCTTTGCCAAATCCATTGGTGATGCTTCGAAGCTCTGAGACCAAGAGCTCACTGCAAAAGGAGAAGAAATCACCGACAGCGACCTCTTCAAATCCTGCAACAACATCATGACCAAAGCAGGCATCAGAACCCAAGTGTATCAAATCGGGACCTCTGAGCCTGGGCGAGGCGATCTCGGCAAGCCGGTCGAGCACATCAACTTGATATTTCCGGCAGGAGTGGAGTCGAGTGAGGACGGAAGGAAGGCAGTGCAGAGCGAAGTCGATGACAGCTGTGGCGACAACGTCGCATGGTCCGTCACTGTGGTGTCTCAGGACGAGTATCACCCCTACCTACCAATGGGTGTGGACGACAAGATGGGTCCGAATGAGTCCAAGGCTGAGCTCCAGCTCGCAGCTCGGGACACATAGATGAATCATGATAGGCAAGGTGAGGAGGAGGAGACTAGTCAAGTCAGTTGAGGTCAGTCCAAGGTCAGTCCTCCCACGCCCCTAGTCGATTCGAATCCTTTGGTTCACGAGATCATAGACGGGGTGTACATTGTTTGATTGGATTACGGCTATGAGACGAATGAAGACAAAGAGCCGGACCGTCGCACGATTGTGACCGTCACACTTCGCCCGTCTGTCATCGGCGCATCACCTGAGCGCAGCTGCGCAACGGTCCGCACGATCTCAGGTATGACGTATGATTTCATGCCGATGTGGGAGAGCACTACCATTTGTGGGTTTCAGATGATCGTTCTTTTTCCAGGAGAACCCCCATGAATGAACGGATTAATTCCAGACTGCAGAGGGTGCGACCGCATACAGAGACCAGTGTACAAGTCTCGACGTTTCCTGCTCTCAAGTCTCAACTCCGTGGTTATCACCTTTTACGCCCCATTTCCCACTGGCCATCAACCGTTCTACTCCAATTTGATTCCCTATCAGTGCTGCACGTCAATTCTACCGCCTGGACTCAGCTCGACTCCTATCACAAGGCCAGAGTCAGACTCACCCACACAATGTCTGACCATACCAGAGCTAAGAACAAGGAATCAACTGAGCAGGCCAGCGCATTAAACGGTACAGCGCTGCGAGAGACATTCATCGGACGTCTTGCAAACACCTGTCGACAGCTCTGCAGAGAGGTCAACGATCAAGCCTCAATCGATGACGCCAATCATCACTGCTCAATCGCGTTATGGACAGAACTCAAGCTTGACGGGTCAACCTCCGCCGAGGCTTTGTCTGTTGCTGAAAAGGCCATGTCTGCCACGGAGGTCAAAGCCAAGAGCGCTAATGAGTGGTGCAAGGTGGTTCTCTCGGAGATTGACAACTATGCCGGTTACCTGGACGCCTTGACGGATGAACAGATTGCCTCATCGCAAGCCAATTCCGTCGCGCAAGGCAACCCTACGTGTGACCACTACCGAGACTTCTGCCTCAGCACAATGTCTGCCAAGCAACAAAGCGAGGCGATTCGTATGGGACCGGTGACTGACTTCTTCAGCGTGTTGAGTGGAGCCCTTCGTTCGTGCGGCCAACGCTTGCAAACAGGGACAATGACTTTGGCACAAGCTTCGCAATCGCTACATGGTCTAGCTGGTAGCTTCGACCGCATGACTGCAGACATAGTGAGGCGAGCTGCCGGAGGACCTGTCGGTGACCGTCAAGCAACTACCACTGCTGGGGGAGCGTCAGCAAACGGACAGATTGTTTCTGCTCAATCGACGGCTCTGGTGAACAAGTGAGTCACATCTTTTCGTGACAGGTCTGCGTGACTGATCCATCGATCCTGTCAGTTCGACTCCAGGAGTTATCCTCGGAGGCGGTCAGTCATCAAGGTGAGAATGAGGGAGAGTGTTCGGGACTGAAGACTAACTTATCACGACTGCAGCTCCCAGTACAACCTACGAAGTCGCCAGTCTTGACAGAATCAAGGGTCGGAGGAGAGGTATCGCTAACCGTGTATCGCGCCTGCTACTTGACGCCATTTTCCCAGCCTGTGATGATCATTGATGATATCGTGACATCGTTCGTTGACATATTGTTTCGGCTCTACCCGTCAATCTTGAGCCAGCGCCATGGCTGTTCTATCCACTTCTTCCAGCTCTCCGTGAAAGCAATCAGCTCTGCGCCCTCGAGCTATGAGAATCATGCTTAGCCGCAGTCTTGCTTGTCTTTGTCATCGCCTTGATCACTCACCAGTCTATGATCTGCGCTCCATCCTACTGGACACCTAAGAACAGCTCTCGCTCCCGCCTTCTCCACCATCCCTGGATCCAATTTCATTCCTCCATCCCGCATCGTCCACTCAATCTCCCACTTTGCCCTTCCAACAGCACAGATTGCCAACGCGCCATTGGGGGGCAAGATCGGCATTGCACCTATCGACTCGCCCAACCCTCCCACCGACGAGATAATCAAACTGGGGGATTGACCCATCGCCGTGGGTGAGGCTCTGACTGCTGATAGGTGCGAGGTTATGCTGGATAATGGGGTTGAAGGGGGTAATGGCGGTAAAGATGGTGTCAGAAGTCCGACCTTTGGCGCCGACACAGCGATTCCAATGACACCGTCTCGTCTGATCTCCAGATGTCTATCCTGGTCTTTGGTCACCACTTTGGCTCGCATGATGGGATTCTCCTCCATGGCTAGTAACATCGATTTGACCAGGAATGTGAGCAGAGTCGTCTTCTGAGCCGCATCTAGAGGTTGTGGATCTTGAGACAGATGTGGAGGGATGTCACCGGCGATATAGGGCGGTTGTGAGGGCGCAACTTGTGGAGGGTTCAGTGCTTTGAGGTAGGGTATCAACGGCGTCAAGTCGAGAGTGTGGGAGTATCTAGACAAGTCAAGCGTCAGCTGAATATTTCTGGACGTTCGGGTTGAGGTTTGCTCACCCGAAATGAGGCACGCTGCCTTGAGGACTAAGCGCTTTCCACATCATCTTCCTTATCCTGCCAAACTCCACTCGTGTGCTTTCCGGCATCTTGGCCCTGTCTCCCGTAACCCTCGGTGCGGACATCGTTGGCAAGGGTGTCGAACGAGCTCCTGACGATTGGGAAGAGGCTGTAATGTCGTCCTTGGTGATACGGCCATTGGGCCCACTACCCACAACATCTTGCAGATTGACGCCTAGCCTGCCAGCTAGATTCCTCACCGCCGGCGAGGATAGGATGACCTTGCGCCGCTCGTTGAACTCCCCTTCTCGCCTCTCTGGCACTGGACCAGCGAAAGTAGCGGCTCGAGGAGCCGGAGCCGCAGAGGGCAATATCGAGGCTTCACCAGAGAACGAGACGCCGGTCGAGTACTGCGACGAATCATCATTCAGGCGGGTCTCCTCGACGTTGTGTCTAGCCGAAGGCGTAGGTGAAGGCGAAGGTTGCTGCTGTCTCTTTACAGACTCCTCGGGCTCTGCCCTAGAGGATTGTGGTTCTGGTACTGGCTCCTCCTTCCTTTGCTGGACTTCGTGAACCTCTTCTTCAGGCTCTTGGACCACAGGGCTCTCCTCTTCAACTGCCTCTCCTCCTTCGTCGTCCGTTCTGATCTCACAGAGGGTCGAGCCCACTCTCACAATTTGCCCTTCTTCGACATTGAGCTTATGTACCACTCCGGGGGTTGGCGAAGTAAGCTCCGCTCTTAGAGATTCATCAGCTCTATTCGCCAAGCCTGAACTCCCCCCGCTCTCCGCAATGATCACCCAAGGCGGGAGGTGGGAGCTGATGCATGATGGGAGGCATTCACCAGGGCACAACTTGACTCACGTGCTCTTGTCACTCTGCACCTCGCACAGCTCGTCGAAATGCTCTACTCGCTGTCCCACTTTGACTTTCCACGACAACATCTCCACTTCCATGATACCCTCTCCAATGTCGTGCAGCTTGAACGGCACTATGGCTCGTAGAGGTGTATACGTCGAGAATCCACGTTGAGTTGTACTGACCACCCTCGAGAGTGTGTCGCTCTGCTGGACACCTTGGCATATCGACCGACATGACTTGTAGCTGATCGTCCTGCTTGTTGCTGTAGTGACTCTCAATGGCAGTACAGCCTGGCGGGTACTCCTCGCGATCGATGTGCGAGCTGATCGAAGCATGATTGTGAGAGATTGCCAGGTGAGACCACCAAAGCGGAGTCCAGTCCTAGTCTCAGTCTCGTCGATGTATGACTACGTCAACCAGGCAATGCAGCAAGCGTCCCTTATACTTGCTGGACAGCAGCGAGTGACCAGACAGTGGTCCAGTACCACGGCCCACACGTCTCACGGATCATGTGGCCGACCCGGCAATAACAAGTTCCGGCCGGATCTCGACCCGGTACATCCTCCATCGCGCTGGTTTCATGGCATGAGTTCATTTCCAACATCTTTTAAGACTATCGACAAAAGTATAAACGGAGAGCAGAAGGAGGGAAGAGACCGAGGGCCAACAAGAAATCCAAAAGGATATGAACCATTCTAATTGACGGCTTAGAAACACTTTCGGTGGACGATGGATGGTCCAGACTCGTCGTACTCGCTAAAGACGGTGTCAGTCTCTGACCCCGGAATATAAACGGGTCTACTCACGACTTGGCGATCCACATCTGCTGGAAGGTGGAGAGCGAAGCGAGAATTGAACCACCGATCCAGACGGAGTATTCTGGGCTTAATGTTAGCTAACGAAGTCAATCTTCGACTGCATGACTCACTCCTCTCTGGTGGAGAGACGATCTTGACCTTCATCGAAGATGGGGCAAGAGCGGTGATCTCCTTCTGCATTCGGTCGGCTGTGATTGAGGTCAGCAGTATTACACGCACGCAGACTTCCAGCACTCACCAATACCGTTGTACATGGTGGTACCACCAGACATGACAATGTTTCCGTAGAGGTCCTTCCTGATGTCCAGGTCACACTTCATGATCGAGTTGTAGGTCGTCTCGTGAATACCGGCAGACTCGAGACCAAGGAAGGATGGCTGGAAGAGGGCCTCGGGACATCTGAATCGCTCGTTACCGATGGTGATGACCTGTCCGTCTGGGAGCTCGTAAGACTTCTCGAGCTGAGAAGACTGGGCAGCGGTCTGGATCTCCTGCTCGAAGTCGAGGGCGACGTAACAGAGCTTCTCCTTGATGTCTCGGACGATTTCTCTCTCGGCGGTGGTGGTGAATGGGTAACCTCGCTCCATCAAGATCTTGATCAGGTAGTCGGTCAAGTCTCGTCCGGCAAGATCGAGACGGAGAATGGCGTGAGGAAGCGAGAAACCTTCGTAGATGGGAACAGTGTGGGTGACACCATCTCCAGAGTCGAGCACGATACCGGTCGTTCGTCCGGAGGCGTACAGGGAGAGAACGGCCTGGATGGAAACGTAGAACGCTGGGGCGTTGAAGGTCTCGAACATGATCTGGGTCATCTTCTCTCGGTTCTGCTTGGGGTTGAGAGGAGCCTCGGTGAGGAGGACTGGGTGCTCTTCAGGGGCAACTCGCAGCTCGTTGTAGAAGGTGTGGTGCCAGATCTTCTCCATGTCGTCCCAGTTCGTGACGATACCGTGCTCAATGGGGTACTTGAGGGTAAGGATACCTCTTTTGGACTGGGCCTCGTCACTGAAGGGGAGATGAGGAAAAGGTCTTAATATAGCTGACCTGTACTCACCCAACGTAAGAGTCCTTCTGTCCCATACCGACCATCACACCCTGGTGTCGGGGTCGACCGACGATCGATCTAGAAAGGATATAAGTAAACAAATGAGAGCGCAGTCTTCTGCAATGCGACTCACGGGAAGACAGCTCGTGGAGCGTCGTCACCGGCGAAACCGGCCTTGCACATACCGGAACCATTGTCGATAACCTGGACGCCTTGTCAGTGGGACTTGGGGAGCAAGGGTAGTTGTCAACTCACGAGGGCGGCAACTGCGGTTCGGAAGAGAGGACACAGTGATCAGTAAGAGCGCTTCCTAAGTCAGTCATCCAAACACACCTTCGTCTTCCCTATTCAGAATGTCAGCATCTAGAAACTGTCCAGCGATAAGAGATGTGAGACTCACATTTTGATTGGTTTATCTGATGAGAGAACAAGAGTACAGTCAGCATCAATCCATTGCTTGACTATATCAACAGGATAGCCAGAGGGCGACGACTGCTTGGCTTCATTGCCCTCCGCAGTCATCGGACGATCCGACGGCTGGAAGCAGTGCAATGGGATAGCGTGGATGGAACTGAGCGGGAAGATCTGGACCACCTTCGGCTTGCTCCACATGTGACAGGTACGAGGTAGTTACCAGGTAGTGAGCGGTCACGAAGAAGGAGGATGGATCCTGAATTGCAGTGTGACCGCCAGAACGTCATAGACTCCCCGGCGATCCACCGTCCAGTCGTGCTGACCATCGAAGCCATGCTAAACGGCCGGGTCCTCCTCGAAATGACTCTGTTAAGCCAGTGGCATCGGGCGCATGACCTTTGACGCAATCACACCCTTCCACCCTCTCTCGCCGTGGCCATCAAGCACACATCCGTAATCGGTGATTCCACGTCGGCGACTGAAGCTTCGATCCGTCGCACGCGATAAGGTAGGGGACAGTACTCACTGGTCTTTTGGGTAGGGTTTAAGAGGTGACAGACGAGTCTGTTGTAGGTTGTAGTAGGTGGGATGACCTTGTGGACGTGGGTTGGTAATGGAGAGATAGGAGGATGGCTGGGGAGAGAGCTGGGCGATGACGCTGGGACCCCCCGCCGCGCTGTGCTCCCCCTGGATGCTTGGGACTGCATGGGCCGGTGGGAGATAACGCCGAAAGGCTATAGATATCGGGATTAACGAATGTGGCACTCTGTCAGGCTGCTGCAGCTTGCGCGTCTCTCGTTAGTGGAGGTCTGTCCAGCAGCGTCCAGCTCATCCTCGCATCAACTGCTCCAATCGTCATACATAGACAGAGGTGACAGGAAGCTTCAACACTGCTGTAGACTCCACGGCCGATACAGAAGAAACCAGCTAAGCCGAAGATCTCGCCAACATGCCTCTCGAATCGTGTATGCTTGTGTGAGTTCACAAGGTTCACCACAGAATCCAAACCCTTCGCTAACCTCAACGATCAGCTTGGACAACTCGGAGTATATGAGGTGGGTAGACATGCCAAGTATAGTCTATGGGAGGGACACTTAACATCATGATATAGAAATGGAGACTACGTTCCAACCCGATTTCAAGCTCAGGCTCAGGCCGTTAGCACAGTCTTCACCGCCAAAACCGACTCCAACCCAGAATCGGCAGTTGGCCTGATGACCATGGCAGGGAAATCGTAAGTAACAGAGGCGATCCAGCACGTAATCCAAAGACTGGCTGTCTCCTGGGGCTGTCCAGTCGTCCGCTCTAGGAGCAAACAACTGATACGAACAACCTTAGACCCTCTCTCCTGGTCACGCCCACCAACGATATCGGAAAGCTCCTCTCGGCTTTGTCGAAATCGACGATAGGCGGCACATCAGATCTCGCCACAGCTGTTCAAATAGCTCAGCTAGCGCTCAAGCACAGAGAGAATAAGAACCAGAAACAGCGTATAGTCGTCTTCGTCGGATCGCCCTTGGAGGATTCGCAGGACAGTCTAGTCAAGCTAGGCAAGAAGTTGAGGAAGAACAACGTCTTGGTGGACGTTGTGACCTTTGGAGAGGAAGGAATGGGCAATGATGAGAAGCTGAACGCGTTGATCGAGGCTGTTGGCGGGGAGTCTGCCGATTCGTGAGTAGCCCGTAGTCATGTTAGCTTCCATTTTGGAGAGGACCCAGCTGAACGGTCGCGCCTAGGCATTTGGTTTCGGTACCCCCCGGACCTCTTCTATTGGCCGATGCGATCATCTCGTCACCTATCCTCTTCCAGGGAGGTACTGGCGGCGAGGGTGGTGCCGAGGGCATGGGTGGCTTCGCTGGTGCAGACGGAATCGACCCAAATATGGATCCAGAGTTGGCTATGGTGAGTCCAGCGAGCATCCTATCTTATGATCTCACTAACCCTCACTCAGGCTATTCGAATGTCACTTGCCGAGGCGGAACAAGCAGCCGGAAGATCTGCAGCGCCTCAAGCTGGACCATCGTCATCTACAACAGCTCAACCCGCCGGCGAGGCTTCCACCACCAATGCCGCCGCTCTTCCATCTACCCTCACCCAGCCCCTGACCAACGCGATGGACTCTGACGTCCCGATGGCCAGCGGAGATGTTCCGCCAAATCCACAGTCTGCCGCCGTGGCCACTGGTGGGGTCGGCGCAGAGCAGGATCTACTGGGCGACGATGAAGACGAAGACGAGGACGAGATGCTGAGACGAGCAATGGCTCTGTCGAGAGGGGAGAATCCGAGCGAAGATGTGACCATGGCGGATGTCGAAGGGGATGACGACGAAGAGGATGAGGAAACGGCTATAGCTAGAGCGATTGCCATGAGTCTGGAAGAGGACAAAAAGGGAGAAGACAAGGAGTCCAAGTGATCCGTCGCCTAGATTGCGAGGGATACCCGTATGAAGCATATGCATTGATAACGCGTTGTCCAACTTGTAGTAGCAGGAAACAAAGTGATCACAGCCCAGTCTAGATATTGCCCTCCTCACGCAGCCTCTCCTCGCCTAGCTCTCTGAGGCGCCTTACAGCTCCTTCTTCTCGCCCATAGCTCTGGCGTCAATCTCTCGCTGCTCCTTCTCCTCTTGTCTTCTGGCGTACTCCTGTCCGATCTGCATCAGGATGATACCAGTCGTCAACATGCCGACAAGGGCATTTCCGGCAGCAAGCACTCTGACCGCCTCGACCTTCTCGTCAGCGGTGGGAGGGGTTTCTCGAGGTGGTGGTGGCGGCAGGATGGAGAAGGAGGTCGTCGTTTGCGAGTCTGGCACTATAGTAGTGTCAGCTTACTAAAATCACTCCCGGTCAGTGAGAGCGACTCACGGAAAGTCCTGAGGGAGTTGATGTGTATCGTCAGGTAGATGACGATGTTGGCGACATGTAGAGCTGTGCAAGCGAGACTTAGCTATGAAGTTCCTCAATGCCCCTGAAGGACCTCTGCTCACCAATGGAAGATCCGTCAAAGAACATGGCGCTCTCGGTCCATCTATGCAGCTTTGCCAATAGAGCCACCAGTGGAAGAGCAAGAGCGACGTGGAATAGAGCCTTCACAGTGCATCAGCCAGTGCTGATCGTCCTATACTTTCGAGCTGAGCGTACCTTGACCGCTCCAGGAGCTTCGTACCACATCTCGTAGAAAGTGAAGGCGTTCTGCACCGCCTGATCCGTCACTGGCATGTATAGCAGAGGTATGTCAACCTATCATGGTGACGATCAGATTAGCATTTGGCCCTACTTCGTGAGCTGAACCGAAGATACGTCGACTCGTACTCACTACCTGGCAGACAAACACCATGCCTAGCATGAAGGCACAAGAGCCCAACACCATGTTCTGCTGGAAACCCATCTTGAATCAAGCCGTTCAGGCCAAGTCCAATGGTTGATTGAGGTGTCTAGATTCCCAGCTCGGTGCGCTACGTGCTGGACGGTTTAAACAAGGTGTGCACTCGAGTAAGATAACGTGCAAAGTGCAGAGTCTGGCAAGAGCAAGGGAAGATACGGGCCTCTACGAGTTCCGATAAAACCGCCCATAGAGATTTTGATTCCGCACCACCAAATGGTGTTCGTTCGCCAATTCGCGATTTGCGAGCCCGCCATCTCACTGGCTTTCCTACCCCTGCTCCTATCGATTCTCTGTTCCCTGTCGAGCGCCCCTCCCAGTCCGGCTTCTATATACGGCTCGAGTCTCATCGACGGCACAGCGTGGCGACTAATCATGGCAGTAACGATCAACGATCTCCTGGTGTGGCATCTTCCCATCACCCCTTGGCGGTCAAACGCAATCGCAGTATGACACGCCATGTCCATGTCAGAGCTCCTTGAGGGATCCTTTGCAGCAAGGTGGCCCAGTGTTTTGGCCATTATGGACGAGTATACCAAAGGAGCCACCAGTACTGACATATTGGCGGCTTGGCTGCCTGTTGCCATCAGCTTGTCTATCTCACATCTCTACTGAGCGCCAGGAATTCATCCTTGCCCTCGTTCTCGCTCTGCAGCACACCGCCGTGTCCAACTCTCAAAACCGCCAGCTGATGTCTAGTGGCCTGGACGCCGCAAGTTCTCAACTGGCAAATCTTACACCTTTTTGATACTGAAGCGCGTTCTGTGAATGGCCAGTATCCCTAATTCAATCTTCGATTACCTGACGTTTACCTGGCACTAATCCAAAGCATCGCCGTCGGGGTCGCTGTGATCAAGCTCAGGATGCGCCAACGACACTTATACACTCTTTGCCACGTATTCCTAGCATCTTTCTTCCTCTTTGCACCCACCGTCCTCGCCTCACCCGACGTCAAAGCCTTTGCCCGGTCGCACGTACCTCGTCCTCTCGACCCCGGAAAAGTTCGACGAGCAGATCTCTCCCTATCTCTGTCTCCCACCTCGACTTCGCTCAACCCAGCATCCATCACCTCCGAATGGCGTCCCGAGGCTTCAGCTCTCGAGAGTGCCAATCGGAACAACACGGCCCTTCAGCTCGGTCAATACATTCTCACCCACGCGAACGACGAGTGCAAAGCCACCGGCGGCGGATGTTCCATGTTCAACTACACCCTCACCGACTGTCTTACCGATTCGTGCGCCTGTGAAGACGAGACAACGCTTGCGGCAATGGTGTGTGCATCATGCCAACCGGAAGAAAACGTCGTCAAGGTGTATAACAAGTACCTCGAGATTTGCAAGCAAGAGGGTATGGCCCAACCATCAGACACGGTGGTTGTGACTGTCCCCTGGCTATCAGCTCAACCTTCGCCCTCTCCGGGGGGTTCGGTACCGTCTGGAGGTGCGACCATCAGCGGCAATGTCATCCTCACCGTCAACGACCTTCCTGGTGTCGGTAGCACAGGTTCCGATAGCGTCCCTGGACCGAGTGGTGCAAGTGGGCCAAGCCAGCCGAGTCCAAGTCCCAGCGGTGCAGCTGTCAACGTCATCCAAACATCAATCATAGAGTCGCCTTCGGCACCCACGTTGTCACCCTCGGCTTCCGTCCCAATTCAATCGGGACAACCGGCTGGTCTGCTCATGGGCCTCTACGATCCCAACGCAAACGTACAGCCGTCATTCTCCAGCGCTCTATCCCCTGGTGGTGTATCGGGTTTGCCCAATGCCAACCTACTAGGACTCGATGTTTTACCCACTGCTTCCGGTGGCTCAAGCACTGCGCCCTCGTCTTCGGCTTTGCGACCAGCCACTTCGGGTCCCGCTTCCGTCGTGATGCCCGACCCAGATGCCATTGCCAACGCAAGAGTCCAAGCTCTCGGCGAAGCGGCTGCTTCTAGGTCAGAATCAGTATCATTGCCATTCGCAACGTCCTCAGGTGCTCTCAGTGCCTCGGCGAGGCCGCCAGCCAGTCTGGGCTCGGCCACCTTGGTCTCAGCGGCAGAGGTCACGTTACCCGCTGGTGGAAACACCACGGCGTTGGAGAAGAGTACTTTGGCGCTCAATGCCGCTATAGCTTTCTTCTCAGTGAAAATCGACCCGAAGTGCGACAAGGACTGCGGCACCTGGAGATCGCTCTTGAATGTAAGTGCACAGTATGCTTGTCAGAGCTGGAAGCTGATCTCCGCGGCCACGCTTAGACATGCACGCAAGACCTGTGTATTTGCACCGACCCAGGCGTGCTTTCCGCTTCCGCGTGTCAGCAGTGTTTGGGAACCACCACTCATGGAACAGGTTATCAAAGCCAAATGGCTGACTATTCCGCTTTCGCTGGCAACTGCTCTGCAGAGGTCGAGGGCCTGGTGAGTTGACGAGCGGCGCTCCCAAGTCCGGGCTGTGTCAGCGAGCCTGTCACTGACCCTTGTCGTAGTCACCTTCGGCAAGCAAATCCGCTGCCTACGATATCGTCGCCGCGGCCACCTCTCGAGCAGGTACGGGATCACCCTCGGGCGTCCCTCGATCCAGTGCCATAGGTGTGACAGTCCCAGCGGCAGCTGCGAACGAGGTAGTTGTCACCAAGACGAGCGCTGCCTCGCCAGTGACATCCTTGCGGCTGCATTACGAGGTCTGGGTGACAGCTTTGACCGGATTGGCGGTCGGCGCAAGCGTGCTGTATGCTGTCGTCTGATTGAGATTTCCAACTCGTTGTACCATTTTGTCTCAACTTCGCATTTAGCAAGCACTACTTCACGTTTAGCAAAAATCTCAATAGCATGTTCCAATTTGTAACGCCATGTAACATCAGGATACCCTCAAGTCGAAGATATATGACGTGGCATCTCGGGTGTGATCTTACAACATTGGGCGATCACGTGTGATTGCGAACTAAACGTCCAAGATGTGCGCTAAGGCACTACTTAGCCCTCCTCTCCAGAGCAGCTTTGACGCCGTCGCTCATGACACCCTTCTTGACGTTATCGTAGTCGTACATGACGATGACACTGAGGACATCAGGATCGGTCTCCTATACCTTTGATTTATAAACTCACCTCTCGCCGGTAGCGACGACCTTCTTGTCCTTCAGGGACCAGAAGGAGCTGGCAAGAACGAAAGTGGCCCGGTCCTGGTCGACATTCGTGGGTTTGGTGGAGATCATGATCTATCAAGGAATCAGCAAGACGCTCGGCTTCCACGCAAGCATACTCACGGTATCAGGGAAGGTGACAGGAGCCTTATACCTGATCCGCAGGTCTTTCAAGATCAATCCGGTACCTTTGCCGCTCTAAAGCGGAGGTCAGCTGCTGCACAAAACTTATGGTGCGAGTAGCGGGTTCACTCACCATGTTTCCCTCGCTTGCTGGGAACTCGTGCTCCAGACTGTCCCAGTATTTGATTCTCGCCGATTCAAACCACTCGGCATACCTGACATTGTTCACATGACTACAGGCATATGATGAGTCGGGCGAATCATTGCATCTCGTTCGCTCTGACTCACTTGAACATGTCACAGTTTCCCCAGGCCACTGGCCATTCCAACACCTCGTGCGGCTGCGTGGCAAAGCCTTCCTTCCTGAACTCTTCAAGTCCAAGCTCCCGACTCTTCTGGTATTTGGCGCCAGAGCCGCTCGAGTTGGACTGATTCGAATGCTGCCTCGATCGAGGGGGTCTCGAGCTCGAGTGGTCATTCTCATCCACGGGACCCGTCGTCCCTGGAGGGATGTAGTACGGCGAGGCGGGGTCATGGAACTTGGCCAGCAGGTTGACCAGTTGCTGTAGCCGAATAGTCAGTCAGATGCTGCCGTACGTCATGATCGAGGGTCACCGGTTACTCACCTCTTTGGTCTGTTCCGAAGGGTCCGTCATCTTTGAAGTTGTAGAGGATGCTCTGCGAGGGAGATACGATGTAGATGCTATTGAAGCTATATATGCGATCGGACTCGACGTGTGCGGTGATTGATGACTGGGACAATGTGCTTTGACTACTTCTCGGCAATACTTGGCGACTCGGGCGGTGGAGCGGTTCATAACAGAAAGGAGAGAAACAGGAGGGGCAAAGGGTGACCTAGACGTTTTATATAGGTTTCGTGGGCCTGTATTTTCACTCGTGTGCGACTCCCTTTTGCTGTGATTTGTAGATGGCTTTGGAAGAGAAGGAGGAGGATCGGAGCACTCGGGACGATTGATTTGTAGAACGAGGCCACTTTATTTGTAGAGGACGATCAAGGTGGAGGTCAAACAAATACAAATTCCAGCGTGTTGTCCCTATCAACTGGCCGAGATCCGGTAGAAGAGGCAAGGGGGCGCTCATTACCACCGATTAGATTCACCGGGGTATTTCGAATAAATTCTCCGGATGCAAGTCCAGTTCTACAAATCAACAAGATCGCCATCCCATCCACCTCCGACGAGCGGTGGCATGTGACAGGGCCCACAGGGGGGTGACTAAGGGGTGACTACACTGTGCTGTGACTACGCTGTCAAGGGTCGATAGTAGACACCAATACTACCATACGTGAAACAGGAGATGTTGCATGTATCGGTTTGAACTGGACAGCTTGTTCCAAACAGTTCCAAACGCTGAAAGATGCTCGCCTGCTGCAAGATTGGGTAACACGTCTGTCTTCACGGTACTTCACCTTCGACCCGTTCTCCAGAGCTGCCACCTACGTCCTGCAACCGTGTCGGGACAACTTCGATGCGCGTCTCAACAGCCCTGCCAACATCTCTCCTTCCTTCAGTCTCATTTACCCCTCCTCAATCCAAACTAAACGTCCCGGCTGGCACCCCCGCTCGAGTGCGGTTCCATATGTAGCATTGAGCTTAGGCCGGGAGAGGAGGTAGTGACTGGTTGGGCCAATGGGTCGTCCGATCGGCGTTTTGGGGTACCACTGGACACGCCAGGCTCCTGTTCGGCCCAGAAGAACCTTTCGAGCACACCGTGCAATTGCGCTGGTGTGCCATCGATTGATCCGATGGGACCGGACGCCTCAGATGACAGGGTTTGTTGCACCGCTCGCTGTATCCAATCTCCACTTGTCGATAAGTCGGGTCACCTCCGCAACGAGCTCCCCGCGGATCAGATCGAAGTGGAAGATTTTGGTGCCATCCGCCAGGATCTTGTCGATGTCGGCGTCCGGTTCGAAGAGATCTGCCGCCAAATCTGAAATGTCCTTCGCCGCCAAATAGTTCACAAAGCTGTTCGGTCCGTTGTCCGAGCCTCTCTTTAGCATGCCCCTCCAGCTATCCCGCCATCGCCCAACTCCCCAAGTATCCAGCTCGGTGTTAAGAATCTTGACCAGTGCGGGCAGATTCTCCAGCTGTAGACGTCTGACTGCCGTATCCTTTCTCCATTGCTCGATCAGCCGGCTCACCTCCGCAGCGAGCTCCCCGCGGATCAGCTCAAAGTGGATGATATTTGTCCTTTCCGCCAAGATCCAATCGATATCTGCGTCCGCCTTGACGAGTTCTAGCGCTAGACCGGCGATTGTACGCGACGCCACCTGGCCCACAAATGAGTCTGGTCCAGAGTCCAGGCTCCTCGGCACCAGCTTCTTCCAGCTCTCCCGCCACCGTTGGGTTCCCCAGACTTCCAGTTTGGTCTCGAGAGTTTTGGCCAGTGCAGGCAGGTTGTCCGGCTGTGCACGCACGACCACTGGCGCAAAAGGAACCCAAGGCATCTCGTGAGGGATGCATACCGAGCAGGTGCAGGACTCGGGAAGCTTGATTGTGGGGGCATTGAGCGATTCCGGGGTGGGGGTGATGATTCCGGGAGCTTGAACGGCCGAAAGGAAGGCCTCGGTCATGCATTGAAGGCCCGATAGAGCGTTTCTTCAGATGACCGGGACAACGTCTTCGGGGCTGGTAGCGACCTCGCGCTCTGCAGGAGCACCTGCAGGAAGGTCGTTCGCCGGGATGGCGATGGAGAGAGTGTTTTCTCGACCATCGAGTGTAGTAGGGAGGGATTCGGCTGAGGACTCGGATGATGGGTATTGCTGATTCCTCTTATTGACAGCAAAGCGAGCTTTGACCTCTTTTGGCTGGAGTCGCGGTTCGATAATGATATAAGCATCGGCTGCGCTTCCAAGAGGCCTAACTGCCGATCCGATCCGGTGCCACAGTCCACAAGCGGTAGATCCACCCACTTGCCATTGGATGATCCGGCCCGCGTTGAGCAGATCCATCCCCATTAACATCTCATTCGTACACACCACGCAGAGTATGCGTTTCTGCTCAAAGAGGATTCCTACTCGCCGTCGATGTTCCGGTGTGTTGTATACCGAAAGGCTCGCTACAGCCCCTTTCTCGCCCGCATTCTCGTACCACTTGTCGAGAAGATAGGCCATGTCATAGTTATTGTCTTCGCCGTCCAGAAAGATGACGGTAGGAACATGCTTCTTGGCGAACTCCGATGTCCTGGCTGGAAAGTCTTCAAACGGGTACACGGTTCTTCGGACTCGCGACAAGTCACGACATGTTTTGCCTATGTATGGGCTCAGCTGACCGCATGGATCATCCTCGCAGCGAAACGCACCGTTCGAAGCCATAGCCGCAACCAAATCAGGCATAACCGTGAGGAGGTCCACGTACGAGTCGGCGGTACGACGCATACCGACGGCGTGGAGACGAATCTCTGGTCGAGCCGAGCCATAGTTCAAGACGATGGCATTCCTCATGTTCAGATCAAATCTCAGATCTCCAAGGTGCGCTTCAGGTAGAGTTGCAGTCATTGCTAGGATGGGAACTTCGACGAGCTGCGGTAATCTCAGTATATGAACGAGGTCGAGCGCTTTATAACTCACCATACGCTTGAGCCTACCGATCCGATCGTAATTCGCACGAAAAGCCGGAGTTCCCATCTCCACCACCGAATGCGCCTCCTCGACAATGATCCCTCCGCAACGGTTGACGAAGCTGGAGTCAAGCCATACATGCTCCATCCTGTCTCCAGCTGCCTTTCCCGGAGACAGAAACATCAGAGAGTATTTGCCAGCTCGTACGTCCTCGATGAGAGCAGGACTGCGGTGATAGGCATTCAAGTATGTCGCCCTTTCGCCAAAGCTGAGCCGCCCAAAGTGTGATTAAGTGAGGGAGAGAGGATGTTATGCTGCTCACTGTTCGGCCAGATCTTGCATCGTAGATTCCAAGGGGATGATCACAATGCATACAGAATCGGGACACGCCATCGAGAGCATCTCGATGATGAAATTCTTTCCCGCTCCGGCTGACGCCGTCAAGATTACATTCCTGCCGCTCAGAAAGGCTTCTAGAGCGGTCTTCTGGAAGTCGCGCGGCACGCGAGGGGCGAGTCGCGATACGAGTGCTGACCAGTCGAACGTGGAGGGGGCCTTGGTGGAACGCTTCATCATGCGATAAATAGACGTTGGTAGCGGTTCTGGGATGTTTTTCCCTGGATTAGAGACAGTCCAGAAAGCCGCAATGTGAGAGGGGTTTGATCTGGAGCCTAATTGGGCTACCGATAGTCCATTTTTGCTGTGGCTCGGGGATCACTTGATAGATCGATGCAGAGATAGTGTTGACTCTAGGCTCGACTCTAAGGCCTTAGGAGTTGGGAGGCTCGACTCTTCGTCGAAGCTCGAGCTTTCGAATGGCTCAGGAAAGGTGGAGGTCAGTCTTTTCCGACGGAATTGGCTTCTCGGTCTCTTTAGTCGTGTAGAATTGATTGAGTGACAGGCCTGCGAAGGTCAATTGAGCTTAGATATAGGCCAGGGCAGGAGAACTGCCAGACGATCTCTTGGTGATATATCAGTCACTCTCAACCGCAATACTTGGCTGAGTAGCTCATCAGGATGACGAAAGGTGTCTGTAGCCTGTATCGAATCTGCATTCTTCCACAGACGCTGACGACGAGGGACAGTCGCATCTAGTAATGCTCGGTAGCCTGTCGAGTAAAACGAAGTCCTCTGCCAAACTCCCGCGGGTTGCCCATAGCCGCTGTGAAGGCGCCCATGAACATCTCATCGCTCGCTAATCGACAAAATCAGCAGGCGTCCGATTGCGAACACGCTCAGTGCACTCACACTTCAATGTCCAGCCCCTTCTCGACCAAAGCTCAAACATACCCGCTGCCTCTTGCGTCGACAAACCGAATGGCACCTCGATCTTCGTGGCCGGTGCTGTCGCGTGTGCAAGATGCGCTGGATCCATCTTGGTGTACGGTGTGATCGGCCGCGTCGAGTCGAGCTCAAGGGCATAGCTGAACTCTGGAGACAATGGTACGTTCGGCGTCGTGTGAGAATACGCCGAGACGACCATCCCACGCGCCTTTGTCGCGTCAGTACATGAAGCCCCGCTACAGTAGTGAGGATCACTCACTAGATTCTTCCGGCCAGACAGGAAATTCAATGCTAACCGAGGCACCGAGAAATTGTACGACTGCAAAGTCTCAAACTGAGGGTTCTTGTACTTCGTCGCGGCGTACAGTGCCTGCACATCGTCCACAGCAAAAAGCACCGGGTATCTGCACCGACGAGGTGAGTACAGCTGGCCACCGACGACATTGCGACTCACTCTGTTTGTTTCGCGATGGTGTCGAGGCATGTCTCCAAGGCCTTGATCGTGTCTCCGCCGCTCAACGCGTTCTTGCATATCCTCGCCAAGTCCGTGCCTTCCTCCGTCTTGATTTTCGACAATACAGCACCGTTGACCGATGAGAAGCCCTGCAACATGCTCTCGGCGATAGCGGGCTGATCAAACATCTGCGTCGAGGGGTTGTATCGGTATGGACTTGTTCCGTCGGTCCATTCGAACGCTGTGGACAACCAAAATCAGCGGTCACGGACTGGACTATCCTCGACGTTCGGCTCACCTCGGGGAGCGTAGATTACAATCCAATCTGCAGCGTACGCTAGTGAAACCGTTTGGAGCAAAAGCACACTTTTCCCACTACCTGATTCTCCGCCTGATGAAGATGATAGGATGAGCGAGCGGCTCATTCGGAGAGATCCTTCACCCACTGAGGACATATTTGTTCTCTGAAGATGACTTCTGGTCTCCATCAGCCAGCTTGTCGGCCATTTCCACCGTCAATTGCCGTATGATTGAAGCAGGTTGACCTGAGGCGTCGAGCTGCTAGGATCAGCGCGGTCCGAGGAGAAACCAAATGGTGGGTATAGCCGCGTACCTCCTTCTCCAGTTTGCGAGGCAGACCCATGGTCGCCAATTTGACGAATGTCTTCTTACTAAAGGTCGTCGGCGCACCGACGTGCTGAGCCACAGTGTTGCCCTGATAGCGAGTCAGATCAGACTCCAAATGGCAGATAGGATGAACTTACGTTCTCCAGTATTTTTAGATCTCCAAGGTCTGGAGTCTCAGAAGCCATAGCATAGCTGAGTTTCAAGCTTTTGACCCTCTGGAGTTGCGAGATTAGATGACTGGACTTCAGATGCTCGAACGGGACTTGAGACGTACGGCGCCGCTCGATCGCTGGGTTCCACTCTTCTTCTTAACTCCACTGAATCCTGCAACCTGCCTCTTCTTCACTGTGGCCACTATTCACCTGATCAGTATGGACTCGAAACATCTTGATTGGACTGACCCGTTGATTTCTTCTTTTGCTCTGCGAGCACGAGCGGCGTTGTGGTGAAGCATCTTGACGAGCTGGCCAGTGGAGGAATGATCCTCGACGTGCTAGCGATAGCCGATCGTATGCTCATGATGACGGACTGTGCTAGCTGCCGTGTCGACTCTACAGTAATCGCATCGATGTATCGCAGTCCCGACTGACAACCTTACAGTCTTGGGTGTCCCGACTTTCTGGGATAAATTGAAATAAATAGAACATCGATTATATTCAAAAAGTTGATTTTCGGTCCGGCTATTTTCAAAACCTGCAGTCCACCTCGAGACTGCACGGTAGGACTATAGCAGAGACAGCATACACCGAGTCCGCTACACTTGAAAGCAGAGACGACCCGCACGATGGCACCCGTAGCATCCTCCAGCAAGCTTCAGGCCAAGCCTTACGACAGGCCTTCCGCCAAAGGCAAAGGAAAAGCACCGGCAAACGCTTCCTTGAGCGTCAAGAGCGCGACCGAGACCGGAGCTCCAGCTCAGCACAGTCAGAGGACACGAAAGGGGAAGAAGGCTTGGAGGAAGAATGTCGACATCAGTCAGGAGGAGACTGCAATGGAGCAGGCAAGAGAGGAGGAACGAGTCACTGGGTGAGCAAATCGCGAGATATACACCGCTCGGCACTGGATCGATCTTGGGTTGAACTGATCTTGGATTATAGCGGACGTCTGAGTGAGAAAAAGACAGGAGACCTGTTCACTGTCGATACGACTGGAGATGTAGAAGGTGAGTCTGGATATACAGCTATGTGTGCATCTGAGGAATGTACTAAATTTGTGCATCCAGTTGCCAAGAAGCTACGACGTGCTCCCAAACCCCTTCGATCCCTGGCCATTCTCGACGAACGCTCCGCTATCCCTTCTCTCACTTCCAAACCTGTTGCCCTGGCTCCTCGAAAGACGAAGATCTCCGCCGCCGAGAAAGCTCGACTACGCAAGATCGCGAGAAGGGATGTCAACATAGAGGAAGGAGCGCCCATAAGTTCTGCGGATCTTAAGGCATCCAGTATAGCGACCAAGGACGCTTGGGAGGAGGAGGCGCCTAAAGTGGTGCCAAAGGGTGGCTTTGGAGAGGAGACTATGGTGAAGAAGACGGTCAAGGCGCCAAAAACCATCACGGAGCAAAGACAGAATTACCTCAACAACCAGGTCGAAATGGCAAAGGGACTTGAACTTCCATCCGAGGGCACGAGTTATAACCCCTCAGCACAAAGTCATGCTCAGTTGATGCAGAGCGCTTTGGAGGAGGAGAAACTTCGGTTGGCGAAGGAGGAGGCCGACGCCGCTAGGATCGCCGTTCTGGGGGAAGCCATCAACGCTAGGAGAACACGTTTACCTGGGGTCGAGTACGCCGCCGGAATGGTGGTCGGCCCAGGAGAGGTGGACGATGAGGACGAGAGCGCGGATGATGGTGCCGAAGACAAGGTCACCAAGCAGAAGAGGCGAAAGACCCAGGCTCAGCGGAACAAAGCGCTGAGGGCCAAGGAAGCCGCGAGATTGGCTTCATTGGAGAAGACGCAGAAGCGACTGGCCAAGTCGATAGGAGGACTGTCGACTCTGGAGAAGGATATGAAGAAGAGGGCAGACGCCATGGCCGAGGCTGAACGTTTGGCCAAATTGGTGAAAAAGGAGAAAGAGAGGATGGGCTTGGTCGGAGGCGAGAAGATTGGCAAACACAGATTGGCCAAGTCTACCGTCAACGTGCAGCTTGGAGAGGATCTCGCGGAGAGTCTTAGACAGGTCAAGGTAAGCATTACTCCTCGCTCGGAACTGCTCCTCCGCTGATCTCGTTTCTCTAGCCTGAGGGAAACTTGTTCAAAGACCGATTCTTGGCGCTGCAGAAGAAAGCTCTCATCGAGCCTCGTGTTCCCCAGCTGTACGTAGCCAGCCCCTCCGCAATTGCTCGAGTGCTGACCATCAACCCCTCTCAGGCCAAAGAAGAAGAACAGGACCAAGGAGTACGAAAAGCACGCTTACAAGCGATTTGTATAGACAGGCCCCTTCGCAAACTCATGACATTGCGTCTACGTCTTCTCGTTTCGTTACATGTATCATGCTACATTGTCCTCAGTCGTCAAAGCTGGCAGCATTCACAAACAGTGTTTTACTCTCACTACATAGATCGCATAATCAAGTCCAAGCTCGGGATACCTTCCGGCCCGTGTCATCCTCACTTGGCCTCCTGAGCGCCACCGCCGTCCCCCTCGAAGGCATTTAGCAAGTCCATAATGTTCCCTTCCCCTCCATCTCCAGTATTGGCAAACAAGGCATTGAGATCGAATCCCATTCCGTTGCCATTCGCGTCTCCTGCAAACTGCGCCAAGAATGCCTCGATGTCAATCTCCCCTTCGAGACCTCCTGTTCCGTTCATATTTCCGATACCATCCAGAGTAGCGGACGTAGCGGCGTCCGTAGTATTGACCACACTTTTAGTTCCAAGTGCATCCGCTGGCGACGTCCCAAAGAGACTTGATGGCGAAAAGAGGTTTTCTGAAAAATCCAAGTGTTTGCCCTGTCCACCATTGATAGTGTCCACCTCGCCAATCCTCGTGCTGAGCCTAGTTGCCATCCGGGGCGAAGGCTGGGGAATCTGTTTGGACCGTTGCCTCTTCCGTGGACTCTCGGCGACAGGCGGTACTGGAGGATGCTGAAAGCCATTCGGGTGATCGGTAGAGTTTCGGTTCAGACGGGGTGATGACCGGACGGGGGTATGATGCTGATCATCGAATTTCGCCCTCTTTGGCGAGGTCAAATCGGTATGCGCGTTCGTGTCCCATAGCTCGGGAGGTCTCATCCTCTTGTTCTTGTTGAAGTACAAGCCACAAGCTGTACAGGTGAGATCGATCAGTACCCAGACTAGCCTACCCATTACGGAGATAGCATGCACTCACCGTTGCAGACTTTCTTCTTGGATCCGTCTTTCATATTCTTGGTCCTCCACAGCTCACTCTCGGTAATTCCGCAATTACAGCACCCTTCCATATCTGTGCTCTTGGTGACGGTGGCGCTGGCATTCGCCTTGCCTTTGCCCTTGATGACCGAAGGAGGTGCCGAGGGCGTAGGGGTAGGAGCCTCGCCGTCATTACTGCTCGTGCTCTGTTTGTCCTGTTGTTGGGCTGCTGTCTCTCTCTTGTTGTTGTTACTAGGACCGGCTGCGTTTCCGTCACCTAAGCCAATAGCCTGACCCAATCCGTGCTTTGGGATAGCGGATGCTGGAACGGATTTGAGCAGCTTGAGCAGAGTTGGATGGTTCGCAAGCTGTCGAGCCAGTCCCGGTGACATTTTCTCGTCCGTGCGTAATAGTGCGTGAAGCTTGTCTCTGGAAGGAGTCGATGGAGGTGGAGATTTTTTCTGTGGAGGTGGAGGCGGCGTCACTGACCGAGGAGAAGAGGATGCGCGGGCATTGGTCGAGGACCCGGAAGGTGGAAGGTGGGTAGAGGAGGATGCGATGGGTACGGAGGAAGAAGAGTCGTTGGCTCGATGAGGATCGGGTCGAGAACCGCGTGATAGAGCGTAAACCGGCTGACGGACATTGCTCGTCCCAGCGATCTGAGTTGTAGAGGGTAGTGGTGGTGGATGATAGGATGGCTGGCTCGGTCTAGAGACGGACTGAGAGATGGGAGGAGGTGGAGGCGGGAGAGCCTGATGTTGCTGGATAGGGGATGAGCGGAAAGAGGCAGAATGTCCCGGCTTAGAGGTGAGATGTGAAGAGGGACCACTGCTTCGGATGGGGCCAGGGACTTGGGGAGGTAGAGTCTGACGGCGCGCTGGGTCGATATGGCGTTGTGCGTTCCTCGGGGTTGATGCTGAGGGCGAGGAGGACACATTGCTTGATACGCTTGCGAGGGTTCCCCTTCTCAACATATCCTCAAATTCTCCTCTATTCCTAAACTCGGCTTTTCCTTCTGGATCCACCAGCCGCAAAGTGATGCAAACTTCGAGGCCCCATCCTTTGCCATCAGCGCCTTCCCCAGAAGCTCCATTACTTCTGTTCGCCGCCTCCGCCATGGCAGCCATCAAGCCTTCCAATCCTCCACCGTCGTTGAACGCCAAAGGCGAGAAGTCATGGTCACGTATCAGGCGACCCTTGACCAGTGTCGTTCCATTCGCTGACTCCGACAGGACCCAAGAGAGGAAGCCCTTGCCCGTCCAAGCGTCCTCCATGGGCGGGGCGGGAGATGCAGATGTGGAAAAGGCCCTAGCGGTTCGAGGTCGTATCGAGGGATCCAGGTTGTATACTGAAAAGTCCAATGTGCTCGAGTTGGGGATACATTCAGGACTGTCGAGCCAGACATGTTCAGCTGTGATAGACCAATAATCGAACAACTCGCTTACCTGGCGTAGCAAATACCTCGAGCCGCTGGCTTCATGTAGCAGCTGCCTACGATGCTGTCCTCTCCACTTTGAGGCCCTTCAGAGGCTGCCTTCGGATGGACAAACACATCTTGTCTCCCATCAAGCACCGTGACGTAGGACTGAGGGCTCGTGTCTACGTTGTACAGCACTTTGACTAGTGGTCGTGAACGTAAACAAGACGCGTGATGACCTCCCGTCAGCTCGACTTCAAGAGCTGGTGACTACCGAGCCACATACCTGGCAGTGGGTGTATCTTGCCTGGCGAGGGAGGCATGTCATCGAGCTCACTTCTGAGCCACGTTCGTAGGCTTCAGTCACGGAATGTCGACCAGTATGTTGATGTTTGTGACAAAGTAATGTTGGAGAGTCGATCCAAAAATGCATTCGCGGCGCGCAGGATCGCGTGTTGGTTTTCGGATGAAATGGCGAGCAACCGAGACGACCAGAGTGGTGACGCCGAGCCCTTCCGTCTCGTCGTTGCACGCTACAACTCCTCAAGTGCAGAGCCAAGCTCGGAAAATTAGCTCCCATCACCCTCTTAGAGACTCAGAGCGATGAGCTGAGGCCGGCAATCGGAACACAGGCTCGGTCATGAATGCCAATTCGCCCCTGGTGTTGCGGGCAAAGACGCCTAGCTTCGCTCATCACGGTATCGCCTTCTCCCCGTTCTTCGAAGATCGCATAGCAGTGGCATCCGGGGCGAACTTTGGTCTGGTCGGCAACGGAAGAGTGCATGTGTTCGCTCTGGGCCCAGGTGGTCTCACTCTAGGCAAATGGTGAGTCTACGGCGATTGGTCTGTCTAGTCCAGCAGCTGATAGTCGGCAGGTTCGATACGCAGGATTGCGTGTACGATGTTGCATGGAGCGAGTGTCACGAGTGAGTTAAGGGTCAACCCTATCAAATCTCTCATATGCTAGAACATGCCTGACAATGTCGCAGGAGTCAAGTCATGGCAGCCTGTGGAAACGGCTCACTGCGGCTCTTTGACCTCAACCTCGAAGTGAGTGACTTCTTGATCGACTGGTCAGCTACGCTGAAACTGCAGGGCTTAGGGCCTTCCGGTGAAGAAGTGGCATGAGCATTCTGCCGAGGTCATGTCTGTTGAGTGGAACAACCTGCAGAAAGACAGCTTTGTGACGGCTTCTTGGGATCAGACTGTCAAGATCGTAAGATGCCGGTCTTCCCAGCAAATGGAGTTTGGTGCTAACTAGCTTTAGTGGAATGTGGAAAAGGTTACATCGCTGCTCACGCTGCCCGCCCATCAAGGTCAGATATACCGCGCGTCCTGGTGTCCCAATGTCCCGTCGACAATCGCTACTACAGGGGCAGATGGGTTCATCCATGGCTTCGATCTGCGTACGCCTACGCCCTCTCGCCCTATATGGTCCATCAGGGCCGGCGAGTCTGACGTCCTCGATTTGGACTGGAACAAATACGAGCCAACACTTATTGCATCTGCGGGCAAAGATGGTGGGATCAGAGTCTGGGATATCCGATCAGGCGGACGCGGACCCCTAGTTGAGCTTAAGGGGCATCGTCTGGCAGTACGGAAGGTCGCGTGAGTGGGCAGTGTCCTAAGCTAAATCTCTGCTCCCCTATGGCGCTTCATGCCCGCATTGACCAGCGTTGCAGATGGTCGCCGCACCATCGCGATATCCTTGCCTCCACATCATATGATATGACGTGTCGAACGTGAGTACAGCTGGCATTTGCATATTCTGCCCGAGCTGAAGCGAATATACAACAGATGGTCAACAAGCCCTCCGGCGGAACGGAACGCACACTCGCAGCACAGCGAGTTCGTCATGGGAACCGCTTGGGCGCTATTCGACGAAGGACTTTTGGCCTCATGTGCTTGGGACCAGGAAGTCCACCTGTACAGGGGTTGAGCTATCCATCACTCAAGTCGATGTCCATCCAACTTTATCGGAAGTCAATCCCTCTGCTGATGTAACAACGTATCCCCTCGATCCCACCAACCCTCGTCGAGGCAGTGACACCATGGCAGAAACACGTACTGCTCAGATTTCGTGGCCAGTTAACGGTTGCTCACGTCGATCAGGTCGATCAGGGAGCGCGCCGAAATGTTGCCACCCGCGTCCTTTGCACTGGGATCTGCAGGACCGGGGATCCAGGGGAATTCTGAAACGCGTTGACAATATTCAGCGAATCCTCGGCTCCGGGAATGCTGTCCATGTCTGACTCGAGCCTGACTCGAGCTGTCCCTTTATCAGGTATATCAACTCGAGGCATCAACACTGGTATCCAATCATCAAAGACCGCGCCGCTGCCCTACTATCAAGATTCAAGACATGCAGGTCGACCCATCAGAGCTCGTTCTCACCCACTATCAAGGCGGTCTAGCGATCCTCGGCCCAGGCCTCGACAGAGCAGTATCCGCCCTGCTCCCCAAGCCATGTCCATTGGCAACACCCTACCACGTCACTCTAATCACCGCACAAGAATTCAAAGCGGCAGAACGACCGGTGGTTCCGAGCCATATTCGCTTGGATCGGATCTACGCCCTCGGACTCGGCGGCAAGCGGGACACTCGATGGATAGTGGCTGTATGGAACCATGCGGACCTATGGCGCTCAAGTCTGGGTCTACCGAAGAAGGATTACCATATCACCGTGACTTCAAACGATATTCACGAAGTCAAGAAGGGTATATCGAGCCTGCTCCATCCGATTTCCGTCCAAGCCGTCGCCGAGCTGGGCGAGGACGTACTGGATCATGTCATCGTTGCATCAAATGACTGCCCAGAGCTGGTGGGTACAGACTTGACTTCTATGTGACCATGCTGACGATGGATGATAGCAAATTGCACTGTCGGAGGAGCTAATCGCCAGATATCCCACTTCGTATAAAGGCTACGTTCGGCTATCGGAGTACACGTCAGACCCCAAGCTGTCAGCTCTATGTCTCGCTCGAGCCTTCGCCCTAGAGCCAAGTATCTCCCACCTGGTGAAACGGCTCGCAAAGCTCGCAGATCAGACTCCATGGGGTCCAACGACGACCCAGGTCGAACTCGACTGTATACCTCCCGCACTACGCCCTCACCTGCTACTCCCTTGGCCACAAGAATTGGCTAACCGCATCAAGCTCCTATGGACATGTCCAACGGCCTCCCGAGACCGACAGATACACTCCGGGTACGAGCTTCCACGATTCTTCTCATGGGTCTATTCCGGTCGCTTGGCGGGCATGTCAACACCTCGGAACGAGAACGACATCGACGCACTGGTTGCCATGGGAATCACCCACGTCCTCACCCTCACGGCCGAGACTCCCCTCGATCCCAACTGGTTCCAGTACAAGCTCGAACACGTCTACATTCCCATTGCGAACTATGGCGCGCCGACCATCGAAGAGATGGACAACGTCTACGCCAGGATGCAAGACGGCGGGGCATGGTTGGTGCATTGCGGGGGAGGAGTAGGCCGAGCTGGGACAATACTTGCTTGTGTGATGGCCATGCTGGGTACGGAAGGGGAGGAATCGGAAAACACAACACCGAAGTTGGATGCCGGAACAGCCATTGCGCAGCTACGCCAAATGCGACCTCGATCACTCGAATCTGCCATTCAAGAAAAGTTCGTGTCATCCTGGATCTCCCACCGCTGGAAGCAGGCGTACGTCAACACGACAGTCGAAGAACCATGTACGATACTTCAGCGACAAGGCCGGATACCGCTCAATACGCCGCTCGTCCTTTTCCTTATAGGCAAACCAGGTTCCGGTAAATCGTGGCTTGCGTCGGCCATTTCGAAGCGCCGACCTCGAGGGAAGACCATGGTCATCAGTCAAGACGAATCTGGTTCTCGGGCGACTTGCGAGCGAGAAGCGGCTAGGTCCTATCCCGATGACACGCTTGTCATTTTCGACAGATGCAACCCACTCCCTGCCGATCGCAAAACCTGGTTGGAACTATTTTCTCGACAAAGTGTGGCCGTGTACTTCGACTATTCGGGCGAATTGTGTAGGAAACGGATGAACAATCGCCTCGATCATCCCACCCTTCGAGCCGGTAGGGGCGGAAACGCATTGGAGCAGTTCGAACGGGAGATGACCGCACCAACATTGGATGAAGGGTTTCAAGCCATTTTGACGATTGGATCATTCAGTGCATCTAGCTCTGCGATCCAGCTCCTCACCTCGGATCCACCTTTGCTCAAGTTTCCAAGAACCCCTCACCTCATCAACCTCGGTGCGGTAACTTCCGACGACGTGGTCACCGACGTCTTTGGCTCTTCCGCACCTGCGTCAGGATCATCGGGCGGAGGCGAGATCCAGGGCCGACTTACGCTTGAAGAGAAGATTGATGGAGCCAACATGGGCATATCACTGGATTGGAACAGAGTTCTCCGTGTCCAGAACAGGAGTCATTGGGTGTCTTCGGCGAGTCAAGCTCAGTTCAAGAAACTGGACGACTGGATCGAGCGACATTCCACCATTCTGCACAATCTCCTCGATAAGGATCCCGAATACCCTGAACGATACATACTCTACGGTGAATGGGTCTCAACCAAGCATTCCATTCGATACACTGCTCTGCTTGACCTGTTCATCGCTTTCGACCTGTACGACCGACTCTCGGCCACATTCCTCTCCCGGCGGCTACTCACCCGCGCGCTCGAAGCCGCATCACGAGCCGCCAGTACTGGGACAGATGGCGATCGTCTGGTCATACACCAAGTACCCCTTATCAATGAGACCGAGTGTGTTACAAGGGAGGAGCTCTTGACGGTCTTGAAGGGCAAAGGTCAATGGACGGACGAGAGGCTCGAAGGTGTGTATGTCCGTTGGGAGGATGACAGGAGAGAACAGACGATCAGAAGAGGTAAAATCGTCAGAGGCGATTTCATAGCTGGTAATGAGCACTGGAGCAAAGGACATCTCACGCCAAACGTCCTGAAGCCTGACTAAATATCCCACCTCCACTCTCACTCACTGAATTCTCATCGCACTATGTACCCTATCGGTGATGTTTGACATGTATCCACATATCGCTCATCCTGCTGCCCTACTGAGGAGTCAGTGGGTCATCTCGGTGTCGCCGGTCGTTGGCGTCGCGACGTCGTTTCCAGCAGACTTCTTGGCGTAGACCCGCTTGAGAGCCATTTCACTGCTCTCGAGATTGGCATAGGTGACGTTCTCGGCTCTGAGATGAATGGAGGGTTGACCTTGATGACTCAGATCCGCTCGAAAGGTGTGAGGTTGATGGAAGGTCTGGAGACGACCGCTGAGGATGTCGCTGGCAGCAGTTATTGTTAGACCTCGGTCTGTGCTTGGAACGAGTAATTGAAATCCTGCGCCTTCGTTAGCCGACTTGAGGTCCAGGACGTAGTCGGAGGACTCGAGGTTGACCGTCGCCCTACAGACCATCAGCCAACTCGTGAAGTCTTACGCGTTGAAATACTCGACAGATTGGCATGAAGCCCCTGCCGTCCCCAGGACTGCCACTCACCCGTTTTGAGCGAGCTCAGTCAGGGTATCCTTGATGATAGTCTCCCATGCCCCGTTCATGTCTCCCGCTGTCATTCCGTCAGGGATATCCTGACTGGCGTCGATGTGAGCTTGCTTCCAATCGTCCCCACTGGCATATCGCAAGGAGACTGTCGGCGCACCCGGCCTGGCGAGGTACTTGCCCAAGACATGTCTCGGGACTTCGTCGCTGTTGGACTGAGCAGATGAGAGCGAGAATGTGATTAGGTCAGTCAAAGCCAGCTGTTGTCATTACTCTGATTGTACTCACTGAGAGAAGTATGGTCAATACCTCAGCGACACCAGATGCTGATTCAGCCATGATGTCTTGTTTGCAAAGTGATATAGTGAGAACGTTCAGTAGCTGGAATTGGGCACCAGTAAGAGTGTCTGGAAATGTTCAGTCTGCGAGGGAATACACAGTACCAGCTCGTGGGGGGTATATATGCTGCTTAACAACTCACACTTGAGTCACTCCTCATGTATCAGTTGTGAAAGGAGGGAACAGACGGTATCCCGCCCCGAAGACGCCACATATCAGAAGTACAAGAACGGAAGGAGCAGGCGATCAAGAGACTGAAGGCGCTGACGTCAGTCCATCAAGGGAAGTGCCAATGCGCTTGGGTGACGCCCACGGCGTGACACGCGGATAGCTTACGGGCTCCCTGGACTGCTGTTCCGACGATCCTTGCGGGTTGGTTATTGATTAGTGAATGACCAGAGAATACTACCCATATAGCATTGTCAGACACAATGACAGCGAAACGACTGTCTCACGGCCTTCGGCACCGAGTGAAGCTATACATCAGCCACTACGGATCGGCAGAGCTGAAATGTGGGCTATCATATGTGGGTCTGGCCCCAAATGGAGAAGCGAAAACGAAGATGTCGAACAAGGGGTCGCGGGATGTGCTGGTGTGAAAGAAGAGGTATCGGCCGCGCAAGAGGATCGCTTGTCGAGCTGTGCGAGGTGAATCTAAGCGCCGAAACCGTACAGAGTCCTGCCCTGTCGTTTGAGAGCGTAGACAACGTCGAGCGAGGTCACAGTCTTCCTCTTGGCGTGCTCGGTGTATGTGACTGAATCTCGGATGACGTTCTCGAGGCTGATCATCGAATTAGCAATCGCCACCATACGGTAAGGTGGGCCAGCACTTACAAGATCTTGAGGACACCTCGGGTCTCTTCGTAGATCAGACCGGAGATTCGCTTGACACCACCTCGTCGGGCGAGACGTCTGATGGCGGGTTTGGTGATACCCCTGGAGAGGTCAGTGACACACTCTAATGACGTGATACCAGGCTCTCTCAATGGGCATGCCGGGCTGGTGAAGATGACTCACTGGATGTTGTCTCTGAGGACCTTTCGGTGTCGCTTGGCTCCACCTTTTCCTAGGCCTTTCCCGCCTAATCACCAAGGTCAGCTGTGTAAACAAGGTCCGTCGGTTCCGACCGGACCTTTTCCTCGTCCGGACATGGTGTCAGTCTGTATAGAAGTTGATAAGGGATCGCAGGTCTGGCGTGGTATGTCAGCTGATGGCTCGAAGGAGCAATTATGGGCAGCTCACTTCGTGTCGCGGCTTCTCGATTATCGCAGTCAAAGGGATGAGTGGAGTTGGAAGGGAACACGCAAGTTTGAGGAGCGGCGATGATCTTATACCAGTTGTACACCAGGCCGCTGAATCGAGAACGCAGGAGCTGGCGGCGAGCCGGCCTGAGCGCGATCGTCGCCGGCATCACGTGATCCAGTCTGGATGCTGTTCATAGGGAATCGCCTCTTCTGGTAATTTGTAAGCCAAGTTTCTGTTTCACCTTCGAAGCCAACTTCGAACACACCCAAACGATCCAACCCATACTTCGAACTCTACAGAAGTACACAAACAGCTACCTAATACAAGGCAACTTCACAGCTCACTCTCTAGTCGTTGTGCCATTCGTCCTCGATCCACCACCAAATAATACAGAGGACCACGACCAGCCGTTGGAGGGACCTTTCTGCCGCTCTTCAAGCTCGACTCCGGATCCCAGAATCGACCTTCCGACACCCGGATTACGATGTCGTTCTTCCCTAGACTGTCGGCGCTGCAGCCAGTAGCTTCGTCTTCGCGGATGCGGATGCCTTCAGGAGCCCCAATGGCACAATCGATGCCAACAAGGATGGTCTTTTCGTCACGTCAATTCTCGACGACGATGGCCGTGGAGAAGATGAAGACGCATACGGGAGCTGCTAAGAGGTTCAAGCTATCTGGTTCGGGTACAGTGAGTCACACGACCCAATTTCCCTCAACTGCGGGAAAGACATATGTCATCCAATAGGATAGAGCTGACGATGGTTTCAGTGGAAAAAGGTGGGTCTCAGGTTGCTCCTTCTTTGCCCTCATTCGGCTTGCATTATGTCCCGCCATAGCTACCTCTTGCCGCATGGACAAGGATCTCGCTGCTTAGCGGAGGATGAGGGGGCTATCATCAGACAGAGACAGGGAAATACTGACGAATGACCCCAGTGGAGAGCATGGATCTCGCACGGAAACACCAAATTCTCGGGGACCAAGGTCGGCAGATTGCAAAGTGGACAATGGGCAACATCAAAGAAGGAGGTGAGTGACAATGCTTCCTCCTCAACTATTGGCCTCGATACACGTCCCATCTTCATAACTGGAACTACTCGATCCGCGAGGTAACTGAGCTGACGGATTGTCTCTGTGCTCCCCTTCATTTTTTCGATTCATCAACTCCCATCTATCGTTTCTCGACCCGCGCACGCATACACCCCTTGGACCTTGTAGAAGAAGCTGCATCAGAGATTGCAGCCATATGCTTAGATAGAATGCAGCATGCAAATCGATCAGCTCAGCTCTCAGGTCGACCACCAATACTTGGTACCGTGGGAGAGTTGATCGGACATTACCGCGTCCCATGACGCACCGCTGAAACCAAGAGATCGACGCGACCGATTTCTGTCCTCTTTCCTTCCTCCTCTTCTTCCTTCTTACTTTCAGCTCATCACCCAACTCTAGCATTCCTCAGACTCAAAAGCCTTCATATCTAACTACTTGTAAGTCATATGTTGTGGTCTCCGTCCGTGTGGTCGCTGGTGGGACACTAGGTTTACCTCATCCGTCGTAGATCACTTCCTCCCATCACACATCTCACCCATCATGGCCGATCCTTCCAACCTTCCTCCTCTTCCCAAGAATCACCTAGATCATCCCGAGAACTGGACGACCGGTTCTGATCCCGCCACCGACAAGCAGAAGGGGTTCATCAAAGTCCTCGAAGGGCAGCATGCCGCCCTCGTGCCTGAGGGTGGTCTCGATACCGACGGCATGGGCAAGTCCGAGGCTAGCGAGGTCATCGAGAAGTTGAAGAATGGAGTCTCAGTAAAACGTGACTCTGGCGCGACGTCCAACGGCGAGGAGAAGGCGCAGGTGATGGAGCAAGTCAAGGGCGAGAGTAAAGGAAGTAAGGTGGATGCCAGTAAGGCTGAAGACGAGGAGAAGACAACTCAGAACAAGGAAGAATCTACTGGAGACGACGAGGACACTGCCGAGACCGACGGAAAAAAGCGCAAGTCGAACCCTAGCACGACTGCCGACGACAAGCCAGATGCCACATCCGGAGATGGCGAGGTCACGGAAGACGACGCTACAGGCAAGGACCTCCATCCCGACAAGACCAAGCAGACTACTTTGGACAGCGTCGTGTCGAGCAAGTCCAATGGAAATGGCGCTTCCACTGCCGATGAGAACGAAAATGGCGCAAGGCAAGCGAAGAAACCGAAACTCGACGCGGTTGAAGTTGCTGGAGAGAAGGAAGATGAGAAGATGGGGGAAGGTAAAGCGGAGGAGATCAACGGTTCATCCAAAGCCGAAGTCTTGGACAAGCTAGAGGAGAAGACGGAGAATGGTTCTGTCGACAAGGGGGCCACGACGACCAACGGGAGCAGCGGCGCTGCTCAAACCGGTGACACGATCCCCGGCGACTCGTCCCACCTCGACCATCCCGAGAACTGGGCGACTGGCGACGAACCCGCGACTGAGAAGCAAAAGGGATACATCAAAGTCCTGGAGAAGCAGAACGGCGTGAGCGGTGGGCCCGTCGAGGATCTAGGAAAGAGCGAGGCCAGCGAGAGGATCGAGGAGCTCAAGTAGGAAGTAAAAAGTCAAGCCCAAGTTCACAGGTCAAAAGTCGGTTCAGAAGCAAAATGCAGGACGGGGGAAATCACAAGGGCTAGCGAAAGGTCAAAGGCAGCTACAAAATTGTGTCATAACAGGAACGATCTGTAACATGCAAGAGTCACGCGGAATGCGATGGTCCGTTGGTGTCAACCAACGGCGTGGGGCCCAAGAATGAAGGGTGTCTTTTTCAGCTACTCAAGTACATGCCTGACAGCTTGTTACTTCCATTTTGCAGTGTCACGTCACCTCCTACTGTTCCTATCCCGGTCGTCTCGATACCGCCGATCATCTCGGTCACTTTCCCGAGGCCTGTGGTCGCGATCTCTGCGATCATCGCGGTGTCGGTCCCTGTCCCGCTCCCTGTCTCTGTGACTATCCTTCTCTCTGTGTTCTCGCCGTTTCTCCGCACTACGGCTTCTCTCGCGGTGCCGCCTTGGACTCCTACTACGGTCCTTCTTCCTGCCTTTATCAGAGGCCACGCCGTCAAAGACCATTCCGTACCCGTCTCCTTGGTGTGAAGGCGTGTGATGACCACTATATCGTCCACTGGCAGCTTGAAGGTTTTCTCCCCCGCCATATCCCCCTCGACCGCCGCCGCCGCCGCCGAAAGCGCCTCGACCACCTCCACCACCGCCACCGCCTCGACCTCGCCCACGTCCACGACCACCAGAGGTGACTTGGGATATGTTCATCTTGGCGACGGATTGAGAGAAGTCCACCCAGATTCGTCTACAAACTCGTTAGTCATTGTAAACCTTTTCTTTCTGTCTTCAGACAATCAGACTGACCTGTCATCCACGAGGACGTTCTGCATCTTGAAGTATGCCTGTTGCATCTATCAGCTGGGTTCCGCTTGGTCATGAGCTAGACGTTATGTCTCACCTGTTCGGCCGACTCTCTCTCGTCAAACTCGATGAAAGCATACTGCAGACTGTCTCCGCTTTTCTTGTCCCTGACGATCTCGCAACTCAAGATTTTACCAAACCGCGAAAAGATCAAGTCCAGATCGTCATCCTGAGTGACCGGATTGAGTTTGCACACGAAGAGGATATTCTCTGGCGGTCTAACGGCGGCAAAGGGAATATCTCCAATCATCTCCAGAGTCAACGCCGAACTAGCAGCTGCGGTCTGCCGACGCTTTTCCTCCGCCTCCTCCTCTTTGATTTGTTGCAAGGGGTCCTCCTCGTCCGAGATTCGCACGATAGACGAGTTCAAAGCGTCTGGCGGCCGGATGGGCGATGGCGGTACATCGATCAAATTGCTCGGATCGTCAAATGGGTCCTCCAAGATCTCAACATGTCGTATCCTGATATCCTGAAGTGGTCTGCCTTCTTTGTCGAGGTACGCATCATTGATCCTATCCAAGGTGTCTAGACCCTCGATCACATGGCCGAACACGGCGTGTTTACCGTCGAGGTATTCGATAGAGTCGGCCAGGGTGATGAAGAATTGAGATCCACATCCAGGTGGATCTGTTGGGGCAACGGCCATAGAGACGGTTCCCTTTGTCGTATGCTTCAGTTTGTTGGTGATTTCAGGCTGGAAGTATCTCGCTGGTTTCGACGAAGATGCGGGGTTCAGAGAGTGAAGATAGGAGTCGAGCGATTCTCCTCCTGTGCCCGTCGCAGTCGGATCTCCGGTTTGAGCGATGAAATCCTTCGAGACTGTGGGACATTCTGTGAGCTGTATTCCCTGGTATCTGGAAGCGCACACGACTGACCGTTGAAGAAAGCGTTCAGGGCGTAGTACTTGATTTTACAGAGCTTGAGGAAGTTCTCGCAAGTCTTCGGACACCTGTCCACCTCGAGATCGATGACGAGCTCCCCTAGGGAGGTCTCCAGCATGACCGACATGGTGCTTCTAGCCTGTCGACGAGGTGAGTCTGCTGGTCGAGATGAGATGCTCGACTGTTCAGCTCTGCACCTCTCTTTGGTTTGGAGTCAGGAGATCGAAATGTGTTTGGCTGGAGTGGAGCCCCGGGTGCCACATCCTCTACGACACCGTGCGCGCGTGTTTGACGTTTGCCACCCGGCGCTGGGACCGCCTCGCCTCCCGCAGGCTCCCGATCCACATCCTTTCTCACCGCCCTCCTGGCATGCCTGCTTTGTCAACGACCACATCGTCCACTGGTCTATCTTACAAGCAAGCTCTGAACCGTCAATCAACGTAACAAGTATGAAAGTCACTTTGGGAGCAGCCCTCGCGCTAGGTAGGTAGGACAAGCACAGGAAAAGAGATTCCGCTGACACCTTTTCCATAACAGCCGCTTCAGCTTCGGCTTTCCCAGTCCGAATCATTACGCTCTCTGGCCCGCCTAGCGACGACAATGCCATTGTACGCATCCATGCTCCGATGAACGATGAGGCGCCTGCCCGAAGTATTTGGGGTGACAAACCGTGTCATGAAATGGCACGTCTTGCTTCAGAACAGCACGGACCTTCTGCACCGCCACAAGGCCCCCTGGGAGCTCTTCTCGCTCGACTGGGCTTGATGCCAGAGGATGCGCACCGACATTCTGCCAACCGATTCGAGATCACCACTGCGGTCAGAGAGCACGACGGAGAACATCGAGCCATCGAGGGCGTGGAGGCTTGGAAGCACCACGTCCAAGAGATGATCCACGGTGCCGAGGACAAGGTCCTGCCAATTATGCAAGGTGGTTCAATCAGAATTCTGCCCATCATCAATGAGAATGGCGAATTTGCGCCTCATGTTGGTCAGGATGGGCCAGAGTACCACCCGGGACACGGTCACCACCGACACCACGACCACGACCGAGAGCAGGGATGGAAGTCGCTTGAAGGGAAAGGCGGCGTGAAGAAACACCACCACAAACACCAGAGCGGACGATACCATGGGTATTCCTTCCAACAGGCAAAGACTTTCTCCTGCCGGTAAGTGCTCATTGTGTAGTAATTATGAGCCTCGAGCTGACTTGAACAGACTTGGCCGAGCTCTTAAGGCCCTGCACCCAACTGAGGCAATCGCCGTCGCTTTTGTCTTTGGTGCCGGTGTTGGATCTATCCTCCACGTCATCTTCATGATCTTCCTCATCACCATCAGACTCCTGCGTGGAGGCAAGACGTCGACCTGTGCCGAGAGGCGAGCTGCACGAAAGGCCAGGCGAGCGGAGAGAAAGGCTATCAAGGCTGGTGGTGTCAGGCTCGAGGGCGAGGAGGGCGTGGCGACTTCCGAGGAGGTTCTGCCAAGCTATGCCGAGGGCGAGACTGACCGTCTTGTCGAGAAGGCCTAAAATGCCCAGACTCCATCTCCCTCATAGAGGGATGCCCACTCCCCTCCTTTGTATCTATCTGTACCACCCCTGTTGAGCAAATATCGAATAGCCATGTATGCAATCTGTATCGCGAGATCAACACGACCGCATCCAAGCACGCATGCGAGGGAGAGTACTTGACATACTTGAGAGTCTACACTGGGGGGTCGCCCTTTCCTCCGCTGGCCGACGCGAAAGCGACCATGTGAAGTCTGGGCGCGAAATGCAACTCGTTTCAGGTTGGCTCAATATCTGCATCTTCGTACTGTACAGCTCTCATCTTGACATCAAATCATTTGCGCAGACCTCACACTAGTCTTCACTTCTTGTAATGGAGGCGGATCCATGGGCAGACCCTCCTGCGCAAGCATCAACTACAGCAGGCGCTGTATCGACTTCCATACCAACGGACAATGGATCTGCATCATATGAACAGGATTTCCCAACATCTCCCAACGTAGAACCCGAGGAAGACAGAGAGGAAGTGGAACAGCCACAGGAGGCAGACGCCAAGGAGGATGAGGTACGGGATGAGGCTGAAGAGGAGGCTACGGACCGACCCGACCCATACGCAGCAACTTCTTCGGAAACACCTGCCACGGGGGAAGATGACGATTTCGACGACTTTGACGATTTTGATCAACCCGCCGCGGGAACCAGCTCGCCCAGAGCCACTGTCCCAGCTTCTGGGGGGCAGGTAGAGGACGATGATGGTTTTGGAGACTTTGACGACTTCGAACAAGGCGAATTCGAGGCTCCAGAAGAGCCTGGTGTACAAGCGGTACCGCCTGAAGTTATCCAGCCTCAATGGGTAAGAGAGCCTTACCATCCGGTGATAGCTGCTGATAAAGTCACATAGTCTGCAGCACGTCTAACACCGATGCCGAATCCCTCAGAGCTGGTCAATCAGCTCACGCTAATCCTCACCCCGGTCTACGACCCGAATAATCAACCAACATTGTCGGAGGAGCCGCCGAAACAGAGCGGAGGTATCGGACAGGTCATGGTTTCCGAGTCGAGGTGGGTCTGAGAGGATTCAATCGGTCATGCTCGGGCTCCCAAGCTGACTATACCCACGCGCAGTCGGCAGGCGTATGCTCAGCTTATAACAGCTCCTATGTTGAAACCCCTGGATTGGACTAGGTCGAAGGTCAGGCGTGATCATCTGATCTCGATGGGCGTTCCTGTCAACCTAGACGAGGTGAGTGGGACATGTCGTCCATGGTTGTGAGATCTGACAAATCGTTTGCAGATCGACTCCCATCGATTGTCCTCATTACCTCCTTTACGCATCACCACGTCGTCCGCTTCCATGCCTCCCCCCTCTGATCCACGCCGGTCATCGGCTGATGTCAATGGTCGTTACTCGGCGCAGCAGAAGGGCAAAGGACGGGACATGTCACCCGCGGGCAACGGATCGCATAGTGTTCCAGCCAGCGCGGGCGGAATAGGCATGGGCTCTTCGACTGTCGGCACTGGCGGTGTAAAGGGAGCCGGGAAAGAGAAATATGGGTTGGGTCGGAAACCCGACTTTGACCAGGAGAGGGCCGAAGATCTGTGCGGCGTCGAGGAAGGTACGTTCTTGCTCCAATTTCCCAATGACCTATGACTGAATTAGCGTGTCTCTCAGACCAACTGTCCATGCTCAGTTTGGACAAGCTAAGGGCCATGCAAGCGGAAATCGTTGACACATCCGCTCAAGCCTCAGCATTGCTTGCTTGGTCATTACAGCTGAAAGACGCTCAAACTCAAGACTCGGCAACATAGTGAGTACATTGATAGGGGGTGTACCGCGAACAAGACTCCTGACTACTTTACAGCAATGGTATGATCTCTGAGCTGATATCCAACGCGGCCAAAGCCAAATCCGCTCAGACCGCTGGTTCCGGTGGGGTCTTCAAGAGAGCTTCGATAAAAGGTCGGCCACAGAGTCTGAGCGGGACCACAACACCTCGCAGGGCAGCCAGTCCCGCGATGAGGTAGTACTGGCTTTGATGACTATCCCTAGCACAATGCATGGGTTCAGCCAAAGTCCGCGTATGACCTCTCCCGATGCGAACCGCCGCCGCGCGAACGCCTGATTGATTCGAACGAAGTATCCCAATCGGGTTCCTGCCTCGTTGACCGGGATGGCATGACCCGCGTCGCCCGTGTGGGCAAGCTTACACCTCTTGCCCATGATAGGAATACTCCATCGGATTCTCTCGCTGTTGACGGCGACGAGTTCCTAGCCGTCCAGTCTGCCCAGGTCTGGCAGTATGCCTCTTCGATTCTTCGTCCGGCCGCGGACGTGCGTTGATACTTGATGGGCGACAAATCTGACCAGTGCGGAGGGGTGAAGTCGGCGTCATATTGGTCGGTACCCTCGGCTGCGCCCACCTCGACTGGTTCATTTGGGTATCTCAACCATTTGGATACGCTTCTATACCAGTGAACGTAAGCGCGCATCGTCAGGAGAAGCTCGTCTACCGTCAAATCCGCTTTGAGGAGATTGCTCCTGTAAAGGAACGTCCTGATCTCGTATGATCTAGTGTCGAGGTCTTGATCTCCGACATACCACTCCGATGGACCACTTCTTCGGGACCCAACCACATTTGGAATCACCACCATCGGGTCAGGGGGTTTCGGCGATGTTCGGATTGAGTCGGTGTACAGCCCAGCTGATAGGATCCTCTCGAACAATCTACCCCTGTTTTCCTTTCTGTCATCCAAAAATGTGAGGTGTGTCCCACATGCCGTCCCTGTTCCTCGACAGAGGCTGTCCATGCACCCCCTCACATTATCGGACTTGCCATCTACTATCGCGCAGAAAAGACTTCTCCACGTCTGACGAACATCTCCTCCACGGGTGTACCATTTCCAGACTTCTTCCGGGTCACTCGGATCAGGTCGATCGTACCGCTCGTGAAAGTTGTGACTGATGATGCTGTATAGTCTCTTCCCCATTAGCCATTTATCCACTTTGGCCTCAGCGTCCGGCAAGCTTTCTATTCCCTCCTCAGTCGCCCATTCATCGAGGTTCTCCGCGAGACCTCTAATAGTGCCACGGGGACAGTCGTCGAGGTATAATGGGACAAGTGAGAGGACATCCTCGTTGCGCTCGTCTTGTAATTGGTCTCTGAACTGCTCGAGCTCTTCTCGCTCGAATGCCTTGTCCTCGAATCCAGCTCCAAGTCTTGTCATCAGCTCGCCACGGGCTTCACGTAGTGTTACATTTGCCGCCGGATTGATGCTGCGTTCCACGATGACTACGTCGCTGACGCTCCCGGCATCAGACTCGCACTCGAACATATTGTTGTGAATGACGTAGGAGGAGGGCTCTAAGCAGGCTGTTGAGAGATCCTTATCTGTATATCGTTCTTAGTCAAACCAAGATGGCAGACTTGTACAGTCATCACGAAGTGGAAAAGGGTGAATGCGTTGAATGATTGAGATGTGTGGCGATTGGCAAGGAAGGGAAGAGAAACTCTATAACGTCGGAAACGTCGAGGGGGAGTACTAGAGTAGTCGTAGTATCAGTGGCGATCATCCTTTGCCAAGTATAGTGCGGTGAGTGAGACAGCTTTTTGCTCTGCATTAGAAGGCTCAGTCCGCCTTGAGTCCGCTCAAGACCCCTCGTCATACTGCCTGGATATGAGTGAGCGTGGGAGTCGATCCTTTGTGAGATGAAAGGAGAGTGCACGACCCGAGTCATGCCGACTAGGTCGATCTCTCGCGTCAATCTCTCTCGACCTCTTCGCCACCCTCATGATGCTCACGGTATCTAAAAACGGTCTGCATGAGAGACGGAACTTCACGAAGGAGGTGGAAACGTATAAAGCAGATCGACGTACCACACACCAATGGTCTTCAGCTTCAGACCTCTGTGCTGGCCTCCTGGAACGCCACGGTGTAGTTCCTTGCCGATTCTTTGGTTTGTGCATGAGTGGTCTTGAAGAACTTACTGGCGCCACTGGGTCTGCTAGATCCAGCAGTCGATCCCAACTTCGGCTGAGACATCCACCATTGCACATAGTGTCTCATGGCGAGTTTCTTCTTCTCGGCAGGGTATTTGTCCACAGTATCGTTGATCGTCCAGTCCATGATCGAGTTGTGGTCGAGGTCCGAGAGGGACATCTTGCTCATATCAAGCTCGAGAGCGGATCTTCTATCAGACCGCACCGCTGCGAAAGGATTTGGGAGGGAGGATTTGGATTTGTTCACGTATCCGTTGACTCCATCCCAATCCTGAGTGACAGTCAGTATGCGCTCGAATAATTGGCGTTCGTTCTGTTCTCCATCTTCGATTAGCGCGGTGGTGACCTCACGTTCGAGACTGTCGAATAGCGCACTCAACGCTTGGCTGGTCTCTTGCCGGTTCCCTTGGCAGAGGCCTTTGAAAAGATTGGAAGTCTCCTCTGGCGCTTGGACGTCCAGCGCCAACACGAGGCGGTTCACAGTCTCGCCCCGGATCCACATCTTCCTCATGGTGCCTGCTTCTTCGATTGCCAGCGCTGTTGGACCTTCATCTTCATCGTTGAGATGGCTCCGCCAAAGCTCGTAGTTGCGTTCCAGGCCTTGATGCGCGTGGGAACCCGCTTCACCGGTGTAGAGTACTAGAGGGGGAGATCAGCTTTGATGTGATCATCGACGCCTTTCTGTAAGGCATCAGCGGCGTTGAACTTGTGGACATCGACGACGTCTACAGATCCGTATTGACTATCGATCCAGCTGTCCACGGCTTGATCAGAAGGACGACCAACGTGAAGGTCTGAGCAACCAGGTAAGCCTTTGATGCAGTCGGGGGCTCGGGCGCGATGCATCTGCTGAGCCTGGACCTAGCGGCACTCACCCGTCGAATGCGTACCGGTGGGAGGAAAGTCGTAGTTGTAGGTCGGTGTCATGGTCACGGTCAGTTGGACTCGATACAGCGGAGTGAGCCTGTGAATGTTTAAAAGGTTGAGACTGAAGCTGGAGAGGCGGAAGACTTGAGCGATTGCCACCCACTTCATGTGTGCTCTTATACCTGTAGGATATGCCTGTCCATCCTGTCGAGCTGTCGATCTGAGCTTCATCGACATGAAACGCCAGCCTGAGGCCTCAGTGAAAGGTAAAGCGGATGTCCAAGAGCTCAGCTTAACCGGTGAATGGAGAGTTTGATGACGTCATGTATTGTTGACCACGTTTCAACGTGCTCGACCGCCTCGACGTCCCGAAACATTTGCCAATTGAGCGACCGTCAATGTTCCAGCTATAACGTGTGATTTGTGGCACGTGCGACTACTTACAGCTCCGCTCGCTCCATCTCGGACCGGAAGACGCCAACCCTGTCCTCGGGCCCGGCTGTAACTAGAGCTGCCAGTGGCAAAAGATGCGCGAGCTCCGGGAGCTAAGGCATGAGCCAAGACTTGCGACTAGTCCGAATGCACTTCGGGTTGCGGCGCCGTGGCCTGCGTGACCCGACAAGCTTCCCTGGAGTATATATAGGTCAGAGGTGGTTGACATGTTCAGATGCTAGCTGCATGCACCCGCCATAATCCAGCATGATACTGTACACTGCCCTCCTTGCGGCACTGTCGCTCCGCCTGTGTGAGGCTCGAAACACTGAAGACTACTCGCAATATGTGGAGCCGCTGTGAGTACAGCCGTTAGCCGATGACCACGGTCTAGCTGACAGCAATAGACTTGGTACGGAAGGCGGGGGCAACATGTTTCCAGGGGCATCAAGGCCGCTCGGAGTCGTCAAACTGGGTGAGTGGTCGATTCATTGTTCTTCTTCGCGGCGAGGTCCATAATCCGTTAGCTCTGCTGATGGTACTTGACATTCACAGGGACTGATCTATACAGCGGCACGGACGCATACTCGGGATACCTCGCCGAGGGATATGTTCTTGGATTCAGTATGACCCATGAGAGCGGCACGGGTGGTGCACCAAAATACGGCGTGGTCTCCCAAATGCCTTGGGTCGGCAACATTTCCAATCCTCTGGTCAAGCTCTGGGCTAATCGAACTCAACCGGACGAAGCCAGAGTGGGGTACTACAGGACCACGCTGAACAACAATGTGACCGTCGAACTGGCGGCGACTGACCATGCTGGGATGTATCGATACAAGTTCGACCAAACCGAAGAAGTATCGAACATCGTGGTCGATGTGTCGCACGTTCTGAAGAGCTACCGCGGTCAAGGTCTGGGTCAGAACTACACGTACGGCGGTATAGAAGTGTTCCAGGATGGCCACTACGAGACCAACGGTTCTTACAATCAGGGTTGGAATATGGGTGAGTGAGAAGTTCCTTGATGAGAGGGGCTTGCACTGACGGACGTGAGCAGCTCCGGAATGGACAATCTACTCTTGTGGGCGGTTCAACCAATACCCAATCAATATGACGGTGTTCAAAGGCCAGGACAACACGACTGCAAATTTGACCTGGTATGGCGAAGCGAATGCAGCGTCAGGCAGCGAGCGCCTCGGAGCCGTGTTCACGTTTCCGCCAAACACCGAGGTGGTATCCAGAGTCGGCATATCGTTCATCTCGGCTCAGCAGGCCTGCAACAGTCTAGACAACGAGATCCCCGCTGGTAAACGGTTCTATCAGGTAGTCGACGATACTGCAGAGCAATGGAACACCGAGATTCTTTCCAAGGTCTCGGCGCCCGACGCTTCGGACAACGACAAACGGTTGCTATACACAATGCTATACGGCGCCTTTCTGATTCCCACCAACAAGACCAACGAGAATCCCAAATGGTCCTCCAGCGAGCCGTACTACGACGACACATTCACGCTCTGGGATCTACATCGATGTTCGAATGCTCTGTGGCAGGTGCTCCACCCGACCTTCTATGAGGAGTACATTCGGTCTCTGATCGATATCTGGCGATACGACGGCTATTTACCGGATGGTCGATCCAGTAATTTCAATGGCCGAACTCAAGGCGGCTCCAATGGTGACAATGTGCTAGCCGATGCATATGTCAAGGGAGTCAGGGGTTCTATCAACTGGGAGGACGGATACGCTGCCATGGTCAAGGACGCCGAAGTCACACCGGAGAACAACTTTGACCCGATGGCACCGACTTCAAGCACCAAAGAAGGTCGAGGCGCACTTCCCGATTGGATCGAGTATGGGTATATCACACCCAACTTTTCTCGAGCTGTGTCCACCGCCGTGGAATACTCCGTCAATGACTATGCTTTGTCCCAAGTCGCTTTTGGTCTCGGGAAAGAGGACGAGGGGTGGAAGTATCTGGCTCGCGGCCGGAACTGGAGGAATCACTGGAACCCAGACTCCCAATCGCTTGGATTCAACGGATTTCTGGTCCCTCGAAATGCGAACGGTACATTTGTCGATCAAGATCCGCTCGACTGCGCTGGGTGTTACTGGGAGGACGCGTACTATCAGGCTTTACCATGGGAATACTCCTGGGGAGCGACACACGACGTTGCAACTCTGGTCAACTATACCGGTGGACCGGAGCGATTCGTCGAAAGGCTCGACAAGATGTTTGAGCCCGGTCAGAACCCAGGTGGCAGCGAGAAGTTCAATTTCACCATCAACAATCCCTCCAACGAGCCCGACTTTGCAGTGCCCTACCTGTACAACTTCGCCGGAAGGCAGGACCTTGCAACCAAACAGAGCCGGTATATCGCCAAGACATTTTACACCAGGGGGAACACCGGTCTTCCTGGCAATAGCGACGCTGGGGCGATGCAAACTTGGTGGTTGTGGAACGTTATTGGGCTGTATCCCTTGACGGCCACGCCATACTTTCTCATACATTCACCGTGGTTCAGCCTGGACATCGATCTCGGTGATGGCAAGAAGCTGGTAATCAAGGTTCAAGGCGGAGATTCCGACTCTGCGTACTACGTCCAAAGTCTCAAGGTCAACGGTAAAGATTGGAAGAAGAATTGGTGCACCTGGGATGACATCTTCGCCAACGGTTCTACCATGGAGTACGTCCTGGGCGAGGCTCCCAGTACCTGGTTCGAAGGGGGCGGGCTGCCTCCCAGCCCAGGCTCGTGATGTTACTGCTCAACTCTGGGAACAGGTCGAAGTAGGCATCGATAATCGTCAAGTTGTTCATGTATCTATAATTCGCGTGTTTACAGACATTTCTTCGTGACAGACAGAGTATATAGTGACTCGGCTACTCGGATTTTCCGACACTGCTAATGGCTCTAGCTCCTTCCTCGCCCCCGTTCCAGAAACCGCTTGACTCGCTGATGTCCTTGTAATCCTTCCTGTCGATGGCGGCAAGCTGCTCATGCAACTGCTGATTGTTCTGCGCCGAAAGCTTTTGCACCTCAAGCTCCTCCTCGCTACCTCTCCAGAACAGCCTCTCAGCGACGGCCTCCACGACCCATCTCAGCACGATGAATCCATGAGAAGCCGCTAGTGCCAGAGCTGCCAAGGGGATCAGCGTAGGTAGAATCGCTTGGAGGGTGGGGTGGACGTCGTATGACGAGATGATTTGGTGGAGGTAGATTGAACCCGTAGGTGGAATATTAGGGTTCGGCGTCTGGCTTTGCAAGGTAGTGGCCGGACGGAAGAGGAAGATGAGGGTGATATTGGTCACCGCTCCGATCCAGGAGATGACGCTCTGAAGAAGAGGTCAGCTGAATGTCTTGCACTGTAATTACAGGCCAGCAAGACTTACCAAAGTGGAAAGCCACGAGCCAATAGTCTCCACTCGGTCCCCGATTGGTCGTCTCACATGACGACAGATCTTGAGAGCGTCAGTCCTCAACTCGATGTAGTTGTTGACGAGGGCAAAGACTGGTGCTAGTGGCCACACGATGCTCCACACGGTGACATAACCGAATTGGGTGACCATCTCTGCGTAGTCGGCTGGACGGCGTATCGTCAGTCAAGTGTCTTACTGCGAATGTCGACACGCACTGAATATAGAGTACTCGGGCAGAGCAAGCTCTCTGTCGACCTTGTTCAAGAACTGCTTCTCCACCTCCTGCTCGGTCCTTGGTGGAGTCGATTGACCCTTGTTTCGTGACACGGCATCTTTCAAGGTCGTCTTGCCAGATCGCCAATCGTTGACAAATCGCATGATGTATGGCAGACCGAGCTCAAGGAAGGCATTTACGGCTTGGTTGGTAACGGTGTCTACCGTAAATTAGCAAAAAGAAGTCATCCCACGATCTAGCAGCAACTCACACGCAAAGAGCTGTCCCTTCAGTCGACCCGCCTTGATGGCCTTTTGCTTATTGCCCGTCGTCTTGGGGCCTAGACCGGCTTTTTCGGGGGATTTGGCGAATTTGACGTTCTCCCCTTCGTACGAGGAGCCGGATAGTATGTTCTGGACGGTCTGCATGATGAATGGCCCGAACGGGACGTACACGTAGCTAAGAATTCAGTCAGTTCTAGCTGGTCAGTAATGAGAAGGGCCACTCACGCAGAGAGGTAAAGACCAAGGTAGGCAACGATCCCGTTCATCGCACTGAAAGAGGTCAGCCAATGGTCGGAATGTGGACGACGGTCACACTCACAAGGTCTTGCCTGTCAGACTCTTCTCCGCAGCAACGGGTGTTGGATGATCTTCCCATCTGACTAGACCTTTGGCAAGTTGTTGATAAGCAGCGACGATCTGAGGTACTACCAAGGCGAAGAGCGCAGTGGGAATGAGAGGCTGGTCCATTTCTTATCAGCACAACACCGGTGAATAATATCGGTCACCACTTACAATGACCTGCTTGCCAACACCATCATAGACCTGAGCGACAAAAGCCTCGAGTACGAAGATACTCATCAACACACATCCCAGGGCTACTCCACAAAAAGCGATGACTGGAATCGAGGCGACCACCTTGACGTCCCGCTTAAGCGCATTGCCTGCCGCAGCGGTGTCGACGACGTTGCTTGTACTGGCACGCGTCTTGTCGAGACCGAGATTAGCGACGTATTCGGGTCGAAGCCTTCCAACAGCGACAGATTCACAACCTCGCGTTCCCCATTTGACAGCCAATTTGCGTTCCTTGATTCGCCATATAGCGACGAAAATCGTTGAATACAGCGAGAGAACCACGGCAAACAGCGGAGGGTACGAGTCGGATGGAGTGAATAAGTAGAAGAGGGCCGAGATGGCGGATAGAGGGACCAGTGATCGGGTGTAGGTGGATAAGAAGTCAAAGTATAGGTGAACAGGGGGAGGTTGCTGTTCGTGTAGTTAGTAAACAATCCTGACACATAGTCACTAGTAAAAAGCGGCCACTTACCTGATTACCGAGGGCCTCACCGTCCTTCTCCTCCAATCCCTTGACTAGACCGACCTGCCAGTCACCACCTAGTGTCCATTTCTGGATCCAAGCATGATCTGCTTCCTCGTCGTGAAGAGCGGAGATACTCTTCACCCTATGCCACTTGCCTGCACCTGGAGTGATTCCCAGACCGTATTGCACAGTAGGCGATGTGAGAAGAGCGTGCAACAATCGGATCCTGGTCGCAGGTGAGGGTGGGGTGCTGCGGTGCCTCAATGGCAGAGCATGGGACTGGTCAGATAACCTTTTAGGAATGGCTACTCAGCTATATGTCTGCGCATTTACAGAAGCTGGGCTTACCTCTCTCTTTCCACTAGCTCCTTGACTTTCTCCTCACCGGCTCCGACAAAGATCCAGACTTCCTCTTTGCTTTTAGCCCCGACCGCGGCCCGACTGGCAATGCGCAGTCCTCCTTCTCCTTCTAACGCTCGCAGAAGATCCTCATAACCTTGTCGTATCTCTTGCTGTCCAGTGAGTTTGCCCAGTTTACCCAGCGATATCGAATACGGAATCACGAGGTCCACTTGGAAGGGATTTGAGACGTGCGCAGCATCCAGCTTGGTGGAGCTGTCTCTGTTAGGAATAGGAGGCCCAGGAGAGGTCGCAGCGACGCTTGGCGCAAGCTGTGGTTGATTCGACATTGAGCGGGTGACTCTTTGAGGTGTGACCGGTAGGTTCGAGGTCATGTCCTATGAGGATACAGGAATATACCCTGTCCTCTCCGTCCTTTTGATGTGTGACGACGGTGATGGTGACCACGACAGTCTTGTAAGCACAGACAGCGTGCAGGAACGAGCGCCAGCAGCCGATCATGACGTCTTCAGGAGGAGGAGGAACGGAACGGACATCGCCGCAGGCTACAAGCAGCTTGATCGGCGCGTGTAAGAGGACAGTCGTGACGCGTGACGCGTGAGTCGAGCCAGAGTCGAGACAGCGCGACTTTGGCGCAACTTCACTTGCAACATCGACCCTCCCGCAACCATCCCGACGCGAGTTATGATGGTAGGACCCCGCTGGAGCACGCGGAAAGGCTTCCAATGCGAGTCTCAGTCTATCTTACGATCCATGCTCACCAAGCCGACGGACTGTATCGCCAAGGCACCTGTAGTCATGGTGAGACGCCGAAATCAACATCCCTTGACGCTTGAGAGCCTCGTCCTTTGATGCCAGACTCCTTGATTTCAGCTTAGATATTGCCCACGTAATGTCTCTGCTGAGGCCTCGACGGTAGACTGTCGATCACTCGCGCTTGCATGGCTGTCAACGTTCACTTCGCTGACAATGGCTGTCACTGAACCGCAGGGTGTCCAGATCAAGGCCACCTAGAATGCTCGGGGAATCCATGACTCGTCCACCCCCCCAAACTGACCTGTCCATATGACCGATCCCTCGCACACTTTCACCGCCTGGCCACGGGCCGAGTCGTCATCCGATGGCGGGGTCATCACGTCCGAGCAGCTGATCCAAAAAGCAGAAGAGCACTGGAACGTCTCTGGATCCTCCATCATCGCCGCGTGGGCTCTCACATTCATTGGAGCTGTGAGTCAGCCAACTCAGTCCTGGAGTCAAACAGCTGACTGTCTTGATCAGATTGTAATTTTCGCTGTATTCTCATGGCGCAGAGAGAAAGACCCTATGATCTACCTCCCAAGAGTGGACGCTGCCAAATTACGGGTAACAGAATGGGAGATCAAGAATAAGAATACCGTGGGCATATGTCCACCCAAAGTCCCAAAGGTATGTCACCACTTCCTGTGTAACACAACTATGGCTCACACCGTATAGGTCGACTCCGGTTTTCTGGCATGGTTGACTCCACAGTTTCACGATTTCTGGCTAGAGTTCTGGCAAATCCTTCATCAGAAACCCATCTTGAAGCGGGATATGGAGTGAGTCGCCCTCTCATGCCAAATGTACTCGTACTGAACTCCTGCTATAGGATTCTTGAGCTACTAGGTTCGCGATGAGACATGATGTTCTGATCTATCTGACCACTTCTAGGCCTTGACGCAATCACTTATATCCAGTTTCTGCGGATGCTAAGGTGGCTATTTGTCACCATCAGTATCTTTTGCGCTCTACCACTTATTTTCGCCAACTACCACTTGAACACGAAGACCGTATATGGCAGCTCATCGACCGACCCCGACGACGTGTCGAACAGTACTAACTCAGCGGACGAAGCCAAAGAAATGGCGAAGAGCATGCTTGATAATATGCAGCTCTTCTCGGCCGCTAATATCAAAGGTCAGGGGCTATGGGTTCATATTGGCATGGAATGGATAGTGACCGGTATCATCCTCGCATTTGGTGAGTCCGGACGAGTAACCTCCATGTCTTGTCGCTAACGCCGGCACCTTGCAGTCATCTCGCATTCTCTATATCACCGGAAGCTGGTGGAAAGATGGGTAGAAATGTGAGTGACCCTTCCAGACGCCCATGAAAGTGCTGACTCTGCGCCTACAGGAACCAATGCGAGATCTCGTTCATGTCGCTCATGATCACCAACATTGAGATCAAGCCAGAAGTCAAGACACAGAAAAAGGAAAACGGTGTCGTGATCGATTACATGCACAAGATCACAATCATGGAGGCCAAGGAGAAAGTCTGTCGAAAGCTCAAGATCCGAGAACGGCCCTTCCCCACCAGCGGGGATCACGCTGACTGCTCCGTGAGACTGACTCACCAGAACATGACTCATCTGGCGGAGATGATGGAAGACTTCAAGGTCAAGCACTTTCCGCAACTTGAACGGAGTTTGACCGCATACATGCGCAGATTCAAGAACTACTTCGGGGCAGGTCAGGAGTATGACTCATGGTGGGACAGGATTAAAGGTAACGCAAAGGTGAGTGTGAAACCGATGGCTATGAAAGCGTAAGCTCGTGTTGATATAGGTTCTAGAGCGTGGATGTGAAGACAGACACCCAAGGGTAAGATAGCGCTAGAATGCTCAGTGAGGCACTGACCGCTGCGCCTTCAGCAAATTGGTCGAGCGGAAGAAGTTCCTGATCGAGCAAGAACGGCTGTTGGCAAAAGGCGATCCTGACATGGAAGACGTGCAGACTCTCAAGGGAACCGTCAACTCTGGTACGTCTGAAGGATATCTTTCCGTCACAACGTAGCACTGACGACCCGCCTGCAGCCTTCGTGACCTTTCCCACAGCACGCAGAGCTCATAAGGTATTGAAGGAGTACAAGAAGTTGAGAAGGCATAAGATCGGCGGACCCACTGTACAGAATGTAAGCCGCTTTCATCAAGACGACTGGAGAAGATACCCGAGCTAACCGACTGGCAGGCTCCTCGTTCCAAGAACATTGTAAGAAAACTAGAACAACACGTACTGGCGGAGACTGACCACCTCCGACCTAGATTTGGAAAAACCTGGAGCTGGATGCGAAGACACGGAGATCGCACGCGATTGGGGGAAGGATCGCCATTGGCGTCCTATACTTCCTCAACACCATCCCCCTGATGGCAGTGACCATTCTTGCGAACATCAATTTCGTGAGCTGCCAGGTTGCTCTGTCTCCGTCGCAGCTATGCTGACTTGACGTCAGTTCGTAGAGAAGGTAGATTGGCTGAGGGATTTCCGCGATTCTTCGTCGATCTGGAAAGGCTTGTTCGCCGTCATCGGCGGTATACTTCCTCCTGCAGTAGCTGCCTTGTGTGGATACTTGCTTCCCTACGCCGTCCGATGGCTTGACCGGTGGTCTGGTGCCTTGACGAGAGGGCAGCTGGATAAATCGGTGATTCGACAGATGTTCGTCTTCCTTCTGGTGAGTCTCGCGCCGTAGGGGAAGGGCAACATGGAGCTGAGCTTTTGAATGAGATATCGAACTTTGTGGTCTTCTCGCTGCTTGGTATCTTGTGGGAAACTGGATTGTCGGTGTACAACGATATTGGCAAGAAATCATGGACTCAGATCCGGGATGGTCTGGGTGATGTGCCCGTCAAGATCGCAAGGGCGTACATCGCCAATAACGCATACTGGCTCTCTTGGTTTCCGTGAGTGCTGATCGTGCTTCAGCGTAAGTGCTCAGTCCATTGACCCCGCTCTACATAGCTTGCGTGCAGCACTGGTCTGTTTGCAACTTCTGCAATTGCCCAGAGCGGGTCTCAAGTTATGGCAGTTGTGAGCTGTCTCATCTCCGTGATGGTCAGAGGCATAACTTGACCAATGCAGTTTCACAGTTGCATCTGGCTCAGACGTGTATGAGTTGAAGAAGCCAAGAACGTTCGAGGTGCGTCCCTTAATCTGAGTCCAATGCGTGCTGCCCTGACGTTGCGGTATTCAGTATGCGATCGAGTATGTCCACATCGTAAGCTCATCCTTTCCTATCGAACCATCGTGAAAGCTGACCTCCGCATTCAGCTATTTGCGATGGTCGTGGCGTGAGTAAGAGCCTAATTGTGAATGAGGCTCCGTGCTGATAGGCAACAAGTCTGGTTTATGCGCCTCTGGCACCTATCGTTGTCATCTGCGGCACGATATACTTCTGGGCCATGTCGATAGTGGTGAGTGATTATGCTACATTGGGCGTGAGAGACTGCTACTGATGTCCGTACCGACGACAGCACTACAACAATCTGAAATACATCGAGGACACCATAGAGACCGACGGCAAAGTATGGCACGTGGTACGGAATAGGCTTCTGGCGGCAACGGTCATGATGCAGCTGCTCATGTCACTGAGTGGGTTCGATGCTCAAAATGTGATATCGAGGATTTAGCTGACTTCGCTCATCTCCAAATAGCTATTGGCCTGAAGACCAAGTCGCCGACAATGACTCTGTGTGCACTGATACCCATAACCTTCGTGCTCGTACTCAAACAACTGGAGATCCGGACCAACATCTTCCCCAAGACCACCGAGCTCATTGGCATGCCGCCGTCCAAAGGCGGTGGTGGCGGACACTGGATGCACGACAAGATACCCGAATTCGAGCACGAGCTGCTACGTGACGACTGGATGCCCGAGTTCCACTGGGTGGCCGAGGATCGGGACGGGTTCATCGAAGCCAAGGAGAACTTTGGCTGGGCGAACCGGCTCTTCGGTAGGGGAGACGACGACGATGATCTGGGCGAGAAGAAGGGAAGAAATCGTTCAAAGTCGTCGAAGAGGCGAAGATGATCCTGGATTGCACAAGTACGGGCGGACACTGACGTTGTGAGAGTAAGAGTATCGTCTAATCAAGTATGCATTGACAAACAAGGGACCGATGCGAGGGTCGCTTCGACTAAGCCTTGGTCTCGACGATTCCACACTTGATAACGACGGCTCGCTTGTCGGAAGACACTTTGCCGTCCTTGGAGCCACCTCTCTCAATCGCTTTGACAACGTCCATCCCCTCAACGACCTCGCCAAAGACGACGTGCTTTCCACTATACAGGACATTAAGTGATCTTGCCTTTGCTGAAGAGGTGGAACACTCACTCAAGCCAATCACACTTCTCGACGGTGGTGATGAAGAATTGGGAGCCATTGGTGTTGGGGCCAGAGTTTGCGCTAGACAACAGCCCGGCCTCTAAGGTTGTCGCAATCAGCCAAAGGTCTATGTCCAGACCGGGCCAATCTATCATGATACCCACTGTCGTGCTTCTTCTCGAATTTCTCATCGTCAAACTACACATCGACCCAATGTCAGTGATGTAAGACCTTGCACCCTGACCCCGCCATAATCACCTTTGATCCGTAGATCGACTGCCCGCCGGTTCCGTCTCTTCGCTCGAAGTCACCGCCTTGGACCATGAAGCCGGGGATGACTCGGTGGAATGGTGTGCCCGCGTATCCGTAGTTCTTGGGCAGGTCATCGCCGTTGGGTTTCTGCTTGGGTCTCAATACAAATACACCTCAGGTAATCATGTGAGACAATTCTCACCTTGCCGGCGCAGAGGCCTCGAAAGTTGGCAGCGGTCTACACAAAGTCAGAGAGGGTTGTGGAAGCCGCTAGAAGTTGTACCTACCTTGGGAGCTACATCGTCGTATAGCTTGATCTCAATACGACCCGCCTTCTCCTCTGTGACGTAGATCAGTACTAGCTCGAGACCGCCCTAAAGTTCAGGGAAATAAACTCACTTCCAATACCGATCTCCAGGAAACAGTTGCTGCTCGAGGTCAGCATGATCCAAGCTAGTGGACGATCATGTTCACTCACGGTAGTGGTGTAGCAGCCATGATGCAGGGTGATGCTTGAATGGTTATGGGATGATTCGACTGTCTTGCCCTATACCTTCTGGAAATGCGGATCACGGTTTGCTCACAGATATGTACCAACCGAATGCTTGCTTGCCCGTGACGTACACCGCATCCTTTGTCGTCGAGGCCATCGGCAGATCCTTTGTCAGTATAGAAAGCCATGGACTATGGTCGAATAGAAAACGACACTACCATCCGGACCCAACGTGGTCGGCTGGTGTCTTCCTTTGTCGACATCACCCTAGTCCCCTTTCTCCCCTGTAGCGCCTGATTGCCATCCTTGGTATACCTCCGGACCAGTTAGCGTTTCGAGCACAGCTTGCACTGCCAAGAGGAATCCGATCGGATACAAATACGGAGTACCTGCTCTTGATGGGTGCACCCACTTTCTGCAGGTAGAACCGCGAGCTAGTTGTTGAGCATCATCATGGTCAAAGTCATCAGATTTAGTGTGCTGCTCGTTTCCCTCTTCGGTGAGTCGCATCAGCTGTATCATCAAAGAAGATCGCTAACCCTCTGTAGCCTCGACCGTCGCCGCGACAGCCGTTCCCGCTCGACGAGATGACACCAGCGCCATGAAGCTATTTGGAGGGGACGGTAAGCCATTGTGCCGACACATCAAGGAAAACCAGTGGGACAATTGATGGCTTGTGAGTGAACGGCTCCCTATTGACGAGGATATGGACTGAGCAAGACATTAGACCGCTTGTATGTGCGCATTGGCGTACCTCAATCCAGAGCGATTGAAGGGCAACACACACATTATCGAGGCCAATGGTCAAGACTCTCGTGTCGTCGATTTCGACACTTATAATGGCACTCTCGCGAAGCATACCCAGAGATACACCTATTCCCAAGTCGCGGATGTCCAAACAAGTCGAAGTGGTGACGCCTGGTGAGTCGTGATTTGTTCTTCCTTGAGTGACCAGTATTGACCTTGGGCCAGGTGGGTAGGTGGTCTTGAATTGGCTACACTTGCAATGGGAGGCGAAGGCGACCTAGATGTGATCCCAACTACTGCCGGTCGAACATTCGGGTGCGCCTATGAGCAACAGGGATTGCAGATCCTGACCGGCAAGGCCGTAAAGGAGACCCTGCCTGATGGAATGACTGCAGACAGCATGCGTAGGTCCCCTTACGGGTGTCTCGGTCTCTGCTGATAGGTATCAGTCGCATTCGCCAAGAAGTCAACCACGACACCGATCATCATTGGCACTTTCCATACTGCCACAGTGCTGAAGCCTACGCATGGGTATGCTGTCCTTTACGTCAACGAAAGAAAGTGAGTAGCCGAAGCGATGACACGGGCGCGGACTGACAGAACGCCCAGTTTGATCTTGTGGAATCCGACTACAGGTCTGGAGGAGACATGGTCGATTGATATGATCTGGAAGGACATTGGCGGGTTCGGCCATTTCGTCGACTTTGAGAAGTACTAGTTAACTCTGTAACATCTGACTAGTTTGACTATGCGTTTTCTGCCAGCCCTCGTCAGTATGTATACTCTCATCTAATGATGCGAAACCACTCACTGTTTACAACTTTTCCATCGGACTGATGCTTCATACCCCATATCTCACTCTCTGAACACTGAGCCAACTCTCATCTCCTCCCTCGTAGCTCCAGCCCAGAGGTCCCAGATCGCAGTCCGCGCATGACAGCCATTTGACCTTCTTTCCCGACTCGAGACCTGGGGCACCAGGACCTAATTGCAGATTCGCCGAAGGTCTCGAATACCCCATATTCTCGAAGGCCATGGGTCCGCCCTTGACGTGCCAGTACTTCTCGGTATCGCCAGTCTCCTTCTCATTGGCGAAAGGCGACCCTGCTTCATTGGGTATCTAGCAATAGGTCAGCTACAGGCCGAGATGAGGGAATGGCGGCTCTTACCAGACCTGAGGGTGCTTCGATGACTTCCGCAACACCCTTGCTGAGAATGAGACTACCGCATCCCTGGCGGAAACAGTGGATCTTGACAGCGTTGCTACCGGAAGCGAAGAGGTTGGTCGGGTCCGCGTGCTCGCTGTAAGCCTTGGTCTCGGGCCGCCTTCGCGATGAGGACGACTGGAGTTGGAGAGCAGCGAGAACGTCGGCTTGAGATGGTTGTGACATGGCTGATGAAGTACTTTGTGTGGACTTCCTCGACTTTGGAACTCAGCTGTCAATCTGTTCACCTTGGGTTCAGACTTCAGCTGACGTTGACGACGTGACGTTTCAAATAAGCGGATGAAACGCGGAACCAAAATAGCCAGGTTCGGGTGGCAAATCGCGCTTCCCGAGGTTGATTTGTCGAGACCTCGAAGTCGATCAAACGTCGAGAGCAGTCTTCATCAAATCCAACGTTGACCAATAGACTACTGCTGACAAGCATGTCCTCATGAGGTCGAAAGCACAGGGCTGCCTCGTGATATCCCTCCGATCATCAACAACAAAACCAGTCCATGGTCACGCGACGATATGGCAGCAGCTGGACCATTGGGAGTCCTGACCGGGATGAGCTGGGACGCTGATCGCAATCGGTACTTCCCAACACCTCCGGCCGCTTCCTCAGATCTGGTCAATTCGCCGTCGGAAGGACGTAGTCCTCTCCCGAGACGTCGCGGCATACTCAAGGAGAATGGAGGCGCTATTGGACTGCCGGGATCCAGTCGGTCAGGTGGTAAATCCGGCAACGCGAGGATATGCGAGGCAACAAGAGGGAAGAAGGTTAAGTTCAATGGACCGCTACCCGTGGGACAGGGAGCAGCAGACGAAGACGTCAGAATACGACCAAGAACCGGGCAGATGGTACACAGCCGGCGTGTCCGATCAGATAGAGTTGCAGAGTGAGTATGAGCGATGTAGTCTACATCGAGCACTTACTGATACGTATGTTAGACGCACTTCTTTCCATTCATCGATGCAGCTTGAACCCATTCGGGTCGCTGCTGATTGCAATGGGGAGTCGGTCACCAGTATCACGGTAAGCAGTCGGTCTTTCCGCTGCCACGATATATGATCTCACTCTGTCGTAGACTGTCATGGGGGGATACTTTGCCACGACTGATCACGGGAACTTGATGGGAAACTCAGGAGATGGGATGAGAATGAAGTTTGGCGTATGTGGCGCTGGGGTGAGTGACCTTCTATGATCAATTACTTGTCAGTCAAAACCAGCAGCTGAGTTTCGCGCCAGATAATGGCGATGTATAACACTTTCAACCACAAGACTATAGTGTGAGTAGTAGCAAATGACGATGTCAGCCAGGGCTTATCGCCCCAGAACAATCTCCAGCGGGGCGGAACCCCACCTCCATCGATGGCGGCTCGACTCCGATCCGCATACTGGCGTCGAGCCCAATGACAGCCTCGACATCAACACGACAGTCGATATTTTCTCGGTATCAGACTACCGCGGACATGGTGTTCTCGGTTAGTTGCTGCAAGGAAGGAGAGCGCTGAATCCACAGGCGGCAATGGGAGCTTGACCATAGTGAGACCAAATTTCACAGTGTCACGGCGCGCCCTCCCATCGGATCCCCTGGCCCTGCACTATTTCGATAGGCATCTGGTACTAGCCGGACTTCGCAGTGGAAAGGTCCTTCTCGAAGACCTACGCGTTCGACCTGAACACCATGATAGTATCGCCAGTACTAGGAAGGGGAAGGCCGTTGTGGGGGTGAAGAGACTCAAGGATTCCAGTGTGCCGTGGGGTATGGTGGTCAGCGGGATGAGCCACGAGGTGAGTTCAGTTCTACCATGCGGCTAGATTTCTGTCCTAGCACTGGCTGATGGCTAACGCCGTAAAGATGCTCGTGTTTGACATTCGGTTCGGTCGTGAACCCCTGCACACCTTGGCTGGGCACAGGAACAACTACATGCCTGGACTGGTGAGCCCCCTCGTCGACGAATTGCCCATGACTTCGACCGTACTGATGATTGATTTAGGCTCTGGACACCACGTCTGACGACAAATTCATATATGCCGCTTCATCCGATAACCGTATACGAGCTTGGCACCTCCGAACCGGTCGAAACCTATTTCCAGACGACGGAGACGAGCCCTTTCCAGTCAGCGGGAGGATCGGGCCGGTCGAGTTGAATCCGTTGCGCCGCATATTCCCTCATCCAATCGTGGCAATGTCAGCTGGAGACGAAGACGGCGTGCTCCATGTGGGCTGTCATGGAACCGTTCATACATACTCGAAGCTCCCATGGCGTGGGCGACACGCACAATAAGAGACTCAAAGTATAAAACAGATCGCATATAGACGCTGTACAGCCAGCATGTTGCCACATGTATCATGTATCACCACCGACGCCATTCGTTCATGCGCCGAGGACGTAGCATGCTCTGGCTGCCTGGCATGACTGGACCTACTGGACTGCGCCTGGCTGAGCAGGGCCGAGCGGATTGGCGAGATTTGAGTTTGCACTAACTCGTACCTGATCGACAACGCTAAGCACGGACGGGATCAAATGTCAATTAGGCAAAACCCTGCAAAACCCGAACGGCCGGCGAAAGTCCAAATCCCGCCACCCGGACGGTCCCTAGCCGGGGCATGTGAACAATCGAGATTCTGCGCCGGAAGAGGGAAGTGGCGCAAGAGGCGCTGAAGAACCCGGGTCGCTGGCAACAAGAACAATGACACAATCACAGCTTCAAGCTCCTTCCAGCATTCAGCAACTTCCGTCGAGAAGAGCATACATCAAAGTCCCTCACTCGTCATGGAAGGAGGCTCTGCCGATGTGTAAATCTGCCAAGATGGAGCCATTAGTCACCTGAACTGATCGGCGGTTCCAGTGCGATGGTCAAAGATCTCGCTGACACTGGCTGACACTTAATCAGATTACAGCGGACGATGCTCTATGACGCTGCTTAGTGAACGTCTCGGACTCGATGATAGCTACAGGTGCCGGGTACATTGCTCGAAACATCGTCATGTCCGGAAGAACAACACGGTTCATCGGAGTTTGTGGCTTGCCGGGCGCGCCGTGGCGTTACCATTGCCGATGTGGGCGGTACCCCTCGACTGCAAATAATTGCCTAACGCGACCGGTATCTTGGAAACGCCTCCGAAGCCTTAAAAATTCACGGTTCTTTACGGCTCATTGAGTCATGTCATTCTTCTCGATCTCTCGTCAACCTCGCGTTGCTTCCAAGCGACGCGCAGGTAGTCTGGACTTTCCTGGGCACGAAACTTACCCAGAACGGTACAATTCCTTGTTGACACAGGTTGACAACCCGAGCGTGACTCACTGATCACTGAAATGCTGCTAACATGCAGATCTTTGTCTCGTACCTGGCTACCCAATCTCCTCTTTCACCGCATCCTCTATTGCCTTGTCAGCTGTATAGAGTTCCCAAAACGGCAACCTAGATCGCCTTCTGGGATTGTCTACGACCTCTCCTACGCCCCCGACCAACGTGAGGCTCGTCGTCAGGCCTCACATGTCCTGCGCCCCCGCCCTCGACCACACACTCCTTCGTCCACTACCGCTTTCTCAGGCTGCTTTCGCTCAGTAAAGCCCTGCACGCCCTCCCTCAGCCCCTCTCAGCCCAGACGCACAATCTTGACCAAGGCGCATCCGGTCCTGGGCCCAACGCCCAACGTCTCCCAACGTTGAGCATACCGCCCATTGTTCGCCGACCTCTGCCCCACCCTCGCCCACGCCGAACGATCGGCCTGGCGTCGGAAGCAGGTGTGGCACTGGAACGGGCGTCGTGGCTTGACATCGCCGATTGTACCAATATAGGAAATCTTCGATCAAACGTGAGTCATTCTTGCAAGATCTTCTTCTTCTATCGTACGCCTCTTGAGCGGCTACGAACTTTAGCCATCGCAGCCATCGCAGCCACCACCACCACAAACTCCGCTCGATGTCTTCCATATCGTCATCAGACTTTTTGGACCGCATGTTTCTCGAGCTCGTCGATCTCTTCTCGAGTCTTGAGACAGGTTATAAAGGCCTCATGCAACTCCTCTCTCTCCCTCTTTCTTCGTCTCTATTCCATTGCTCGCTAGTCTCAAGTCTCTGTCTCGTTCCCAGACCGCTTCTTTCCAACGACTCACCAAAGTCACTGTAGCCTTACTCCCCCTTCTTCAACAACAAAGCTGGTCTTTGTCAACAACACTTCTTTTCCATAACGACTATCCTCCTATAATACTCTTCACTCCGCATAATCTCTCGCTTGGCAACAGCATTTAGAACAGCACTCAGCACGACACACCACTTAATTATCACAAAGCACAAATCAACTCTATCAACATGCAGCTTCAACTTCTAGCGGGACTGCTCCCCTTCCTGGCCTCGGCTCAGGCTTTCTTCATCCTCTCCCACCGAACTCTACAGACGACCCGTCTTGACCCGTGAGTGTCTTGTGCAGCAACACTCGTACCAATACTGACGGCTGCCTATAGCATCGTCAACCCCGGTGTCGTCTCTGGCCATGTCCACTCCATCGTCGGTGGCAGCAACTTCGACAAGTCGATGACCTACGAGTCCACACAGGCATCCGGTTGCACTACCGCGGCCGTCAGTGTCGACAAGTCCAACTACTGGACACCTCAGCTCTACTACTACGACCCCAAAGCCACAACCTACGAAGCGATCCCCATCGACGTGGTCAACACCTACTACCTCCCTCGAGCCGGTAAAGACGGCAAGGTCCAGGCGTTCCCCGACGGTCTGCGAATGATCTCCGGCAGCCCCTTCCGAAGGGATTACAACTCTGCTCGACCAGACGACAACGCCGTGAGCTATGTCTGTCTCGACTACGCCGGTGGTCACAAAGGCGACCCTGAGTGGGCTCAGCGAAACAGCTTCTTCAACCACAACTGTCCAAACGGTATGCGAGCCCAGGTCTTCTTCCGATCTTGTTGGGACGGTGTCAACCTCGACTCGGCCGATCACATGTCACACATGGCCTGGCCATCTGGTGGTGTCGATGGTGGTGAATGCCCAAAGTCCCACCCCGTCCGACTGGTCTCCCTGTTCTACGAGTTCATCTACCGAGTTCAGGACTTCCCCCACAACGGCGCCGCTGGTCCCACCTGGGTCTTCGCCAACGGTGACACCACTGGTTACGGTATGCACGGTGACTTCTTGAACGGTTGGCCCGCGTACAACAACGGTACCAACGTCCTCCAACAAGCCATCGACGGATGCAACCAGAACAACGGTGTCGGTGGTGTCCTCGAGAACTGTCCTCCATTCGTTCCCTTCCTCAACTCGGATGCTGCCTACGGATGTCAACCTCAGAACTTCTATGTCAACGAGGATGTTGGTTTCAACAGCCCACTGAAGGCTCTGCCCGGTAACAACCCCATCTGGATCGGTGCCGGTCCCAAACCATCTTTGGCCAACTACACCGAGGGCAACACGACATACACCAACTTCAAGTCTGTCATCCCCGACGGCTACGACGAGGTTGGTTGTGTCGCCGAGCCATCCAGTGGTCGAGCTCTTGGTCTGCAGTCCTTCACCGCCGCCAACATGACCCGTGCCGCCTGTGTCAACTTCTGTCAGTCCTTCGGCCTCCCCCTTGCTGGTATCGAGTACGGATCCGAGTGCTACTGCGACAAGGCCATGAGGAACGGTGCTTCCAACACTACCCTCCTGTCCGCCTACGAGTGTGGTTCCAAATGCTCCGGCAACAGCTACGAGACCTGTGGTGGTTCGAGGACTCTCAGTCTGTACAACAACCCCGACCTCTACGCCACCAAGCCTCTTCCTGTTGGTTGGTCCGCGACTGGTTGTTACAAGGAGGCTTCCGGATCCAGGGCCCTCAAGGGATACTCGTTCTCCGGCAACACGATGACTCAAGAGTCTTGCATGGCCGCTTGTCAGACTCGAAACTTCACCTACGCCGGTGTCGAGTACGGACGAGAATGCTACTGCTCCAACACCCTCGGCGGTCCTGGTGCTGCCGACGACGCCGACTGCTCGATGCCATGTGCCGCCGACGGTAACTCGCAGTGTGGTGGACCATCGAGACTCAACGTTTTCACCTTCGCCAGCAGTGCGCCAGTCACCCCCAGTGCCAGCATCAGCCCGAGTGCCAGTGCCAGTGCCAGCGCCAGCCCCAAGGTCAGCGTCGCCAGCTCGATCAGCTCAAGCGCCGCCAAGTCGTCTGCTTCGAGCGTCTCGGCCTCCGCCTCTTCGGTCTCTTCGGTCAGGAGCAGTGCGGTCGCTTCGTCTTCGACCTCTGCCTCTTCCGCAGTCGCCCCCTCCAGCTCGGCTGCCAGGTCTTCGTCGTCTTCGTCTTCGTCTGCTTCGTCGTCCGCCGCCGCCAGCTCGACTGTCAGCTCTGCCTCGCGAGCCTCGTCGACCACGATCGCTTCGTCGGCCGCCCCAAGCTCCTCCGCTGTTGTCAGCTCGACTGCCTCGTCTGCTTCGTCAGCCGCCGCCTCGCCGTCAGCTTTGGTGCTACCCGCCGGTTGGGCCTCCAAGGGATGTTACACCGAGGCCACCACTGCTCGAGCTCTCGCTTCGTTCACCTACGCCGACCCATCTGTCACCGTGACCAAGTGTCTGTCTCTCTGCCAGCAGAACGGCTTCAAGCTCTGTGGTGTCGAGTACGGTTCCGAATGCTACGGTGCCAACATCCTCTCCACTGGAAGCACCCTCGCCGCTGCCACCGAGTGCGCCCTTCCATGTGCCGGTGACAAGTCCCAGACTTGTGGTGGTTACTCGAAACTCAACCTTTACGAATACACCTCCTCCGACCCGGCCCCAGTCAACCCCCTGCCAGCTGGATGGAGTGCCGAGGGATGTTTCACCGAGCTCAAGAACGCCCGAGCCATCGTCGGCTTCTACGTCTCTTCGACCAAGATGACCCCAGCTCTTTGCGTCAAGACTTGCGCTCAAAAGGGTTACGCCGTCGCCGGTGTCGAGTACTTCAGCCAGTGCTTCTGTGGTCCTTCCTTCTCCTCCCTCTCGACCAAGGTTGCCGATGGTGACTGCTCTGCCCCTTGTACCGGTGACAAGACTCAACAGTGCGGTGGTTCAAGCAGGCTCAACGTCTTCACCCTCGACTCGGCCTCGGTCACCGTTCCCTCGAAACGATCCATCGCCGGTCGTAGGGGTATCCGATACGACTAAACGCCATAGATTTCAAGAAATGAAGTACGAGAAGGCGGAAACGAGAGAAGAATCTTTACTTGCCTTAATGATCAAAGGACACTTTTTATATCACTTCGTTTAGATCTTCTACTTGGGTACCATGCAATGCCAAAAGAACATGCATGTCTGAACTTTTGATCTGAAGGCTGAGCTGCATCTCTGGCGACGCGGCGATGGCAGAATCCATGACAGGCGTGGACCAGTTGGGCACTGAGTCCGACAGCAAGGGTCGTCGTGGCAGCTTCTTCGTAGTGATCATCTGCATGCCATGATGAGGGTGGAGTAATTGTTCGCTGACTCGGTCACTTCAACTCCCAGCTGACGCCGCATCCGCACGCGCCGTTATCTTTCGCCTGAGGGTTGTTCTGCAATCTGAAAGAACTGCCTATGAGCTCCGTCGCATGATGCAGCGTGGCGCCTGACGAGTGTGAGCTTTCTGCTCGACTTGGATATAGGAAGATCTACTCACCCTTCAACAAGCCAAGCGAGACAAGGTCCACTACCACCGGTATACAGTTCACTCCTTCGGGCTGCAAGACACTACGAATAGTATCAGTGATCGGCTGATGTACGGCATGGCATGACGCAAGGACTCGCGGAAAGGGAAGGGAAGCTCGAGCAGTACTCACTAATCGTCCACGCCCCGCTCTTCCGTCAAATCCATGGTGTACTGATACCCATGGCAACCACCGCTTTCCACACCGACTCTGAGCGCGAGCTTCCCCTTTGCCAACACATCCGCTGGCTCCTTCGATGTTATCCGCTCTAATTGCTAGAGGTTGGGTCAGCATCTAGTTGATGCGCGATCGTACGTCCAGCTGGATTGGAATGCAGGAGCAGCCCTCGTTCCCGGAGCGTTATTGGTGTATTGCTCACTTTGATAGCTTCCGGCGTGACAATCATGGTCGCCTCGTGCTCAGGTATCAACTGCACATCGTCGTCCAGATATCCTTCCTCCTTGATGGCTTCCAATGACGGCGGCGTAACTCGTATTCCCGATTGACTCGATTGTGTGGGCGGAGGAAACGTCGATGGGTCTACACCAGAAGTCGACGCCATCGAGGCGGATGCGTACGATCGGGTGTTGATCCTGAGCCTAGAATCGGCATTCTGATCAACGGCTTTGCTCCGGCTTAACCATGAACGACCGCTCGCCGATCCGGCTATGCGAGATGGTCCGACATCGACATTCGAGTAAAACCTCTGAGCGGTCCTCGGGATCGAAGAGCGGATCGGTGTGGCGGAGGCCGATCGGAGCGAGGTTGCTAGTCTAGTGAGGCAAATCTTGCAGGTCATGTTGCTGCTGTGTAGGCGCTTTGGAGTGAAGCGTGAGTTTACCGACGCTGATAGAGATGCAAGCAACATGCGAGCATGAATCAGCAACGGCGTAATTGGTTGTCTCGAGTGGTGGACCTGACGTGGCAGTGGGTGGGTGGCCAACGGGCGCGGAAGCAAAATGATCAAGACATCAAGACTAACGGGATCAAAGTCAGCCGCGGTCCTTTACCTCGGTCGGTGGCGACTTTGATGACGACGATGATCACTCAACAAAGAGTGACAGCGAGCGAGACAGAGGGGTGCCCAAGAAACAACTATCGTACAAGTCTTGCCTGGAGAGACCTGATAGAACCGCTGCATGTCGATACGAGCGTGCATCTGTAATTATCGTCGCTAGCTCTATAGCACTGTACGACCCCTTCGACTCCCACGAACCGACGCCGTCATAGGAGTCATAGGCCATAGCCGATCGCATTACGGCTTGGCCCACTGCACCGGAATCTACAATTAGCACCAAAGCTAAGGTCGCAGCTATACCAGCAGCACCACTCGTTTTCCCACTGTAGACCACTACCACCACCCATCACAGCTGCATACAAGAACACGCATGCGATCACCAGGCCCTGCTACCAGTACGCTCGCAGCGCATCATCCAGATCATCCAACATTGGCGGATCTCGGTGTCAAGATGGATACATTGGCGAAAAGGGAGACTGACGAGGAAGGTGGGTCGTGCGTTCCTTCCCCCGCGTGCTCCTCCACAACCTCGGGCTCGGTCAGCGTGTTCAGCGTCGTCGTCCTGTCATCATTCACTACCTAGATAGCTCCTCGCCGCTCTCTCCACCGTCATCAAATCCTACATTCATGTAGCTCCACCATGAAGCGAGAGCGTGTAGCTAACATCCTTCTCGCTGGTCTAGGCAACTCTATAACAAGTGGCGGGTGAGTCATTGAACGCACCCTTTCCGGTATCCCGGTGATGGGATGTCCGGCTTCAACGTGCATTGATCGCTGCCTCGTTCCTGGCTGACCATGGCATGCTGTAGATCACCTGTTCAAACGGCGACTCCGACTTCGATGTCAGACATTGATCCTTCATCACCACCATCATCTTTGCATTCCGGCATGCCTAAACGACCAGGAGCGCTCAGTGAAGGTCCGAACGCAAGGAGCAAAAGCGTGACAGTCGCAGATGGCATGGACACTTTTGGCGTATGTATCAACTGGAATCACGGGGTTGATCTTTGCGGTGACTGATGATCAATCTTCGCAGGCACTTAACTGTCACCCCAAAGCTTCATCGCCGATCAAGTCTCGCAATCAGTCGGTAGGAAGTTTCAGGATCGGTGTGAGCGAGGACAAGAACAAGAGATGTAGGAGGACCATGGAAGACGCGCACTCGTTCGTGTACGACTTTGCAGGCGTCAAAGGTCAAGGATACTTTGCAGTCTTCGAGTAAGTCGGCGTGTGACCTCATACCGGGCGCAGCGTACTGATTACAACTCTTGTAGTGGTCATGCAGGCAAGGTAGCTGCAGAGTGGAGTGGTCAGAACTTCCACGAGGTATGTGATGGCTTTCTATGGTCATCTCAGCAACTAATTCATACTCAACAGTACTTCCTCGACGCTCTTTACACCTACCCAGATCAACCCGTCCCTGACCTTCTCAACCGAACGTTCCATGTCGTCGACTCTAGGCTATCGCAAATGGCCATCGCCGGCAAGACTCAATCTGGCTGCACAGCGGTCACCGCCTTCCTCCGACTGGAGCACGATGCCTCGCCAAACGACCCAGAATTCCAGAAAGGCTTCTTGAACCCAGAAATCAAGCCAAGAGGCCTGATCGAGGGTAAAGGTGAAGAGGAGCTGGAGGAGCCTCCTGCCCGTCGACCATCCATGGGTGGGGGTACTTCAGGCCATGTGGGCGGCGCTGCCAGCGAGACCAGCAGTGCGCCCTCAACGGGTGCGAGCGGTCTGGGCAGGAAATCTTCCGGCAGACGAATCAGGGACTTCATGAAGGGTCTTACCGGCGGAAGCGACAAGGAGAAAGGAGAGGAGGAGGATGCGCCAGACTCCAACGACATTCTCCAGGCAGTACCAGAGGGCTCGCGAGTCGAGGCAATGGAGCCACGATCGGGGAAAGGATTGAAGAGAGTGTTGTACACCGCGAACGTCGGTGACGCCAGGGCTGTTCTATGGTAAGTGACCTAGTCTATTTGTTGCGATAATCGCTGATATTGTTCTATCAGTCGAGGGGGCAAAGCCGTTCGTCTGACGTATGACCACAAAGGCAGTGACACTCAGGAAGCCAAGCGAATCACCGATGCTGGCGGGTTTGTCATGAACAGCCGAGTCAACGGTGAGTGCAAGAGCTTGACAGGCCATGAGACTATCAGCTCATCACTATTCTCAGGTGTCCTCGCCGTCACGCGATCCCTGGGCGATGCTTCGATGAAGGAGTTCGTCGTTGGATCGCCTTACACGACCGAGACTGCTCTGGACGAGAACGACGAGTTCTTGATCGTCGCGTGCGATGGCGTGAGTACGCCGGTGGGATCCTCGGACACTGCGCTGATAATGTCTGGAATTTAGCTCTGGGACGTCACCGAGGATCAAGATGCGGTAGAACTTGTTCGATCGGTCCAAGACCCACAAGAGGCCTCGAAGCGACTCCTAGACCACGCCATGACAAACTACTCCACCGACAACCTGAGCGTCATGGTCATCAGGTTCTACAACTAGATGCGGAAGTCTTCGGAGTACGTCAATGGTGGTAATGATGGATCGTGGACATGAAATTCTGAAGCAAGCTCTGTATCATATAACACATACGAGATATCTAGCCTCGACTAGCCCGTCTCATGGCGATATCAGCGATGAATACATAAGGACGAATCACCGCCACAAGGCACTATCTGATCTATTGAGCTCATACCCTGCTCGGCCAAGCTGGCTAACACCTCTCAAGGACGACAGCAATTCCTTGACCTCCACCAATACAAGCTGCCCCAAGAGCCCACTGCTTGTCTAGCCTAATGAGGTTGTGGGTCAAGTTGCCCAGAATCCTAGCTCCACTTGCACCCAAGGGGTGACCTAGGGCGATCGCCCCTCCAAACATATTCGTCTTCTCCGATGGCAACTCTAGCTCTTTCTGGACCGCAAGCCATTGTGCCGCGAACGCCTAGACAGATCAGGTCAATTTCATATTGATTGCAAGGATCACATGACACACCTCGTTGACGTCTATCAGGTCCATATCGCTGATTGTCTTGCCGGCCTTTTTGAGCGCTTCCTTGATACTGACCACAGGTCCGATACCCATAATCTCAGGCTCGCATGCGCTCCACGAGTAAGCGGCTATCCTGACCAAAGGCTGCACACCGAATTTCTTCAAGGCGCTCTCGCTCATGATGACATTGGCGGCGGCTCCATCACAGATACCACTGGCGTTGCCGGCAGTGACGGTCCCAACGTCCTTGATGAACACGGGTTTGAGCGATCCGAGGGATTGAAGCGTTGTCTGAGGTCGAGGGTGCTCGTCGACCTCGAGTGATTGAGGTTGACCCTTTTTGGGTGGCAACGTGACGGGAGTGTATTCTCCTGCAAAGGCCCCTGCTTCTAGTCCTTCGGCCCATCGCTGTTGAGATTGCAGGGCGAAAGCTGAGGGTCATTTGGTCAGCTTCAGCGGCGATTCGCAAGGCGTTGTTGGATAGATACCCACCATCACACTGGTCTCTGGTGATGCCGTACTTCTGGGCGAGATTCTCAGCAGTGACTACAGAATAGGTCAGTTGAAGGACATGCGCCAGCACCATGCTCCTCACCTCCCATGGGAACCCTTTTGCCTGTAGGATTCTCGTCGATCAGTCCGGCAGCTAGTGAATCCTCGAGCTTCAAGTCGACTCCGTATCGATTACCAAATCTACACTCCTGTCAGCTTGGTCGAAGACGTAGATCCAAACTTTAGCTCACCTTGCCGCTCCCGCCAGCGTGTAAGGACTCTGGCTCATCGCTTCCGCTCCTCCGGTTAGACACACATCCGCTTCACCTAGCGCTATTGTCTGCGCGGCGGTAATGGCAGATTGGAACCCAGAACCACAAAGACTGCGCCTGTCAGCAATACGTTTCACATCGCGGATACGCCATTGCACTACTCACCGGTTGACGCCTAGCGCTGGGACTGTCTTCTTCAGTCCGGACAAATGTCCCACATGTCTCGCTAGGAACGCCACAGAGTTGTCAGATTGGGTGACATTGCTGCCAAAGATGGTAAGTATCGTTGCATTGACGTGCTGAAGAGGTGACACACCCGAAAAAGACCTGATCTACTTCCACGCCAGCTGGCAACTCTGCAAGAGCCGCCTTCCCAGCGATACCACCAAGTTGTGATGCCTTGAAGTCTTTCAGCCTAGGACACAAGTTTCAGCTACTGTCTGCAAGCATTAAGTGGAAAGCATAGCTAAGGACTCACTTTCCACCGTACGCGCCGAAGGGAGTCCTCTTCGAGGCGACGATATATGATTCCTGACGCGCCGAGGCGAGCAGTGTTCGGGATGCTCGCATTGCTTCTTCCGACTCGGAGCTTGCAGTCTGAAGCTGTTCAACCCAAGGAGCCTCTTGGTCCGAAGGGGTTTGTGAGACTGATACAGATGTAGACCGGTAGCAACAGCAGATGCGAGCAAGACTACAAGATGATCGAGTTGTGGTTGAGCCAAGTCGGAGCAAGACGTTGGCAAAGACGCATCCTGTTGCACGTCGGCTACGCTTTGAGCCGGGTTCCGCGGGATCAAATTCCAGGGTGGAGGTTCGGTCCGGCGATGCCCGGCGATGACCGCAGAAGTGGAGGTCAACGCCATCAGCACTCAGCTATAAGCTAGGTCTCTTGGGATACTGAATGCTGATTCCCATCCCTACTGGGTCTACAACCATCACCCACCATGAGCGACGACCTACCGCCTAGCCTGCAGACCTTTTATGATGCCATAGCATCGGGAGAAATACTTCTGGGTGGATCCGATGAAGAGGAGGACGGCGATGAGATCTTCTTTGACGGGATCGATGAGGATGACGACTACGAAGATGTTGATGAGGACGAGGATGAGGACATGTTCTTTGACGAAGAGGATGCAGAAGATATGGAGGAAGATGACGACGACGATGAGGATGTGGATGAGGCTGAGGATGATGATGGGGCTGGGCTCACTGCGACTCTGCATCGAAGCGCCGATGGGAGTATCGGTATCGAAGTGCCCAACGAGGCTGCCGACGGCGGTGTCACATTCATCGATCTGGCAAGCCTGTTCTCGGGCTATGGTGCCGAGACGAGATCGACTCTGCTTCGACAAATCCTAGTAGCCCAACAGCTAGCCCAACCGGCCCCATCGGGACAAGAGCGGGCCGCTCAAAGGGCTAGAACCGAGGCCGAAGCGCGCCGAAGGGGGCCTTGGTGGACACCGGTGACAAAGCCGCAACCTAATGGTGCTGAGCTGCTCCGAGGTGGAGAGTTTGGCAAAGTCGGTTCGTGGAAGCGACCGACCAAACAGTCCTATGGTCGCATTCGATGGGACTCTCAAAGGACGCGAGGGCTACCCAGGCCAAATCCCAAGGTAAGTACTGGTTCGCATCACCCAGCGATGCGCCCTGACATCGAATAGCACTACGTACCCAACTCAAATGGTACTATTGTCGCATCGTACCCTTCTGTACCCTACGTGGGTCAGTACGCTGGGGCGGACTACTCCTTGTTCTGTGAGTGCACATTTGCAATCGGACTCGATCTCGATCGAAACATGGCTTTCTGACACACTCACTGATATCGGACTTCGTCGTAATCGCGACCTACCAGATTCCGCCACTCAGAATCATACCCTCCATCTGTACGATACCTCTCAGTCCCGACCGACGCCGAGATATGCGCAACCTGCATCGCGATCTCCCGTGCGAACTCAGCGAATTCCGGCCCTGTCCGTGGGGGCCGATGACAACGACACTGAAGATGAGGATGACGATAATGACGACTTCATGTGGGGAGGTATGCGAGGAAATAGGGGTTCGAACAACTCGGAGGATACCAGCATGAAGGTTATCAAAAAGGTCAGAGGGGTCATGGGCAGTTGGACAGTGACCGATTGTGACGCCGACCGCAAGGCGGAGAAGTGAGTCGCAACATTCACCCCGCAAGCACCGTGCTGATCAAGGTGCAGAATGATCTATTCGTCGATCACCCCTTATGTGCACATGCTGTACACCTCGGAGGATGACTCGGAACACGTCGAGCTGGACTTTACCAGCAGGCGCACTAGAAGAGGAGGCGGAATCTACAGCTATGACAGCTTCGGCGTGAGCTGATCGGTACAGAGTATCTCTGTCAAGGCTGATGATACTTCTAGATCTGGAGTATCCGATTCTCTGCGGACGGCAAAGAGGTCGTTGCGGGTGCGGGTGATGGACAGATCATGGTCTACGACATTGAGGCGCAGACTCGATCTCTGGGAATCACAGGGCATGGGGACGACGGTGAGCTCAGCTGACTTTCTCTCTTCAGGCAGCTAAGCTGAACATGATCTGCAGTGAACGCAGTCTGTTTTGCGGATGAATCTTCCACCAACATCCTAGTCTCCGGTTCCGACGACGGATACGTCAAAGTCTGGGATCGGCGATCTCTCGCCTCGTCCACACCTTCTGGCGTCTTGGTCGGTGCTACCGAGGGTATCACATACACCTCGCCCAAGGGAGATGGGCGGTACGTCGTTGTCAACTCGAAAGACCAGGCGGCTCGGCTGTATGACCTGAGGAAGATGAAGAGTCACTCAGAGTTCACCCATGAGCCTGATGCGAAGGCCAAGTATGGTCAACCTCGTTACGACTGTGAGTCCCCTAATCCTACTCGTATACCTCTTGTGCGAACTGATGTCGGTTGTAGACCGAAACTCGAGATACCCACCTCCTCAGCGACTAGCTCATCCGAAGGACTGCTCAGTGATGACGTTCAGAGGACATTCGGTGTTGCGCACTTTGATTCGATGTCACTTCAGCCCTAGAGAGTCCACAGGACAGAGTTACATTTACTCTGGAAGGTGGGTGAGGCGTCTAAGCGTTTGTGACTGTGGATAACGTGGATATAGTGCCGATGGTATGATTCATATCTGGTCATTGGACGGAAGAAGTGAGTGCTCAGCTACCTTGCGCTTGTATATACTCAGCTGATCAACTTGTCCACAGTCGTTCAAGGTTCGTAGTCAAGCTCATATGCGGGTACCTTGAAGAAAGCAAGATGCTAACGGCAAATTGTCGTAGTCCTCAATAGGGCCAAGTCAGCCCCTCTGCGCAACGGCGCTGGGGAATTCAACGACCCTTCGGCCGCCGATTCCTTCCGACGAGGCAGACGCGACGGTGCAGCGCCGTACGAGGCAGGACATCAGTACGCCGTGCGAGACGTCTCGTGGCACGGGTACGAACCCACTCTCATGTCCACGAGCTGGGACGAGGATGGGGGTTATAGGCGAGGCGGGACGCTGGCGAGGCACGAGTGGAAGGGGTTGGGTAAAGGTGGTCTGAGGCGATTGGAGGATTGGGTCGACAAAGCTCAAGCTGAGAACAGCGAGTTGGTCGTCTAGAAACCCTGGGTGCGAGCTCTCAGGGTGTCCTTACCACCAAGCCAATCCGACATGAGTCAGTCTGGCAGTTTTATCAAAGCCTATCACGCCCTTGGGCGAATTTATCGTACTCCTCTGCGTCAGTTCGTTTAGTTGTAGATCGTAGTGTTGTGTAGTATCGATCCATGTATCCCGATCCGGCGACGAGCCATTCCTGACGCGCGGTTGTATCAGTGAGAGTGGTCGCATACAAATCCACTCGAACTTGTACCTAGATGCATCATAAAGCGACAGGTGTGGCGAGTGCGCTATCCTCGATCTTCCCTAGCAACGACGGGTCTACCTTCTTCTTAGGCAGCGCTAAACGCGACGTGGTCCCCTTGGCCGGCAACAGTGGGTCTTCGGTCCAGAACGCTTTCGCACCCAATCTCCGTCTCAGCCTATGCTTTCCGTCTGTCAAACCACCCTGTATCGATACAGAGGCCGTGGGAGCCGAGGACGCTTTGATCTTGATTTCGGAACCCGTTAATGATGGCGTAACTACGTCTTTGAGGGGGTGCTCGAGGGTCGAACTGGTGATGTTGCCGAGACGAGGGGGCGCTGCGGCCGTGATGAACTCTGTAGGGACGGGGAGTTTGATCTGGGCGAGTCGCAATGCTGAAGGGGAGTTAGCATACATTCTGACAGACGCCTAGCTATCTGAAAAGCTGCTCTGAGGACAGGCATGTCTCGCGGACAGCGAGGAATCAGGATGATGGATTCCTCCACTCACCCTGCTTTGCGATTTCCTCTCTAATACCACCGCCGCCAATCTCCATGAGAACCCTTCCAGCGGGAACTCTACATGCCCAGAACTCGAACGATCCCTTTCCTTTTCCCATTCGCACTTCGTTTCCCTTGACGCAAACGGGGATATCGGGGAACACTCGTAGTGTCAACTCTGCTCCCTTGACCGGCTTCAGCTTCCTCTTGATGGCTTCTCGGCACGCCGTAAGGTGGCCAGCTGCTAATCTACACGAGGCGAGCGTCCGTAGTCCGAACGCCCCGTTGGCCAGCACAGTGCCTTTTATCGAGCCTCCCTGTGACCCAGTCAGCATTTGTCCACTTGAATCTCCAGAATTTGAGGTGGAAGATTCGGGCTCACTGTTGGTAGCTATAACAAATCAGCGATGTGATCTCAAAATTGCGGGGGGGTTGGGCGCAATACTCACAGATATGTTCATTTGCTTCATCGACTTCCTGTACTTTGTCCTCTTTGGCGCCAACTGTGCTCTAAATCGCACCTGCTGCACACCCGGCGAGGCGAATCTCGTCGGTAGAACATGTCTCGACGTCGAAGCGAACGGCGAAGCGGTGATAGTCGGCGACGAGGCGTGTGAGAGCCGGGACGCCAATGGCGAGCGCAGTGATCCTAGCATGATGTGATGGCTATCCAAGTGGTGATATAGGAGCCAAGTCGTAGATCATCAATGGACGACCGTGGTGGACATTTCAGTGCAACTTCGACAACGCCACATTGCCCTCCACCGCGGAAATACTCGGCGATATGGACCTCCTCCGTAGGCCGACGTTCCGACAGCCTGCAGCAGTGAGCTCAAGGCAGAAGATGATCAAAGCAAAGCATAGCTTCAATAGCATATAACCACCCACAATGTCGTACATCATCGCAGGACGGGCTATCAAGGTGAGCTAGGTGTTGTCTTAATGTGAGCATAGCTGACAGAATTATAGACCGAGTACATGTACGTGAAAGCATCTTCCTCACCTATCACCGACAACCAAGCAGAGAACTGAGGCAAAGCTGGACCATCGACTGATCGAACATATAGGGCTATTGCTACCCTGGCAACGACCATCGCAGCCACCATGTACTCTACAGGCGGAGACAAGACGCCCGCTACTTCCGGCACTGTGCCAGTTGCCGAGGATAGCACGATCATCGGCGCCTCGAAAGACGAGGAGGACTTGTGAGTGGGACCCTCAAGTGAACTGGGGTTGTGTGTCTGGCCGGGCGTCTACAAATCTGGCTGGAAAATCGGAAACGGACGAAGGAGGAGTGCTTCCAGGCAAATAGGGCAATACACGAAGTTGTTGTGGCAGGGCGAGAAGCGGAAGGTGGATCGTGGACGATTTGCGCTCAGGCGAGGGTAGACTGTTGGCGCGCTGGCCTGGAACATCTTCGGGGGGGACTGCTGTTGCGCTGCGGGGTCATTGAAGAGGGTACTGACTGACATCTCTGTAGCATCCGACAATTCGTCGAGGACGCCGAGAAGGACGAGAAGAAGCACTAGACGAGCAGAGAGGACGATTCGTGGAAAAATAGCAAAACGAATGCACTCAGCATGCGGACACTTGTATCCTCGTTGGTCGAGAAGCACTACCAAGACAAGAAGATAGGTACCGGTAGGACTTGCTGTCTATTTCCATCGCACTCCGTCAATCGCGACGCTCCCCATTTCACCGGAGCAGAGCTGTCTGCATAACCAAGTATACACTGCACACTGTACACCCTGTCGACCTATCATACAGTCAAGAGCGACTCGGAGATCTATGACGCAGACTTCTGCTGCTGGGCTTGGTCCTGCTTGGGCTGCTGTCCGCCAAACATGCCAAATATCGATCCCTTCATCTCGGCCAGCTGCTTCTGTCTGTCCTCCTCGATCAACCTAGGCAAAGGGTCAATATTCGTCCGCAGAACCTCCCCGTGTACTCGTACTCACTTCTTGAACTCTTCTTCGTTCTCCTTCCAGTATTTCTGCTCTTCCTGGTATTGAGCCTGAGCCAAGGCCCGCTTCTGCTCGAGATACGTCATTGGCTGCTTTGGTCTGCTCTGTCCGGGCTGAACGTCAAGTTAGCATCAAATAAACTACAACAGAGATGATCGGCGTCGGACTCACCGCTGAGACGCTGCCGAACATTGAGCTGAGGAGACCGGAACCGGCTCCGTGGACGCCAGTGGGGTGTAGTCTCTGCCACTCGTCGATCGCCTGTTGTTTCTGCTCGGCTTCCTTCTTGGCGTACTCGACGGGGATATTCTTGCCCTGGTACGCTTTGAGAACAGGTCTAACGTCGGCAGGAGCGAAGATGCCAATAGCTAGGAGGAAGTTCAGTCAGACTATTGTCTATGGGGGATAGGCAGATACCCACACTCGAGGAAGGGGATCATGTCGACGAGTCCAGTGTCGCCTCTCTGGCCTTCCCATGGCTTGATAACGATAGCGTTATCCTGCTGCAAAGCCACATGCTCGGCGTTGGTGTCTAGAAGGACCACCTTTGATAGATCTCGGTTAAGGTATGTCAAGTCCTAAAGAAGTCGTCAGACAAATTCATTCTCTCAGCGGCCATTGAGTCTTACCTTAACGGTCTTTCCACCGACCGTCCTGGTCGAATCTCGGAACAGCCTGTATGGAAGATACGTCTGGAAAGGGTCTAGCTTCTCAGCAACTCCCATAGCGGTCTAGGCGCAGCTCGATCAGTACATGCCAACAGTCCTTTAAAGCCGCCCGTGCACTCACGTATGCGGGTTGCGAGGTGAACAGCACAATCTCGTAGAATTGCGAGAGGTAAGCAAGGAAGTAGTCAACTCCGGGTCTCTTGGCGGTCTTCCACCCATTGGCTCGCTATAATGTCCATGAGTCTCGAGCTTCGAAGGACAGAGGAGGCAGGCGGCACTCACGTCCCAAGTAGACGATACTAGCAGGCCCTCGAGGTCGATCAGCAAGGTGTATGGCCTCTGATGTGGGGCGGGGAGAGGATCAGGTAGCAAGGTCTTGAAGGCGGGCTTGTTGAAGTACTACAGGAGAAAGTATGTCAGTAAACAGCCCTTTGCTTTGGCTACCTCAACCTACATCGAGATAATCATTGAAGTTTGCTTTTATCGTCTCGACTGGACCCTTCTTCTCGGCCTGGGGCTGATAAATAGACTATCAGTGATTGCAACGGACAGTCGATGTCATCAAGGACTCTACACACCACCGACTCTCCGCCATCGACACCATACACGGAGACACCAATCCCCCCGGCGAGTAGAGCAGCCAGAGTGAACCGGAGCAATGCCTTCCTCCGCCTCTCGATACTAGAGACGTACTCCTTCCTTCCAGCACCTGTCCTCTGTCGGGGCCCAGACTGGCCTTCTCCAGCCTTCTCCTTCGGCGCATCGATCCTAGCTTGCTCGGAATCGATATCAAGGGAAGGTAGACCGGTGAGATCGATATCGTCGTCGTCGATTTCGACTGGCTTGACAGCGTCTTTATCCGTTTTCGCGGCCGACGTCGTCGCGGCTGCAGCTGATGGAGCCGAGCGGGAGGAGGGAGCGGGAGGCGTGAGAGGGGTATTGGGACCTTTGGTTGGGGTAGATGTTGCCAATGGGACTTCTGGCGTTATCTTCGCTTGAGAGTTCTGACTGACTTTCGGCTCAAACGTAGGGGCCGATTTGGTATTTGCTGGAGGAGCCGGCGGTCTCTCTGCCGGCGAAGGTGGGTCTGCCTTGGGAGTGTTCTTTGAGGTGGATGGACCCGAGGCATTGTCATTGGGAGGTCGGTTCGTCGATCCGTCCGCATGTCTGATCTTGACGTACAGAGCGGACGAACTGCTCAGCGGTCTGTAGGGTTTCTGCAAAACCGGTCGAGAAGTCGCTAATAGCCTATGTGAGATTGTGCGCAGCATCTCGAGGGTTCCAAGGGTAGTCGAAGAACGGGTCCAGTAGTGTCCGAGGTGGCTCAAATACAGGTCAATCCAGGATAGAGAGTTAACGATACAGATGCACGCATGCAAGCAGTTGCCGTTCGCTAGACGTCATGCAAAGTTGGCAACCGCTCATGAATTTCTGGAACAACGATCAAATACCGCCGCGAGCCAATTTTTTGCCACTCGTTAGGCGGGCTGCTTTGGACCTGGCCTGCTGACAGGTGGTCTCGTCCAGCTGACCAGCTTCAAAGCTACTAGTAGTAGTGGTGTATGACGGGGGGCTCTGCTCGTGATGGAGGAGCACGCTAGAGGTTTGCGATACATCCTTGTTAATTGTTATGGAGACATGACCTACATGGAAATCAGCTCCATGAGGATCCTGGAATCTTGGAACCGAAGACCGACTACGATAAATAGGCTAGGAAAGCGTCCCAGGAGCCTGGCATAACGACGTGCTGATCTATTACGCTCTGGCGCCTGGTTCGATATGGCTGAGAACTATCGGCGGACCGACGTTTTAATGAGATATACGAGATGTCTACACAGGGTCTGACGAACCTCAAACGGTGCCTCTGAGAGAACATTGTATCGGGCCACAGTGAGCATCCTTCGCAGTTACCGTTGGAGCTTACTGATCAATAAGAAGGGTGCGGCAACCTCGAGCGGCATTCCAGTGAATGCTGGAACAAGTCTGAAAGTGCAAGGCCAGGACAGGCCAGGACGTACACCTGCGCGAGTTGGCTGACAGCCTTGACAGCTTTACAGGACGCCTGTTCGCGCGTCTGACCGGTCTGACCGTTGACCTCCATTTGTTGATTTACGCTCAATATATGAGCCGCCTCATGCCTTCGAGAAACAACAACGGGTTGCCTGGGGTTGGACGAGTACTAACCAATTCACCAAACCATTCTGAGGTCCAACAGTGTCCACTGTCCACCATAGCATCCAGCGACTTGCACGCTGGATGTGAAACGCGGCGAGGTCGGCTAATCTCGGATCGGGTTCCCACGCCCGAAATCTCAGGGGTGGGGAGGAGGAGGCGGCATGTCCCACCCCCCGTGGCCCGCGGGTTTCAGCCCGGCTCTTAGGTCGTACGAGAAAACAAAAATACGCTCAACAACATTTCGCCAATCAACAATCACACCAGCAACAGGAGGGACCAGGTAGTCTGCCAGACTTGCTATTGTCGCCTGCACATCCTACACTCACTCTCGACATACCCTCGCCTAGTCTTAGGGAACCTGCACAGCCTACACACCCAACAAACACGCTCACCAGCAACAACTCTACCGATAACAAGCAAACCCGTTCCTCGACAACCCTAAATCCCCCACACTGCAAATCGTCCCACTTTTCCCGGTCGACCCACCTCGACGACACCGACCGTTGTTATATAACCCACACTCGTTACACCAACACTACAACAGTACCTTGCCACCGAGCATCGCCTGCATCAACTTCTTTTGAGTAGCCTGTCCCTCACAAATCACCTACCTCGACCTAGCACGTTCAGCCACGCAGCCCCCCTCATACCGGTAGACACCCGTAGCTCCTTGCCGCCAAGATGGACGTGATACTCGACTTTTGCGACCACTACGCACTGGATCAAGTGTACGCTTACCTCCTCCCTTACCCCCACACCCCATCCGCGTTAACGCAGCTCAACAACACCGGCATGCCCTTGTCGTACGATTCGACGATTACAAATCACCCGGCCTTCAAACCGACCTCGTATCTGCCCAGAGACTCGATGATCCGTCAGAGCATCTCGCTCTACATCATTGCGGCCGTCGGTGCTGCTGCGATGTACTTTTTGTTCTGCTCGATCAGCTATTTCTGCTTTTTCGACAGGCGGTTGGAGCACCACCCGAGGTTTCTGAAGAACCAAATTCGGATGGAGATCAAGTCGTCGATGATTGCCATCCCGTGGATCGACGCCATGACGCTTCCGTGGTTTCTGGGAGAGATCAGAGGACATTCCATGATTTACGACAACGTCTCGGATTACGGATGGACGTACTTTGTGTTCAGCGTAGCGCTGTATCTTCTCTTCACCGATTTCTTCATCTACTGGATCCACCGTCTCGAGCACCACCCCAGCATCTACAAGCACGTCCACAAGCCACACCACAAATGGATCAGTGAGTTCATTTTGGAAGATCAGATAGCGATTTGGGATCTCACTGACTCATTTTTCAGTGCCAACGCCCTGGGCTGCTCTCGCTTTCCACCCGGTGGATGGATACGCTCAATCCCTTCCCTACCACATCTTCGTCTACGTCTTCCCACTTCACAAATACCTCTATCTCGGTCTTTTCGTCTTTGTTCAGCTGTGGACCATCCTCATTCACGATGGCGACATGATCAGCGGACACTTTTTCGAGAGGTACATCAACTCGCCCGCCCACCACACTCTGCACCACCTCTACTTCACCTGCAACTACGGCCAGGTGAGTTCGGTCCATTCTTCAGATTTGTACAGACCTTATTGACGACTGCGTTTCAGTACTTCACATGGGCGGACTCGTACTTTGACAGCTACCGTTCACCCGAACCCGAGCTCGACCCCCTGCTCGACAGTCTGAAGATGATGAAGAAGAAGGGCCTGATCGACGAGGCTGGAAACCCCATTCCTCATAAGAAGAAGGATCAGTAGGGGAAACGATGTTGTTTTGGGGATCGAATGGACTCTAACGCAAGATCATCCACACATCCGACTCAGCTCCGCGGTCCAGCCGCGCGGTAAGCACTTCGGTGTCAACCGTCAAAGGACAGTGGGAGCCTGAGGTGCTGGAGGGTCACGAAATCGTAACGATGGCCCGGAGACAGGCCAAGTATAATACTAGACAGCATAGATGTAGGATTCGGCGGACAAACCGCCGAGGGAAGATCATTCCGTACAGCAGAGCGCTTGTATCGGACACGAAATGGATTCAGTTGCATGGGACAAAGATTATGACCGCGACGGCAGCCTGGCATTTTCCTCATCTGTCACTGAGCATGGTCGGCCAAGGCCCGCTAAGGCTCCTCCGCTCCATGACCTTCCTGCTCATCTTCGACCGCCACATAGCCCACTTTGGCCCATTCGCCACATCCCTCGCACCCTATCACTTCCACGCCGTCCTCCAAGTCGTTAAGCGTGATCAGGAACTTGCCAGAGCACCTGCATGGATGCGTATAGTAGCTCGGTTCGTTGAGGTCGGGATCCTGACTCGAGGTGTAGTGCGGAGTAAACGAGTCCAGCGAGATGTGGTTATGGATATGAGGCTGCCACTCGGGCTGCTGATCCTGCCCAGTATCTAGGTAGTTGCCTACAATCACCAATGAGCACTAGCTACCTTTTCCGCGAGACCAGATCAGAAGCTTGAGAGCCCACTTACCATTGAAGAAAGCCTCTTCCCATTCATTCCTACGGATAGGATCGCTCAGAACCCACTTGGCTTCATTGATTAGGCGTATATCCAACCGTGAAGGCGCATCGTTGGGTGATGGACCGTCCCCTCCGCCTCGCTGAGAGTCCTTGTCTGGATGATGAAGCAGCACCAATGCCCGCCACGACTTGTTGATCTGGTCTAGTGTCGCATTCCGCGGGACGGAGAGGAGGTCGTAGTAGTTGACCGACTGGGGAGATATTTTCGGGCAACACAGCTGAGCTGTCGCGGTAGGCTATATCACAAAGGCTGCTCCTTCCAGTGCCCGCCCTGAAAGGTGACGTGGAAGCACGCTTGAACACCTCCCCCGCTGCACTTCTACCTCAGCCTCAGACTAGCTTCAAAGCACTTCAAGGACGCTCGCAGACTTCGCTCATCTTCATGTCTTGTCGCCACCCCGAATTCGTCATTCTCCGTTTAACCGGTCCCCCCACCTCCACCTCCGTAACAATTAAGCTTTTCGTCCCTTATGAGCCATTACCACCACGACCAACATCGGCCATCGCAACCACCTCGTCTCAACCAACATTCTCTTGCATCCAGTCTCGTCTGCTAGAACCACGTACACCAGGTGAGTCGACAAGGCCCATTGGACCTCCTCCCTCTCTCATAGATCAGGCCATCAATGTTCACCTGACCTCCGCCGCCCGACGGCCAAAAGCATCGGCGCGGTCGGGTTTTGCCGCCCTACCTGATGATCGTGCTCTCCACACGACCTATCTCTCTCTCTCTCTCGCTCCCGCTCGCCCCTTGACATCTGGCTGATCACACTCTTCACGACTGTAGGAGCTCTTGTCATCCACCTGAAAATAATTGAATCATCGCATATTCTGCACGAAAGAAAACAAGCAAGCTAGTGAGCTCTCCGCGATTGCTTCACGCCATCATCGATGCGAGGACGCTGACACGATATCTGGACAGCTCTTCGACCAGCACTTCTTGACGACACCTAATTGCTAATCAATCTCTCTTCATCGTGAGCTCTTTTATCTGTTTGTCTTCTTGGCGATATGCTGACGGTATTTTGAGATGTCCTCTGACGAACAACAAAAAGATATCCCGGTGCCGGTCAACACTTCCACACAAGTCGTGCAGGATGATACGGCGCCGACAACACAAGATACCCAACCGATCTCAGCACCTCCCGCCGAGATCCCTTCCACGACCTCACCCGCTGCATCAGCACCAAAATCCAAGCCCAAAGCTAAGAAGACAAAGCCCAAAGCTAGACGAACCCGCCGAAGGCGAGGTGAGGATGATGAGGACGAGGACGTGGCGAATAAGTCGGATGGTTCTGCTTCTTCGTCGCAATCAGACTCCGCCTCCGGATCAGATACGGATCCGGAAAGCGAGGACGAGGACGAGGAAGAGGACGCCGATGCCGATGAGGTGGACCACATGATCGGACAGGCCAGCTCAAACTCTACACCCGCCAAAGGCAAGAAGCAATCTGCTTTTGCCGATGCCTCGTCGACCACTCCCCAGGCATGGGCAGATGAGACACTAGGTGGTGTGGAAGAAGTGTCGTTCTCCGCCTTCAACAGGGGCGAAAGTGGTTCTTCCGTCAAGGGGAAGAACGGGGAGAGAAAGGAGTTGACGGAAGCACAGCTTAAGAAGCTAGAGGAGAAGAGGGCAAAGTTGAAGGAGAAACGTAAAGCCAAACAGAGGGAGAGAAAGGAAGCCGCAGCCGCGGCAAAGTCTGGTGAAGCGACAACTACGCCAGCTGTGGGAGATGAAGAACCCACGCAGGCGGACAAGCCAGCACCGGAGATGAGCAAGAGGGCGAAAGCAAAGGCTAGAAAGGCCAAAGCAGAGGTGAGCTAGTCTTTGGATTCGTTGTTGTCAATACTAAAGTCTGTAGCAGAACTCTACGGACATTCCCTCACTTGTCGCATCAACATCCAACTTAGCAATCGACGACGACGGCGTCGCTGACTGGAGCGAGTTCACTCCTACAGATCGTAAAGCCAGTACTTCGAAAGGCAAGGGCTGGGAGACTGTCGATCCTAGCAACACGCCCCGCGTCGGCTCTTTTTGGACCCACGACCAGCGATACAGCGATTCGGACAGGAATGGCTTCAACGAAGGCTTCAGGGGCCGAGGGGGATTCGGCAACGGCTCTCGCGGAGGCAGGGGACGAGGTCGAGGTGGCGCCGGAGTCTATGGTGGATATGGTGGATACGGGCACCAAGACCATTATGGCAATGGAGGAGGCGAAGGTAGAGGCCAGGAGTTGACAGAGTTGGTCGATAAGCCTGTGAACGAGGATGGAGTGAAGATCAAGGGCAAAGGAAAGAGCAGGACTCTGGAGATGGACAAGCTGGAAGCGGAGTTGGAAGATGCTCGTGCGAGGGCACAGGCCAAAGCGCAAGCGGAGGCTGAGGAGGAGGAGGCTACAGAGGCGGCAGCGGCGGCGGAGGCTGAGGCGGCCGAGCAGAAAGCCGGAGATACTGCCACGGACGCCGAGCCGTCGTCTGGTGCTGTTGCCGTAAGCCAGGAGGACACGGCTGCAGCACCACAGGAACCAGCTCCCGTCAAGCCGAAGGCGAAGAAAGAGGCCAAGGATAAATGGGGTCATGAAGGGTTCGAGTCGATGTCCGCAGTCGAGGCCATGCATGCCGTGAGAGCAGCAAGAGGCAGGGGCAGAGGTCGAGGTGGTTTCATGCGTGAGTGCGGGATCGCCGTTACAGATGATTGCTTTCATCAATGCTGACCTGCCATAGCGCGCGGCGGATTCGCCCCTCGCGGCACTTTCCACCCCCGAGGCTCCTTCCCCCAACGACACTTCGGCTCACCCGCGCACAATGCTCCAGAAACGCCATCACCGCTCAACGGCGCAGCGGCGAGGACTGAAGAGTCGCTCACCCAACCGGCCTCCGAGACACTGTTGAATGGCGGCGATTCTGTTCAGGTCAACATCCCTGGCTCGGAGTCATCGACCTCGACACCGATCGTCAGAATGCCCGGCTCGACGGCCTCCAAGTCTTCCACTCTGCCTATCGTCAACATTCCTTCTGTACCCGAGTTTGTCCCCAAACGCCAGCAGCAAAGTCACCCGGTGGCACCACCTCCACCATATCGACCACGAGCAGATGCGCCGGCATTCGTCCAACCGATCCCTATCTCGCAACCCAGTCCGCTGCCTTTCACCAATGGTGCCGCTGGGGCACTGATGCTAGACCCAGCTACGGCTGGCTCACCACAACCGTTCCCGGTACTCAACTCGACTTTCACTGGAAGTGAGAACGGCTCGCTGTCGTCGAATGGCCACTACCCCACACAACCTGGTTTCCAGTATGGTCAGAATGGAGAGTACCAATCCAATGGATCGTCCGAGTTCCGATCCTCCCTGCCGTCTGCCACTGCTCGACAATTCTACCCTTCGTCTCAGCAGGGATCGAACGAGAGACAGAGGTATCAGAAGCATCAACAGCGCTCGTCCCAAGGATCGCAGCATCAGTTCTACCCTTCCTACTCGCCTGATCCATTTGCTGGATCGACTCACCCCGGAGAATCATTCTCTCCAGCCGCTGGGCCCAATCCTACATTAGGCTACTATGCGACCGGAGAAAATGGTGCCAGCGCACCCATTTACCCTGGCGCAGCCTTCACACCTGGCAGTCAGATATTCCTACCTGCCCGAACGAGCAGAATCTCCATCAAAGCACCCACCGCATCATCGGGTACTTCGGAGAAAGGACCTATTTCCCAAGTCGCCAGTGAATCGACACAGGGTGGACAATCGGAGTATGCGAGGGTTGCCCAGCAAAACACTGGTAGTGAGAGGTTACAACAGCCAAATCCCCAACAACAGCAGTATTACTCGAATCAGTACAACCCCTACGCGACGGGATACGCGACGATGGGCCAGCAGCCTCAGCAGCAGCAGTACTATCAGAATGGAATGATGGACCCTGCGACAGCTGCGTACTGGGCACAGGCGCAGGCGACCGGACAGTATGGTGGCGAGTATGCCTATGGCGAGTATGGCTACTGAGTACTGAGCGATTGGGAGGAGCGAGGGAGAATGGGGACATACGACTTGTGGATAAGCTTGAACCTTTGACTTCAGGTGGTTTGTCAAGTATACTATCGCTTGCGAGCGGTGCGCCAGCCGCACCGCCGATGGCAGTGCCGTGGATGTGTAGTACTTGTAGTGTCATCTTGATGCCATGCAGTCTATACGCCGTCGACAGCAACAGCTATCGCGGGGAGTTGGTGCAGCAGGATGAATTGGCTGCTGCACTTTGGTAAATCTGAAACAACGCGAAACGAAACCGATGCCACGCGAGCGCGTCGAAGTCAAGTCGACTTGGGATCTGTGCCAACCATCCTCGTTTCCATATACTTGTTGTTGTTCCAAGCTCTGTGCCGGCTCTCATTGTCACCCGAGGCGATCTACTGCGAGCATGAACCATTCCAGCGCACAGGCAACTTCTCCGACCTCGAGACTGGGCCATAGCGCCGCATCCAGCTCGTCCAGCTCGGACCTATGGAGCGAGATCCTCAGATCAGCGGATAGAGGGAACCGAGGGTCTTCATATGGCAGGAAGAACATTCTCCTCTTGTGTACGTGATCTCTATGCGTATAGCTCTTTTAAGCCTCTTGCGTGCTCACAAAGCTGACGAGATATACAGCGGAAAGGAACCGAGGTAGACGGTATTTCCTTGATCAACTCACGGCCTCTTCGTCAACTACAGCCAAAAGGCGGAATGTGAAGAAGACAAGTGGGGACAAAGCCCGTCAGACCCTGGCTATGGGTTACGAATTGCTCGAGGTCAAAGAAGATGGAGATGAGGGTGCGTCATCATTCGCTGTCGTTGGGATAATGCTCGGGAGCAGCGAGGAATGATGATTCTGATGTTGATGGATGGGTATAGACTCTGTGCCCCCCGTATCGATATTCTACCCGCCTTCGTCACATCATTCCATGCTGCGGCTTTTGCCAAAGTCCCTGCCGCCCAATTCGCTTCCTGTGAGTGTCTCGAGAAACGTACGGGACATACTCGCTTAATGGCCAACTTAGGACACTTCGGTCGTCATCCTCCTAGATTGGACCAAACCGTACTCCATGGTGAGCTGGCTGACATGCTTGTCTGGCGTGGCTAACAACATCTGATAGATGAGGGAATTGATCAACTGGCTAGTCTGGGTGCAAAGTTGGGCCAGCTCGGCTCTGCAACCTGGACAAGCGGATGAGTTCCGGGAACGATGTATGTGCCCATAGGAGCTCTCTGGTTCCTGGCAGAGCTGACGGCGAGGGATCATAGTACAATCGCATATTCAGCACTATTCTGAGCCTCAAGCTCCCACCCCTGGCTCTTCAACATCAGCAAACCCGCCTCTAGCATCCATGTCCACGACATACGATACTGGCCCGCTACTACCCCTCGGCCAGGGGACCTTGACGCTTAATGAGTGTGGTATCCCCATAACAATAGTATGCACCAGGGCAGACCTGATGGATGCCACCGGCGACGAACTAGGGATGAAAGGCGGAGGCTGGGAAGAGCGAACGGATTGGATCCAGCAGGTTCTCCGGACGATTAGTCTGGCATGTGAGTGGTCTTTCTGTCAAGCCTATTCAATACTCATCGTATCGTCTAGATGGCGCTGCGCTGTTCTATACTGCGCCTACGCAACCGCAAACGTATAGCCTCGTCCGATCATACCTCCTACATCGGCTATACACCGTTCCTCCGCCTCTTCACCCACAAACGAAAGCCGAATCGTCGACCTCGTCGTATCCACAAGCTGGGCCGTCCTCGTCGAAATTCCCCTTTTCGCACCGCGCAAATGTGCTGGATAGAGATGCTGTCATGGTGCCAACAGGATGGGATTCGTATGGAAAGATCAACGTTCTGCGGGATCGATTCGACCCGCCGCGCGTCGCAAAAGCCCTAGGAGTCAGTCTGGAGAGAGCGAAGAGGATAGAAGGCGAGCAAGGCGATCTGGAGGGTGATGACGAGGGAGAGGGGGTGGAAGACATGTGGAGGGAGATGATTCCAGATATGGAAAGCAGTCCTCAGGTGCGTCGAGTCGCGCTCATTGATAATTTCTCTCCTGACGCGAGCCTTCCGTCTAGGCTGTAAACTCTCAACACGTCGCTACGACGTCTGAGCCCGAGCAGACTTTCCTGAGTCGGCAACTGGATATCCTGGTCAAAGACCCCAATCGAGATCCGAGGGCGTCATTCCGAACGGCCAGCGCCGCTTTGGGTGCCGCTTCAAACGCTACCACCTCGAGCTCCAATATAAACGCCTTGATGGGATCTCCGGACGCTGGTATCGTTGGTCCGATGGGTGCAGGCGGGCTGAGCCTGCCGGGAGTGGAGAAGGCCATGATGGACATGGAGGGCGGTAGTGTGGAAGACATGAAGGAAAAGTTTGCCAGATTGGGGAGACGGGTGAGTCAAGGAGCAAGCTGTACTTCTGTCCAAAGACTGGTCTGACCATGAGTTAGGATCCGACGAAAGGTGGACCGTTGTCTCCTACGGGCGTAGACGCGAGCACAGGCAAGCCGGCCAGTTCTGTGCCCAATGAAGCACTCCACAATTTCGTGAGTCACCAAAGAGCCCCCAATAAGTCTCTCTTGCTGATTCCGATTGATCATCAGTTCCAAGGCCTTCTTGCGACAAAGGGCAAATCCTCAACGCCATCAAAATCCACGGCTACATCGCCCTCTGCGCCAGCCAGGACCCCAAAGGAGGCTTAGGCCAGTGTCCGGAAGAGGCAGTTCGACCCTGATGGAGACGTAGAGGCAGGGGGAGGCAGGGGCATCACGATAGTTGACGAATGCAATGCTGTAACGACACGACGAGGAGGACGGTGAAAGCTGTACTATCCCGAGCGGGCACTAGCAGCTGACACGTTGGCAGATCTAGAGACTGACTGATCGATCATCGATCACACTGTGAAACACACAGCTCACACACTCGGGTGAACAGGATCGCCACTTCGCCAGGAGGGGGTGGCGAATTGTGTTTCATCGCTGATCGAATACAGGCACCCACGAGTCGGCGGTGCTGAAGATGCTTCTCAGCACAGCGAGCATAGCGAGCACAGCGAGCACGATGTTGGTGCAACACAGCGCTCGGCCTGGAGGTGGTTCATGCAGTCAGTCCACTCGGCCTTGCAATGTAATAAAAGGTCCAGCATGACCGTCTCGAGAAGGTCAACCGATTCCCCACCATCCACCGCCATTGATCACCAATCAGCCGCCCTTCGCAGTGACAAGCACAATGCTCCCCGCCTACAACTTTCTCACTGCCGTCGTGATCGCTGCCCTCCTGTCCCTAGTGTCGGCAGCTACCAGCCAAGAATGTCGCTCCGCGTCCCAGGATTACTCTCCCACTCTCATGTTCTGCTTCGGATCGAAAGATCCTAATTTCATGCGTGAGTCACTTCCCCGGTCCCCCACCCTACCCAAGACTCCATGCCCAGCCCCTCTAGGCAGCGTGTGGGTGTGCTGGTTGCTGACAGTATGTAGCCGCGCTGAAAGGGTACGACGAAGCCAATGCCTTTGTACCGTGCATCTGCGAGGGAAGCCGTGATGGCAGCTCACTGGGCGTTGAAAAGATGGACTCTGTGCTGGACTTTGCGTTGGGCTGATCAAACGTCCCAAAGAGGGTCAAGGGGGATATCAAGGTGGGCTCCTTTCTCTCACTCTTACATTTCATCCCCTCTCTACCTCTCTGAGACATGGGAATCAACGCTGATCTCATCGTCACCCTCAGGCGGTGATGGACTTGTGCGCCACACAAGCGCAGAATGGAACGGCGAGAGCAGCGGAGAAATTTGCCCCGGTACCATATAAGTTAATCCCACAGGATCAGCTTCCTCGCCGACAGCTAAGATGGGCTCGGGGTGACTTTGCAGCCGGGCAGGAGTAGGTCGTGGAGACTGGGATGAGAATCATGAGAGGGAGTACTTTGTATTGTACGATTGGCTAGCAAGACCACAAATGCAAGGGTGTGATTTTGGCAGACGTACTCGCGGTTCAGACTCCCAACACTGGTCCCCTCCCCGGCCTTGGACTGCGACGACTGATCTACGAGAGCGGGAGCATGGCCAGATGAACAGTAGTATGTCGCATGCACATGATTGCCCGTTTGTCCCATGACAGATGGCAGGTTCGTAGAGTCGTTATATACAAAGTGAGGTGCTGTACTCTACATAAACAGTGTGGCCCGCATGGGGATTGTGCAGACCCTTTCGTGATCGTGGTCGTGATCGTGGTTGATGTCGTGAACATGAAGGAGCGTGAAAGTCGTGATTGGAAGACCTGTGTTGTAAGGAGTGTGTAGTCCTAGATAGGACCTCGGCCATTGCTAAGATGCCAAGGGTAGTCATACTGATGGGAGAACGAATCAATCGGTTCTCTGGAGACAAGTGTCAGTATTTCGACTTTACCTCGCTCCCATTTCGCTCGACGCTCACCGATGTCTGAAATTGGATATTACGCCGCTCCTATCCTGCTCATGAGGTTTCTGAACCTTGGCGAGCTCATAGCCTTCTTCTCCTTGCTCCCTTCCTCGGCCTCTGTTCCGCGTCGCCCGACTTCCATCACCGGGCTGGGCCTCCTGACTGGAATCAAGCTCTTCTTGCCTATTGACATGAACCCTCCAGTCGAGGGTGGAGGCGAGCTTCGAACCGTCGGGGGAAGTGGTGGTAGTCTTGGTGTATGCTTCTCCCACTCTTCGAGTCTCCTCCTGCCCATAATCGGAGACGATACGGCAGCCACAGAGGGAAGAGTCGCCGAGGGCGGTGGTGTACGCAATTGCCCACCGGTTCTCCTTCCCGGACCCTGCTTGAGCACAGGTGAGGCGGTACTCCCGTCCATGACAATATCCTCCGAGTCGGCCGGGCTGGCTTCTCGACTTGGCGGAGGAGAGCTGAGGCCATGCTGACGAGACGATACACTCTGAGAAGAGGCGTTGTTGGGCGAGGCAGAGAGATCGAATCCCGGTCTCTTCTTGTGCGGTCGACCGCTATCGGAGACGTTGGTGGCCGAGGACTTGACGCTGGATGTTGACGAGGTGCGGTTAAGTGGCTGAGGGGGGATCTGGAGGGTAGCGGTCGATCGACGTTCCGTAGAGATGGTACTACTAGCGTGTGTATCGCTGGAAGATGACGATGAGGCGACAGGCCGGGTCAGAGCACGTTTGGTGCCTCGCATTTGGGTAGCTATCGGAGCGGGGGATATGATCTTTGGCGAGGCCTGTAATCGGGTTGCGTTTGTCGGCGAAACTGATGGGTGGATAGAGACAACGCTCTCGACTATCGACACTTGTGTACCAATCTCCACATACCGTTCTCCTGAAACAGTGCTAGGAGAGGATATCGCTTTGACCGTTCCCTTCCTCGGCTGACCCATGGCATCACCGGCTTTGGGCATTGAAGATGTTCGCACCGCCGGCGAGCTAGATCTGGATCGAGTTGTCGATTCGTAGCGGACCTTGTCGGACGGTGACTTCGACCCCAGCTTGATTGTCACTTCCTCCAGAATCACACTCTCTTGTAGGCGTGATTGTCGCAAGGGCAACTTCGAGATGACCTCGTTGGGTGGTGTTGCCAGTGGGTTGACCGGCTCCACAGGGGTGATAGGAGTCGCATCCGCCAATTCCTCCATAAGCTTGTCACGAGCCGCCTATCACAGGTGGTTAGCAGTGCTGCAAAAGAGGACCAATTGGCAACAAGCTGACTCACCCAAGATACCCATTTCATCTGATTCGCCATCATGTAATGCTGTTGTGGGCCAACCACCATCCCTGGCCTGACGATTCGCATGTAGGAGATTACCTCTTGCGCGGTAAACTGGTACTTGTAGATGAAGTATGCTGAGACGGTGATCAGAAGACAACCATTTGATCGCTGTCGAATCTCACTTACCTCCGATCAAAACTCCAGTCCGGCCCAGTCCAGCTTTGCAGTGCACCGCAACCTTCTGCTTCTTCACTTCGATAAACTCCTCTGCCAGTTTGATAAAGTCTCGAACAATCTGGTCCGACGGGTTGGAGCCATCGTCGAAATACATCTCCACGTGGTCCATGCCCAGGTCGAGGAAGTGTCGGCGGTCGTACCTAATACACGGGTCAGCTTCCAGCCAAAGTAGTTGGAGCCATAGCTCACAGTTCGTCATTTAACCTCACTACAACGCCGACCTCCTGTTCTGTAAAGACCCGAAGCACAGACTTGAAGGCATGTGATGTCAATCGCTTCTTGGGGATCTCGATATTGCGGATCTTGGTGGTGGAGACATCCTCGCCATCTGATCCAGCTGAAGTCTCAGTAACTCTAACAGCGTCTAGCCAGGCATCTTCTACTGGGGAAGCAAATGGAATGAACGGTCCTAGAATGTTTAGATCACCGTTTCTAGCAAGTGGGAATCAGCTGGACGCCTCTCCGGCTCGCCTGCTAGCCACAGCAGACTCACTGGGGCCGCTCATAGTAGCGATATATCTTGATGTCCATGTCTACCATATTCAAAAGACCGATTTGAAGCGCCTTGTCCATGCCAAACAAGCAGTCCTGGGGAGGGAATGAGCCCAGTCGCAGAGTGTGAAACGATTATTAGCTTACCTGGATGGATATGCCAAAATCGTGAATCCCGCTTCCGGCATCTCTGAATGGTAGTGCTTCGAAGTGAGCGACAGCTTGGAAAGCTTGAGCTGGTGTCGATTTGCCGATGATAATCTGGAGGAAGATGGATCAGTATAGCTGTCGCATGGGACGAAAGGCTTTCGACCTACCCAATATAATGCCACCATGAGAACCATATTAGCCTTTGTCTTTGGGTTCGGAGCAGTGTATAAGCAGAGTGGGTTGGTTTGTATCTTCCGTGACTAGACATAGACGAGAGTCAGAGCAAGTTTTTTTCGGATGGCCAGTCATCAACTCACGCTCAATTTATAATGCAGTTCCATGCAGGCCTCGAAGGTGTAAGAAAGATTGAGTGGGCCGAAATCTTGGGCGAAGGAATCGTATCTCATGTGTTCGTCCACTAGGTCATGTCAGTGGTGCTTGCTTTCCTAGGACCGATGTCGACTCACGCGAATACAGTTGGAGGGGTTTGCCATTGGTCGGATGGCAGAAGGGAATTCGATCATGACTCTGGATGTCTTTGGTGGTCAAAGTGGTGAAGACGAATTTTGAGGAGAAGGTAGCCACGGGGTGAGGCAGGTTCCTAAGCGACATTGAGGACCGAGTCGACTATCGAGACGGGGAGGGAGGTTGAGGAGGACAGATTGGAAAGAGTAAGTAGTGAAGGAGAAGGAAGGGATATGAGTTGGCTGTTGAATCAAGGGTGTTTTAGCGGAGCAGGGTTGGCCGATATGATCTACTCTTTGGTGAGCTTTTGATGAATCTCTCTTCTAACGCTATGGATCATGAGCTGAAATATTGAAAATGAGCGTGAGTGAGAGAGGGTGTCTCGCTATTAGATGTGTCTCTGCAATCGAGTGAGGAGATTGGAAGCTACATAAGGACATGAGTGATTGCCATCATCCTCGTTGCTATGGCGCTTCCTCTCCCCCCTCTTCTCGGCCAGTGCCTCATGCTGCCTCGTGGCAACCTAACCTACTCCAAGCAATCGATCAAAGGACCCTCAAAACACAATAACGCAGCGATCAATGCGCAACTCCGAGCGGAACCGGGGATCTCTCGCCGGCCGTTTCAGATTGTCTCGCCAAAACGTCAAAGCGCAGAGCGTTGAGCTCAGAGCTCAAATTGAAAAGACCAAAGCCTTCCAGCAGTCGGGCGGCTGTAGCAGGCTGTAGTGGAGTAAGCTGAATCCGATGTTAGGCATCGTGCAACCCTACGCGCATGAGGATGAGGCAGCATCTTACGTCTGCTTCATGCCACGCCTGCGGCCGATCCAACTGGGACTTCGTCGACATGGTTTCCGGACCGTCTCGTTGAATCCGAAGAGGTCGCTGGCCACTGAGCCAGTCACTGTCGCTCTTGATTCTTCACAGATACCGTAATAGATAGTACAGTAGTGTGTATCACAGCGTCAGACTACTGGAGTGCTGCTCGAAACGGTCCACCTTGCTCTCAAGCTGGAGTCTTCACCCAAATGTCTGCTGGATGCATGATTGCCTCTTGGCAGCCAGCAGCAGCCAGCAGTCATCTTGGCGCGTTCGCGTAACCTCAGGGTTGTCCTTTGAGGGAATGACGTTAACAGCCAGCAGGAAATACGTCATCGATCCACGTCCTCCTCACCTCCCTGTTCGCAATCATTTTCGCAGCACGAATGATTGTCTGCTGCGGTCACATTGCAAAGAAGTTGATCATTGACTGTCTACCTCGTCTCGCAAGCAAGGAGTCGTAGGCTACAGTCTACCTGTCAGCAGTGCTCCCTCACCTCTAGCTTCCAGCGCAAAGTGGTGAACCAACTGAACCCGATCACACCTGGGATTCGAGTGATTGGCTTCTACGACTTTTATCACTACCACCCCTCATCACAAGACCGCTCAACATGTCGTCCGGCAGCGAACCCCTGCCACAACTTCCAGAGGCCCCTCCATCTCGAGTCTACGGTCAAGGATACTCTTCCAACCATCCTGTACCCACAGTCCAGGGTTACAAAGAGGTGAAAGCTCAGCATGAAGAAGATGCCAAACAGTATGCCGAGATAGTTGCCCGTCGAGCTCAAGAACAGGAGGAAAGAGAAAAGCAGCGAGAGGCTGCGACCCAGCATTCTGACGAGAAGGACAAGAGCGAGAACAAGGAGGAGTACCAGAATGTGTCAGACGAGAAAAACGCGGCGAAAACGCAGAAAGACAAGAAGGACAAGCCAGTCGCCAATCAAGCCGCATCGGAGAAGGCTAGGATGATGGATCAGATGAATGCGAACAAGCAGAGACCCACCGACCGACAGGCTAAAGCAGATCATGGTGAACGAAGAGTCAGAGATCCCATCACTGGCGGTGAAATTGTAGTCAAAGATGCGGATCCAAAGGGTAAGTACAGAACCAAACCACAAGCGCTCATCTATGACATTGCTGATCCGAACTCCTCTACATAGATTTCGATGCTCATACTCCCAAGACCACAGGCGGAAACATTCTCCATCACGTCTTCCCACCTCCCGTCAAAGCGAACTTGGACGTTCTCACGGGCAAGCTTCGAATGCTGCAGTATGGCTCTGCAGTCGGTCTTTTCGTCGTTTGGCTCTCTGTCGCTTGGGGCTCTGGCTTTTACAAGTTTATCTGGCGATCTATTCTTTGTTCGACCATCGGATTCGTCCTGATGACCGGAATCAGCATTGTGGAGCGAGGAATGGAGAAAGAAGTCGAGAGGATCAGGCAGGATTTGGGCCGACAGCGAGGACAGGCATACTCACCACCCATGCCAGAGAGTGTGGAGTGGTTGAACGGTCTCATCAAGCTCATCTGGGGCCTCGTTGATCCGTGAGTGTCCCGACTCAATACGGGAGGCAAAGGCTCACTCGCGGCTCAGCTCCCTGTTCATCTCCGTCTCCGACATGGTCGAGGACATCTTGCAGCAGTCTCTACCCGGCTTTGTCGATGCTGTTCGAATCACTGATCTTGGCCAAGGTACCAACCCCCTTCGAATCACCTCAATCCGAGCTCTGCCCGACCAACCGGGAGACGATGGATACCCCAAGACTTCTTGGATCGACCAGGGCAACGACGTCACCAGCAAGGATACTTCCGGCAAGGACATCACCGAGGATCAAGCTGGCGACTACTACAACTTTGAAGTCGCGTTCTCATACGCCGCTTTGCCAGGACAGGGTGCTCACCTCCGAGCCAAGAACATCCACCTGCTCATCGAGTTCTTCATTGGAATGTACGACTGGCTTCATATTCCTATCCCAATCTGGATCCAGGTCGAACAAATCTTCGGTATCGTCAGACTGAGAGTCCAATTCATCCCGGAACCACCTTACGTCCGAAACCTCACCTTCGCTCTTTGCGGTGTACCCGACGTTGAAGTCTCCGCAACCCCAATGTCCAAGAAACTGCCAAACATCCTCGACCTGCCATTCATCTCGAACTTCGTCAAGATGGGTATTGCTGCGGGAACAGCCGAGCTCGCCGCACCAAAATCGATGACAATAAATCTGCAAGAGATGCTTTCGGGCGCGGCTCTTGGCGATACCAGGGCTATTGGTGTGTTCATCATCACCATCCACTACTGCGAAAACCTCTCCGCTCAGGACAACAACGGTAAATCGGACCCTTATGTCGTCCTCGCCTACGCCAAATTCGGAAAGCCACTCTACTCTACGCGAATCATCATTGGCGATCTCAACCCCGTCTACGAAGAGACATGTGTTCTGCTTCTGACTCAGGATGAGGTGCGATCGAAGGAAGACCTGTCGGCGATGTTGTGGGACAGTGACAAGATGTCAGCGGACGACCTCGTTGGACGTGTGCAGATCCCCGTCGAGGAACTCATGAAGAACCCCAACAAGATGATCCGACGGGAGGACGGTCTCATGGGCTTCGAGGACGCCAACGAAATGCCAGGTGAGTCTAGCTTTTCCCCAGGTACATACACCCGCTGTGGAGCTAGTAGTGACAGGCTTGATCTTTTCCCTCCTCTCCCCTTGTGAATATCTCTCTTCCCCTGCTGATGCACAGGCAAAGGTAAACTCCACTGGTCTATCGGCTACTTCGACAAGGTGCCATTGAAGAAGGAATTCGAACGACCCCTGACCGCCGACGAGAAGAAGGCTCAACCCAACCCCGAAACCACCAAGACTGCGCCTGAAATGGAGATGATGCCACACGATGCCGCGCCCAACCCCGCCAAGAAGAATCTACCACCACCACCACCCGACGTGCAGAAGACCCGACCCGACCCTGCATGGCCCTCCGGTGTATTGTCCATCATCCTTCATCAGGTCAACAACCTCGAGAGACAGAACCTGGAAGGCAAATCGGGCAAGAACAGAGAAGGCGAGGCAGGACAGGATACCGAGGAGGCCTCCGAACAGGCGGACAACTTACCCTCTGGTTATGGAGAATTCTTGGTCAACGACGATATGGTTTACAAGACTCGAGTGAAGCAGTACACGACCAACCCATACTTCGAGGCTGGTACGGAGATCTTCGTCAGAGACTGGGAGAACACGGTGGTGCGAGTCGTCATCAGAGACTCGAGGCTGCGAGAAGCCGATCCAATTTTGGGTGTCGTCAGTGTTCGTCTGTCCGAGGTGTTCGCCGAAGCAAGCAGTGTAACGCAGGTGTATGCTATCACCGAGGGAGTCGGATTCGGAAAGTGAGTCCTTCGCTACAGAATTTGGCAATGATGACTGACGTGTGTCACCAGAGCCAACATCTCCTTCGCGTTCCGAGGCATGCACGCTACTCTGCCACCCAACCTCCGAGGCTGGGATACCGGAACACTCGAGGTCAGCAACGTCTCATTCACCGCGGACGAGTCCAGTCAAGGCGACTTCGAGGCCAAAGCCACCAAGCTGCGAATCATCACTTCGGAGCAAGTCGAACAGCTGTCAAAGAAGGAAGCCGATGTGCAAGGGAGCACCGTCACCTGGGAGATGGACCAATTCCGACTACCAGTATACTCGCGATACCAATCGTCTGTCGTGTTCGAGCTCGGCAAGGACAGCAGTCTGGTATCTACGCTTGGTATCAAACCTAAGCCGGAAGCCATGGCCATCTTGTGGTTGCAGGACCTCACCGATGATATCGAGCAAGAGGTCAAATTGCCAGTCATCGTCTCCGAAGATTTCCCTACGGTCAGACAAAACGTGATCAACGATCAAACGGCCAAACACCACGACTTCAAGATCGTCGGATGGCTGACAACGACGTTGAAGCTCGACTCTGGATTGGACGAGGATCACGAGTCGTTGAGACTGAGCCAGGCCCGACGACACGCTCTCGAGGCATACGACCACATCGAGGGAGAGGCAGAGCTTGCTAAGAAACAAGCTACGTTCGACGACGATGGTGTCATCGACAAGCACGAGCAGAAGGAGATTGACCGAGCCCACAAGAGGCAACTGGAGAGCAGAGGCAGAGGTCCGGCTCAGGTCAAAGCCTACAGAAGCGCGAAGTGGATGCTGAGAGGTGTCAAGGACAGACTTCCCACCCACAAGCCAACCACCAGAGAGCGTGAGTCCAAGTTGCGAGGTCCATTCAATCTGATGAACATGCTGACCATGCTTCGTAGCTACCGTGCAAACCGAGGCTTAGGCGGCATAAGTGGACAAAACTCTCCCATACACGATACTGGCGCAAGGGACACAGAAACATGTAGCAATTTGACGAAATGAGCTTTACTTCATGCATTACTTATCACTAGTAATCGTCCATTAACTCGTCCTCGTCGTCGGCGAACACACGCGGCGCCGCTGGCACCAGTACCTGGGCGATTGCGGGAGATGACCCTCTCATGTCGACGTCGATATCTGCTTGGGGGTCATTGTGCGCTAGTGTAGCAGACTGTTCAAGTCCATCTGCAGCCGAGGGTTGAGCAGCTGGAACCGCCTTTGGTTTGGGCGCCCTTCTTGCTGGTCGACGAGCGTCTTCGCTCTTTCTCGGTCTTGCAACCTTGGCCTTGGGCGGTTTGACGATTTCGTCTCCTTGAATTCCTGACAGGTCTCCATCTAAAGCGCCTGATTTCCTCGCTTTGCCGCCTTTGGCTCCTCCTAACGAAGCCCTCTTCTTCTGAGCGGCTGTCTCCTTCTTAGCGGGTTTGGCAGCAGATCCGTCCGCCGTTTGATAGGCGGGTTCGTCCAGACTATCGCCCAGAACGGACTCTATGGCGGCAGCCGCCGAGCCTCGCGGTAGCCTTTCATTCTCCTCATCGGATGGGGTATAGTCTCGACCAGGCGACCCCTTGCGGAGCACACTGGGAAGTGTGGCACCATCTGGGGCCAGCTCGGAGTAGCTGTCGGTGACACTCAGCAGGCTATTCCAAAGGGAAGATGGTCAAGTGGCTGATGGCTCACATCTGCTCTGCACCATCTGGCAGACTTTGTCGATCTATGCCTTGCGCCAATTGCTCCGCTTTGAGCGCCAATGTAGGAGCAGACTTGGCCGTAGAGGCCCTCGCCTTCCCTTTGCCCTTCTTCGTAGTGGTAGATGGTCCTGCTGTGGCGCGACTCTGTGCTTCCTTGAGCTCGGTCATCCGCTGGATGTTGTATTGAGTCTGGGCGATTTTCAAGGCTATCAAGTTGTTCTCCTATCAACGATATCAGAGAGCATTTCGAGCACATCTCGTGTCACGCACATCTTCTAACTTGTAGACTAGCTGCTTGATCACATTGTATCGGCCTGCCCACTCGTCAGTCTGGGTCATACCGTGGCGGGGTGCTGAGCATGACTCACGCTTGTACACTCTGTCATCGCCCGGTTCATAGGGGATGTAGTGAGCGGCAACAGGGGCCGGCGATCTATGAGGCGATTCCATCGTGGTCGGTACTGTGTTGTCTTCTATTGAAGGAGCTTGCAATATACCGAACCATCGCTGCTCACCTCCTCGGGATCCCCTTGGCTTAACCAGCTGCAGCAGCTGCTCCTCGGATCGTGCGAAAGCAAAGCCCCGATGGCCGATCTCGCGGCGGCGGCGATAGCCGAGGGGTCCACAAGGCGTCAACTCAGTTGATGTCAAACGTCCTCGACATGTCCTGGACTCCAACTCGTAAACAGTATCACTGTCACTATCAGGAAGGCATCGGCAGCTCGGCTAGAGGCTCCGAAATCTATCTGCGTGGCCGGAACAACCACCTGAGCGTATCTCGCCCATCATGAACTCACCCAACAAGCCGGGCAAGTCCGTCACGTACTCGACCAACCCCGCCACCGTCCGGTACGATACCGAGCGTTCGGCCTCTTCTGTCGACGTTCTAGCTCCACCAGATCTGGACGCATTGGAGAAGCGCAAGACGATATGGAACCGGCTGAAGCACTGGGAATTGCCTCGGAGGGTTCAGTTGCCACTGACGTGCACTTGTATAGCCTTGAGTGCGCTTCAGGCCAACGGGGTATATTGCTGGCCAACTTAGTGAGTGGCGGATAAACAATGGCCTACGAGCTTTGCTGTAGTACCACGAGTCACACCTCTTGTCGGCGAATCCTTCGAGCTTGACTCAAAAGCTGATAACCTCTCAGCGGCCCAGTCGTCGCGCAGATGCTAGAATTAGACGGCGCAGAGGCGCAAACGATTGTTGTGGGGTGAGCTTCGTGAAGTCGGTTGACCGCAACGGTAGCTGATGGGATGCTCAGCGGTATTCTAGGCGTTTACCTTATGGCAGCTCCACTTGGGTCGATATGCGATAGATATGGAGTCAGATTGTCAGTTGGCAATGTCTCATAGCGGTCAAATGCTGATTGGGATTCAGTGGATCCTTCTTATCGGCTATCCTCTCGGCAACGGGTTACGCAGCCTTCTCAATCATCCTTACACATGCGACGCCTACGACACCGCATGTCTATATCTACCTCACGGCGGCCTACTTTTGTGTCGGAATGGCGACTGTTGGCACATACTTTGCGTGTCTAACTTGCGGTGTGTAAAAGTCGATGTCTGGCCTCGGTGTCTTGACACTGATAGAGGTCTCAGCGTCCCTGTCATTTCCCTCCCTCCCAACTCTATCGCTATCTCTGCCACTCAGCTTGGTTGGCCTGTCGTCGCTCTTCATCTCGTCCTTCTCCACATTATCGATATTCCAGACTGCCGATGTATCGGGGGAACGAGACCTAGACCCTGTCAAGTTTCTTCGCTTCCTCGCCATCCTTTGTCCCATCATCAACCTCTTTTCGGCAATGTTTATGCGAGTACTTCCAGAGCCACCGCTATCTGTGAAGCAACCACGGACAAGATCTTCGGGCGGACAATCTGAGCAGGACGACATGTCCGATGACTCTGAGGATGAAGACGTCAACGAGCATGCGGAATGGAGAGTGTCTATGTCGCAGTCCCTGCACCTGGACGAAAGGACACCTCTTCTGATTGGAGGTATCGAGGCTGCGATGGAGGAGGCAGAGGCCATCGATAAAGGGAAAGGCGTAAAGTGGACAGCATGGGGTCTGGTCAAAGACTGGGAAGGATTCTGGTTCTTTGGCATCATCCTCGCCCTCTGCATTGGGCCTGTGAGTTCACTGAGTACCATACAGAGTCTCACATCCTGTACTAATGTTATTTCGGCAGTCGGAAACGATCATCGCTTCCGTTGGCTCTATCCTCACATCCATATTACCGCCCACGTTCGCCCCTCTGTCGTCCTCGAGTCTCGCAATGATGAGCACGATTACTTCGCACGGCTCTAGTGCCTTGTCGTTGCGGAACAAGCACGTCATGATCCTATCACTCAGCTCGACGATTTCCCGGTTGTTTACCGGTGTACTGGCAGACTATCTCTGCCCGCCGGCCGTCGCCGTCCCAGCCCCACGATCCAACGACCCCGACGCGCCAAGCCACCTGTTCGTCAGGAAGAGACCGATCATCCTCAGCCGAGCAATGTTTGCGGCTTTGTGTAGCGCCATCCTCGCTGCTATCTACGCCTGGTCTGCGGGAATGCTGGAATCAGAGGCTGGTCTTTGGGTTCTAAGCGGAGGCGTAGGAACATTCTATGGCGCGTTGTTCACTTTATCTGTAAGTATCATCTGTTGCCATTCCCACGTCGCTGAGCTGATCTCGTTCTAGCCTGCCATTGTCTCCGCCCACTTCGGTCCCACCAACTTCGGTCTGGCGTGGGGTATGGTTTCGTACTTCTCCGCCCTTGGCTCGGTCCTCTTCTCGGTGCGTAGCCTGCGACTTGAGGGAAGCATCGACTGACGACTGGTTGCAGTACCTGTATGCGTTGTTATCACAAGCTGTTGCCGAGGAGGGGCAGGAGCCAGTCTCGCCGATAATCTCGACACTCGTCAAATCGACCTCTCCAGTCCTCACGTGTTACGGGACCAAGTGTTTCGAGCCGTCCCTATGGGTCGCCACGGCATGTGCCATCTTGTCGAGTATTGGGTTCGTTGTCATCGCCAGGATGTGGAAGACGTAGTCAAAGCCATAGCATGAGTGGGTCAGGCCCAGTCAGCATAGTAGCACAGTAGCACAATACCATAATAGCATTAGTTCCGGTGGGTATCGCATGCATGGGTGTACAATGAGGCTGGTTGGTATACTATAGATTGATGAGTCGAGAGTGGAGCAGTGGTGATTCATCGAGCTGGCCCTTGACCGATCTGACAACCAAGTCAGCGGCCATAAGAGGAGGAGCAGGTCGTGGAAACGTACCTGGATACCATGATCTTTTTGGAATTTGGAGAAGTCCTCTTCTTTTGCCTTATAGCTCTTGACCAGACTCTGCAGGACTTCCTGTATCCCACTGTGGTTTGTCTCAAGGGCAGGTACCACATCCACCACTGATCGCTCCACCAGAACGCCGCCTATCAACCGATAGCATATTCGTTCCGGATCCGACTTTGTCAGGGGCTGTAACGTCGATAGTACCAGTCTGAATACACGATCAGCTCTTCTGTACGTCTTGAGGGAGGCAGGAGAAGCTGAGAGGTCCTGGTTCACGCACGAGTGCTCTTCCAACTCCGATTCTAGTTCTCCTATTTTCTGAGCTAGATTCTGTAGTTCCGTCCTATACCGCTGGAAAACAGCTGGTACTTCTTGCGGGCTAAGTTTCGCTGGCTGCGTGGTTGCTTTAGGAGGCATGGTATCCGTTGTGAGTTGAGCTGATGCAGAGGACAATGAATCCTGGTATTTGCTTGGTATCGTCTTCGAGCTCGCTATACGAGGAAGATGAAACGTGGGAATCGCATGCCTACGGATTGTAACCAGAGTAGGCCTACGCGGCGGAACGGGTTAGGCGCGTCACTTTTACGCGTTTCAGCACAAACCGAGGGCGTCCTCTTGCCGGCGAGCTCTAAGGATAACGAATTCGCTCCTTCTGCTTTGGTTTTTGGTCTTGTCCGCTCGGCTTTGATTCAACTCCATCATTCTGACCTCGGATCGGTTGGATGATGTAGCTCTCTTCGCTGACGGTAATTTATGGAAGGGCGCCCACTTCTCGACCTACAATAAACACTTGGGAGGCTCAAGAGCTAACGCCCGGAGACTAGAATGATGTGTGTGTCACGCTCAACGAGGCATCGGGGTAGGAGCCGACCCCTCGTTTCTGGACTTGAGCTTCTCTGGCAAGCGCACCATACGTTGACGACCCACTCATGTTTATTCAGCAGCCCCCAGTCAATCCATTCTTGATAGTTTTCTTACCACTTCATCTTCCTCGAAAAAGCGAGTGAAGAATTGGTACTTTCATTGATATTGGCAGATCTCGTCATCCTTCCATCATGGTAGGAGACAAGCCCTGCTTCAACTTCGCCAATGGCTCTTGTCGCTTCGGTGACCGATGCCACTACTCCCAGGATCTCTCGTCAGCCTCGGGTACCGCCAGCTCTCGACATGGACACCCTGCTAGGGGCGGTTGGCAAAGAGGAGGTGCTCCTTTTAGGGGTGTTGGTCGTGAGCTGTCCGACCTTTCTCCAGCCGCTCGCGACATCATCGAGCGAAACCCGACCCATCAAACCTTCAAGAGGCCCAACGAACAGGGGTTCCCCGACTTCAATGCGGTGACTATGCGATCGTCCGACGCACTACTCCCACCGTTCAAGGCGCTTCCTCCGAGAACCGTCTTTGGTCGAGTCACTGGCATGAGCAAAGACGACAAGAAGATCAACACGCCGGCCGTCGCAGAGGAGCTCTTGCTCTTGCTCAACGCGGGTAACAATACCAACGAGCTATGGGTGCGTGAACCCGCTTGGGACGTGGCTGACGAGAAGACTTTCGAAGAGTCACAGAGCCTACTGACAAAATGCGCTGAGGTGAGTCTCTGGTGTGGGAACGTGGCTGACGTGATAGGTTCCAGGCAACTTTGTCCTCAGGTTGTCCGAAGTGATTCGATGGCCGGATGTCACGGTCAAGGGGAACGACAAGACCAGATTGTCGTTCCAGAGCGCCTACATGGGTGTCATCGCGGTATGTCCATCTCAATGCCACCATTAAGAATCAAAAACTGATCAATGCAGTACCTCACATCGGAAGCAGCGTTGAAAAGTGCTCTCTTCGATAAGGTCAAGTGAGTATATCACCAAAACACACGCCTCGCAAACACAAGCTGACTGATCGCTAAGCGCACTTTACGGGTTGATCGACATTAATCTCAACTCGGTCATACACGTGCTCAAGACCTGTATCGACGATTGTCTCGATGCTAAGACCTTCAAGGACCCAATTTCCACGCCTTACCTCAGGTCCAAGGTAGTCGAGATCACCAGTGGCCTTCAGGTGTTCAAACCAGTAGCTGTGATGCTCGAGGAGTGAGCAAAACTTAGCCCGATACCGTCCGAGAGACGCTAACCCCCTGTCTAGATACGTCGACCGATACCGCAGTGCTCTCACCACCCACCCTGAACTACCACCGTTTATCCAACACTTTGAGAAGCAATTCACCACTTGGTCCGAAGGGGTTTACGCCGGCACTTTTTGAGATGCTATCACCAGCAGAAGTGCTGAAGATCGAAAATTCATGATCGAGCACGTTCGCAAGCTCATTTCAACACTGGTCACAGCGGTGTCGAAGAGCGTACCTCTCGCCAAGGAGAATGGTAACGCTGTGGTTCCAGGATTCACCCCCTCTTTCGGGGTTCTAGCTGCTCTCGAGAGGTCGGTCTCTCATACCTTGTCAGATAGGATGTGTGCTGATCTCGTCTTAGAGAGTACGATGGCCCTGGATACCTGTCGGCCAACGGTACCGAAAGGCACGACAACGGTCAGTCCCCCAAGCTACTTTATCACTTACATGGCTGACCTCAGTGTAGACGAGGTCGACTTCCACGAGATCGAAATTCCCCCGACGACCGATGAGCTCATCTCATCCGCTGAGGCGTATATGCCTGCCAACCTGCCCGGAGCGAAGCATCACTTGCCGACGGACAGTATCGACAAGATGTAAGTCGAACGATGGACCCCAAGACCGGTTCTGACCGGCTTTGCAGTCTCGACATCCAGTTCCGTCTCCTCCGAGCGGATGCCACCAAGGCTCTTAAAGTCGGTATCCAGATGGTCCTCAGAGAACTCAACAGCGAGGACTACCTCAACACCTCTGGTAGGTCTTGACAAACCAGGGCTTGGCTGACGATAGTGCACAAATTGCTCCGCACTGGAGGAGGGCGATTTGTCGGGTCGCCAGAATCAGGCGAGACGATGTGAGTGCCCAGTGAGAGAGTTTAGAGGCAATACTGATTACATCAGTGTGATGCCCATGATCTCCAATTTGAAATACACCGGTCTAACTCTTGATCCCAAGTACGGTCTGATCATCCAGGTCCAGGGAGATGCTCCCCCTGGTGCAGCTCGAAGTCTTTCCCACAACAAGCGCAAAGAGTATTGGGAACAGGGCAAACGCCTGCAGATGGGCGGGTTGGTCGCCATTGTGACCAAAGCTCGAAACAAGGAAGCTACGGTCAGTCTGGCCCTGTTGACCACTTGTAAGTCATCTTACCCATCCACGACAAAGGTCATGATGCTGATCAGACAGATCCCGGCAACATCAAACATGTTGAGGACAGGGGCACTCCCTCCATTCAATTCGGCCTCTCGTTCGTCGATCCCGCTCAAGGCTTCATGGCTGCCGAAATCCTACAACGTCGAGAAGCCCATGACCGACGAGACATCCGCCTCTTGTTGGAAAGTCCAGTCCTCTACGAGGCGTATCGACCATTCCTGGAGGCCATACAAGGTTTGGATCCAGATCGATTGCCTATGGCGGATTACATAAAGCATACCGAGCTGGCCAATACGACCGTCCAGCAGCCCGAGTACGCTCGAGTCCCGGGCTTCCGATGGGATCTTCGAGTCCTGCTCAAGAAGGAGTTCGAACATGAGAGTTTGCACATGGACTCGTCAAACCCACTGTCAGTCGACTCCGCCAGGCAGACCCTCTACACTCAGGGCAAGCTCGACCACAGGTAAGCTCGACTCCCACTGCAAGGCGATCGTGACTGACAAGGAACAGTCAAACGGACGCAGTGATAGACTGTCTCACTCGAGAGATGGCTTTGATTCAAGGTCCACCGGGGACGGGCAAAGTGAGTTCCTATTTCCATGAAATGAGTCCTAATGCTGACTGGAGCCAGACCTTCACTGGAGTCGAGCTACTTCGTCTGCTCATTGCCAACAACGTTGGGTAAGTCCTTCCGTAGCCGTGCCATGCTGATACTCAGCCCAATCGTGCTTTTGGCATTCACGAACCACGCTCTTGACCACATTCTCCGAGCCATTCACGACAACAACGTGACCCACGACATGATCCGTCTTGGCTCTAGGAGCAAAGACGAGGTGGTATCCCAGTACTCGATGGAATCACTGGAGAACGTCAAGAGGCCTGATGCAACTCTACGACGACGGGCCGCTGGTCTCTATGGCAAGCTCAAGGGATTGGGCTCCGTGAGTCCTCTCCGTTGTCCCACTCTTCATTCAGAGACCGTTGTTGAAATGTCTTTAGGACATGGAGAAAGTGGTCCGAACGATCACTTCAGTCGAGCCGGAAGAGTCGGACATCATCAACCTTCTCAAGATTGACCATCCCATGGTCCATCTGAACTTGTTCGAAGAGGTTCCTGACGTCCAGAGGTTCATCTTCGACCACATGGACAACGTCGACGGATGGGAGACAATTGGCAAGCGTGGTCGACGGAACATTACTTCGAACACGATTTGGGAATTCTGGAAGTCAGGCAAAGACCTTCAACATTTCGAGTACCTAGCTCGAGTGCCCAAAGTCGTCGTTCCAGATCCCATCAGTCAGGCGGCCAACCAATTCCAAGGACTGGTGATGGACAACAACGATGACGAGAGTGATGGCTCAGTCTCGGAGTCGAGCTTCGAGCAAGGCAGTATCGACGACGAATACGCCTTCATGTTCGAAGCCCCCGACGCTGGATCGGATTCCGACTCGGAGACCGATACCGATGTCAACTCGAAGGTCGAGAGCGAGAAGGAGTCTGATGACGGAGAGGTCCAGCCTATGGTGGTTACAGATTACGATATCCTTACTCAGAAGGATCGCTTCCTTGCACATTTCGGCCTTGCGGAAGTGCCGAAAGTCCGTCAATCCACTCGATCGGTCGACGAGCTCCTCCATGATGGTGATGTCTGGTCCTTCTCGGCGCTCGAGAGGTCCAAGTTGGCAGAGTACCTCTCAACCGAAGCCAAGTCTCTGGTCGATGAGGACTCCCTGGCGCTCTTCGAGAGTCTTGTCACAAAGCACACCGAGGCCAAGCGAGATCATGATGAAGCCAGGAACAACGTGAGTCTACTCATTGTGTCTTGCAATGTAATCATGACTGACTCTCCCTAGATCCGAGTTGACCTCTTGCGAAAGGTCAAGCTGCTCGGATCCACCACAACAGGCGAGTGTCCTGAGCTGTCCAAACTGTCATTAGGAAGAATACTGACCTTCATCTGTAGGAGCGGCCAAACTGCCTTCCGTACTCAAGAGCTTCTCGCCCAAGGTATTGGTGATTGAAGAAGCCGGTCAGGTGCTGGAAGCACACGTCCTCGCCACGTTGTTCCCGAGCATCCAGCACATCATTGCCATCGGGGATCCTCAACAGCTGAGACCCACAGTCAATTCATACGGTATACGGTGAGTCCACCTACTTGCCTAGCCCTCTGGCTGCTGACAATCGAGCACAGAGCTGTCCGTCGACAGCAAGCGAGGTCAAGAGCTGTACCGTTTTGACGTCAGCTTGATGGAGCGACTTTCGACTGGTGGTCTCCCAATGAGCCAGTTGCAGGTCCTAAGGAGAATGAGACCGGAGATCTCTTCTCTCATCAGGTGAGTTCGTCCGAGCCTCTTCAAGGTGGGAGTGCGCTGATGCTTGAGTAGGAACACCCTGTATCCCAGATTGGTTGACCATGATCTGGTACGCCAATACCCCGACGTGAGAGGAATGGCAAAGAACGTCTTCTTCCTGTGAGTCTACCTTTCCACTGTTGTCTCCTCGTTATCCGGCTGACACTATGATAGGGACCATCGACATCGCGAGTCGAGAGTGACGGACGGTACCAGCAAGTCGAACGACTATGAGGTATGCGCTCAAATCTGATTTACCGGACGATGAGCTTCTGACACTTCGGTGTAGGCTCAGATGGCAACTGATCTCGCCGTTTACTTCTTACGACAAGGCACCTACTCCAAAGAAGGCGATATCGTGATCCTGGTACGTCCTTCATTACTGTTGGTCTTCTCGAGCTGTCTGGGTAGATGCTGACGCTACGTAGTGCGCATATCTTGGGTGAGTCTGCCTTTTTGCTATACGGTATGCTCGTCCGAATCTCACATTGTATAGACAACTACTCAAGATCAGGGCCGAGCTGCGCAACCGCCACATCACTGTGCTTCTCGACGAGCGTGATCAGAGGGAAATCGACAAGCGTGTCGAGGAGGACGAGGAGCCGGTACTGGAGGCCAAGCGAGTCGAGCTGGGCCGCCACGTGAGTATCTCTGAGCTCGTTGCTTCACGTACTGACTGCCGTATAGATCCTACTCAGGACTGTCGACAACTTCCAAGGCGAAGAGGCCAAGACGTAAGTATCCCCACCCTTTTGACTGTTCAAGGCTGATGTGATATCAGCGTTATCGTCTCATTGGTCAGAAACGAGGGCGGACCAGAGAACGTCGACGGTGACGCTGGCAGGTCCATCGGTTTCCTGAGGGTGAGTGCCTCAGAAAGGATTTGGCTCATGATCAGTCTAATAATCGAGTCAATGTCGCCTTGTCCCGAGCTCAGCATGGGATGTTCATCATGGGCCACGCTCCCCAGCTCGCCGCCAGAAGCAACATGTGGGCTCAGATCATCGAGGATCTTTCAGAAAACCAGGCGGTTGGTGAAGGATGGCCAATCGCATGCGCTCGACACCCGGACGATATTCGATATGTCAAGACCCCGGGCGAGATCCAGCTCCTTTCCCCAGACGGTGAGTTATACGATACCGTAGTGACCTCAGCTTACAGTCATACAGGAGGATGCATGCAGCAATGGTCAGTTGCCGTCTTTTCGAACACCGCGAGTTTAGCTGACGATATTCTCTCAGCGACGATCGTTTACCTTGTGGCCATTTCTGTGGAAAGAAGGTATGTAGGCGCGACTCTGATGGGTTATCAAATACTGACACTCAGCTCAGTGCCATCCCGATGATAAAGCACACGAGCACATTACTTGTCAACGAAGGTGCGAGAGACTCCTCCAGCCATGTGGACATCCTTGCACTGGCCAATGCCAAGAGGAGTGCGGTGAATGCGAGGTCATTCTCAAGAACATGGAGTTGCCATGTGGTCACTTCACCGATGTGCCATGGTGAGTTGATTCAGGATGCAATTCCAGTCGAGAATGACTGATCTTGCAATCAGTCGAATGGCCTCATCGCTGGAATTGATCCCATGCCAGGCTGTGGTCACCAAGCCTTTCGAAACTTGTGAGTCTCTCCACTCCTCAGCGACTATCTTCTCAGGGACAGTGAACTAACGAGAACAGGTGAACACAATCTCGAGATCCCATGTGTGAGTCGTTGCCAGAGACCATCAATGAGCCAAGCTGAGTCGCACATCAGGGTAACCGGATCGAAGAGCACCGCTGCATGGCCACTTGTGGGCAACCTAGAGACTGCTGTGGTCGAACTTGCAACGCCAAGTGCTCTGACTGCAAGAGCCTCAACCCGACTCCTCAACTCCTCTCCGAGCCAACAGAGTTCATCGTCGAGGCCAATGGCAATCTCGTTCAAGACGCCGTACCGACCCTTCAAGCCGTCACTCGAGTCAAGCACGCTCCTCACGAGTGCGACAAGCTGTTGCCGGTGTGTGGGCACAAGTGCAGAGGAAAGTGCTCGGCCGTGCATCAGCACGAAGCCTGCAAGGCGCCTTGCCTACAGACGTGTGATCATCATCGATGTCAGAGGTCATGCAGAGACCCCTACGCACCATGTGAGTTGGTCAGCGTGATCACGATCCTAGGCTGACCCAGTGATCAGGCAAGGAGAGCTGTACCTGGGTTTGTCCTCATCAAGCTTGTTCGTTGCCTTGCGCGATGGTGAGTGGTTAGACTCCGGTCCTATTCAAAGGTTGTGACATTGACATCGACATCAGCCTTGTGACCGACTCCCCTGTGATGTCCCATGCCAGAACACCCTGAGGTGTGGCCACCAATGCCCTTCGGGTAAGTCACCGTCCAATCTGCATACCTCGACACCGTAGCTGATATCGTCCCCTTAGTCTGTGGCGAAGACTGCTCAACCCAGCTTTGCCCAACCTGTGCCCCAGCCGAACGTCAAGCAGAAGTGGTCGACTTCATCATGCAGGCGACACTCGCCGACACGGTCAAGGACGAGCCCGATACGAGGTTCATCACTCTCGGCTGTGGCCATATATTTACGATGGAGACGCTTGACGGCCACGGCAACCTCGGCGAATATTACCACCAATCCCCAGAAGGCAAATACGTCAGTCTCAAAGTGCCGGAATCTGGTCAATTCCGCCCACGACCAACTTGTCCGACGTGCCGAGGTCCCATCTCTTCGCCTAGGTATAATCGAGTCACCAAGCGAGCTCTCATCGATATCCAAGAGCAACATGCTATGGCCACTCTGGCTCAACAGCTCAGCGCCGAGCGCAAGAGGCTGGACAACGTCTCGTGGACCAGGGTTACCGATGGTGCTGCGAATCGACTCAACGGTATCACGATCATCCAACAGGCCATGCCAAACAGCATGAACATCGAGGCGCTCTTGCGCCTGGACCCCGCCGAGACTCGATGCATCCCAGCAGAGGTGTTCTTGGACAGGCTCACCGAGGTCTTCTTCATCAACGGTCCGCTGTTCAACGCCTGGAGACAGGTCACCGACGAGCTTATCGCCATCTACAAACGATTGGCTCGAGTCGTCAATTCCGACCAACTGCCTCACGTCGCCGCTCACGAGTCAGCTGTCTCGACGGTATATAGAGAGGAGATGGAGATGGTCTTGGCAACCTCACCGTCATCTTCAGAGAGGGATCATACCGCCCGATGCCTCATGCTCGCCAAACGACGAGTTGGTGCTCCATTCCCCCGAGGCGAACGCAGGTTCAAGATCGAAGCTCTTTTCGAGACGATCAAGCTCCGACTGCGACTCGTTGGTGTTGCTCAAGCGTTCCGACAAGCCCTGATAACTCAATCGGCCACATTCAAGGTCAAGAAGAACGAGAACCTCGTCGCCGCTCAGAGAAAGGTCAACATCCTCGCCTATGTCCTCGTTAGAAGCTGTCGACGCGATTCAGATCTCGCTACCAACCTTTGCGACAAGGCTGAAGCGACGCGACTTCGCCTCACCGCCGAGATGTTGGCTTTTGAGTCCACTTTCGAGTTCACTCGCCTCTCCTGCATGGACAGGGTCAGCCATCTCTCTGGAAAGTTCCCAAGCATCCGACAGGAGGAGGTCGACAAGAGTAGGGTAGCATTGGCAACAGCGGCGAAGAGGTTCAACGAATGGTCTGCCTCTTTCCTGGCTGGCCAGACCGACGACTCGGATCTGGTCAAGACGTTCAACACCGTCACTCTGCCCGAGTTCAACCTCCTCTCCGAGGCTTGGGAGGCGTTCAATGCCGACTTGGCAAGTGGGAGGTTCTATTCAACAGTCACGCTGGAGGAGAAGCGAGCGATCGTCAAGGCGATCACTCAGAGTGAATGGGGTGAGTGATCATCAATTCGTTGATGTCTCCAGACTAGCTGACTTGACTTAGGCACCGGTGGTAGACTATATCAGGTCGGTGCAAGTGCTAAGATGAACGAGGAGGTCGATTGCTGATGGAGAGTTCAGTGCCCGAATGGGCATACCTACAGCATCGGAGACGTAAGTCACACCCTTTCCCGTTGGAACATTCAGCGCTGACGCCTCTTTGACACGGACAGTGCGGGCAAGCCATGGTTAGTTTATCGATAACGGAAACGAGCGTCTGTAAGGAGTAACGCTGACGATCCTCCTGTAGGTCGAGTCTGCCTGCCCAGAGTGCGGAGCTCAAATCGGAGGCCAGCACCACAACCTCCGACAAGACAATAGACGAGACTTGGAGTTGGAGCGACTCGCCACGGAGCAGGGTGCTCTGCGAAACCCTCATGCCGCTTTCTAGGTGTGAATGTGGATACACTTGCGGCTATCGAGATGAGATCTGGGGCGGGTACTGGGACCGGATACAGCTTGGTTACGAAGAGAGAGACGACCGAATGACGACCAAAGAGATCTTGACGCCGACTGGCAATCTGCCAACATATCATACCATATACTATATATCATCACAAGCCCGACTCATTATACCTGTTCATACTATCTTATGATGCAGCGGGCTATGCTACTCAAGACTCCGCGTGCTTTTAATTGTTGCCTTGACCTTCTCAAAGAGGACTACTCCTTGCTCTCAGACCCGCCGGCTCGCTCGTAGTACCAGATCGGCTGGGTGGAGTTGCAGTTCGACTTCGTGGTCTGGTTGACGGGCTTGAGGAAGCCATCTTGGGGCTTTCCCAAGCTGTGGGTGTAATACCAAACCTCTGAGATGGACTGCCTGGTTGGTCCACTGCAGCCGACCTACAAGTGAGAATGTCAGCTTTCCACGAGGACGACTGCACCATAGCTTATTAGCAACGAGGCGAGTGACTCACGTATGGGATCGCTCCGGAGGCTTTGGTCAGGAGACCCTCGATCTGGGTCAAGTTATAAGCAGTCTGATTGCTGGGCACAACGCCGCCCTCTTGGAGCCATTTGTACGTTGGGTATTGGATGTCTGTCTTGACGACGGCTTGGACAAAGTCGACAATGGACGCCTCGGTCGAGTTTGCATACTCTGGTCCGTAGCAGTCCGGAGAGCCGTTGGCCCCGGTATCAAAGGTGGTGAAGCAGGTCTGAGACAGAAGGTCAGATCCTGCTGGCTGGATCACTGATTGAACTCACTGCGTGCTTGCTGAACTCTGAAAGGGCAGCGTTAGCTCGTACTCGAATAGGATCGTGGAGATCTGCTCACCGTGCTGCCACAGATCCCAGTCTGGGTAGAACTACGAAATGTCAGCACCTGCTCGATCCTGGGTATGACTGAGTCTAGTCGCCTTGACGAAGGTGTCGGATGGATCCCTCACTGACCTGCGACTTCCAGTACTTCTGGATGAAGGCAAGCAGATCGTATTTGCCCAGCTTCTGCAGTAGAGGAGTGACAATGTCGCCTCCGGTCCATACGGGAACCACAGTTCCATTTGGCTTGCCGGTGGTGGTGTTGGGAGATGGCCTAGGGTCGTATTGACGGCTCAGGTCGCAATATTGACCTAGCACGTGGACATGAGCTTGGTATGCTCGCACGCTAGTGCCTCTTATACTAACCGTAAGTTCCATCACATCTGTCGGGCCACAGACCGTGGATGGACCATGATTCTTTGGGCAGGACAGAGCCGCTGGACTCTTGGCCAGTGTACTGCGTCTATCAGTACAAGCGACTAGGTCTCGTGAGAGTCTACTTACAATGCTCCAGAACTATCAAAACGAAGGAAGTCGGCATATCAGTTCTCTCCTGGACTCCTGGACATTGAGGAGAGGATATGTGGAGCGAACCTCCTCACCTGAGTGACCAAGACCAGACCCTCTGTGGGGGTACAGCAAGTATCCACTATCCTGGTAGTGTTCTCACAAGAGTAGATCGGCGGAGTGAGGGCACATGTGTGGTTGTCGTATACCCACGCAGAGGCGAGTGGGGCAAGCAACGAGATCAAAGCAACGATCCGGATCATGACGGGCTATTCACAGAAGGATGGGTGGGGGCTTTGAGCTGAATCCATCTTTCCATCTCATGTCTTATACATCTCGAGACCGGTACATCGGTCTTGCGCTAGCCAGGTTGACCAACGTGGGTTCCAGATCGAGATACCGTTCATACTGTGATCAGAGACCCACCTAACTATGCTTGATAGACATCGACATTTTAGCACGTTTCATGGACTGGGCGAATATGATAGGCGAATCAACCCGGTCTCCGCTTTTGCCGGATTAACGAATGCATCGCATATGGCCGAAGCTGGCCGAAGCACGAGCCGCAGGTGGCTACTCTTAGAACCCTCCCGCGAGCAACTTTGCTGCTTGTCTCTCATCCAGCTTCCTCCCTCCAGCTCGGCCCATCGTCTGCGCTCGCCCATGAGGTGGTTGATGTCCGGGATATGGCGCTTGACCAGGCTGCCCATTCTGGCCGGGGTAGGCGTTCTGTGGAACGCCGCCGTGCGTTCCGGGCAACATTACGCTTTGGGTCATACCGCCGCCGACTCCAGGATGGCTTTGTGTCTGGCCCATGCCAGTTCCTCCACCAAGTGGATCTGTTCTGCCATATTGAGCGTTCTGAGGAGTCGCATTCGCAGAACCAGGTCGCGGAAGAGGCGGCTCGGGAAGCTGATATTGCGGTCGAGGGAGGAACATGGATTTGCTGGTGTCCATAGGTGGTGCCGACGCTCGAGGCGGGGTCTGATATGCGGAAGGTGCACCCATCGTACTGGGAACGTTTGGAATCACCGGAGCAGAGTTCGCGCTGAGGGGTGATGTTACAGTACTGGTCGAAGTAGATCCGATTCTCGCGATATCGGGTTTGAGAGCCTCCAGTTCTCGAAGGGCGTGCTTATGATAGCCAATCGTCAAACGCGCGTTCTCCAAGAGGGCCAGTGCGACATCCTCATGGGTCTGCCTCGAGTGAGACCTCAGAGCTATGTGCAAGTGCCTCGACATTGCCTCCAAGCGGTCATTCAGCTGTCTTTCAAGCTCATCGGCCTGTTCACGGAGATCAGCGTCACATTTCGAGGAGACAACGCTCATACTCACCTCTCGCATCTCGCCTATAGCGTCGTCCACTTTAACTGGGTTTATGCTCGAGCTGCCTTTCAATCGTTCGACATTCCGCCTTTTTGTGATAGCGGATTTGGTGGCAGATTGCGCGTCTTCGAGTATCTGCGTTCGCTGCAGTAGGGAGTCCTGACAGCAGGTCAATGATGAGGACATACATTACATTTCAGTCAACTCACCTTGGCAGCTTTCGCGTTTAGAGATTGATAACCGAGAGAATCTGTCAAAACGACGTTCTCACTCGCAGCCTACGATCTCAAATTCAGCAAGATCGCTCGATATTTCACGCTACCGCTCACCTGTGCGCCTGCCATACTGGCCAGTTGCTCCATGCTCCTGCCCAATTTTCTCTCGGCTATTGCAAGCTGTCCGTCGCTCTCCACCGTTGAAAGGCTGATTAGCTTTGCTCCGATATCTGTGTCGCTCAGAGCGTTGCCTATCAACTAGATCAGACCTTACACCGCTTCTGTAAAACCAGCACTCACTTCTTCGTGCTTTGCCTAGAGCTCCAACGGCAGCTGCTGCGCCGCCCCAATTTGTCTCAAGCTTCTCCAATGCTCCTTTGGCTGCCGCCAGCACGTCGTCCTCATCCGTAGGACCCCTTCCCACGACTTTGGACAGCGCAGCTGAGAACACATTGGTGGCGGATGAGGAAGCTGACATGGGCCGCCTGGCTGAAGGAGGTGGGATAGGTTGGTACTGAGGATACATCAGCGAGCTGTCGGTAGCATCCAAACGATGATATCAGTCGAACTCACAGCAAAGTCTGCTTCAATGAAGGCCCTCAGCTCTCCACTTTGAAGCAACACGTCGTCCTCGCATATTCGGGAGAACCATCCCTGCAAGGCGATCCTGACTAGGCGGTCATCTGGTCGAATGTCAATAGTGATATCGCTTCAAATGTGATAGACATACCCTCCTCGTCGGTGACGGCAGATGTGGAAGGCAGCGGCAGGGCAGGTATGATGGCTACATTCGAGTAAGCAATGCCCTGTGTTAGTTGTAGCCCACTTACTTTGAGGTGAAGTGAGGAATGCTTGTTCTGCGAAACGTTGAAACTCAAGGTATGACCGCTGCATATTTCTATACAGAGTGTTCTTGTACCCGGGCAAGTTGGTCTAGGATTGTGTATCAGTAAGGGACTAGACACTCCCATGAAGGTCGTGAGTAGTGACTACTCACACTGGCATCGAAGCGGATCAAGAGGTCCTTCCTATTGCGTTCCAAGCCCCCGATTCTGACTCTGAGGAAGGGCGCTTTGACTTCGGGCATTCCGTTACCACTCCTACTCCCACTCGCATTGTGACTCCCCTGCGTCCCGCCACTATAGCCAGTGTACTCTCCAGACATATTTGACGGTGGTGGCCTTGCTGCAGATGAAGGAGGATCAAATAGCCCGACGCCGGGCGCTCCGTACACTATGGGTGATTTGATAGGCGAGGAGATGAACGACTTGACGGACGCGGTCGATTTGGTTCTGGGCAGTCCGGTGGTACGCGCAGAGTAAGGTATCGCCGATACACTAGAGTCTGAGGCAAGAAAGGGGTCCATCACCAAGCTTCGAGAAGGTAGCGATTAGTGTGGTTGAGTGATGTGAGAGTGAAGCCAAAGCCGTTTTCAGTGGCGCGTCAACAGCACCAACAGCAGGTTGTGTTCAACTGCCCAAGTCGTCGTCGAATGCACACTGTAGCAGGAAGTGTCTATTCAACCCATGCTACATGTCTAGGCAAATGTATACATAGGTCATGCATCAAGACCCAGTGCACTAGGCAGCAATCTCCTCTCTCTGTCCGTTGGGCTGACTGCTTCCCTGTCCCTGCTGCCTTCCATCTGGTCTTCCGTTTCTATGCGTGATGGGTCCCGATGCGGCCGAAGCCTCGGCCTCGTCAACAACACTCTTGACTTCGCTAATGGCGGATTTCCATTCGCTCAATCTCTTCTCCAACAGCTGCCATTCCGAAGATCCGAACGACCTGACTCCAACAGAGGTCACCGAGATGATTCGCACAGTCGACGTTGGCTGGGATAGTCTAGCCTTGAGGAGGTCTTCGTTGATGGCTACGATGGCGTTAGATACGGGGTAATTTGTCAATGGACGTCGGCTCACCATCCACGACCCATTCCTCGACATCTGACTCCTCTATCGAAAGAGCGGAAGCCACCTCGGCGTAGCTCAGCTGTTGTTGCGAGGATTTGGAAGCTGCCGAGACCAAAGCGACCAGTCTCAACTTTCGCAAGACGCTCTCGGAGTTGAGTTGGGAGATACCTGAGAGATCGTTAGCTTGCGATGGGGATGCAACCCAATGACTCACCCTGCCCCTCGAGCCACGACGAGTTCGAGCTGTTTCCAACCCATTGCTGGCCGGATTTGACGGCCTCGACAGGATCACTCTCAAACAGCTTGACCAGCTCGGATGCCTTGCCAGAGACCTTCTCCTTGACTCCTTGCGATTCGAGGACACTGTCGAGCGAGAACCGCTTATCGTCTGCCAAAGCGTACACCAAAGCCTTCTCCACGGTCTCAGCGCCTCCACCCAATTGCACAAGCAAGAGTTGCAGGTCCAGAGCTTTCTGGCTTTCGCCAGCAGCGGCATATATCGAGGCAGCGGTGTTCAAGAACGCAAGCTTCTCCTCGGATGACGTCGACCATTGTGATAGGGAAGCGGATAGGGAAGAGGCGGTAAGGGCGAGAGCGGAGAGGTCGGAGGAAAGTGCGAGAAGCGAAAGGAGGGCGAGGAGAACAGTTGGGCGTAAGGGCGACGAAGCAGGCAGGAAGTTGTATGTGTTTCCAAGACTGAGCTGCGTCAGAGGGTATCCTAGTGCTCCCCAAAGCCCACTCACACCCGGCACACAGTCTCGTGTCTCTGGATCTTTGAAGCGTTCCACGCGGTTTCTCCGGCTTTCTTAACAGATTCCACGACCTGCTTCGACAGGTTGATGTAGTCGTCCGAGCTGGCATCGAAGTTGGTCGCTAGGAGATGTTGCAACAGCAGGTGCGAAGATTCGGCGTCTGTATCATAGTCAGTACTCGCCAGCGAGATACTCTAGCGACATACCCATCTCCTTGGCACCCTCAAGAGCACCTTTCAACTCGACCACTTTGTTCACCATCGACTTGATCGCAGCTTTCCTGTTCTCGGCCGAAATCTCGTTCGTTCCCTCCTCGACTTTGAGCACGCTGTCAAAGCTTCCCAATAGCTCTCGAGCAGCCGCAGCGTCGTTAGGGTTGGTGCCGCATCTCGAGAGATGTTGGATGAATTCGACGGCCTAGGAGGGGTCAGCAAGAGTTGGCACTCTGGTGAACTTTACGCACCTGCGTCCTGAAAGGGAGCTCTGGGGCGACAGCGACGACGTCTGCCATTTTTATTGATGAGATTGGTTTGACTATCACTGAGCCGTTCACCGCCATCAACTTGAAGGTGGACAAAAAGTCGAAGTGGGCAAATCGAGAATGTCAAAAGTGCCACAAATGATGACAACTTAGAAACGCCGATATTGCCGAATGACCCTTCTGGCCGTCTGGTGAACTCACTCATCTCATGCTTGCACTACGCCAGCCGTCCGCCTCCTCACCGATCGAGAACAAGTGTAGGGAGCCCGGCAGCAATCTACCTCGAATCTTTCATGATAGCATTATTGCATGTTCAAATTAGAGGAAACAGTATGAGATACAGGTTCGATGCCGATGACTTCTTTCCCAATGCACTTTTAATACAATACCCGCCTGATCTAACGAGGAGCAATGGTGGCCTCCATTCGGAGGGTCTTGTCGCTCGGTCCCCTCCTGGCTGCCTGGGGCATGGTTCGTCGGAAGTAGATTCGCTTGCCCCACTTCCAAGCCTCGGTCGCGAGGAGGTAGACGAGGATCATGCCGAAGACGATTCCCCACTCCCAGCCCATGGAGCCCATTCGGAAGACCCGGTCGTTGATGACGGGAATGTAGACGACGGGGAATGTGCTGAGAGCGAGAACGACAGCACACCAGAGTAGGATCTTGTTATCGAGCAGGTCGACCTTGAAGAGCGAGAGGTTGAAGTGCTTGCACTCGAGGGAGTGAATCATCAGGATGATGACAAGCGTGGCGAAGCAGGCGGATCGAGCTTGGTAAACCGAGTTGCACTGGGGGCCAGTCTCCTCGTTACAGAGGTAGCCGAGGTCTCCGGGGAAGTAACCCCAAAGGACGATGACAAAGTTGACCAGTGATAGGGCACCCATGAGGAAACCATAGAAGATGAGATCGGCGTAGAACTCGAGCGTAAAGATTCGGTGGAAGGCCTCGGGTGGCTGGTCCATGGCATCTTTAGCTGTGGGCTCGAGACCTAGGGCGAGAGCTGGGGGTCCAGCAGCGAGTGTGTTACTGAAGTCAGCTACGAACTCAAGGCAATCGACTCACATCCAGAGAGCAGCAACGGGGGAAAGGGGGAAGACGGCCTGGCCGTTTTCGTCTTTGAACGCGAGTCCAATCATCAAGACGATGATTTCAGCCAAGTTGCCGGAAAGGAGGTACTGCAGAGTCAGCGATGGTCGATGTTTGTGTGACTCACGAGAAGGAATTTGGCCAAGTTCTTGAACACGGATCGTCCCTTTCGAATAGCTCTGCAAATGGTTGCAAAGTTGTCGTCGGCAAGGACCAGGTTGGAACTCTGCTTGGCGACATCTGAACCGGTACCCATACCGACACCGACATCGGCTCGTTTGAGGGAGGGAGCATCGTTGACACCGTCACCAGTCATCACAGTAGTCTGCTTTCGTCGGTGGATAGCGTCGACCATTCTGACCTTGGTCTCGGGGGCGCATCGAGCGACGACAACAGGGAGCTCGTCAAGGGCATCGACTTGCTCGTCGCTGAGCGCATCGAATTGCTGACCAGTCATGACTTGACTTTTACCGTAGGACTTTTCGAGGATACCGATGGACAGGGCGATAGACGTGGCGGTAGCGGGGTGGTCACCGGTGAGCATCCGTGGAGTGATACCTGCTCGGAGACAATCGGCGACAGCACCAGCAGACTCTTTTCTAGGAGGATCAAAGATACCAGCGAGACCGAGGAAGGTGTAGCCTTGTTCAAAGTCGTCTCGGGGGAGGTTCTTGATGTGGTCGGCCTGGTCGATGGGTTCTCGTTTGCCGCAGAGCGCTAAGACTCGGAGACCTTGAGCAGCGAGAGCGTCCATCTTGGTGGTGATCTGAGCCTTCATCTCCTCGGTGAGGTCCTCGTCGCCCACTTTGACACATCGTTCCAATACCCGGTCGATAGCACCCTTGAGTAGACACAAGACGTGTGCTTTGCTGGATTCCTCCGACTCGTCTGGGTGGAAAGTGTACGCGATACCCATTCGCTTGACAGTGGAGTCGAAGGGATGCTCGATGAGCGGCTCAAAGTGACCGGCACTGCCCGCGACGGGTGGCTTGTGCTGTGCAGACCGGGTGGATTGGACTCTGTTGAGTGGGTGATGTCGTTGGTGGGTAAGGAAGGGCTTTCCTCGACCGAGTTTGTGAGCGGCGACTTGGAGGGCGATTTCAGTGGGGTCACCGTTGGCTTCCCACTGGGCGTTGTCCTCGGTGGGTTTGGACAGCGTAGCTTGGTTACAGAGAGCAGCGCAAAGAGCCATGTCTCGCATGTTGAGTTCGAGATCGTCGTGGTGAATGACGTTGTCGTCCGAGTCATCGAACGAGTCACCGCTGTCTTCACGTTTGGGCTGTCGCTTCTTGTTGAGATCGAGCACTCCTGGTTCGACCACTTGGCTCTGATCCGCTCGGATCTCGCCTCGAGGGTAGAAGGGGTCGGAACCGGTTTCGAACGAGTATGCTTGGCCTTTTTGCGTATTGACAGGAGAGGCTTCCTTGGGTCGAGAGTCGATAGTTGGAACCCAGAACTTCTTGACCACCATTCGACCGACTGTCAGAGTACCGGTCTTGTCGGAGCAGACGTTTTCGACTCCCGCAAGTGCCTCGATGGCGTCCATGCGTCGAACAAGGGCGTTTCGCTGCGCAAGGTCGGTAGAAGCTCGGGCAAGGGTGAGCGAGACGACGGCGATTAGACTCGCTGGGAGGATGGAAACAGCGGCGGCCACAGCGTAGGTTGCGACAGAGAGTGGGACGTCACGGAAGCCGGTAGAAGCGACAACGATGAGAGCGATAATCATGGCGGCGCCGAGGAGGAAGTAGGCCAGCTGGTTGAGCCTAAAGGTCAGCGGTGGTCACAATCAAAGAGACTCACTTAATCTGTAGAGGGGTCGTATCGGCAAGACCGAGGATACACTTGAACTTGTACCAGAATCTGGCGAAGCCTTTCTCAGTCCTAGTGGCCTTGGACTCGAGGGCGGTAGCGATCTTTCCAATTTCGGTGCTCATGCCTGTACCAGTGACAATGGCACGAGCTCGACCTTTGGTGACTTGAGAGCCGGAGAAGACGAGGCAGATTCGGTCACTGGCGTCAGCAGAGCTGGGTTTTTAGTACTCACCCTACTGGACAGTCCTCCTCTTCGATTGGCTCCATCTGCTTTGCGACAGGGAGCGACTCGCCGGTCAGGAACGCTTCGTCACATTCCAAGTTGCTGATGTGGCCGTCGAGAATACGGGCGTCGGCAGCGACAATGTCACCGTTCTTGAGTAACAGGATATCTCCGGGCACGACTTCTTCACTGGGGATAGTCTTGGACTGAGGCTCGTTGGAGCCATCGGCGTGTCGGATAACAGTAGCCTGGGGTGCGCCAACAGATTCGAGAGATGCAACGGTCTGATGTTAGCTGAGTTTCTAAGAGGTGACCCACCTTTTCAGCCTCCCACTCGGTGTATGATCCGACCGAGACGTTGAGAAGGACCAGGGCGGCAATAACACCACCCGAGATCCAGTCCATGGTACCAAAACTGACTGCCATAGCGGCGACTGTCGTCAGCTCTGATCGGGACGCTATCACTCACTCAGTACTATAGACATAGCGTTACCGAATTGTCGGGCAATGATTTTCAGTGGACTCGGCCTCTTGGGCGGTTTCAGCCTGTTAGGGCCGTAGACGTCGAACCGTTTTGTCGCATCGCTGTCGGTGAGACCGATTTTGGGATCAGAGTGAAGCGCTTCGACGACTTTTGCTGATAGCGCAGTGTGCGGTTTGAACGGCAGAGCCTGAGACGTGGCAGTCCCCGAGGTGTCTGCCCTCCTCATCTCCTTGCCGCCGTTGGCAAGGTCTCGCTCGGAGTGGTCATTGCCTGCCGGCTGAATGACCGGTTTCTCGCTGGACGCAGCGGTCATCGTAGTTGGAGGTGTGGTATCGGCGATGTTGACGTTGTCAATCTTGTCGGTAATGTCGACGTTGAAGCTGCCTTGGGAATGGGCAGTGGGTATAGAGGCCACTGTTTGTACTCGACTTCTGTAGCGAATCTCGAAAAGATGGTGGGAATCTTCTTTTGCCTTCTTCGACTACCTATATACTGTGTTAATGTTCCTATCGTACGGGTGATGCTTTGGGGGCCAAGTCTTGGCATTCGGCCATATCGTGACCACTGGTGGATGTTATTCTATTAACGACGACAACTCCACCGCTTGTGTCCGCGACGCTGGGAGGATTGAAGCGAGGGACAGAGGGCGGGGTGTCGTCTGGCGTTGCCAGCAGCAGGCGTATCGGCCCCATGCGTCTGCTACACCTCTATCCTGACGAGTATGATGTGCTAAATCTGTCATGTCTCCCTGCCACCTTCGGCGAGTGTGAGTCAGAATTTCTCGATATCTAATCCTCGATGCTTGCCAAGTCTTACGTATCTTGGCGCCAATGCGAATGGGGCGAGACCAGGAGTAGGGCGGCCTAGAGCGGCCGTATGCGGGGGGCAACTCCCCGATGAGATTCGAGGTTCGCCATTGAAGTCATTGTTATGTTGATAGGCTTACAGGCGTGGGAGGAGAAGCGGCATCGTCTTTACCAAGGCCAAGCGGGGCGAGACCGACGCCGCGGACTTTCGGGTTGATAGGAGGAATAAGCTGATAGCCGTTTTGACTTTTGGTTCCTTGTCCGCCCTGCTCAGCCTTCTTGGCGAACAGGGCGTAAGATTACAAAGAGGAGCGACGTCATGATGCCGACGGGTATATGCATAGCAAAAGTCCACAACGAGCGCCGGTTTCTCCAAGATCTACTGGGATCTCTACTCCACTTCTGTGCACTTGCACCAATCCGACGAATGCCTTCACACAAGGAGACAAGCATGCTCATATTCCAGCTCTGCTCTGGCACTCACTGCCAGGATTAGGACTTTTCCACAAAAGGATGCAACGATCAAAACGGACCCCTATGAAGCAGTTGCAACGACAAACACGCTGGCCGATTTGACGGCGAAGACGCAGGGCACGGGTTTCAAGCTGGAATCTGGTTGCGCTTCCCGCAGTGCCCGCAGTAAACGTGGAAGCTGGGTCACACAGCCCAGCGTGCTACTTAGCCTCTGGCCGGAGTGGATTTCTGGCATCTTTCAGCGTACCAGTCACCATCTTAAGCTCAGTCCAAGTTCAGTGAGTCGTATACAGGCATATGAAAGGGCTCAACACAGCGACTTCGGTGGCGATGCAGTGTGCGCAAGCCATCCTACCTTGTGAGATGGCAGAGAGGGTATCAAACAATCACATCGGTGTCCGCTCAGCCCTGAGGCCTGAGGCCTGATCTGCTATCACATTGAACTCCACGAAAGTATGTCGCTCACTGACCCAATGGCTAGTATGTGCCTTTGTGGCTAATACATAGCACCCGCAGCCTGAAAGGGTATCTAGAGGGCAGGTGGGGCAGACGAAGGCAGTGGGCCTGCTGATCCAATAGTAGCGTCAATAATGGAAGAGCTGATGTAGCAGTTAGCCTATTTGCGAAACATGACGCCCTGTGCGCAATCGCAGCAAATTCCACGAACAATACCTTCCTCAATCCATCCCAGGGTTGGTCTTTCTCTCTCCATCTATCTCTATCGCATTACATCTTTCCATCGTGCTTCGTTTCGCCTACCTCCTAGTACACGCGGTCGCCTATCTACCCTAGTACCCGCGGACATCTACCTCCTCAGCCGTCGACATGCCCGCCAAAACCCTCGTCTACGCCGCCTCGTCCTACCCGTGGCCCAAGAAGTCGAAAGACGGGTCACCAGGCACACGCCTCATACTTGATAGCATTCTGAGGAAGCCTCAACCCATCCTCGCGAAAACCGATCTCGAGAATCGCAGGTCCAAACAGCTCGGACGTTGGTACCTGAAAATGATGTCCAAGGGAAACGGAGTCGACAATATCTTCGGCAATCGGCAATTATTCGTTGAACATCAAAAGAAGATTGGGAGGGCGATACAACCGCTGCATCATGTGCCAGATGCCAACATTCCATCCCGCCGACTGAAAGGCTTTTTCAGGTCAGTTTGACGGAAAAGGCGAGGGAAGGATACCACTACAGCTCCAACTTCACTCCTCCCTGCATTTTTGGCGAGTGTGAATATTGTCGAGGTTGTGTTCCTGCCTTCCTTTACACGTAAGTCTACCAAGTGGTGTCAAGGTCTGATAGCTTCACAGTCTCGACCCCGACCTCATGTTGACCTGCGATCTGCCTCCATGCCCCCAGAGTCGCGTTGCTTCCGTTGGTGGCATCTCAACACCGATGTGGTACAACTTGGAGATCGAAGTCGACGCAACAAGCTCTTTCGTGACCATTCCCGTCTGCATGCCGTGCAGCATGTCCATGAGCTCTGAAGGGTGCCTTTACCGTGGGGGACAGTACCGTATGGCGTGGGGAGACGATGGTACCTGCAGAATCGTAAAACGCCAGAGGCGTTCTCATGGTGCGTCATTGAATCATTGTTGCATTCTCGGTCAAATCGCAATGGATGTCTGACAAAGTCACAGCCCAAAAGCCCACAACAAACGTCGTCAAGGCTGAACATCTCGATAACAAATCCCTTACTGTCAGATGTAAGTCGGTCCAGTCCCTTAGTCAAGTCTCAGTGCTGATTCTCTTCCAGTTGCTGACCCCGTCATATCACAAGTGAATGTGTTCAGCAAGTTCAGCAAGGTGAAGCTCGACGAGGTGAAAGAGGACTGTCCTAACTACGGAATGGAGGAGAAGTGTCCTGACTACGAGGTGGAGGAGGACTGTCATAAGAAAACCACGTCCCCCTCCGAAATATCACTCAAGATCGTCTCCAGTGACACTGATTCCACAAAACTACTCCAAGATCCCGCAAGAATACTTCCACACAGGGTACAGGGCAAAGTCGAGCGGGACGAGGTCGACGAATATTATCTCATCAGCGCCGAGCAATCCATCAAGCACACAAACAGCTGGCAACTCTACCTAGCGCAAAAAGCCCAAACCGCCGATTTGGAGACGGAGAATTCAAGGCTGAAGAATCGAATCTGTGAACTCGAAGCAATGTCACAAGCCCAAGCGGACATAGTGGTGATGATGAGGCGAATCTCAATCCTGGAGGAAACGGTGAAGGTGGTCCCGGGAAAGCAGGTCAGCGACGGAGAGAACGACGACCTTACCAATTAGGCTAACATGTCTGGGCTGAGGAGGAGGAGGAGGAAGCTTCAGTGTACATAGACACTCGAAAGCTCAATCCAAGCTCAAGAGTCAAGAATCAAGATGTCAAGATAAGTGACATACGGACGACGTACGACCCATGTAAGCAAGGAGGTGGGAGGATGGATGTTTAGCACGGCGCTGGCCAAGGAGGATCGATCCATCTCACCGTCCGCGATAGGACTTATGTATGCCATGACTGAGTCTTACCATCGCTCAGCGATCTGGTCATGTACTGGGCATCTGAGTGAACAGAAAGATGAGTGATGCTGAGCACGCTGTGTGGACCTCGATGTACGAGCACACGGCAGTCATCGAATCTTCGATGTGAACAGTCACTGGTTGGTACTCAGCTGCGTCTCGGTGACAAATGGGATTTGCATTCTTGGCCATCCTTCATAAATATCAATTGGATTGAGGAGAAGGGGCGAGGACATCCACAAGGTGGACTAGTCCTTTGAGATTCACACTACACTCAAACATGGACAAAGGAGGCGAGACGCCCGGATATGAGCGCTGATCACGGAGTCGAATCTTCGACTGTATCGACTACCTCCTGAATGGCCTGGAAGGACAAAGAGTGTCGATCGAGTGTTCGCTGATCTGTCATAAGCCTTCGGGACGAAATGAGGGGGGTCAGTAACTCCCCCTATCCTCCACTGCTCCCCCTATCTACTCAATCTTACCCTCACAGTCACCCTCAACCTCGCTCTCGCAAGACCTAATGCACTCCTCACTCTTCTGTCTCGCCCTCCTCTCTACACTCCTTCATCCTTGTAAGTCCCCCGTCTACACTCACCGCTCATACCGTAGACGTATCGGCTGGCCCGATCACCCGTGTCGAGCTTGTCCACCGAGATGAGACTGGTCCAATCTATGGTTCCTCGGGCAAGCCCCAGATGACCGACGTGGATCAAGGTGGGTCATTACACTCAGCAATCTCTTACTATAGGTACCAACCCTGACTGTGGTTTCGCATCCGTTCTTGCCGCCGTGGTCGACGTGTCGTCAGAGTGGATCTCCTCGCAAGTCACCTACACTCCTTCCATCCAACAGGCACGGTCTGCGACCGTGACGCTTCACAACTTCAAAGAAGGGACAGCAGGGTACCACCAGCCTAAGCAATTCACCATCCAATGTTCCGAAACCGAGCACAATAGTGACATCAATCCGGAGACCGATGTGTGGTGGCCCGGATTGTACAATCATGCCGCAATCAAGCTTGGATTTGATACGACCAACGGCGCGCTCGGCCCAATCTTCCCCGCTGCCGCCATGTATGCGATCACGGGTTTCGAGGCGGTTTACCAGGACAAGGAGGAGATTGGCAATGCGAACAACCTGTTGGATCTGTGCGGCCAGAGGAAGATCAAGAATAGCCCGATGATCTTCCAGACGGTCGAGGGAGCGAGAACGCTGGTCGGATCGCACGCATACGCAATCTTGAGCACCAATGGGAGGGAGTGAGTTGAAGTCTGTTAATAGTACTGACTCAGCTTAGCGTGACGCTGTATAACCCTTGGGGCTCGTCTGTCACTCACCCCGTCGATGCGATTTGGAACGACCTGATTTACGTCTTCAATCTGAAAGACTGGAACACATTCAGCAGCCAGTCCGTCAACAGCAACACCGACTCGGACAAGCCAAAACCTGCGGTCAGTTCGGCGCCAAAGGTCGATCCCAGTCCAGCGCCAAAGATCAGCTCGGAAGCCAGGACCAACACTCTGCGCCAACGACCTCGTCCAACCGATGTGACCAATGTCGACTTGGCCCAAGGCGGTGGTGGTAACGGCAAGACCACCTTCACGGAGACCAAAGGCAATATGGTCATTGTCAACGAGATAGTCACTGTCACCGCGGGTGCGGATCCAAAACCGAAAGTGACCGAAGTGAAGGATCAGCCTAGTGTCGTGATTGTGGAGGAGGTAGTCACTGTCACTAAATGGGTGTAGTTTGTAACTTTGTGTACGGGATAGTCTGGGATAGTAGACACTGGACAGTGGACATATGCAGGCAGCGTCGCCAGCCAGGCCCTGCCACGCCCTAGTGGTGTATCAAGGTGTATCAGGACGGCCTAGGACGGCCCGGCGTATTGAGGCGGCGGACCAGCAGGGACTAAGCTTAGCAGGGACCAGCTTCTACCAGCTCGGACCGTGTGAGACCGGGTGCCTCACCTAAATTACCGCATGCGGCGTATTTTGGCGTTCGTGCCTGATCGCCCATGCCCGAGCTTTAATTTTGCGTTTTCGATCTTTGCTGGCCCAAAAGCTGGGATTTGCTCTGATTTGCTGTTTGCGTCGAGCGTTTGGATGTCTCAAGTTACCACTAACTGCCCATTACAGGAATATGGACTCGGTGCGATGGACAGCGATGGACTAGGATAGCCTCTGTCTCGACGCCATTGTCACTAGTTTCGAAACATATGGCTTACGATCGCCGAGCGCCTCATGCCTGTGAAGGCCACGGGGAGATCAGAGGGCGAGGGACTGGCTCAGGTGACAGCGTTGTGCGCTTACCTGAAAGGGGAATCGGCAGCACGTCTTGCCCAAGCAGGCCCAGGCCAGAACACTCTGAAGAGCTTGTAGCGGACCAAGGGATCACTACAGACAGGGACAAATTGAATGGCGTTGGTAGACTTACGCTAACGCGACCAAGTAGAAAGTCGATCATGCCGGGCATGGACAAGATAAGATGAATAAGAATGGGAAGACATCGTGTATACCATCTTGCATCATACCATCCTCCTCCTGACCACCTCTTACCATCCGTCTCTCCTAGGTGTCTTCTCAAGTTCTATCCTTCCACCTCTTCTCATAGGTCTCCCTCCCTCTTCTCACCAGGGCTCCCGGTACTCCTCCCGCCATGTCAATGACTCAACACAGCTACGAGCAGGAGCGGCTCGAAGGCATCGCGCAGATTTACGTTGGACATCACCGTAACAAGCTGGTCCCGCTTCTCATTGCGTGAGTAACCCCGGGGGTGACATCGACTTACAGGCCAGGTCCATTGTCTGCGGCATGTCATGGGGTGTTCTCGGCGTTCAGTATATCAGCTACCTCGCTAGAACCAGAAAGGGCCAGAGCAAGGTATACACCTGGGCAGCCGTGAGTACTGACTCTGTCACTGGAAGAACCAGCTGACTCTACATAGACATACCTCATGTTCGCCTCGACTGCGTACCTCGCACTGTGAGCACTGTCAAACGCCTCTGAAATGCATCTGACATCTTCAGGTTCGCCACGTACATCTCATGGCTATTCGCCTACAACTTTGGCACATTCGCTGCGGCCTTCGACCTCACCTACTCCTCCTGGCTCTTCCTACTCGGTACCGCCTTCATCCACGTCCCGAGTCAGGTGAGCACCTCAGCGAAAGATTAAGCTGATGAATCTAGCTCTACTTCATTCACGTCATCTATCGACTCTCGGGCCAGAAGCGTATCCTCGCCTTGGTCCTGATCACCTTGACGTGAGTTGTCGATATCCGAAGACCGCAATTCACTCACTATCTATAGTATCGGGATTCTCGCTTTCGGCGTCACGATCAAGGCCATGCTGCCTGATTTCTTGACCGGCCTGGACCCCACTCTGGATGGCTTGATCAAGGCCTGGATCGCTGTCGGCACTGCGACCGATGTGGCCATCTCCACCACCATGGCTACGCTCCTGTTCATGGGCAAGTCGAGGCAGTTCAAGCACGCCTCGACCTGGGGCAAGATCGGCTACCTCTTGGTCGAAGCTCAGCTCACTTGCACTCTGCTCTCCGCCGGGCTACTTGGCCTTCTTATGTGGAGCACGTCCACCGAGCTGTCTCACCTCTGGCTCGGCTTCCCCTTGATATACGCCATCACCGTTGTTACCTCTCTAGCGTCAAAGGTCGACAAGAGGGAGAGCCTAGAGCTCGAAGCTCAGTCCACCGAGACCCTGGAAGTCGCTCCTCCCAAGGAGAAATGCGAGATCCCTCCCGCAGAGCACCGACCTTCCTTCAAATTCGCTACCTTCCCCACCATCTCCATCCGCCGAGCATCCCAAGGGTTCACCGACTTCATCAGCCCAGTCACTATCCCCGCCATGAACGGTGTCCGACGAGCGTCCCAGTTTCTCGGTGTCATTCCCCCTCCAGGTCCTCGAAACTTGACCAAGCGAACCTTCCCTTTCAAGCGCAAGACCGGTGTCAACAAGGTCAACAAGTCCAACATGGTCGAAAGTCGGGACGAGAGGGGTACCGAGATGCACCCGACCTGTCTTCACTACCCGCTTTCCTCCCAGGGCGCCACTATGGGCGCCTTGGAGAACGGTCGAGGCCTACCCGTTGGCCTGGAGCGACAGCACTCTCTCGCTCTTTTCGACTCTGATCCTCAACTCTTGTCCATCTCCATGACCGACGGAGCCTCGACGTTCAACTCGCCATCCGGTTTCCCACTGCCACCTTCTCCGACTGGCTCATCTTCCTCGGACATCGGCCCCGATCAGATTGTGGTTCGTTCCAACGACCGCTCGCCCTCTCTCCACGACCCTTTCGCAGAGAGCGGCGCCGGAATTTCGAGCGAAATGTCCAAGTCCCACTCGAGCTCTTCGTTCAGGACCTACGGTCGACCCACCATGCAAGAAGCTCTCGAAGCGCACGAGATCTTCGAGTTCCCAGGGACGCCAAACTCGGATGCCATGTTCAGTCCAAAGTCCAGCGCTAGCCCGATGCTGCCGACAGTGGATCAGGTCATTCCTCCGTTCGACCAACCCCCAAGCCACCAGTGGAACTAGGCCTTATCCCACTTCATCTTTTTCCCGACCGTTTTGGGTTCCGATTCTGTACTTTCTCACCTCCTTGCCCTCTCTTCGCCCTCCTAGAGTCTTATTGACCATTTATGCACTTTGGCCCATTTCAGCCCTCGTTCCGACGGACAATCATGATGCAGCGTTTACTGTCCAAACGGTCTTCAGAACAGATTGTATGCATGACACTGCGTGTAGATTATACTATTGTAACAGGATTGCGAGCTTCCAGCAGAGATGGATACCAAGGATACGAACCATACAACTATGATGCGGGAACCGATGCGTTGGAAAAAATGTTCGTGTGTGGTTATTGACGTCGTGGCCTCTGTGTGTGATATGCGGGTAGATGCGATTATAAAATGTTAGGAAATTCCTCCAGATTGTTGCTTCATCATAGCGGAGTGAGTCGACTGAGTTGAGAAAAGATCTTCACGCTCTTCCTCCGTTTCGGCGCCTCTGGCCGTTTGGCCTCCTCCTCGGCCAGGGTGTCCTTTGCGCCCGTGCCAGCTCCGGTACCGTACGAGTCTTCGCGGGAATGCGAGCCATAGCCATCACCGTCGATCGATTCCGCATTGGTAGTGTCGGCATCTGAAACCGGACCATCGTCGGTGTTCCCGCTCTGACGGCGAGAATAGCTCGGCCGGGAGAATGACAGTCGGCTTTGTAATTGCGGATGATGATCGCTATTCGAACTGTTCGAGCTGCTGACTCCGGTATCTCGAGTGTCGTTGGGTGTGTTACTGTCGCGAATGAACGACATGCTTCTTCGTAGTGTCGACCATGGCCCGCTGTTCCTCCTCTCAATGGCTGGCGCTTGATTGGTGATTCCTTCGCCGTGGAGATACATTGCCACGTCTCCTGTAGCCATACCGCCCTCCGCTCCACCCACATGCTGTAGTCTCGTCCGTTGAGTAGCTTTGACGGGGCTGCCGGGGCTCGAGCGCGTCCCACTTTTGAGCCTCGTAAGAGAGGTGGACAGCTTTGGCGCCGGTTGCTGGACCACAGACATATCGTGATTCAGTGATGGAACGGGCGGTAGATCCTTCTCCGGACTGCGGATCGGCGAAACTGGCATCGATTTCGCTCGGTTCGGTATCGCCCTATTGCTCAGGCTCATCGACGATGATTGGCGTCGACTAAGACTCAGCCTAGAGGCGAGAGTCGATGCCGAAAAGTCGGTATTCCTTGCCCACTCCGCTCGAAGGTTCGTCAATGAGGTCCGACGGGAAGGAGCTGGCGATTCGTTCCTGGACATTGATCCTACAGTGCTCTCTCCATTCAGAATTGACTTGGACTGTCTCCGGGTCAGGGTGCCGAAATCCGAAGTCGCTGTCTCATCCGCAGACTCCATTGACGGTGCACCGCTCATGCTGGCGTATCGAACGTGCTTGTAGTCCAGCTCGGTCGACGAGTCGTTGAGTGACATCTTTGCACTCGACGCTCGTTGGTGACCTCGTTGTCTGCCGCCCATCGATCTGCTCTGCCTGATGGGTAGAACCGAGCCCTTGATTTCTGCTCCGGAAAAGGCGATATCCGATGAGCTGGGTCTCGAATCCAAGAAGCTCTGCCTCCTCCTGAGCATCGTCGAATTTCGCATCGACAGTCGATCTCGGACTTCCCCTCGACCATTTGCAGATTCTGGGAGGAAGAGCGTGTGCTGGAGTTGAGCTTTGGATCGGGCAGTCGCGCAATTCTCCGAAAACACATCGATCAAGCCTCGATCTACGATTAATCGCTGTGAAGCGCTGGCCCTTCTAAACCAGATGGTCGATGGGGTCGCCCTTGCCAGCCTATCCGGGGTGAAGCCAAAGTGGGTTTTGATCGGCGACGCGGCGGGTGCTCGACTGTACGTGAGATCCTGCAACTCGTCCGTCTCCTTGGCGGGCATGAAGTCGGAAAAGTCGACCTCGTCAGGGGAAAAGGCGACGTTATGTCGCTTGACGGCCGATGTCGACGGGGTCATCGTGGATCCACTGGTATCCATGTCCACCTTGCTTGGCATGGTCACCGACATGCGCCTGGGACGTGCCGCAAACGGCGATACCGAGGCGGGCAGCTCAAAGGGAGGCACTGTCGATTCGTCCCGAGCTTGGCACAGTGCTGATGACCAGACTTCCTTCTCCGTCTCGCAGGATGCTGCGAGGTCAAAGTTGTGGTCTCGAAGAGAGAGTCGGATAGAGTGGGGGAGGAAGCCTAATGAGGTCAGCAAGATCATTTCATTGCCTCGAATGATGATACTCACCTTCGGCGATGTCGATCAATTCAAAGACCTCCAGGGGCAGGAAATGCTTGGCCTCGTATACAGCTCCCTTCTTCACCTTTGCTAGGATCAAGTATCCCCTGAACAAGAAGGCTGCCATGTATTTAACCTTGACCGGCGGTGCCAACGGCGCGATGATGGGGTGGTGATGCAACACATCAAGCGAACCGATGAGTCGACACGGTCCCAGAGACTTGAGGAAGCGCATTGGTAGCGCGGGGTGTGGTTCTAACCGGGCGATGATGGTATTCGTCTTGACCTCGACCTCCTTCAATCGTCTCGCCTCGTCGGCGTCCTCGGCAACACCTCTCATCGCGCCTAGTGCTCTTTCCACGTCCACGCCAATATCGAACTCGGCCTCTCCGACGACAAAAGTCGGCTGCTCTCGCTCACGAACTGGTGACGGAGTCGTAGCGGCACCGAGGAGTTGATTCAGCAAGAGCGGGTACTTGCACACACGTTGAATTGGCATGATCAAAAAGTCCCTAAATCGCAACCTGGACTTGTTTGATGGTGTAGTAGGGGGTTTGCCGGCAGTAGGGCTTGTCGAACCGCCATCCTGTGCAGTGTCCGCCAGCAAGTCCTCCAAAGTCTGGTGCACATGCGAGCTGGAGATGACCTGACAACGACGCTCAAACGCATCGTAATCTGTCCTCGCTGATATGTGTCGGACTAGACTCGCCGCTGCGATGGACCCAGCGCAGTATGTGCTGTACGCGGAGAATGCTGTGACCTGCAAACAAGGTCAGCATGCTCTATCGAAATCGCCACATGAGTCACTCACATTCTCCACGAACAACAACGCAAGCTTGCGCGACACCCGCTCCAGTTTCCCCGCCACATCGTCCGCCAAATCGGGTGCGAACCCCACATCCTCGTACTTGAGCACATCAACCATACTGGTGACCAGCTTTGAATGCACTTCTAACAGTTCTCCAGCATTCCTCGCAATATGCTCAGCCGTGTGCGAGGAGACGTTGGGTAGGGCGTACAGCTGAGGAAGATAGACGTGAACCAGTGTGGTAAGGTCATCGACATATCCGACCTCTGTTTCCACGAGCTCCAAGATGATAAGTTTCCGTTTCTCCAACTTTCGGCGATGTCTGATCTGCCTAGCCTCCCATTCGAGGGATCTTTGCAATCGAATCGCATTCATCCTGGTCTCCTGATCCGCCACCCCGTGCATCTCGCTCGAATGATCTTGAATAGATGCGTCTTTCGATTTTGCCGACCTCGACAGCGACGTGGTCGCGGATGACAGTGGGTGCTCGCGAGACGAGGGCGATGTGGAGAAGAATTCCGCAGAAGCAGATGTGTCGGTTCCGGTGAGGGAGCTCGACAGAACAGATCCCATATCCGCGGACATCCTCCTCGACCCGAGCTCTGCAGAATCGGCTTTTCCGTAAAGAGGCTCGATCAACGTTTTGATAGCGGCGGGACCGAAACTGAGAGATGATCGGCGTGGTGGGGGGTCATGGGGAATTGACAAGTCGCTCGGGATGATATACTCGATCGGCTGATTAGTGACACCGTCGGTCAGACCGAGGAGGGAGTTGAGATCGCCGCCAGAAGGTGGAGTACAATCCACCAATGACGACCTCCTGGGGGATATCGGAGGCGACACCGCAGGTCGAGCAGTTGTGTCAGATTGCAGCGTAAAGACCGAAGATGCTGGTTGGCCATAGGTAAAAGGCAGGCGATCCGGCCTCAACTCCATCCTTCGTCGCTCCTCCATGAGCATATCAGGCCAATTCGATTGTAAAGGTGGTGCAGCATCCTCTCCAGCGTTATCCGCGCTCTGTTCCCCTGACGCATCCGACGCAGCCGAGCTCCGCGATGTCTTCCTCCTGCTCAAGCGTCTAAGAGACCTGGTATAGCCCGATGGCATCCGAGACGTGTTTAAAGAGTTTCTTCGCTGATCGCTGATTGGAGTCATCTCGGGTGGCGATCCAGAAAAGGTGCTCGCTCTTCGACGACCGGGTTTGGGGCGTGTAGGAAGATTGGCAGCGGTTGATGTGCTCTGTGGGTCGAAATTCGGTTCATCGTGACCATTTTTCTTGCGGGGCGGCTGACCGAGGGTAAATGGTGTTCGAAAGGAAAGCTTGAACGCACGACCTTTACCTTTTGAGCCAGGAGGATGCCTGATCTCTGCTTCGCTCGCAACCCCGTCTGGGTACGCGGAGAACAGCGGCTCGTCGGGAGTCGCTACGGGGATAGCAATAGGTGCGGGACGGATCCTCTCGGAGGGTGTGTTTGCACCCGATGCCACAGTCGAAGGGTAGACTGAAGCCGAGGCTGGACTCGACGGACCTGCTTGCGCGTTGCTGGGAAAGTACGATCCGGCCAGCGACGATCTCCGAGATGCTATGTAAGGTCCATGCGAGGCTTCCGAAGGTGTAAGATAGACGCTTGTCTCTGTGTCGAAGCTAGCGTGGTCGGGCCTGGGAGGACTGGCCACATCTTCTGGTGTCGACTCTCTCGAAAGGTTGTGCAATGACGGCGTGGGTGCTGCAGATCCAGGTATCGGCTCTAATGAAGGGATACCGATTGCCGAGAGCTGCAGTGACGTGGGTGCGCTGTATAGCCCGCCGTGTCGGGTGTTGTCCATGTTGGGGAAAGTGTGAGGAGTAGAAACTCCGATTCAATGCGACATTTTCTTCAGAATGCCACGAGCTAATGGGACGGTCCATGCAGCGAAGAAGGGAAGTGGGCAGATGATGGTGCGAGAATGTCGAAAATTCAGACAAAGGAGTGATCGGCGAGCAGGCGAGTGAAAGGATAGGAGGATTTTCACAAACAAGGTCAGCTTGTCCGCGGATGACGGTGATCTCCAGAGTCGCGGGAAGGTGACTCACCAGGGCGGGCTCGGGGACTATCGGTCGGCGGCAAGTGCTCGACAGTCGAGAGGCGATAGACGTAGCGTCTGCTACAGCAGTCAGCCGTCTGGCAAGGGCAGTCGGAGGGGACATGGAAGGTGTGACTGGAGAGGTCCAATTGAAGCTTTTCATAACCGCACTCACTGTGCCAAGCGGTCCGTCTGGTGTTTACTCCGTTTTATTACTGTGTCACAGCTTCTCACAAGCGTCTCTCGCTCCTCCGACGTCGTCTGCTACTCTGTCCGAGGTCGAGGTGAGGAGAGCGTCGAAGATTTGAGAGCTGAATGGGCTGCGTAGACCGAGGCGGCGGGCTAGGTGTGAGTAGTCAGCGACAGGTTTCACAACAGTCGTCACTTGACTCGGTTGCATGCATCGAGAGCACAATCTTCTGCCTGCAACGCCAGTGACGCGAGCTGCAGAGACGAGGCATCCTCCCAGCTTGTTTCGATGTGGTTGCTCACCAAATCAATGCACTTATCCCTCTGGTTCAATCTTGATCTCGAGGAACGGAATGACGATCGCGGCGTCCACTGATTGTTTACAAGTCTGTCGGAAACGTGTTTGGTCGGCGGTCGCGATTGAAATGTGATTGTTCACCACAATCGATATGGACGAGTGGTTCGAGCGCGTGATGATGGTGACAGCTGCGCCGAGTGCGAGTAACGGTGTGGATGATGAGCAGACTGGCGACTCTTTGTTGCAATCTGCAATCGGGTCTACACAGCGGTCGAGGGAAATGAAACGATAGGATACCAAGCGAGGGTGAGAGGCCTAGGGGGAGAGCCAGAGTGAGATCCCGAAAGCAGCGTTTAACGTTTTTTACCTTTTCTGCAGTGGCCAACTTACCAAAGCGCGCGTCGTCCTTCCGTCCTGTTTCCTGCTGGTAATTCAAAGACTCTCGAGGACTTCGCGGACCAGCGCGGACCGCTCGAGAGCACTAGGGACTAGGAGTGAGCACCGAGTGAGCGATGAGGAGCGGTGACAGCGAGCCGGCCAGCTCGCGGTGCATGCCGGTCCTTACAGGTTCACAAGTCTGCTCATGACAGCTCAGCGCTCAGCGCTCAAGTCTGCTCAAGCAACTTCATGACCTTCATGACCGGTGACCCGCCGGCGTTGCTATCATGATGCTCGTGCTCGACTCTGGGAATCCAGGGTGGACACAGGCTGACACAGGGCACAGCGAAAGGCGGTTCTGTCGCTCAGGGTGACTCCTGGTGACTCGACGGCATTTCGGCTTTCGGCAGCACGGCTTCTTCGTTAGCGTGGTAATCCTCATGTTGCCCCGGGACTCCCTGGGACGGCTCGAGCGTCTTCCGAGAGCTCTTTCGAAGAACGACGCGCTTCATCAATCTTCAGCCAGCTCCAGCCCTCTTCAGCCGGGTGATATGTGATACATCGTGGTGGTCAGCTGCTGACTGATGGACAATCTACTGTAGGACGTCATGGTCCGGTTACTCTACACCACTGGGCTTTCGCCATCCACCTGATCCACTGTTGCTTCTGATTTCAGTCTGTCGGACTCTGTCCTACCATGCGCAGTCCCAAGCCAGTGGTCAATGACACCCTCCAGATCCAAAGTATAGTGGCGACGATGAGGGCGATAGTTGACGAGCAGTGACGGGCGCGTCGACAGGCGTCGACTGATACTGACGGAAGACCGTTCGGCTCCTTTCGGCAGGATTACGCAACAACCAAATTGCATAACGAGAGATCACGAGGATGCCTCTGGATGCCTTGACCATCCTCTACCATCCTTGACCTCGCGGCAGAGGACAAGCCCAGTCGCCGGCATCGGCAGCATGGGCTCAACCGGCCCGAAGATGTTAATTCTCGTACTTGCGTAATTGACGGTCGTAATGCGATGGCGGTGCACTGAGGCTCACTTAGGTACAGTCGCACCTGTAGCTAGTTGCACGAGGTCACCAGTGGATTAGTCAGGATTAGTCCGTGAGTCAGGCTCTATCTGCTGACTGCTCGCAGCAGGCTCCTCCGGTATGCTCTGCAGCGAGCGCCAGGAGGCGATGGAGATATGGGGGTCCACGTACTGGCGTGTTCAAGCAAACCTGATACATGTCGTGTGTAATATAGATACATTATCGAAGACTTATCGGGATCCAATTATTAAGAAGCCTTCCGCTCATGCCTGGCACCATCTAACTAGTACCTGTTTCTCCTGTACCACTTCTGGTTGGGTGGAGGAGGGGGTAGGGAGGCGTTGCCGACGTAACCGTTGTTGTCGCCGTATGGCTTCTCCATATCCCTCGACCGCTTGCTCCTTCTCGAGCTGCAGCAGCCAAAGCAGACAATGAACGAACTGAGCAAGAGGACGATGACCGCAGCGAGGGTGATCCAGATCGCGTTACCGAAAGATGCGGTTGCGTTCGTGTTGTCGTTAACTCTGTTCCTCAAAATGGCAAAGAGGGCAAAGTCGATCACCATGGCAACGAGGGCGATGAGGAACGCGATGAAAGCGAGGAACGAGGAGAAGAGGTATCCCAGTCGGTCCGAGCATAGCGCAACCAAGAACGCCAAAAAGGCAACACCGGCGGCAATCGGGTGGAGGATGAGGGCACCAGTCAGGTTGTTGATGTTGTCATTGTCATATGGCCAAGTGTTGAGAGCACCGTTGGCACCGGAAACGGCGTACTTGATAGTTGAGCTGGAGCATCCAGAGTTGTCCGCCTACGAGAGTCAGTAATCGCATCCAGAGCTGCACGAGAGGAAACTCACGTTCACGTTCCTGCAGAAACCGAAAGCTCCGAAAGTGGTTTCACTACCGGCGCTGTTGACATTAAGGAAGGAAATGTGGTTGATGACTGGAGCGGAGATCGAGCTGACGATGAGCAGGACTGATCCTGCGAGCAGGAGAGCAGAGCCGAACCAAGCGAAGCAACCTGGCATTGTGTGTAGTGGGGTGAGGTGAGGAGGGCTGTTGAGCTAACTGTGGCAATAAAGTCGAGTGAGGGATGTCGGAGATGCAGACACATTGATCAGCCTTTATACACGAATCGTCGCAAGTCTGGCACTGCACAGGATCTCTCCTGCACAGTGGTCTAGGCCAGGTCCGAAGTCACTGACCTTGGCAAAGTCCGCAAGAAGCGATACACTACAGGCACTGATAGGCGAGAGGCGGTGTGAGCGGTGCGAGCTGCGGCAAATTCCGCGTGCGGCTATTAGATTGCGATTGGCGGTGAGATGAACGAGTGGTGAGGAGAGAGAGGTCCGGACTTCTTCTCTCCCTGTTCTTTATACACATCTCGCAGGCCATGCTCGCCATCATACATTCGCTCACTGCTGCTGCGACCCGCAGTCTGGTGCGAACCGAAGTTACCGAACCAAGCGGACCAAGCAAATTGGCCACAGCCAGGGACAGCCAGGGACGAGATAGTGACGCGTATTATGATGTCATGATGTCATCGAGATCCACCAGACACGGAAACAGAAGGTTTCTGTTTTCGGCTTGCAATGTCCAAACAGATCCATCCGCCTAAAGGCTCCTCGACTTGCTCTGTCTTTACTCAAGGTTACCGTACACAAATGATGGGGTTGTGGGGCCGGCGATAGAGATGGACCGATGAGCTCCGATCAGAGGCGTTGATTAGCTTACATCCCCTGACCCAATGCTGACGATGGGGGCGCAAGTTATGCTTTGCCTTGAAAGCGTCGATCCAGTAACGCCAACTGCCGTTTCAACCAACTGCCTCCGTGACTCATCGTCCTATCCGACCCTGATTCCTCCGTGTCCATCTCTATCTCCCTCCGCTATGACAGGCTATGACCCTCCCTGGTCCGCTACCAGTTCATGCATCGTGCATCACCCCTCCACTCCCCACTCATTGACACGTCACGCTTAGCACTTACGCTGATACCTATTCCTGACTGGTCGTTTGCCCGTTTGCCGACTATTGGAGCATTTCCAATCCTCGTATCTTCTGACTTCATCTCCCATCTCAAGCTTCAGGTGGATGTCACAACCATCGAGCGTGGTGAAACACAGCTCGAGTGCGAGTTACTTTCAAATTCGCGCAGGAGTCGCAGTGAACCCCTCCAGCGGTGACGACCACACCCTGCCAAAGTGCCAATACCAGATAGCGCCCCAGAGGAGGTAGTCCATTTCAGTGCGCGCCGAGGTCAGTACCTGCTCCTCACTTGCCCTTGAGACGCTTGGTCGACGCACGGAAGCGCGAAATGCTGACTAGATTCAATGTCAGCCACCGAGAGGGATGACAGATCGAGAGAGCACTGAAATTGACACATGGTAGGAGACGGGGGTTACACCCGAAAAGGGGATCTATCAAGCCGCGGAATTCACCCTGTTACGGACTCACGTTGCTTTGCCTGGTTCTCAGGCGCCTCTTCGATCACCTTGAACCCACGACGCAGATTCTCAACCACGACGCGACGCTGAGACCGTGCGAACGGGCGATGGCAGCAGTCAACCGGAGTTTTGAGAGCGATGACACCTTTCCGAGTCTGGCACGTCGGGAATAATTTGGAGCATCTGATGCAACTGTACTCCATGACATTGATGGGCACGTGGACAGCGGAGACAGCGGACTGGAGAAGTCCGAGTTCGTCATCAACGTGTTGAACGGGATCAAACAATAAGGCACTTGCTTCTCGCCCATCGTCCTTGACGACCGTAGCATGAGACATCACCTACAGACCTACAGTATATTCACCATCGCGCTCCATAGATCTCATCCTATGCACGGTTACTATACAGTACAACAGTACAACTCAAGACGGTTCAACGCGCAAGCCGTATGATGGAGATTACCAACGCGGCCGCCAAGAGGTCGAAGCTAGGACGCGTGAGCGTGAACAAACGAGTGAGTGGTTGAGTGACGACGAGAAACTGATGGTGAAGTACCCCAATGTATTCGGCATAAACGACCACTGTCAGTTCTGCTGGACATACAAACGGACCGAGGGGACGTTCTGCAAGCCACCTGCCGTCTGCCAGAAGTCGGTGAGTGGAGCTTCCACTCTCGGCACAATCTCTCTGACCACTTAGCAGTTTTGCGACGAAAATGGCTTGTCGGAGCCCATCTGCCAGTACCCGGGATGCCAGATAGTGTGCCGTATGGGCAGGGCCCCTTGGTGCCCATGCCATAAGAGTAGCAAACTCAACAAGGCAAGCGCAGATGTTGGCGAAAGCGAAGAATATGACTATACGGACTCGGAAGAAGAGCTCGACATTAACGTAGGTGTGGACCAGCGTATACTCGAAGCTGAACTCGTTCCTAGGGTGACTACGGAGGCGAGGAGGGAGACCTTGAGATGGACGCCGACGAGGAGGTAGGTGAGGGTCTTCGGGAGTTGCGAGCTGACCGGTCCGAGTATCCGACCAGCGAGACAGTGCCTGTCGGAGCCGCTGCGGCGGATGTATCAGCGGAGCGGGATGGCGAATCGTCAAGGGAAGAGGCATTGGCGAAGCTGAATGTCGCGGATGGTGTCGGGGTGTGGGCTACTTAACTAGTAGACCGGCTTGTACCAGCAAGTCGGAGCAGAATCACTAGAAGGATGACAATGGATATTCATTCCTTAGAGAAGGGGAGACCACTCTTCTCGTCTACTCTATATACTAGAACTCGGTGCATCCTCCTAAACTCCTCTTAGGAATGAGATCCCTTAACCTCCACCATATGATCCATCCGATAGTCACCAGGTGGCTGGTCCTCCTATCTAGTCCCTGAGTCCCTCATGTCGGTTCACGACAAGCTGATTGTTGAGGAAGCAAACACTGTCCCTCTGGGAGAGGTCGAAGTCGAAGCAATGGACGGAGTTCGACTGGAAGAACCATCACATATGGACCTTGCGACCACAGATGCCGACTCTCCAACCGCGGACGGAGCGGTCGCATCACCCGTTGTCGAGATCGAGGTCCATTCCGCCGAAGAATTCCTTCAACGGCTCATCGAGCAAAGCAGGCGGATCGCATTTGAGGTCGAGGTCGAATTCGGTCGTGGTCTGGGGTGGGAATCGCGCTGGAACGCTCTGACCGACGCAGCACAAGCCGTTAGTGCGAAGCACGGTGGGTTGGAAGCCTTTCCTGGCAGGCTCGAGACTGGCTGATCCCTCTTCGCCAATAGCCACCCTGGCCGTAACCGAGCTCCTCGATAGGTTCAAAGAAGCCTACGAGACAGCCCATCCCAGGGATCACCAACCGGGGCGGCTATATAGCAATGGGGTACTGGAGTATCTTCTATGCGACACTTGCCAACGCTCGTACGACACTTGTGACCGGGTGGTTTGCCTCGACGCGAGGGGTCGCGATCCGGCCTCGGCATACGCCGCCTTCATGGCGCAGAGAATGGTTCAGTGCGAGGTCGAAAGACCATACTTGCACCAAGCGTCGAGGAAGCGTCGAACAGAGGGTCCACCTCCAACAATCCTACTCTTCCGGCAAGAGGTAACAACCGTCGATCGTTTGGCGTCGTTTCCAGTGGGCGTAAGGGTGTACCACCTTGCCAGTGTTATCGCATGGAGCCAAGAGATTTGCCTGATTTACTACGGTATCAGCTCTGATGGAGGGGCGATGACGAAGTAGGAAGAGGACAAGACGGGAGAAAAGGGAAAGGATGAGACGAAAGAGAAGAAGGGGGAAGCCGGGGTTTCCAAAGATATGAGTGTGAGCAAACCGCCGCGTTCACATGTGATATAGTATGCTATCGTAAGCACGAGTGGGATGAACAACGGCTAAGGGAAATCGCATGAGATAGTTGCTGCATTGGATTGATCCAAGATTGATCAGATCGCAAATTCGCAGCCAATCAAATGACAGATTGAGTAACGAGTTTGGTGCATCGGAATCTGATTGACGATATGGAAAGCTAGCACACGGTGCTCAGCGCGCAGCGATCAGCGCTCATCCGAAGCTCGAAGGCCGAACACGTGCCTGTTCGGCGATGACCGCCTCGATGTTGTTGAATTTTCTTGTCCACCACCGAGCTGGTACGCTACGGATTGGCTACGGAGTATAAAGCTATCCGTAGCGTTGCCACTGCATAGCAAGCTAGCAATCAATCCACTGGAATCTGAATATCGTCCAGCTTACTTTCACAGCACTCACTGCAACCATGCCGCTGTTCAAGCTCACCGAGAAGAAGCTCAACAAGAGGAAGAGGGATGAGGAGTCGGGCGTCGCAAAGGTCAAAGCAGCCATGAGGGAGATGGGCGAGCTCGAAGACGGTAGTGATAGCGACGAATCTGGCAGCGAAGAAGGCAATGTATCGGAGGAGGCAGGCAGTGATGAGGAAGAGGACGATATGATGAATGAAAGCGTCGGCGAGCTGTCAGGCGAAGAGGGTATGTCTACTTGATCTACCGGGAAGTCGCTTGAGCTGAGACCTGTTTCTAGACTCTGATAGTGACGACGAGGCAAACGACGCAGGGGAAGCTGGAAGCGAGGGAGGTTCCCAAGGTGAAGAAGATGCTGAAATGGACGGTATGAGCGATACAAGTGGTATGTCCAACTACACCTGTCTGTCCTGGTGGTGGAACATAGTGTAGTGTACTGATAACCCAATCAGACTTCCCAATCGCCATCGATGAGGTCGCCTCGCAACCTATATACGGCACAAGTGAGACCGCGGATGACTCGGCATGCGTCGTATGTCCCGGCAAGGTATTCCGAAACGACCACATGGCACAAGCGCACCTCGATTCAAAGGTCAGTGATGTCGGGCTCTTCCGTCAGTTGGCCACTGACACCTTTGTGATAGCCACACAAACGGGCAATGCTGAGATGGGACCGAAAGCTGAGATTGGCCAAGGAGGCCGGTGAAACGTTGTCTGAGGACCCACGGGTAGTCGTGCAGGCGATCGTGGAGGAGATGGAGGATCTCAAGCAGGTGTGTGCATAGTGTCCCGACAGCAAGTTCGAGCTGACAACCTGCGCAGAATCGCGAAGCTAGGCAAGCCGAGTCGAAGAAGAGGAAGCAGAACCCTACAACCAAGGCTGTAGAGGTGACGAAGCCCCAAGCAGAGCCCTCATCAATGCCTGCAGCACCGTCGACATCCGGAGATGTACCCTCAAATGCACCAGCAAAGAGGAAGAATAGGCGGCAGCGAAAGGATAGGACAGATGAGAAGGCTGTGAAACTTGTGGAAGCGGCGAAGAGTCAGCAGAAGGACCCAGAGTCAGGCGAGGTCAAATTGAATAGGAAAGCCAGGCGGTTGGCGGCGCAACAGGCGAAGAAGGCGGGTCAGGGCGAGGGTGTAACGCCTGAGGCTTCACCCACACCGGCGATAGCCAACGGAATGAATGGCGACGAGGAGATCAAGACGAAGAAGCCAAAGAGGAGGATGAGAAAGTCGCAAGGCGACGTTGTGGCTTGATGCGAATCGGCCATTCCACCCTGCATGTCAATATATCTTGCATGCTGCTACCGATTCTGCGAGGCCGAGGTCGTAATGTCGTCCTTCCGCGTACGACATCAATCGACCATCTAGTATCCAACGCTCTTGAGGTAATCGGCCAGCTTTGCGACGACAATGTTGGCGTCTCCAGCCTGGATAGGCGAGTCGTACTGATCACAGCGTCAGCAGGAGTCATCAAGGGCTCAGATGAGTGCATACCTCTCCAACTAGGATAGCCTGCGTTGTGGGAATGATGAACACGCCTCGCTCCTGTGACAAGTTATTAGCTGGCTTCCTATGTCCAGACCACGCATAAAACCGTCGCACTGCACTCACGCCTTTTCTGCCAATGACCTCGTCCTGCTCCGCCTTAATGGTCATAAACTTGAATCCAGCAAGCGTGACACCGTTGGCTGGGTAGGCGTTAGATCGTCACTCTGACCAGGTTGGAGAGCTCTCGCGAGGTATTACTCACCCCGCGCCTCGTCAGGTTTCGAGAAGATGGTCTTCACGATAGCATCCTGCTCCTTCTGCGCAAGCTGGACTGGGTTCAGCGACCATGCTCTCCCGGGAGATTTATAGAGACGACAAGCGCCCTATGGATATGCAGACGAGAATCGCTGTTGGAACAACGAATGTTGCATCACTCACAGTGTAGCCTTTCGAGGCGGCCCAGATTCCACCTTGTTTACCGATGATGGCAGCTTTCGAGATTTTGCCAGTAGCCAGCAGCTGGTCGTCGACGTAGGCTTGGCAAGTCAGCTTACTGTACCAAAGACGTTGCGAAAGACGTGTGAAGGATTCATAGGAGCGCGGAGGATATTGAAGACGGAGGCCGTTGCAGCCTACCGCGTTCGAGCCGTATGTGATTGGCTACTGACTCACCTTGCCAAGACATGTTGAATGCGTTCTGGGGATCGAGTTAGTGTCGTTGACCTCGGTTCAGGAGTGCTTCGGGTAGGTACTGGATGTACAGGTGAACGTTGACCAAACGTTGTCGGTGATGCTGCGCTGGCTGCACACTGGAGCTGGAGCTGGAAAATGCGTCATCACTCTTTTGCGCGCCTAGAACCGTTGGAATCCTTTCGGACAGCGGCGTTGCTTTCACCAGCTCACCTCACTCGGCTCCGCTCATCGCCTAAGTCATTGCTGGGATGATAGCATAGTATGAGCGAAGAGGCATGCAGCTATTCTGATACAGACGATGCATGTGAATTATGAGAAACAGTGTGGGTAAAGTGTATGTCCCGCCTCGAGCCTGGTCTCCGCTGCCGCCCTCGCCCTCGAGCTTCGACCCGTTGACCAGACCGCATCTGACCTCTTTCCAATGACCCGAGTCTAGTCCTAAGAATATGCAATCCTTCATATCTCCCGTGGTGAAGATGTCGAGAGTCGCCATTTACTCGTAGACGGCCTTCAAAATAAAATTCGTGACGATAGCAGCTGCCAAGGGAAGTCAGCTCGGATGTTGCTTTGTGGCGAAGGTAAGGCAGCTTACCAAGCAGACAAACACAAAGCACAGTCTGCAGCAAGTATCATCAGCGACAGTGACATCATGACGACTCTGATCGACAGGAGATCTCGGAGTGATCCTTGCGTCTGGGCACCCATACGATCTCGACCTCCAAGGTCTCGAGGGCAGGCAGCTCGACGACATCTTCCCCAGCCCCCTGTGAAGAAACGTGTAACTTACCGGACCTAGTCTGTCGTCATAAGCAGCCCCCGTTCTCAACCGAATCGACCGGGCTCTCATCTGGTACACCGTCAAGGCGTAAATCATGACCGCCATGGCGATGATCGTGTACATGGCCGCAGATATCTTTCCGACCTGTCAGATAGCGGTGTGTCAGCTGGACTCTCAGTCTGACACGACAAGAGATATGATATGACTCACCTTGTCACCGAAGTTGAGCAATCCCACGGCTAGACCTCCGAGAACTACCGCAAAGTGCAGCCATGATAGGAACGTACGTCTGAGTGGGGCAGATCGGACCGATGATCAAGGAAGAGGGAGGAAGCGGCGGGATTGTATAAGTGTATATGGGCGGATGATCGAGGGCAAGCAGATGAGGTCGAGCAAGATGAGAGCAAGTTCACAATGAGCTCATGACCAGACAAGCGGGCGGGACTTCAGACTTACTCGTTGGCGAAAAAGACTTTTGGCTCAACTCTGACGGGAAGCGCGATCCTCTGTGGCACGTGTCAGCGCCCACTTGGCGACGCAACGCTCGATGGGCCGCTCACTTTCTTAGCAGTCCGTTGCAGTAGTGGCTGTGTAGACATGGTGGAGATTTACGCTTTGCGTGTGTGTAGATGCGAAATTGGTAGGGCTGAAGACGCGCGAATTGGCGTCCCGACAACAGCAACGTAGAGCGTTTGTCGTGTAAGAGGCGAGACTTGCTTGAAAGTGTGATAGAAGTTTGGGCAGTGAGATATCGACCGTGTTGAAATGCAGGCAGCAAGGCAAACTGCGGGTCAAGAGTAGATACGAGATAAAGTTGGGAGAGCTTGAGCTTGGATAGAGTTATCGAGTGAAGCAGACTGGAAGAGGATTGAAGGCGCCGGTTGGTCCGCCCACACACGTGCTTGGTCCCTCGGGAGGCATCTCATTTTGAATTTCACTTGTAGGCCTGCGGCTGCCTGCGAACCTCCGCCAGCATTGCCTATCTATCTTACGGAATGCGAAGACACGTGGTCGGCGTCAGTGGCAACATTAATGCCTCCACCAGCCGCCTGGTTCTGGCAACTTCCAGTCTCCCATAAGTAGTTACTACTGTATGCAGGGCCAGGTACCACCGGGTACCACACCCGGCCAGCGCTGAACGTTGAACGTTCAACGTTCGACGTTCCACGTTCAACGCTCAAAATCACGACTACTGTATCATCAGATTTATACACCTGAACCAAAGTGACCCTCGAAGGATTCCATCCAGCAACAAGGTATTCGCCCACGACTATCTACATCTCCCTCAATCTTTCCAGCATGTCGAACAACCTTCCCCCCGGTTTCCCACCCGGTATGACCTTCAATTTCTTCAACGGCAACGGCTTGGACCCCTTGCAGTTCCAATCCGGAATCGATTCGAACAACTCGGCGGTTGCAGCTGCATTGTATGGCCAAACAGACGTCGCCATCGCCCGGCACCGTGAGGCGCTCAAAATGAAGCTTCGGGTGCACGGGCCAAACGCCATCATCACGGCTATCACCTACAACGGACTAGGAGAATCCCTATTGGAGGCAGGGGAGCTGCAGGAAGCAGAGGAGATGCTGCTGAACGCATACAGAGTCAGAGAAGGATCTGGCAACGGGGACAACTTCGACGCAGCTGTCACACGAGAAAACCTAGGAAGACTGTACGAGGCTAAGGGTGACTGGGCTCGAGCGCGCAGTGTTCGAATGGAAGGAAACACTCGCGGAAGAAACTCGTTTGCCTGCTCCAACGACAAGGTAAGATTCCTGACCCGTACAAACGATCATCAGCTGACATCAGACGTCGATAGTGCCCTGGACAGACTTTCCCTTTGTCGAGGATGAGCCACTGTTCAGCATGCCAAACGCCATTGTATTGCAGCAAGGAGTGCCAAAAGATTGACTGGGCGCAGCGTCACAAGGCTCTGTGCAAGTCCAGGGTGGTCTCGGCATTGGCAGTCACACTACGAGTACTAGTTCAGTTGAGTTCGCGGCTCGGTAATGTAAATATCTGCTGTCTGTGGGAAGTCGCCGAGAGCTGATAGACCAGGCTACATATTATTGACAGGCTTGAGAATCTCTGACTAGCGTTCAGAGGTCATCGCCAACGTACTTAATTCATGGCATACAGGACTGAGCAGGGGAATACGATCCGATTGACTTCAAGTCTAAATCTACCCTTCCCAAAGTATGTCTCCAGCCGTACATCTCAACGTCCTCCGGTTGCTACTACTGGTACTAAACCTTATCTCGGACCCACGACTGTGTACTCAGCCAAACCACAGGCGGTAGCGCTCTACCTCTTCCAAAGGCAAGAGTTCAAACGCCTCCTCTCTGACCTCCTCGACATTCCAGCCGCAGCACTCCCATGGAGACGTGTTGCGCCAGTTTAGGATCCTGGCTCTCGTAGACCAATCCCTTTGGTAGACCGGGTCTTCGTTGAGTAGGTACTTGAGGTAATGGTTGAATACACCCTCGTAGAGTTGAATCTCTCTTCTTTCCGTTAATGCCGATTTCTGCAATTGCTTGTAGGCTTCCAGCTGCGTTGGGTGGTCGCGAACGGCGTCGGGCACCTCGTCCGGTATGATCCGCTCCGCCATCATATAGTTGTTTGTGGCGCTTTGTGGCATGACGACGGAAGCCGAGGCTTCCGTGGTCGCCTGGCCGAAGAAGTTGATTCCGGTGCTCGCCATCATTTCATCGATATATTCCTCGGAACCGTATGATTGCGCCGTTTTCGATAGGACGCCCAGTCGATGCATGAAACCCTCCTGCAACCTCTCGGCCTTGCCCATGTCTCGGGGTAGGATTGAGCCCTCTTTGGCAGTGCGAGTCAATCGGTTGCTCCCAGGATGGAATATCCAGTTGTTGATTGCACCCACGATGATGTTGGGTAGATCGAGTACATTTTCGTACAGGTGGCGTGTCACGTAGCCTTGATTGGCGAAGTACGCGTTGTCGAAGGCGTATGGGCCATTCCTGGTGTAGACACAGACTGATTGTGGTAGATGCGCGCTAACAAACATGTCGACGTACGCTCGCGCCAAACCTGTGGCATCGAAATCCTGCTCTTCCAGACAATCCCACCCGCGGTCGTATCTCTCTCCCAGGATGAATGTGCGCACTGAACCGAATGGCGGGTATGCGTGCAGTATTTCGATCTTTTCCATCAATGAGTGGAATTCTCGAAGCTTCTCTACCGCCAGCCGCCTGCCTCTCCGCTTGTTTTTTGCAGGTGACATGCCGACTAGATCCCAAACATCCACTCCATACGCCGCCTTTGCACACAGGAGGGAATTCAACTTGAGGACTGGTTGCGTCGCTGGCCCGAAGCCGATGATGTGGATTGCTGTGGTGAGATCTACCAATTCCGCCTTGGAACGGAGTCTTTGTGATCCGGGCTGGTGATCGCCATTGATCGGAAGCCCTTTGATCAAGGTTGGTAGGTCGTTGACGACAATCGAGGTGTAGAGGATGGGAGATGCTAGATTGTGGAAGAGCTAGTGACCGATCAGCGATACCCAAATGAAAGGCGAAACGGGCACGTGCCACGTGAGGCCGAAAGGGGATCTGTTGCTCACCAGCGATACTCGACAGATGATGAAAGTCAGACCAAGTGCCCCGTTTCCACGGAGGAGGTCCTTCGCGTTTCAGGCATCCGAAGATCAGAGACCATAGCTCGGGCGGAAGCTCGCGCGAAGTCATCCGGTTGATTGAGGCGGAGGTCTGTGTGCAGGTCTGAATGACAATTGAGCTGGAGGAGTCGCAGAGGCCGAGGGAGACGTCGGGGTGATGTGTGAAAGTGGTTGCTCAATCTGGGATCACAATGTAGGCCTCACCAGTCTCGCCACAGGAAGCCACAAGCTAGTGATCAAGGCAACGTCAAGAATGGATGAAGCAAGGCATCGATGTCTGATCGTTGTTGAGCGTGGTACCGTGTGCTACTTACATGAATGCTCCGGCTCCTGCGCCCTGTCGGCGTGTCGCACCGCGCGCACCGCAGCGCCGCAGCGATCCTGGACGCCGAGACGCGTCGCGTATACTCACGCGTACTGTACTTAATTATCTAATACGGGCGTGCGCAGGCGTGCGTGAGCGGACTTTGCAGAACACCGTGTGATATTCTGCGGCCCGGCATGCATGATCTGCTGGTCGTGCGACCCTCTTGGACGTGGATCTACGTGGATCCACCTCGAGGGAGAGCCGTGATCTCAATATAACCCGCGCTCGTGGTGATAGGCGACTCGCGAGGAGAGAGAGAGCTGAAAAGCCAGATATGACTCGCGTATGTTCCTGGTCCTATCTGACGCTTGACCTCACGCCGACTGACTCCCACCACCAATTCCATCCTTCATAAGTGCAAGGAGAGTACGAGCACTCGTACTACAGTTGTGTTCCTCATCAACAATGCTTGACAGGATCGGATCGAGTAGCGGGCACCTTTCACCTGCGCAACTGCGCTCTGTCCCTTTAGGCCGTTTGCACATGAGTGGGGCCTATGGACGAATATGGGAGCACTTGCCTCTGAATAGCCTCAGATTATCGTCTTTCCACTTCAGCTTAAGCTTAAGCACTAACTAAGTACAGTGAGCAGATGCTCGGATTTCGATCGTCAGGCACCAAACAGCAAGAGTCCTCAAGAGCCCTCAGCGGCATTGACATCTTTGCATACTACCTCATACTACCGCTGTCGTCCTCCTTGTGTACACAGTCTAAAGGGCATGTCAAGGTCTTGTTTGAGCAGATTTTGAGCTGTTCACACAGCTCCAGTACCACCATATCGTTCGTAGCCAGAGAAGCCGCGTTGGAAGCAAAGCTGAAACACCTGCGCAGGCCGGCGGCGTGTTTCGATTGCATATTGCGGGCCTCCACATGTCATAAAACTTGGCCAAGTGGCCGTTCCCGTCACTCCCTCTTTTCCACCCACCAAACAGTTACAGCACAGCCCCGTCCCAGTGGCAAGCGCATCAACCATCGAAGCCACGAGCATCCAAGGTGGCAGGGATCGCCGGTCGCGTCCAAACCAGACAGTATCGTGCACTTTGTCGATCCTCAGTGAGCCGAAGCTGTGTGATCCACTGGTCACCTGTCAACTCGCTTGTCCGACGATTTGCACCGCGACGAAGTCAATCGGAAGGGACACGGGCCGATCGCGATTCGAAGAAAGGAGTACGACGCCGACGGCAGACAGTTAGTTCCCAGGATCCCGTGATTCTCTGGTATTCTCATCAACGTCCCACATCGCAACGCAGACTGTTGCACTTCACCTGCATACATCTCTCAACGCACACACACACAGAGGGATCCATCAATCAGCATTCGAGTTTAGGTCACCGCGCCTTTTTCCCACTTTCACGATCAACAACAACCGCCTCGATCTATCGTATAATATCAAGACAGCACATACAGCATTTCCACAGCCCGATCAGCACCACGACAGAACCAGGCCCTCGGACAAACGCAGAAAAGCCCATGAGCAGATCCGCTTGAGCACACTTCATCATGGCTGCCAGTGCCTTCTCTTCCGCCGACGCGAAAAAGATTCAAAATCTCACAGACCTCATCACATCCCTCCCTAGAACATCATCGCCAACGCCCAACTCCCCCGGTCCTAATCGAACGGTGTATCCCAATGACGACTCGATCACGGCTCTGCTACAGACGCGATCACGGTTCGAACATCCTTACACTCGTTTGTGCCAGAATGGAACCGAATATGTCGTGGTCAACCCCCTCCGGTCACTGGGCAGTATGAATGAGGAGTTTAGACGGCAGTATCAGGACGTGATAGAGAACAGCGAAGTGAGCGACGATGGACATTCGCGGAACGGCGAACTGCAGCCAAGCGTTTACGAGCTCGCTGGTCGAGTCTGGATGTTGATGTCGAGGCGCAAAGAGAGTCAGAGCGTGGTATATCAGTGAGTCGATAAGTGCTGCATGTCTTACCTTCGCACGTGACTCACTTTGCTAATGAGTTCTCTTCTTAGCGGTTTGACGAACTCTGGAAAATCCACGACCTCTCGCCATTTCACAACACAGATTCTCCACCTCTCCGCCCATACAAAAGCTCAAAAACGACTCTCCGATCAGATCACCTACCTCATGACGCTCCTTGAATCGTTTGGTCATTCCAAAACTCCCATCAACCCCTCGGCATCCCAATTTGGCCGATTCCTAGAACTCCACTTCAGCTCCGATGGCGAGATTGCCGGCGCAAAGGTCCTGCCATTTGGCCTGAACAAGTCGAGGCTGGGCAAGCTTCAACACGAGGAGAGAAGTTTCCACGTCTTCTACCAGTTCTTGGCAGGAGCGAGTCCGGAGGAGAGGGAGAGTTTGAACCTTGAAGACGCGTCAGACTACCAGTTGCTCAGCCGGAGCGGATGTTATCGACTGCCGGGAGGACCGTTCTCAGATGATTCGACACAGCTCAGTGAGCTACGGGTTGCCTTTGCCAATCTCGGCTTCAAGGCCAAACACGTTCGAGCCATCTTCAACCTGCTCACCACTATCCTTCTTCTTTCCAACCTCACATTTGCCGATAATCGGGGCACGGGCTCGTTAGGGATGACATCAATGGACGAGAAGGCAAGAGTTGAGAACAGGCAGTTGCTGGCCACCATTGCCGCTCATCTAGGAGTCGGCCCCGACGATCTGGAAAGCGTACTGGTCAACAAGACGAAATGGGTCAGAAAGGACCTCTGCTCGATGATTCTCGACGCGCCTGGCGCAGAGGAACAGCGGGATAGCTTGATGAGAGATCTCTACGCCATCCTCTTCACCTTTGTGGTGGAAATGGCGAATAAAAAGCTTTGCGCTGGATCCGCCGAAGACGACGAAACACCGGAACTGCAGATCGTCCAACTGGACCTACCCGGGTATCAATCACGCACGCTCAGTCAAGAGCCTCAAGGGTCCCAACCAGCTAGTACCATCTCGATGCTCGGCGGTCACCTTGTCAATGCCTCTGGTCAGAACGGGTTCGACGAGTTCAGTGTCAACTTCGCAAACGAGCTGCTGCAGTCTTACCTGGTTCGACAGACCTTCGAGGATGGACTAGGTTCGGCTGTTTACACTGTCAACGACGGCTTGAGATTACCTGCGGTTGTCACGATGGACAATGCTGCTTGTGTCGAGATGTTGAGAGGCGGTTTACTCGCCGGGCCTAGTAGCCGACTCAACAAGTCCCCAGGAGGAGTCATCAAAGCTCTCTCCAAGGCTTCGGATACACTCAAGGGAGGAGAAGAGCGGAACGAGGAGCGGGCTGAGCACATTCTGGAAACCCTTCATTCCTCCTTTGGTCGACATGGTTCATTCACCGTCAGCCCCGCAGGACCCTCACCAGCGCACGTGTTTGGCATCAACCACTGGAGCGGACAATGCGTCTACGACGCTTCAGACTTTGTGGATAAAAACGCAGACGTAATGGACAAGCAGCTCGTAGATCTTCTCCGCGACAGTAGCGACTCCTTCATCTCCAAATTGGTCTCTGGACCCGGCTTGGCGACCGAGGGTCATCCGCTAGACCCGAACATCACGGTCGAAGCGCAAGTGTCGTCAATACCACTCCGAACGCCTACATCGATCATCAACCCCCTGATCGGAACTCGACCCATCGATGCACCCTCTGAATGGCCACTAGATCCCAGCATACCACATCCAGTGACGAGTCAGATCAACGCCACTCTCTCCACCATGCTGAATCACCTGAACTGTACACGAGTCTGGACGGTTTCTTGTATCCGACCCAACGACTCGGGACATGCCAACTCGTTTGACAAGCGGAGAGTCAAGGCCCAGGTCAAATCCCTCTTGCTGGCGGATAAGATCAACCGGAAGCAAGTCAATTGGATTGCAGACTACCCACTCGACGAGATGTGTGCGCGACACGGCTTGGATGTCGGTAATTCGGCAATAGAAACTGTTGAAGCCTTCGTCGAATCTCGGGGCTGGACATCAGGTGTCGACTATCAGATAGGCCAAGAGAGGATTTGGATGACGTGGAGCAGTTGGAGAGAGCAAGAAGACCTCTTGCGTTCCGGAGAGTCGAGACGTGGTTTCAGTGGTGACGACACTGCTGCTGAGTCGGACGAAGACAACGAACGTCTAGGCGACGTAAAGCATAACGCCAACAGAGGATCCCGGTACGGTGGGCTCGGCGCCGAACAGCCAGATATGGGGGAAAGCGAGGTCAACCTCCTGATCAAGAAAGCCGATGGGACCGGCGACGAAGTCTACACTCCAAACACCATCAACGAGCGTTCTGGCGGAGCAGGATACCTCGGCTACAGGGATGATCGGGATCACGATTTGAACGGCAGCGGGGTCTGGTCCGACGAGGTTGGTGTGACGGATTACACCAAGGAACCTATCCGGCCGTACTCTGATACGCTCTTACCCGACCAAAAGGAAGGCCGAGACGCATTCGTTGTCAACGAGAAGAAGGGTCACATTTCCACAGAGGTCATTGCAACTACGCCCGCGAGACGATGGTGGCTGCGAATCACATGGTTCTTGACCTGGTGGATTCCTTCGTTCTTATTGGTCAAGGTGGGAAAGATGAAGAGAGCGGATATCAGGATGGCCTGGAGAGAAAAGGTAGCAATCTTCATGATGGTCATTGGCATGTGCGGGACGGTCGTTTTCTACATTGTCATCTTTGGGAGACTCCTCTGCCCAGACAATGACAAGGCTTGGAACCCGACAGAATTGTCTCAACACGCTGGTGACGATGACTACTATGCTGCCATTCGAGGCAAAGTGTACGACGTGAGTTTAGGCTATAGGCATCACTTGTGCGGGTGATGCTGACCCTTGATCCAGTTTACGAACTTCTACAAAGGCAAGCACGGAGATGTCGCCGCGTACCCCACCACAGAGGCCGTCATGTTGCAATTCGCCGGACAGGATCTCACCAATTACTTCCCCATGCCGATGAACCTGGCTTGTCCGGAGCTCGTACCGTCAGACCAGCTGTCTCTCATGAGGGCCAACTTCACTCCGGTCGTCGCCTACGCCGTTCACACCAGCGGTGCTCTGCAGACTATCCCAGACACGAAGCTCGACGCTGGAGATTGGTACACCAACCGACTGATGCCCAGCCTGAAGGACATGTACAAGGGCGATTTTGTATACGACAAGGCATACGTGCGAAACGAGGCGGACGGCAGCGAGAGGTGAGTGGCAGGTCCGGAAGTGGGATATGTGCTAACGATTCTAGACAATGGGCAATCTACAAGAAGAAGGTATACGATCTCTCTGATTACCTATACACTGTTCAATTCTACTCGAGTTCTTCCGGCACGGACCTCCCCAACTACAGCTTCATCAATGAGGGCGTGTCGGACTTGTTCTCGACGCAGAATGGTCAGGATATTACCAAGCCACTCGACAAGGTGTTTGCTGGCATGTCCACCGACGACGTCAGCAATCATATGAAGTGTTTCGAACAGGCGTTTTACGTCGGAGAGCTGGATTTCCGAAAAGAGCCCAGATGTACGGTCCAGAACTATCTCCTCTTGACGTTCTCTATCATCCTGATGACGGTCATTGGAATGAAGTGTGAGTTTGGCAATGACTCGCAGTCAATTTCGCCTGAGCTGAATGGACCCATGTCTAGTCCTCGCCGCTCTGCAACTCGGCTCCAAGCGACAACCTGAGATGCTGGACAAATTCGTCATATGCCAAGTACCTTGTTACACGGAAGGCGAGGAGTCGCTCAAGAAGACCATCGACTCTTTGGCTGTGCTCAATTACGACGACAAGCGAAAGTTGATCTTCATCATCTGTGATGGAAATATCATCGGTTCCGGCAACAACCGACCTACGCCACGAATTGTCCTTGATATCCTCGGTGTTGATCCCAAGCTCGACCCGGAGCCGCTTTTGTTCAAGAGTATTGGAGACGGGAGCAAGCAGCTCAACTATGCCAAGGTGTATTCAGGCTTGTACGAGCACGAAGGTCACGTCGTACCGTGAGTACCTCGGTGCCGAGAATGTGACCTGTTACTGACCTTGCGCTTGCTCAGATACGTGGTTGTGGTCAAGGTGGGCAAACCGACGGAAACTTCAAAGCCTGGTAACAGAGGAAAGCGAGATTCTCAAGTCCTCCTCCTGCAATACCTCAACAGAGTCCACTTTGACGCACCCATGTCGCCATTGGAATTGGAGATCTACCATCAGATGAGGAACATCATCGGCATCGATCCGACCTTCTACGAGTATATCTTCCAGGTCGATGCGGATACCGTGAGTCGTCTCGTACTTGATTTGGATTGACAGCTCACAAGCTGCCAGACTGTCATGCCCGACTCGCTCAATCGACTGGTCGCGTGTACTTCTGACGACTCGAGGATTATCGGCATCTGCGGTGAAACAAAGTTGGCAAATGAGCGAGAGTCTTTGACTACCATGATCCAGGTAAGTTACTGCGGCTTGTTACTTTGAGACGTGCCATCTGATGCTCTACCTCTAGGTATATGAGTACTACATCTCGCACAATCTGACCAAGGCATTTGAGTCGCTCTTTGGATCCGTTACCTGTCTACCTGGATGTTTCTCCGTCTACCGTATCAGAACGGCGGACAAAGGTCGACCGATCATCATCTCCTCTCTGGTCATCGATGAGTACGCCGAGCCGAACGTCGACACACTCCATAAGAAGAACCTGTTCTCGCTCGGAGAAGATCGATACCTCACCACGCTCATGATGAAGCATTTCCCGACTTTCAAGATGAAATTCACTCCGGATGCCATTGCGCACACAGTCGCACCGAGTAGATGGGGCGTCTTGCTCAGTCAAAGGCGAAGATGGATCAATTCGACAGTGCACAACTTGGCCGAGCTGCTCTTCCTGCCTGAGCTGTGTGGATTCTGCTTCTTCTCCATGCGATTCGTCGTCTTCATCGATCTCCTCGGAACGATTGTGAGTGGTTCTATGGGAACAGGTATGCGACGAGTGCTGATAAAATCCATCTTAGATTCTTCCTGCCACCTGTGTATACGTGAGTGGAGTTTACATAACTCTTCTAATAACGCTGACCATATCCCACAGCTCATTTACCTGATCGTCATTGTTTCCATTGGCAAGGCCGCCATTCCGGTCATCTCACTAGTCATGATCGCGGCGGTGTACGGTCTACAGGTCAGTGGCTCTCCTTGTCTAGCGTCCAACCTACGGCTGACTCTTGCATCAGGCCATCATCTTCATCCTCCGAAGGGAGTTCATGTTGATTGGATGGATGTTCGTGTACATACTCGCGTACGTTCACATGTACAGCTGGCAGCGGTGTTTGGCTGACATAGGGACTTTAGCTTCCCGGTTTACTCGCTGTACCTGCCTCTTTACTCCTTCTGGTCTATGGACGATTTCAGTTGGGGTAATACTCGGTCAGTCCCTAAAAGCTGATCAGCGCATTCCTAGCTGACCTCCCCGCAGTAAGGTCGTCGGTGAAGGCAACAACAAGACTGTGGTGTACGAGGACGACGAGCCGTTCCACGATTCCATGATTCCGTACAAGAGTTTCCGAGGTGAGTTCTTGTCCGTTCTCTAAGGCTTGTCGCTAATTGAGCGATATAGAATACGAAGCCAACGCTTGGGAGACCCAGTCACTTCAATCCGAGAAGTCCCGAGACACATCGCAAACTTCTCAAACGAGACCTACATCCAAGCTTCATCCTTACGGACCTGGTCACCGTGCTCAGAGTTTACACTCGTCTGTCGACTTGCCCCCTGGCGCAGACTTCTGGAGAGATTCTTCTCCTCTGGGCCCGAAGCACTCGTCGAGAAACCTTCGACAATCCCCCTCGCATCCATCGCTACGCCCGATGAGCTCCTTCCAATCTATGAACCCCGGCATGCCCAACAACCGTATCCAATCAATGGCCGGCATGAGCATGTGGGGTCCTGGTTCGGAGCGTGGTGATGGCGGCATGCCGATGCAACATCCGCAGAGCTTCTCTCCTCAGGTCCCGTACCTCCACCCTATGATGACGGGCAGTCAAGCCAGCTACGGAGGACTCAATCCATTCGCCTCTCCCGCCATGTCGGAGCAGGGCTTGAGACCACCGACTATGTTCACCAACGGCCCTTATAGCGGAGCAGCACCGCGAAACTCGGTCATGTCCGGGTTGGGCAACTACGGCCAGATTGGAGCTCAGGACAGGATGTCTAGCTATTCTTTGGCTACAACGGCCAATCCATTCGGCGCACCAACAGGTGGACCACCCCTCTCGCCCACAATGAACCCCGAACCAAGCGATGAGGAAATCCTAGACGTGCTTAAAAGGCACCTAGCTACACAAGACTTGATGAGCGTGTAAGTCCACTCGATCCTGACGAGAGAGTTGGATATTGATGGAGTTGCTCAGAACGAAACGACAAACACGAGAGGCGCTGTTTGCTCTTTTCCCAAATGCCAACTTGCAAGCAAGGACAGCTTGGGTGAATGAGAGCATTGACAAGACGCTCAGTGGACCATGATAGACTATCAATCTGATTCTCAGTAGGACAATCTTAACGAAAACAATTCTGTATCTACCCCTTGCATACTCAATTTCTTCCATCCCTCACGGTTCAACTTCTCATCAATGCATACGAGTCATGATATGTTGGCGAAGAAGCCGGTTGAGCGGCGGTCATTCACCGGCACCTCAGCCCGGTGGCACTGCTCAGTCCAAGTTGACGTCCTCGGCCTCGTCTCGAGCCTCTGTCCATTGGGCAGCACTTTCCGCATTGTTGAGAAGGACGCGTGTGTTGTCTCTGGACAGCCTGGCCAGAGTATCGATGAAAATGATTCGATCGTCGTGACTCTTACCTTCGTCCATCATCCCCTTTAGGGAGGTGTGGCCTTTGAGCTCGTCCCTCAGCTGCGCCTCGGTGATCAAGCCCAGCGATTTGAATCTCGCCAGTTCCTGCTCGAAGGCCTCGACCTCACCGTCGGGGACTTCAGATTGGTTCAATCAGTGCTCGGATAACGTCTTGAAGTCGGTTTCGAGGGATCCCTCCCCGTAGACGGGCAATTCGTACATCGTAGTGATGGGATGACCAAGCTCACCGTCGGAAATTTGGTCACTTCCTACAGGAGGGTTGGCATCCATGCCGAACCAGGTGTCTGCCGCGACCGAACCTGGTTTCGACGCAGAACCAAGATTGGAGAACGCGTAGGTCGATCGGTCGTGGCCACCGAGACTCGATTCGGCTTTTCTTTTGGTAAGTGCCCCCAGTTGGTCGATGCCAAGCATGTTAGAAGCGGCCCCAGCATTGGTAGGCTTATCGTGGTCGTTCGAAGCCCAGCGCTTAAGCATAAGCGAATAGTCGCGCTCTTCTTCCTGGGGCGAATTGACCTGAAGCTGAAAGCCTCCGCCTTCTTCTTTGGAGCCGGGTTGGTATTGCTCGGACATGTTGATAGGTCAAATCACTCTGTTATCTGAGCTGTAGGGTGAGGGATGTGTAGGCTGAACGGGTGAATGGGTCTGGGGGTTTTTCGAGAACCGGTGGGTCAAGTATGTAGTCGTTTGTCGTTCGTGTCGCCCTGCACTCTTACCAGCGGTGACCAAGTATGACACGCGTAAGAACGCATAAGATCACGACAAAGGACCCCTGGACGAGCTGGACAGCTAGATTGTCCGCTTCGAATCCCGTGCGTTGATGTCCATGACGATGCTCAGGCCATGATCGCGAGTTGCGACCGATGGCGCCTTCGGGGGAATAGAGCACCTTTGTTCGAGAGTCATATGGCGGTGGAGCGAGGGTGTAATTTGTTGGCGTGCATGTGTATCATCACTGTATCATCTCGCTGATCTTCAATCCCACCTTTCATGAGTTCGCAGAATAGCGTGTCAGGTTGTCGGCTGTCAGAGCAGACATCCCAGCCATTGACGTCATGCGCTGACGCTGCACGCACTTTTCATGAGCTCGCAGGATAGCATATCAGCTGTCCTTGTACACTCTGCTTGTTTCTCAGCCACTCCGATGATCCCCGTTCTGCCCCGTCGGTTCTGCAGCCGACTTCGGCCGCTGGGTATTATCGATCAGATGCATAGGACATGGCGCCTCAGGTCAGTCACCGCCTGTCTGACACCCTGGACAGGTACCGTACGAGTAGTCGCAAACTCACTCGTTCAGCGACCAAATTGACTGACCATCAGGGAGGATGAGCTTGTACCCTCCATCAGAGAAAGCCTTGAGCTGATCCAGGTGTTGCCTCTTCTCTTGGTCCGAAAAATCGGTGTTCTCTGCAAGATGATGGTACGTTGGGAAGGCGGGGAACAATTGAATATGCTCGCTCATCCTCCATTGCGGTACCAACTTCTTGTCGACCAGCGATGACATTTCGTCTTGGTAGCCTGGGCCGTTCCCTTCTTTATCTGCTGTGGCGGCATCGTCGCGGTAATGTAATAGGGTCTTGAACCGGCTCAAAGTCTCCTCGGAAACGGGTGGATCCTTGACTGGGTAGTTGTCGGCGTCGAATGGCTCATCGGCTTCCGGCGGCTCATACGATGCGAAGTCTACCAGTGGGTCTTCGTCTGATCCGTAAACCCTCTCTTCGCCTTTGCCTCCCATTATACCCCAGTCGGTGTCTTCCGACATGTCAGGCACGGAGAAGTCGAAGAGACCTTCCTCCAGGTCTGCGTGGAAATCCGGGGGCACATCGCCTAAGGCCCCTAAGCGGGGATCGTTCAGTAGTACATCGAGATGGGAACGATCACCTCTAGTCCCAAAATACCCGATGCCAGTTTGGCCGGAACGAGTCACCACCTCCTACCACCTCGGATTATAGACCTAATCGTTCCAAAGCTGCGAGACCGGCTGAAAACCCGCCCAAGCTAGATGGGGGATGTCCATCATCTGAGCCATTTGGCGATTTGTCGTCGTCAGGCATGGCGTCGTCGCTACCGCAACCTCGTCTATCTTGATCAGACATGATGGGGGAATCGAATGAGTCTGTAGCGAAGCAGACTTGGCTCACAGGTATGACTAGTGCGCTCTCGCCTCCCGGTGATGGCTGGTGCCCAAGTAGAAGTCTGCATCAAGCAAGCATCAAGGGAAGGGCGAGCCTTCACAGCACCTGGATCCTTTGACTTCGGCGATACGCCATGGTGTGAGTTTGTGGCAAAGGCTGCTCGCCGTCGAGGCATCGTATGCGACCGATCCAGCCTTTGGACAGTGCTCCGACGGTGATGGGAAGGCGAGAACGAGTGATAGTCGACGAGTCGGCTCAGCGTTCCCAGCAGGCAGCGGCTCCAGCCTAACACGTGTTAGCTTGTCACGACAATCTCGATCACTGATACTGTGTGTAGCCGGTGCGCGTAACCATCTGACGGTCCGACGACTTGCAGCAGTCTGCGCCAGTGATATTGCTTGCGTCGGCCTGCTGTCCGACATCCATACTATCGCCTCTCAAGGATGTTGTGAGGATGTGATGTCAACACCGGTTTTGATCTCTCCCTCACCGCACGGGACATCCGCTTTCGGAACCTAAATCCGCCGAGACCCTCTCTGGCTCGGCTGGCTCTGTGAGCTGTGATCGATGATCTTCGACCTGTACATACCGTGCATCTCCTCACTCTCATCTCACTCGCTACAAACGGATCAGTATCTCGACGGCTGCAGCCTTGGATCATTGGAGTCGTTCCGCAAGAAGAACACAAAAGCGGCACCTTGTGCTGAAATTGGCCCTACGCAAACAATCTTGAGCGAGGCGGTGGAGAACGTAAACGCTTGTGGACGAGGCTGTCAAGCGATCTTGGCGGGGGGTCTTCAGTGTTCAATCGTGCAAAGCTGGACCTTGCATACTGGTATCACCGTGTCATTGAGTACAAACCTCAGAATTGTGGTGAGTCCTTCGTTCCGGTTGTCATACCCCTGCATCGACCCCTCGTCATTCCGACCCTCCGTTGAGACGGTCCGCCGTCCTTTGACCGTTTCTGATCTTGCCACACGTCCCATCCATCTCCCCGTTATATGACCGTAGCCACTTGATCTGGCCAGTATTGTACGACGGAGCGGGCATCAAGCTGGCCTAGGCCTGCCCACTTCCATTACATACCCATCTCGCATCGGTCGGAATCCTGGGGGATCTGAGCGAGCGTACGTTGTGACTGGGACGATCGGAATCGGTGGCAGCGGTCTACATTGTGCTGACGGCAGCTCCTACAGTGACATCCTACTTGTGTAGTCAGGCATCATCAGGTCCGAGACGTATCGGCCGATCACCACCCGCACACATGTCATCGTGACGCAAAACCCGCTCACACCTACCTCGTCCCTGGCTCGAGCCTGCAATCTAGCTATTATCGCGGCCCACAATCTGGTTGGAGTTATCGCTTCGATCCCCAAGCCAGACTGGCAAAGATGTCTCAACCTCGGGCCCAAGGAGCTCGACCTAGGCATACAATCTCAATGTCTCAGCAGTCACCTCTGGTATCGTCGTCGACAATCACCTTTTTCGCCTCTTGGCGTGGGCAGCTGCTCATCTGCACAGTCGTCCTCATCGTTGGCGGAGTCTATTTCCTACTGCAGGAGCCGATCGCCTCGTATCGACGTGCCAGGAAAGAGGTCCTATCGAAAGTCAGGGAGAAGGAGTTGATGTCGATGACCACGACAGAGGACAAGGAAGCGGTCGAGGAGAATAAAGACAAGGAGAAGCGGGGTCGAGACAAACGCAAGGATCCCAGAAAGAGGAAGGGCTCGTTGCTGAAAGTGCCAACGTCAGCTGGTATCAGTGGGGAATCCAGTCCCGCTCCCAGCTCGATGGAATCCTCACCTGCGCCTACCCAGAAACCGACACTGCCTTCAATCCCAAAACTCCCTCAGAGCGATAAATCGGCATCGCACAGCGTCGCAGCACTTCCTCTGAGCTCTCCCACTCGACCAGCACATGACGCTACGCCAAAGAAAAGCAAGGCAACGGCAGTGAAGACGCCCATATCCTACCCTGTCGAGCTGCCGGAGAATTCCATACTTCCTCCTTACACCATACCGCTGCCCGAAACGCCCGGTGCAGGCCCATCAAGGATCATTCTAACACCTGTGGTTAACGACTCTGGATCACAAGACGGCGAAGCGGGAACCACATCAGAATCCGCACCGGATCCTCTCGCCAAGGATGACAAGTCCAGAAATTTATCTGATGGGTTCTCGATCATACCAGAGGAAGGCTATCTCCCCGCTAGTATAGCAGATTTATCGGGAAAGAAGAAGAAGCGGAAAAACAAAGTGCCTCCACCAGCCTTGCCGAAGCTAAATGGCTCGTCGAGCGTTGTCGATACCGCCAAGTCGGAGACGGATATCGTTGGTCCTCTGAAATCACCACCACCGACCCCGTCGACATCTCGACACGCCCGGAAAGCTAGTCTGACCAGACCGATCGGAGTCAATCTCGAAGACTTGCTGTCTGAGCGTGAGAAAATGATTGATACGTTACGAGCAGAAATTGGCGCCGCGAAGGCGGAAGAGGCCAAAGCGAGAGAGGAAGCGTCCAGAGGGAAACACACTGAGGAGCGGCTGTCTAGAGATGTGGAAAGGATGAGGAAGGCAAATGCGAAATCGGAATCGGAAAGCAGGCGTCGCGAAATCGAGGTAAGCCGAGAAGTCCGTTCAATTGGCTGGTCCAGACTGACCTGCTTTCTCGTAGCTCACGTCGAGATTGAGCCAAATGACATCGAATTACACCACAGTAATCCATCGCCTAGGTGCTTTGGAGAACATGCTGCGAGAAGCCGGCAGGCCGCCTCCTCCACCATTGTCACCCGCTATGCCTGGGATGAATGGAATGGGAATGCCGATCCATCACGCGCAGGGCATGCCATCTCCTCTCCCTCCACTCTCTCCATATGGCAATGGACTAGGGTATGGACCCTCGCCCCGATCAGCCAGTGGACCTGGGTTTGTCCCATATCCCAGTCCTGGAATGTACCCCTCTCCATCGCCAATGCTACATCCACATTCTTTCACAACCCAAACACCTTCACCCTTTCGACGCTCATCCACCGGCGGTCAGAACGGCTTTGGCGATAGCGGGCTCGCTGGCCCACTTACTCCCGGAAATCCCGGCTTCTTAGGGCCTCCACAGCATAGCCCTCTGCCTAATGGAATGAGCAGTGGTTTCCCCTTCGACATGAACGCAATGCCGTTGATCCTGCCATCTGGTCAGCATCCAATAAGCAAGCCAAATGGACAGGGTGCGCAAGCCGACCTGAGACGGCAGAGTATAGAAAGCTCAGTGTTGAAGAAGAAGGGTCAGGCGAAAACAGGTTCGGATAGTGATGAGAACGGGCCACCCCTGCAGGAGATCGAGGAGACGGACAGTACAGAATACTCTGGGAGCGAGATTGGGCTTGGGATGGGACACATGTCGGAAATCGATGGTATTTTCACTGGACATCGGAGTACCAGGCGATTAAGCTCCAGCTCAAATGGTAACCAATCTACAAGAAGTCACAATGGTTTAACGGAAACTCACGGTTCTCACCCTTCGTCCCCGTCGCCGCCAAACCGGACGACGATGTTGCTCACCCCGGCGAGCGCCTCCGGCACCGATCTCTTCCACCAGATGGAACGCAATGGTAGTCGGGGAAGTCTGTACCCCGAGATGGGGCGCAACGGATCGACGGACGGCCACGGACAATCCACTGTCCAACGCAGTCCGCAAAATCGGATCAAAGTCGTTCACCCGGACGAGAACGATCACTCATACTACGAAGGCGATGAGCATGGCTTGGACGGACAGGATGAGGTTGAGAACGGTCGCGAAGTTGATGCGAAGGCAGGAGACCAACACGAGGACTGTCAAGCCAATGGCCAAAATCACTCGGCGATGATCCAGACATCCGAGATTGTGGTTCCTGCGGAATCCCGATCGAGTTCGAGGCAGGAAGAGGCGTACATGCCAATGTTTGCTAGTTTGGCTCACACCCCAGCCCAGGTGGCGGAGATCAGGAAGATGAAGGAAGCAGCGATGAAAGCGCGGGGAGACTGAGAGTGGAGCTGCAGGGGACGTGGCGAGCTTGGGGAGGGGCCGCTTGGGAAGAGACACTGCTTGTCATGTCGAGCTAGTAGTATCACGGACAATAAATGACGAATGCTGGTGTATGCTACAGTAGCTAGGTGATGCACGGCACTCTGCCATGGCTATTCCATGACCACTAGGCCTCTGGGTAGAGTCGACGGTGTATGATCTAGTGCACACTGCCCGCACTATCGGCCGGTTGAGGGAAGAGAAAGTTAACCGGACAAAACAGAGATCCGAATTTGCGGAGCTGGTTAAATACAGCTGACCCCTTGGACTATCTCTCTTCTTCACCCTCCTCGCATCTTTGCATTGCTCCCATCTCACATTCGACCCTCGACACGACAACACGAAGCACTCTTGACCTGATCTTTTGCTCAAATAAGCGAACTACAAACGACACATATCCAACTTTCAAGCAATCACCCTCAACCACCCACAATGGCCCCCACCGGTATCCACCTGACCATCCCCGTTCCCAAGGGCGGCGAGGAGATCATCACCGATGACGCTCTCACCTTCCTCGCTAGTTTGCACAGGACCTTCAACGAGAAGAGGCTGCAGCTCCTTGAGAACAGAAAAATCGTCCAGGCTGAACTTGACAAGGTGAGCAAAACTATCCCCGGAGAACTCGGCTTTGATAAGAGAACGGCGTCCACGAGGCTTCGAACGTTCTCGAGGCAGCCTACGATGGGCTGTGAGTACTGACGACCTATGATACGCTAGGGGAGAACGCTTGGCTTCCTCCCAGAGACGGCGGAGATCCGAAACACGCCAGGATGGGCATGCGCTCCTCCCGGTCCAGGACTCGAGGACAGACGGTGAGTATCTCGATGCTGAGGCGGGAACATGACTGATCCTCTTGCAGGGTCGAGATCACCGGTCCTACAGACAGAAAGATGGTGATCAACGCGCTCAACTCTGGCGCCAAGACCTTCATGGCGGATTTCGAGGGTGAGTGACCTCCTCGGACGCGTCCGATCCGAAGTGTCTAACCCTCGCAGACTCCAACTCGCCAACATGGTCAAACATGGTCCTCGGACAGAAGAACATGTACGATGCCATCCGGTACGTGACAAATTGTGACAATTGTGGTGGACTCTAGATTGATGTATACCCTGTAGACGACAAATTGACTTCGAAGTCGGCGGTAAATCCTACAAGCTCGCGGAGAAACCTGCTGTCCTCATCATCCGGTGAGTCGTTCCCGTCAACACCGGTGCCAACAGTCTGTTGACCAGAACAGACCCCGTGGATGGCATTTGGACGAGCCTCGACTCCTCGTCGACGGCAAGCCAATGTCTGGTTCGCTGTTCGACTTTGGACTTTACTTCTACCACAACGCCGCTGAGCTCATCAGCCGTGGTTTCGGACCCTACTTCTACCTCCCAAAGATGGAACACCACCTCGAAGCCAGACTCTGGAACGACGTCTTCTGCTTTTCTACGAGCAAACTGCGCGTCAAGCAAGGAACCATCAGGGCAACTGTCCTGATTGAGACTCTGCCCGCCGCTTTCCAGATGGAGGAAATCCTGTACGAGCTCAAGGAGCACTCTTCAGGCTTGAACTGTGGACGATGGGATTACATCTTCAGTTTGTAAGTCACTACGGCTTGACGTTCGCACCACCTATACTCACGCCTCCTTTAGCATCAAGAAGCAGCGAGCGAACAAGAGCGCTGTCCTGCCAGACAGATCCGACGTCACCATGACCGTGCCATTCATGGACGCCTACGTCCGACTCCTGATCCAGACGTGCCACAAGTGAGTTTCCCGAACCTACTTCAGAGGCGTCTCCCTGACACACTACCCAGGCGAAAAGTCGCGGCCATGGGCGGAATGTCTGCTCAGATCCCCATCAAGAATGACGAGAACGCCAACCAAGTCGCGATGAACAAAGTCAGAGCGGACAAGGAGCGAGAAGTAAAAGCCGGCCACGATGGAACTTGGGTCGCTCACCCCGCCCTCATCAAGATTGCCATGGATGTCTTTGACGAGCACATGAAAGGTCCCAACCAGGTCAGTTGGTCCTCGCGATCCTGTTCCTCTCAGCTGACCTAAATCTAGTACCACATCCGAAGGGAGGACGTATCCGTCACGGATAAGCAGGTCGCAGATTCCAAAGTTCCCGGAAAGATCACCGACAAGGGTGTCCGAGACAACGTCTCTGCGTAAGTCAGAGTCGTCAAGTTGCCGTATCAATCCTGACAACTCCATCAGGGCTCTTTCATACTGTGCCGCTTGGATCTCTGGAAATGGTTGCGTGCCCATCAACTACCTCATGGTGAGTCGCATCGCGATCAGACACCCCAATTTGCCCTCACTGACACCACTACAGGAGGATGCCGCGACGGCAGAGATTGCTCGAGTCCAGCTGTGGCAATGGGTCAAGTACGGTGCCAAGACCGTGAGTACAAACACAATCATCACTGCTCAGAATGGTCACTGACCTTTTGAATCTATAGGACTCTGGAAAGACTATCAACGCGGCATACCTCACACCCGTGTTCTCGGAAGAGTCGGCAAAGGTCGCCTCCTTGGCCGGCATCAAGCCAGAGCACGTCAAGATCTCGAGCGACTACATGCTTTCTCAGGTGCAGTCGAAATGGCCAAGTGATTTCCTCACTTCGGATCTCATGATCCACCTCGAGGGTGTGGGGACCGTAGGCGGTCCAAGTGGACTCGTTTCGAGGTTGTAATGACGCAGAAGAAGGTCGTTGTCTATTCGGCTCGGTAGGCTCAAGATACGCTTGTGCATGAGTATGCTGCGATGTATGTATTGATATCAAGCAACAACAGGAGACTAATGATCTGGAGATGATGATCGATGACTGATCGCTGATTCGCACCCAACTCTCAAGGCCTGCCCCTCGACCTTTTACCCCACTGTCTCGAGTTGAGTGTTGACGTAGCTGGCTGATAATGGTTGTCACCGCTGGCTGGGCTGGAAAGCGGAATCGGTGTTGTCGAGGGAGGCGATACGCTCGATCCGCCTTCTCTCGCCTCCTGCTCCTCCGGTCGGGACCTACTTGCCGGGTCCTCTAGAGGTGTTGATGAGGTGAGTGGCCGAGATGGTCGTTCTGGCGACACAAAGGAGGTACGTCCGAGCGGTCCAAAGACATCTGCGAAGGAAGCCTCGGAAAGTGTTATGCTTGGCGGGAGACTCGGAAGAGGTTTCTCCCTATCCGACGAACCAGCCTCGGTCGTTCGTTGGGGACCGTACATGCCTGAAGGGGCTACGTCCGGAGAGGCGGTAGCACTGGCAACCCCTCGGATCGTGTCGTCTGACTTTCGTGTGGCCGCAAAAGTCGACTCTGCCGAGAGTGTCGTTGGATCCGGGGCATCAGGACTGTGAAGCATCGAGGATGCGAAAGAGAAGTATGTCTCTGATGGGACCAGGCTGGGTACCATGGCCTCTCCTCTGTCACCTAGTTGGTCAGATGGCAAGTTTGAAGAGTCGGCAGCAGAATGCGGCAGTGGCGATGGCGAAGGCAACCGGGTCGAGTCGGGGTGGGGCGATAATGATGAAGTGAGAGAACTCAGAGAAGTATCGGAGTCACCGAAACTGTTGTCGGATCCAAGTAGGTCCTCTGCGGCGAAGACGACTTGAGCATCTTGCAGGAAGACGTCGTCGGACGTTTGTCGAGTTCGCCTTGATGAGCTCGATGACACTGCCGAGTCTATTGGGGCGACCAGTAAACCTGCACTGAACGGGTCTGACTCATCTGGACCTTCTGCCTCGAAGTGTCGAGGCAGCTCAGTATCCAAAGACCCCATTCGAGCCAATGGGTCCTCCTCCTGCGATTGAGCAGACGACATCGTGTCCATGAGGGATCTGCTGGGGAAGTCACCGAAACCGTTGGCTTGATGGGGATCGTCGGCACTGGGTCTTGGAGAAGCAATGGTCGTAGCGGGAGACTGGTAGAACTCGTAGTGCGGAAGTACGGCCGTCCTCAACCGTCTCCTCGGGGGACTTGGTGCGAAATGGGCAAACATGACATCTTCGCTGACAGCTCCGCCGATCAGTGGCGAATCCATGTCCTCCGCCTTCTTCTCCTTCGCCGTCGGTGGACTGGTCAGATGAAGTCCCTTGTCACGTAGACTCCGCATCTCTTGAACGTCGTGTGCCAGCTTTCCAATACTCCTGGCCCTATATGTGATCTCATCCATGGTTCGAGGGGGGATGGTGGGTTCCGTGGCGGGCAGTCTGCTTGACTGCTCATCGACGGCAGCGATGGGAGTTCTGTTGAACGGGAACATGGGTGTCGAGAGGAAGCTGCGAGCGAAGCTGAATCCTCGTGCCGGAGGAGTGCGATAAGAGGGTAGTGACCTTGGTGTGGCGAGAGGTGTCGGTCGTGAGGACGCCCTTTGGGACTGATGTCCAGAGGCGGAGATTCGGATTTGCCTTCCCCCTCCGCTGGCTCCTGCAGATGTGTTGCTGGCAGGGACCGAGGGAACAGGCCCCGATGAAGAGCCTCGGTGCTCGGGAATGCCCATCACCAAATCGTGATCATCCAATGTGGACAGATGACGCTCCGGAAGTACCGGTTGCAACGGCTGTGTGAGGCCACTGGGATCAAGGAGTTCCATAGTATTGGGATCTCGAGGAGGTGGTAGAGGAAAGGACAGAGAAAGCTGGTCCAGTGTCAAAACGATACCGAGTCTCGTATGCACGTCCTGGTGTATCAAGTTGATGGTAGGTTGCCTTACAGGGATGATTTCCGGCGCAGATTCAGTGGGAGGAGGCGGATCCGCAGCGAGAGGAGGGTTGATGACAGGATTTCGCCAGCGTAATCGACTCGTCGAGGGCAATCCCGGCCCCGGACTGCCGTCGTCCTGTGTAGCAGGCGGGGGAGTCATAAGGGTCTCCATGGTATCCAAGTCCATAGCGGAGGTCGATGCTGATAGGCTACCTGCAGAACCATTCAATCAGCTGACTTCTTCATCTCACACCTCTGTTCATCATCTGTGGACACCAGACGTACCAGATACACCTGGATCTCCAAACTGAGAGACAGAACTCATGCGAGGCGTGATTTGTTGCTCCTCGTGGGGTGCCTCTTCCACAGACGTGACTACGGGGACTTCCTCATAGTATAAGTCGTCGTCATCACTGGATTCGAGGTGAGGTTCCAGTCGACTGGATGTATCGTCTTCCGAGGATGGTGACAGGTGTGTGTCAAAGTCGAAGGAAGATGTACCCGGCTCTGCAATCTCCTCGAGGCTCGAAAGAATTATCCTCGGTGGGTCAGGTGAAGAGGCGGCTGATCCAGCTGCACCTCCTGATACCGGGATCGTACTATCGTCAGGTCGGGGAAACAAGCACTCGAGTATGATGGCTTGGCCTTGGTCGTACGTGAGGAGGGGAATGTCAGATCCTCGTCGCAACAGAGCTCTCATGACATGGTCTTGGAGGAAGTCGAGCAGAGCGGCGGGTATTGGGGGGAATGCTTCGCGCATCACTAGATCCGCTTCATCCGGCGGAGGTGGGAGAAGCCGAGAGGGGGGTCTGGACAGGCCAAGAGGAACGCTCAGATCCTGCAGATGTGACTCTGACCGCGAGGCAGTGATTGATGCCGGTTGCTGTTGGGTCTCGGTCGTCGTTGGCTGACTTCGGCCCAGCGTTCCGAACAGGTTGCCAACCGATTTAGCGAACGAGGCATTGCGGTAGGCGTTGAAATCAGGTAGGAAGGTCGACTGACGAGGGGTGGTGTCTGAAGAGTTGGACGATGGAGACGGTGGTCTGCTTTCGGGACTCTCCATAGGGTGGAAAGAGGTAGATATTCGACGCTGGACATTCCGCCAGTCCACGGGTAGGGAGTTGTACGAGGTCGAAGGTCGCGAGCCTCGAAAAGTACCCTCTCTCTCGGGATCTGGGTCATCGACCTCAACTGAAAAGGGTCAGTGGAGTCTGGAAGGTACACATAAAGTGGCGTAGCTCACAAGGAATCTCGATCTCCTCCTTGTCCTTGGTGAAGGTCTTCTTCAATTTCTTGAATCCCTCTTTGAGCTGTCCTTTGCCTTTCCTATCTGACATGCTGGACGTTGTGCGGGGTTGAAGATGGGCTGTGATGCAGACGGTGACAAGAGCAGGGAGAGAGCAAGGCAGGACGTATCCACAAGGTGACAGGGGTGTGGTGGGAGGTAGCAAGTTGCGGGTTGGGAAACGAAAACAGAAGTTCAGGCCTCTAAAAGAGGTCTGTGCGCCAAAAGCAGAATCGCAATCGACGCGATGTGGTGGACGTTGCACAACGACATGCATGGGTTTTGAGGCTTTCACTGAGCTCAAGTATCCTATGGACTACTCATCCTGTATCCTCGTGCATTGCACTTACCTCGATGCAGCAGAGATCATGATGCACCTCACTCGATTCTCACCCCACCTCCCAGGGCACCTTGATGGACCACCTCCACAATGGAAGCGACCGCTGCCACCGGGTGGCAAAATCAGTCGCCACCGCTGGAAAGTGGAGGGCTCGAACAAAGCAATTGTCAAGTCGACAACATTTCCAACTCGTCGCTCACTCGACGGCTTGACTGCAGCTGTTGCTGGTAGTACTAGTGCCTGTTACCAACTCGCTTCACAACTGTACATCCTCCAAGGCAAGACACGAGGCACCTGGACCGGACGATCTACCTTGGATTCGGAAGTTATCGTCACGATCATCAAGTCTCCAAAGAGGAACCAAAGAACGCGAGAGATAGACACATCAGGAGGCTAGATTTAGGAAGAACTCTGCGAGGATGAAGAAGGCATTTCACTTCAAGGTCAAATCTAGACAGAGTGGGTGAACGTCCCTTCACCAGTCCCAAAGCAGCGTGCGAAGTGGAATGAAAGAGCTGACAATTCGTCCTCTTCGCCTCTCATCATGTCACTCATTCTCTGTTTTTGACTGAATTCGCCCACCATGAACAACCACACAGCCCAGCTCGTTGCACCCTGTGCTCCTGAGCTAGCGGCCCTCTTGGCGTGCTTCGCAACGACTGGAGATCTGAGGACGCACTCGGCATGTGCGGCAGCATCGAAGACACTACATAAATGTATGATGGAGACGCCGCGACCGTCGGGGAAAAAGACCGTACCATCGGTGAGTGAGGAGCTGTCTGGATTTCTTCTTAAACTATCCAAGCTCTGGAGATCACTGCGACACATGCTGATATCCGATAGGTCAACTACGTCCTGCGAAAACTCAGCCAGAAATAAGTTTAACCAGCGACCATCAGCCCAGCTCGCCAGTCACGCACACACCTTCGACGGCAGTTTCCATCTCGTATACAGCATTCTATCAACCAATTGTAATAACAAGACCGACATCCACATGCATTGTATCCCAGAAGAGAGAACAAATGCGACGCTGGTCGCTGGATAGGCCATGAGTGCAGCCTATACCCTTCGGATGCGAAGATATAGCTGAAGCAGGTCGACCACCGTGACGTGGTGAAGGGATAGGTGAAGCCCTCGGCGCTCAGCCTGCCGTCCGGCAGAGTGGTCAAGCTGAATCGATGAATGACCTGCTGCCATAAATCAAATCTGAAGCAACAGTCCATTCATATGCAGGTATAACAATCCTAGCACCCATGCAAGTTTCAGCCTCGACCCTCTGCTCGATCTAGTGATGATCTAGATGACACTCCCAAGATCTACTTAATTCCTCAATGACCTCTCACAGCTTGGGTTTGGCATCCTGTCCGGCAGATTTGGCGCTCTCCATCATCGCCTTGATCTCCTCAGCAGCGTCGCACATGGCTTTGCCGAACTTTTCGGCATCGTTATTCTTGGTCGTCACACACCAGACAATGTTGTTATCGTAGATAGCGTACGAAAGACCGTAGCCGTCCTCAACCACTATTGCCCGTGTCAGCAGACGTAACATCTGCAGAGATCGCTTCGTACTGACCTTCTCCGTAGCCCCATCCGTCGAGGTATTTGCTGCTCAGCTGGCTCGTGCTCATCTCCCAGTGACTCGATTTGCCATGGACCTCATCTTTGAATACCGCCGGAGTCTCCTCTCCCTCTTTGATCAACTTCTTCAAACCAAACATGTGTCTGTCGACACCTTGGGCGTCTGCCGCCCAGGTGCTGTACTGGATATGCCTCGTGACGGCGCTTCTGAACAACTTCTCCTTGTCCTGAGGCGATCCTTTCGAGTTGATCATAGCTTCGCAGAAGGCTTTCGATTCGTTGGACACGGTCCTGATGACCTCTGTTCGGCCGTGAATGAACTTTCGGGTTTGACACGATTCGTAGGTAACTCCCGGTCGACCAAACAATCGGTAAAAGCCCAGCTGTTTGATCAGCTGAGCCCACGCATCTGGCGACGCTTTGTGAGATTTGATGAGCTCTTTGCCGTATCCAGTGAAGTTGACCATCTACCAATTGTCAGCACAAACGCTCATCACAGACAAGACACGACCAACCTTGAGATCCTGGAGTTGCATCTCCTCACCAAAGCCCGTCTTCGACTTCGCGATCGTCTCTTTCAGCTGATGATCCAGCTCAAAGACAATCTCCTCGGGTTTGGGCATAGGCGCCGAGTTCTTCTCGTTTTCTGGCAGCTCCAGTGGGATCGCGCCCTTGTCCAAAGAGGCGAGCATAAACTCGTTCAGTCTCAGTGTGGGTGTACCGTCCAGCATCGAGTCTGATATGTCGATCAGCTAGGTCTCGCATCATCTGCTTCTTGGCACTTACGCTCTCCATTGAAGCCAGATTCTCCGTTTGCGTCCACAATGATCTCGTGCTTGTCAAACCACCTGTTGAAGCCTTTCGCTTTTGGCGATCGGTCGTGGCCGCCGACCCAGTAGTTCCAAGCTCTGGCGTCGTCGCTAGCAGGTGCCGGAGCGTCGTCCAGACAGACTAGGAGGATGGCGGAATCAATGTCCTGGATCGCTCGGGTGTTGGCTGGCGAGACAGACAGCAGGTGTCTCCGGGCCTATATTGATTGTCAGCTTCTCTACAAACACATCAGATGCATGTACCCACCTCGGTCCAGACATCTCTGTCATCCGCACAGAGAATACCGAGTCCACTGCCACTTTGGCCCTTTGCCATCTCCTTGACCTGCTTGAAAGCCTCGCTCAGCTGCGAAGCTGACCGTCCCTCCGTATCGACCTTGTAGTACCTGTCGTTGGCCAAGACCACGACGTGGTGGTTCGAGCTCGGGTAAGACTGTGGGATGTCGGCTGGGGAAGTCGGGATTCGGACAGCATTGAACCTGAAGTTTTGATCTCAGCAGAGCGTCCTGATGCTCTTGAACGAAACCTGACTCACAAGTACTTGTACGAAGCCATACACAGCGGTCCCGACTTTGTCTTTTCAGGCTCCAGCCTCTCGCTAGATCCACATCAGTATTTACGCCCGCATTCTCCGCCAAATTGTCTCACCTATCAGTCAGCTTCTTGAACTCGACAGTCGCCCTGACGAGCTCTGCCGCTCGGTCTTCCTGACTCTTTCCCTTGCCTAAGCCTTGCTTGTGGATGTAGAAGTAGCTGACGTTGGGCAAGATTCTGCCCCTGTAACCCATGTACGCGGCCTCGTTCCACCATTCGCTCAGCCAGCTTTCCCTTTCCTTGGCTCTCTGCTCCAGACGGCCTTGCAGGGTTTTACTCTGCTCCGAATCTAGGAATCCTTTGACGAGCTCCCTGGTCTTCTTGTGCTCTAATTCGGACTGCAGCGGCTGCACTGTCTCTAGGTACTTGTGAAACGTGGACGAGAGGGTTGGGACAGGCAGGTGGGGCAAACTCGCCTGTGAGGCATAGAGGGGTTTGGAGGTGGACGCAGCAGAGGCATTGGATCGCTTGGCTGTTGTTGACAAAGACCTGGATGAGGTCGTGGTCTGCTTGAGGCTCATGACCTCGGTCCTTTGTCTCGAAGGGGCTTTGATGGCGTTGGTCATGTTGGACTAGACACGAAGTTAGCACCACCCTTGCACCCGATATTTCTATCCCGTGTGTCCTCATTCACTCACAGCACGCGAGACGAGCTGTCTGTTCAGAGATTGACCAATGGTGAGTCTCCGAGATGACATTGGGGTTCAAGATGTATAGTGGTCTGGGCGGAAATTTGTCCGCGTGTTTCAAGCGCGATTTATAGCCGGTGATGCGTGTACGGTTCGGTAGGTGAGGTTCGTGTGGATAAGGACACTCGGCTCGCTTTTTGGTCTTGTAGACCGAGAGACTATCAACTATGTACGAGCTCTGTCGATATTCTGCCGAAGACCGACAGTGGACGACGCAGCCAAGCAGCAGCTCGACAGCACCAATATCCAATCCCCGGCCATCCCGCGCCCGCTGCCAGCCGCTGCCGTTGTTTCCGTTCCGGTTAAAACTCCTTTCTCCCATAACCGGCGGAGTTACGGCCGGCGGTGACTCGGTTGCATCGTCATCCCAAGTGGACCCAGTCCGATACTGAAGTGAGAACTGAGATCCGTGTGATGCATTGTAGTCATGGTGAACGGGTATCATAGTGGTCTCGTGAGCATGAAGGTCATTATACACAGGGGGAAAGGGTGATTATCCGTGCTCTATTCTACAGCCTCGGTGCTCTCAGAGCTTTGTTGAGCGCAATACAACTAAGTCATCTCGCTCAAAGAGCCATGTTGCTGAATCAACGTCAAGAACTGATTATCGGGGGTCAGAGCTGGTACTATGTGCTGATTCGTATTCCACTCACAGCAGCTCGTTGAACTTCGTACTCATTTACGGTCTCCACTCCCCTTGCCATAGGCATGCGAGCTATATCCAGGCCGTGGGTGACTTCGCGCCTTCGGGTGGCAGGCTTATCTCCAATCGTTGTCTTCTTGCCTGGAACGTACTTGAGGCATCTGCTATTGACCCACAAACCGTCAAACTCGACACTATGCGCCTTCCACAATTCACTCACTCCTCTGGGATCGAGTATAGGTCCAATAGGTGATTCTTGGTCAAAATTGCAAGACCGACGTTGATACTGGCGTGGATGACCACATCCGCGCGGTGAACATCGGGACTATGCTCAGATTCGCTGGGCGGCGAGAGCAGCTTGCCCTTGATGAGGTTGGAGTCCGGCCTCAGCTGATGACGCTCGAGAGCTGAAATCAAAGGTGTGCTCGAGCTGATCACGTCTCCGAGGAGATGGACAATCGTCATGATTTCCTCTTGAAGTTTGTATTCCAGGGTGACGAGGTTGTCGCATAGGTACAGCGTGAAGCCGACATCGGCCTAAGGCAGACGTCAGAGGAGCCCTAGCTGGCTTAGTCGAGACACTCACAACAGTCTTTCCCGAGGGATCCGAATCAAACGCCCTGGCGAGCTGTTTGAGGAAGTCATGTCGCCAAGCACGTTTCTCGCCTATGAGCGAGTACCACGGCGACAGCAAAGCCACACCATCGCGATGTCCTATCGATGACCATTGAGCTCGTTCGTTCGCCAGAGCAGCAGCTGTACTCACCGACAACCTCCGATGTGAAGGTTCGTTGATACTCGTACGAGTTCTTGGCAAAGTCGAGGAATCGTACATTGACCAAACTCGAGTACTTCTGATGCAGAGTACGGTGCAAGTCTAGGGCACGCTCAGCCACATTTTCATTGTCACTGGTCTCGAGCGAGATCAGAATCGACATGCACTGCAAAATTGTCAGGAGTGTAGGCTAAATTGTCCGAACCTTGAGGCGACCCACCTGTAGAGGGTGATATAGACCCTGGTTGACCGTGAAAGACAATATATCCAAAGCGGCATTCTGCGTTGGCTCGTGTTGAGACTTTGCTCCGTCTAAAACATGGCCTATGTTTCGTTGCACCACAGCCGTAGAGAGGCTATACCACTTCTATCAGTTTTTGCCAAATCTCAGCATAGTCGTCACTCACCCCGACTCGGACAGATCCGTCGCATTTCCAATCAGCGCTTCCATGTCTTTGGTCCGGGCCCTCTCCCCACTGTTCCTCTTGTCCGCCTCGGAGATCAAAAATTCGTGGATGACTCCGAGCAATTTGGCCTTTGTGTCGCTATCGTTGTTCGAGGGGCTGAAGACCTGCTCCATCCACTGCATAGCCTCGGGACGCAGAATGAGCACCGGGTAGGCACGGAACAGAGATCCAATGCACTGCGAGGGGGCGACTTGCGGGATGGGCATTTTGGTAAAGTCGAGGAACGTCTCAAACAAGTGGTTGCTCAGCGGTGGCTGATATTGACAGTCAGCTCTACCCAAAATATCGATCCTCTAGCTGTAAGTGTCACTCACATTGGTGATCTTGACGAGTTCATCACGGACCGCTGGACAAAGTCAGCATTTTTGTGACGTTGAATAGTCCAACAGCAACAAGCTCACTTGGGTCACTTTGAGCAATCTCGTCTAGATCACAATTCTCCGCTATCAGGCCGCAGATAAAAAGCATGATCGGCGCAGATGGCTCGTTCGCCGGTCCAGGATTGTGGTTGACCGTCCACTCGTTCCTCATATGTCGTATTTTCCCTGCCCAACGTCAGTCAGCTGCGCTCACGTCCTGTTATTGAGTCCACTTACTCTCGCAAGCCATGAGAACGCGGATGATGGTCTTGTAGTCCCGAGTGAGATACTTTGTCACCGCGCAGAAACACCCCACCGTCTCCTTGAGGCCCTAACGGAGTCATCAGTATACACACGTGTCTCCACAAAGGTGCTTCACCCACCAAAAAGCCTCCGAAGGGGGAGCTGATCATTGGCATAAGGAGTTTTGACAGATCTGAGGCGAATTGGGATGCAGCTCGGGGTAGTGTAGGAATGGAGATACGGAAGATTTTGAGGAGGAGGATGTTGGAGCTCGTCTCGTCATTCTGGATACGCTATCAGTCGAGTTCTCGGAAGAAGACGAGGAGGAAAGACATACGTGCGCCGGCTTGGGCTTGAGATACGATAGTAGTATCTCAGCCTTGTTGATGTCAATAAGGTCAACCTGGGCCGTGCAGAGCAGGTGAATCGCCCTAATCTGAGCGAGAACATCCTAGAACATCGTACGTCAGCGGGAATCTTGCTACTCAACAATGCGGACCGAGACGCACCAGGTCAGACTGTTCGGTAGCATCGATCAGTCGCTCGATAAGGGCTTGCACCGTCTCCTTGTATTTGTCTGTCTGTCCGAGTTTGGTGCACTCTTTCAGAACCTATCGCTGCTCTCAGCAGGCTTCCCCAAATAATAGAAGGTCCCACTCACCTCTTTGACAGCGCCTTCCAGAGCTGCGTTTGATCCTTGATACTTCTCCACTACATCAACCAGTAGCGATGCCGATAGGGCGATCCGGCTATCGGGCGGGTACAGCATATCCGTCAAAGACTTTGTCGCGAGGTCCTAGGAGGAAATCTTCAGCCTGGATGTCATTTACAGAGTGGACTGCCTGCTTACTTTGATGTTGTCATCCGTGTCCCCGGCGAGGGTGACCATTTTGCAGCAGATGTCCACCTTGATATCGCGATCCGCGGTTGTTGAGGAGATTCCCCTCAGAAGCTTGATCACTCGTTTCCTGACTCCCAGACCGGTATCCTGGACCATATTAGCCGTCGACCTTCAGCCTAATATATGAAGAGACTCACTGAGACCCGTAGAGCAAGATGGGGATAGTACTCTGCTGACAATTTGGGCTTTTGCACCACGTACTTGCCCACAAGCTCGACTGCCGCGTCTCGCACCGACGGCGAGGCGTCCGACAAACGCTCCTCAATTGCTTGTCTCGCTGCAGGCTGAAGTCATTCTTAGCAGCAATCCGCCGGACCCGATCGGAGCGAAACTCACATGTGCCAGGACCTCTGGATCGACAGTGATGACGCTTCCGAGGCCTCGAAGGGCTTTGGACCTGATCGCAATGATGGGATTGCCCATGGATTGTATCAGAGCCACCAGAATGGGCTCAAAGGCAGTTTGCAGCGATCTGCCTCGTGCAACCGCAATATTGGCTTGTGCTGCGAGAGTCGCTTGATTCGGATCCCTGATAGACGATCAGCCTGCATGCCTTGAAAGCCAGCTTCAGCTCATTAGTGTGACCCACCCGAGCTCGAAAACATCGTCGTTCCCTGTCCAAATCTTGCCTAGAGCTTCGCGAAGCTGGGAGTCGATAATAACCAATCGCCCACGGGTGTCTTGAGCTTCTTGATCTTTCTCCACGCTAAGCTTCTCCTGTACTGAAGTGACTTTTCTTATGGCGCTCTGGAGCTCCTGAGCCCACAGGATAGACGACATTTCAAGTGAGGACTATTCATCAGCGATACTCCCCGGTAGCAGTACTCACAGCATACATCGCATCATCTTTGCCTGATGTGGATAGGTAATGCGAGATAACGAAATGCTCTTTCACAAGAGCTTCGAGTCTCTCTACCACGGCATGCGAGATGATCTGATATGTCAGTCATACTACCCGTCACCACGGGACTCACCTCGTCCAGACAAGGGACGTGTTTTGTCTCGTTCATCTCGAGAGAGAAGTGCTTTAGGCGAGCTGCAATGTCACCGAGATAGTCCAAGGCGAGGCCTTTAGCAGCGGAAGCTTCAATTCCACCTTTGTTGTCGTCGAGAGCGGAGATCTGCTCATTGTCAATATATTACTGGGGAAGAACACAACAGAACTCACCATGAGTTTGGAGAACACTGTCAGATACAAAGAGGCAGCTGGCCATTCTGGTCGATAGAGGACACTGAGGAGATCTCCAATGAAAACGTCCAGAACTGCCTTGTAGTCGGTATCATGCGTGTTCTTGGAGGTTTTGGAGGCACCAGAACTATAGTCTCATCAGAGCCCGCAGATTAGCTTGTTGTACCCACCGCTGGACCAGATAGACAGCTACGGATCTGGCCGATCTCAGGGCAGAGTCAATCGCATCGGAACATAATCGTGTCTCCTACATCGGATCTGTCAGACTACGAGCGAAAATCGTCGGTCCTTTTCAACTCACCTCGTCCAATACGTTCGCTGTATACTCTTTTGCCGGCGTGACCAGCTCCATCTCCGCCAACGAGGCTCTCATCCTTCGGACTCGAGTCGACACTCCAAACGCAGATGCCTGGACGAGCTGAAGAAGTAGGGCGGAGATGGTGCTAATAGACGGTCCATTGGCAAGTCTGCGTATACGCGATCAGCGAGATCTCCACCACACCCTATGGCGGACCTACTGGTATCGAGCTTTATTCGCGCCCGCATCTGATGTCTTGCCCATCGATCCGAGAATCTCCTCTATGATCCACTGTCGCTGATTCTCATATCTCGCAAAGACCTGTAATTGAGTCAGCAAGAGCTCGGGAAGACAATCAGTGGCACAGCTCACTCCACGTAGGCAAGCCAAGGCTTCGGCTCTCAAGGCATTCATGGCCCGTTGGCCATCGTGAGGAAGCTCCTTCGCCTTGCCCTTCTTCGCTGGGGCGTCGGCCACGAAGAGCGGTGAGATCGCGAGATAGACCGTTTGTATGACGAGTTGATCGGAGAAAGCGATATCGGACCGGCTGACGAGTGATGCAATCCTCGGTGCGGCTCGAAGACACGAGTTGGCGATGGCGGAGAGTGTTGCATCTGGGAAGATCGAAAAGCGCTTGCTTTTGATTTTGCCTTCGTCTTTCGAGTCTGATCGTAGTAGACGAGCAAGGAACGACGATGTGATTTCTGGCATTGTCAGGTCACACCGCCAAGTGATATACGCTGAGAACTCACTCTGCCCGACTAATGCCTCCATTCCTGGTATGACAGTCGAGGCGAGCTGCTCCTTCACCACACTGACCGCATCCGATAGCACATCCTCCGAAAGAAGCTATCGTCCGTCAGCAGAGTACATCGCAAATTCGCCCTACTCACCTGTTTTGGCAGTCCGGGAGTGTCAAGCACGCACAGCGAGCATTCCGCCGCCAGAACAGCGGATCTGACTATTCTCATGGCCGCTTGCTTGTTCGCCAAATCCTCCTCCGTCAAACCAGCGTTCTGATCTCCACCGTCTTTGACCTCGTTCTCGCCTTTGACCGGAGATTTCGAGCTTTTGTTGCCTTTACCACCTTTGCCCTTCTTGTTCGAGGCGTCTTGTCCGACCGACTTGATATCATTTGAGAAGAGAACCACCCCCTGACCGTCGCTGATACTTCTCCCCAAAAGGCGCAAGATCCGGGCTATGACCTCGGGCTCTAGACTGACTCCTTCGCGATTTCCAGCATAGCTCTTCTTGTTCTGATCCTGCACGCGAATTACATACCTCCCCACCTTCTCCATGGCAGCGTTGGTGAGTAGAGGCTGCGCAGCTACACTGCTGATCGATCCGAAGTATTTCGATCGCGACAAGTCGTATATTGTTGGCTCCGCGGGGAGGGCGTCAGACTCTTCGAAGATGTCTTCGAGACAGCTCTGTAATTTCTGGAAATGCGCTGTAGTGAATCGTCAGCAACAGCGATAGTTTCTGAGGAGAAGGACCTACTTCTTCCATCTCTTTCCCCTGTCCTCGCACTACCGGGGGGCACCTGTCCTCCAAATGGAGCTGGACTGGTGTGGTCCGCTTGAGAGCTCATTGCCCAATCACCGTCGTTGTCTTTGTCCTTGACATTGCCTTCATCCCAGCCGAGATCGTCCTCCTCTGATTCCTCCTCGTCCGTGGGCGCTGCAGAAGACGCAGATGCTGAGCTGGGGGCTTTAGGCGCGACCGATGCCTTTCGGGCGGCTGCAGCAAGCTGCGTCAAGTTGAGCTTCGGTAACGGCGAAGGCCCGTCTGCAGGGCGCGACACCCCATTCTGCTTTGACTGGGGGGCGTGCGAAGCGAGAAGAGTAGGCGAGGCGGCGTCATGAGATCGTTTTCGCCTCTTCGTGGGTGTAGGACCAGTGAGATCTGATGTCAAGGGATCCGGAGAATCGTCGGGAGTGAAAGCTGCTCTTGCAAGAGCTCTACTCAAACTCGGTGTTGCCGAGCTCACTCTTTGAGAGGTTGCAGCCTTTTTGCCTTTGGCTGATCCAGGAGTAGGTGTACCTTCGTCAGGAGTTGGCAACCTGTTTCGTGCTTGGGACAAGGTGTCATTGATGAAGTTGTTGAAGTACTCCATGTCACTTGAGGGGGCTGGAGATGGAGCATGCACGGACGAAGCGGATGTTGGGGTGGGCGGTTCGCGGTACGTGGCTGCTGGTGAAGGGAGATACGACGACATGAAGTTGTAAGGCATGGGAGGCGGCTGTTGATGACCTGGATAGGGTGTGTAAGAGTCGGGAGGTAAGGTTGACGAGCCGGCAGCAGGGTTGTAGCTGAGCAGAGGGGCGTCAGCGTGATTGCTGAGATTGAAGAGTTGAAGAATTTGCAGCTGGGCCGCGTTGCTTACCTCGAGCTGTAGCTTGGGCCTCCCATTGACATGACATTCCTTACTCTTGCCTCCATACTATTCCTCATTTCCCAATCTCCTGCCGAGACGGGATGGTCGAGTCTTTGGAATGCCGCTGCATGTTCGGGGTACAGATCTGTAGATGAGGCAAACTCCGGGTATGTGACCGTATGTGAGGCCATATGCAGGGCAGCTAGCATGGCGTCAGCTTATACTCAGGTAAAGATACCAGTGGAGCTCACTCCTTGCAGTCGGGGTATACGAGACAAAGGGATACACCCTCAGGATATTGGTAGGATCATCATAAGGAAAGTTGGGTGAGGGGTTGGTCGCTTGAGGTGGAGGTTGATTGGACTGTATCTGTCCGTTTTGCTGGTGATTACCACCTGGCTGTGCTTGTTGAGCCATGATGAGTGAGGGATCGCATCTGCCTGATCTTTGATCAGCTGCAAGCCCGGTAGGTTTCTCTGGTTTGGTATCTTTTGGAACGTTAGGTAGATGGGACGTGTCGAACATTAGACATCTTGACGACGGACATCCTGCTCACGGACCTTCGGCTGCCGGCATCAAATTGTCAGACGCGACATGACTGGATTATGGAATTACGTAACGTTGCCTCCGCCGCTCGAGGAGCTCCCTCGCGAAACTTTTCCTCCTTCCTCCTTCTTCTTCTTCTTCTTCATACTAATCGCACTTCGTGTAAGTCATTTACCTGTCCAACTTTCTCGGAGACTCAGCTGACAGTGAACTCCTTAGTAATCGAACGGATGCCATGTTTCAGTTGGATCCGATCCTTCAAATGGTGCGAAGATTGATACTTTAGTTTTGCTTGGTTTCGTTAGCTGCTGGCACGTCTCGCAAGAGATACCAAATAGCCAGTTTCTTGATAGTAGCCTTGCAACATTCATCCAAGTTCCCACAGTTAGAGACTGTCGGACGATAGGTACGAGGATTAGGAGGATCATGTTAGTGTTTGCTCAGTGATGATTTGCTATCGTACTTGAGTACTGCGTGAATCTGCGTGAATTATGAGAAAATGCATTGTATGCGATAATGCTATATGTCAAGCAAACCATGGTCACATGCTAATCGCTCTCCTCTTCCTCACCATCCTCGTCATCTTCCTCCTCGCTGTCGCTCTCCATCTGCTCCAGCACGTCCACATAGGCTTTTCCTTTGGGAAACACTTCCTGCCATTTCTTCTTCTCCGCCTCGTTTTTCGTTCCCTCGCCTTTTGCTGCGCTCAAACTTCGCCAGTCCACGAGGTCGTCTTCGGTGACTGTGTCGCTCTCGTACAGTCCTCTGATCAGGACACCGAAGAAAGGGGCGTATTCGGAGTTCTGAACGCAGTATGACTGGACATCGAGGATGATATTGCTGTTATCCGAGGACATGCCGACTGCCAACGAACCCCATCGACTCCAGATTTTCGTAGTCTTCGCCAGGACCTCCGCAGCGGTAGGATTGGCCGATAGAGTGTTGACGCTCATCAAGAACTTGGTGATCTCCTCCCTGGCGCGATCTATGCCGGCGTTGTAGCCCATGACCAGCGTTCTCAATTCCAGCAATGCGTTCTCCACGCTGTGCTCCTCCTCATAGGCTCGGGCCAGACTTGCTGAAGCCTCATTGTGGAAAGCGATAGGAGGGCCACTATCGAGTGATAGACCCGAGACCGCGGGCAGGTCCGTTGACGAAGCGTCCGATGCCGGGGAGGAAGGTGCAGATGTGGACGCGGCCGATAGAGTGGACAGCGAGTCAGTTGAAGTCGTGAGGTTGGACAAACTGCGACCCAGTTGCAGAAGCGCCTTGTTACGGGGATGCTCATATGGATCATCTCCCTCGTCGTCGGAATCCGCAGTTGGCTCTTCCTCCTCCGAGGGCCATAGGTATCCTATCGAGTCGGGACCAAGTATTTCCAGCCTTCGAGCTGAATTTAGTGTCGATGATCAGCTGAAGTAAGGATTGGTATCTGAACATCCTGCTCACCTTTCTCATCCTCGCCTTCTACCTCATCCTCTTCGTCTGCATACTCTGGAACGTAACGTTCTCGCCCGATCCTCGCAAAGTTTGGCACAGTAACGCCTTTACCCAGCTTGACTCCATCTCCGAGGAGAACGCCCTTGCCCACAGTGACACCATCCCCGATCTCAACACGATGTCCAACGATACATTCCTGCACGGAGCAATTGGCGCCTATCCTGACATCGTCGAAGATGTACGACTGGTATATCGTTGTATTGGGTCCAATGGAACAGTCCGCACCTAGGGTAGACTGGTGGACTCTTGTCCCTTGAGCAAGAGCAGTTCGAGGGCCAATCAGTGTCGGTCCAGTGAGAGTCGTCGTTCTGACTCAGAATCAGCTATGCAGTACGAAGCGTATATAGGGGAGCAACTGACCTGGACAGCAAGACATTGTCGCTGGCAATGTAAACATTGCCCTTTCTTAGTTCATACTGGACGCCACCAGGCTCGTTGAGGTCTGGCACCAATGGGAACGCCCAGCGCCTCAAGATGTCCCTGGTGATCTCTCCGAACGTCCTTGTATCCCTCACGCTCTCAACGTATCGCCCTCCATCTCCATTCCTCGCATCATTGCCACTGCCTTCCTCTACGCCTTCATCGCCGACGAGATGGACGGCGATTTTCTTTCCTAGCAGTTCACTGGTCAAAACACCGTTGACGAAGTGTCTTCTCAGGTCGTGATAGTCGAAGTTCTCGGTGCACAGCGCTGGTACATCTGCTTCGCAGATATCGATGCCAAGATCGCGATAGCCCCCTCGGGATGAGGAGCTCGATGCGGATGTTCCTGACCAGATCTCGTACGTGTCGATGTCGGTGGGATATGGGTCGGTGAACAGGACCGAGGGGATTGACAAGCGGTGCTGAGACGGCAGCATAGGATGGGAAACGTAGTGCAGGAGTCTGGACGATGGCGGGTGGATGAGCATGATGGGTGATTCCGGATGACGTCTATGAGTACATGGTTAGCTTTGGCCTCATGTAAACACATGATACAAGCCTACCTTCCTCCTCGGCCAACGCCCATGGTCATGATGAAATTCTTGTCCTTTTCTCGTCTCACTTTGTGCGCATCTACCATCTTGGATATGTCATAATTTGATATCACCGGCGAGTGGACCAAGATGAACGGGTTATCTGGGTTCAGGACCTAGTTAAGCAGAGTGAGCCTTCCTTTCCCTCCATAAACAGACTTATTGAACCTACACCCATTGCGTCCAGCTCTCGCAGAGCATCACCGGCAGTTCTGGCTGTCTGAGAAGACAGACACTGGATGTCCATGTTGATTCTGTACGGTGAAGACCTATAGCGCGAGACCTCAGCTCTGCACTTGGAGATCACTACAAGTGCGTTCACTCACGCTACGAAATCTTTGATCTTGTCGGCGTGAACACCGCAGAACACAAACACCTGCTTGACTTTGCTCAAGCTCAAGCTTTCCAATGTCCAAGCTAGTAAAGGTGTCGAGCAGAGTGGTAGCAGGACCCGAGGCTGATCCTGACACAACACCTCGAATCGCCTATTGTAGCTGTCTGCCAGAACAACGGCTTGGAGGGGTGCCTCGTCGACATTGTCCGCTTTCTGTTCGCGGTAAAGAGACAGCAAATCAGCGAGATGCCCTTTGGACATATTTTGAGACGTGAGACAGTGAGACGGTGAGAGCTCGAGAAGCTGGGGAAGAAGGAAGTCAAATGGAGGGAGATTGACGGCCGTCAAATGGCCGACTTGAGTGGTGAAGTGGATGAGAAGGGGAAGTTGTACTGACAGACTTTGACTCGGCTTTTGTCGGTTGTTGCTTCTTGGGCGGCATCTTCTCGCGCGTCTAGCTCTTGGGAGTGTCGAGCGTCGGGGCAAGAGGGAAGGTGATAGCTGACGGATATTCTTAAAACGACCAGTTCAGCTCCAGTTATGCTCTGAACGGGTTCATCACCGACTTTTGATTCACGAGTCGCTGCAACAAGAGACTCCTTTAGCTCCTTTGGCGGCGGGTGCCACTCAACGGAATCAAATTCAGGACCTCGCTCATCCTCCTCCTGCTATTTGCTCCTGCTAAGCTGCACTCAAGACGTTGAGACCGGACTCTTGTACAAGGTAGCGACCATCCAACATGCCCGTTCCCTGGGAGGTGAGTTAAAGTAGACTTTGAGGAACATAGAGGATGACCCGAAACCACTACTTTAGGCTCTTATTCCCTTCGCGCTCTTGACGACTTGTTTCGGAGCTGCCGGTACTTTGCTCAACACGACAAAGATCCTTAGCAACCAGAAGAAGGTGAGTGAGCAGGAGGAGTGACTGGATGGGAGTCGGATTGAAGGGCAAGGAGCAAAAACATGTTCCCATAATAAGAACGAGGTGCAGGAGAGCTCGTTGATCCCATGGCGCCACCACCCAATCCTGGTCGCACTTCTCTGGTCTGCAGGGAGGTTCACTGACCCTTCTTAGCTGCCGAGATATGGTATCGACAACTGGGACGAGATGATGATGGAGAGGGACAGGCGGCTAACGGGACACACGCGTGGACAATCGGTGCGTTTTGACAAGCAGCTTCGTCGGGCGATACCTCGTTCCCTCATTGTGGAACCGAGCTGACCTCGGCGATAGACGGAAATTGTTGCTCCTCAAGAGTTTGCGACGAACAGTGTTTGGCAGACGGAGAGGATGGGTTAGTGCATGCACGACTTGCCGGTTCCTTCGTGCCTCTTTGCGCCACGACACCGAACATCGCTGTGAATGGCTCAATTGGTCATCATGAGTGGCCCTCTTGGCTGCGCGAGCTCAAGTTCAAGCCGATGGCTCAGGACTACCTCTGCAAACCTGTCACCCAGGAAGAACAAGCAAGCTCCCTTCACTCAGAAGACGTAAGACGCTGTTTAAGCTGTCCTACAAGACCTCAAGGAAACCAGCAACATAATGGCTCAGTTCCGCTTCTGGCTGCCTCTTGAGACCAGTTCGAGGCTGTACTGAGTGTTTGCTCTATATTCGCCATGCTGCATATCTATATGTGAGAAGCCCTTATCAAAATCATCCCCTGCCCGAGATATTATCTAGTCCTAGACTTTACTACGACTTGACCTTTGGCGCCGAGCCCTTGATGCAGCCCCACCAGACCATCTGAATCAGTCGGAAAGCCACCATTACGCCGATGGATCCCGCGGATCCTGCGGAACCCAAGATGGCCCGAGCCACAAACGCTCCGAGGAGAATCATGGCCACTCCGGCGATACGGATGTCTCGAGAGTGGGTGAACCGGAGTGAAAAGAGAGAAGGGTCGTTGATCAACTCCACCCACTAAGGTCTCTATTAGCATGCGAGTCAAGCTCGATTTGGCTCAACCACTCACAGTGGTGGTGAGGACGATGGTAGTGTTCAACGGACTGGCCAGTCTCTGAGCAGCTTTGTCAGGGATTGTCCACCTGTACCCTCAATCACAACGTACCTTGCCGACGATACCTTGTATACCCATGGTGGCCGACAGGAACCCCAGAGCGGTGAAACCCAAAGCGTTTGTCCAGCTCGGCTCCTCTCGTGCTCTGCAGAGGATCCTTTGATCAGCCCTCGGGGCGTCCTGCTGTATAGCCCAGTCCAACTCACGTAGATATACCCGCTTGATCACTGTAATGAGCCGCCAGAGCCGCCGCCATTCCCAAGAGGGATTGCACCAGAGCCGTAGTGATAAGCCAAATCCTTTTCTTTGGGCCAATCTTGTCTCCCAGTCTGCCCAGCGAGGTGCCCAGGAGGAAAGTCAATAAAGAGCATAGTGCTTGTTGATCCGCTTTCTGGAATCCAAACGTCCTATAAGGCTCTGGGTTGAATGTCCGAGCTAGGGCCAGACCCAACTGCGCAACGTTGCCTCTGAGAAGCAAGCCAGAATCAGCATCTGCAGGGCACTACACGATGGGAACCTGTGCACTCACGTCTGGAAACCGCACCAGATGAAACATGCCTGGCCGTCGTGCCTGTCAGCGCCTTTCGCTTCACCGCACAAACATGGGGAGATCAGCTCAGAGGGCGATGCTCACCGAGAACGAATGCGAGCTGGTGAATCCAGTAAGGAAACAAGCATATACACTGATCCAACCGATCTCCTTGGTGTCCACCTCGCCATGCAAATGAGCCGAAAACCGCTTCGAGATGGATTGTTTGGCTCCAGGCGAAGATGAGGAATTCGACTCGAGCTCTCCGGGATCGCTCATCTTGCTCGATGATATGCGACCAATCCCACGTCTTTGTCGGCCTCGCCCTAGCTATTCACACCGATCGGCAAGGTGGTTGTTTTACGGGAAAAAGGTGTAGCGGAAAAAGAAGACAAGATAGCCAGCCGTATCTCACCATGACTCGCCATGTCGCCATCGCGCGCCCCCGGAGAAAAACAGCGGCGGCTTGGCTCCGTCTTATCGGACTCAAAGCAGCAGAATTGGGGATCGTCGATGTTGGTGAGTCACCGTGACAGTTGACTTGACCCATCGGCATGACAGACTTTTGTGCATCTCTTCGACGACTTCAGCATCGCATGGATGGACAAGTGCTCTGATACATATCGACAACGAGAGGACCAGCCTGCTCGACTGAAACCGTAAAACGACACGTCTACGGCGAACACTCCTTGGTGATATCACCGATGTTGATCGTCTTGCCGCTATACAACAGCATGTGTGCTCCAGGTTTGAGAGCAGGACAAGAGTCAAGCGTGCCGTATTCCAGCTGGATCCTGGGCTTTCCAGCTGTCAAAAAGGCATCATAGTCGTCGCACTCGTTCCACTTGAGCTAAACACCAACAGACGTCAGCTGCTGCGCGGCTCTCACATGCCCACTCGCAACGGCACTCACGCATGACTCGATGACTGAAAAGTCAAAAGCGTCCACCATCAAGTCTCGGTACTGGTCACTGCGGATCATCTCTGCACTGTTCTTCAAGTCGATCAACAGGCCATTGTCGTGCGCGGCTTGGGCCAACTTGAGCAGGTAGTCGACCTCGTCCTCGATGGTATTACCGTGAGTCTTCTGCGTCTTAGTGAGGTACTGCGAGGTAGGAGTCAATGCAAGAAGTCTCATGGCTCGGCGAGCAGTCGTCACTCACTGAGTCGACGTTGTCCGGGTCAACACCATCGCAACCCTTCTCTTTCGCTCGAGCCATTCTCGCGTTCATCCTCGCCAGGGCGTCGGTCTTGCAAGTCTCGGTGTGAAGGCCCAGCCACCACTCCTCCCAGTCGTCCATCTTGTGGGTGCTGGACGTGCAACCATCTTCGGTCACTTCACCGTCTGCGCAGAAACAAGCTGGGTCAAAGTCCGCGGAGTCGACCCTACAGACATAAGCAGATATTTCACGCTGACTGACATTGAACCCCTTCAAACTCACCGACCTATCTCCCATGTACCGGCACAGAAGTAGCAAATGACAGTCTTCCCGTCGGCGTGGTACTCAGCGCTATACCTTAGTCAGCATATACGGCTCTATTTTGGTCCTTTGGCATCCCTCACATCTTCTCCTCTGTGGTCCTTTCCATGTCAACAATGTAAACATCTGCATCGACCGTTAAGCCCGATGACGAGGTGATGGATGGCGAGTCAATGTATTCGTTGTCGAGATCCAGCACGAAACTGACGTCAAAGTCCAGCCCTCTAGGCCTGGTGGAGTTGCCTGTACCCCCACCGACTACCGGTACGCCTGACGGTCTGGGAGAGATTGAGGCTGATGAGATGGTCGAAGTCGTTACGCCGGTGGCTGCTGCTTTGCTTCCAGTGGTTGATCCAGCTTCTGACTTCGACCCATTTCTTTTAGCACATTGCTAACATTGCGAAGATCAGCTTTCTCGTACACGCCGGTCGTGAGCATCCTCACTGGTGCGGCAATGCAGGATTGGGCCAGAAGTAAAGCGGGGATCAATAAGCTGCTGGAGAACATGTTGCTGGAGGAAGAACACACCACTTCCTCTTCGAGTGAGAGTGATTCAGTGCTTTATCAACAGGAGTCTTCTTCTGTAGGACCACGCCGCCAAGACATGCCATCCCGAGATGGGTGATCGAAACGCTAGGGGGGTTATCTTGAGTGGTGTTTCAAGCTTGCAAGATGTTCCATCCCCCTCGTTCAGCGAGCACAAGCATGGGCATCTGCCTTTGAGAGGCATGAGAGGGGTCGATGATTGATGCCTTCCTTTGATGTCCGTCGCTTTCATTCGGATTTGCTACGGCTATTGATCGAAGTCGAGTACGCCCACCGTACGACCTCCCTTTGACCACCTCCTGATGTCTCTGGCCAATCCCAGATCTCCGTCCCTTGTCTCTCAAAGCCTACACTTCTCAACAGACCACTCGAGGGCGCATTGTCGATTTGCACATGCTAAAACGTCCAGTGTCAGCTTGCAGCGTATCCTACCACGACTTGCAGATGGGCAACTCACCGCCAGAAGTGTACCAATACCTAGCCACCGAATCCACCCTTCGATACCCGCTCTAAGCATGGCTTTACCGATACCTCGGCCCTGCAGGTCGGGAAGGATATCGTAGCCTACTATCCATGCCTGTTCTTGTGGCGGTAACTCCAGCATGTTTTCGATCTTTCCGTCGAGTTCTTGTGGTATGAGGTGTAGGTTTCCGATGAACTCCCCCTCGACAAGGTTCAGTCCTTCCAGCTTTGACTGTGGCCCATTCGCACCTGCTGGAGTCTTGGAGGGAACGTATCTGAGGGCTTGTAGTGGGAATTGGACCAGTGGACGGACAGATGAACGATCTTTCATCCAGATCTCAATCTTTCGGACGTTCTTGCGATTAGACTCCCCATAGTTGTCGAACAACCACACAGCGTTCGATTCGGTATAGCTACTCGCCGTCAGCTAGAGTCCCGCTTTGAGAGTGCGCGAACTCACGGATATGGTCGCATCCGCGAGTACTTGCCCACTCTGGGGTCATTGCACAATCTGACTAACCCGGGGATGTCATCCAGTCGTAAGGGAGATAAGCGCAAGTCTGGTATGCCGGGCAGTGGGATGAAGGGCTCGTTCCATTCGGAGTCCCACTGCACGAGATTCGAGTCTGTCATATCGGATGAAGCGCCAGTTGTTCGAGGGCTTGAAGTATGCTTGGATCTGCCTGTCGTTGTGATGAAGCTGGTCACCGATACTGCTGGCGGCTAAAATGTGAGGTGCACATGATCGAGTCGGTAAGACGAGTCATATGGTCTCACCGGGCCGTGCTCCATTGTCAGATACGACAACGGGCCGCTGATCATCAGGATTCGGGCTTGAAGCTTGAGGCCTCAGGAGTTGACTCGAGTCCTCGACTGACGTGACCCGCCAGGGTGCCATTAGGTGCCAATAGGTGCCATTGCTGCCATATCCAGCCATATCCGCATTGCCCATGTGCGATCTGCGATTAGGATAACAGCGTCCACGTGGTTCGGTCCCATAAATAGCACGAGCCATGACTCAGTGACTCATCTCCTCAGCGCCGCAACGGTTCTGCTGAAGCTCATCTTACATAGACAGGTGCCGGAAGGGATGATCTCAACCATCACTCTACATACTGTACAAGAAAGGTCTAATCCATCATCCAAGTGTGGCCTCACACGCAACTCACTCGTCTATAAGGTCCTCAATATGCGACCCGGTCTCAGTCTCCACCTTGCGACCTGATCTGATCCCATTCCGCGACTTCACGTTCCCAACAGACTTGCCAAATGACTCGACCACCTCGCTCAATATCCTCAACTCCTCTTCTGGCCCTATCCCGACGTGGTCCCCTGCTCCGAGGTGGAATCCCATCATGCTTGCGTCAAAGAAGCCAATTTGATCCCTGAAACCCTTGATCGAGCTCCGGGTCGTTTCCAGGCTGGTGACCATGGCGCTTAGCCCGGCGGTGACTACGCGAGTGATCTCCAGGTCTTTCCTCAATCTTGCGGATTTCGACAAGTCGCCTCCGACGAAGAAGTGGTTGGCGACCTCTACTGCGTGCTTCCAACCAGGTTCGCGGGATTGTTCGCGGCGAAGGTCGCTCTCGACATTGCTCAGCTGTTCCCTCAGACCTAAACCCTTTCGAGACCCTAGCGCAGCTAGAGCGTGGGCGGAGGAAGTAGCCGTGTGCAATTTGGCCAGAGTTTTCGTTAATCGATCCATCAAGGAATTGAGGCGGGTTGAAATAACGGCTGCTGGGGGTCGGGAGCTGACCGGTTGCTCCAGCACTTTGACCAGTGAAGAGAACTGTCAAGAACAGGCAAGTCAGCAAACCGGCTCTTTATGCTTGACATCGTATCCACCTCCCATTGTAGCCAAGTGAATGCGTCCACCGCCATAGCATTGGTCTCGACGAGCTCGTCAGAGAGGTCTTTAGCCACATTGCCCAGCTTTCACGTCGTCAGCGAGAATTCTGGCATGACCAGCATCGACTCACCTCGTAGAGCTGCTCTGCCACAATGTCCTTCTGCTCAAGCTCTGATCCTACCTGTATAGCTGCACCAAGCTCCCAAACCCTGAGTATAATCAGCTGGATCCTTGCAAGCCAAGAGTATACTCACCTGACATATTCAAGTCTGTCCATCATTCCTCCATCACTCAGCTGAGCTACACTCTCGAAGATGTCCTTTGCGCCCTTTGCTTCTTTCGCCAGACTCCTTGCGACACCGCCAATATTGACCTGATCCCTCTGCCAGCTCTTCCACTGCCATGTCCAGAACGGACGAGCGGTTCTGATCGCCTTGCCCTCGGGCCCTACATTTGACAAGAGGGACAAGCTACACATCTGTCCCAAGACGGTGCAAGCAGGTGTCGCTAGCGATCGAAGGGGTAGCAAGGCCAGGCCTTGACCGAAAGCCGTGTCTCCGTCCGCCGAGGGTGTGTACCATGCTGGAAGACTGGGAAGTATCGACCGAAGGATATGACCTGGTATTCTGAACAGGAGTGGTGGCAGCACATTGAGCAGAAAGTAGATTGCGCCACTAGCGGCAAGTAGGGCAAGTACCGTCAGGAAGATGTATGGGTAGAAAGGTGCAAGGATTATATGGACCAAGCCAATCGTCGTCGTGAAAGCCTTGTAGAGGATCGATAGAGCCCATTCAACGGGCCCTGGTGCCGAGCGCGACTCGCCGGTTTTACCCTTTGGCTCCGCCATGGACGGCTTCTCCAGTCGAGGGGGCGGCGCTGGCTTTGTAGAGATGACACTACGAGCTTGAACAGGGGTTCGGACTCGACTGGCTGCTGGCGACCGATTCGTGCCGACTTTCCCGACCCGCCTCATGGGCGTTCTCGGCTGTTTTCCTTTCGAAGAGCTCGCTGTCATGTTGGAGCTTCCAGCTTCACTGTGCTGATCTGATGGAGGAAGAGTTTGATCCACCTCGTCCTCCCAGTCGTTCGAAGCTAATCTTCTGCGTCGAGCTACCGGTGTCGCATCAGAGTTGGCAGTTGAAGCACCTACGTTCTGGGGCTGCTGGCCGGCCGCTTTTGACGACATGCTGGCCGAGGGTTGATGGTCAAACTCGAGATCAAGAACCTGTTGAGCTCTTGGAGTCTCTAGTTGACCGGAACAAGGGCAGTTGGCAGGTCGTGGCAGGGTCGAGGCAAGGGCGTGGTCGTCTTGCACTTGTCGGGCACGCAAGAGTGCACATCTTAGTGCAACTACGTGTTGCCATTGCGTGTCTGCAGTGTGCACTCCGCATGCGGTCCAACTTCCCAAGATCCATAGCGAATCTAGCGATGACGCACTTCACGCTCCAGGTGGCAAAGTAGGGCATTACATTGCATTACATTGCATTACATTGCATTACATTGCATTACATTGCATTACATTGCATTACATTGCATTACATTGCATTACATTGCATTACACAGCATTACACCCATTGCACCTCCGCAATGTTGGGTTTTCTATCAGAAGGAGCCAGTCTCCTAACGAAGGTGAGGCTGTTTGTAATGACTTCGATGCTTATGATTGAGCTTCTAATCCTCGGAGTCTTTCAAATGCAAGTTAGGGGTCTAGAAGGGTCTAGATTAGCAGCTTGATTAGCTTATCGCGAGCGAGGCCGAGGACAATGCAAGCTAGCGGTTGATGGCAAAAGCAAATGGCAATGCAAATGTCACCATCAGGGACGTGCCTGTCGGAGGCTCAAACAGTCAAAGATATGGAGGCCATGCTGATGACTCCCGTCGCCATCAGACACTACGTCAGGAGCGTTGGAAAAGGGGCAGGTGTGATAACAATCATCAAGCAAAGCTGGATCGTATCACCGCGTCATAACCTCGACAACGATCAAAATCTCCTTTCATCCTGCCCCATATATCGGCGATACAATCGTCTCATATCGCTCTCCCATCGACGCTACGGCGGACTCGGGTGTAGGGAGTGCTCTGGCAGAGCTGGCCAAATCTACACATCTTGCACCGAGCGATAACCTGCGACAACGAGGATTACAACAGCAACCATTAACCATAAGGACGATTGAGATCTCTCGCTCAGCATCCTAACCGAGACTAGCCGCGAATTACGAGACTGGTTCCAGCCCAAAGGTCAGCTGGTATCGGCGCCAAAATGATGAACCTCACGACTTCCATCGTCGACATCACCTCTGCATTCGTAACACCTCCTGCATCCAACGACACGCCGAAAGCATCACTGTCTCCCAAGCCAGGAGCACCATTGGCATCAGAGGTCACGTTGATTCCGTCGAAATATCTGTCAGAGAAAAAGGACGAGGAATTAGGTGCAACTCCCTCGCCGTCTTCTTCGGCATCCAGCGGGTTAGATTACAACGGCGACCCGGCCATCTTCTCTCAAGCCTCCTCTATAAACCTGCATCCGCTTCGTACTGGACCAAACAACCTCCCACACCTCAACTTGGTACGATCGCCGCCTTCGCAATTGCTCGATGCACCGGCAAGAGCAGCGTTAAACATGCCAAACGCCGCTACAGCTTCGGGACAAGCTCGAGCCGTCCGAGGAGAGCCAAAGACGCCTGAATATGAGATAGACAACGCGGACGAGGAAGGAGGATATGGAGCGGGCTTGGTTCCACCGCCCTACTCTCGAGGCAGGGACGATCGCTTTCCTCTACTTGCACCAACTGCGGTTCGACCTGGACTCTCGCGCTCCTCGTCCGCTGCGTCCACCTCGTCGACACGAGGTATGCTCCGACGCATCTTCATAGATCGAGCCACTACCCCCTCTCAGCATCTCACTCGCCCAACTTTCCCGCCCCCATCCCTTTCGACGTACTCGCCGCTCCCTCCGACGGCCCTCACCCTTTCGTCAAAGATCAACCTATTCATCAACCAAGCTATCTCTGTGGCCTTATCAACAGTCTTCTTGACGTTTGTGGTGCTCTGGGCGACATCAGCAGAACTCGCTCGAGCTTTACCGAAGTGGGTATGGCCGACCAAGCCTGCCAAATTCCCGTGGGATGACGAAAATTACTGGAGGAAGGAAGGAAAGAAGGTATCGAAGGATCCTCGGGATTACGCTCTACAAGTGGGCATGGATATAGAGCATCAGACAGTGGAGACGGATGACGGGTATTACCTCAAGTGAGCTAGCTCGGTCGGCGTAAAGGTTCAAATGCTAATGCTTCTCAGGATGCACCGGGTCATTGACCCGGATCACAGACCCAAGTCGGACGGCAGAGGTATGTCCGCTCTGCGGTCGAGCTGAAATCAGCTGACGATCTATTCAGGTGGCTTCCCCGTTCTCATCCTCCATGGCCTGTTCCAGTCCTCTGGCTCATTCGTCACATCGGAAGACAGAAGCTTGGCATTTTGGCTGGCGAAGCAAGCTGGATACCAGGTGTATCTGGGCAATACCCGAGGAGTTTTCGACATGGGACACAAGAACTTTGGTCGTAACGACCCGAGATTCTGGGGTGAGTGCGAAATCGGATGTCGAAATTGTTGAGACCGTGAGCTGACGGAAGCGTAGACTGGACGATCCGCGAGCTTGCAATGTACGACCTCCCAGCTCTGGTCGAGCATGTGTGCAAGGAGACAGGATACGACAAGGTGCGTTCTGCCTCAGCCCGCTGGCTCTGTATTGACAACTGGGCAGATTGGGTTCATCGGACATTCGCAAGGCAATGGGCTAGCCTTCATCTCTCTCTCGCTTGGAATGTGTCCATCCTTGGGCAAGAAATTATCGGTCTTCATCGCTCTCGCACCGGCTGTCTACGCAGGCCCCTTGACAACTGGCTTCCCCTTCACCACACTGAACAGGGTCGAGTGGAGTACCTGGAAGAGGTTCTTTGGAGTGTTAGATTTCATCCCACTTATGCGTTGGGCGTATGACTATGCTCCCGCTAGGTTGTTCGTGAGTGCATAGGTATGTCGCATGCGGTGATGCTAACGAGAATCCTCTCAGGCCGCTATGGGATAGTGCGTTGTCGATGGCCGACAGTGTTACACCTACTGACCTCTCGTAGCACCATGTTCGCTTTCTTATTCTCATGGACCGACACAAATTGGTGAGTCTGACTCGCAAGATACGTGGATTGAGCTGAGCCCCTGTCTAGGTTGATCCGACGAAAGACGAAGATGTTCCGTTTCACACCTACGCCCGTCAGCTCCGCTAGTATCTTCTGGTGAGCAGTCTGCTGGCTCTCTCGGCTTTGAAATTGACGCCTGACCTCGTCTAGGTGGTGCGGTAAAGGTGGATTCGCCGACAGGAAGTGCACTCTGGACGACACCCTTGACCGCTGGTTTGACGAGCGATTCCCCCCGCTGTCGATATACCACGGCGGCCGAGACTTCCTCGTCTGGGCGGATCCTCTCATCGAGCGACTGAAGCAGAAGGAGAAAGATGTAAATGTCATCAAGATCACAAAGCTCGACAAGTCCGAGGTAAGTGCTGTTCTATGCCAAGGTACAGTGGAAGCTAATGGATGACAGCATTGTGATTTCTACTGGGCGGCTGAGGCTGTAGAATGGGCCTACGAGTCGTTCGTTGGTGAGTAGCCATCTCTGGATTACTAGTCCACCCACGGAGCTCTGTTGACGCCCATGTAGATGACATCGAAAGGACTAGACCCAGGTATCCCGAAGAGGAGGACAGGGATAGGGACACAGATGCTCCCACCAATGACACTTAGAACATTCGGTTCCTATCGATTATAGATGTGCGAGTTCCCCTTCATCCTTACTGTATCATGACAGACTACTTGACAACGATCTGGTTGTGTAGCTTTTGATGTAATGCAAACACGTAGGTTTCGTAACGAATACTCTCGGGTGGATGCCATGCTAATTGCCGGTCTGAACCTGCCTGAACTCACTCCCGACCGAATCGGTTGATTGCTTCGACAGTGTAGTTTTAGAGATTGGCGTTTCGCTCGCCTCTGCCACAACGGCCTCGGTTCTGAAGACTGTCTGTGCACATCTAAAAGCCCCAGCCCTATATAGCAGTGCGTGCCGTCCAAACATGATCTCACAAAGTGTTAGTTAACATAGGCATAGGTTCATAGAGGCTCATAGAGTATGCCCACAGGCTTGAACGTCGAGACGGACTGTTCACCCGCAAGGATATACACGCAGGACCCGGGCCCAACTACACGCTCAGAACAGGTCATGAAGGGTCATGATCATGGAAAGGAAGGGGAAGGTGACCCCTGGTCCAGTGGTCACCCAAGTCATCAGGACAAGGCTGATGCGCGGATGCATGATGGATGAGGCAGGCCCAGCCAGGTGCAAGCAAAAATGAATCCATTGATCAGCGCGCCGAAACAAAAATGTGTGCCGGATCCCGGATTCGAACCGGGGGCTAGGGATGACACGTCGTATTGACGTTCATACGTAGAGTATGAGACCCTCGCTTTGAGACCAACTAAGCGAATCCAGCCACAAAATTCAGCCACTTTTGGACAGATATATACCCTACAAAGTCAAAGCTCTGATTTCCCGGCACTGGCTGGCCCTCCCACGGCCCTCGCATGCTAGCGGTTGTCTATGCAATGTTACAGCGTGTGTGACATGACTGAGCATTGCTACAAGCATCCCAAATCGAGTGCTGGGAAGCTCCAAGACAGACTGTTGGCTGCGTTGTCAGGATCCGCGAGACAAGGCGCTTGGGCGGCGGTCTATCTGGTGTCCATTAGTGAACGACTGGATGTCTATGCTGATCGACTACAAGGATCACACGATTGTCATGAAGTTCGTTACATCACAGCTTGGTTCCATGAGAACAAGTCTTCCGTAGTTGTCGTTACCCAGGTCCACACCCTTGCCCAGATCATTCTCCATCCAGCATAATCGCGAAAAACTCGTTCTGGTCTATCTCGCCATCTCCATCAATGTCAAACTCCTCTATCATCGCTTGACTGTATGGTTATCGATAGCGTAATGTAAGGTGGGAGACGTGTCAGCCGGTAGGGGATCGTGTTGTAGTCGGTCGGACGTAGCGAGAGGGAGGAAGAGGTGATTAGCAGAAGAATTGTTCGTCAGCTCGATCCGTGTGCTAAGGGGAAATATGTTCATCCGAAGCATGGACTCACAGCTCTTCGTCCCCTAATGACTCTCCTAATTCCTTTGCCACACGCCGTAGGTTCTTCAGCGATATTCTCCCCGTGTGATCGTCGTCGAATAGTGCGAAGGCCCTGCGCAAGTCTTCCATTGGATCTCGTTCTAATATCTTCTCGGTCACTGGAACGGGATAGGATCAGCAACAATGCTCTTGCTTGAAATATGATGGATATCCCTATCAGGGAAGTAGACGTACTGATCTTCTGAAACGCGTCAAACTCCATCAACCCCTCATTCCCATATCGCTTCAACAGGTCCACCACCTCCACCTTTCTCATCTCGAAGCCCAGTGCCCTCATTGCGACCTTGAGCTCATGATAGTCGATAGCACCATCTTTATCCGAGTCAAACAGCTCGAAAGCCTCCTTGATCTCTGCCTTTTGGTCTTCTGAGAGTGATGCGGCTTGCGGGCGGGAAGTGTGGTGTGAGGCTGTATTTGTGGTCGAGGTGAGCGGTGTGCGGCGCGGTTTAGCTTTCGGGAACATCTTGACAAAGCTACTGGTTCAATACTGCGCAACAGGCTGGACGCTCGGTGGGACTACGAAACACGATACCTCACCAGGTCGACGACGTTGCGATAGGTAACGTCAGGTAACGTCGAGCCCAAGATTGTCGACAGACGCGCTCTTTGACGCGTATACACCAACAGAAGTTTTGATCCCGACGCGTCGCCACCCCCTCCACATGTCATGTCCAGACAGTCCAGTCATCTTTTGCAGCACGTTGCACCCGTTCTACCTGATTGATAGCACGCTCCAAGCGGCTTTTCGTACGTTCATCCACTAACAGCCTACCCTCTCTACCTGGTAGTCCAATCAAGACGATGTAAAACAAGATGGTGAGTCTATACAGGTCTATACAAGCTGTCGGGAGACTGACAATCTATAGGATCAGAAGAACGGCACTAGCGCAGGTCTCGTCGAGATGCCATCCCACGACGACGACGACTTTGCGTGTTCACAAAACCGACCTGATTCCAGGGTTCCAACTGTGCTCGACACCCCTTCGGTTCTCTACATGGCTCGAGCCGCGTCACTCATCACACAGGAGGTCCGACTCGGTGGACACCCTACACCCAACAGCTCACCACTTCGCTTGTACAATCACGCCCCCGCGCTTGGACCGATCCTTGAATCCTCTTCCCCTCTCATCGCCAAAGCACCCATCACATCCTCAAATCCTTCGAGCTCCAGTCCGAGATGGATCTTGGAACGTGATCTAGTGCGTCGCCCAATGGATAAGCCTCATTACAACTCACCGGCTTCTCCCCGGTCCATGCAGCGGCTGCTGAACGGAGGATTGGTACCGGCCTTGGAAGGACCTATAGCACCCACACTTGGACTTGCAATCGGTGTAGAAGCCGCTCCGGAGCCACTACCTTTACCCGACTTCGCTGAGGGCATCGCTTGGTCACGCCGACTCGTTGAACAGGTTTGGGAGTGTGGACCAACATCGCGCTCCGAATTGGAAGGCCCCACTAAAGCAAGAGATGTCGCACGGAATGCGAACAGCTCATCTACCTCGACTTCCATCCGACCCACGCACGAACGCCGAAACGTAAACGTTCTCCGTCGTCGCACAATCCCCTCCAGCTCTTCTATGGCTCGTTGTCAGACACCGATTCTATCGTACCGCCCTCCCCAACAGAAGTCGACAGCGATCCCCCCGATGGCGACGAGCCAGAAGAACTGCCAGCCCAAGTCAGCAGAGACCGGCAGGACGTCTCAATTCGAGGAGTTCACCACACTGGCGCCGACTATATGGGGAATCGAGGCCTTTGGCCTGGTACCGGTGCGACACCACCTCAGACTCCGATGAAAGACTCTCCTAAGGATTTCATTCGCGATGGTCAGCCTTCCACGGACAGTCCTTTTACCCCTTCACTCCGTCACCTCTGACGAATGGTCACTTTGGCTATCGACCGAAGCAGCCGTCAATGAGTCCAAATGGCGCCGGAGTGATTGCAAAGATACCCACTAAATTGGGTATGCCTAGGCGTCTGTCCGCCGACTCAGAGAGCAAGTGTCATTCTGTATATTCCTCTCCCTGTGAGACCACGGCTGACTCTGTGCCCTCTGCAGTATCGATCGATCAGTCCCCTTTCAAGAAGTTTTGTCGATCGAACGACTCGCCGGATCTCTTCTCGGGACACACAGACCCTTTCTTTCGCTGAAGTGTTAATGGGCATTTGCCCAGTATGACACAACTTGTATCACCTAGTTTGCATTTCGCAGCCATGTATCGCAGTATCCTGTCTCTCTCAAGTTCAGTGCAAGCGCAAGCCTAGGCAACACGTCTAGCCCGCACTGACTTAATGCACCGAGCGTGGACGCCCCGGCAGTCAATTGGCCCGGCCGACCGGCAAACAACCGCCCGCCAATCCTCCGAAGCTCCGCAAGATCACCCCAGGTCATCATCTTGTCCCGATCTTGCATCCTTCTCCCACTCAACCTCACTGTCTACTCTGTGTTCGTCCAAATCACCATGAGCAGCACCATCGTCACACCAGAAGGCTTTGACAAAGCTTCTTTCGGAGATGTGAGTTGAGAGCACCTGGTCTCTGCGAACACAGTTGACATTAGTGCCAGGTCATCCGTCTTGGAGCGCCCTCCGGCCCCAGCCTTACGTTTGTCGAGAAGGGGCTACATGTCACCTCGATCGCCTTCAAGGACAAGAACGGTCAAGAGCATGATATCATCGTCGGTAGTGATGACCCTTCCCATTACGTAGATGAGAAGAAGGTAAGTTGAGCCTGATGATCCTCCGCTGACTTGTAGTACCGACACTGCTTGGTTGGACGGTACTGTAATAGACTACCCTCGGACACACCCATTCAAGTCGGCAACCAAACAATCACTCTTCCGTCCCATCCGGCTCCTGGTCAGTCCCTTCACGGCGGTCCTGGCCCGAACGCCTGGGACGACAAGGTCTTGAATCGGGTCAAGCTAGACGAAGTCAAGCTATTCAGCCCCACGGAGATCGAGTACCTCAAAGAGATGGAGAAGGCGAGCTCAGCCGGCGTATGGACTCTCACCTCTCCTGATGGCGAGAACGGTCATGCCGGAACAGTCTTATGTGAAGTCGCCTTCGTCGTTGTTGAGACACCAGATGAGATCGGCCAAGTCATCGCCGTTTACAGGGCCAAGCTTCTTGACGGTGAGGCGACGGCGCTCAACCTGACCCAACATTGGGGCTTCAACCTAGGCGCCTCTGCGACGTCCAAAGGCAAGCCGACTCCGGCATCCAAAATCGGAATCTCCGACCACCATCTCAAGCTCAAGACCAAAAGCATTCTCAACCTCGACGCCAAGGACTCCCTACCAACCGGCACCGTCTTGCCTCTTTCCTCTGTCGACGAGAAGAACTTTGGTGGAGAAGGCAAAACGATTGGACATGCAGGCAAGGGATACCCAAGCCCTTCCACGACTGAGAACAAGATGGGTCAAGGCTTCCCCGGAGAAGGATATGACGACTTCTGGGTGTTTGATCGGGCCGGCAGGACGGACATTGCGGTCCCGGAGGAGTCTCTATCGACCTTGAACGTCTTCAAGGACATTGAGAAGGAGTGAGTCATCCCACAGGATTTGATATTGTGCTTATTGTTGGCTGCTAAGCTCGGACACACTGGCCACACTCTCCTCTCCCGAGTCCGGCGTCAGCATTTCTTTCACCTCTAACCAGCCCGGTCTCCAGGCATGGTCTGGAGCAGGAGCGTTCGATGGATCTGATGCCAGAAAAGCTCTGCACGGCGGTAAATCCGTCCGAGGCCAAGGAGACGGATACGTCAGCGAGGCTGTTCCTATTTTGGCCATGGAGTTCCATGCTAGTGAGTCATCAGACAAATTGCCGGCGCTGATATGTTAGTCTACGGAGGCTGGATGCACCCGGAGCTGCAGAAACTTGGCTGGGACACGATTCTCAAGAAAGGCGAGGTCTACAACAATTGTGAGTGGCGATGTATCCGAGCTTAGCTGATCTGTAGGGGTCAGAATGTCGATTCAGGCCTAACAAGAGGGCGACTTGGGCATCAGGCGTACTCTGTGAGATTCATGAACTACAAATCACATGCATGTCATCACGGTGGCGGGAACAAGAGGGACGAGGAGCATGCTTACATCACTGAAGACAGTCACACCCCGCAAATCCACATCTGATTCTTGACCTTTCTCGACAGGAGCTAAATATCCCGTTCACTGGGGGGAGCCAGATATTCCTTCTCTGCCTCGAGACCCGTTCGCGACCAGCTCATCTCCTCCAACCTCTTTTTCATGTGGCTCACAACCGTCGAATCCGCCTCCTTACCTACAGCCCCAATCATCATCCCAATCTGATCATTGATGTCTTTGAGCTCCTCCGCAAGCTCCTCCGGCGCTCGATATTGCCTGGAAAGCTTAAATGCTGCCAATTGCATCAAGTCCGAGGGTCGCAAGTCGTTGTCACTGATGGCGGAAGCGGCCCCTAGCCATGAGTGCATTGTGCGCCTTGCAATGGACTCGCATTGCGCCTTCTTGGCCTCAGAAGCGGAGCTGGCGTATTGAGCGCTGAGGTTGGTGTAGTCTCGTTGGAAGCGTTCGATCTCGGACTTGATGGCGTCCTTGGAGCGAAAGGCCGAACTGAGTTTGCTGGAGCTCATTTGGGATTCGCCACTGTTTTCATCGCCATTGAGGCTCAACCCAGCCAGCTCAGCCGCTAAAGCGGTGTCCGAAGGCGGGGAAGCGGCGGTGTAGTCGATGCTATCCGCTGAGCTGGCAACTACTGAGGGAAAGTAGGAATCGGTCGGGGAGAGCGGAGCTGGGTCTGGACTCGTCGAGAGGCAGGTCGAGGACGCTGGGGTGAAGACAGGTGTCCGAGCCTCTGGGGTGAACATAGGTGTCTGAGCCTCTATAGAGCTTGGGGTACTGATCGACCATGAAGGTGTTCGTGAGGGAGTGGCTGAGGCATGTTGGTTTGGGCCGGAGGACGTCTTGCTCAAGGAGGGTTCGCAGGAGAAGGGTAGTTCAGCCGATGATAACGATGATTTAGACGACATGGTATCATCAGTGGTCATTGTTAGTACCAGTAACTAGATGATGTCAATCAACATGTCCGAGGGGACGAGTAGCTCAACACAGACTGTACTGCTGTTGCAGCACCGTTGGATCCCCGTCTCGAAAGGAAGGCGAGGTCAAAGGATCCATGTGTATCGCTACGTCGTAATCATAGGGTATCTGAGTGAGTGGGACAACGACCTTAGCCAGCCTGTAGTGTAGATATACGGTCGGGAATGCATGACCAAATCTGATAGCCAACCGGCAGCCCCAGGAGTACGCAAAACACTGGCGGCGGATAGTCGGACCCTATTCTCCCGCTCTGTCCTTCCATTGAGTGGTAAATCGGCCGTCAGTCTCTACAACTGTATCAACTGCAGAGTGTTCACGCAGGATGTGCGTCAGCATGGCGTTGAGGTGTGGCAGATTGGATGCTTGCGTCGGACTTTTTCCATTGCCTTGTCTTGATCTTTCGTACGCTTTTTCCTCCTCCTTGTTCCGGAGTCTGGATCGGGATCTGGTGGGATGGGCAGTCCGCGTTGTTCGACTGGTCTCCAATCGGATCCGATTAAAATCCGAGGGAGGCGAGTTGACCGCGGGATCAGTGGTTTCCTTTGCCAGAAAGAAGGAGCTGACCCATGATGCAAGGTCAAAGACGGATCCCAAGGTTTTAGCCCCTACATCTCTGGAGAGATTAGCCCACGAGCGAGGACGAGCACTACTGACGGCGATGGTGATAGGCGAGAGGGGTATATGTGGTTGAAGATCAGCGTCACTAGTGGTGACCTCCGATTGTCTGTGGGCGTCCTGTGCAGTTGATACACTATCCATGTTCGAATATTGTTTGAGAGGGCGAGCACGGTTGCGTGATATGTAGAGAGAGGGATGGCGAAGTGGGAAGAGAACGCCGGGGAATCTGCTTTATAAGTCTCCCTTGCCCGGGCAGATGGAGGCTTTCGCAGTCTGCTTGTGCTTCACCTATCCTTTCATCACCGCCCAGTCCCCGAGTCAGCGTCAGACATCGGTGTGTGAGATCGCTCTCCCTTGCCTGCGATGTGTGACAAGTAATTTGCGACGCTATACTGGGCAGCCCGGATCGTTTCGTCCACACAAATGGCCGTAATCAACGGAGCTCCGGATCTGCTTGGTATGTTCACCACGAAACGGCTTTGGAGTGTTTGAGACCATGGCGAATACAGACAGGAACCCTGGCCCGCATGCCCAGGCCTAATGTTAACCTGGGGAAGTGTCATTTCGCGAATGTCTGAAGGCCTGAAGGCCTGCCGGTGCCATGCGTCGAAATGCCAAATGGCAATTGGGGGTTTATCCAGGTGTTTATTCGCTGAGTGTGTTGCGATCATCTGGTCAAAATTGATCCTTACGCCAAGTGATGGGTCAGGAGACCACTGAGCTGAGCCTTGTCGTACCCACAAGCAGTTGATGCGAAGGGGCGAGTGTCATGTTGGGTGCAGTCCAGATATGCAGCAACTGCCAAAAGGGCAAAAAGCTAGGAGAGAGAAGGTCCGTCGCTGAACAAGTCGCTGAATGATCGGGCACCGATCGCGAGAGCTCGGGACGTTGGGTATTCGTAGCTATCGTGGGAATGCTGAGTGTGGTCATTCCGCCGGTTGGCCGAGCCTCCGATGATTGTGGTCGAGGAGGCCCCAGTACCCAGTGCCCTGTGACCTACCATGACTTCCTTCACCTCGTTGCCTCTGAGTTACATATCTCTGCTTCTATCCCATGATCTAGATCAATTTCAAGAGTTTCGGCATCATGGCTGGTAACATCGCCAGGAAGCGATCGTCCTCAGAATCCGGATCCGTGGCCTCTCACACCGTCCGTTTTGCCGCTCACCACCAAGAACGCAGGTTCCACCCTCATAAACGCATCAAGCCTCAAGCACATCAAGATGACAACTCGGACAGCGCCACGGATGAAGATTCAGAGGACGAACAAAGTCTACAAGCAGCACCCGTCGCCAGGCGAAGGGCACCAGAAGGCGCGGAAGAGGCTGATCAGCAGGAGGAGAACAAGGAAGTTGTGAGTTATAAGAAGGTAAGTGATACAAGGAGCACATATTCGAGAGCCCATGTCAGGAGCTGGCTACTGATAATGCTCAAGATACTAGCTCTCTATGGACCCAATGGCGCGAATCTGGCGGCGGCATACTATGACCGCCCGACTCGCAAACTACATGTGCTGGAAGATACGAAGGACACGCCCGAGTGGGACTTGGCGGTACTAGGTGCGTGCTCATACGAAAGTCATAGGCACCCTCGCAAGAGATACTCACCCTTTCCAACCATCCCTTCAGTGATGGAGCAATACGACCCAGATCTCATCATCATCAGTACCCAAATCGAAGGCGAGCTCCTCGCGCGAATCCAGGAATACTGTCAGTGTCCAGAATTGTACTCCTTGTCGCGATGTTGACCCGTCTCCTAGGTCAAGAATACCAAGCGGTGTTCCAATCCCAAGACAAAGCTCTATTTTCGTCTCACACCGCAATAGCTGAACTAGGCGAGACTGACTTGGCCCGACATTCCCACACACACGACCGCCATGATCCAGATCGATCCTCATCTGGATCTCCGATGGGCTCCGCCATTGCCCAACACCGTCGACACGAGGCCTATGCCTATGATCACGACGGAGACAATTTCGGTGGAATGGGAAAGGCGAAAATGAGCATGGTGAAGATGGGCTCCTGGATCAACGTCACCTGTCGCGCTGCGGTAAGCACTTTGAGCCTACACATCTTGCCATCAACGCTGAGATTGCTTTTCATGGTCAGCTCGCAGTCGTCGGGGGCTTGCTAAGCTACCTTTCAGCTCAACGTCAAGCCGATGCCGTCGTAAGACCAATGGAAGTGATTGCAATCGAGAGCATGAAGCTGTAAGTTGACCCAGAAACGAGATGAGGCAAGATGTGGTAGCTCATTCCAATCAGTGACTCGCACATGCTCATCAACCAAGATGCACTCCTGTAGGCCATACACTAGCCAGGGGTAAGGCTGATCCATGTCCAGGTCACTTTCGATTCTACAAGAAGAGCCTGCTGGCTCTGGTCGCTCTGATGACAAGACCTCACTGTACCGTAAGCCCATCCTATGCCTGTCTGTGTCTTGGGCTCATCATGTCGCCAGACTTGCTTCAGACTGCGGTGACTGCATCTGGGCGTCATCTGCTCAAGACATGGTTACTGCGCCCGCTCACCAATCTCGGCGATCTGCAAGCAAGGCATAATATGGTTCACGCGTTTTCAAGCCCGGAAAACAGTCAAATGTCCGTCAGATTGCTCAAGCTACTGAAGAAGATCAAGAACATACCACTGCACGTCAAGCGTATCAGAAGAGGCCGCGGCGGACGCAGGGAATGGATCGCACTGGTCGATGTGAGTGTTGTGAAGCCATCCTCTAGACATGGCTGATATGGTTTACAAGGCTATCAGAGCTGCCAACGACATACGCGACTCATTGATGTGTATGCCTGAAGCTCACCAATTGGATATCTGCCTGAATGTGAGTGTTTGGGAAGACACTCGCTGATGCGCAGTTACGTGATATGCCTGTCGAGCGTGTATCCGAGTTTCACGATCGTGCCGTGACGGTAGTAAGTCCCACCCTAGCTACGAGGACCTGGCTCATCCGCATTGTAGACCGATTTCGACGAGTCGAAGAGGGAAGATCGAATGTCTGTTAAAGCTGGTGTGGACGAGGAGTTAGACCGTTTGCGTCAAACCTCCGCCGGTAAGTCTGTTCAGCTGGGCCGGCCGAGTAGCTCTGACACACGATAGGTCTGCACAAAGTCCTGGTGAGCTGTCTCATCCTGAGCGGAATGAACGGAAGATGACCTGGCTCAGGACACAGCCAGGAGAGTTGTCCGAAAGAGGCTCGGCAATCGATGGGATTACGACTTGAACGTCGTATACCTCCCTCAGATCGGGTTCCTAGTTGCCATCAGCGAGTTTCAGGAGATTGAAACCCCGCCTCATTGGGAACTCAAGGTAAGATCAGCCTTTGTAGGTTCAGGAAGTCGCTGAAAACTCTTCCAGTTTTCAACAGACGACGTGGTATACTATACGACAGACGAGACATCTCGACTTGATGAAATGTATGGGGATATTGCCATCTACATAGAGTGTGAGTGTGCAAGTCGTTTAACGCGCTCACGTTCTGTAGCACGAGAAGGGGACATTATACAGGAGCTAGTTGAAGACGTCCAGGAGATCGAGCTAGAGATCCTGCAGTGGATGGACGCGAACTCCGAGCTGGACTGGTGAGCTGTCTTCATGTAGCGCCCGAGCTCAATTCCCTTTCCAGCATACTTGCCCTGGCCAGACTCACCTCATCTTTCAACCTCGTCCGTCCGAAGATGGTAGAGGAGCCTGTACTCGAGATTCGTCAAGGCCGCCACATCCTACAGGAGAGATGGGTCGATCACTATATCCGCAACGACACGATGATGTGCGGTGGATCAGACAGCGATCAACATCATAGTATGGTGAGAATCATGACGCGTTTGCTTGGCTGCTACTTGGCTCACGCTCGTCTCAGATGATCGTCACTGGGGCGAATGGATCTGGCAAATCGGCCTATGGGAAGCAAGTCGCTCTTATCGTGTACATGGCCCAAATCGGTTGTTTCGTTCCAGCAGAGAGCGCTACAATCGGCATCGTGGACAAGAGTAAGTTGTAAGCCATTATTGACACCGGTACTGCTGACTGACTCATGGGTTTAGTATATACCAGGATGCAGACTCGAGAGTCAGTATCGAAGGCTGCCTCGGCCTTCATGATCGACTTGTCCCAAGTATCACTGGCACTCAGGGGCGCTACACCTCGATCGCTTATCATCCTGGACGAATTTGGCAAGGGTGAGTCTGGGCATAAGATGAACAGGTTTAGCCAAGTCTTGACACAGTGTTAGGCACCGCGCCAACCGACGGAGCAGGGCTGCTCGCAGGTGTCATCGAAGATCTGCTTAATGGCCCTTGCCCTCGAACTATCGTGCTCACGCACTTTCAGTAAGCTACCATACCCATGTGTAACGGAGCGATAGCTTACCGTGACACCATAGTGAACTGTTCACCGAGCAATTTGTGGACGACTCTCTCCCTATCCTCTTCTGTCACATGAAGACCGAGATCTTCGAAGGAAGCAAGAACCCTACTTTCCTCTTCAGGTACGCTAACTTGCATCCTTTCCCGTCTCGCTTACTGACGAATTAACTAGCCTCGAACCGGGGAAGAGCTTGACTAGTTTCGCGGGAGAATGCGCGCTCGCTCATGGGATCCCGGCGCCAATTGTCGAGAGAGGCCATGAAGTCAGGTAGGTCGTTGCTTCATTCACTCGCACTATGCGCTATGGCTAAATAGCACTTGATGTGTAGCGCCCTACTTGCCCGATATGAGCTGTCTCGATTATGGGACGCCGAGCTGGACGAACAGGATATCGAGAACCTAGCGCAGGCTGAGGATCTGGCTCGACAATTCCTCTCTTGGGATATCGACGAGGAGAGGACTGATATCATGGACATACTGAAAGCCATGCTGGAGGTTGAAGAGGAGGATCCGACTGACGACAATGGTCAAGATACACAGCAAGATCACAAGATCGTCAAACATGAGCAAGATCAATACACGGATAACGATACCTGGGAGCGAGAGCAATATGAGAATCACCAAGGACATTTCGATTCCGAAGACGAATTCCCAGAAACGCCACGACCCGATATGGTTCCTCACCGCCGTGTCGTCATGATCAAACAAGAGCAGTGAACGATTCCCGTCACACCCTCCACAAGACCACCTTGTCCATATTTCCAGTTAAGATCGGGGCATCAAGATCGGACTGATAGCAGTAGATGAGCTACCTAAACGGGGACGACGAGACTGTGCCGATCCCCATGAATGCTCGAGTGTCGTATTGTACTATGCGGCTCGTTCAACTCATGCATGTGATATCATACGCATCTCCTGCAATCGCCAGTATGTGCTCTTGGGGCAGCTTGTGCATGAGCTAGCTGTGCTTGCTCTTACTCCTATTCCTGGAGAAGCTCCTGCTCCCAATCATCCGAGTTCGTTTCCACCGGGCAATCCTTCTCAAAAGGGTCTCAATACCCGCTCGGAGATACGAAAAGGAGAAGATGACAAAGAAGGAGACTGTGCAGGGTGCCGCTACTTTCCAGAAGTAGCTGACCGGCCCTCTGATCTCGTTGAAATCGTCAAAGTTCTACATCGAAGGTCAGTACGAGCTGGCATGTTCGCAAGCCGCTTGGCTCACCATTCCGAAGTATGAAGCCTAGAGGTCGCAGAAGACGGGTCAATAACAAGTCCAGTCACAGGTGAAGTCATTTCTTTTCGAAGGCTCACAATGAATGTCAAAGCTGAGGCAGCCGGTTAGCAATCGGTTCATCAGGGTCATGGGATGCTTTACTTACGCAAGAAGACTACCGTTACAATACTCAATCTCTCCATCGAAGCGTTCGTCTGGAAGGACAAGACGTTCTGGTTCCGACAAATCAGTCTCAGCTCTGCGAAGAGAGATGGCATGTGTGAAACTCACAAATACGTAATCTGTGAGGTGGTCACAAGTGGCCACGAATTGATCCATGGAGGATACTATGATCTCGAGATGATCCAGCACATCCCCGATGTACACCTTTGTCAAGGGTGTGAAAAAGCCGACATTGCTGCTGGATCCCTGCAATGACGCTTGCCCCAACGTACTTGGCGTCGGCGTCGCTGTACCAGCATTGGAGCCATTGGGATCGAGGTAAGATCTCAGGCGGGCCGTGTCCAAGTTGGGAGTCTGAGCACCTCGGGCAGGAGTCATTGACCCGTGGTCCCGATGGTGATCTTGTCCCGGTCCAGGCAGGCTATTACGGTTTGGAGCACCTTGCAGAGTATTGAGGGCGAGCCAATGCGCGTCCTGCTGGGATCCGGCACCGTGACCCGAGGGACCATTGGCAACTGCGGACGCGGCGGCTGATCGCTGTAAATCCTGATCTCGAATGATGTAGGCGACATGTAGCAGAGGGGTCAGGGATCGTCGCAACCTGATGAGCTGCGATGACAAGACGTGCAGCTGTCTGACGGTTTCCATCTGAAAAAAAAGTCAGTACAAAGAATGCAAGTCGTCCGCAGTGGTACCCACGGATGGGTCGACCAGCACCGATCCTTCCAGCTTCAAGATCTCTGTTTCGAAGGCTTGTGATATCTGGAGTTGAGGACGTCAGCCGAGATAGCAAGTACCCTTGGGCGCGTACTTCGATAGCCAAGTCGACGGCTGAGAGTGCGGGTCAGTAAGGTAAAGTAAGGTCTGCATTGCAGGTACTTACAAACATCAAGCAAAGCTTGAGTGAGCATGCTGACATCTCCGGATCGCCTCAAAAGACTGTGCTCGTCCTCGAGTCTTGCGTAGATTGGCGCCAGTACCTCTCGAATTGGTCGTTTAGACATTGTAATCAAGGTGCCTGCCGCCCAGCGACAGTCAGTCCCGATACCGATTATGGATATTCTGGTCAGGCTCACCGTCCCTGGTCATGAAAGCCGAGATGATAGATCGCCTGATGGGTATCATGTACTTTGCCGACAACTCGTCCACCGCCATTCGATGTGCAGCTTTCGAGTAAGGAGACCTGTTGCCGAGCTTGGATGGGGCGATACTCGGCTCGAAAACACCTTCCACTCCTTCAGGCAGTCTCATCATCTTCTTGGTGCCTTCCATCGTGCCGGCGAGTCTCCCGGCGGCTCCGCTCGATTGCTTGACGTGATCGGCGTGTCGCGTTCCACTGGTTATGCCCTCGATGTGACCAGCGGCGATCTCCTCTGCAGCGTCCGCCACCAGTGCGCCATCTGCAGGGTGCATGTGCTGGACAAGGATCTGGAGGTAAAGGTGATCCCGGTAAAAGTCCATCTTTGACCGAGGCGAATTTGTAGCTCGCAAGGCATCCTCGACGGACAAGGGGTGGAGGCTGATACGACCGACTTAGCAAAGTAATATTATCCCCTGTGCCGCCTAGTCACTTACCCGTACTGCAGCGTCAAAGTCTTGATGACCTGCCAGTTCAGCCCATTCACGTGCACTGAGAGGACGTAAGCAACAATCCAGTAGTTTCAGCTTGTTGCTCACTCCACCTGACACCCCTTGGCTTGCCATTCTCATCTTTCTGCCTCACTCCGTGATCAGAGTCTAGCCATTCGCGTAGCCTATCTCCATCAAAGTCTGCTCGTACGTCGGCGTCTTCTGGGTTTGACGAGTAGTCAATCACCTTGATTACATCTGGTCAGACTTGGAGCCAAACGTGTTGAGGGCTAGACCTGCTCACCGAGATCGTGGTCCTCCCTTTTAAATGGGAATACGCCTCTTCGTCCCTCTTGCTCCTGACATCTACACCAGGTTCATCTCCAGTGGCTCCTCCTGCCACCTGATAGTTTCCGGACAGCCATTGATATCGACCTGGGGCTTTGTGTCCATGGTGCATGTGTTCCAAGTTGGCATTTGTGCTGGTCGACGAGATGGCCGATTCGTTGGAAACCGCTCGTTTCAAGAATGGTCTTGTCGAGTTGACTGATGTTCCGTTCGTGTGAGCAGTATTGGCTTCTAGGTCGTCTGGATTAGGTGGACCATGTAGCTCTCCACCCTCTGAGCTGCCACCGGCGGGTCCAACGGGCTCGGTACCTTTAGCATTGTTCTGAGGCGAGGTTGACAGGTTGGACGTGGAGGTGTGAGTGGTGAACCGGTGTGCGGCAGAGACAGCAAGGGCTCGAGAGTGGAAAGAGTCTGTGAAGATATCCAGGCATCAGGACGATTCTTTTGTCCACTGTAGTGGCTCACTTACTGGCGCTAGATTGTGAGTTGCGAAGGTTCGGTCGAGCGGGGTCAAGCGTGCTTTTGGATTGCACGGTCATATTGCGGTGCAAGCTTCGTCTGTGGATGGCGTTGGTGAGCGTTCGCGAAGGGACCAAGAGTCTGACAACGGGCAGAGTCATCCAGTCATAGCAGAAGGAGATTCTTGGAAGACCTGAAAAGAACGACAATTCAATGGTATGGGATCATGCATCATGTGCTCAAGATCTGAAATAGAACTGACTGACTGCTGGAATCGCTGCCCTGACGTCAGCCGAACTCTGTCTCTGACAATCAAATCGAGGCCATCTGAAGATCTTAAGCCCGTCCTTGAGCAGCATACTGAACAACAGTGCAGCAAGGCAGGCCAACACAGTACACATGCGCATACGACACTCCGAGCGCTCTTTTTCAGGAACGTTGCTTCAATTTACGAATGAGCCGCTCTGTACCTTGTGATTCATTCTTTTCTGCAACGCGGAAATGGCTGGCATGACTCTCCTACACATGCATCGCAACGCAACATCTACTCTCCGTTCTTCCTCGATTTGCCCTGTTAATACCGAGCCAGGAGCAGAGCGCAGCAGAGGTGCAGGTGGCAGGATGGGGCGAAAGGCAGTCGATGTAAAAGCGACAGGTGGGGATGATATGGTCGAGGAGGATAAAAGGTCGAAGAAGAACGAAAGGTCAGCTGACATTCACTTCAGACGCTCTTCATCTGATGGAGTCGATCCAACCTCGAGTAGTAGGCAGTTACTGAGGTAGGGACCGGTGGGTTGGATGTGGGATAGGATGAAGACGACGTACCCGGACAAACTGGATCAACTGGTATTGCGAGACGAGGAAAGTGGCGGCGAAGAAGGCTTGGTAGATTCCTGGAAAGTTGAAGCCACATGGTGACCGATGAAGGTGTAGTCGTGTGAGAGTCAGTCGAGATAATCGTTGAAGTCGATCATGAGGTGAGTTGTGGTAGGCGATAGAGGGGCACGTTCAATCAGCTTTTGTCCAGAATTATACTCGCGTCGTCGCCATGGACTCACGGAAGTAGTACTTTCCGTTGCCTCGAAGGTAGGTTGGGCCCTTCTCGTTCTAGCACAGACAGGTCAGCTCAGCTCACACGAAATCCCGTTCTTCTCCTCTTCTTGGCTCTCGTCCGCATCTTTTCCTCCATTCAACCCTGAAGATGTCCGTCTCTACCCCCAGACTTGGATTTGGCCGTCTGTCCTCAGAGATCCAGCCCGCCTGATCCCTCCTTATAGCGCTCTGTGACAGTTTTACACACCTGCATTCGGATCTGCTTCTCCCTGATCCTGTTGGGCACTATTACGGGCGTCAGTGGAAGTCCGAAGGGGACGGAAGGCGACTCACTGTACAGAATGGACTTGGGGATGAGGGAAACCATGATGTTGGAGCCTTTGACTGGGTATGAGGTGTGTATAGTATGGTGACCTGCGAGTTGTATATGATAGGCGGACCAAGGAGGAGGACGGATACGGTCGGACACAGCCAGGATTAATTGGTTCGAGTGGAATTAACCTTGTTTTATCCCAAACACGTTGTTGATCTTTTGCCTCCACCTCGCCCAGGATTTTTTGAGACCTGCACAACCTGCCTGCAACTAGGCTACACTTGACCTACACTTGACCTATAGCATTGTACTCAGACTGCTCTCAAGACCAACTACAACCAGTATGGACGTCTCTCAGGATCTCGCCGACTACGCGGCCAAGAAGTGAGCCGGCAACAGACTTATCCTGCGTTGAAAATGACTGACGGCGAACTCCAGCACTTCCAACCTGCTCGAACGAAGCCAACCGGTTCAAGTGGATCTCGGACTGCTAGCAGGTTTTGACAACACGCCGATTGACCCAGAGGCTTACAAGTGAGCTATAATTCTAGTGTACACTGCTTATAGCTGACGTCGATCATCTCAGGGCTTCGCTAAACTCGCACATTCTCGCTTTGACCCTCACATCCACATCATCCCTCCTCTCCTCGCTGTTCGCACTTCCCACGACATCAGGACCCGCCGGACCTCAATTTACTCTACCGGCTCCCACGACCATCCTGCCCCGAGAGAAGCCTCTGCCCAAGCCCAAGCCACTGACCAAGTGGGAGCGATTCGCCAAGGAGAAGGGCATCAGCCACAAGAGAACCGAGAGGGACGAATGGGATGATGAGAAGCAGGAATGGGTCAGGCGATGGGGACGTGGCGGAAAGAACAGGCAAGCAGAGGATCAGTGGTTGCACGAGGTCAAGGCGAAGCCTGGTGAGCGGTCCTTACTTGACGAACAGCGGACGCGTGCTGATATGTTGCGTTCAGATACCGATCACGATCCTGCTGCTACTGCCAAGGCCGAGCGAAAAGCCAGAATAGCCAAGAACCAATCCCAAGCAGCGGCAAATCTCGCTATCGCCTCGTCCTCCAAGATACCTGAAGTCGGACCCCATTCGTCGAAGAAAGAGGTCGAGACCGCGAGGAAGGGCAAGACGACGGCGCGACAGGCTAGAGTTGCCGAGCTGGACAGGACGATGATGATCTCGAGTACCGCCACCGCTTCCATGGGCAAGTTTGACAAGACGATTGATGGAGAACCCAAGGCCAAGGGTGTCAAGAGGAAGTTTGACCCACTGGTCGGCACTGGCGACATGGGCAAAAACTGGGGAGAGGAGAAGGGCAAAGCGCTTGATGTTTTGAGAAAGGTTGAGAGCGGAGAGGTCAGGAAGCTGAAGGGTACCGGCAGAGGTGAAGGCGAGGTGAACACAAGGAAGGCGGTCAGGAATCTGGAGAGAGAGCAGCGGGCTCAGGCCAAGAAGGCTCGACGATGATGCGGAGGTGATGCCCCGTGCAGCTGTGCAGTAGATGACATGTATCGTAGTAGCAGTGTCTGATCATTATCAGCATGGTAAGGATCTACCTTGCCCATGTGCGTGGATCAATGAGGCTTAGGAGGACGACGGGACGTGCTGCTCATGATCCTCAGAGCCCCGAGAAGTCAACAAACACTCTCATAAACGCAACTTGACGAACGACTCAAGATACCGCCGTACTCCCTGTCGGCTCAAAAATGGGTCGAAAAGGCTCAGGACTGTCGATGCACCATGATGCACTTCCGTCTCGAAGACGGTATGGTGACTGTGTGAGATCGAGGCCGAAGGACGTCCCTCAGAAGCCCCGGGCGACGGGTCAGGAAAGAAACGATGAAACCAGGGCGAGACTTGAAACGCACCTTTTGGAGAATATTGCATCTGTCACAGAGCGACCATCAATTCGGATCAGATCGCCCAGACCCACAAGTCCGGACGCCGGCCACGGCGACGTCGATGTTGAACGTTGAACGTTGACGAATGGATAGGCTCTGGACTTTACCCTCGGCCTCCCTCGGCCCGCTTCGCTCCACCCCAGGCACGTTGGTAGACTGAAGTGTAAATCGACAAAGCTCGTCGCGGTGCCTGGTTCGTCACTCATTCGATCACAGCTCACAGTTTCAGCTTCGCACTCCCCTCCAACCCCCTCTCCCTCATCCCATCCACGATCAAAGGCACACCTACTCCTCTGCCCACTTCCGTCCAAACAGCACTCCAAACATCCAAACACTTACTTGCCCTTGCGCGCTCGGCTCAGGCTCACGTTTCCTCATCGCTGATCGACGACCTGCCGTCGGACTGGAATGACTCCCCTTTGGCCCTTTGGATTGTCACATCTCCGTGTATCAGCTCTGCTCTTCTCGGACCTGAAAGGGTATCGGTGCCTATACGCGGCCATGGAGAAGGATCGATCGTGTCTCGACTTGTTGTTGCATGACGGTGATAGGTGTCCTTGGTAGGATATATATAAACATCTGATCCTCATCTCACATCCTTCACCGCACTCACATCCTTCATTCCACCCACATCACCCCTTCGTCTGAACCTACCCCTCATCCCACTCGTACCGCTCTCAACAGCTTCTCAGTCAGCTTGACGCTTACACTCGTTTATCACTCACACTCACTTGAACATCCCCTTGTTTCCAGTCTCAGTCACAGCAACAATGCAGATCAACAAGCTCTTCCCTCTTGTTGCCTTCCTCGTCGGCCTCGTCGCTCCAGTGACTCAAGCCGTTCCCCTCGCCGGGCGAGGCCTCTCCAAGCGAGCTGTTCCCCGATTGGGCGGTGTCAACCTTGCTGTAAGTGCTTAGTCGTATCAAACAGCCAGTACGACAAGCTGATAAAACCCAGGGATGCGAGTTTGGTACCGACACCAACGGAGGCAGTGGTGAGTACCTTTATCCAACCTACGTGACTATCGCTGACCATGTTCACTTTTGTAGGAACTACCTACTGCCCCGGTGCTGATCAGATCGGACACTTCGTTAGCAAAGGTGCCAACCTGTGAGTTCTGCTCACCTTGCAGGGTCGTGGTCATTCTGACCCGGTGCCATAGTATCCGACTTCCTGTCAACTGGCAAGCTCTGGTTGGTAACAACCAAGCCTCTACCTCCCTCGCCACGGGCCTCTTTACTCAGTTCGACAACCTTGTCAAGGCATCCCTGTCCGCCGGGGCGTACGTCATGATTGACCTGCACAACTATGCAAGGTGGAACGGCGGGATCGTCGGACAAGGCGGTCCGACCGATGCCAACGTGAGCACTCTCTGGACTAGCGAATGGACTGAAGCTCACTCCACTTGATAGTTCGCGGCGGTATGGACACTCCTCGCTACCAAGTACAAGGACCAGCCCAAGGTCATCTTCGGTGAGCATCTCGGTAGTCACGAGCTCGGGAACTCGCTAACATCATCCGTAGGCCTGATGAACGAGCCACATGATGTCCCAGACAACACCAGGTGGGCCGCATCGGTTCAAGCTGCCGTCAATGCGATCCGTGCCGCTGGTGCCAAGTCTCAGATCATCGCTCTCCCCGGAAACTTCTGGGCTCACGCCGATGACTGGTTGAACGGCAACAACAACCCTCTCTTGAACGTCAAAGACCCAGCGACAGGTGATAAATCGCTCCTCGTCCTCGATGTTCACAAGTACCTCGACGGCAACGGTTCCGGTACATCCAGAGACTGTGTCACAGAGTGAGTGAAGTCATTCAGATACACTAGCAAGACTTGTGTCTGATGATACCTTAGTGGCACGGACACTTGGGCTCAGCTCGGCTCTTTCCTCTCCAAGAACGGGTACAAAGCCTTGATCTCGGAGATCGGAGGTGGAAACACCCAATCCTGCATCACCAATCTCGGCAAGTCGCTCAGCTACCTCGCATCTCACCCAGACCAGTACATGGGTTTCGCCGTGTGGTCCGCTGGATCCTTTGACACCAACTACGAGCTCAGCATCACGCCCAGCAACGGTCAGGACAATGATCTCTTCGTCAAGGCCATTCAGCCTTACCTTCCAGGTGCGGGGTCGCCAGCTCCTGCACCCATCTCGTCCGCCGCACCAATCAAGGTGTCCTCGTCCGCCGCTCCAGTTATCACCTCATCCGCCAAGCCTGTCGTCACTTCGTCCGCCAAACCTGTCGTGACCTCCTCCGCTGCGACTAAGCCATCCACTTCCGCGGTGCCACCTAAGCCATCTACCTCGTCGGCTGCGGTCTCCTCGTCGGCTGCGGTCTCCAAGCCCGTTACATCGTCCGCCGCTCCCAAACCCTCTTCCGTCGCCCCTGCTCCATCTTCTGCTGCACCAAAGCCTTCGTCCTCTACTGCACCGGTCCCGGTCCCGTCCTCATCTGCCGCGCCCAAGCCTTCTTCCGTGGTCACCTCTGCTGCTCCTGCTCCCACCGGCGGCAACCTCCAGACCTACGTCGGTACCGTTGGACCAAGCGCTCCTCCCGCCGTGACAAAGGGCGCTAATGGGCAGTACACCTCCAACGGCCGAACGTTCAACTTCCTCGTCGATGCCCTCAACGCTAGTTGTTACGCTCAGATGGACAAGTGCCAGAACGCGGCTAACCAGGGTGGAAACAAGGGCACCTTGACCGTGGGCGCTTGCAACGGACAGGTGAGTTTGCTCTCCTCTTATCATCTCCAACACATCCCTTCTCCCCTTCCTCCTACTGTGATCTCATCAAACGCTGCAATAAATATCCTCCAAGGGCTGCGTGCTGCAGCCGGGGGGTGCGTCGGGACCAGCTGCTCTATCGTGTTCTCAGTATGATCTGGACTGGCTGACATACTTTATATCCCAGCAGGTCCAGGAATGTCTCAAGGTCGCCTCGGGAACTCAAACCTTAGGGTGGGCGTAGAAGCCGTCTCTGGTCACTGGGCCAACTCAGCTCTTGGAGACGTCGGATGTCGAGGGATTCGGTCTGTAGATAGAGATACACGCGGTCGGGTCGGTCAGTTAGATAAGTCAAAATCAGTAGCATGCAGGTCATGGCTCGAAACGTGCCTCCCGCTGTGGTGACCTTGTGCACAATGATGATGACGGCGATGCATATTGTGTCATGGGTGCTAGTAAAGTGAAGACCATCTAATTTGTACAGGATGGACGTTCAATCAAGCGCAAAGACCTGACTTACAATTGCGTTTCCCGCGTTCTCTTCTGAGTGATGCTCGACTGTTCATTTCTTTTGCCGAGGTATCCTGGTAGCGTGGCCTGCCGCTTGGCGATGCTAGCGCTCGTGCTTCATGACCTGAACATGACCCAACGAACTTCAGATGAGGTGACACGATGAGATGACTGTTGGCTCCTGGTGATAAAAACGCTTTTCCAGGCTGTTTGTTTTCCGTGTTTACTTGCCATCAGCTCTTCTCTTGTGACCGAGATCTTCTGTTCCGTCCTGTCCTGCCGTGCTTCCATCGTCTGTAAGCCTCGCCTAGCCCGACGTTCCGTTTAAGACCAACAATCCCTCCTTGTTGCCTCCTTCCTCTTTGACCTCCGCTGCCGTCGTCACACCCCTCGCGGCACTGGCGAAACTCGCCATTGCTGCTGCGGAAAGAGGTGGCATGTTTTCGATACCGGGCGGAGGAGCGAGGTTCGTCGTGATCTGTGATGTGCCGTTGGGCGTGGGATCCGCGCCAGTGGGTATAGGAACGGGCTGCGTGTTCAGGTTGTTTACCTGAGAGCCGTTACTCTGCCCTGTCCCGGGGATGGTGGAAGCGTTGCCTTCGGAAAGATCTGACTCCATTGGTGTGGACCTACACCAGAATCAATCAGCGAGACCCACATACGCCGCGGACAAACTCACTTGGTCCTCTTTCTCGGGCCCTGCTCGTCTCCATTGGTCTCGGTGCCGACCTCGGCAGTAGGCTGTTGGGATCAGTATCGCGACAGTATGCTTACGCGAACTCACGTTAGCCTGGCCGCGCTTTCCCTTCTTCTTCGACTTGGGCAGACCATCCGGGAAGCAGTAGTACGGTAGGTCGGAGCTATTGTCTTCAGCGATGCTGCTTACTGAATCAGTATGGGGAGGCTTCAACTCACCGCTTTGCAGGCCGCAGAACCACGCTCATCTCCTGCTCATCATACTTGTCCCACGCGTTACACGACGCACAGAACCGCTTGCTTGGGTAGAACAAATTCAGCACTCTACTCCCCGAGCCATCCTCTATTACAAGTCGTTTATCAGCCCCTCTCCTCAACTTCGGAAGGTCAAGGACTCACTTGGCTTTTTCTCGATCTCTAGTCCGATGAAGAAATTCTTCGTGTACACTTTCTTGTGATCCTTGTCCACGAAATCCTCATCTTTCCGCTTCATCGCCTCCAGGCTCAATTCTCCCTGGGAAGCCGCCGCCTGTTCCTCCTCTGTCAGGCAGATGTACGTGCTGCTAATCCCCTTGACGTGCGGATGTGCAGTGACGATATTGTCCGTGTTCTCCAGGTCCTGAACGAGCGTTCTTATCCTAGACTCAACTGTACCTCCCCTATTAGATCCAGGCGTCAGTCAAACAGAGAAGTTAAGTACGATACCCACTCACCAGTCCTTGATAGCCTCATCCGTCGAAGCCGAAGCCACAACGTGCACATATGTCTTATACATGCTGAAAAAGTCTACTGGCTCGAACAACTCTGTCCACGAGCTCTCCGGGTTGTTCAGTATCTTGTCCGTTATTTGCATGGCTGCCGGGAGTCAGTCTGACGGCCGGAGTCACGGTCTGGCCAGCTCACCTCTCAGCAGCTCGCTCTTGATAATAGACATTGTCGACCCGGTGATGTTGTATGTCGAGCACATGGAGGGATAAGCGGGCGTGATGACAGGCATCCTATCTGCCTGATTCCGCCTATCAAGCTAGAACGCGATGAGCTACAGCTCCACAGATGGCCGCTTTAGACTTACTTTAGGATTCCACACTGCGTGCTGCATGTTTGGAGGACCGTTCTCAATCTTCTTCAGGATGACTGGTTGTGGCCAACCCCTAGTTTAACGTCAGCTCAGACTCGGCCTATCCCCCTCGCGGACTGACCATTGATAGAAGATTGGGAAGAACTTCCCGACGACGGTGGAAGGTGCTGCCGTTGGATACAGCTGACATATCCTCGCTGTCAACAAAGCCCAAGCCACACCACCGGGAAAACCGATAACGTTGCCGTAGATCCCTCGTTCTGCAGAAACAAGTCAATCACAATCGGTTTTTCAGCCGATCGACTTACTCCTCGCCCAGAGACGTATCGTCCGTAGTGCCGTTCGGAAAGTAGCAACGTCCGGCACGAGATTCAGTATCATATCCGTCACCCGAGGTCCTAAAAAGGCGTCAGCGATACGATGCAAGGGGATGCTGTCCGAACCCACCGTTCAAACTTCTCTGCGACGCATCATCCACACCTCGCAATATCTCGTCCTTCTCGATATCCAATTTATCTCCAGCTTCGGGCAGGTTCACTCGTGCAAACAGCAAATCCACCTCTACTCCAGATATGACGGTCTTCATGACCGGCACAAATGCGCTCTCGACAGCCTATGACCTGATCTCAGTATGGCTCAAGGTGTCTTTTGGGCCTCCGTCGCTTGACTCACGGATATTTGAGTGACTGCCGGCCAATCCTTCAACATAGCCTTGAACTCTCCAAAGAAGTGCTCCTTGAAGACATGCCGGGGACACACACAAATCGTGTCGATATCTGATCCAGGACCGTGCACTCCTAGTCTAGACGATAACCGGGTCAGATTCATCCTGGGCGGCCAGCTTTGGACCTACCTATATGAACCAGAGGTGTATATCCTTCCACCAGCCTCTGAGGCTACCTTTTCTGATAGTCCAGATTTGATGGAAACGTCGTGAACGAACTTTGACACTAGCTGGGCGATATTCGACAACAGCCTTTCTCTGCGTCTTTCGTCAGTTTCCTGCAGCTGAAGGAACACATGTTTACCTACCTAACCTTGCGCTCCTGCTCAGATTCAAATTGGTTCAGCGCCACGAGATCCGACATCAACGCTGAAGGAAAAGTTAGTTCAGAACCACTACTGCCTATTGTAAGCAATAGCTCACCCTCGCTGGACTGGATGTCTGCTGGTTTTGGCGGGTCAGTACTGATAGGCGGAGTCACGCCCAGCATCTTTATTTCGGCCCTACACGCACGATCAGAACTGGCGTACACCTTGGGACGAGGTACTCACCCAGACATGTTGTCGAGAGGCTCGTTTCCTCACTCCAGCGCAATGATGAGTCTGAATTGCTGCTGTTTGGATGCGCGAGCTGAATCGAAGAGAGTGGGTTGATGACACGTCGGAGCTTCTGGCTGTGAATGATCCCTTCTTTCCTTTGCTTCGTGCAGTCGTTGTATGCTCTATGCAGATGGCTGCCACCTTAGACTCTCGAGATGGAGATAGACTGTCCAGAGTGGAGGAACGCAATGGGTGCAAGAAGGTTGTCGCGCGCCACATGACCGGCAATAACCGGCGATACAGTGACACACCTAGCACTGAGACCGTGCATGTTTAATGCGCTGATCAAAGTCCTGTTCTCTCTCACTCACCGTGTGCAACCGCCATACCGTCGAAGGCCTCCTCCTGTCCACACTGTCATGGCAGAAACGAGTCCCAGACTCCTGCCACACTGCTCTCGCTATTCCAGACGCTTCTCCCACGTTCGTTCGCGACATACTCACCTCTCCCGTCGCTCCTCCGGGCGAGCATTGCTGAACATTCCGATATACGACAAAGGATGGATAATTCCACGCCGACTGACAGATTGTAGCAGCGAAGTCACATATACTTGCCGCCGAATAATGACTGCTTCTCTAAACATAACTTTCTTCACTGACACGATCGAGACTCGACACACCAATCACCTTAACAATCGCGGCTGAATCGCCATGAGTCCTCACGGAGCGAATACTGACGCAAGCGAAGCGGAACCCACAATTGCGAGGATCAACACCAAGTCTTCGATCGGCAGCTTGACCAAGCGCGCCACGAGCGACTCACATGGAGCTACGTCTGCTGTAGCTACGGGGAGAATGGCCGGGTCAAGCTTGATTCGTTCGATAACCGATTTCTTCTGGCCCAAGCCGAGAGTTATGCCTGACTCGACTCAAAGACCACTGGACGATACCCAAAGACGAATCCTCAATGGCAGCTTTGGCACCGACTAGGCATCCATCGACGCTAAACCTCGAGCTCGAGTGCTCTAGGTAGTTGGCTTACCAAGAGTTAGCGGAGCGTGCGTGTTAGCGTATGAGACCCTCGTAGGGTGTTCGTAGGGATGTACGTTATGACACTGCCTCGAGACCCTCGTGCCCGATGTACCCTGCTGCTCACTACTCATACGGCGCGCATCGTCGCCAAGCTATCTAACTTACAATGCATGTCACAGAACTAGCTATAGCGACATCAAACCTCTCGCTCGGGAGGTTGATTCGAATGATATGGAGCTGGGTGCAACCCGTCAAGCTATGGTTCACAATTTCCAAGAAAAGTCTATGTTCAAAATCAAAAGTAGGGTCAAGGCGATAGATAGTATGCAGAAATATGTCGAAATGATAGTACACCTTGGAGGTGTCGAGCGGGTGATTTGATTGGCGATTGCGATGGATGCTATGTGACAGGGTGACGTTGATGAAGCGAAGCGATTATCCAAAATGTATATGTGATGAATGGGACGGATGTGAATATAGCGAAAGGTCGTACACGGGTCGATGAGCGCTAGGTGATTGGAAAGGCCTGTTGTGGAGTCGATGTGATATGACCGCCGCGATGAGAATCGCGACTGGTGCCTTTTGATACAGAGTGCGCGATACCTAGGAATGCCCGCCAGCGCCAGCGGCCGTGGAGCCAGAATTACCTCCATGATTGCTCCAAGCGCTTGCAGCTCCGCCCAGGCTTAGACCCGTGCCGGAATGCGGAGAGAATGGATCGAAGCCATATCCCCCGTTACCCACAGCTCCACCTTGAGACCTGGCGCCGGACGAAACCCACGAGTAAGACTGAGGGGTGCGGATGGGCGAGGCAACGGGCGAGAACTGATCAGAACCAGAGTGATGTCCAGCTCCTGGAGTAGGAATTGGTTGAGTCGTAGTTCCATTCGACCCTCCAGAGCCGTTTGACGACGACGCGCCACTGCTGCCCCCTGCTCCGAGTGATCCAGGGGCGAAGGAAAACGAGGGGCTAGTAGCGGACATTGCACCGCCGTTGGAGGACACGGCGCCGGGACTGCTACCATAGTACCTCGATCGAGGGGATGTAGCGACAGGTAGAGACGCGTTGAACGGTTGAGCATTCGGCGAGAGTGTCGTCGCGTCTGAGGTTCGGCGCAGATCTCCAGGCATGGGGATGGGTGCAGAGTGAGGACCTTGCCCGCCGAGACCGGGAGTGATCTGAGATCCACCGTGGCCTTGTACGTGCGAGAGCTGTAGCCCATAAGTGTTGGAGTTGGCATTGGCAGATGAGGGCGATGACATGCCGGCGAGAGCGACAGTGTGGGCGATACCACCGAACATGGAGGTGTTGAGTCCCGCCGGGTGCATACTACCACGTTGGCCTAGCGAGTTCTTCGAGTAGCTCAGACGGATGCCGCCTTTGACAAGACCACCCTGGAAAGCAGTATCAGCTTTCTGTAGAATTTGAGAAGGACCGTAGCTGAACCAAGTACTCACCAGATTATGTCCGTACAGATCCTTGATCGCCTGAGCCGCAAATGAAACGTCCTCGTATTCGACAAAGCACATTGGTCCGTTGATCTTCTGCCTGAAGCTCATCCTCTTGAATCCGGGGCATCGAGCGAAGAGGGCTCGGAGAGATTCTTCGAGAAAGTTGGGTGGATGAGTTGGAGGAGAGATTGCCGGTAAATTTCCCACGTATAGGGTGTTGATCTACATCCAGCGTTAGCCGCAGTCATTCACGCGCCCAAGAGTGAGAGACCGATCTATGTCGCGACACGTCACTCACCGGTGGATTTTGATCCGCTGGGTTGCCCGCGCCACCAGAGCCTGTAGTGTCCACTCTGCTCAAAGACCTGCCCGACTCTCCTCCCGACAGCTCATTGGGACTGCCAATGTAGTCTGATGTTCGTCCGTACATGGTCATGTTGTTTGCTTGTTGATTTTGGCTGATGCTGTTCGGACTCAAGATGGGACTGGTTACAACGTTGCTAGATATATTCGATTGAGAGGACCTTTCGCGTTCTCTACGTGCCGGTTGACTGATACTGTTTGGTCCCGGTTGGGTTTGACTCGATCGGTTGGCGTTTGAGTTTGAACTGCTTCCCGGGAGTTGCCCGTTGGTCGTGGCAGAATTGCTGAATCCATCCATTGTCATTGAGATCCCGACCGAGCCACCGACCGACCAGCCTTCTAATTCATCCGCTTCTTCCGCCAGGGCCAGCAGAGCCTTCGAGTCGGAAGGTCGCGCGTTGGGCGACTGGACACTGGCAGAAGGTGACGTGGACGACGTTGCAGTCTGAGTTGTCGACTGCTGAGGAATTGATTGCGTCGGTTGTGTCGATGCGGGATATTGGCCAGAGCGATATGGATAGCTCTGCTCGGGTCCGATGGATCTGTCAACGGTCTGGCCACCAAGGCCGGAAGCCGTGGGTGAAAGAAGGGCTTGAGGATTTGACCAGGAATCCCAAACGTCTCGCGCCGATGACGGGGCAGCAGGAGGAGGGGGAATCACGCCTGGAATTCCGCCGATCGGAACCATGGCGGGACCCAACGAGCCTGTTTGCGATGGGACTGCCGCTCCCGCATTACCGACGTAACCAGCGAGTCGGCCTGATTTGAGCAACAGACTGACTAGCTCCTCGCCAGACGTCGCCTTTTTCGTATGTAGATTCTTCTTTGCCATCTCCGCTTTCAACGTGGCGCCCGTGAGAGCGTCGATTTTCCTGCCTTGAAGCAGCTCCCGTGCGGTAATAGCGTCCTGCCGTGTTTTGAACCTGGCAAAGCCGATGGTCTGCCTCCGGTTCGGAAGTTGGGGTAACATGTTTCCGAACATTGGTCCAGATGGAGCGGAGGGAGTCATCGACATTGCTGCCGAGGGTGTGGTGGAGGACGATGTGGAGCCGCTCAGCTGAAGAGCGGCTATCGCCTCTTCAAGGGGTGTTTGCAAGGGGTAGTCGGGTTGTTCGCCAGACGCCAAGGCAGCTGCAGCTGCGGCCTGCTGCTGAGCGGCGAGTTGTGTGAGCTCGGCCAGAAGAGCCGCAGCCGCCGCCGGTTCACGACGTTGCGAGCCCGAGGGGAATTTAAGAGTTGCAGCTTCGAACCCGGGCGCAAAGGTGAAAAGGTTCTGGAACTCCCGTTCCTGCAACATAACGTCAGCTCACTCATTCAACAGTTGAAGCCACATGACTCACGTCCATGTCGTCCGGAAAGCCGACAACGAAGATTGTGCTGATGACCTCGTCATCTCGTTCTCCATCCTCATCTCTATAATGGCTGCTCCGGTCCCTTCGCTTCTCGCGGCCCTCTCCATGTGATGATCCAGATCGGATAGAGCCATTGGGCATCATCATTGGATTCGACTTGTACAGGCTCTGAGCAGGGTGATGGGGTAGAGGAGGGGGTGGCATCGAGCCCAATCCTCCGCGGGATGGGTATGGCTGACTCTGTGCCACAGAATGACCTTCATGCTCCGAGTCCAGGCCTGTAGTCATCGGATGCTGACCCTGAGAACCGTTTCTGTAGCCTTGTGACACCGGCAAGTAAGGATTCGTGGGTCTCCAGCCGGGATGCACACCATTCATATGCTGCTGAGGAGGCATACCCTGCCACCCGCCCATCTGCATGTGTATGGGGTCCGGCGGCATGGCGTGCTGTGGGGGAGGCACGTATAACGGCGCATGAGGTGGCGGCGAGGAGGTGATCGATGGTAAGTAGGCCGAGGGGTCTGCGTTGGGGAATGGGTGACCGTTTGGCTGATACTGAGGTGCAGGATGAGGCTGAGGCGTTTGGTGGTTCATGCCGGAATGCGAGTCGTATTCGTAGCCCAGTGAGGATGACGAGGGATGATGCTGATGTTGAGCTTGATAGCGATTCGGCTGGTACCGTTGATCGAACTGATGGTGTGGATGGCCTCCGTGCTCTGGTGCCGAACCATTGTGGCTCTGCCTAGACTCATGGCCAGACATCGAGTGTGATGAAATCTGAGACGCCGCCGAGGGCGCTCTTGCCGGTGCCGACTGAGTTTGAGGCTGTATGTGTGACATGGCTGAGTGTGTTGAGAGAGGTGTGCTGTCGCAAGATACCTAGTCGTCGATAAGATTGATAGGTCTGGTCGAGTCTCCTCAGATGCCAGTCCGTTGACTCCGCTTCTCAAGCGATCTCAAGAAATCTGAACGCTAGACGTGTGTCCCCTTTTCCAAGCCATCCACTCTTCCACGTCTCCCTATCACTCCTTTAGTGAGCCTCTCCAAGTCTACGACGGTAGTAGACAGTGCTCCTATCGATGGGTTGAAGTCAGACCGTTGATGTCCGCCCGTTCAAAGCGCCTCGTCCCGTGAACGTGAATGCGATGCGAGATGCCAAAGGTGCCTAAAGATAGTTGCGGTGTATGCGGTGTGATGTTGGTGTCTGCTCGAGCGTTGGATCACAGTGCAGGCATCGGGTAGGATAGATATCAATGCAATGATAGGAGAAGGCGAAGGACATATCAGCTATGCCCAATTGCTCGAAATCCTGCGCCGACTGTACAGCGCGGCAAGATGAACTCACGACCAGTGATTGTGACTGCAAGGCGACTCCAGTGCTCTTCCTCGCGCATTCCCTCCTCGTCTGATGAGATATGCTGATGCTCTAGGTTGGTGACATGCGATTGTAACTTTGGTTGTACATGGATGACACCAACTACCAAGAGTTATAGCAGATATGGTATGGACGGGGTGATGAGTACGAGGTGGGTATTGTTGTTGTTGTTGAATCGAGTACGGGCGGCGGGGGTCACCACTTCGCCCTCTTCCCAACCCCCCCTTCCTCCCCCCCCCCCTCCTCCCTCCCCTTCTCTCCCCCGGGCAAAGCAACCCACACGCGTCCGAAAGGCGTTTACCCTGAATCTCTACTTTACTCAAAGTGGCAAACTCACGACCCGCGCGTTGCTTCCGTCTCGCCCTCACCCACTGACCCCTGAGCTCAGCTTTATCCCCGCGGGATTACGTCAATGTGGCACAACTCAATCAGCGGGCCGAGCGGATCTCGTCTGATAATGTCATTCGCGAGCCTCGAGCATTCAACACGATGTACTTCGAACTCTATACCAGAACTATAGCGCTAAACCGATGACCTTTGAAGAAACCAGCAGACCAGTGACGACCACAAGCACGGACACCGCACATCGACGACCTAGCTCATGGTACTATCACAACAGGGAATCAGACACACTCGAGTAGTTGTTACAGTCTGCGACTCTGCATCATATTATAATGGGGTTTGTTTGTGCTATTCACACGAATTCAATGTCCGTCTGCTTTCTGCTTTCGCTACTAGTGTCCGTTCGGCTAGTCTGCCTAGTGTCTTTGCTTCTTCCTGTCAACCTCGCCCAGTTTACGGGTAGGTGTTGAACTCTGCGCAAACAATCAGCATCCGAGATAGCTACTCTCGTAGATTCCCACTCACTCTGGTTGGTGTTGCCGTCGTAGCACTGGTAGATCTGGAGGTCCTTGAGCGAGTTGTATGGCTTGGTCTGGTCTGGTCCGGAGCCCTCGACGACATCGACACATTGGTCTGAACATCAGGTTAACTCCAGTCATGCGTGTCGGACTAACGATTGCACTCACTGCTAGACAACTTGATCGATCCGGAGGTTAGGTCCCAGGTCTGCTGGAAAAGACCCTCGTAGCATTGCCAAATCTTGACGATTCCGCCTGAGTGGTACTGCGTTAGTTTACATATGGATGCATGTGCTCGAAGACTCACCGTTGGCAGGGTTGGACCCGGCGTCAAGACACATGTTAGTGCCGTGTAGTCGGACGTTGCCTTTGCCGCCGGCTGGGAGATCGAAGAGCTCGAAGTTGCCAGTGTACTCGTTGTCGAAGCTTGGGGTCATGCAGGCAGAGCTGGGCTGGTCAGTATGTCATACATGAGTTCTACATTGAGACTTACATGGCAACTTCGGTACCCTGGGCGGCGTAGCCGTTCTGAACGGTTACACAGAGGTTGTTCTGGCCGTTGGGATGCAGTCGTCTACCCTTGCCAGCTGGGTCGACTGGGCCGGTGGATCCAGGTGGGTTGGCCGATGTGCTCGACGAGGCTGGGGGAGGAGCTACGGAAGAGCTGGTTGGTGGGGTGCCCAATTCTCCCTGGACCTTGAAGACTGCTCGAGGTCAGCACCTTCATGCCAAACGTCTCCGTTCAACCTACCTTGGTTGGTGTTACCAGTGGTGCATTGGTAGGTCTGGATACCGTTGTCACCCTCGTCGAGACATTGGTTGCCGCCGGTGATGGCAATTCGGTTGTCGCCAGTCAAGAACCAACTGGGTGAAGAGTCAGCAAGGGCCTTCGGTACAGGAGTGATGTACTCACGTCTGCTGGTACAAACCTGGATAGCTGGTCCAGACCTTGAGGGCACCGTTGTTGCCTGGGGTGGATCCTGGCAGAACGGTCAGTCACATTTAACTCAATCTTTATTGATGACTACTCACCAGCATCGAGAGCGAGGTCGGTTCCGCTTAGGATAACAGAGCCAGATCCTGGGTTGATGTCCCAGTAGGTGGCATAGCCAGTGTTGACACAGTCGACCGATGCAACTGGTGCACCAACGTAGGGCTTGGTTGCGGCACCGAGACACTTGCCATCTCGGCCAGATACGATTTGTACTCGGTTGAATCGTTTGGTGGGGGCAGCCTCGGCGGTGAGCAGAAGTGGAAGTAGTGCGAGTAGGGCGAGCATGTTGAGTAGCTTGTTTGTTGTTGGTTGGTGGCAAGGCTTGTCAAGGGAGGCTTGAGGCAGGTATTATAATGATCAAAGCGCTGTGTTCTCGTTCGAGGGGTAGTAGTGGAAGTAGAGGAGTTGGAAGATGAGGTGGAGAACAAGTCTCAGAGTGAGTCAGAACCGACCTGTTATATAGACATCCGGACTCTCTTCACCAGATCATACGTCGTCAACAACCCATGCGAGTCACGAGGTCAGTCGTCCCTACTTCCTTCCTCATCTGGAGGACATCCGCTTCAGAGGACTGCAGAGCAGTGCAGTCGGGCGGGCCAAAGTTGAAAGCAGGTCCTTTGCTCTCAGGCCCGAAGAGCGAGTGGGACCCCCACGGCGGTTTCATGCGGAGGCGGAGGATGCTGCCGGACCGGTGTTGACACCGACGTCGAGGTTGCATACTCCGCTGCTCTCAGCTGAATCCACTCAGGTCCCAGGGGCGTAGACGTTGGTCAGTTGACGTAGGTTGACGTCCATCGAGGTGGGGCATGCGAGTAAGATTGGAGGCGTCAGGACCAGGTCCAGGAGTATGTCTGATCAATGTTTGGTCATGGTTTCGACCGCCTTACCATTCTTGGACGCCCGAACTGAGCCAGGTTTCATCTGCTCCGCGCGGCCGGTCAGCCCGGTCTATCGGGCTAACTGCATCAAGCGGTCTTCGTGCGGAACATCGCATGGATCTCTTCGGCATGCCATAACTCATTAGATACGTCACTGCCTGTCACTGCCGAAGAGCCATGGGTAGGCATGAGGAGTACGCTGGAGTACGAGGAGCTTGATACGGATGACCTGGACTGAGGCATTGCTATGCAGCGCCAGCAACGGGGAGCTCGGGTGACAGAGTGTAGTGGCTATTTCCGGACGCCTCCAAGAGGTTTGTTGCCCAAGGTGGTCATTCCAGGTCATTGCACACTCCACATTCAAAAACGGGGTGGTCATGGGACCGATCGACATTGTGTAAAGTTTGTAAACAACACAGCTCTTGCGTGTACCTGACAGGCTGCAGGTAACGGCAGGCCTGCTACACGGACCTGCACGGACAATGAGCGGCCCGGGATGAGGACTACCACTAGTGACACTACCGTACTGCGTCGACGCTCACGGCCTTGCAGATCCTCTCAGATTTCACGGCTCACGGCTCACGGCTGGACGAACGTGCATCAGCAACTACCAGCGACTGACTACCAGCAACTACCACTTTGAGCCTTGCAGGCCAGTGCAGGCCGGGCCTGCGTGTTCGTTCACTGTCCCCTGTCCCCTGTCTCCTGTTCCCGGCTGACGAACGCTGACAACAACGCTCCAACGGGAGAGCGAGGAAGCGGAACATTGATTTACCGGCAGTGCCATGCCACGCCCACGATCCGCTCTCATTTACAGACCCTCTTCTCAGTGTCCTCTCCCTCCTCTCCCTCGGGTTCCTTCGTCGTTGACCCTTTCGAAATATAGTAAGCTAGTCTAACATTAGTAGTTCTTCATGTGCAAGTTACGTCCTGAGACAGCCTAAGCCCAAAATCATGATCGGATGTAGCCTGATGTAGCCGCTGACATCAGGCAGGGACGCAGACGTCGTTTTGGATCGCTTATGGCTTGCATGGATGATGCTACAGTTTGATGCTCGGGCTTCACGGAGTTAGTCAATACACTTTGTTTTCTCTCGGGCTCGAGACCCCTCCCCCTCATTTCCGAAGCCCCTTCCCGACGTTCCGTCTTGAACCGCTACGGACGCCGTACCCTCTCACTGCATCGTGCACCCAATTAGAAGGCGGTCCTGCCTTTCGTCTCTATAGGCAGCGCGAACATGATCACTCCAGTGCTGGAAAAGTTCGTCAGCGAACCTCCTTGCAATGAATGATACAAGCTCGACTCACACCACGAAGATGGAAGCAGCGGCGAAAACTGGTCCGTCGGGAGTATCAGCCGCAGGGGACCAGATGGCAATGACGGGAGCGAAGAATCCAAGGATTCGGTTCGCGGACGCTGCCAAGGCGTCTCCTGTACCCCTGGAAGGAGTAGGGAAGACTTCTGGGGCGTAGCCGTAGAGGACACCGTCTACGGGCTGGTCAGCTTGCTCCTGTGCATGTATTGAGACCACTCACACATCGCGTTCTGAGTGAAAGCAGCCATGCAGGTCAAGGCATTGACTTGAACGAGCGTCTTTGACTGAGTCAAGCCGAAGAGGAAGAGACCGGCGCCGATGGTGAACATGGACATGGCGAATTTCCTTCCTCCCTTGCCCCATTCGACTAGTGCGGCTGCAGCGATTGATCCGGGAATACCACAAGCCGCTTGGTACGTGTAGGCAGCATACGTCGAGTCGAGGCTGTCGCCTCCGCCATCCACCAAGCTGATCTTGCCGGCCAAGTACGTGCCCAGGAATGCGTTGAACAGTGGGTACGCAAGACCAATAAGGGCGTAGATGAGGATGACGAGGGAAGTCGAGTAGGCAAGTCGCTTCGTGCTGAAGAGTGCCTTGATGTTCTCTCCCTTGAGGTCGTCAAACGAGGCTTTGAACAGCTCGAAGGTGGACAGCTTGGTGTTGCCATCGGTGACAGTTCCCGAAGAGACAGTGTCGATTCGGTCTAGGTATGGAGCGGCGGCGTCTCGCAGTTTCTCCACGGTCAAGCTGGACGTCTTGCCGTTCTTCTTGGCAACCAAGTGGATGATTCGAACGGCCTCCTCGTCTTGACCTATCGAAGCAAGGAATTTGGGCGACTCGTGGACAGGTGACACGAAGAATCGGACAACCCTGATATGATGACATCAGCCCTGGTGAAAAAGAAGATCAGAGGGCAGCTTACCAGAGGAAGATCATCATGGCTCCCAAGGTGTAGAATGTGTATCTCCAGCCCATGTTACTGTCTTTCGAGCAGTACTCGCCGGCGGGAGCTTAAGGCGACGTCAGCACCCCACAACAATGCCTTGGGCAATGGGACTCACGAGTGTCGCAACCGTACTTGGAGAGGAATGCCCACTGTACAGAGCCATCAGACTGGGATCTGGTACATCTCCATCATGAGCACTCACAGCGATCAATGACGAAACCACTTGGCCAATAGCCCACCAGACACTCAGCAACGTGAGGAGATACTGGTACGCTCCTGGGACGAATTCGATGAAGAGAGTGCCGTCCACTGGAAGGTTACCACCCACACCAAAGCCGACAAAGGCGATGAGGACGCAGAGAGCAGGGAAGTTTGGGGCAGCGCCGGCAGCGAGACCGAAGATGCCTCCGACGAGGAGAGTAGCGTTCCAAGAGATTTTTCGGCTACTCATACAATCAGTGAGAAGCTCTACTGATGTCACTGAACCTCACTCACCCGACGACATCCGCAGAGATACCCCAGAAAGTGGCGCCAACAATGAGACCAGCGTATAGTGCTAGAGTGACGAGCTTGACATACCGCGAGCCCCTCCACTCGTTACCGATTGCAGGAAGCAGGATAGACACTCCTTGCAGCCCTGCATATCATGTCAGCACTTGCTTATAGGCAATCTCGTCACACCTGGCACTTACAGATGTTGTCTGCAAACCATCCAAATCCTACCGCCAAAATGTCAGTACATCGATACTTGTACCGGCGGCGGAAAACAAGATTTTTGCCTCTTGGCCTTTATCGATAAGATCGTTCCTAGACTCACCGGCGGTAAAGAACAGCTCAACCTGATATCTACCCATGCCAATCTCCTGGATGGCATCGTTGAGGACTTCGACCTTGGCGAGGAACGCAGGCTTCACACCCTCTCTAGCGGCCTGAGCGTGCTTGTCCAAGGGATCGACTTGGTTCTCCGCATCGTCCTTTTCACCTTTTGAGCCAAAGGTGAATCTGCTTTTCTTTTCCAAGCTGTCTGTTCGGGGCATGACTGGCGACTCGTGCGAGCCAGGAACTGTGGACACTGTCGACATGTTGGATGTTATCGACCTTGAATCGTAAACACAAGTCTTGAAGTAAGAAGAGAAACCAAGAAATCAGACACGACGACCCCACAAACCCTCCAATGAAGATCTGCATGTTATAGGACCGGGCACGGAGCGTATGAGCAGCCCGTCGCGGCAATTGGGAGACGATCTGAAATTTTACTGGCTCTTTCGAGGTCCTTGAACCTCCTTGAACTCCCCATGCGGACGAGTGGAGGATGTTGGCCATCCCTGGGTGAATAAGTACGTCGCTCTCGTCCGGATCCTGTCACGGTTAGTTAGCGAGAGAGGCGGAGGAGGGCGGCGGAGGGCTGCAAGCCAGGCTTAACACAGGGCTCACCCTTGGCACAATGTTCGACATGAGAGATCGTACGCTCCCCTACGCTCTCCTACGCCTTCCTAGGCCTTCCTACGCTCCCTCGAATTTAGCATGCATATGTTTTCGCCGCCTACGCCATTCCGGTAGTCGTCTAAGACCCCGTTAAATCCGCAGAGCTCTGCAAAGCTGCCGCTTCAAGCGAGTTCCGGAAAGAGGTGTATACGAGAGTATTGCGTCATACAGGCGTAAGCGTGCTGACTGGCAAAACCGAACCCCGCTCGACGATGAATTCCTGCAGGTCGGCTGCAGTCGGGTGGATGGAGGCAAATGGAGGCCCGATCTCGAGACGCTGCTGCATTATCTGAGCAGATCTGAGCTCATGGTCTGTACAACTGGAGTACTGGAGAAGACTGGAGTTCTCTAGCTCATCCGAGCGGGGAATGCGATCTCGTCTCGTCTCTAAGATTCTATGGCAGCCCCAGCCGGCGGCGCTTGCATGACTGCTTGTATACCGGTTGAGTCTTCCTCACGGCTGTCGTCGGGTCGTTTACGGAACACCGATGCCAAGTTTCCTGGAATCGACTGGACGACCTGAGCGCTCTTGTCAACAAGCCAATGGCCGATGTCCTGTCCTGCCTCTTCCGCAGTCTCGAGACCAAGGTCCGTTTCCTCTTCGACACTTTTGGCGGAATCCGTTTCTGGACCAATAGGCTGCTGGGACCCCGTCGGCATCGGCTCGGTAGAAGAGGAGGGCTCGAACACATCGACTTGCGCTCCGTCCCTGAACCCGAAGCGCTGGTTATACGTGGGCGTGCCGTGTCTGTCGTCAACGTTGTTACCGCTGCAGTCAGAGTCAGCGGTATCTGACATACAGGCTATAGCCTTGAGCTCTACATACCTGGCCTGATACACATACTGTCAAGCAGCGAATTAGCTGGATTGCTCTTCGTGTCGACTGCCCGTACTCACAAGAGGCTGCTTCGGTCCTTTGACACAAGACTCTGGCTGGTCCCGGCAATAGACAGGTGGACGACCGACTCCAAGTGGCAGAACCGCCTTCGAGTCCGTCTTTCCGGTCACGGTACAGCGATAGATGTTGTTGTACTGGCAAGGTCAGCTTCGATGACTCTTCCAGCTCCGATGACTCTTTCCCGACGCAAACTCACCATCTCGCGTCCGTAGCCCTCTCCGTGCTCGGACTGAGATCCAGACTCAGCTTCGTATTGCTTGTCTGTATGGCCGGCATTCCTTCACTAACCTGATGAAGCCAATTCCAAGTACACAGGCAACCCCCTTTGGGACAAGGTGGCAGTCCGGACGGGATAGGATACAGAGTCTCTCTAGCCCAGACACTGGTGTAGTTGATACTGATCACCGTCATATCACTTGGATGAAGAGACGCCAGGTCCGAGGTGTACGCGATGGCGAGTGCCGTTCCGCCGAACTTGCTATCGTCAGGCTTGTCGCCAAAGGCCAAATTGACATGTAGAGGACCAACAGTCTAAACGGCATACAGTAAGATAAGCACCTGAGGTCAGACAATACCGACTCACAGTACATGCGTAGTAAGGCAGAGGGATGTGACTGAGTGCTGGACTTCGCAGAGATGTATACGCCCTGTTGCACGACAGCTCGCCTGATAGATGAGTACAATTGCAGATTGTCCTTTTGGATCGTTTGACCTACCGGTGAGGACCCCTCCAGACTCCAGCTCCATAAACTCGCCATCTGCAGGTGGAAACTCTTTGAGCTCTTCATGCCCGAACCATTCCAGTGTCTCCAGTTTGGCCGACTGTCTGAGCGGTACCACCGGTCGATTGTTGTTCCAACTATTCACGGGGTCTATCGATGGTTCATTGTCATCAGCGATCTCATTCCTCACCACCTTTTGGACCAAGCATCACCTACCGGTGATCTGGTGAGGCCAGTTCAGGCCATACATCGCTTTGTGCCATAACGCAATGCTTCGACGCCGGTCAGCTATATTCGAGGCCGCGAATTGTATCACTTACTGTGCTTCCGTCAATTGAGACGCAATCATCAGAGCGCATATTGTCGTTCTCAAAGCCATGATATCTTGGGTGTAGATGTTGAAGAGTGGGCCCAATGATATCCTCCAAGATCTTCGAACGGTTGAGTGATGATGGCGGGTGAAACAACGATGTGAAACCGCGACATGACGTCGGCAAGGTGCACCTGCAAAGGGATCCTTGGGCGTGTCTCTCCCGGCTCCAGGTGGGAGTTTGGAACGGACTATGCTCAGAACGCATTTCAGTCGACTGTGTGGGAGTAGCCACCAATTGCCGCCTACAAGGCCTGGGATACGGCGCAGAGCAAATGATGCGACACGCGACGAGTACTGGAGAACATAGAAAAGACAGACTAGACTTGCAACATTCTAGTTCCAGGCCCCAGGCTAAGCGGCTGGTAAGATCGACCACGACATCGATGAGACTGTGCTTGGATCGAACATTCGAAATCATGCATATCACTTCTTGTCTCTTCACTGTGATCATATCGCTGCTCTAGACCTGGACAGCAGCTTAAGCTTGAAGCTTGAGCACCCACCTTCAAAATTGGGTGAAATCGCCTTCGAGCATCCTTCGCTGCAATCGCGCTTCCGCTGCTGCATTCTCCGCAGTGCCAGTAGTCTTCTTGGAGGCTGAAGTGGGCCACCAAGCCGATCGTTTCTCGGAAATGGGCGCTGTAGACCCAGGTCGGAACGAAGAGAGGACACTGGCAATGAAGCCCTTCGAGCTCTCACCACCGTCACCGGCGCTACTTGCAGTATCGGTCCTCGCCACGCTTTCGATGGTGCTCTGGCGAGTGATGCCAGTCTGCTGCGCTTTGGGCTCTGGTCGCTCTGAAGCATAGTGGCTGGTAATGGCTTCTCAGTGATATGTGAAGAAGAGGAAAAGGTCTACTTCTGTACTCATAATGTACTGCTGCGTATATGCACTCCCGGGCGGCGGAGTGCGAGACGACTATCGAAGGCGACTTTCTCCTTCCTTTCATTGCTGTCGTCTTTTTGCGCACGTGTGGCAACTGGCGAGTCAGCCCTGCTTTAGCTACATTGCTCTCTAGTCCAGCGAATATCTACCAGCCATCACCGACTCGTCGTCATGAATCAGATACTAAGGCGTCAGTGTCAAGCTAAGCCTTGACAGACCAGCAACAGACCAGTGAGGTGAGTGATTAGTGAACATGGAATCATGGATCTCTCCGAGTGGCGCCTGTCGGCGTCATCTTGTTCGGACCGGCTGAAGGCGGGCAATTTACCGTGCTAAGCCATAACGCAATGAACGGCGTCGGTGGTGCTGAAGAATCAGCTCTACTGGGTCAGAGGAGGTCAGAGAAGGGCTCGATCACCCGCCTCGACTGAGCTCTGACGCGGGATCCCGCAGGATCCGGCTGATCTTTCGGGGAAGGGCGGATTACCGTAGCTCCACTTTCGGATCTCAAGTTGCGGTCAGCTGATACGAGCTCGGCCGCTGAGAAGATGTCGCTCTTGATTGACCTCCTGCGGAGTACGACCTGTTGAAAGTATAAGATGAGCCTGAGTAGTTGTACTGCTCTCTACATGCCACTTACCTCTCGCTCGCTATGCCCAACATCCTATTCCTCGCACTGCTGACATTACAGCTAGCGGTCAATGTGCGTGGAGAGAACGTACAAACCGCCTCTCAACTACCTTTCAACATCACCCGTGACACTGTAGAGGGAGATCCGAACTACTCAGCTCCCATCTTCCCCATTCTGCCCTTCACCAAGTTTGAAGGCAACCCGATCCTGACGCCAAACCCGGCGAACAACTTCGAGTCGGCATTCCTGTACAATCCCACGGCCATAGTCCTCAACGAGACCATCTTCCTGCTGTATAGAGCTCAAAATGAATCCAAGACCAGCACAGTTGGTCTGGCATGGAGCACCGACGGAACGAGTTTCACCAGACTGGATAGACCTATCATATATCCCACTGAGCCATGGGAGGAGATCGGAGGTTGTGAAGATCCTCGGATTGTGAGGGTCAATGGGACCTTCTACGTTACCTACACTGCGTACAATGTGAGCTCCCAAACATCACATTCGGAAGACAGTCTACTGACAGATGGCGGTTCAGAACGTATCTGCTCAATTGGCACTAGCCTACTCTGACGATCTACTCAACTGGACCAAACTGCCTCCCCTCTTCCCCGGCTACATGGACGTAGCGTATTCCGATATCGACGTCCCATCCCCTCGGATCAACCACACCAAGTCGGGCGCTATCGTCACGGAACCGACCTCGGATGGATTGTATCACATGTACTTTGGCGACTCGTTCTTCTACCATGCCACCTCATACGATCTGCTCAATTGGACAGCACTGCCATCGGACAACTACTTCGCAGCACCTTTGAATCCCTGGGAGAACAGGCTAATCGAGCCTGGACCAGCACCCATCAAGACGAGGGATGGCTACTGGCTCCTGGTGTACAATGGCATGACCACCGGAAGGATAGGATACTCGCAGAATCAATACAGCGTAGGCCAAATGTTGATCGACCCCAGCGGGTCCTTCAGACCCTCCATAGACACCAGCAACGGGAGGTACCAGCCTGCGCTGAGGGACGGTCCCATTGCGCGGCTCCAACAGCCTATCCTGGTTCCAGAAGCGGGCAATGAGCAAGAAGGGCAGGTGGATCAAGTAGTTTTTGCCGAGGGACTGGTCCAATTCAAGGGCAAATGGTACCTGTACTACGGTGAGTGACGCGGATGGTGGAGTAGATGATAGGGATCTGGATGCTGACTGGCTACTATAGGTCAAGGTGACAGCGAGCTGGGAGCTGCAACTGCGGATATCCAGCCGTGATCAGTATCAACCTGTATCAACGAATGCGATAATCGCTTGGGTGCCTGCCGCTTTCAGGTCGAACTCCATCTCCTGACCTATCGTATGCCCATGCAAATTGTAATTAGCCTCCTACAATTATCTCTAAGCTTTCCAGCGCCAGACTCCTACTGCCTCATCCCCAGCTGGCCCTGAAGTTCTACCCGTGCTTTTCGCTATAGGCTCATGGTGGACCAGCTCCCACTTCTCATCCAGCATCTCGTGATACACATCCAGGCTGAGTGGATATGGAGGATGGTCGGGATATCCACCCTCTGGCTCCGGGATGTTGAGCGGGAACATCAATGTGAGCAAAAGTGTGCCGGGTGTTGGTTTGGCGAATGCGTTGATGGCTTTTCTCCAATCCGGTCTCATGCTGGGTGGTAAAGCGCATAGGAATCTAGAGTCGTAGAGATTGTCAAGTTTGGTTTAGTATACAATGACACTCGTACTTACGTGTAATCCAGGATGACATCGAACTGAGCGGCTTGATTCTGAGCTGCCGCAAATACATCATCGCAGAGGATCTCGGCCTTTGCATCGACTTTGCGCTGAGTAGACAGCCATCTAACAGGCCTTGTCAGCTGCCAGGCAGCAGCAGAGGTATGTGACTTACTGCTTCGCAGCCTCTACTCCAGTTGGACTGAGGTCGATACCGAGGGTGTCCAGTCCCCGCTCAGCTAGCAGCTGAATATCATACCCCTGAACAGAGACGAGAAATTACACGGTCAGTCTGGGTTCGTTCGCTTGATCGTGTCTAGTGACTCACTCGACCGCAGCCTGGCACCACCGCCCTACCACTCTTAGGTACCCCCAACTCGTCAGCTCGAGGACCCGAGAGTAGCGCCACTAGAGCGGGATGGGCGGACTGCTGGTCCCACCCAGTCCGACCCTGCTGCCTGTCGAAGTAAGCAATCAGCCTCGTTGCGTACTGGGTCACGTCCCAAGAGGTCAAGATCGAACATACCACCGCTCCTCCCAGATCTCTGCACCACAGTCAGCCACGCCCAACAGGCCTGTCGGCAACACTTACCAGTCTTTGCATCGGTACTGGACATCTCAGTCGTCTAACCGCGTAGTCGTATGCGAATGTGTGCGAAGCAGGTGAGGAGAACAGTTCTGACACTGAGGAATAAAGGAACGCTTGTAGTACGGGGTACGGGTGGCCGCTGCACCAATCGGCTCGCGATCAGCGTGCCCGAATTCGGCCATACTGTACTTAGTAATGCTGAAAGCTCAACAGTCATATGTAGAGTACACAGCTCAGAGCTCAGAGCTCCTTGGAGCCGATACGCGGTACGAGGCGATGACAGAGGTACAAGCCCCGTGAAGCACCGTACATGTAGGCCCCGGGAGGCTCCAGCTCGATCAGGAATGATATGCGCATTATCACTACTGGCTACTAATGTTCTGGGCCCAACGAGCAACCGATGAGATTGCTACTTTGCCGGCCGCCCAACAACGATCCTCTCCTCCTGGAACATCTCTGGCGTCCGCCCACCGCCCTCGGCCCGTCCCAGCACGTTGTCCCTGGACCTCGAGCGATCCAACATCTCCTCGTCCTGGACGTTAATGACCAGATCCTGTCGCGGTCTGCCCCTATCCGAGCTATTCTGCCCCCTCGACTGCTGCACCAGTCGATCCTTTGAAGTTGCCGGCGCCGGTGAGGACTGCGAACGTTCCTGCTCTGACTTCTTCTGATCCTCCTCGTCTCCCTTGGGTGGGGGAGTGACCAAAGCGAAAGTAGGGCTGAGCCAGTACACGGGATACCGCCGTCTACCGAGATTATTGATGATCAGAGCCCATCCGAGCATGATGAGCGACGAACATAGTATCGTGGGGAGATAATACCATCCTATAGATGCGATGTGGACATCGACTGCTGCAGCCAGCGCAGCTGCTCCAGCTCTGAATGGTTTCCCTAGAATCAGTATCCTTCTTGCAAACTTCTCTGAAGCTCAGGAGCACTCACGGTGGATGAACGATGCCTAGGACTTGCATCACAGTCACGCTAATCGCAGTGCACAGACCTCCGTTGATCCAGACGGTAGGGTGGAAAGTCACATTGCCAGACTCCAGGTGCTCCATATACGACGCGTTCAACCTGAACAGCTTGGTGACTGCTACACCTATGATCGCCGAGGAGAGATTACCGAGCACGAAGTTCCTTGGCTGAGCTAGCGGTGACTCGATAACGCCGAACACCAACACGGCACTAGCTCCAAACGATGTCAAGATAGTAGGCGAATGGTAGACCTGTCTAAAGACGGTGTTTGTTGACAGGATACTTTCCACCAGGAGAATACCGATAAACGCGCCTATCCAGGTGAAGATCCACACCTCGAGCTTCAATGGTAGTCTGGAGAGACATGCCAGTGGTGTTGACGGCGCGTAGGGCAGTTTCGTTCCGGGAGGTCGGTAGCCCAAGAATCGCGAAACAGGGAGGGGGAAGTGTGAACGAACATCTTGCTTCACTCTAAATCCGTCCATCCGAGAACGACTCCGCTGCCAAGAGTCGAGCATGGTGAACGCAACCTTCACCCCTTGGTGAGTGGACCTTCATAGAGGACAGGTTGGAGAAGTAGGCTGAGCGATTGCCGAAAATACACACAACTCTACTGCTCAGCATGACCAACATTCAGCCATTGCTCGCCAACTCGACTTGCTCAAATCCCGGTAACTGCGCGGCCGGTTCTGCTAGCTTCTGCTGAGCCTGTGCCTGACAGATTACAGCAGTGTTTACAGCACATGGAGGTGCATGGGATGTTTACAGGCAGTGAGTTACTGATTTTCATAGGTAATGCATCGTGAATGTCCTATAGATCAAGGTAGTGTGCGTCAATACATAAGCCCGGAACAGTCGTCTACAGAAGTGTGGGAGGAGGCTACAATTTCCAGAACCGCAACGTCCAGCGCTGACCGGTTACCTCATCACTTCTTGACCTGGTTGAGGGCGTCTTCAATCTCCGTGGTGACCTTCTTCCCGACCTTGGCCATCTTGGGTTTCCAAGCAGTCTTCTTAACAGTTTTGCCATCCTTCTCCGTTCTGACCCATCCGATCGACGACAACAGCTCCGACAGTCGCCCATTTGTCTTCAGATCCGAGAGAGTCTGTTGATCGGCGACGTAAGCCTTGTTGCCAATGACCAGAAGAGGAGATCGGTTCAGAGGCAGTCCTAGTCTCTCAAGGACGCTGAGGATCGTCGAACGGTCGGGTCGGGAGTGGATAGGCAGAAGCGTTGGCTTTCTCGACGTTCCGTGGGCTTCAGAGATCATGTCCAATAGGTCGTGAGGCAAGTTGCTCAATCTGACGGATATATCAGTCACTGCGTTCGTCTTATAGCGGAGCTGACCACAGCCTACTCACCCGTTACTACCGTACCAAACAACAACCTCGTGCTCCCGCTCCCTCTCTAGCTCGCCAAGGGCAAGTGGACTGGGTTCGAATCCAAGCAAAATGTTGGCGTCCAGAGGTTCCAGCGGGTTGACGGTCGAAGTGAGCCTGTTGTAAGACGATTCCAGAAGATACGACTGCAGAGCGAGCAGCTCATGCGAAGGTGGCAGAGGCTGAGCGGCAGGGCTGGGTCGATTGGCTTTTGGTGGGGCTGCGAAGAAAGTCAGTTCGTGAACTTCATACAGAAACGGTTAATGCACTCACCGATAGCAGGGTTTCGCATGAAGCCAGCGAGGAAAGCGTTCTCGGCGTCGATGACCTGCTCCGCGAACGACCGCTTCATCATGTGTGCGGCTTTGATCTGCGGGGGCACGTAATCTCTATCCAAAGCGTCCTGATGGCTGGTGATCGGATTGACTACGTCGTTGTAGGCGAATCCTTCCGTGTCTAGGGCCAGACGCCTGGCGACACTGGCCGTGTGTAGAGACGGAAGTCTAGCAGCTGGAACGAACACCAGAAGCATAATCGAAGCGAGAACCAGAGAGGCGAGGAACATGAGGCGGAGAAGGGGTCGTGGCAGCCCAGACGAGATGGGCAGGGGTGCCGAGGGGATGTTGACAGGGAGGAACGTAGGCGATGTGACTGATTTCTCTTGGGGGTACGACTGTGTCGGCGTGGTTCGACCAGATTTCAAACGAGGAGTAGCATCGAGATCCTCTACCTGGAGGATCACCGAGCCGGTGTTTCGAGGCGATGGCAGACCACCAGGGTATGCGGCATCGAGGGTGAAGTGTTTCTGCTGCGGTGTCCTAGGCGATCGCGGACGTAGACCATTGCGATAGTCCGAGTTGTCAAGTGAGCTTGGCATGAGTTCTGCTGGGATGAGCGATTTGAGAGATGTGAGATGGGGAGCACGGCCTTTGCCATCTGTTGGCAGCAGTCGGGGCGACGTTGGGGGTGAGAACAGGAATCGATGGATTGGCGAGGACATGTTAGGCTGAGATACTACGATTGGTCGTTTGGTTGTGCAGGTGTCGTCCTAGGTCCAGCTAGGGGAGAGCGAGGGTGAGGGTGATTGAGGTACAGTTGTGAGGGCCAGGGGATGTGAGTTATCGCTATCAAAGCGTTATCTGTTGAACGAATGTCGTCGGAGGCGGAAAGATCGAAAGTGTACCTGTCAAAGGCTATAGAAGAAGATTTGCTTAGCGCACAAGATGAAACTGAAGATTGAATATTGAGGAGCGATCGTAGGAGGGTTAGAAGGAAGCAACAACAAGTCAGCAGTAGCAATTAACGTCCGGCCATGAGCTTCAAAGCCGCGATGCTGAGCTATGCTGAGCCGCGAGTTTTTCATCCGTACGTGACGACTGTGACGAGACGCGACACGAGAAGGCGAGCAACATGACGTTGTGGGTGACTGCTGGCCGCCACCGCCGAGGCACCAGGGTGGAAGAGCTGCGGTCTCCCCTGGGTCTCCCTGTCGTCTCAAGGCGTCACCAGAAGAAGCACGCGCTCAACAGAGACGAAGAGCACTTTTGGATCCACACCAACGGATGTGGTATCTCCTGATCGGAAACGCCATTTTCCCTGACGAGATCGCGGCAGAATATTTCCAGGGCCGAGGGCGCCAGGGCGAATCAGGGACAAGCGCGTTTCTGGCACATTAAGAACAAGCTTTAATTGCCACCCTACTCTGCTGATCTGCTCGACAAGGCTCGACATTCCTCCACCAGCCTCCACCAGCCTCCGCCTCTGCTGTCCGGCGCCGCTACATAGCTAGTGTCGGTCGTGACTCTTGGCCAGGAGATTGTCTCGAGTCGGACATCTGAGTAGACCTGAGGCCGATAGCCACTACCATTGTCGGCCTAAGCAGCGCCGCCCGGCACTAGTCACAATCATGATTCATGCTCCAGTCCAGAACCCGATAAGCTCTTCTGCCGCCAGACTAACCCTGCCGGCGAAATCACTCCGTCTAACTGAAAATCGGTCTCGGTCGTCGGCACCTTCTGTTCCGTGAGCATCTGCTGCTGCAGCGACAGAGCGACTACAGGTAGTCAGCCATGAGATAAGACCTTCGAGTGTCGCCAGAGGAAGACTAACTCAGTAAGGGACGCCGTCCAGATTTAGTGTAGGAATACAGGAACCGGTCGTAGAACGCCTTCCCACGGCCAAGCTGCACTAGGTCAGGAGCGGATCGTAGCAGCGGTGGGAGACTGAAAGGACAAGAGGAGGACGACTCACCCTGTTGCACTCGGCATCAAATGCGACCCCAGGTAGGAGGATCACATCGAGAGGATCAACGGGCTGGGAAGCGACTGGAAGTGTCAGACTGTTTTACTCGAATTACTCGACTCAGTGGACCTACCGTTCTCGCGCTGAGTCTCCTCTCCGACATCTTTCCTCGTCCTGCCGGGATCCACTATTCCCCACTTGTCAAGTGGACAGGCATTCAAGTCCTCCTTATTGTACAGCCGTAGCATCTGCATATCGGGCAAAAGGTGTGGTGTTGTTGATTCGCGGTCGGGCGATATCTCGTGATCCGGTTTTGGGGGGCCCGTAGGAGGCAGGTATGGAACGTAAAGCCTTTTGCCTGAAAAGCATCAGCAACTGGCCAAAGACTGGAGACGGTCTTTCGCGGCGCACCTGTAGACAGCGCATTCTCGACGATGTCATTCGTCTGCAGCTCCCCGCTCGGCATGCTGAGGTAGCAAGCGATGCTCTTGGCCTCGCGGTAGAACGGACTATCGAAGACGATCCGAGCGACGACCTGGGCTGCACATGATCAGCCCCCTTTCCAGCTCGTTTTCATCGAACGGCCCAAACGATCATCGTTATCAATCGGAGGCAAGGATCACGGCTCACACTGCTGCTCGATCTCGGATTGGGATATCCCTCGAAGCGTTCTCAATATCGACTTTCGCAGGGACTGCTTTAGAGCTGTCATTTCGGTCTCGGCCTCGCATGGAGTCATCGGGCGATGATCAGTCCATTAATCAGGGGCAAGAGCTGATGAAAGTGAACTCGAACTCCACTCTGAGGTTGGGAGGATACAAAGTCAGTTGAACGCTGGCATGGAGTCGGTGACTCGGTTCGGTACGAAACGCCTCGCAACGCTCGATGACATGGACCGAAGCTACAGAGTACGAACGGCTGATTGTCCAAGATCCGAAGGGAGATTAGCGGGATCAAAAGTCAGATCTGGCGGCTAATCCGTTCGTATCGTATGCAAGGTTGGCTAGGGTTGGCTTGTTGAGAAGCTGAGATCGGCCTATAGGCGCCATATTCATCTGAGCCTAGGCCTCCGCGCGGCCCGCGGGGCGCTCCGGTTCACGTTTAGTTGACGTCTTCCCAACTTTTTCAGTGATCGAGGACGTTATCGAGCCAACTTGTATCGAAGCATCGACCATCTCAGATTTGAGCACATCTTGGGATACCATCAATTGACAGCTGCAAGCTGAAATCACGGAATGGAATTGCCTCCCTTGCCTCGGACCCTGATCTTGGACTACTATGACTCTTGTGAGACCAATCTAGCTCTTGATTCGCGCTCGAGCTGACATCGCTCAGACACCAACAATCTCTTGACCTTATTCACCCGCCTGTACTCCGATGCGGAGGTCTTGAACAAGGTTGTCGTTGTCAAAGCAGACCATTATGACTGGTAGGCTTCTGCTACTCGTTCGTCGCGAGACAGGGGCTTATGATTCGTGTAGGGAGGAGTTCCGCCGTGATGTGCTGCCAGGTATCGATTGTGTCATCCTCTCGCCTGGACCTGGCTCGCCAGACAAGGCAGAGGTGAGCGATATATCCACGCACATCAAGCTTGAAGTGGAGTACTCGCTGACGGTGTCTAGGACATTGGCTTCGCGCTCGATCTCATTCGATCGCATCCGGTTCCCATTCTTGGAGTCTGTCTAGGTCATCAGGCAATCGGCGTAGCTTTCGGCGGAAAGGTGAGTCGATCACGTACCGGTGGCACTGCTGATACCGTCTTAGATTGTAAATATGCCTTACATTACCCACGGGCACGTGGTATCCGTTGCTCCTGTAACTCCCACCATCGGCCTCTTCTCTTCACCTACCTGGACGCAATCAGGAGGAGACGTGTTCGACGTGGTAGTCTATAACAGCTTGACCGTCGAGCCAGAATGTGAGTAAGGGGTCATAGATCTACCCGGGAGCTGACTTCCTGCAAAGCGCTACCTGCGGAGCTCGAAGTCACAGCGTGGTCGGCGCCCAGAGGAGGTAGGACTAGGACGATACAAGGCCTGAGGCATAGGAGTTATCCAATCTGGGGAGTGCAGTATCATCCCGAGGTGAGTGGATCAAATCTGAGGAGATCGAATCACTAGTTGATGGTGACTTCAGTCTATATCATCGACGCGAGGTGCCGCGTTGGTTCATGCCTTCCTTGATCAAGTGCACAAGCACCACTCTACCCCACCTTCCTTCCCACCCTTGTCGCACGCCCTCAAGACGTCATGCTCGTTCCGCGTCGCCAGCAACGGAGGGAGCTCCAAGCCTTCGTCCATCAGGAGATCGGCGTCTGCGATCGCTGCCTTCCCTACGCCGCCGATATCACCCGCCGCCTCATATTCGTCACAAGAGGATCTGACCACGCCCGTCGCCTCATCTTCCCTACTCAGGACCAAAGAAATTAAGTTTGGGGATCTTGGCAAGGCTTTGGCCACGCAGGATGTCTTCGAGCGTGTCATCAGATCAAGAAAAGGCAAAGAGAAGGCTCTTGGCGACATATGGCTTGATGGTCAGACTGTGAGTTACAGTGCATTTCCGCTGGCTCCGCCGGTGCTGATGAACTTTCAGCCCACGAGACCAACTACCACTTCCTTTGCAGTCCCCTCGTTTCTGCTCTCCTACTCTCTCGCCTCGCGGACTATCACATTTCACGCATCCAACTCGCAAACGCATCAGAAAGTACTGGAAGACGATGACACATTTTGGGACTGGTTCTCCGAGGCGCAGATCGCACTCTCAGTCCCAAGCACATCTCGGCATCAGAGAGGCTGGCAAGGAGGCTGGGTCGGTTGGATGAGCTATGAGATGAAGGAGGAGAGTTTGCAGGGATATCATAGGAAGGAGAGGAAAGCTGCGACCTCCAGCGATGAGGTGGACGCTTGTTGGGCGTGGACGGATTGGCTATTGGAGAGGAGCCCTTCCGGAGAGTGGACACTACGAGGCTTGATCGCCGACGAGACGTCCTCCCCCCGAGTGGCGCATCCGGGCGGTTTATTGGCATGGCTTCATAGCCTGGATCTAGGGGTTGGCCTGACGATTGAAGATCACGCCAACATATTGTCATCCGTTCAGGCTTCTTTGGCAGGTCATCCTCAAGAGACCACTAGACCCGCATCGGCGTTCCCCAGGTTCCATCCAATCGCCAACGGATCAGACTATCAATCGCGAATTGGACTATCTCGCGAGTCTATACGCCAAGGTGACTCGTACGAGCTCACCCTCACTACCGCATTCAAATCGCAAGTATCCTCGGAAACCGATCCCTACGAGCTGTATGTCAGACTACGAACATTTAACCCGGCATACTATTCGACATACATCTCCTTCCCATCGGTAAAGACGCCACGAGGCACCGGTGTCCATGTGCTGAGCTCGAGCCCGGAGCGGTTCCTGAAGATTGAGCGGACGGCAGACGGGAGCAGGGTCGAGATGATGCCTATCAAGGGCACCAAGGCACGAGTCAAGCCTGGCCAGTGCGTCTGCGTTCCCGGCAAGGGCTGTGAAGGAAAGCAGCCAGGCTCCGAGGAATGCCTGATAGAGGGTCGCAGAGTTGACGTTGAGAGAGGTCAGCAACTCCAAGCCGATCTCAAGGAGAGAGCAGAGAATCTCATGGTCAGCACAATGGGTGGTTAAGGTGGAAGGAGCTGATGACGTCTCAGATCGTCGATTTGATCCGGTCCGACCTCCTATCTTGTTGTTTACCATCAACGGTGACCGTGCCCAAGCTCATTGCCCTGGAGAGTTACGGTGTTCATAACTTGGTCACCACCGTGCAAGGTCTTTTGGCCGACAACGTTGGTAGCGTAGACGCCGTGAGGAGGTGTTTCCCACCAGGTGAGTTTTTCTTGCCGTATATGATCATACAAGCATTTATCTGACGTCAACTAGGGAGTATGACCGGTGCACCTAAATTGAGATCAGTCCAGCTTCTAGAGGGCTTCGAAGGGCAGAGGCGACGTGGGATTTACTCTGGTGCTCTGGGATATATCTCAGTCGACGGAAGCACGGATCTGAGCGTCGTCATCCGGACTATCATCGTCGAGGGACAAGGTGAGCACATTGAGAGGCCACCCCGGATAAGACACTTGACTGATTGCACCCCGGTAGAAATGACGCTCGGCGCTGGGGGTGCTATCACTTGGTTGTCAGATCCACAGGGGGAATGGGACGAGGTATTGACAAAGGTGCAATCGGTAGTGGGCCCGTTGGAAGGTGTTCAGTAGTAAGATGTTCTACCTTGCTACATGTACGTACCGCCTACAGTACAATTACAGTACTACCTATAGCTGCGAGCTGCTTTGCTCTGGACTTGCTAGCTACTATGCTAGGTATGCTAGGTATGCGAGGCGCTATAGGCCAGTATCACCGCTCCTCCCTGACGTGGCGTTAATTTGCCACCCAAATCACTATCACACGTCGAACGCGTCCCGCGCGGTTTGAAGACGAGTGCAAATGTCCAAATGAGATTCTGTTCATTTCAGCTGTGCTCCTCACTCCTCTTCAGCGCGCGCTCAAACTCGACAGGCTAGTGCTACTCGACCAGCATGTCGACAATGACCTTTGAGAACAGTCAGCTTTCGTTTGCAAGAGGCATTTGGTGCCAATAGCTGACGATATGACCAGTCTATTACGGTGATTCCGCCGAGCAAGGCAGTAAGTGACAGACCAGACGCGTTTTAAAGCATGATACAGGGTCTGGGACTGACCCGATGTAGAGCTGAGGTTCAATGCCGCTGGATTCGGGTGGAAGTCGTATCAGAGCGAAGATAGCAATCCGACCACATACAATGGCGGTGACATTAGAGGCGCAACCTGGATTCGGTGGGTTCGCCTCAGGTGTTCCGTAAGTATCGTTCGCTGACGGCTCGAAGTGTGGCGAGGAACTTTCAGCTGCGATTGAACATGAGGCAATCGGACAAGCCTCGCGTCACGTTCGATGGTTTCCGACGAGAGGTCAGCTGAGCTAGGCTTGCTCATGATTGTTATTGACCGTTTGCAGGATCTGGACAAGGTCAAGCGTACGCTGGATGACTACTTCCACATCAAGGTCGAGACCCGGGATACCAGTTTGAAAGGCTATAACTGGGGTAAAGCACTCGTTCAAGGTGAGTTTGCAAGATCAGGTTCGGTAAGAGCACGCTAATATGGCAATAGGAAACGAGCTGCAGTTCCAGGTGCAAGGAAAACCCACTTTCGAGCTACCACTCACAAACGTCGCAAACTCCAACATAGCCGGAAAGAATGAGGTTGCTCTCGAGTTCACACCTCCGGCCCCGTTCCAGAGAGATCCAAAGAACTTGTCAGTGAGAGCTCCGGATGAGCTGGTGGAAATGAGGTTTTACGTGCCGGGAAAGAGCATGAAGAGTCGAGGTGGCGATGACGGCAGTGATGCCGAAGAGGAGACCGATCTCGATGAGGACGGAAACGAGATCAGCGCGGCGGAAGCTCTACACAACTTGATCAAGGACAAGGCGGACATCGGAGCCATAGTCGGAGAGAGCATTGTGATTTTTACAGATGTTCTGATCCTGACACCGAGGTGGGCACAAGCTGGACTACGAGGGTTGAACTCCGCTGATGGGACGCAGAGGACGATACTCTCTGGAGTTCTTCTCGGATTCTCTCCGCCTGCTCGGCAAATCAACAGATTACCGAGTTCCATTCACATCAATCCACCGAATCTTCCTTCTGCCAAAGGTTGATGATCTGCATGTTCAGCTGGTTCTAGGACTGGATCCTCCCATTAGGCAAGGCGCGACTCGATATCCATTCTTAGTCGCACAATTGCCCAAGGACGAGGAGACACAAGTCGAGCTGAAACTCTCCGAGTGAGTTTTGAGCACGACGTTGTCGCCGAAATGCTGACCAATCGAAGCGAGGAAGTCGAGAAACACCCCGATTTGCAGCGCGAATATGATGCGCCGACCTTCCAAGTCATCTCTAGAGTGCTCAAGTCCCTGACAGGGAAGAAGGTGACCCCCCCAGGAGGCTTCCGGAAGTGAGTATCAACAGGCGTCTTGCAGTATCAGATGTTGATCCAGCGCAGCGCTCAAGGCCTCAACGGGATCAAAGCCAATGTCAAGGCCGTCCAAGGAGAGCTGTACTTCCTCGAGAAAGGTCTCATATTCATCGCCAAGCAACCCATTCTCATCGACTTCTCCAAGACAGAAAGCATATCCTTCTCTCGGTGAGTCGGAATTTGGATGCTTCGATCGTCCTCCGCTGATGTGGCTCCAGTGTCGGTGGTGGTGTCGCCTCTGCCAAGACCTTCGACATGAGGGTGGTGTCCAAGACGGAGGCCGCGGACCATGTCTTCTCGTCCATCTCGAAAGAAGAAGTCCAGCCAATATCAGCTTACCTAACCAGCAAGAATGTTCGGCTGAAGAACGAGATGGACGATGCAATGGACGTAGACCCGATCAGCGACGACGACATCGAAGAAGACGACGATGCCAGTATACCCAGTGAGGATGAGAAGCCTCGGAAGAAGGACAAGAAGCCTGTCGCGAAGGCAAGGGACGACGACGAGCAGAGCGAGTCTGGTGAGTCACCAGGCACTCGAAATTGCTTTTGTGACATCTCGCTGATGCAACCATGCAGAGGACGAGGACTTTATGGACGAATCGTCAGACGGAGGCTCGCCATCAGAAAGCGACTCGGACGCAGAGTCGGACGCTGCTTCAGATGCCAGTGATCCGATGATGGAGGAATTGGCCAAGAAGTCTGCCGCAAAGAAAAAGAAGAAGTCTGCCAAGAAGGACGCGACTTCGGACGAGGAAGGCAAACCAAAGAAGAAGAAGGCCAAGGTGGACGAGGAAGACTAGGCGAGGAGTGAGAGGCGTCTCATCTGTGCATATCACTTCCACGCTCGTGTACATGTATGCTTTGTAGTGCACTGTCCGCGCAGGTGACCCAACCATGCTCTCGAGTTGACTTGCCAATGCAAATACGCTCAGTAAGTTTTGCCTAAAATAGATCGCAGATCCACCGCCTTTAGCCGGGGTGACGATTAATTTCAGCCAGTTGCTTCGGCAGATCACTCTGTTGACACTCGACATCACACTATCAGTGACAACGACATAGACTGCTTGGTCACGAGTAGCGATGAGTGTCTTGCGGTTCCTATCACCCAGTCGACGGTCGACTGCCGCTTCTCCCAGCCCATCGACGTCTCGCAGACCCCGCGATGACCGTCAACAGCCCAAGCTGGATTTGCGACTCCCCTCATACGGATCCGTCTTCATGACACCTGACGAGTCACATTTGCCAGATATGGAGGGCCTACACTTGGACGAGAATGGAGCTGGCCCCTCGACGAGACCAAGAATGGACAAGGAGGCAAGAGGGGAGCTGGAAGTCGAGCTACCTGTGGGAATGGGCAGACGGCGCGTTAAAGCGATTCGCGTAGGATGGCAGACGGTGGTGGAGTTGACATTGAGTCCGGACCGGATCAGAGAAAAGGATACGATATTCGAGAGAAAGATCGAGATCCGAGGCGGTAACTCTGAGGGACTTGTACTCGAAGAAGGCATCCAACGGTATGTTTTCAGAAACCTTGTCATTTCGGGGCTGATGAGGATACCAGGTTTGACTTTACATTGATCATACCTGTCAACCTGTGCGCTCACGACCGTCACGAAAATGGAAGAATTCAACACACGGTATTTGCAGAGGTGGAAGGATTGGAATCGAAGAGCACTTCCTGGACAAGAGATCACTCGCCCAATTCCGCTACGCCAAAGTCGGGCAGGTCAAAATCACCTTTACGCAACGACCACACGAGCGGTTCCAGGTCACCAGATCGCGAGCCGTATGGAGCTGTCAATCCAGCGTCACTTACTGCAGCACTATCAATGGCAATCACACGGCAGGACGCTCATCTCCCACCCGTCCCGCCGTACGAAGGCCCGGTGGACGCTGTAGAATGGCTCATTGGGACAGTGAGGAAGGAGAGGTATTCGGAATTGCTGTACAATCCTCATCCGGATGGAGGTGTTACCAACCTCGACGTGGTGATTCGCGACTTCGCCATCGGTCTCGGTCCTTTCGACCTTAGATTGCTTTCTGACTGTGTAAGCAATCTAGAGTATACCGCACGATGCGCCTGCTAATGTTTGCTCGTAGTGGACGATTGGCGCGCTGCTCTACGCTACGTTATCGATACCAGACCCCTCACCGGCCGCTACAGTCTACTCGCTGCGGGTCCAGCTCGTACAGACACATTCCATAATCTCCCCTCGCGACGACCCAGCAACAACAAAGCCGACCGTCGTCACCAAGAAGTTCACCTTATTCACCAAAGGCTCTCGACCGACGCATCCTCGACCTTCCGTCGGAGTTCCTGCCTTATGGCGAGGCAAGGATGCTAAAGGCTTGGATGAGGGGGAAATCACGCTAGACGCCACCGGACGAAGTCCCCATGACGAACAAGGGAGACCGTCATCGATACCCAATATACCCACCCCGATCACAGTGACGCACAAGTTGGCGGTCGAGCTTCTATACTCTGTCTGGGGAGAGGACACGAAAGGCGATCGGTTGCCGGACGGAGGACCTGGGATGGTCCGTGCGTTGGTGGTGGAGAAACCGACTGCAATATTGTCATGTGGCTTCACACCCGAAGAGCTGCGCTTGCCGACTTGTAAGTTGTCCCTTGCAAGGGCTGTGCTGGGTGTGTACTCACGAAATTCTAGATGGCTCTCTCGCTCACGAGGATGCATTCTCTCCGCTGGCAACTACCTGCTCAATGTGCGGCAAGGAACCTCATGAGAAGTTATGCCTCACTTGTCCGCCGACATCAATCCCCCATCCGCGTCACGATCATCCGCCAAAATTGGTCAACAATCCAGATGGTATTTGTCCCGTGTGCGTGGTAGAGGTCGCCCCCACGGGCATGCCGACGTGGGAATCTTGCGCATGTGGTATGAGCACGGACTACCTCCTGCAGCGGCTGAAGCGGAGTACCAATCTGGTGGTGAATACGGAAAGTATAGAGGAGGATCTGCACGCTAGAGGTAGGAAGGTTGCTGCCGAACGAGGACGAACCATGTAACGTCGAGATCAGCGGGACGACGAGCCATGAGACGATTCACGCCACAAGATAACGAGGATGAGAACGGACAATACTCCTGAACGCGGAATGCATATAATCGTAGTACAGTCCCTGTGGAACTGCTCCGCCCTGATCACTGTTATGTCTGATCATGCCGCCATCCTGTCACTTCCGAGAGATCTTTAGGCCGTAGCCCACCCCGTCCAGTCCCGTTTGGATCTCCGGCACCGGGTCTCCAGCGCCACAGATGCTTGAGATCATGTGACAGCTGGGAAGTGGTGACTGCTTCAGCAACCGATCTTGGCGAAGGGGTCAGGGGAGAGGGCGTACTCACCTTGCCCTCTATCAGATCCGAAACATAATTGCCGACGATGGGCAACATCTTGAAAGTGTGACCCGAATCCCCAGTTGCTAGGACCAACCCTTTCCAAGCTGGATGCTCGCATAACAGCCAGTTTGCATCTTGAGTATCGGTACACCAACACATGCCTTGTCGGATCAACTCCCTCCCCTCAAACTGCGGGATACACTTCTTGATGAGGCGTTTGATGTCTTCGAGCCCTTCAGTCGGTATAGTGTCGGTAGGGTGCGATGCGTGGGATCTGGGAACGGACATGCGAACATCCTCCTTGAGGGGAAATGGTCTGGCGGGCTGGAGATGAGTGTACCCTGGGAACTCGTTACACAGCTTTACCAAGCGGCTCTCCGGTCTGGGCTCGAAGAAGAAGCCCTGTCCCCGTGTCAGGTCACCGCCTCTTCTCTGTCTTGAGTGGGGTATCACCCACGTATTCGTTGTTGTACATCGTTGGTACGCTCCGCCACGATTCGGCTTCTTCCTCCGTTAACTGGAGATGGGCGTATATCCAGGCCTGAGACACAGTTGTAGCGGCCTGCAATACACCCCACCCGGTTACTCTACTCACCTTGGACTCGCACTGCCCTTGCAAGTCTATTAAGACCGGCGACCAGGCGCCTGACGCCATGACGACCACGTCCGCCTTCCACTCGGTGCCATCGGCGGTCTTGACTCCAGTACATCTTCTTCCATCTGGCGACAAGAGTAAAGAGGAGAACGTTCCTGATGTTCCAGTGCTATACTTAACCCCAAGCCGTCTGCACTCTGTGGCCACTGCATCAAGAGCATCGCGAGCAGCTACCCATCCGCCATCACTGCACCATAGCCCTCTCCAGCCCTGCTAGTCTGGTCAACAGCCATCACGAGACTCATGCCTAAGACCAACCTCAATGTCCGCAGAAGCCAGATGAGGAGCCTTGCGCTTTATAGCTTCGGCACCGTTGAGCCATTCAACATCCGTCCGGCCTAATGCTCTCATCTTGTCAAACTTCCTCCGTAAGGCTCTGCACCGTTCATTGTCCCCAGTTGTCAGGTCCATCTACCCAAAAGTCAGTCGTCCTCATAGTTGGAGGAGGTGAATTCCATCACCTTCCCAACGTTGTGGGCGAAAGGCTTGAACAGATCATCGCCGGTCCACGCGTCCCAGGCTTTGTCGCTCGCTCCGCCAAAGAGGCCGACATTATCTGCACCCGCGATCTTACCATTGATCAGCAGGAGCATGATGAAAGACCACTATCTGATCTCACCTTATTCAGATCGTTACCTGCTGAATCGGCTGAAGGGCTATCCCATACGTCCAACACCCTGATATTGGTGAATCCTCTCCTGGCGAGGTGCAAGGCAGTAGAGGAGCCCATTGTGCCTCCTCCGCCCACAATGAGGATAGCATCCCCCTTGGAAGCCAGTGCCCCTGAAGAAAGCCGAGTCATGGCTTGATAGAGTGATCGGTACTCAGGTTGGACCAACCAAGAGATCGGATTCTCACAACATGTTGGCAAGACATCTGCAGGGGGTTAGTCGTAGCTCGATAGCAGCGGATGTTTTGCTTGGCTGATGACTCCAGCAATTGACGTTCGGAGTTGGCCGATGAGCTCAGGATTGCACTGGTAGGATCTTGAGGAGGAGTAAGAGTGGTCTACATGTTGACAGGTGCATATATGGATCAGCTGCGTCGAGAGTGCTGCGAGATAGCTTCGTGCACCTGGCATAGCTGCTGTACCGTAGTCGACCAGCGTCAAGCAGACTTGAAAGACGAGAACCGCGGTGGTTTGCGTGAAGCGATGGAAGCCTGTAGGATGACGTCAAGCCAGCGTGCTGGTAAGCCAAAGTGGAGGTTGTCCATGACTCCACGACGCGGAGAACAAGCTGTCCCTAGCTGTCCTCTCATCTTGACTCTGTATCTCTCACTTCATCGACACACATTCAGAACATATATATATATATATATATAAATCAAAAGTGAGTTATTCCATGTGCGCTCTTGAGTGGTAGCTCATTATCCTCTTCAACAGTGTCTAAGTCTGCGTCTTCCGCCTCTGACCGCTCCATCTTCTTGACCGGAGCCACAGGATACGTCGGCGGATCATACCTGCAAATCCTGCTCTCCCTCCCCCAAACCGCAAAGAAAATCACCACTCTGGTCAGGAGTGGAGAGAAAGCGAAACTGCTCGAGAGACTACCAGGGGTGGAGCCTGTCGTCGGCAGCTTTGACGACTTGGATCTATTGACCCGTTTGGCCGCGGAGCATGATGTGACGATCGAGACTGCGGATTCGGACAACCCGGAGTTGATGGACGCTCTGCTCAAAGGTTTCGAGAAGAGACATGCCCAGGGTCTCAAAACGGACTTCATCCATGTTTCTGGTACGGGAACACTGGTCGACGAGGCCAAGGGAGAATACCCAACAGACACAGTGAGTCAAACAGTACTCCAATCAGTCATTAGCGGCTTGTACACCATACTGACATGCCCAGATCTACACTGATGGTGAACCAAAACTCCCCAATGTGAATCATATCAGCACTCTGCCCGAATCCGCTTTCCACCGCAAAATCGATCTCGCCATCGTTGCGGCCGACAAGAAGGGCTGGTGTAACAGCTACATCATTCTGCCCGGGACCATCTGGGGCGACGCCCAGGGCGAGATTTTCGACAAGGGTATCGCCAACCTTCACTCGAAGCAGATCCCTCAGCAGGCCCAAGCGAGTATCGACCGGGGCAAGGCTGGCATGGTGGGCAAGGGTGAGTGACTGGCTTTCTGCTTACAGGTGACGTGGTTTACTGAGCTGACGAGACGTCTAGGCTTGAACGTGTGGCCACACGTCCATATCGAGGATGTCGCTTCACAATTCGAGACAGTGTACACTGCCTCCTTAGACGGCAAGGCAGAGCACGGCGAGAAGGGCTACTTCTTCGCCACTTCGGGTGAATACCGACTTTTGGAGGCCACCCAGGCGATCGGCGAGACACTGGCCAAGAACGGCTTAAGCAAGACTGCCGACGTGGACTCGTTCTCCGAGGATGAGATCACCAATATCTATTCCGCGCTGGAGAAGATTGGTGGAAGCAAGTATTACTCTGGAACCAACTCGAGAGCAGAATCGGCTCAGGCCACAGCTCTAGGTTGGTCTCCCAAACACACCAGCGTAGAAGAGTTCTACAAGTACTGCCGCGATGAGACGGAGCGATTGGGCAAGCAGTCCAAGTAGAGTTCGCTTGACCCATGTACAGCATGCATATATGCATAGATACCAGGAGATAGCGAGACTATTGACCGGTGGGGATGACCTGAATGAATTGGACTTGCGAATACTCCAGAAAAGTCAGTGCCGATCACTTCATCCGGATCTCGACGCAGACTCACCATGCTCCACCAATCCCAGACACTGTCTCCGAGCTCTTCGGGTGACGTACTGGCATTGAATAAAGCTAGGATAGTCCTAAGCACCTTGCCGCGCTGAGACGAGGTCAGCAAAACTCGACAGCAAAATTCAACGACGGCTCCAAGCCACTTACCATGGCTTCACCATTCGACGCAAGATACTCTATGGGTATACTATGGCCAAATGTCAACCTCTGAACGCCGGTAGATCTGCAGTCACACACCTCGACAATGTCTCGTATGCTTTCTTTGCTATCGTCTCCCTCTGCGATCTGAGGTCTTCTTCAGGATTGAGCGCGGTGCGGAAATCAAGCTGAACATCGTCAGCGAATACCTCCGAGCAGAGCTAGGAAGTGCACTCACCAGGGCAAACTCGGCGCACATAGCGGTGATGAAGATGTTGGCTTGCTGAATGCCCGCAGTCGCAGCGGAATCGGGGGTAGTGTTGAGAGTCACGTTGATAGCCTTGGACTTTCCATCCGGACCAATGGTCGTTCGCTTCGCCCGCAAGTCTACTGGCAAGCTGTCCGTAATGGACTGCAGCCTCGATACAGCATGTTGGACCCATTGGAGCAATGCCAGTGGATCCTGACTCGCCGTCGGGTCGTTGAGCAGCGTGCGATGGCGAAGTTGACATTCTCCCAGGATGCGGAATATCTGGACCACGGCAATAAATCCCGCGATATAGTTTGTGAACCCGCCCGCTGTGGAGGAGCTGGATGGCATTACGCCGGTAGATGTGATCCGCTCGTCTTCAACGTCGAGAGGGAGTGGCGGGACTCCTTCGTGATTATTGAACAGCATATTGCCTCCGTTCATGACGTTTGTCCTGTGAAACCGTCAGCCAGAGGGTGCATGTCTCGTGCGAGTCTGGCTCACTTGTCTGTTGAATAGACCTGCCAGAAGATCCGCCGGCCGACTTCTATATCGATCAATGAAGTCGCCTGTGCTGCTTCGACCTGGTTCAGATGCAAGGTGTAGATGATCCGCTGGGCGTCGCTGAACAGGACACTCGTGAGATCGGGCCGATTTGTGGCTTGACTGGAAAGGATATCCCTGAGCCATTCAAAATCAGTGGATGTCCACTGACGTCAGATAGCGCTACTGACATGGCCGTAGAAGCGGCGAGGATGAGACTCGGTCTGCTCTGATATTCAAGTTGTATGCGTCGACTGGCCTTCTGACATTGCTGTAATAGTGCCAGGAGTCTTTCTCGCGAGAAATCGCTCGACATGACGTTTATTGGGCATTGGCAGATTCTGTACGGTCTTCGATCAGCATTTTCGCGATTCCATGTCGAGAGGCTTACGTGTAAGTCACTAGATTACGGTTAGCGAATCTCCAGGCGGACCGAAATACTCACCAATACTAAAGAGCAACGCCCGGAAAGGTTCGTCCCTCTGATCCCGCCGATGCAGCACATCCATGGCAAAAGTCGGCTTGTGTACGAGTGGGACGAGGGAATGCTGGTGCCGCATCCAGAGGGAGAAGAAGAAACAAAACTCGGACCAACTGCCTATGCTCTCGACCTGAGGTGCCGGAGGTGCATCTGGTAGCGCACTACTGACATTTAGCTCATTGAGTGATCCCGATTTATCATGTACTCACTTGAATAGCTCTTGCGGTACGATCTGCGGTTGTTGCCCAAAGCTCCGACTACCAATCTCGACTTGACTGACGTTGGAAACCTCTCCGGTGCCTGGCCTCTGACGAGCAGGCATGTTGTTGTCGAAACTGACATGACTTTGGCCCCCAGCCGAGAATGCGGGCGAAGGCCCAGTGAGTGGTGAGGGTCCAGTCCGCTGAGCCATGTGAGACGGTGGTGTGGTGTAATCGAAGGAAGGGCGACGACTATATACCCCGTGCGTCCACTCTCCGAAGGGGTAGTGGTAATCTGCGGCTTCAAAGGTCATCCTAGCAGAACCGAATATCGAATCTTTGGGTGGACCCCAGAAATGAGATTGAGCATTGACATCGTCGCTTTGGTGTATATTATTGTCAGCAGGGGTGAAGTGACCAATGTCAGAGTAGTCTGTTGAGTCGTTTCGGGCGGATGATCGAGGCGGGGGAGGGGGAGGATAAGAATCGGAATGTGTGATGGATGACAAGGGGATGGCGGGTGAACGAGAATCTCCAACTGGACCACTGAGTAGCCGTTCTCTGCTAGGTCCACTGCTTGACGGTGGTGAGATGGGCCGAGAAGTGGATCTTCGTTCGGAGGGACTGCGAGTGGCCTTCGACTTGTTTGCTTTCCTACAGATGATGTCAGCTGGTTCCAATTCACTTCGGTATGGTGACTTACCCTAATGGCCGACCTGAGCGTTTGAACGAGTAGTCGAACGTGCAATCGTGACCTGCTCTGTGACACCGACGACAGGGAGCCTTGCGAGAACCAGTTGAGCTCCCTTCCTCGTTCTCCGGTGGCAGACACTTGACCTGGACGATGATCAATGCTATATCCCTCACACTGTTCGTTTAAATCTTACCTTGAGCACTCTGCACCGGTCACAGGTTGCAGTCTGCTGCCCACCGCTCGCCGCCAGAGCCTCGCTCTCCTTTATTGTTACAGCTGGCATGGCGGCAGTCGTCAGGGAGTTCAGGCCGTTCAGGTGTGGGAAGATAAGATAGCGTTGGAGGAAATCGACCGAGGTGAGTGGTGACCGTTTGGGCGTATCAGAAACCGGGCGACGACCCGACGACCGATGAAACGGAACCAATTGGGAGTTGGGAGACTACCTTATGACAAGGCTTAACGATACATGTGTTGTATTGTTGTCATTTGAGATGGCGAGATCACCATGCCCTATCAAGCAAACTGCGCCTCAAGGTCCAAGCAATTGCTCGCAATTCCTGCAAATCAAGTCTCCCGCAAATCAATGTGCAAACCCGCAAACGGAGTGTCCATTCCCAAACTCTGAAGCCGCCTCGAACGGCGAAGCGGCTCCGGTCCCGTCGGTCAGCTGATATGAGGACGACCTTTGTGCGGGCCGGTCCAGCGTCGATCTGATCAAGCGGTGAGGGGTCAGTATATCCTATGTCCTGTAGATGATCCCCTTCGAGCTTCCCATTTCCTCCCATGACCCGCATTCCATCTCTCCCATCGCAATGACCAAACAGCCAATCTTCCAGCAACTACCTGAACCCTCTTCCAAGCAGAGGTTCGAACGCCAGGGTGTGATCATTGTCGATCAGCTGCTCCCACAAGATGAAATTGATCGCCTTCGCGATACGTTCACATCCCAGGTCGAAAGCGACAACTCGATGGGTCACAACGACAACCTACCCGACGACGATGTACTCCATCGCTACCCCCGATTCGTCCACCCCCATCGTCACCCAGACACGGCTTTCGGCAAGCTCGCACTTAGCTATCTTACCGATGGGCGGATCATCAAGATTGCCGAAGAGCTGATTGGTCCTGTTCACGGTGCTCAGACCATGTTCTACTTCAAACCTCCAAAGGCCAGGGGTCAAGCCATGCATCAAGACAACTTCTTCCTAAAATCACACCCGGAAACCTGCCTGGCGGTGTGGATAGCGATAGACGATGCGGATGGTGAGAACGGAGGGCTGGTCGTGATACCAGGGTCGCACAAGAACGAGATCCTTTGCCACGACAGGGCCGCCCCGGCCGATTCATTCTCGTCAAAGGAGATCCGTCTACCGGCAGACGCGACCAGGTACCAGACAGAGCTCAAGGCCGGCGACGCGTTATACTTTCATGGCGCTTTGGTACATGGTTCTAAGCCCAATACGAGCGATCGCTTCCGGCGAGCTCTCATCCTTCACTTCATCCCACAGTCCAGCACAGAGGTCGCTTGGTTCTATCAGCCGCTGATCGGCCGCGACGGGCAAGAAGTCAGGATCACTGAGTCGGAGCTTGGAGGTCCTTGTGGTGAGGGATGGAGGTCCGAGGACTGATCTCGTTGCGCAATCCGGTATGGTTTTGGAAGACTTGGGTAGTATGTTCTCGAGAGCCAATTGTCATGTATCAATATAGCTCATGCCTCCGGGAGCTGTGATCGGCGGCAGGCCGCACCATACGGGGAAGCAGTACAGACAAGCTACTACACATTGGCCGCACCACCGAATCAGTGATCACTAGCATTTACTGTCACACGACACGGGTCGCAGAGGTGACCACATACAGTTGGGGTCTTCTAGCTCACCACAGGCCGCATGTGTGTAAGTTAAGTTACTGCTGCAGCCAGCAGCTATGGCGGGCTGCGGCTAGCTAACGCCATGTCCACAGCTGCCTCGAGCTCAGCTGCTCAGCTGCTCTCGCATGATCCCGCAGATGCCCGCCCGTACGACCTGACGCCAAGTGGAGCGGGAGAACTCTTCGGTAACCAAAGTTGATCCATGCGCGCGCTACGCTATCCGCTCGCTCGTCTAACCCTCGTATGGTGGTGACGCTTTACTCCGAACAGTTTTACCATACAGCTGCATCAGATTCAACCACCGCCGAGAAGTCGAGGAGGACTGCATGAACGGATCGTATACCCAGCTTACGGGTGAGGATCAGACGATACTCCGAGCAGACGAGCTTCAGATGTATCTCACGATCAAACATATATAACTCGGGCCATCATCGCTGGGATCGGCCACCCCTCAAGCTACCTCGTACACATCCTTCGAGAAGGCCTTCCAACATGGCATCACCCTCTCAGATCGAGAAGGGCGACAGGCGTTCCGATGAAGACCGACAACAAATCGACACAGTACAGCAGCCTTACATCCATTCGTCTGGCCTTCCTAACGCCCTCTACATCTTGTCCTTTGCACCTCCTGTCCCGTCACTCATACGACAACCAGCCAAGTTCTTCTCGCACCCATTGGTCCTTTATACCATCGGCGGACTCGCAGCACTGGTCGCGGGTCTGGGTTTGCCAGCCTTCGACATTGTAACAGGTTACTGGACCAATGGTATCAAGGATCGCAATGCTGCCCCCGAGGCCCTCATTGCTCGAGGTAGCCAAGCAGGGTGGATCATGACTATGGTCGGCGCAGTATTCGTCTTGGCGTACGGCACTTTTGTCGTTTGTTGTAAGTGATCTAGCAGTCGATGTACATTACACCGCTGACCCACGTCTAGTCACTATTGCTGGAGTGAAATTGTCCAACCTGGTTCGAGAGCAGTACCTCTCTGCCGTCATATCACAGGATCAAGCCTTCTTTGACCGAGTGGGATCCGGTGAGATCGCATCTCGGGCCAGTAAAGACATCGACTCAATCCGGACCGGCCTTGGAGAGAGGCTAGGCTACCTGATATGGGCTAGCAGTACCATCATTGCTGTCAGTACCATCAACCCGCGCATTTTGTAGTCTCAACTGACACTAGCTTAGGCCTTTGTGTCCGCCTTCGTCCACGTTCCAAGGCTAGCCGGAGTCCTCTTCGCCCTCATCCCTTTCACGATGGCCATTTTCATTGGCGTGGGCTGGTGGACGGAAGCGATCGTTGTCAAGCGTGTGCCGATCGACGGCCAGCTGTCATCCTTCACGGAGCAACTTCTCTCATCGATCCGGATCGTCCACTCGTTCGACATGGGCAAGCCACTCCTACTCAAACTCGAAAACTCGATGCTCAAGCCGCTGAGGCGTTTGACGAGAAAGATTGCTCTGGTAAAAGCGCTTGAACAAGCCTCGGCATATGGCGCGGGATTCCTGGTCTACTCTCTGGCTTTCTGGTATGGATCGATCGAGGTCACCAAGGGGGCCGAGGTTGGCGACGTCTTGACGGTGAGTCCATGCGTACTCATCTTCATTGATCAACTTACTCATCCTCTCCATAGACATTCTACAACTACGTCAACCTGTTCTTTGGATTCGCTACCATGGTTCCCCATCTCATCGCTACTACGAGCGCCATCTCGGCAATCGGTACTCTCCGACTGCAGATAGAACGAAAGCCTCCCATGGACGTACGAGACCCGCATGGTATCAAACTCGACCCCAAGACTGGGTGGGAACCATCATTCGAGCTCAAGAACGTCACTTTTGCATATCCGTCACGAGCCACTCAGAAAGCGTTAGACGATGTCAGCATTCACATCCAAGCCGGACGTTTCACTGCCTTGGCTGGTCCCAGCGGAAGTGGCAAGAGTACTCTCGCAGCCCTCCTAATGCGGATGTACGACCCGGAGACCGCCACTGTCATGACAGATGCCGACGACAAGATCCTTCAAGCCGTCGAGGAGATTTCCGAGCGGGAACCCAAGACCCGGTTCCACCAGCCAGGGGAAGCGGTCCAGGGGTCTGGCTCTGTGCTCTTCGCGGGTCATGACATCCGGGACCTCAACCTCAAATGGCTTCGATCTCAGGTTTCGGTTGTCCTCCAGAACCCTCAACTGGTAAACGGCACAGTCTTTCACAACATCGCCATCGGCCTCACCAATACCAGTCTATACTACGATATCGACGCGTATACGCCAGAAGCTCTGGAAAAGCCAACCGGAACCATCAAGCAGGTCCTGGACCGAGTCGAGGAAGCGCTGAGGATCGCCCAAGCCTGGGACTTTGTTCAGGAACTGCCCGACGGACTTTGGACCAAGGTATCTTCAGGTCGAACAGGTGCTCTCTCTGGTGGTCAGGTTCAACGTGTTGCTCTCGCACGAGCTTTGGTCCGACAGCCCAGGTGCTTGCTACTGGACGAAGCGACTTCCGCAGTCTCGGCCGACACTGAGCTACAGATCCAAGAGGCTTTAGCTGAAGAGCAACGTCGCCGAGGAATGACCCTCATCGTCATCGCTCATCGACTCTCCACCATCGCCGGCGCAAACGAGATCCTGGTCATGCGAGACGGTCGACTCATTCAGTCAGGAACGTATGACGAGCTTACCGACCCCAACTGCCCAGACGCCACCTTCCGATCCATGGTAAACGCCACTTCAGTCGAGCAGCTCAAGCCAACTGAATCCGAGACATCATCTACCCAAGCTGGGTCTATTCACGAAATGGAGAATGGCAAGATGATCGCTGCACACAACGACAACGAGACCGACCCACTGCCACCCGCTTGGACTACCAGCTGGCAGGCTTTCAAACAGCTGAAATGGCTCATGTCAACCTGTATCGTTCTTGGTGTCATCTCAGGTGCTGCTCTGGTCATCGCTGCTTGGATACATGGTCGAGCGTTGAACTCTCTCAACGACCCCAACTTCTCGATAATGCGACCTCAGGTCGACAGATGGGCCCTGTGGTTCTTGATCCTCGCCCTCGTTTCCTTTTGCATCATGCTCACCTATGTCTTTGGTTTGGAGGACTCTAGCGAGATCATCGTTTCTGATCTAAAAAGAGAATCCCTTCGAGCCCTTATCACCCACGACGTTCCCTTCTTCGAAAAGGCCAAAGAGGGTCCTGGTGGTCTCGCCGCTGCTGTCACCACCAACGCATCAGCCGTCGGCAACTTTGTCGGTCTTATCTTTGCTCAAGTGGTGATGAGTTGGTCCAATCTCCTCGCCACGCTCATCATGGCGTTCATCCTCGAATGGAGACTCGCCATCATGGTGCTGCCATCACTGTTCGTCTGTATCAGCGGAGCTTACATTAGCTTCAGGTGTCTCAAGGTCTTCGAAGGCGACATGGCAGGGGAGACTGATCGACAAGCCAACTTTGTCGCCGATTCCGTCAACTCGGTTCAGACTATCGCTTCGCTTACACGAGAGCAAGACATTATCGACGAGTACAGGAATACCTTTCTCTCTCGACCGCTCAACAGGCGATTCTTATTTGGTGGAAGTTTCGCCATGGCCATGAGTCAGAGTGTGATCAACTTCTTCTCTGCCCTCATGTACTGGTGGGGCGCAAAGCAGCTCGCCGGGAACAAAGTCGTCAGTCAGGACGCAGCATGAGATGACCGTATAGTCAGACTGACGTGACTACAGGGCTTCGCGAACCTCTTCACCGTCATCGAGGCGGTCGTGATCGCTGTCTACGTTTGTGCAAAGGTCCTCACATATGCCGGCGACTTCACTCGAATGTTCAACTCGATGCGAATCATACAGGCGAGTCAGACAAATGGTAGCGTGGGGACTGTATTGACTGTTCACAGGGATGGATCGACGGCGCATCCTACAGGCGAGAGCACGACGACGATTCCTCCACGATCACTACCCGTCACGAGTCTACTATGGAAGGGATCGAGCTGTAAGTCGAGCTCTACCTCAGCAGGGAGCCGCAACTAACTTGAGTGCTAGACGTGATGTTGAGCTCCGATACCCAACCCGTCCCGATGTCCTGGCGCTCGACAAAGTCAGCATCCGTTTGGAACCTGGCAAGGCCTACGCCTTTGCGGGAACATCCGGAGCTGGTAAAAGCAGTGAGTCGATTCGCACCTAATTTAGGACAAAAAGGCTGACCTTATCGGCAGGTATCCTCGCTATCCTACAACGATTCTACCAACCTACCGGTGGTGCTGTGCTTTTCGATGGCGAAGACATGCGTAATCTCTCCGTCAAGCGAACCAGAGCTGCCATGGGTTATGTCAGTCAGGAAGCGGTCTTGTTCGAGGGCACCGTTAGATGGAACTTGGTGGCCGGTATCGACGATCCAGCAAGCGTGACGCAAGCCGCCATCGAAAAGGCGTGCGAGCAAGCGAGAATCCTGTCCTTCATCCAGTCCCTACCCGAAGGCTTTGAGACCGATTTGGGTATGAAGGGCAGCCGATTGAGTGGAGGTCAAAGACAGGTGAGCGAAGCGATCGACCCCAGTGCGAATTCACGCTGACCCTGTTCCCTATAGCGAATCTGCATAGCGCGAGCGTTGTTAAGACAGCCCAAAATCTTGTTACTGGACGAGGCCACGAGTGCTCTCGACCGAGAGAGTGAGGCGTATGTCCAGCAAGCTCTCGACAGCGCGTCACGTGGAAGGATGACCATCACCATCGGCCACCGACTGAGCGCCATCCGCAACGCCGATGCGATCTTTGTCATGGCCGCGGGTAAAGTGGTGGAAGTGGGGACGCATGACGATCTGGTGGAGGCTAAAGGCCGATACTTTGAACTGGTTCAAGCACAGCTATAATCTGGAATGGAACGCAGAAGTGGTTACGGCCGTAGAGGTGATGCTTGCATTTAGATGTATCGATGGACCATAGACAGAGCCGAATAATCAAATATAATCCAATGTATATCATAGCATCGCATCGAGCGAGGGATCGCACTGAGATACTCTCAAGCAGATCATGGGTTCGAGCTAATCTTATCTCGCGTACATCTCGAGCACCAGCTTAGAAGTGAAGTCTACATGCTGCTACAACAGCATGATGCAGTAGTGTGATCAGAATATCGGGAAGAACACGTCTCTCTTCCTCAAAAATTTCTCCCAATCCTTGTAATCCACACCATTGAACTCTGCCCAATCGAGTTCGATGAGCCTTTGAAGGCTCTTCGGACACAGATGATACTGCTGTCGAAGAAGCTGCATCAAGTGACCAAGATGCTGACGACCGTTCGTGTCCGAGCATGCTTCTGCCCAAGAGAGCGGCAGGAGCAGACTGGCGCCAGTCAGTGAAATGTTGATGATAGAATTCGGGACAACGCCTACTCACCCGGCACAATCGCCGTCAGAGATTGCCTTCTGAGTGAGGTCACAGATGATCTTGATCTTCTCACGTATCGCGGAGGTGTCGGAGAGCACTTTGTCGTTGAGGACGGTGTATAGGCAGAGGTCCATACTAGCCTGCAAAGATAGCGAATTGCGATGCACCCATGGATTCGTCTCAGTCTGGAAGGGGTCACGTTGGTAAGATGCTCGCTCTCAGTGCACTGAAAGGACTTACCACGAGTTCTTTACGCATGCGTGGTGACGCCGCGAGGTATGCCTTTATCTTCTGGGTCACCGTAATTCTCTTCGTGTTGATTGCATCCCTGAACTGCCAATGCTTCGATTGGTACATGCGGACTACGTCGATGCTGACATAATCACGTGCGAGAAACGAGACCTGAGAACCGCTCCGATCAGCACTAGCGTTGCGCCGTTGATCAGCGGCAGCACGGAGTATTCACCTTGGCGGCAGCATCTAAAGCCGTGCTGCCGATGTTGTCAACAAGCGCAATAACCTCGATTCGTGAATGGGACTCACTAGTTCCATCCGTATATGATTCTGATGCCATGTAAACTGTCTGTATGGTTGAACGGTCAGTAATCACCCCTCAAGTCGTCTTTTCGACGAACCCGATTCTGTTTTCAGCCATGAGTTGTCCCAACTCAGTGTCCTGGGCTCGGCAAAGGTAGTCATGCAACCTGGAGCTTGATTAGATCACTGGTAGAGAATTTGTCGATCAGAGACGTACCCAGTATCTCGACGCACATGATCTGCTCTACTAAGAATCGCCTGATCTTCGTCGGACTGGCAGCGATACACTGTTCGGAACCTCCCTTTTTCACCACCGTCTGCACGCCCAGTTCCACAATAGTCTGCCATTCAGGTTCTCCAATAAGCCGCTGCGTTTCGGGGCATCAGTCTACGTCTCATGCTAACGCCGGATCGGTCTTACTCACATCACGCGTGGCCAGAGCTAGTACACAGGCTAGTGTCATGTCCACCGAGGATTCGTCTTTGAGTATGAGATCCAGAATGTCGCATATCTTGAGTCGACGAGTCGTCTCATCTCTCACTTCCTGGCTGATGGATCTGAAGACATCGTCTTCGACAATAGGCCCGGAGCAGTTCAGCTTGATGCTAAGGTCGCAAGTTGCAAGACTGATCAACGATTCCCGAAACAGATCGTGCAAGATGTCCTCGTTGGCCGCCTTGACAAAGGCCAATGGCGTCAACATTGTCGTCCAGGGGTTCTCGTTCGGACTGCAAGGCACGACGACCAAAGATTTGACTGTTTCTGTGAAAAATCTGCGAAACTGATGATTGTTAGGTCCTTTATACTGATACTGTATGAAACTCACCTGATGCCGGTGGTCGACCGACGGGAAGAAAGAATTGAATCGCTCTGGGCTCTGCATGACCTGTATCTGACTCTCGTATGCCTCCGATGATGGAACATCTGCGGGACTTTGGGGTGCCGAGGTCACAGCCGAGATATGCCCAGTGCTCTGCCCAGGGTTCTGCCCAGTGTTCTGCCCAGTGTTCTGCCCGACGTTCCCGACAGTGAAGAGATCACGAAAATCTCGAAGCCCGGAGCCCTCTTCTATAGAGGTATCCTCGAGCTGTGTCGGGCTGTTGCTTGGCAGACTAAATATAGCACCAGGAGCGACCGGCTCTTCTGCGTATTTCAGGTTGTCCCAGAACGCCTGCAGAGGGTCGGGTGGGAAGACCTGATACCCTGTCACAGGTGGCGAGTAACGCGTGAAGAGCAAGGAGGGTGATAGTGGCGGCGGCGTCGTATGTGGGAACTGGTAGGGGATCAAAGCGTTGATGGCCGATTGCAAGTCGAACTCGCTGGTACTGTATATTCCGTTGAACACAGCTTGCGGATCGGGGTTTCCCGTTTGATGATTCTGCATTGGCTGGGGATGAGGGCCCATTGAGCTGAGACCCGGGACGAACTGGGGATGGACGGTCGAGGCAGTCCCTCCGACGGGATGATCAAGCGTTCCCATCGAAGCGGATACTCCGACAGTCTGGGCGAATTGTGCCATTGCGCTAGACTCCCCTGCCACGTCTGCGTGTCGAAAGCCCACAGGTTGAGCGTGCATTGTTCCAACGAAGGAGCCGTTTGAGTGCCGATGTCCGTTAGATATGGCCTCGGTGGTCGTAGACGTCGGGGCCAGTTGCGGCTGGTACTCCGGGAAGTAGTCAGGCTGCGGGTCCTCATCTGGAGCAGGGTCGGTGGATGATGTAGAGTTCTTTTCCTTGCTGACGGTCCATTTGCACTGTGAAGGATGAGCAGACGCCGAACGGGTGGTTCTGCTACTCACAGCCTCTGGTTCGCCTTTTCTAATACAGTTGCCACAGACTGGTCGCGACTCATCGCATCTCACCCTTCGCTCCTTGCAGTGCTGGCAGCCGTTACGCGAGCGTCGATGAAAACGGCGGATCCTCCCGTCATCGTCATTGATCGAGGTCGTGTAGTCGCACTGACGGGCAATAAGTAGGCAGTTCGATTCGATCCTCGTATGCGTACCTGTTCGCCCTTGCGACTGCAGAGAGTACATGAAGGCTTGCGCTGGTCACACTTGACTTTACACTTGCGACAGTAGGTGCAGGGCCGTGGCCGATCGCTTGCAGGGATGTCGCTGGGCATGTTGGCTTAGGGCGGGTCGCGGAGACGACAAAGCTGAAGGCTCCTTGTTTGACGAGAAATTGACGAGCAGCAGTACACTGTCCATACTGCCGTTGTAGGTAGTTAGTCACTCTTAGGACACTCCTATGGATTCTCAGCTGAGTCACCGAAAGCCATGGACGTCCTCGCTCGCACGCTCGTATAACACGAAACGTGAATGCAGACTTCCGAGTCTCCGACGGCATACTTCCGACGGAGACTGTAATTCCGTGCCGCGTAATGCTACTGAAGTGCTGAATTCCGGATGACAGTTCTAATCAGTTCTAATCCAGTTTGGCAACTCGTCACTAGTGCTAAAGTACTACAAGTATATTACTCGTAATAGTTGATCCTCTAGATCTCTAGTTAGCGGCTAACCTTTCTGATACCAGATGGATGTCCGACAATCACGACAGCGTTAGGATGGAGTCTGATGGAGTAGCTAAGCTTCATGCGTGTATCATCATAGAGTAGAGTAACAACTTCATCGAGGAAGTATGGGCAGCGAGGCTACATATTTGGGGCAACCAACTAATGCCACGTGGTGTGAGCGTCAGCGTTCTTTGCTGTTCTTTTCAGCTTAACGTCAGCGTAAGTTAGGTCAATCGTCAGCGTGTCAGCGCTGGTCAGCATTTGGTCAGCATGTGATCGACGACGATCAAATGACTCATCCTGACTCATCATGACCTGGGAATACGTAGGGATAGGTCTGGATCTGTCTGGATAGGTAAGTAAAGTACGTGACTGATACGTGGGGTAACTTACCGGGGGTAACTTACCGGAGGGTACCGGTAAGTTAATATTTAATCTAGCTCTATCTAGCTCCGCTGCGAGGCTCTTGCTGGCTCTTGCAACACCCAGCCGGCTTGTATAAGTTACCAGTCTTGTGCCTTGTCAAGTTACCCGAGCACGGATGTAACCTTGGCATATAGTCGATCTACGGCTGTAAGTTACCGTCAATCGAGCGTTGAACGTTGAACGTTGAGCTTGCGACAGCGACAGTAACTCAGTGACGATGGGTGTATGCCTGTGCATGCGATCTATGCAGACAGCTGTTTAGGACATGTGTTTCGCCCAAAGATCTGCGTGTTGCCATGACTTTTAAGTTACATATGCTCTTGAGGCCTTGAGCAGCCTTGAGCCATCGCCTGCCATCGCAGACTTCGCAATGGATCGGCCAGAGCCTGCCAGAGCTGGCCAGAGGGACACGGGAGGACACGCGGTGCGCCCTGGTGCGCCGGTGACTTGCGGCGACTGCAAAGCACGGACCCGAAAGTCCAGGCGCTAACCGCGGGCTTTCGTGTTTTCGTTCACTGGAATCAACGGGTCCTGTTCCTGAAATGGCGTGGGAGCAGAGGGAGTGGGAAAAGTCATCTGCGCTTAACCCTGAGATTCCAGGGAAAGGATGATGATGATGACCCAAACTTCATGTCGTCGCATGAAATGGGTGCGAGTTTTAACTCTTTCGCCTTTGCGTCTCCCCCTGCCCTTTGGGAAGTTTCAATTGCACTCACTGGCTGTCACCTGCTGTTGGTCCGTATGATGACTATCGCCACTGTACACGTTCTTTATATCAGACCCGGCTTCGCTACTACTGTCCATAACCTGTCATCCTACGACACCCATACCCACGGCGATCAGCTCGATCGACAGTCGGACCTTGGAGATCGTGCAGCAAACCGGTGATTCAACTGGCTTGTCTTCAAGGATCAAAGCTAGGAAAGGCTCGACAACGCCATAGAGAGCGCCATTTTGGCACTTCGCACTGTCAAGCCGTACCGCGACTTTGGGCTATAGGCGTCAAGTCTATTCCAGTGGCTCAGTCTCGATTGTTCCATCCATCTTTCGAACATCGCCTACCTATCGATAACGACAAGAAAACTCGCAATCGGTGATATACTGGAAACAACGCCAAAGACAGAGGTCATGCTATCGGCTTCCTCGCCGTGAAAACACATTACACAGTTGACCTTAGGTCAAACGTCACTCGGCCTGAGACGCTCGATCCCATCGAAGCCGATCATTCAATGTCCAGCGTGTCTGGTTCTTCTTCGAGGGAGAGGACTGCAAACCCGACTTTTGACGGGAGGAGCTCTGTCGAGAAGGCGAATTCAGGACGTCCCTCATTGATCTCCCCAGACGCAAGGAAAAGAGAGCGTTCACTCTCCGGCTCATCACAATCGTCACAATCGCGACCGACAAGGCCGGCAATGACAGTTACTGGCCCTTCAGATGAGCCAGTACCAGTGTCTGGTGGTCGCCACATGGGTACCAGCGGCCCGGGTCCCCACGACAATCAGAATCTACAGCACGACCAGGGCTATGGCGAGGAGCTTCATCAGGACCAGAGAATCGATATGAGGGAAAGAGAAATGGGCGGATTATCACCGAGTCCGTCTCATCAAAATGGTCATACCGGCTCGAGTCGATCATCTGGCGACGATCACTTGACACTGCGACGGCGCGAGGCGAATCGACTAGCAGCACAACGCTTCAGAAGCCGAAAGAAAGGGTATCAGGACAGTCTGGAGGAGAAAGTACGGCAATTGGAAGACGAGAAGGAGGCATTACACCGGCGTCTGAGCGAGGTCACTGGCATCCCGCATCACCCTACTCCAAGAGTCTCGTTCGGTCTCCCCACAGAAGACGAAGGCCGCCAAGCAGCCGCCGATCGCCCGGGCAACGGCGGTCGTCAATCGAGCTACAACGGTGACATTGCCACCTCTCCTGAGCGTCAGACTCACTCGCAAGGTCAAGACCCCGATGTCCGGATTGCTGGGCTGGAAGCAGCCAACAGGCGATTGCAAGACGAGCTTCGGAACTCTCACGAGGAGGCTGAGGCGCTCCGGCACGAGGTTGACAGGTGGCGTCGTTGGGATCAGGAACTCATGGAAAGGGAGACTCGAATGGAGCAAGAGAAATCATTTTTCCATTCCGACACCCGAGTAAGTAACCCCATCTTCATCCATTACTTGAACTAACCGCTAACAATTGTCAGCAGACCAAGACACTCGACGTCAGGCCCGCTCCGCCACTCAGATTGCACTCTCAGCCGTTGTCGATACAGACTTCAACTTATCCCCCACCTTCGCCCTCATTCCCCTTCACTGGCCAGCTTCCCAGCGGCAAACCCCTCTCTGCCGGTCACACACATCCTGCGGCATACAGCTCTGCTGACGGCTTCGGCACATTGTCCGGCAGACCACCGCTGTCACCTGGAATCCGCCTCCCCCCAATCATTTTGCCACCACTTCAAGCGTCCTTGGAGTTGGACAGATCGCCTGTGATCCCTTCGGTCCTCTTGGGAAGCTCTTTTCTGCCCAAGAACGGAGATCCGCGGTCTCGGACAGGACAGCAGCACGATCTTCCACCTGCACGTGCGCATAGCAGGTCTCCTTAACGAAAAATCACGACAGCCATTTAATTGGAACGACCCTGGCGGTCCTACGACAGGCGATACAGCACCCCCTGGAGAAGGATATGCTCGGCGGGCGGGGTAGCGGGCAATCAGTATTTCAAGAAACTACTCGTACTAGGAGGAGCAAGGGGCATCATTTTGCATTCACTGTCATCAGCATAATCCCAACACAAGTCATCTGTTGCATCATACCAGCAATACACGTCACTGGGCATGCATCCAGTAGCATAGCAGAAAACACCGTTGGCTATTGTGCGGGCTGAGCAGTTGAAGTCCCGGACTGACTGATCATAATATGGCGAGGATACCTAATCAGTTATCAGACGACAGTTCTAATGCAGTCCTCGGAAGCAATTGTCCGTCGCGAACCAGATTAGAAACGAGTAGGCTGCAACTCAGCAATTCGTAATGCTGAACCTGTCTGCATCAGGCATCTTCAGCAACTCTCGGTATCTGCTCCTTGTCCAGGTCTCGATATACCCATGCAGTATCATGGACATCGCGGCTCAAGAGAACGTCAGACGGGCCGAACGATGTGAGGGTTCTACGAAGTCGATCACTGAGAGAGCGAGCTGATCACTCCGGTAGGGATCAAGGACAAGAAAATCGGGGAAGGTACTTTCGCCAATGTGTACAAGGGCTCCGAGAAGGGGACAGGGAGGCAGGGTGAGCGGAGGCTGTGCTTCAGGCTTAGACTATCGTTATGGGGAGTGGTCTGACGTCTGCATAGTCGCGATCAAGAAGATCAAAGTTGGGGAGATGCGAGACGGGCTGGACATGACGGCGTTGCGAGAAGTCAAATTCTTGCAGGAACTGCATCATCCGAACATCATAGAGGTGGGTCTCAGCTGAGCTCTAAGATTCTCAGCTACGCTTTGGGATGGCCCAACTGATCCTGTGTGCTAGCTGCTCGACGTGTACTCCGTGAAGCAAAACATCAATCTCGTGCTGGAATTTCTGGATACAGACTTGGAAGCTATCCTGAGGGACAACCAGCATCTGAAACTGGAGAACGGCGATTATAAAAGCTGGATGATGATGACTCTGAGAGGGCTCCAGTACATCCACCGACATGGCGTTCTGCATCGGGTGAGTGCGAAACGCAGATTGGGAGACAGCAGAGCTGACAGAGAGATTCTGGAGTAGGACCTCAAACCGAACAATTTGTTGATTGCAGCCAATGGGGAACTCAAGATTGCGGACTTTGGTTTGGCTAGGGAATTTGGTGATGCTGGCGATAGGATGACCTGCCAGGTTATCACCAGGTGAGGCGCCGCGTCCACTTCAGGCTTTCGCTAGAATGAGCCTCGAGACTATTGATTGACTCATCCTCTAGATGGTACCGGCCGCCCGAGCTGTTATGGGGAGCTAGACACTACTCGACGGCAGTGGACATGTGGTCAGTAGGGACCATCTTCGTCGAGATGGTATGGAGAGCACCGTTTCTGCCTGGGGAGACGGATATGGACCAGTTGAGGCGGATCTTCATGATGATGGGCTCTCCGACGGAGAAAGACTGGCCTGTAAGTCGCAGTCACAGGTTGGGTGATACGATCCTGAATGGTAACCATAGGGTCACACCTCACTGCCCGACTACCACACGCCCGCCCCTGCACCAAAGCAGCAGTGGTGGCATGTTCTTGCATCATTAGGAACCGAAGCCTCGGATCTTTTGCGCGAACTGCTTCAGCTTAATCCGTCCGCTCGACCATCCGCGAAAGAGGTACGTGAATGACGCCGGCAAATACTTTGCATATCGCTCAGCTAACTCTTCTAGGCATTGCTCCACCGCTACTTCAAAGCTCTACCGGCGCCCACGCCGCCAGCCAGTCTGCCAAAACCAACCGCAGAGCTCAGACCAAGAGCTATAGCCCCTGATGAGGTCAACGGCAAGCCGCCACTAGGAGAGAGCGGGGACGGTAATCTGAAGCGCAAGGCCGAACTGCCTGATGAAAACGGTTTGAGCGGTCGCAAGGTTGCAAGGAAGCTCTTCTGAGCGATAGGCTACGACCCGCGCCCATGGGCGCCAACACTGCATCTTCATATCTTCATATACCCAGCATTTCTCGTCCATATCTGTACTACGTTGTATCGTATGCACTACTGCATCGTTCTTACTCAAGCCCTGACCTACAGTGACCTCAAAGTGACCTGCATCGGCCACAGGCCCACAAGTCAGCGACCCGGCGAGCCGCGGAGACGAATTGAGTTCGGTCGAATTTGATTCCGCACCGAGTGGGCGACGCGCTACGCCGAAGGGCAGACATCATCCCATGTTTTGCTCAGCCTCACTGTTAATCTCGCTCATTCTTCAACCAAGGCTCTCTTTCACCTCATCTCGACCATCAGTATTGGATACGGCTGGAGATTACTACCTGCTGTGAACTCAGCTTACTCCAGCTCGGACGAAGCTTGCGCGAAGGAGCCTACCCGAGGCAGGTTTGCGCGGCAGGTTTCACCAGAAACGCCCCCTTTGTCACCATTGCGGCCAAAACACAATGGCCATTTTCAATCGCAAGAACAAGAACAAGGTCGATGACAACGCCGCTCCCACGGATAAGGAGAAGGTGAAATGGTCCAAACGACCAGCTAGTCAGTTTACGCCCTTTACCTAATGCCCAATGCCTATGGATTACTGATTGACCAATGCCTATTAGACACCGCTTTCAAGCAGCAGCGTCTGAAAGCGTGGCAGCCGATCTTGACGCCCAAAGCCGTCTTACCGACCTTGTTCATCGTCGGACTCATTTTTGCGCCTATAGGAGCATTGATCGTATGGGGAAGTGGGAAAGTCACGACCATCGAGCTGGATTACACAGATTGCGATGAGCAGGCGCCAACAGATGGCACGTTTGCTGCCATGCCAAGTGGCCAGTACAACTGTGAGTAGAGCTTGGGGTATTGACCAATCCACCGGACTTGGCGATTGCTCCTCTCGATCGCTATCGTTGTCAAAACGCCTGCTAATTGTACACCGTTCCAGACGACCTGAAATCAGGAGCCGACATATCTGAATCAGCGATTGCCTCGCCTACTTGGTCTTTCAGCAATGTGTCCTCCCGAGCAGTTGGAGAAGAGGCCCAGTGTCAAATCGAGTTTGAGGTTCCGTACGACCTCGGTAAGTTCAGATGCCAAATGACCGTCTTAGTGCTCACCAAAAATCGCGCATTCTCCAATATTATAGGACCTGGCGTTTTCCTCTACTACAAGCTCACAAACTACTACCAGAACCACCGAAGATACGTCCAGAGTATGGACACTGGACAGCTCCACGGCGATGCCGTCTCTGCGTGAGTCATGTGGTACAGACTCGGCTCAAGAAACTGACATGTCATTCTACAGAAACGACCTGGACGGCGGCAACTGCAAACCTATCACATCGCAAGATGGCAAGCCGTACTACCCATGCGGACTGATAGCAAACAGTTTGTTCAACGGTAAGTTGCATGAGATCGTCAAGATTGAAGTTGTCACTGATCGCCGATTCCGTCAGATACATTCCCGTCCGTGGTTCTGCTCAACCCTCAGAGTGAGCTGCATTGGATCTGGCATTTGACCTAACTGACCTTGTGCTTCGCGTAGATGGCGGCCAGAACGAGACCTACGCTTTTTCGGAGAACGGGATCGCCTGGGGAGGTATTGCGAACAACTACGCCGATAGACCAGACTATGCCAGTCCACAGGACGTCTTGCCTCCTCCTAATTGGGAGAGGAGATACCCTGGCGGTTACAGCGAGTTCCCTAACTTGAGGGAAGACGAGCACTTCCAGGTCTGGATGCGTATCGCTGCTCTGCCGACATTCCGAAAGCTTTGGGCCAGAAACGACAACGACGTCATGAGCCGGGGCCGATATAGGGTAGTGGCCAACATGAGTGAGCGGTACCCGCCTATATGACTATACGTTGAAGCTGACACCTTTTTAGACTATCCTGTCAAGCAGTTCTCCGGCACAAAGAGCATTGTCATCTCGACCGTCTCGTGGATCGGAGGTAAACAGCCGTTCCTCGGATGGGCCTACATCGCCGCTGCCATCCTCTGCGTTTCTCTCGCTGTCATCGGATTGATCAGGCATCTGATTCGGCCACGAAAGCTGGGCGACATGAGTCGTGAGTCGTCGTGGTTCATCCGATATTAGTTGACACTGACGGTCGGGCAGTCCTGTCTTGGAACCAACCTGGCGCTCATTGATTCGTATAGAATGATCGAGGATGTCGTATACACTTGCGAGGCGTCGGTGGCGATTTTTGTTCCTAGATCGATGTCCCGAGGTGTGTACCGTATGCACTTTTCTACAGCTCGGCGGCTTCGGGACAAACCAACAGCGAGGTGCTCAATACCACATTGAAACGCTCCATCCTGGTCCCGTTCCTTCTCCCCGCATCGCGTGCCACCATCCAGGCGGCATCACGAGCAAGTCTCCCGGCTCGAGAATCGTCTCCTGTGCTTCTGGCCAGACGTGCTCGAAGAAATCTGGGTATCGCTCCCGCAGCTCGTCTGTCGTTAAATTGCCGGAGCGGAAGATGGGCACTTTGGAAGTATTGGTCATATACTTTTCCGCGAGGTCGCTCCCGTCTTCCTCGGTATCAGACTGCTCGTCTGGTTCGTGAGACTGGCCGTAGGCGTACATGTGAGGTGCGGAGGTAGGCGGAGCGAGCCAGACCCGCTTCTTACCCAGCACTTGAGCGTAGCAGTTGAAGTGAGGATCCTTGACCTTGACATCAGCCGAGCTATGGTGAACTACGCACGAGAGTGTCACTCACGGTGTGCGCTGGGCTCACTATACCGGAGGCCGAGTTACCTATCCAGACATTGATCGATGGACCATCCGGCACCGGCTGGTACTTTGCTAAACGAAGTGATTCGTCAAGATTCTGAGGCTCAGGCGGCTCGGACCATACGTAGTCTGGCAGCGAGAATTCCTTCTCCAACTGTGGGAACTGTCGGAAGAGAGTATGCTGAGCCAAATACAGCGGGAGGTCGGGTATCGGCTCGTCGTTCTGTCCCTTGCAGCCCGGTGAGGTCGCTTCCTGGGGCTCGGCTTGGATGTCGTCGTACCCGGCTCTGGAAAGAAACTGTCGGAAAGGTATGATTCTCTGACCCCAGTCGGTGTCGACGTACGCGCCACCTAGCTCAACGGGAACGACGCGCCCTTCGCCCACTTGATCCAGGAGATATGATGCGGATGCCCAATACCGCATAGCTGGCCATGGCGGGGTGGCAGCGGTATCTGATTCGTCGTTGAGATAACCCCTGACCACAAAGGGCGTGGTCGAGTAAGTTTTGGTATAGGAAGTCATGCTAGGAGGTGGGGATAGCTCCGTAATGGGTGATCGCGCAAAGAGGGATGGGATCACAAGATCCAGTTTTCCGGGTCCGCTCTGCGAAGAGGGAGACAACCGCATCCTCTTGCTGGGTCGGACATCCAATGAGGCCGACTGGGCAGGTGACTCAGATAGCGGTCCTAGTCGAGGCAAGCCTAGGTCTTGCGCTTGTCGGATCAAGGTGTGAACCCATTTCGACCGGTCGGTACCAACGGCACCAGAGACTATAATCGCCAGGTCGAGCCTTCGGACAATGTCCAACCAATAAAACCTTGTATACCCAGCTTCACCGACCGGTACCCCTGTCGCAATATCGAGTAGGGACAGGACAATGGAGGAATCGGTGTGCAATCGCAGCCAGTGGGATTGTACACTGTGGAAATCCACAGAATTGATGTAATCGTTTGACAGCGCCAGCAGCGTTTCCAATTGCGCTTTGAGCCTGCTGTCCTGAGGTCCGCTGGCCGATGGCCTGCCTCCGGCTTGTGACTGCACATAGAGCCGGGTCTTGATGTGAATCACCGACTGCGTCAAAGTCGACAAGATGACCGGTCCGCATCTGATCAGATCTGCTGAGAGTCAGTTTCGGTGTTCGAAGGGGTGACTGAACCCAATTGGGCTGGTGTTCTGCCTCACCTTTCGTGGAAACGTCTTCATCATTGTGGAGCAAGTCACGGAACTGCTCTGCCAGCTGTACCAGTACCTCGAAGCCCATTGGCCGAACAGGTCGCCGCTTTAGCTGATCAGCGGGTACCGGATTTTGTCAATGACAAGTACAACACTGAACATGAAACGCCGAGGATGTTTCGAATACCCCACGCCGTTCGCACCGAGATCGACGTCGAGCGGATAAGGTTATCGAATGCACGGCAAATGTCCGATGTTTCCATTCCTCGATGTCAACTGCATGTCTACTTTGCTATGATGAGCTACGCGCCAAAGAGTCTGAATATGAGGTACAATGTGGAGCATATGAATCTGAAGATAGCCATGCCCGACACAAAGACTACGCCCGTAACTATCAGCCTTGAACTTTCTACAGAGGTCTTCACGGCACTTACCGAGGATGACTAGCATGTATACGGCAGTCACGTTCGATCCTCCACCAGTGAAAGTCGCACTGGCGTCACCGCCCGATAAGACCAGACTCGCCAGCAGGGCATTCGATAATGACCACAGCAACAGTAGCTGGTTCTACATCAGTAACAGTTGAAACCCGTCGCGGGTGACTTACGTTCGTCCTGAAATTGGCCTGTCATCGAGGTATGAGCGAGAGCGAGAGGATCGAGAAGCGCACTCACATATACATCCTTTTGCTTCTGCTCCGACACTTCTCCCTTTGGAGGCAACTCGTCGGCGTCGACTTTGGCTCGTTTCAATCGAATGTTGTCCAATGCGTCCTGGTACGCAATGTCGATATCCTGCTGGGCGGATACGAGTGCCACTTCGACTTGGTTGCCAACACCAGAGACGGCTCCGAGCTCGGTGGGCTCTGCCGCATCCGATCCTTTCGTTCCCCACGACAGATCGTGCCTAGAGAGAGTTAGCTGATGATTGGCAGGATAGAGCCGGTTTCTCTTACAGGTTGGAGTAGGCGTACTGTCGATCAGTCAGCTTGCGAAATCTTCGTCGTACAACACAGCTTGTCAAATACTCACAATGTTAAGCTGAGTATCAGAAAGTGTTAGGTCAGTGGTTCCCAGCAGACTCTGGACAGCATACTCACGACGTTGATGTAAGCTGTAAGAGGGTCGATCAGCGATGCTCGGAGACATAGATGCGCTAGCACTCACTTGGCGAGAACAGGATATACTGCGCGAAACACGTGAGGATATGCCTATGCCATCAGCTTCACTCCGACAAGCCGCGACTCACCAAGGGTCCATTGCCAGGATACTGGACACGATGAAAACACCGTACGTCGTGACTAGCGAAACGACCATGTTTGTGAAGACCGGGCTGCCGATATTCTTGACGGCCTGGACAGTGCACAACACGGCACCGACCAGCATACTAAGGGTAAATATGAGCGACAATCCAGGCGGAGTAGTCGCATTCCGACCTACTACATGGTGAGCACGGCGAACAGGTAGATAGCAGACTTGTATTTCCAAGGTGATCTGAAGCGACTTAGCGGTATGATCGACCTTTCAGTCAGCTTGACTCACCCCTGGGGTCTGTTCCCCATGGCGAAGATGAAGCATGCCACCAGTACACCGAGGTATCCGTACTAACAGTCGTCAACTTGCTTGTCGATCAGCTTAGGCATGCGTCACTTACCTGACAGATCCGATTCAGCACCCAAATCTTTGGTATACCGAATTGAGGTGCCTCCAATGCACTTGTTAAGATCACCTGGTACCTTCGTCAATACTGGCAGCTTCATCAATGTCAATCGGACTCGCGAAGAAGACGTAGAAGTTGGCAAGCGAGAACCACGTGAAAAGGAGGTTGAGCGCGTTGTACACGAATTCCAGCATCAAAGACACTTTACGAGGGAACGAGTGATCCGATCGCCAAACTTGTCGAACGTGTATCAACGAGTACACCTAGTATTTACTCAGCGACCTTCTCAGCCTCTCGCCAACGGAATCAGCTTACTGCGGCGAAGAAGGATCCGTTCAACCATCTAGCAGTCCACTTAGCAAGTTGGTCTTGGTGGGTTCGAGGTCACGATACTCACCGACGACGTTGGGCGATAAACTCCGGGATGCTATCGGGACAATCGGTCTCTCCGACGGCGGACTTGACGAACTTGAGAACCCAATTGGCCTTGGCTTTGGCACTTTGACATGTATCAGTAGACTGTTATCGAGAGTTTGTGACTGGACTTACATGATTTCGAAACACAGGATACGGTCTTCGGCGAGGTACTACCCAAAAAGTCAGTCAAATCACATCATTCCCTCTAGCCTTCGCAATGCTAGTATGCAGGCAAGACACGTACCCTATCATGGCAGATGTCAGTGGAGCTCCACCACACATTGTACAACGACTCACATGTTCGCGGTGAATGTGTCTGCTTTTCCGGTGTTCAGCTGTTCACCCTGGAAGTAAGAAGCCAAGGGTCCCGTTCCATCCGCGTTGTTCTGCAGAGCGATCCACTGAAGACTAAGTTCAGATCGGAGACCACTCTCCCTCCTACGGTACGTACCCTGTAGGCTGAGAAGGCACCAGGCAGGACTGTGCAGTATCCGAACAGACTCTCCATTGGCTTGTCGAGAATGTTGGACATCTTGTACTCGAAGCATTGCGCAGCCACTAGCTATTGTTAGCATCGCTCTAGTCAGTCAAAGCAGTAGGAAGACGTACCCAAGGGGTTGAGCAAACTTCGCCATGTTTTGCCCTTGAACGTAGCAATTTCTCCACAAGCGCCTCCGACCTTGGAGTTGCGGTCGAATGCCTTCCAGAGGTGATAGAGCGACTTCGTCTCGGGCCGCGTTCCGACATCCAGCAAAATACAGATGTTGGGCTAGGGCACAGGAAGATCAGTCAAATGGCAATGATCTAGGATGGCGGACATACAGCCAACAGCGGGGCAAATGCATTGAAGAACCACCGGTGCGAGTTGATCTTCTTGGCCTAAATCGCTACATCAATGATTGCCTGACATTTCACCAGACTGAGCTGCTCACATTCTTCTCCTTCATACAGAAGATGATTTGACATGGGACGATACCCTTGTCTGGGTACTTGAAGTGCATGTCTGGGTCCAAGGCGAAACTGGTCGTGTATTCGAACACATGAGCTGTGACTGGTCTGTCCTTTACTTTGCTGGTCATGGCACCTGAAGAAAGGTCAGCTCTGCACAAACGCAGTGATTACGATCTACTGACCTTCTTGGAAGACACCCAGGGCTGAAAGGCAGTCCAGGACACGGGGGTTGACGTTCTTACGACCATCGGCAACAATGCACACAACAACCTAATGCAGTGATCAGCGAGATTCGAGCGTGGCTGGATCCACCAACCTTTTGCCATCCGTCCTTGCCCCACACACGCGAGTTTTTCCTCCCGCAGAGATGGGAGATATTCTTCATGACTCCGTACAGGGTTCTGCAGAACAACTGAGCGTCTTCATTGTACATTGTGATAACGATGAACAGCTCGGTCTGCCTTGGCGGGTTGCACAGGTTTTGTCGCAATCGTAGACCAGAAGCAGCAAAGTCATCTGGGTCGGTAGTGACAGCGGTGTATCTGCAGGTAGTATGTCAGTTGCTAGCGGCAAAGAAGTTTTGACCTGACCTACCTTGTGCTCTTCTGCTCCTCTACACCTTTGACAGGGAGGAATTGAGCCAATCTCGTCGGGATAGGCATGTCCACGGCGAAGAAACCATTCGCATCCAGAGTGGCCTTTTGCTTGATTCTCCTATGTCCGGCGGCATTATGCTCTCTCCTTCCCACTCTACCGGTGGGTGCGGGTCCAAAGTGCTGTGTAGCGGCACTACCCATAATCTGCGCGTTCATATCCGCGAAAGAGAGGGCGTTGGAGCCTGTTGTAGGGCTTTGAACGTGAATGGCGGGCAGATGACCGATATCACCCAGTTCATCGTTCAAGCCACCCATGGCAGACTTTTCGTCCCAGAACGGTCCGGTCTCGTAGGGATTGCTGTAGTATTCCTTCTTCTCGTCCCCATCAAAAGCCCGATCTTGAGTGGGATACGTCAACAGTCCCTTCTCCATCTCCCCCTCTTCGTTGCCTCCATATCGATATCCCTCATCGCCGTATCCTCCATCATAGCTTTTGTCGTAGCCGGGAGATGGTGATTGAGACGCAGCGGGCTGTCTGCCCACTGGTGTGGCGGTATGGGTAAAGCGGACAGTGTTGGACTGGTGAAAGCCGACATTGACGTCCGGATGGTTCATATCGCTCGGAGGGAGGTATAGCGGCAGAGGCTGCATATTCACCAGAGGTGGAGGTGACACCATTGGATTCGGCACATTCTCTCCCCTAGATCTCGCCAAGGCCGCTTCGAAGAAGGGCAACGTGCTACCTCCATGCTGACTGGGCGGGGGACTGAAAGTGTGGTATATACTGGACTGGGGAGGTGGACTGAACACCGGTGCTGGAGGCTGATATGCAGGCCCGGAAGGTCCATAGCTCAAGTGCGTGGGGACCGGCTGAGCATATTGCGGCTCTCGCTGAAGAAGCCTTTGCTGCGGATTGTCATAAGGAGGAGCGGGGTTGTCGTATCGATATCCACTGGAAGCATGGCTGACCGCTGACACTGGTGAGGGCGAGGAGACTGGCCGGATGGTGGAGAGTCGGTCTGAGTTCTGCTGCGTCTGAGGCAGACGTCGAGAGGAGTAGGGCATCTTTGGATCTAGATCTGGGGTTCTTCAGGTACCATCAACCGGAAAATCAGGCAAGCGATCGGTGACGTTCGGGTACTGTCCTGAAGTCTGGTTCTCCGAGGATGTCGAGCCTTGTCGGAAGTCGGTGGTCACGTTACTGCCCTGACTGAAGAGGTTGGTGTCGATGCAGATAGAGTAGATCAATAGATGAGAGTATGCACTCTGTGCTTTGTTTACAAGAAAAGACCAAAACACGAAATCAGGCTCGTCACCGGACGGAAGCAATTTCATTAGGCGTTCATTACGAGAACGGAACCTAATCAAGTAGCCTCTCTCGCTCCGATTTGTAATTCCTCCTCGTCCTCCTTTTGTGAGCGGTGCTTGTCTAGCTTATGCCAACCCTCCATGCCCAGCGCGATAATTAGTGCAGCTGATCTACTCGTCAGATCGGACTCTGGAGGGGACAGAGATCATATATCCGACTCACCGGTCGCTGCGAAAGCCGAACAAGTCCAGAACGCCGCTCGGAGCCCTTTTAGCGTCGCCTCATCCGTCGACCTGCCGGCGGACAAGGCGGCTCTTTCGACGCTTTCCCTGATTTGAGTGGCGATGGCAAGGCCAACTGCGAAGCCGAGTCGACACGAGGTCTGGAATAGTCCGGCGGCAACACTTTGATCTTCCCTACACGTTTGAACACATCAGCGGAGGTAGAAGATGGTAAATGGGACCTCATAGCACTCACGGACATGCCGTTTGGGAGATGATGGTGGATCCAGCGGCTATGGTCCTGATGAGAGTTTCAGTCAGCTACTGTTTGTCAACGGCGGTTCCACTGACGCATCTGTGCCATAGATGACGACAAGGAAGGCCCATAAGTCGGCTTGCCAATACGCCCAGTGTGTCTCCCTCAAAGCGAAGATGACTGATGTTGCACTGGTGTCTCTCTTTCAGCCGCCGAGCTCTATCATTCCACTCGATCATGTCACTTACACTGAGATGGCGAGGCACACAGAGAGGAGCAGCCGAGAGCTGACTCGAGAAATGGTGAATGCCACGAGAAGCTAAACCAGAAGCGTCAGAACACCCCTTTCATAACAACGGTGTGCCAGCTCACTCCTGCCGAAGAACCACTGAAGAAGGTAACGCTGAACTTGAGTCCCGCCTCGAATGGATCCATTTTCAGTATGTCGAAGTACAGGTACGAGATGAAGACGAATGCGCTCTGTTTCAAAGAGACAGGTCGAACGCTAGTGAGTCAGCTTTCCCTTGAGGGGGAAGGTGGTAGCTCACGTCTGTCGCAGCCCAAGCGAAGAGCGAAGCGATGTAGATGACTAGGAGGTTCCGATGCTCCCAGGTCAACAAGCCCCTTGGTATGATCGGTGGTGCTTTCGTGTTGCCAGGTCGGAGTGCCGCTGTCGACAGCTGCATCGTGCGCCAGACGAATAGACCGAAGAGTATGGCGGAAATCACGAGAAGAGCGGGCAGATCTGATGTGAGGCCAATGCCATGAGCGAAAGGCGTAAGTCGAGTTGGACGGCTTACTCACAGGGCGCCTTCCACCCATTGTCGGCTGTTTGCGATATCGTCAAGGTCAACAGCAATAGAAAGAGACTCGACCCTATCGAGAACGCTCCCAGCCAGTCGACCTTCCAATCCGCTGAAATTGGTGGATCTATTGGTATGAGCTTGTATCCAACGACCAAGGGGATGAGGACGATCAAGCCCGAGGTGAAGAAACACGGTCTCCACGTCCATCGGTTGTATCTGATGAAAGCACCAGCTACAATCTCTCCCGAAGCAGCTCCCGCTGCGCCGCCTTTCTACGGGTCAGCTGGACGTGGTCCATTCGGTACATTACACTCACCGCAAGTGATCGCCACGTAAGCCAAAGTTCTCTTCCGACCCGCTGGGAAGAGACTGCCTATCAGTCCTGACGATGCAGGCAGCATGATAGCGCTGGACAGTCCGGAGAGACCCCGGCACACGTTGAGACTGGGTAGGTTCTGCAAAGAGGTCGAATCGTCAACAAAGTGCCCCCTGCCTGAGGTATCGCTTGACTCACGGGCATGAACGTTGACATGACGTTGAAGACGATATGTGTTACGCAACCTAGTAGATACCCCCTCCTCCTGCCGAACATGTCGCACAATCTCCCTGCGATGAGCTGGAAGCAACCCTAAGAACACCGAGACACATGAGTGAGTACTGGTAAGAAACGGCTGGATATGAGGATAGCATACCCAGATCAGCATGAATGTCGCTGCCACCCATTGCGTTTCGCTATCGGATTTGTTGAACTCTTTGGCGATGACGGGCAGGATGAATGACGTCTGAAGGATGATCGCACACTGAGGGGATCCGGAGAATCAGCATTCGGTGTATGACCATGTGTAAGACAAGTGGAAGACTCACAGCAGCTGCGAACACCACCAGTTGGGCAAGGCCGAAAATGATCAGTTGCCTGTCAGATAGCAGCTGGATAGGGCCTTCTTCTGCCTCTTCCCTTGCTGTCTCCTTAGAAGAGGTCAATCCTGGGTTCCCGCTTTCCAGCTCTGGTAGCAGATCGAGATCTTTCACCGACTTGTCGAGACATGAGACTTTGTCCTCGACGCCGAGTATCTCAAGCTCAGGAGATCTACTCATGGGTGCGAGGGGGTGAGCAGCTGGGTGAATGCATTCCTCTCTCTGAATGCTACCACTCTTATGCAGATCTTCCAGCCGGCAACTCAGCTCATTACTGATCAGTCCACCGTCGGGAACTCCTCGAACACGCTGTCGTGCCAGGCATCACAATGGAGTCGATCAATGATCGTCCCCCTCTTCCACACACACACCCGATCTCACTCCCGAATCCTTCGGCTTTATAGAACGAGTGCATTACGGCCATGACTCCTCGTAACTCACGCCGAGCCCATCGTCCGTCATGAGTAAATGCATACAGAGTGAAATCAATCGTCCCTAGTCTCCGGATCGATCGAGCCCGAACGGAACAATGCCAATGCTGAATTCCTCTTGAACCCGGGATTCGAATTACCGTAATTGCTCATGCCTGGCGCGGTGTCGCTCGAAGGCGAGCTATCCACCGCGAACCGTATACTCCTTCCTGCAGGTCCTGCAGAGCTGTCTTCGTCTTGTGTTATCGTTCGGGTGATGGGTACCAACTTGCTATTCGAGCTCTGCCTCGAGGTCGGTGGTGCAAGTAGGGATTGATCGGCGTTACCTCTGCCTTCCTCCATGGCCCTAGTCTCCTTTGCCTCCTCCTCTTCCGCGCTGCGGCCGCTCGACTTCTTGCCAAACAGCCGCTGCCTCAATCCTTCTTTCCGCTTGCCGGTGCCGATCTTGATTTTGGGGGGTTTGGAAGATGATGCTGCGCCCGATGGTCCAGGTAGACTATGATCGTCGTCGCTAACATCGTCATCCCGATCATTGCTTTTGTTTGCCTGGTCGGTTCTCGCCGTTGTCGATACGTCGTCACTTGATCCTAGATGCGACTCGCTGCGGGAGCGCGAGTGCATGAGACCCAATCCCAGGTGATCTATCGCCTCTTCACCTCCATCCCTGACCTGCGAAGTTGCATGCTCGATCGACTTGTGGAGATGCTTGTGCATCGTGGTCAATTCTCCGTGCTGAAGTCGCTGCGGGTGGAAGAATGAGTCCTTCTCGGCCTTTTTGTGTGGGTGGAACGCGTTGCGAACGACTTCAACTTCGACCTAAAATGCCGAGTCAGCGCCTGAAGCTCGTCTAGCACAACGTGTCCAGTTGAACACTCACCTCCTCTCCCTCACGGCCTTTTCTCTCAATCACAAGGTGATTACCCTCTCTGTACTCTGCCAACGGTGGCGTCCTCTCCCCTGCGTCCTCATCTGTCGATCGGTCATCGTCGTCTCCTGCTCCCTCTCCTTGATGTCCTCGAGATCTGTCTTGCATCTCGATGCTTTCATCCTCAGTCGCTTCCGCATCGCCCTCTCTAACGGCTGCCGTTCTCGAGCTCGAGCTTCCACCACTCCCACTTCCACTGCCCGCGCTCACTTGACTGCGCAGCGCATTCTTCTCGCTGATCGCTGTATCCGAGCTCTTCTCCGTGTTTCTCAATCCAAGATCTCCTTCCTCCGCATCGTCATCTCTGTTGACCACGATATCTTGTCCTTGTCCTGGGACGATTCGTCGAGCGTGGGTTGTCCAAGCTGGCTCATTGTCATCTGCGCGTCGAGTGTCCATAGACAAGTTTCGGGACAAAGTGTAGGTGATGCTGTGAACTCGACGTCCAAGCGAGAAGAAGGGGATGGACAGGCCATGCGTGAGGATGGAGCATAGGACCAGGAAGGACACGATAGGCATGATGCTCTCTCGCAGCAAATCGACTTGTTCCGTGTCCACGTCCACTGGGCTCTCCGGAATACTGGTCTTGGCCAGAGTGCCAATGAAGATGGCTCCGACACCCATCGGACCTGCAAGACGTCAGCCATGAACTAGTATCTAGCGTATAGAGTGACTCACCAAACCAGCCAGTGAACGCAGCCTCTCGGAACGTCTTGATGTCTGGAATCCACTTGTACAAGGCCAGAATGATCGGCAGGCGTCGGAGGAGCAGGACCAGAAGAGCAAAGACGACCAGTCTCCACCATTCGAACTATCGGACGTCAGCGGAGAATCCGGATCCAGCTCTGAGCACTCACGTGTAAAGCCGAGTCATTGAACGAGTCGAACGGGATGATCGCGCCGATGTAGATGAAAGCAGTGCAGTTGAATAGCAGATCGATGACGTTGGAGAACACTGCGTCTTCGGTGGCTTTGTTGAAGAAACCGCTATGAGGGCATGAGCGAAGATCTGGATAACAAGGTCGGGTGAACTCACTCCCAAGCGAAAGCAGTTCCGCATGCAAAGGCAGATAGCAGATCGTCGCTTCCAAGCAGACTGCAGAAGCCTGCGAGAGCACACCCAAGTCAGATCGGCTAGCCAGTGTCGTCACAAGCCTACTCACCTATAGTGAAGACCGCGAGACTGATATACTGAGCGACATAAGACTGCCTATCAATGAGCTTCCTGGATTCGGAGAACTGCATGATCTTCCTGGCAATGTATCCGGTTAGAGCTCCGAGAATGATGCCGAGTACGATCTCGTAGGCGCTGAAGGGAGCAAAGTCAGTGAATGGTCCAAGCTTGCCTTCGAATGACTTACAGAGTGTAGTAGAACCAATGACCGACAGCGTGTCCATCGCTCTTGTCCAAAGTTAGGTATAGAGCGATACCCAGGAAAGGGAATGCAGCTCCATCGTTACACCCAGACTCGGCGGCCAGCATATGTCTAACGTGTGCGGGGACATGTTTGTCGGCGAATTTACCACCAATGACTGCCTGTGCCAAAATAGGATCTGTAGGAGTAACGGCTGCGGCAATTACCAAGCAAGATAGGAAGTCCAGTTTAGGGAACAGCGCCCACATAAGCAGTCCGGATATCATCCATCCCCACAACATGCCTGGACCGAGGAGGAACAACATCGTCTTCCAATGTTTCTTCATGTATGCCTAGTCAGAGTCAGTCTAGCATTCCGAGATGAGGGACGCGTGGGAAAGACGACTTACCTTTGGCAATTCCACTCCCACTGCGAACACCGACACAGCGATGATGACTCTCGTCACCTCGAGTGTGATTTCATCTGCCACTTCCGAGCTTGCCCAGCCTCTTGGATCGAAGATTCCAGACACGTAAGGCCCGACGATGATCCCAACCAAGGTTGCAATTGGCGCTTCTCCGATGTATCCCTTTTCCTTAATAACTAGGGAAAACATGCCGAAGAGGACGACAAAGCCGCCGAGGATGGTGTATGCCAGATGTGGCACGTTGACCTCGAAGGGGCGGAAGGGCGCCATGCTGAGCGAGTCGAGGTTGTATCACCCTGTCGATATAGGAAGCTATGGTTTGGTATGAGCGGAATTGATCAGGTCATCCCTTTGTGATAGACTGATAGGTCGAGAGAGGAAGCACGTCGATGTACGCTTCCCTAGTCGTGGTCAAGTGGGGTGATGAGACTGGCACGCGACCAGTGTGTTCTAGTTCTATAGTGTTTATAGCCAAGACAGACCCAAAGGATGCAGCAAGGTGATGATGAGCGGCAAAGTTTTCGGAGATTTTGAGATCGTTCGGATCACACTAGACAGCACGAGTTTGCGTTCGTGCGGGAATGTATGTTATGTACGAGGCCAGTCTATCGGTAGCTGGAGTGAGTGAAGGAGGGAGTATGGAGTGGTATGCACGGAAGTGAATCCTAGTAACGAGACCTCTGACAGCAGTGCTGGACACGATCCAAAAGGCCAAGCCTGTGAGCAGACAGAAAATAGTACACACTCCTACACACTCTCAAATTACCTGAATCGCATAAACCTGGGGCCCTTCGCGTCCGAGCGGCGAGCTGCTCCAGCATCATCGACCCTGATTCCAGCTTCCCTGAAACGCAGCATCCTCCCCCGTCGGAGTCCAGCGGAGGCCGCACCTGGCCGCACAGGAATCATGAATCAGACCTGGCTGAAGATGGCCGTGAGAGCTGGTGAGAGCTGGTGAGAGTTGTTGAGATGTCGAGACGCAGACGACATGTCAACCTGTCAAGCGTCGTCTCCACTATCTTCTGATTTTCACCTCGGGACACCTTGAAACAGCTAGATACCTATCACCCCGAATGCTGTTCGGCTCTCGAGCGACCACCCTGAGCCCGCCAACGTGCAGATGACTGCATTGGAAGCGGAGGCGATCTTGAGCACTTGAGCGCCGAGCAACCTCGGCGATGGCTTTTTGTCCATGGGTGTCGATCTGTATCGATGCACTGGGTCCATGTTGACATTCTCTCGACAGCTTGGGCGCCTGGACGTGGAAAAGAAACCCTACTGAAAGTTGAAACTGATCATAGCTCTCTCAACCGAAGGGCAAGGCTGCTCGGAGCGACCGACACCAAAGGCAATCAGATAACTCAATACGGACTTTACGCCCTCTGACTGGGTCATGCTACGCCATTGCTATTGGCGTCGTCAACGTTCACCGTTACTGATGGGTACCCTCGGGTCTCCTTGGGTCCCTTGCGTGACGGATCGGGTTCCGACGATCGTGATGTTGGCCATGGTCTGGCGAGACTTCAGTGCCTTGATCGGCACCACAGCACGCAAAGAGTTCACCTCCTTTGGCTGCCGTTGACGCTGTCCTTCTCTTCAGGCTATAAAATGTAAAGTCAGTATACTTGGATACAGCCTACTACTTCTTCGGAGACGCACTGACACGACAGTCATTCACTAGCACAGCTGTTGACACGTCCAGAATCAACATGTCTCCACACGATGTCTACCTCATTGTCAGCCCAGACCCCACCATCAAGCCCCGGGGCGCCGAGGTGAGTCTCAATCTCTTGACTCCAGACACACGCTGATCTTTCCCATAGAAAGCTGGCGGTGAGCGATACTTCTACATCAAGTTCGGAGATGAGCTCGGAACAACGAGGTACTCGACTCACAATCCCTCATTCAAGTAAGAGTGACGTTTCGACTGCTGGACTCGCCTTATGAGCTGATGTGGATCTACATGGTAGATTGGCACAGAACAACAACACTTCCGGGTCTGGAACCTATGGGATTCCTGAAGTGGTCCATGGTGAAGACAGCACCAGAGTGGGCAAGTTCCTACAGAAGGGCATCCTCAAGGAAGTACGCTTGACTCAAGTGAAAAGTAAGTCAACCTTGACACCGTCCTCAAGATCGATACCAACTGATTACAGAGCCGGAATGGTACGATATTTCACCGGGGACAGCCACCATCGCCGAGCTCCAAGCCTGGCTGGTGAATTTGATCAACACCTTCCCCACTCAGCGATTTGACGGAGATTCAAGAGGGACTCCCGAGCAGAACACCTGGGCGTGGATCCAGGCCCTCGTCGTGGAGATCAGAAATAGAGGCTTCGACTGAGTGCAGTAGACAACACACAGGACAGTACTTGACCTTGGTAGCGTTGTAGCAGATGCAGGCCAACTCCGGAAAGTCCGGGCTCCCTCTATCTCGGCTCCCCGGGAAAGACATTCGCTCATGGAAGCGCGCTACTATTCTCCACTCGCATGAAGGCACACGATGGCATTGGACGTCGACTTGTAGAGATGATCTCGATGATCAATCGATGATTCATCTGCAGAGATCATTGGCAGACAAGCAGCACCGCTGGCCGCTCGGCTTCTGACTCTACCAGCTGCTCTGGCCGCTGATCTGCTAATGACGTAAGGTCTCGGTTTCGCCCGCAAATGCTCCACATGACATGTATTTTCCACCCTCCTCCTCGAAGCCGGATAGCGAGTGAACAAGTCAGATCTATATACCGTCGTAGTTGCTGGTACAGGTATCAAGAAGCCATCTTCCAACCCGATCTTCGACCCCCATCGAACGCTGACAGCACCTCAGGTCTCAGGCCTCAAACGCCGGCCTCGACGCTCTGGACGCTGTCATCCAAACTTGCTGCGTGATCTACATCGGCCCTGTCCTTCCAGGAACGAGGGGAGGGGGAAGGGAGGAAACGGGAAGGAGTCTCAGAAACGTCAGAATTTGCTGCTTCCTTGCCTCATTGTCAAAACAGGATCCCCTGGGCACGGGATCTCGTAGCACATCTTCGTCGTACTTCTCTTTGCGACATTAGATGGCTAGTTGAGATACCGGCAAAGACGACAGTACCATAATGTCTTCGACTCACGTCAGGATCCCAACCGAGGAAGGAGGTGAGCGGTCCTTTAGTAAACCACTCTGGCGACATGCTGACACAAATCAGAGGATCTGCTCGCGAACATCCATGGGCTCAAGATCACAGACATCCCCCTGGACTCGTCGTTCTACTCGCCGTCTCTGTCGCAAGCATCACGAGAGGATGCTCGGCACCAGATGCAGCAGCCGAATTATGGCTTTCAACCTTTCATTCCATACAATGGCAATCCCTATCACCATCCATCCTACAACCCTTATCCCTATTTAAACCAGCCATACAGCCCGCATGTGAATGCCTATTCCGGTCCTCAGCCCGAGCGGATCTCCCCTCCTTTCCATCATCAACACTCCAATGCCTCGGTCCCTCAGGCCCCGTCGCAGTGGTCTAGTCCACCGTTGAGCCCATCAGCATCATATGGTCGTCAACTCCACCACGGCCCACCAGGCCCGGCAGACTACACTCAACAACATCGGTATTATGGATACCACAGTAATCAGACGACTCCATCAACGGCCCCTTCAGCCTGGATGACAACGCCACCAGTACCCCAACAATGGGAGACACCGCCTCACAACCCTCAGTACTCTGGCAGTAATCGAGGACGAGCATCGGTCTCTGGACCTCCGAGGAACTACCAGAACCAGGCGACTCGGATGTCTTGGAGCGGACCTAGCGGACCAAGCAGGCCAGAGGCTGAAGTCGACAATCAGAAGGCGCAAGAGAGAAAGCCATACCATCCCCAGCCGCCTGCCAAACGGTCAGACTGGGTAATGTGGGTCGGCAACGTGTGAGTAATGCTGAAGAGGGTTTAGCTATGACTGACCCAGACTCTCAGACCGCCTAACACCAGTCACGAGGAGCTCTGGGGCTATTTCAATTCGACGATCCCGCAACTCCCATCAGAGACCGAAACAGAGCCTTGGCTTGGACCCTCTTCCATCTTCCTGATCTCTCGCTCGTCCTGCGCTTTCGTCAATCTCTCCTCTCAGGCCGATCTGGACCGAGCCGTCAAGTTTTTCAACGGGAAACAGCTCAGACCTTGGGATTCTAGGTGTCCCCGGATGCTATGCAGGGTGAGGAAGAAGGACGATGACCTCAAATCTGGCGTTGGAGCGCAAAGAGGAACGGGCATGCACATCAACTGGATAAAGGCGCAAAAGCAATCTCGACCTGATCTAGAGCGACAACCTTCAGAACCTCTATCGCCAACTGTGAACGAGGTCCCACCAGACGAGGAGTTTGCGAGGAGGAGAGAGTCGATCGTTGATGCGAATGCGGCAAAGGCCAGAGAAAAGGAGGAGGCAAAAGCGGCTGAGGAGAATGCAGATGAGGAAGCAAGGCGACACAAGTCCACGGCGAGCTACGCCAGTACGAATTCGAGTTTCCTGGCGAGGAACTTCCCTCAGCGGATCTTCATTCTCAAGTCGAATACCATCGTAAGTGTCACGACGGGTTTCGAAGACCCGCTAACTAAATCCTATCAGACCGAGCTGGAGGAGAGTAAGCGCTCAGGGACGTGGAGGACTCAAAAACACAACGAGCCAATCTTGGGTATGTTTACAGTGTACAGAAATAGCAGGATCATATTGACGACCACCAGACCAAGCCTTCCGGACATCGCAAGAGGTGTTCTTGATTTTCGGAGCCAACAAGTCGGGCCAGTTCTTCGGGTACGCCAAAATGGTCGAGCCTATTGACAAGGAAAAGGCCGCACGTCAGCAAGCTACGAGTCACAGTTCAAAGTCGAGTATCGCCGGCTTCACCAATAGCAGTGGCAGTAACAACATCAGCGGATCGTCCAACAGACACCCTGATCAGATCCTCGAGGAAGAAGAGAAAGTGGATCGAAGCAGGGGAGGTTCGGATCCAGTCCGACCGAGTTACTTTCTCCTTCCGACAAACTCGCATCATGCGGCTACTTCCCCAGGAGAGTTGTCTGCATCACCGGGCGAAGACGGCCCCACTCCTTCCGGTGTTCGGTCCAACACCGACCCTACGCATCACAAGCCCAAACCAGCCTGGTCGACCCGTCTCCAAGCTCATCACACGATCCCGGGATCGGAGGCGAAGTCTCACTCGATGGAGCCCAAACAGGTCCAAGTCAACACCCACCCTGCAACCTCGATCAATGCGTCAATCCCTTCGAGCGCAGCTGAGAAGCAGCAGGCTCTCGGCGGATCGCACAAAGCTCAGCATATGAGCACAGATGGTGTCTTGAGAAAGGATACTATTTTGACCCCAGCGGAGAAGCAGGAACGGTCGCTATCACATTTCCCGCCAAAGCCAGCGCAGGATGGGCCATCGGATCAGGCAACATCAGATGCCCAACGTGGGGAGGGGCCGAGTCCCGGTCAGGAGGAGGAGTCGATTGGACGACCTTTCAAGATCCAGTGGATTAAGATTGGAACTCTGCCCTTCAACCAGACTGGACATTTGAGGAACCCCTGGAACTCGAACCGAGAGGTCAAGGTGTCCAGGGACGGCACCGAGGTCGAACCAGGTGAGTAGAGTCGTCTTACTGACCCGGATGGTGCGCTTACACTTTGACTAGGGATCGCCCACCAGCTTATGTCGGAATGGGACAAGGTCCCTGATGTTCAGAGCATACCCGAGGTGTTGACATATGCTGCTGTGTGAAGAAAGCACAGTTCAAACACCACATACACGATTCATGGTGTTCACCTTGAGGCTTGTCCTGTGTCTCATCTTGGGAGCAAATCATTCAAATCTGCATATAGCTCCCCATCTTACATTCTGGTATAATCCACTCTTGTACCCTACATACACGCACCAACTCTCCATCTGTTGACATACACGATGCACTCTGCTTGCTTGAGCAGATGAACTAGCTTTCCACGCATCATCTGCAGCTGTACCGGGTAGTCGTAGTTGTCGCCGTAGCTGCGTGTGACTCTGAGCCTCTCTGGGCGGATCTTGCCATTCGCCACTCGGCTATCCGATCGGGCAAGACCGACAGTCGCGTTGGTCCTTTCAGGTCATCTTCCTTACTCTACTGTCCAGTACGTCCATCTGTTACACCTCGCAATCACCGTTGATCTCGAACACCATCTGTTCACTCACTGCTGTCCTCTCTCGCCCATCAGCGTCGTATATAGCTCGTGTCGAGCCCCTCCGCTCACCCAGTGCGACGCCATGGCCTCCGCAATGGGCGTCTCTACGCTGGTCGTTGGGATGTTTGTCTCAGGCTGCGCCAACAGTCTCTTGTGAGTGGCGTCGAAGTACTTTTGCCTACACAGGAGTCAGCTGACATGGGGCCGTAGGACTAAGTACCAGGACAAGGAGTGTGTAGAGAATTGCGAACCTGGATCGCCAGGAGTCCCTCTAGGTTTCGAGCAACCAGTGAGGGCTTAGACAGAAATGAAGGTTGTCGATATGCTAACGAGGCTTCCTTCGCAGGTATGGCAGACTTTAAAGTGAGTAGATCTGCGGTAGAGCATAAGACAAATGGAATGAACACGAGGGCCATCTTGCTGATTGCTACTACAGCATGTTCATTGGCGAATTCCTCTGTGTGATACCCCTGCTCATCTCCTACCACACTGAACAGCAACGTCAGCGGAAACTTCCACAAGGCTCGACTGTCAACCAGGCGTCGGTCTTTACGCGTATTCTAGCTAGGCTACCCCTGGGGACAGGCTCGACTGCGCATCCCAATGGTTATGCCGCGGTCGGTGAGGAGGAAGCAGATGAGGAAGATGAGTTACTGGATGAGCATGACGATGTCGCAACAAAGCTCGACCACGGCGACACGCTGTCTGGATGGAGGGTGTGTTGGATGTGGTTCCCTGCTTTCTTTGATAGTGAGTGGGCTTTGCAGACCCTTCACAGCGTAAACGTTTCTGTGGTCATTGCTAGTGACGACAACCGAACATGCGCTAATGCTAAACCTTCAGTTTGCGGCACGACACTCATGAATGTTGGACTGATTCTCACTCCTGTATCAATTTACCAAATGTCGAGAGGCGCGTTGGTACTTTGGGTGGGAGTTCTTTCGGTCATCTTCCTCCGGAGACGGTTGTTCCTCTATCAGTGGAGTTCGCTCATCATCGTCACGATGGGCGTGTGCCTGGTGGGATTGTCTGGAAGTCTGGTCAAGAAGCAGGTGGAGGAAGAGCTTCCGCCATCCTTCACCGCCGTCGAGCTCGTAGAGCGTTTTGTCAGCGTCCTCAGCAGAAGAGGCGATGAGGATCCGGCAAAGGTCGCTGTAGGGGTAGCTCTAATCTTGTTCGCTCAGATCTTCACCGCATCGCAGTTTGTGAGTCTCCACTTCACGGACATACACTTTCGACATCGCTTGATCACTTATGGGTATCTCTAGGTGGTCGAAGAGAAGATCATGTCTCGATACCACGTCGAGCCATTGGCCGCCGTGTCCCTCGAAGGCTTCTTCGGCTTGGTTACCACGCTCATCGCCACGCCATTCCTTCATCTCCTCTTCGCCGACAGGTCGCCCTACTTTGACGTCCCGAGGGGCTGGCACCAGATCGTCAACACGCCTAGCGTCTACTTGTCCTGTTTTGCAATCATGTTCTCGATCGGTTCGTTCAACTTTTTCGGTCTGAGCGTTACCAGCAGAGTCAGTGCAACGACAAGGAGCACAATCGACACGTGTAGGACCCTTGGCATCTGGGTGGTCAGCCTCGGTGTTGGATGGGAGAAGCTAGTTTGGCCATTCTCCCTGTTGCAGGTGGTTGGCTTTGGACTGTTGGTGTAAGTGTCTCTAGTCATTTCGCGGAATCGCCGAGTTGCCTTTTGCTGATACTTCGCCTTAGATATGGCACCTTCGTGTTCAATGGCCTCTTGCAGCCGCTCTGCTTCAAACCGCCAACGGGCATCCAACTGCCCAATGAATCGGGCCTCGAGGAGACGGGCGAGGTCCCAGCGGCTTCGACCAATCGAGCGGGCTACGATGTCGTCCCGTCTTCTGAGAGGGACTGAGCAAGTACCTAGACTATTCATATTTGCGTCTAGTTCTGAGCTTGGATCACGGTCAATGTACCTCATGAACTATGCAATTGAGCCTGTACGATCGTTCAAGTGGACTTCGCAGAGGTGAACAACGTCGGCCATCGTATACTCGATTCCGGCGATCGCGATTGTTGCGGCTAAAACGATTCCCGCGAATCGCACTTCGATCTCTCGATTCCCTTTCTGACTGCATGCCATCGAGCCTATCCCTAGCTGACGTCAGACTCAGACAGCAGTGATAGGTGTCTCCACCATGCCTCTGCCTCATATAGAACGGGGCATCAAGCTCTCAATGGATCTTCCTTACCCGCCCAGCATCACTCCATCCTTTCCTCTCATCATCAGCTTGAATCTCAACCAAAATGACTACCCAGAACTTGGTGCGTGCCGTCTGCTCTCCATTAAATTCTCGTGGTCCATACTGACTCTAGCTAGAACACCGGTCCTCTCAGATCCTCTGGCCACAAGGAAGCTACTGAAGACCATGCGACTATCGCTCAGATGAAGACGTCGGTGGGTCATCCATCGCCCTGATCGTGGCGCCGTTAGATTCTTGGCTGATATCTTTCGATTATAGGGCGATGATGCCAACCCAGAGGCTCTGTTGCAGAACAGGATCCTGGACAACAGCCAAGTCTCCCGAGCTGCGCTCTATGACGAGTCGGACTTCTTGTGTATCGCCTCTTCCAGCAAGCGATTCAAGCTCGAGCCCGATGACGTCCGAAAGGTGGGTACAAGTAGTTCCACAACCCAGACAGAGAACCCCCTGCCCCCAATCCATGCACGAGTGAGGCGTCGAGCTGATTTGCGTGCCATATGCTAGGTACTCGATGGCATGTTGACCTTTGCGCGACAAGGCGACCCCACTGTCGCCGGAGGCGCAGGCACTCCACCCAAGCACCTCAGCCTGGGAGACGAGGGCAAGGCCGATGTCAGGGATGGTAACCAGGATTACATTGTCGCCGAGCTGAACGGCAGGGTGAGTGCATCTGAGCACTACTCCTCTGAGCTCTTTGCCCGGACCCAGCTGATATCTATACCTCTTCTAGATCGTCATTGCTGCTCGAACCGCAAAGTACGTGCTTCTTGTCGAAGCGGTGGAGGGAGCCAATCAGTCCTCTTTGGAGATTACTGTTCAGTCCTTCCAGGAGGGCTTGCAGAAGTTGACGTGAGTGGTGTGTCAAAGACCATCAAGGGGGAGGCAGCTGACTTGTGGTATCAGCTTGTAAAGAGCTCGTCAGTCAGAAGTAATACCACTATGCAATGAAGTCGAAGAGGCGATGAACCGGCATCTAGCAATCAGAGCCGACTCCAAGTATCAGTCATTGACCGTATAGCATGGATACTCAAAACTCAGCTCGTCCTCGGGAGGTCCATGGGCGCAAAGCGAAGCTCATTGAATCGATGCCAATGGCCAACATCATCACCAACGGTAAGCCTAGCGGGTGCAAAGAGATGCAGGGATCGACCGGACACTTCCTCCGGTCACCCCTCATGGATGCACATCATCACACCTCCTCGTAGCTGCATCAGCTCCACCTTCGACGCTGAATACTCTACGGCGACATCAAACCTCATCGGCCTGCTTGTCTTCAGTGCCGTCACTTTCGGCCAACGACACCTGCTTGGTTTCAGCACCATCACTCTCGCTCGGAGCCCGCTCTCCTTTTTCGTCGTCAGTTTCGTCGCCTTTGGCCAGAGGTGCTTGATCGGTCTCGGCACCGTCACCCTCGTCCTGAGACACCTGCTGGGACTCAGCACCGTCAATCTCGTCCTGAGGCACCTGCTCGGGCTCAGCACTATCACTCTCGCTCGGAGCCCGCTCTCCTTTTTCG